>JALAZF010000036.1:2400000-4800000 GCA_022829125.1 Lathyrus tuberosus | reverse complement strand
GAACAATTCAAAGAGGGCTCTAACTCCAAACTATGTAGATTTTGGTGAAGATAGTCAGCATAGCAGTGAGGATGAAGCACTAGGTTCAGATTTGAAGACAGTGAGGAAGAAAGAGTCAATGACAAAAACAAAGGCTTTGTGGTTATGGAGGTTGATAAACCAGAACAAGGTAACATGGTTGAAATCAGTGGTAGGAAATACAGGTAAAAATTAAAAGCTAACAAGGAATCTTCAAGTGTAAGGTCTCCCAAAAAAATCAGGTTGGTTGTTCCCTCTAAGGTCATGCGTGGGAATGCTAGTACTTCAAATCCTGTTGGAGAAGATGGTACTTATGAAAGTGAGGAGCTTGGCAGCTCAGACCCAGATGATAGTGATAAGGAAAGTATGCCTACATATGAGAAGTTTAGAGGGGATTTGCTCAACAAGGACTATGAGTTCAAACTAGGTATGGAGTTTAACTCTTTTGTTGAATTTAAGGATGCCATTAGAGAATGGTCTGTTTTAAATGGTAGAGAGATTAGGTTTGTTAAAAATGAGAGTACTAGGGTAAGGGTGGAGTGTAGGGGTAAATGTGGTTTTTTAGCACTTTGTAGTAAGGTGGGTGACAAACACACTTTTCAAATAAAGACTTGGGTGGGGTCACATACTTGTGCTAGGCTTTTAGATAATAAGTCAGCCATCTCCAAGTGGGTATCCAAGATTGTTGTTGAAAAGAGGCAGTCATCTGACAAGGTCAAAATTTCAGATCTAATGGATGAACTTTGGACTAAGTTCTCAGTGGGTATTACCAAAGGAAGAGCATGGAGGGCCAAGCACATAGCTGAGGAAATCATTGATGGTAACTCAACTAAGCAATATTCTATGTTGTGGAGTTATGCAGCTGAACTTAGGAAGCAAAATAGTGGGAATACAGTGAAAATAAATGTTGAGAGACCAATTCCCACATTACCACCAAGGTTTGGCAGTTTCTACTTCTGTTTTGATGGATGCAAGAAAGGGTTTCTTAATGGTTGTAGACCTTTTATTGGTGTGGATGGGTGTCACTTGAAGACAAAGCATGGTGGTCAATTACTTATTGTTGTGGCTAGGGATCCTAATGATCAGTACTTTCCTTTAGCCTTTGGTGTTGTGGAAACAGAGACTAAGGAAAGTTGGAGGTGGTTCCTACAACTACTTATTAAAGACATTGGCCAACACAGGAGATATGTGTTCATATCAGATCAACAAAAGGTATGAATATTTTTTTAGTAGTTCCATGTTATTAGTAGTTCCATGTTCTTACCAACAATTTGTATTTCACAATTTCAGGGCCTTGTAGCTGTGTTTGAAGAGATGTTTGAGTCCATTGAACATAAAATATGTTTAAGACACCTTTATGCAAATTTCAAAAAAAAAATTGGTGGAGGGAGTGCAATTAGAGATCTCATGATGGGAGCTGCAAAAGCAACCTAATATCAAGCTTGTGAGAAGAAGATGTCTGAGCTGAGGCAGTTGGATAGCAAGGCATGGGAATGGCTTATGGGTGTCCCAACGAAATTGTGGTGTAAGCATGCATTTAATTTCTATCCAAAGTGTGATGTTCTGATGAATAACATTAGTGAGTCTTTCAATAACACCATATTGCAAGCTAGAGATAAGCCAATTATCACTATGTGTGAATGGATTAGGAATTATCTTATGAATAGGGTAGCAGTCAACTTAACTAAGTTAGACAAGTGGAAACATAAGATAATGCCTATGCCTAGGAAAAGGTTAGACAAGGAGGTCCTGATGAGTGGCCAGTAGGTTCTTACATGGAGCATTGGGATGATATGGCAGGTAAACCATACATTTGATGGTCATCAATTCATTGTTGATCTTAGTAAAAATAACATGTACATGTTATTTTTGGGAACTTGTGGGCACCCCATGTAGACATGCCATTACTGCTATGAGTTACCAGAAGTTGGATCCAGAATAATATGTGGATGAGTGCTACAGTAGGGAAACATATAGAAAATGTTATTCATACAATGTCAGTCATACTAATGGCATGGATATGTGGCCCAATGTTGATGCTGAGGAAATGCTTCCACCATCATTTAAGAAAGGTCCAGATAGACCTAGGAAGCTTAGGTTCAGGGAGGTTGATGAATCTGGTTCTAGAATGAGAAGGCCAGGTGTTAATTACAGGTGCACCAAGTGTGACAATATTGGTCACAACTCAAGGAAATGTCAGAGCACAGAACAAAATCCTGATGCCTTGAAGAGAAAGGTTTGTGTTAAATGTCTATTGTCTTTATGCTTGTCTGTATGGTATCTGTTTCTAATGGTTACCTTGTCATGTTTGTACCAGAGAAAAGCACCTAGAAAAGGTGGAAATAAGAAGAAGCCTGCAGTGGATGAGCCACAAGTTCATGATCCTGCTAATGGTGAGCAACCACAAAATGATCCTGCAATGGATGAGGGACAATCTGATGCACCTGCAATGGATGAGGCACAATTTGATACACCTGCAATGGATGAGCCACAATCTCATGCACCTGCAATGGATGAGCCTCTAGTGGGTGAACCTGCATTGAATGAGCAACCAATTGACTATTTTCATGGTGAACTTGATGCCTCCATAGAAATAATTGTGGCATCAATTGTGACAGAGTTGCAGTCCTCTTAGGTTGTAAATCCAACCCCTAACCCTATTGAACCAACTGCTGCTTCTAAGAAGTCTCCCAAAAAGAAACAAAAGGTCTCCAAACAGAAGAAGTCCATGGCATCAAAAAAGAAGGCTTTCAGTTAATGTTTGTAGTTTGTATCTTGTTTTGATCCTTGTAATGCACATAATGTGCTTATGATGATGTTTGTACTGCACTTAAAGTGCTTAGGATGCTGTCTGTATTGCACATAATGTGCTTAGGATAATGTTGACTGGTATTGCAAGTGTTTTTGGGAACCTGCTAAATGCTGACTGCTATTGAGACCTATTAAGAATTGTTGTTTGATTGTTATCATCAAATTTGTATTGGAACTGCATGTTTAATTGAGCTGTTAGCATCTTAGAATGCATATTGGTTTTAGTGTTCTATTAAAACTGTTGTGCATTTGGTACTGAACTGGTATTGGAGAATTTTTAGTCTGCTTATAGACCTGACCTGGTTTTAGTGCATTTGGTACTGCAGATATTGGATCACAATGCTACAGAAATGATATTGTAATAGTACCTATTTTTTGTAATAGTACTGAACTAGTTTTAGTGCAATTGGTATTGATATTGGAGCACTTTTATTGTGCATATAGAACTGATATTTGGTACTAGTATTATAGTGCATTTTGAACACTTACTGAACTGTTTTAGTGTGCATATTATAGCTAGCATTAAAGTGCATTTTGAACATTCAGTAAAACTCATATTGAAAACTCATTTCATTTAACATTCAGAAATAACAAAGGATGTCATTCCTATCATTACAATGTGTCGCTCCCGGGATTTTCATCCTAGTACAAACGCGAAAGTGGCACCGAAACAGAGTCGCCAGCAATGTGTATTTATCCCAAGAGAGGGAAAGGAAACACCGCATAAACCTGAAGGAAAGGATAGAGCATGGTCTTACGACCAAAAGAAATGGGTTCGGGAGTCGGTTACGCGAGAGGAAGGTATTAGCACCCCCTCGCGTCCATCGTACCCGATGGGATCCACGCTTGCTTGCCTCGATCAAAGGGTGTAAAGAAAGGGTACTGGAAAAGGAACTGAAAAAGGAAAGGAGAAAGAGAAACAAATGTAGGGAAAATAAAAGAAGTGCTCGCATGGGCCCTACCCCACTGCCTACGTATCTCATCGGGAACATGAGAATCAGAGCGACGTAGTTCCCCTCACTAGGGATGGATTGTTTGTGTTTTTTAGAGAACGGCTGACGTTCTAGCTCAGGTGTTGCAGGCTCGCTGGTCCGAGTGCGTTACCATCTTGCAAGAGAACGAGTAGAAGCGCGTTCGTGCGTTGAGAGTGAATGAGGTGAGAAAAGAATTCCCGAAGGAAAGACATTATTGTTTGTTTTTGTCTTTTAAGAGTTTTTTCATTTGTTTGCATATGATAGTGTATCTGAATCTTAGTCATTGGAATGTGTACATCCTCACATTCCAAGATGGAATGGGTAAGAAAGCACACTAAGAGTGAAGAAGACCCCCACACTTAGTTCCAATTGTCAAGGTTCAAACACACTAGCATACTTGTGTTTATTAAGTGTTTTGTTGATTAAGAAATGAAGAAGTGTTTTTTATTATTTGCACCTTCAACAAGTATTGCATTTAAGTCCCTCATACAAGATCAAATGTTTAACACATTGACCCAAGATGGGCTATATGCTATACATTCTAAGATTATAAGAGAAGACCCCTTATAACCTTTTCTTTATATGAAAGGCCTAAATGCAATAAATGCCTACCTTTATTATATGTTTTGAATTTTCTTTGAGATGAGAAAAGAGACTCAAGGGAGGATAAAGGTAAAAATCTATATGGACTAAGACTCAATCCTAATTGATTAGTTAAGGGAGTGATCCTAAGGTTTGTGAGGTTTCAACCTAACGTCTAAAGAAAGAATGAATTAAACAATTCACTTCTAAAGTAGAAGATGAATTGTAATTCACAAAGGGCAAGTGATGAGTTATTAAAAGAAAGCACATAAGTGCTTAGCAAAACACAAAATGGAATTGTAAAAGAGAAAGGATAGAAGTTGAATGTGGACTCCTTATCCACACTCAATTGAAACTTACCGAAGCCCCTACATGGTTAGCACAATCACTTACAAGTAAAGTAAGAAAATATAATGAACAAATCAAATTCAAACAAGTTGACAAACAAAGTAAAATGAGATTGAATGCTATACATGCTTCCAAGTCAGAATGTAACTCATATTTACACAACCTAATGTTATCCTAAATGAGTATACCAAATCATGCAAACAAAATCTCAATCCAACAAGAAGCAAAGAAGAAAAGGTGAAGTGATGTGAATGTGGTTCATACTTGTGAAACAAGTGACTTAAGGTGCAAGATAAACATCAAACATGCAAAGATGAAACCCAAATGTCACAATCAGAAGTCAATTAACATGCTATACATCCTCAAACAAAACCACAACTCATGGCACAAGTGCCTTCATGATCAAGCAAACCAAACATGAGGCATGCATTCACAAAATGAACAAGTTAAACTTCATGCTTCAAACAAATAGCAAACATGCTTCAAAAATTATGACTTTCCCCAATAAAACACCTTAAACACATGCCATTAACATATCAAGTCCACAAGCAATGAATCAGAACCAAAGTCACTCAACAATTAGGTCAAAGTCTCATGGAAGTTTCATGCATTCATGCTCAAAGCAACACATCAAAAGTCATCCAAAAAAGACTTAAAAATCATCTCATAAATCTCAAACATACCTCAACATATTGTGACCACAATGCAAAAAGAAAGGCATCAAAATCAATTTTTATGATCAAGAACAAAAATGCACAAAATCATATGTCACATTAAGTATGCATGCAAATGGAAATTCAAAAGAAATAATGGAACAGGGGCAAAATGGTCATAAAATCAGAAAATAAAATCATGAAAAATTTCCTAAATGTTTTAAGAATACACATGAATTTTTGTAGAATTTTCCAATATCATTTGATATTTTTAAAAATCAATTATGAAACGTGTAGCAAAAATGAAAATAAAATATGAAATGCAATATGAATGGGGGGTGCAACCATAGCAAATCCATAGTTCAATTCGTTTGGGCCTGAAAACAAGGGAGGTGTGGATATCAATCTGACTAAGTCCATTACACGCGCAATCCACAATAACTACCATGCTCTTCAGTCAACAATAGTCAAAACCACACAAGCCATTGGATCAAGTCACAGTCAACATCCAGTCAAAGTAATCACAATCAACACGCACACGCGAATGACCACACTCTCTACCGTGTACCACACCACATAGTGTTCACTCTGATTAAAATAAAACATGTGCCACGCGTGTGACATTTTTTATGTGTTGGCCCAATCTTATCCGCACGATTCACAAATCCAACGGCCAATATTCAAACTGAGAAACCCTAGGAGTTAAAGCTACCGGCCGGAGAGGGACCTCCGGTCACCTTCTCCGGCGAGAACCGTCACCTGCGAATCTCACATCTTCGCAAAAATACACAATGCCTACATCAAAATGAAGCTCATGCTAAGCACAATACGAATCCACAGTTATCTTTCACATATCATGCGCACACGTAGAAAACAGAGGAGACAAAGATATGCCCTAACTTTTAGATCTAAGCCTCTACAAGGCCTATCAATTAGCCGGAGTGTCAAATGCTCCTATTGAGCTCATGTCATGATAAAACAACAAAAATAAACCATAAAATGTGAGAGGAGTGCTTGAGAATTTTGGAACCTGAACTTGCAGCTCTTGGAGAGTCTTGAGAAAACCAGAGAACACTTGCTCTTCAACCTTGGAGCTTCAATATTAAGCAAAATAAATGCTGATGATTCACGAGTAGATGAAGGAGATTAAAGATTGCAGGGATACTAAGCTTGCAGAAATGGAGTTGCTCTTGTTGTTCTTGATTCAACCACACCAAGCAATGATCAATGAAAGAACTATGGAATTGAAATCGTGGAGAAAAAAATGAGCAAACTCAGAGAGAATGAGAGAGTAGAGGAGAGAGTTTCTGAAGTGAATTGTGGAAAAATGAGAACTGAAATGAAAATGTGAAGTGTGATTTTGTTTTATAGTAGGCTTTAACCACGGTTAAACTGAGTGAGGTTAACTGAGTTAAAGTGGTTATGCTGAGTCCACCCTAACTAACTGAGTCAAGTTAGTTAGGGGGCGAGTGGTCAAGGTTGGGTTATGGTGAGGTCAAACTCATGACAGTTATGGTGGAAGGGAGAAAAGGAGAGTGAAGCTGCCAATCTGTGCATCAGAAACTTGCTAAGCAAGTTTGTTCCTTCTATTCTCATGTATGGCACGTGACAGTGTGCATTATGTAAGTAACTTGTGCTTGGTTGAAAGAGGAAACAAAAGTGAGGAGGTGTTTGTGGTGTGACTGAACCAAATCATGCAGCATGCCATCAATGTATCAGTGTCAACATATGGTGGTTTATGGAGGTTTTTCTCTCTACTCAATGACTGCCTTAGGGAGTTTATGGGTTCATTTGAAAGAGGGTACATTGGGGAACAATATTGGTTTGAAAATTGAAGTGAAATGAGGTCTCAAACATGTCTAAAAACAGCTATGAATGCATTGGTTCAAAACTGGCTGGTGGGCATGGCAAAAGGTTGGCTGGCAAGGCAATTGGGCACACAAAATTTCAGCACAAACAACATGACTTTGAACCCTCCAAACTATCTCATAACTTGGTTAAATCAAAATTTTCACAACATCAACATTGAAGAGGACACTACAAGGAACAACTTTGATGTTGAAAAGTTTTTCATTTGAGGCCTTTAACCATGAGAAAAATGAGTGGACATTTGGCCCACCAACTGTTTGTTAAAATGATTGCGCGCGTGACCTGAAAATCTTGGTCATGACCTAGTTTTGAACCTACTTTCCTCCAACTTTGATCAATCATATCTCTCTCAATTTTTATCCAATGGAGATGTTCTACACATGGATTTGAAGCTTAAAACAAGATCTTTCATTGAGGCAGAGTGGATTTTTCATTTGGTGCTCCAAATTTAAATGGCCTTGGTTCAAATTCTGATGCAAAATGGCCAAAACTTGCTATTTTTAGTAACCCTACTTCATCCAAAAATGGCAACTTTCCACATCTTGATTTTTTCATGATTCCTTTGGAGTTTCTTGATCAAATTTTGTACATTGGACATATGTAACATGAATTTCATGAATTTGGCCTCAAAAAGTCAAGAGTTGACTTTTTCCTCTGATTATTTGACTTTGCCCCAATTTCTCTGATTCTTGATCTTTCTTCCAATTGAACCACTTCTAAAACCAATTGAGATGCAATCTTCCACACATATACACTTAAGAACATGTAGAATACCATGACAACAAGCTTTGTCCAAAAAATCAAAGATTCCCTGATTTAATGGGAAACCCTAGTTTTGACCCCCTTTGGTTAGGAGGAAATTCCACATCTTCCAAATCCAAATTCCTCAGAGTATGTTGTGTATCCTCTTAAAGGATGATGAGAAATGCCACTTGAGAATGATTTTGAATCAATGAGCTATCTCTTTTGAGGATTTTCCTTCAATTTTTGAATCTCTTGCATAGTGAAATATGTAGTGCTTCAATCTTCCATTGAATCTCACTTCCTTGAGGTTTTGGAAGATCAATTGAGATAGTATGAGACATGAGAGACCTCTTGGCTTGTCTAGAGCCAACTTGATTGACCTTTTTGTGCTTTGAATGATCCCTTGATTGTCCACCTTCCACCTGATCACATGCCCTGATGGTAAGAAGGATGCCATGCTTCATTTTTCTATGTTAAATGCAATGCAATGCTAATGAGATGGATATGATATGATAAATGATAATGCCATGCTATGATGCCAAAAGGGAAGAGCAAATTTTGGGGTATTACAGCTGCCCCTATTCAAGCGCTGTAGACCTGAATGCCTGAAAGCAATTGCTTTCGGACTTTCAAGGTATATAGTGATTGAATACCAAAAATAACCAAAAATTTGCTCTGGGTGATGAAGAAGAAAAGGGATATAAACCCAACAAGACTGCTGGATTGAATCTTCGACGAAACGTCGGAGAAATCTGTCTTTTGAACGATGCCAGACGACTACTGGCTTGCCACGCTGATGGTGGACTGTAATACTGTCTTTTATGCAATTCCAGAAGACTACTGGCTTGCCACGCTGATGGTGGACTTTAATACTGTCTTTTATGCAATTCCAGAAGACTACTGGCCTGCCACACTACTGGTGGACTTTGGAAATGTCTTTTGAACGACGCCAGACGACTACTGGCTTGCCACACTACTGGTGGACTTTAATAATGTCTTTTATGCAATTCCAGACGACTACTGGCCTGCCACACTACTGGTGGACTTTGATAATGTCTTTTATGCAATTCCAGACGACTACTGGCCTGCCACACTACTGGTGGACTTTGATAACGTCTTTTGAACGACGCCAGACGACTACTGGCTTGCCACACTACTGGTGGACTTTAATAATGTCTTTTATGCAATTCCAGACGACTACTGGCCTGCCACACTACTGGTGGACTTTACAGCTTCGTGCCACCCGAAGATGGACTTTTGCCAATCCACTGTTGGACTTTTAGAATATGCCACCCTTAGATGGACCTTTCGCCAATCCACTGTTGGACTTTTGCCACCCGAAGACGGACTTTTGCCAATCCACTGTTGGACTTTTGCCACCCGAAGACGGACTTTTGCCAATCCACTGTTGGACTTTTAGCTGCTTTGCCACCCGAAGATGGACTTTTGCCAATCCACTGTTGGACTTTTGGAATTTTAAAATCGAATTACTCTCTGCCTCCGCGCCAGACATCTCTGCCGACTCTGCTGAGGAACCACAATCAATGATTTAATCTCGGAGACTCCTAAAAGGATAATATCTCTGCTGGCGAATGGATGAACAATCCGTCTGCTTCGAATTGTCAAGCTTGCCAAAAATAAATTGGACTTTAAGATATGAGGGAATGACGACTCTGGCAGGAATTATTCCATCTGTTTGGGGCTGGATTCTGGTCACAGCAACTCCGCTGGGGATGAGAATTTTTAAATGACGTCCTGCTGGGGAAATGAGCCATTAAAACTCTGCTTGGGGATTTATTCAACCCAAGATCCTTTATAGGGATTATCAACCTTCTGACCCGGCTAGGGAAAGGCTGTACCATCCTTGTTGAGGAATAGATTCTGTCGATCTGATAAACCTCTGCGGAGAGAACAACAACTCAGCTGGAAGTTGCTGACACGATTCGATGCTGACCTCTGTGGGGATACCATGACCAGAGATACGATCTTGCTGGGTATCAGGGCTACTCTGCCAGGGATATGCAAATCCTGGTTAGAACATTCTACTGCAACTTGCTAGAAAGAGTCCTTAGAGATCTGTTGGGGAAACCCAAAGCAAATCCACAGTAGTCTGCTGAAGAATATGACTGTCAAGCTTAGGATGAGTACCACAATGCCCCATGTTAGGCGAGTTTTCCCTTTGGACAATTCCGTTGGGGATGACGAGTTTATAACAAACTCTGCTGGAGAAAACTGCTTTAAAGCGTCTCGTGTTGGGGAATGCCTTTTGAGAGAATTTTACAGAAGACCAACTGTCCTCAAACTCTACTGGGGGTGACCAACACTTCATGCTGGGGAAACAATCATGCCCCATGCTTGGACAACACAACAATTCATCCCCGCAAAGGATGTCATAAGAGGATTTTACAGAAGATCTAGCCTCTTCAAACTCTTGTGACTTCGCTGGGGATAATGACCATCAGTTTCGGTGTCGACGAGACCACTCTTTTGGGGAACCTGTGACCGTTATCGATATAGAAAAGCTTGTAGCTGTTGGAAGTACTGAATGAGAGAATCGACTTAATAAGATGCAACGGTACCCAGTTGAACTTAATTCACTGATATCGACCCGTTATGAACAATCGTCGACCGAACGATGAACGCCGATCTCCTTACCCATAATTGCCCCAGTCTTTTGCGTGGGGTGATTTATTGCTAGTCTTGTGCTTAAAATCATCTGCACCTGCTACCTGCAACAAAAGAATATGCCCACATGCCCCGAATATTGCGTGGCTAGAATCCACCATCCGGGAGTATTCAACATTCGAAGTAATTTCAAATATTTTTTCTGCGCATGTTATTGCAGGGCTGCCATGTTTTCAAATGCAATGTTTTATCAAAAATTAGGACGTTTTTGCAAACAAAGCAATAAAACAAAAATAGAAAGCTTTTTACTGAAATTCAATTTATTGACTGAAAGCCCAGAATAGGCAATTACATCCGGAAGCAATCCCTGGAAAGAGGTGATCGCTGAAAATTGAGAAAAGAAACTATCCTAATGGCAATGTGAAAACGGAATTCCACTGAGTTTCCATTCTGTTATGACCAGTATGTCTTCAAAACTCCCCGACCTTGCCTTCTGAGGAATGATCAGACCGATTCCTATCCTTCAGAACGTCAGTTGTTCAAACGGTAATGGGTACAGATAACTCAAACTGTAGTCATTCGCTTAAATCCCTCTTTTGTGTGGACCGCCCTTTCAGGTTTTCGATCCACCAGGATACCCTTTTTTGCCTAAGTTGCCCTTTCGGATTTTCAACTCACCGGGTGTACAAATCTTTTTTCAATTATATCCCTAATTTTTGCCCGAACCTTATTCTGTTTTTGGTTCGCCGGGATGCCCTTTTTTGCCTGGATTTTTTTATTCTTATTATCCAGCGGGTCTATTCATGCGAAGTATTTTTTGACTACGTCTGAGTTGACAGGGGATGAAAAGTCTTCGCCATCCATGGTTGTAAGCAATAAAGCTCCGCCCGAAAAGACCTTTTTAACCACGAATGGACCTTCATAATTAGGAGTCCATTTGCCCCTGTGATCTGTATTGGGAGGAAGGATCCTTTTGAGTACCACATCTCCGACTTTATAAACCCGAGGACGCACCTTTTGGTCAAATGCCTGTTTCATTCTGCGCTGATATAGTTGCCCATGACATACAGCCGCCAATCGCTTTTCCTCAATAAGGCTCAGCTGATCAAATCTGGCTCGTACCCATTCAGCTTCATCTAGCTTAACATCCATCATGACTCTGAGGGACGGAATCTCTACTTCAACCGGTAGCACTGCCTCCATACCATATACAAGTGAGAATGGGGTTGCCCCAGTGGACGTGCGTACCGACGTTCGATACCCATGCAAAGCAAACGGTAACATCTCATGCCAATCTTTGTACGTGACAACCATCTTCTGCACAATCTTCTTGATATTTTTGTTGGCCGCTTCGACCGCGCCATTCATCTTTGGGCGGTACGGAGAAGAATTGTGATGTTCGATTTTGAAGTCCCGGCATAACTCAGCCATCATCTTATTGTTCAAATTAGAACCGTTATCAGTAATGATTCTTTCGGGAACTCCATATCGGCAAATGATATCCCGTTTTAAGAAACGAGCGACCACTTGTTTTGTAACATTGGCATAGGATGCGGCTTCAACCCATTTGGTGAAGTAATCAATTGCCACCAAGATGAAACGATGACCATTGGAAGCTGTAGGCTCAATCTTTCCGATCATATCAATGCCCCACATGGCAAACGGCCAAGGCGACGACATGATACTCAACGGATTTGGAGGCACATGCACCTTGTCTGCATAGATCTGGCATTTATGGCATTTGCGGGCATATTTACAACAATCTGACTCCATAGTCAACCAATAATATCCCGATCTTAACAACTTTTTAGCCATTGCATGCCCTCCGGCGTGAGTACCGAAAGAGCCTTCGTGCACTTCAATCATCAACAAGTCTGCTTCATGTCTATCCACACATCTAAGCAGGACCGTGTCAAAATTTCTTTTATACAGCACGCCATCTTTGTTCAAGAAGAAACTACCAGCTAACCTTCTCAACGTCTTCCTGTCTTTGGACGATGCCCCTGACGGGTACTCTTGACTTTTCAAGAAACACTTAATATCATGAAACCATGGCTTGTCATCAGACGTTGCATCGACCGCAAACACAAATGCTGGTCTGTCAAGGCGGGATACCTCAATCTTAGGTACATGGTTCCATCCTTGCACTTTGATCATGGAAGACAGAGTGGCCAAGGCATCAGCGAACCTATTCTCATCTCGAGGAATGTGGTACAGTTTCACTGTTGTGAAAAATGTCAGCAATCTCCTCGTATAATCTCTATACGGCACTAGATTTGCTTGGTGCGTGTACCAACTCCCTTTCACTTGATTGATTACCAAAGCTGAATCACCGAATATATCAAGGGTTTTAATCCGTAGATTAATCGCCTCCTCGATCCCCATTATACAAGCTTCGTACTCTGCTTCATTGTTGGTGCATCCGAAAGTTATTCGGGCAGTGAACGGCATATGAACACCTTCCGGCGTGATAAGAACTGCTCCAACTCCGCACCCATTCATATTGACAGCCCCATCAAACATCAGACTCCATTTGGATTCAGGGTCTGGCCCCTCCTCCGGGAGTGGTTCCTCACAGTCTTTAGCTTTGAGAAACATGATGTCCTCATCAGGGAAGTCAAACTTCATGGGTTGGTAATCATCCATTGGCTGTTGCGCAAGATAATCGGACAAGATACTTCCTTTGATGGCCTTTTGTGAAGTGTACTGAATGTCATACTCTGTCAAGACCATTTGCCACCGTGCAACTCTGCCTGTCAATGCTGGTTTCTCGAAAATATACTTGATAGGATCCATTTTTGAAATCAACAAGGTCGTGTGCCTAACCATATATTGCCTCAATCGCTTAGCGGCCCATGCAAGCGCACAGCATGTCTTTTCAAGCATTGAGTATCGGGACTCACAATCATTGAACTTTTTGCTCAGGTAGTAAATAGCATGCTCCTTCCTACCTGTTTCGTCATGTTGACCGAGAACACAACCCATGGCACCTTCAAGCACTGTCAGATACATTATCAGCGGTCTCCCTTCAACTGGAGGTATTAAAATCGGAGGTTCCTGCAAGTATTCTTTTATCTTATCGAATGCCAATTGGCAATCGTCATTCCACCTGACCGTTTGATCTTTCCTTAACAATTTAAATATTGGCTCACACGTGGCTGTTAGGTGAGATATGAACCTTGCAATGTAGTTCAATCTACCCAAGAAACCACGAACCTCTTTTTCTGTTCTCGGTTCAGGCATTTCTTGTATTGCTTTCACCTTGGCAGGATCAACCTCGATTCCTCTTTCGCTCACAATGAAACCCAGTAACTTTCCAGAACGCACCCCAAACGTGCACTTGTTTGGATTTAATCTCAGACGGAACTTTCTCAACCTTTCAAACAGCTTTTTCAGGTTAACCAGATGTTCCTCTTCTGTTCTCGACTTGGCAATCATATCATCTACATAACATTCGATCTCCTTATGAATCAAGTCATGAAACAATGTCACCATCGCCCGCTGGTACGTTGCCCCTGCGTTTTTCAACCCAAAAGGCATTACTTTATAACAATATGTACCCCACGGAGTAATGAACGTGGTCTTCTCCATATCTTCAGGTGCCATCTTGATCTGGTTGTACCCGGAGAAACCGTCCATAAATGAGAACACTGAAAACTGAGCTGTATTATCGACCAGCACATCAATATGAGGTAGTGGAAAATCATCTTTCGGGCTAGCTTTATTGAGATCTCGATAATCCACACACATTCTCACTTTTCCATCTTTCTTCGGTACTGGCACGATGTTGGCTACCCATGGAGGATACTTTGTCACAGCAAGAAAACCAGCGTCCCACTGCTTCTGGACTTCCTCCTTAATCTTTAAGGCCATGTCGGGGTGAGTCCGACGAAGTTTCTGCTTGACTGGCGGACATTCTTCTCTCAATGGTAGCCTGTGCACGACAATATCCGTATCCAACCCCGGCATGTCTTGATACGACCAGGCGAAGATGTCAACATACTCGCGCAACATTTCCGTCAAAGTTTGCTTCACATCTGCTTGCAAGCTGGCACCAATCCTGATCTCTTTCTTGGCGTCCTTGGTACCAATATTGATGATTTCTACAGTCTCCTGATGAGGCTGGATGACCCTTTCCTCTTGTTTCAACAATCTGGCCAGTTCTTCAGGGAGTTCACAATCTTTCTCATCCCCTTCTTCGGCTTGATAAATCGGATTGTCAAAGTCATACATAGCCATATCAAAATCGTTATCAGTGGTATCCGGAGGATCAAGTCTGCATGAACGGGTTCATGCCTTATTTTAGAATTTATTTTTAAGCAAAACAAAAGAAAATGAAACATTGCCATTTTATTTTTTTGTGCAAAAATAAAAACTGAAAGACAGAGAACAAAATTTGATTGCAAAACGTCCTTTATTAATGATTAAACATTGCAAATGCAACCATGGTGGCCCTACAAATGAATCTATACGCCTTGGGCAGAGCGCAAGATTTTGTCATGCATTATGGTTAGAAAAAACAAAGAAAAATTACTCTGTCTGAAGAGTAACCCGGATGACTTCTTCAACGAACCAGTTCTGCACTTGTTGTCCCGAAGCATGAGGGCGTACCCAATTGTCCAGGTCACAATCACTGTCAACACTATCCTCTGCGGCTGCACAAGACTGGTCCGTGTAGATAATTCCCCCACTATTGAAAGTAATGGGTCCCCTGCTCCCCGCATCTGAAGTTGTAGAGGGATGATAACCAATACCAAATTTGTCTTCCTTCATTGGGGTCTCTATCAACCTGCCCCAACCTTGGGCGTTGCCTGCCCTGACGACCTCGACAGCTTGTTTGTAAGATGAAATGGAGGTACCAGCCCCAACTGGTACAGAAGAAGACTCAGGTGCATCGTCAATATTGACTGCTTCGAATGATTGGCACATCATCTCATGAATTTCCCCATCCATTTCAATGTACTTGAACGTGGACAAGTGACTCACAAAGATGTCTTCTTCCCCACACACTGTCACAACCTGCCCTTCAAACTCATACTTCAGCTTTTGATGTAGAGTAGAAGTAACAGCCCCGGCTCCGTGAATCCAAGGGCGTCCCAATAGGCAGCTATATGCAGGTTGTATGTCCATTACATGGAACGTGGATTTGAATACCTGTGGTCCAATTTGTACGGGCAATTCCACCTCACCAAACACAGATCGTCGGGTCCCATCGAATGCTCTGACCACCAATTCACTAGGCCTTAAGATCAAACCATCAACTTCCAGCTTCATCAATGCCTTCTTGGGCAAGACATTGAGTGACGAACCAGTGTCTACCAGTACATGAGATAACACTGCGCCCTTACACTCCATCGTGATATGCAAAGCCTTATTATGGTTTCTTCCTTCAACAGTCAAATCTCTGCTTGTAAATCCCAAGCCATGGCTAACATTGACATTGGAGATTACGCCCTCGAGCTGATTAACAGTAATTTCTTGTGGCACGTATGCACTCTTCAACACTTTCAACAACGCCTGTCGGTGCGCATCAGAGCACATCAATAGTGACAGGATTGAAATCTTTGAAGGGGTCTGATTCAGTTGGTCCACAATCTTATAATCGCTTTTCTTGATTATCTTCATAAATTCTTCCATTTCCTTATCAAAAGTAATCTTTGTCTCTGCTTCAGGTGTAGGCGCACTTTCAACCACCTGTTTACCCTTAGCCTTTGCTGCAGCTTCTACCTCCTTATCACTTCTCAAGGTTTGGGGAGCGAACAACCTTCCACTCCTTGTAAAGCCCCCTACACCCCCTACATTATCAATATTTGGGCTGACTGACGACTCAACTTCCTGCTTTTTACCTTCGTAATATACATCTGCCCCATAGTGCCATGGGATAGCTTTCGTGGATGTGAACGGAATTGGTCCTGGCACCGTGATAGTGACAGGACTGGGCCCTTCTGGCGCAACACTCGCCACGGGAACTGCATTGACCGGCATTTGAATCTCAGCGGGAGTGTAATAGATGGTCACGGTTGATATCTCATCAGTGTCTTTCACGACTCTGTCGAACTGTAGACATCCTTCATCGATCAGATTCTGTAAACTCATCTTCAACTTATCACAGCCGTTCTCCTGATTCATACACTCAAAGCAATCTTGATTACAGCCCGGGAACACCTGTCCCTTCAATAAACGATCTTTTACAACCAACAAAGAAGTTTTCACTTGACGGATATCTGTCACCAGATTCAATCTCCTCCCATCTTCAATAGCGTACACATTTGCTGCGCTATGATCAGGCATGGGATGCTGAGTAATATTAGGAGCGGGAGAGAAATTGATGGCTTTAGCATCAATCAAATCTTGTACTTTATGATGGAAAGCCCAGCATTTTTCAATGGAGTGCCCCTGAGCACCTGAGTGGAACTCACAACGAGCATTAGCATCGAAGTTAGGTGGCAGGTTTCCGGCAACCGGAGCTTTCATAGTACGGAGTTCTACCAACTTTAACTCGAGTAGCCGGGGCAACAGCGCGGCATAAGTCATAGGGAGAGGATCCATCTTACGATCCCTCTGTCTAGACCTTTGCTGGAAAAAAGGTTGTTGCTGTTGAACTTGTTGTTGGGGTTGTTGTTTCTGAACAGACGGTGTGGGGATTGTCACAGCATCTACCTGATAATAAGCTCGAGAACGCCCTCTGCCTCGTCCTCTAAACACAGCATTCGTATCACCTTCTCTTCTTTTCTGGTTACTAGCAAACGGTTTCTTCGTCCCCGAAGAGCCAGCCCCACTCACATCCTGGATCTTTCCAAGCTTTAACAGACTTTCTATTCTTTCTCCCGCAATCACAATATCAGCAAATCCAGTTGACGGACAAGCAGCTAATCTATCCAGATAGGCCCCTTGCAAGGTGCCCATGAACATATCTGCCATTTCTCTGTCTGATAAGGGAGGTTGAACCTGGGCAGCCATTTCCCTCCACCTCTGTGCATATTCTTTGAAACTCTCCTTGGCATTTTGTGACAATCCCTGCAATTGGGTGCGGTTGGGCGCCATGTCAATATTATACTGGTATTGCTTCAGGAACGCTTCTGCCAGATCTTTCCAATTCTTCACAGCAGCTCTATTCAACTTCATGTACCAGGTCAAGGATGCCCCAGCCAGACTGTCCTGAAAATAGTGCATCCATAGCTTCTCGTCATCCGTATGGGCTGAAATCTTCCCAAAGTAAGCTTGAAGATGCGTTTGGGGACACGCATTGCCGTGATACTTATCGAAAGTAGGAGGCTTGAATTTAGGGGGAATTCTGACTCCTGAGACCAGCCCCAAGCTGGTAACATCAATACCCATAGAGTTCTTGCATTCTATGGCCCTGATCTTCTCTGCTAACTCATCATACCTTCGATCACCTTGATTACCCACATCAGCATCCAGCAGAGTAAATTGGTCTTCCAGAGTATCCTCAAGAGTAACACCAGCATGCCTACCATTTCCATTACCCCGATTGTTACCACCAGGAGGAGGGTTACCACCGGGAGGAGGAATGCCATGTCCCTGTGAATTGTCATGATGATCACCTTCGGGCCCATTGTCGGGACGCTCTACCAGAAGCCTCAGTCTCTCCTGATTTTGCGCCATGCCAGTCATGAGGGTCATGAACTGGTCCATACGCGCCCTCATTTCCGCCAAATCACTTTGCACTTGATCCATGATTCTTACTTGATTCCTTCGCGTCGAATATCGGTGAATATGACTCTCCGCTATACTGCCTGAAACCAAATAAAGGTTAGAGTCCCTGCAACGAGTACCTGAAAAGCAAGTAACAAAAAAAATGCAAAATGATATGCAATGCCATGCAATGCCATGTTTGTCATTTCCGAGGTGCTTTATACCCTGATTCCAATCCAACCACAGAAATCTGAAGACCAGAAATCGTGATATAAAGAGACGTATTGTGGTCATGTGCTTGTGTGCAGCTATCTGATAAGAAATAATCCTGAATAAAACTGCTCGTACTCATTCAATAAAATATTCAAGTACATTTAAGAAAGGTTCAACCGCAAATGCAATACAAGGAAAAATGGATCCATCAACAAGCCTGATGGTAACCATTAACAACAAAATATAAGGAAAAGAACATCAGTCTGACAATTCCACACCCTTCAGCTTATCACTTGAGTATTTGATCTCCTCAAAAAGTATACGGGTACGCTGGTGATTCGGCTTTTCAATCATTTCTTTGATCAAGACATCCCTTTTCTCAAGAGCTTCAGTTAAAGAACCCATATGCAGCATCAGAGCCTCGTCATCACACACTCCTTTGTGTCTCTTTATGCCAGCTTGCGTCTTGAGTATCTCCCTTTCTATCATGACTTCTTCAAGCTCTTTCTTGGTATTCTTCAACTGGCTTCTAGCTTCTTCTAACTGTTCTTGACTTTTATCGAGACTTTCCCGATACTTTCTCCTCTGCTCATGTGCCTTTTTAAGCTCCTCGTCTTTAGTCTTCGACTGATCCTTTAACTCGGCATTTTCAATTCTGACTTCATCCCAAGCTTGACGAAGTTGAGCTAATGAATCCTTGCTTCGGGCTAAAGCCTGTTTTGTAATCTTGTGAGCCTGACTAGTGTCATCTGCTCCCAAAGTAAGTTTCCGAAAGTACCGAGCTCTGTCATCAAAATCTTCCTCTTTGTCAGCCAAGGTTTTTTCCGCTTTCAAGGCTCTCTTTTCCAACTCTTTGTTGTCAGCTAGAGCTTTCTGAAGACATCTGCTCATTCCAGAATTCTCTATCTGCAACTCTCTGACCATTTTCTTCCACTTCTCACATTCTTCAATAGCCACCATAGTGGGTTGTTCTGGCTGTGCTGAACATAAAAGAGGTCCCCTTGAAAAGGGTAAAAGCAATTCCTTTACTTTCGTCTCAATCCACCTGTCATATTCAGGATAAGATCTACAATCTCCTTTTCCAAAAACTGCTTTTCCAATTTTGTGCTTATCTTTCCAAGCATTCACTACTTCTACCACCTTCACATCTTTAGTTCCTGTAAAGAATAAAGATTCTTCCACATCTTGCTCTGTAGGAGGATCCCTGGAAGCATACCCAAACTGTCGGATGGCCAAAACTGGATTATAATTGATCCCTCCTTTTCTGCCAATCAAAGGCACATTTGGAAAATTTCCGCATCTTGTGACAAGCTCTATTCTCAACAACCGGTGATCAAACCATACAATGTTATCAGCAGTTAAACTCATCAATCTTTTAGACCATTTCGCCACATCTTTGGTTTCCACAAAGGCACCTGTCTGAGGCAAATGTTTGAAAAACCAATGACTCAGCAGTGGAGTGCAACAACTAACAGATCCTCCCCTCCTTTTCTCATTCTTGTAATGCACGGAATGATAAAAATCTCCTAACAAAGTAGGGACTGGATTTTTAAGGACAAAAACTCTCGTTGCTTGCATATCCACAAAGTCTTGCTGATTGGGAAAGAAAACTAGGCCATATATGCAGAGAGCCAGAATGGAATTGTAAACCGTCCAATTTTTAGCACTTGCAGCCTCTTGGGCCTGTCCAGCCAGAAATTCTAAATGAAATCCGCTAACTCCATTTTTACTGCTCACACCGCTCTTTATCAATGTCTGATCCATTTGTAAAGCAGCAGCAATTTCTTTTACGCTGGGAGAACTACCAGAGAAGAATGGTATTGCCGACGTGATCGGAATTCCCAAAATAAATGAGAATTCTTCCAGTGTTGGCATCAAAATGTAATTTGAAAAAAGAAAGCACCTCAACGAAGGCTCGTAGAACTGCAGCAGAGTGTGCAAAGCATCATGTTCATACTTGGTGATTGTACGGACCATCCCAACCAAATTCCCGTAGCTCTTCTGAAACCTATCAAGAATACCCGGACCAGCCATATCTATAACTTTGAGCAATGAATCCAAGACAGGATCTGGAAACTTGTAAGACACATTGTTCTTTCTCTCGGCGACGATCTCTGTTGAACCCATGGATTGGAATCAGAAATGTATTATGCACCTGAAAATGACAAACATAACTGTTATGATATGATAATGCAATGCAAAAGGGCATGTGATCAGGTAATCAAGTGTCTGTGTCTGTATTGAACTGTGTGCACTGTGTCTCTGTACTGAATCTGGCAATATCTGAGATGAACACTTAAATCACTGTCATAGGATACAATGTCTGAAATCATCATAGAATCACAAGTAAGGTAGGTAGGAGGCTGGGTTTCCTGCAAACCTGTAAACATCCCGCCCATACTCACATGTGGTTCTTAGAAAATAAGGCTTGTCAGCTTCAGAGGTTTGAGAAGCAATAGCACATTCAGCCCGTAGGATACAATGCTATGCCAATCAAAGAGGTCGTCCACTGACTCCCCTTAGAAAATAAAAGTCATCCTATGCAAGTTCCAAAGTGGGCCCTCGGGTGCGAATGGGTTTGCCACGGAATGTGGTCTGCCATTGTCACCACTAAAGAGGGATATTTCCACTAAGGTCCTCATGATCGGTCACTAGAGTCGACAGCTCTCTAGATCTACATCCTGGAATACGCAAGATGCGTATGCCACGACGTGTCCCAAGATAGCCTCATCTAGCTGTGAATTTCGTGAACACCCAACGCACTCCAAACGGCACGTAGGTCCCACTACTCTCCACTCTAATTCTAAGTGTATACTCAAGCCTGTGTAATGGGCTTATCTCTCAGAAATCCCATCCCGCCAAACAGAAAATAGCACAGTCCAGTATAGCATAATGTATCATATGAAATGAAAATGCTAAAATACGGTAAATACAGTAATGTACAGTAAAGCAGTAAATAACCATACAATAAAACAGTAAATACAACACAACAGTAAACACCCAATGAAAGAAAAACAGACAAGCGCTAGGATTGACTCGCTTAGGGATGGACCAGCAATAGGTCAACCGCAATACTCCCCAGCAGAGTCGCCAGCTGTCGCTCCCGGGATTTTCATCCTAGTACAAACGCGAAAGTGGCACCGAAACAGAGTCGCCAGCAATGTGTATTTATCCCAAGAGAGGGAAAGGAAACACCGCATAAACCTGAAGGAAAGGATAGAGCATGGTCTTACGACCAAAAGAAATGGGTTCGGGAGTCGGTTACGCGAGAGGAAGGTATTAGCACCCCCTCGCGTCCATCGTACCCGATGGGATCCACGCTTGCTTGCCTCGATCAAAGGGTGTAAAGAAAGGGTACTGGAAAAGGAACTGAAAAAGGAAAGGAGAAAGAGAAACAAATGTAGGGAAAATAAAAGAAGTGCTCGCATGGGCCCTACCCCACTGCCTACGTATCTCATCGGGAACATGAGAATCAGAGCGACGTAGTTCCCCTCACTAGGGATGGATTGTTTGTGTTTTTTAGAGAACGGCTGACGTTCTAGCTCAGGTGTTGCAGGCTCGCTGGTCCGAGTGCGTTACCATCTTGCAAGAGAACGAGTAGAAGCGCGTTCGTGCGTTGAGAGTGAATGAGGTGAGAAAAGAATTCCCGAAGGAAAGACATTATTGTTTGTTTTTGTCTTTTAAGAGTTTTTTCATTTGTTTGCATATGATAGTGTATCTGAATCTTAGTCATTGGAATGTGTACATCCTCACATTCCAAGATGGAATGGGTAAGAAAGCACACTAAGAGTGAAGAAGACCCCCACACTTAGTTCCAATTGTCAAGGTTCAAACACACTAGCATACTTGTGTTTATTAAGTGTTTTGTTGATTAAGAAATGAAGAAGTGTTTTTTATTATTTGCACCTTCAACAAGTATTGCATTTAAGTCCCTCATACAAGATCAAATGTTTAACACATTGACCCAAGATGGGCTATATGCTATACATTCTAAGATTATAAGAGAAGACCCCTTATAACCTTTTCTTTATATGAAAGGCCTAAATGCAATAAATGCCTACCTTTATTATATGTTTTGAATTTTCTTTGAGATGAGAAAAGAGACTCAAGGGAGGATAAAGGTAAAAATCTATATGGACTAAGACTCAATCCTAATTGATTAGTTAAGGGAGTGATCCTAAGGTTTGTGAGGTTTCAACCTAACGTCTAAAGAAAGAATGAATTAAACAATTCACTTCTAAAGTAGAAGATGAATTGTAATTCACAAAGGGCAAGTGATGAGTTATTAAAAGAAAGCACATAAGTGCTTAGCAAAACACAAAATGGAATTGTAAAAGAGAAAGGATAGAAGTTGAATGTGGACTCCTTATCCACACTCAATTGAAACTTACCGAAGCCCCTACATGGTTAGCACAATCACTTACAAGTAAAGTAAGAAAATATAATGAACAAATCAAATTCAAACAAGTTGACAAACAAAGTAAAATGAGATTGAATGCTATACATGCTTCCAAGTCAGAATGTAACTCATATTTACACAACCTAATGTTATCCTAAATGAGTATACCAAATCATGCAAACAAAATCTCAATCCAACAAGAAGCAAAGAAGAAAAGGTGAAGTGATGTGAATGTGGTTCATACTTGTGAAACAAGTGACTTAAGGTGCAAGATAAACATCAAACATGCAAAGATGAAACCCAAATGTCACAATCAGAAGTCAATTAACATGCTATACATCCTCAAACAAAACCACAACTCATGGCACAAGTGCCTTCATGATCAAGCAAACCAAACATGAGGCATGCATTCACAAAATGAACAAGTTAAACTTCATGCTTCAAACAAATAGCAAACATGCTTCAAAAATTATGACTTTCCCCAATAAAACACCTTAAACACATGCCATTAACATATCAAGTCCACAAGCAATGAATCAGAACCAAAGTCACTCAACAATTAGGTCAAAGTCTCATGGAAGTTTCATGCATTCATGCTCAAAGCAACACATCAAAAGTCATCCAAAAAAGACTTAAAAATCATCTCATAAATCTCAAACATACCTCAACATATTGTGACCACAATGCAAAAAGAAAGGCATCAAAATCAATTTTTATGATCAAGAACAAAAATGCACAAAATCATATGTCACATTAAGTATGCATGCAAATGGAAATTCAAAAGAAATAATGGAACAGGGGCAAAATGGTCATAAAATCAGAAAATAAAATCATGAAAAATTTCCTAAATGTTTTAAGAATACACATGAATTTTTGTAGAATTTTCCAATATCATTTGATATTTTTAAAAATCAATTATGAAACGTGTAGCAAAAATGAAAATAAAATATGAAATGCAATATGAATGGGGGGTGCAACCATAGCAAATCCATAGTTCAATTCGTTTGGGCCTGAAAACAAGGGAGGTGTGGATATCAATCTGACTAAGTCCATTACACGCGCAATCCACAATAACTACCATGCTCTTCAGTCAACAATAGTCAAAACCACACAAGCCATTGGATCAAGTCACAGTCAACATCCAGTCAAAGTAATCACAATCAACACGCACACGCGAATGACCACACTCTCTACCGTGTACCACACCACATAGTGTTCACTCTGATTAAAATAAAACATGTGCCACGCGTGTGACATTTTTTATGTGTTGGCCCAATCTTATCCGCACGATTCACAAATCCAACGGCCAATATTCAAACTGAGAAACCCTAGGAGTTAAAGCTACCGGCCGGAGAGGGACCTCCGGTCACCTTCTCCGGCGAGAACCGTCACCTGCGAATCTCACATCTTCGCAAAAATACACAATGCCTACATCAAAATGAAGCTCATGCTAAGCACAATACGAATCCACAGTTATCTTTCACATATCATGCGCACACGTAGAAAACAGAGGAGACAAAGATATGCCCTAACTTTTAGATCTAAGCCTCTACAAGGCCTATCAATTAGCCGGAGTGTCAAATGCTCCTATTGAGCTCATGTCATGATAAAACAACAAAAATAAACCATAAAATGTGAGAGGAGTGCTTGAGAATTTTGGAACCTGAACTTGCAGCTCTTGGAGAGTCTTGAGAAAACCAGAGAACACTTGCTCTTCAACCTTGGAGCTTCAATATTAAGCAAAATAAATGCTGATGATTCACGAGTAGATGAAGGAGATTAAAGATTGCAGGGATACTAAGCTTGCAGAAATGGAGTTGCTCTTGTTGTTCTTGATTCAACCACACCAAGCAATGATCAATGAAAGAACTATGGAATTGAAATCGTGGAGAAAAAAATGAGCAAACTCAGAGAGAATGAGAGAGTAGAGGAGAGAGTTTCTGAAGTGAATTGTGGAAAAATGAGAACTGAAATGAAAATGTGAAGTGTGATTTTGTTTTATAGTAGGCTTTAACCACGGTTAAACTGAGTGAGGTTAACTGAGTTAAAGTGGTTATGCTGAGTCCACCCTAACTAACTGAGTCAAGTTAGTTAGGGGGCGAGTGGTCAAGGTTGGGTTATGGTGAGGTCAAACTCATGACAGTTATGGTGGAAGGGAGAAAAGGAGAGTGAAGCTGCCAATCTGTGCATCAGAAACTTGCTAAGCAAGTTTGTTCCTTCTATTCTCATGTATGGCACGTGACAGTGTGCATTATGTAAGTAACTTGTGCTTGGTTGAAAGAGGAAACAAAAGTGAGGAGGTGTTTGTGGTGTGACTGAACCAAATCATGCAGCATGCCATCAATGTATCAGTGTCAACATATGGTGGTTTATGGAGGTTTTTCTCTCTACTCAATGACTGCCTTAGGGAGTTTATGGGTTCATTTGAAAGAGGGTACATTGGGGAACAATATTGGTTTGAAAATTGAAGTGAAATGAGGTCTCAAACATGTCTAAAAACAGCTATGAATGCATTGGTTCAAAACTGGCTGGTGGGCATGGCAAAAGGTTGGCTGGCAAGGCAATTGGGCACACAAAATTTCAGCACAAACAACATGACTTTGAACCCTCCAAACTATCTCATAACTTGGTTAAATCAAAATTTTCACAACATCAACATTGAAGAGGACACTACAAGGAACAACTTTGATGTTGAAAAGTTTTTCATTTGAGGCCTTTAACCATGAGAAAAATGAGTGGACATTTGGCCCACCAACTGTTTGTTAAAATGATTGCGCGCGTGACCTGAAAATCTTGGTCATGACCTAGTTTTGAACCTACTTTCCTCCAACTTTGATCAATCATATCTCTCTCAATTTTTATCCAATGGAGATGTTCTACACATGGATTTGAAGCTTAAAACAAGATCTTTCATTGAGGCAGAGTGGATTTTTCATTTGGTGCTCCAAATTTAAATGGCCTTGGTTCAAATTCTGATGCAAAATGGCCAAAACTTGCTATTTTTAGTAACCCTACTTCATCCAAAAATGGCAACTTTCCACATCTTGATTTTTTCATGATTCCTTTGGAGTTTCTTGATCAAATTTTGTACATTGGACATATGTAACATGAATTTCATGAATTTGGCCTCAAAAAGTCAAGAGTTGACTTTTTCCTCTGATTATTTGACTTTGCCCCAATTTCTCTGATTCTTGATCTTTCTTCCAATTGAACCACTTCTAAAACCAATTGAGATGCAATCTTCCACACATATACACTTAAGAACATGTAGAATACCATGACAACAAGCTTTGTCCAAAAAATCAAAGATTCCCTGATTTAATGGGAAACCCTAGTTTTGACCCCCTTTGGTTAGGAGGAAATTCCACATCTTCCAAATCCAAATTCCTCAGAGTATGTTGTGTATCCTCTTAAAGGATGATGAGAAATGCCACTTGAGAATGATTTTGAATCAATGAGCTATCTCTTTTGAGGATTTTCCTTCAATTTTTGAATCTCTTGCATAGTGAAATATGTAGTGCTTCAATCTTCCATTGAATCTCACTTCCTTGAGGTTTTGGAAGATCAATTGAGATAGTATGAGACATGAGAGACCTCTTGGCTTGTCTAGAGCCAACTTGATTGACCTTTTTGTGCTTTGAATGATCCCTTGATTGTCCACCTTCCACCTGATCACATGCCCTGATGGTAAGAAGGATGCCATGCTTCATTTTTCTATGTTAAATGCAATGCAATGCTAATGAGATGGATATGATATGATAAATGATAATGCCATGCTATGATGCCAAAAGGGAAGAGCAAATTTTGGGGTATTACACAATGGAATCAAACATTCCTAACATTACATTCTACTTTTTACAAAACATCACAACAAAAAACAACCAAGATACAACAAGAAAAAAAGTAAGTGTCTGAATGGTCTTTTGATCTTTTGCAGCCTTCATCTTCAGTTTCTTGATTTTCTTGTCCCGCTTCATATCCACTGTCAAGTTTAGACATCCAGGGCAACCTCCATTGAATCTAGGTTCGGCATTCTTTCCTTGATACAGTTCATCATCCCAATAAAATAGTTGACAATCATCAACATTCTGGGAAAACAAAAGACACAACATGAAACCAAGCATCAGAATTCTGGAAACATAAGAGACGAGATGAACAAAAGAAGAGCACAAATTTTTACATACCCCCCAAAATTTACACTTCCAATATCTTCTTCCTGGGTTGGAATTTGACTTTGAAACATGGATTCTCATAGGAAGCTCGTGGGCACAAACTGGTGGTTTTCTCACACTCGCCGTGAAGGATGAACTTGCGCTTCCACTCATTTTCTTGTATTGGTGAAGATACGGGCTGATTTCAAAATTTGGGGGAGACCTTCAACCCTAGCCGCAAACGCAATTTGGGAAAGGAAGAAGAAGCATGAAAGCAATTCACGAAAAACACTTCATTTGCCACATGTATTTTACGACATGAAATAATAAAAAAGCCAAGCTGTAATGTCCACCTCAGCCTTTAAGTTGACCAAATTCATTTAAGGACCAAAATGAGAGAATTTTAAAAAGGCAGGGATGGAATCTGTGTTTTTTTTATAGGGTCCTTTTTCGAATTCGCCCCATATGACAGGGTCTAAAATGTGTATTAACCCTTTAAAAAATTAGGGACCAAAATGAACCTCGCGCTAAACGTATGGGACAAAAAATGTTATTTTACCTACATTTTAATTCATTCGTTATTATATATATATATATATATATATATATATATATATATATATATATATATATATATATATATATATATATATATATATATAACATTTAACAACACATAAAGGCCATTATTATATGGTGTATATATATAATAATAATGTACATTTCACTATTACAAAAATAAGCCATTATTATGACATTAATTTTCGACTTGTCTAAATATACATACGTTTTATTGATGGTATGATTAATCATAATCTACTTTATTTATAATTCATTCTTATATTAAGCAATAAATTCCATGTGGTAGACTTGGTTAATAGCACAACTATATTTTAGATAGGATTGTTAATAGGAATACTAATGGGATGATTGATATCCACATTTCATTAATTATCTATCCCTACTATTAGCATTTATCATGCTATCTGTGTCAAATTTTTACAAATATGTACGCATGCATTTACCTATTCACTTTCCCATGATATATACTTAAATCTATCTTAAATGATGGAGTCTAGACTTTTATTCATCATCATTAGACTATATAACATCAACCGGTAGAAATGCATGCACGAAGACACCATATACTCCCTCCGTCTCATAAAAAATGTCACATTTACATTTTTTTCATTGTTTCAAATTAATTGTCATGTACATTTCCAATGGAACAATTATTATTATTTTTTCACTACTATATCTCTATTAATTAACTTTCATTTTATTTAACTACTCTATTAACTATATTTAGTATTCTAGTAAGTGATATTGATTTTTTTCCCTAAATCTAACCCATCTAATCATTTTCTTAAGAACCGCGCATGACTCAAATATAACATTTTTTATAAGACGGAGGGAGTATTAATCAATATATAATTATAAAAGATAAAAATATTTAGGATAATAGTGCTAAAAAAATAATAGATATAAATTAAGAAATTAAAGTTTAGTATAAAATAAATATATTATTCAACAGAAAAAGAAATTATTGTACAATTGTTAGATAGGATTTATAAAAATAATATTTTGTGACATTATTTTTTATGATTCAAATATTTTTATAAATGGTATTATTTTTTTATAAACGAGAAAAGTGTATCGTTGATATAAATATTTTTATAAACGGGAAAAGTGTGTTGTAAATACAATTATTTTTATAAATGGAAAAATTGTATAGTTGATATAAATATTTTTATAAATGAAAAAAAGTGTTTTGCTAATATAAATATTTTTTAAACAGTAAAAAGTGTATTATTTATACAAATATTCTTATAAACGAAAAAAGTATACTTTTGATACAAATATTTTATAAACGAAAAAAATTGTATTGTTGATACAAATATTTTATGAAAAATTCTATTGTTGATACAATTTTTTTTAACGGAAAAAATTTATAATTGATACAAATATTTTTATAAACGAGACAAATTTATATTTGTGATTTTGTGAATGTCTTTTACCCCTAATACAATTTCATAGTTGAAAAATTAGATATATCCAAAAAAATCGTGACATCCACATAATTATATTTAATTAGAGATTAATTGATATACACTGTCAGTGTAAAATTACTTTACACTGTCATCCAATTAGAATTAGTTATTTTGACACATGAGAAGAGAGAAACAAGGAAGAAGTGGTTATTAAAATGATTTATTTATAATGTAATTTGTTTTATTTTTAATTTCATAAATATGTGTCAAAATAATTAATTCTAATTGGATGACCGTGTAAAGTAGTTTTACACTGACAGTGTACTCCAATTAATCTCATTTAATTATCTAAATTCATATCCTTTATATATTTTTTATGTATTAATATTAATCTTCATATTACTCAAGCTGAGCGCCTAGATTTTTACTAGATAAATAATTAAATAAATTTATAAAAAAAAACGAAGAAGAATCAAGCGGGACAATTCTTTTATAGTTGTAATTTTATAAATAAATATGCTTTTAAAATAAGGGTAATGCTAACTTGTGCCCCAATGGCACAAGTTAAGAACTACATTAAGAAGTATTGTCTTGGAAATTGTGTAGAGCATTTAATTAAAATATAAAATTAATTTTTAAATTGTTGTTTCCCATACAAATTTACTATAAGTGGGTTTCTTAACTTGTGCCCCAAGGGCACAAGTTAGCATTTCCCTTAAAATAAATATTAGTATTTTAGTAAAAAAAATAGTAGTAACCATAGTATATTTATATAACTATTTTTTTTAAATGTATTCTTATAACATTATTTATGTTTGTTATCTATCCATTTTATATAATATGAAAAATTAAAAGATCTTGAAATGATAAAATACAAAACTTATAAAATAAAGTCAATGCAATATACAAAAAATTAAGTCTTTATTTTTTCTGGAACTTAAAATTTGTCACAGTTAAGTGATTAAATTGAATCTCATAAAAAAATCAGATAGTTACAACGTTATTAAATAAAGATCTTTATTTATTTTGTCACCTTTAATTATAGTTAATTTACATAAAATCTCAACAAATTTAAATCAAATTGTTCTGGACTGGGCCGAGGTCTGCTCTTCGATCGAGCAGGCCCAACCCACACGTCCTGGGATGGCCCAACAAAGGCCTCTTAGCACGACCAATGTCGGGCACGTGCCACCTCAACAGTGTCGGGCACGCGCGGCATAGAGCATCGGACAGAGGCGCTAAGCCTCTCCGGGCTCACTCCTCCTTGTCGCTCAGGTTCTCCTCCCCCGCGAGGAGCCATCTCTTTCTGCACATAAGAATCCTCCCCGCGAGGACACGTCTCTCCCCGACACGAAAGACTCCTCCCCGCGAGGACACGTTCTCATGTAACCACCCACTCCAGATGGAATTGGTCTGCCCTAATTCCGGAGATCTAGGAACGGTTACCCCAGGGCAAAGACCACGTGCTGGTCTTCACTACGCCACGTAAGCCCTGGCAGTTACTTGGATTGGGCCTGATAATCCAGCACAGTGCTAGTGACCGTTGGCCCCGCGCTGGGGGCTCTCTATAAATACCCTCTCACTTGAGAGGGTCAGGTGACACTCACACTTTTTTACTCTCTAACCTTGTACTTGCCTTTCTCTGACCGTTACCTTACTTGAGCGTCGGAGTACCTTGCAGGTACACCCCCCCCCCCCCCTCCTCCCACGTCGTCCTTCAACCTCACCGGAGCTGAAGTCAACAAGACGTTGCTGGCCATTGAACAACTGTCTGATCTAGGTACGATCACAAATACTATATATATATATAATAAATCATTAAAAATAACTAGATTGTGACCACTAAAAATATCTAGCAAAGTTATAGTTTAAGTTAATAGAAAAAGAAAAAATATCATTGTTAATTATTGAAACAAATATTTATTCTTTTATTTATAATATATTAAAACAAAGTCGTGATTTCATTAATCAACACATCACCTTTTTATGTGATACATAATAATGTTGATATATCGTAACAATTCTATGTGACACCTCTAAAATAAACGCATCATTCTCTATATACTACTCTCATATTCTTGATGCATTTTCTCTAGGGAATTTCTTAACACACCACTCAGCCTTCTTAGGCACCTAGCGTGTTGACGAAAATGTCTCTGCGTTTCGGATGTGCAAATCCGGACGCACCGTGGTTTTAAAAAATTTTAGTTTTTACCGGATGTGCACATCCGGTAAACGTTCGTATTTGCAAATCTGGAATAAAACCTGATGCAGAACACCAAAAATCCAACAATGTTTCTCACATTCATAAAATAAAATCGGGATTACATTGAGAAAATCGTCATGACATCGACAGAAATTTAAATATTACAAGATCAATAGCCCGGTGGACGCTTGCACATCTCTAAGATGTCATCGACCGTTCTTCGAATTTTGACGGTCGCCTCGAACTCGAGCGGGAATCGTTCTTCGTAGCCCAAAAAAGTTCGCCACATCGATCTAACATCCTCTTGATTCTTGAGCTCAACAAGGTTGTAAGCGACGTTCCCTTCGTTATCAACGGAAGGTGAACGATACTGAAGCTTCGCAACCTTCCGTTTGTCTCCGTAAGGTAGGAGATGTTCGATGTCATCAATGATCTCGCCGATGGAGGTGTCCCTCGTTAACTTATACTTGCGACCGCGTGTTTTGCCGTCGGTGTAGGAGACAGTTGCGACATACTAATGGATCTTGATATCATACAATTGAGACATTTAGTGTTTGTGTGAATGATATCAAATGAAACCCCTAATTTATAGAAAAGTTAGGGTAAAGTTATATCTGCCTAAGTTCGTTCCGGATGTGTAGATCCGGACAAACCCTACAAATATTGGTTCCGGATGTGCAAATCCGGAAATTGTCCAGATCTGCAATCAGAATGTTTTACTGATACAATTTTAAAACAGAATTGAACAGCTTATGCAGCCACTTGGAATACTTTCAGTGCAATAAAATTCGTAAGTGTATTAAAAAGACATATGGATAAAAATACAATATATTTCACTTCAATAATGTACATTTTGTCGTATGATTATACAAAAGAGTTAAAACAAAATTCTCCGTCTAAATCTATTGGAGCTAGAACTTTTGATTTTTCCGCATTTGATGCCTTTTCAATTGCGTGCAATCTTTCGAATTCAAGCATCCTTTGGACAAAACTATCCGGCCAAGACTCGGCAATCGCGGTTGCATGCGTCGCCCATTGCGGTGATTTAGGTGGTATCGGGCATCCGGGTTTCAAGATAACTTGTACGAAATATCTTGATTTCACAAGCCATCCGATACACATGATGCGATTATTTGGATTCGAAGGAGGTGCGGTGTGGAGTGGAAAAAAGGTTTCCAAAAATTCGTATCTCGTCAAGTCGATACACACCATATCGTAGGTGCATGCTATAAGATGACCCATCTCGGGGAAGCTCATCCATTTCGATACCGGTGTCGGACCACTCAACCACGGAACAAGTGACTCGTGAACCTTGTTGTAATTTTCTTGATTTTCATAGAGACGCAAGTATGCTTCTTTATGCGTCTCCAACTCTAGGATAAGTTGATGACGTACAAGTGCATGGCCTTCCTCTCCTTTACCGAGTAGTGCCGACACGGCTCGGTAACCGCAATTACCATCCCCTACAACATCGATTATATCGGCGATATGCTTGTGCATAAAAACCGGCATCTCGTCAATAAAGGAAATCATACGTGTAGTTGGAGTCGGAGTCGGAACTTGTGGAATTGGTGTCGAAGCCGGTTTGGAAATGCGAGCTCATTTCATGACACTTTGTAGAGATTTAGGAGTTGGATAGTCCGGAAAGATTTGGTCAACGTGCTCATAATACGAAGGAGACCAAGTTGTTGAGTTGTCTTTTGGTGTAGGCTTCAATTTTTTCGGAGCACCCTTTGTCTTAACAGGTTGAGATGGCGGTATCATTGCGGTTGTTTCGGGGAAGGCAATCTTCCTCAACTCTTCTTTGATGTGTAGCTTCATATTGTCGTCGGCCTTCGAAAATCTCTTTTGAATCGCTTCCAATTCGGCCAAAATAGAGATATCCGGTTTATTTCCTTCCTTACAACCATCATCATCAAAAGTAAGTCTCATCCAATGAGAGCAAACTTCGTCAATTTGTATTGGCTCACCTAGTTTCAACTTTTTAGCAATGGCACAAGCACAAGGAAGACCGTAGGTTTTCACAATAGTACAACCACACTTTGCACTATCGGAACCTACCGTTTCGGCTCGGTTGGCCTCGTGAAAAATATAGCCCCACCCCGCCCAAGACATGTTGCCGATCAATTGAGAGTAGAGGAAGTTACCTTTAAACCTATGTTCCAAAACCGTCATGCTTCGACCGAAAGTGGTTTGTATCTCATTGTGTTGGTGTTTGATCATTAGATGCACGGAGTCCCAATCCCGACATAAATCCCCCTTGCTATTCCCCAACCAATTCTTCAAAGTGGCATGTGCCGACTCAACTCTATTGGCGGTAGTGTTTCCAAGATGTCGTATGTTATCGGTCCACGCACAAACAATCTTTTCTTTCACTTGATCAAGAATGGTGGAATCAACATATTTCAACAAAACGGGGTACCGTTCACACACTTTCCGGAATTTAATGACCGAATCGGCATATAATTCTGTTGTGGAAGAATTTAAAATATGAGTCCATGCATCCATAATTTTCTCTACAATGACACCCGACCTGACCACTTTTCTGTCTTCTGACTCCACTTGTTTCGTACCCACCGCGGTCTTGACCCGACTTCGCACATTCTTTGTTATGTGAAATCGACAAAGTAGTGCATTGGAAGAAGGAATGAATTTTGCAACCGCATTCATTAAGGCGTAGTCGCGGTCTGTAACAAATGTTTTTGGCATTTGAACATGTTTCTTCAAAAGTGACCGACACATCTCCAACGCCCACGTGAAATTGTCCTCTTTCTCACACTCCAAAAAGGAAAAGTCGAAGGTATATATCTTATTCGTAGACGTAACGCCAACCATCTCAAACAATGGAAGACGATACTTGTTTGTCTTGTAGGTGCTATCGAGAATGAGCATTGTCAAGAACGTGTTGAACAACTTGATGGAATCCGGATGAGTCAAAAAAATATCTCGGACCGTAATTCCATCATCGCGATATCTGTACCGAGACACGTAATCGTTGTCCTCCAACACTTTCAACAGTTGTTGCATCTCACTCCTATCTCCCCTAATTGCCTTGTTCGTTTGATACCGAATGTTATACACTTGCTTTATGTTTGCAACATTTTCGGGTTCTTTCCGTTTCAACGTCGTAAGTATATTCTTCGGTTGGACAAGGTTCAAGGTCATGTCGGCTATACATGTCTTCTCTTCCGCCTTGAGCCGACATACACTTGGATGGCCTTGAAGCTTTGAGCACATTTCGTGGTTATATATACCACAACGAACGGTAAATCTCCATTTCTTGGAAACTAACATGTAACCACCAATCTTAAAAGGGCACTCACATCTTCTACTACCGGTCTCGTCTTTCTTTAACTTTCGTAGAGGTGCTTGATATTTGCCGCTTCTTTCGCAACCCAAAATTACAAAAGCTTTTCTTCTATCCGACCCATTATCCGATCTCCCGATATTTACACTGAAGCCAAGCTCAATAGCCATCCTACGAATGTATGCGATCATGTTTTCACGATCATCAAAGTCTTGCTTGTTGTTAAAGTCACTGTCGACATCAACCGACTTTACGAGCATGCCTTCATCTTTCGGGGAAATCGGCGCAACTAATTCTTTTGCCATGTTATCGGGGTGCACCATATCTATTTATAAACAAGAATAGAACAATTAATATGTATAAATAAAATATATTCAAAAATGCTGAAAATTTAAATTAATTAGCTTCAGGCATTTTTCCGGATGTGCACATCCGGAAATGTCCATGCTCTCGTTCCGGATATGCAGATCCGGAAGCAGCGTAACTTGTTTTTTCAAAAATGTAGATTGATAATGTGAGCAATGTAGTGGATAAAGTTGAATGTTTACCTGAAATTCAGTCTTCCCTTGCTCCCTTTGATTTGTTGCAACAAAAACTTGAACTTTTTGAGTGAGAAATGGGATTGATGAAGTAGGGTTTTTTGAGTTGGTGAGAGTGAGTGTAGTAGGAGAAATGTTGAGAATGGGAAGGGGGGAGTGATCATGCAACTTCAAATATATCAGCTTTTTTTTCCGGATATACAGATCCGGAGGTCTTCCGGATATGCACATCCGGAACAACTTCTTATTTTTTAAGGATACGGTGCGTCCGAATGTGCACATCCGAAATCAGGGGGCAAAAAAATAATTTTACGTGGTGCCTAAGAAACTTGGGTGGTGCATTAAGAAACCACATTTCTCTAAACTTCGTCCTTTTTTAAATCCTTATGTCATCTCAAAGTTTAATCAATTAAATTCTTTTAATTTTTTTAAAACAGCCCATTAAATTCTATTTAATTTTTATAATACTATTTATTTATAATATATTAAAATATTGTCACAGTTTCTTTAGCCGGCATAATTTAAATATTGCTATGACATGAAATTTTTGATGTGGCCCATAAGCTCATCATTCTCCGTATTAGGGGTGGATAAATTTGAACCGACAGATTGAAACCGACTGATTCGTTGTCTTTTTTTTGCAAATGGATCGGGTCGGATCGGGTGTCGGGTTAATTCAGTTGCTTAATTTGGATATTATAGGGTTGCTTCGGTTGGGCTCAGATGCTAATTTTGGATCCGACGAAAACCGAAACCGGCCGAACTTAATTAATATATATTTTTATTTATTAATTACTATATGAATGACTCACTATAAAAATGAGATTCATAATATTGCAGGATACTATCATTTTTATAAATTGATTATTGTATTGTATACTCTTAAAAATACAAGATATGTAATATAAAATTTTGTATATTATTTAATTTATCGGTTAAAATATGATAATGATCAAAATTAATGTTAAATAATATTAAAAATATTATTCCGTAATAATAATTTTTATTAAAAAAATAGTTTTATTCTAAAAATTTAATAATTTTTATACAAAAATTAAAAAAATCATTTTTATAAATTTTTTCTAATAAATATTAAACCGACTAAACCGATCCGATTTAACCGCCAAATCGATTTAACCGAATCCGACGAAAACCGAAATTTTATCGGTCGAAATTGGGCCATAAAAATAAAACCGTGGTTTACGTCGGATTTAAGTTTTGGGCTCGAAACCGACCGTAACCGACCTATTGTCCACCCCTACTCCGTATGCTGATGTAAATTATTAACAATTAATAATTTTTAGTGTATTTTAAAATGACAAAAATATACAAGTGAAAATTAAATTTTTAATTTAGAAATAGGCAACATTTGTGAAGTGTTGCTAGGGATGGCAATTTGGCTCATCCCCGATGGGTACCCACAAAATTACTCACAACGGGTAGGGTAAAAACCCGCAAAAATTAGCACGGATACGGGCTCGGGTAATTACTCACTTAAATAAGCGGGGATGAGTGCGGGTATGGGCACCTTAGTACCCAGTCCGCCCCATACCTGCACAATATATATTTATATATTATAATTTATATTATTATATAAAAATAAATGTTTATAAACTTTATTTAAAAAATCAATTTTAAACTACTACATATTTAATATAAGTGGTCATTTATTTCATAATTCAACAACAAAAAATTTTAAAAACTTTTTAATATTTTTAAAAACTTAAAATATTATGATATTTTATACTTGATATATTTAATTTTATTAAAAATGCGGGTAACGGGTACGGGTACGGGTACTTATATACCCATAGGGTACGGGGACGGGGACGGGTGCCAATTTTGATATCCAAGCGGGTATGGACTCGAGTACAGGGATTTTTTTTCAACTGGGGGTGTGAGAACGGATACTATAGTACCCTACCCATACCCTGCCCATTGTCATCCCTAAGTGTTGCAATAGGTCATTTGTATTTTGAATCCAGAAATATGCAACACTTCGTAAAGTGTTGCATAATGCAAAACACTACAACCTTTGAAAAATGTTGTTGTAGGGGAAACAGTGCAACACTTGGTAAAACGGTTGATGTAGGCGAAATAGTGAAACATTTGGTAAAAATGATGATGTAGGCAAAGCAGTGCAACAGTTGAAAAATGTTGTTGTAGGCGAAACAGTGCAACATTTAGCAAATGTATCGCTAAAAGTGTGTGTTTTATCAAGGGTAGCAACCTTATAAAACATCATTTTGGCCTATAAATTGAACATTTCGGATTCAGAAAAATACAATATTAGAAAAGTCTATCTTCTTCACACAAAATACTGGATTTCATCTTCCTTACATTCGAGTTTCCATCGGACTTGTGCAAACTCGAGTATAGGCTAAATTATCCTGGACATTCCTGCGTACAAATTCTAAGATGATTTGAGAGTTCTTGAAATACTATAAGGAAAGTGATTTGTTAACGATTCTAGCATCGATCCATTCGATTTAAATTATTTTTTCTAACAATCTTATAGTATGTCAAAAATGGCAATTAAGACTTCCATTTCAAGCATCAAATGATGAACTGTTGTGTCATTGACACATTCAAAACACAAGAAGAATCAGTCTTATAGATCTGGATACGTTTTATTGTTTCTCATAAAAATTAGAGTTGTGAAAATCATAACATCAACGTCCTAAATAAAATTAAACAAATAGTTAGTATTAGAGGATGGTTATTGATAATCTGATTTTTCGATAAATAAATATTCGAGATATTGTATTTAATCAATTTGATTTTGAAAATTTTAGAAAAGAACCCAGTAATTAAAAATTTAGTAAATAAACACATTATATGTATATAAAGTAGTTCACTATTACGTAATTAAATTTTGGCTTAAACAAAATTATATACACATGATTTGTATATAGTACGCGTAAATGAATTGTAATTGTATTGTATGAGATTTTTATTTTAGATATATGTTTGCCTCCCGTGTTAATTCATAAAGTACTATTTTCTTTATTTTGAAATTGTTGGAATTAATCCAAAACTTTGAGTAATTCTGAATCAATCTTAAAGAACAAGATTCAATCAATCGATTGAAATTTCTTGTTCTTCACTCTTAACTCAACTGAATCAATCACACCTTGATTGCAAGAATAATTCTGTGCAGGAATTGTTAATGAAGAAGAAAGAAAATTGAATAAGGAAGAAGATTAGGGTTTGACAAAATAAGGGAAGAGGTGGATGATTTATGCAGAGTAACTCTCTGCTCTCAAACTGAGAAGATATTATTCAACTGTGCAACTGCACTTTCTGTTATGTGTTACAATTCATAAACAAAAACTAATTACATTTGCATAAAGCAAATCCAAAACCAACAATGTTGAAGAACAGACGTACCACAAAATATCTGCATCCCCAAAATAGCTTCACTAAGTTTCTTCATTTCTTCTTAACTGTTCTCAACACTGCTTTGGCTTCACACGGACATGTCGGTTCGATTCCAGTTTGGGATGCACTCGATATGAATGTATTAAGGTTCAAACATCTTAGATTTTGTCCATTGCTACCACATGAGGCCATTGATAGAGTATTGAGATTTAGTGTTCAAAGTATGTGATTTGTGATTTAGGGATTTTGATTTTCAGAAATCTAAGAAAGAAGGAGACATATGCCAATTCGGCAACCGTCCATGACAGATCAACACTGTTAACTGCCACTTCATCTCCGTCTGTGTCACATAGGCTTTTTTGGAACAGAGATTCTAAAAAAGATTAACGATGCAAACGTACTTAACATAAAGGATCCAACTGTTACAAACAAAAACAACTTAAAAGACTAACTTGTTATTTTGAAATAACTTAAAGGACCTAGACAATATTTTTGCCATAAATGAACTGTTAACATGAAAATGTTATGGCAATTGTACTAGAGTTGACCATATTTAATCACCACAATGAGGTTGTTTACGGATATGGGCCTTGATATTTTCTCTTTAAATGAATATTTGTCCTGAGGTTTTCAATTTCAATTTCAATTTCAATAGGAAAGTTAATTGTTTTACATTACTACATATCTTTTTGTATTGATTTGCAAATCAATCGTTCCATTTCTGTAACTTTTTAAATATTTGTTGCTTTTTGACTTGCAAATCAATAGGTAAGATAATTATTTTATGTTATTTCGAATAATTTTGTGTCAATTTGCAAATCAATAGTTTTGTTTATGTAACTTTATCAATATGTGTTGCTTTTAGTTTTCAATTTCGATTCGCATATCAATAAGTAAATTGATATGTCTTGAATGTTTAACTGCATTTAGAATAACAATGATTCAAAGGAAACATAATGTCTTTCGGTCTTAATGAATAATAATTATTTTCATTAAATACACTATTATTATGTGGAAATGAATAAGATTATATACCCTATTATTAATTATTACTACTTTTATAATCAGATATATATGTAATATTTTTTTATGCAATGTATATTTTTTTTATTCAAACAAATAAAATCTTGTTGTTATGCATTTTAAGTTTTGAAGTATTGTTTGCCTATCAATAATTATAGATAATCTTTTTTTTATTAGTTTAATGTGTTACCACTTTATCTTTTTATTTGCAAAAGTTTTTTCTAATGATAATGTGTTGTAAAAAGTCACCCTTCATTTTATTATTAAATTTATTTTATTTTTTTTCATCAATTTTAAGATTTTATTTTATCATTAAATTGATTTTATGATTTCTATTAGTGTTGAGATTTTTTTAATGACAGTTACATGATATTAAAAATTTTAACTCTCTCTTTGATTTATTAACTAATATTCCCTCCGTCTCAAATTATAAAACGTTTTAAATATTTCACGCAAATTAAGAAATTTAACTATTACTTTATGAAAAAGACAAATTTTGAATGATTTTACAGTAATGCTCTTTATAATTACACATGAGAGAAAAATTAAAAGAGCTAAAAAAAATAATAATAATAAATATCTGAAGGTATATTAAAAAAAATATCATTAATATTATATTGGAATTGTAAGATAACTTATAATGTAAAACAATTTTTTTTAGCAGTGACTTATAATTTGAGACAGAAAAAGTATGAGGGTTTCATAATGCACCACCCAAGTTTCTTAGGCACCACGTGAAATTATTTTTTCCCCCTGATTCCGAATGTGCACATCCGGACGCACCAAATATTTAAAAAAAGCAGAGCTGTTCCGGATATGCATATCCGGAAACAATTCGGATGTGCACTTCCGGATGGATTTCTTATTAATTCATGCCAGACCTTCTTCCTCCCCCCTATTCTTCACTTTTCCATTTCCAAAATCTCTCAAACTCTCTCAAACTCTCAAATTTTCAATCACCACAAATCTCAATTTTTTCCACTTGAGTTCGGCGCAGAGCAACTTCTACAACGATCAACACACTCCAAATCCTGTGTATCTCATTTTAATCGGTAAGTTTTCAAATTTTAGAGTTTCTGAGTAATTTTCGAGTAATCGGTTTAGAGTAGAAATTTAGGTTTATAAATTGTTAGGTTGTATGAATAACATAGGTTAGAGACAATGTATGTCATTTTTACTGCTTCAAACGGACGATCAGGGCATTAAAATGCCCTTTTGCATGTTACAGTGGCCATGACTTCCATTTTTAAACTTCAAAAAACGTACCGGATGTGCAGATCTGGAAAGATTTTAACGTTTAGTTTTCCGAGTGTTTCCGGATGTGCACATCCGGAAATACCCAACGTTAAAAATTTTGTGTCCTTCCGGATGTGCACATCCGAAAAGATTTTAACGTTTAGTTTTCTGAGTGTTTCCGGATGTGCACATCCGAAAATACCCAACGTTAAAAATTCGGTGTCCTTCCGGATGTGCACATCCGAAAGACTATTTTTTTTATTTTGTTTGTTTGTTTGTTTTTGTTTAATTATTTTTTAAAAAAAAATTATTTATTTATTATGCTTTGCAGATTAGATGGCTGACAGAGACGATCGTACCATACATGGACGGACAGCTCAGCACGCATCTGTCCGACGTGAGCGGATGCAGTCTACAGCCGAGGCTTCCGGCGTAGAGGGAGTTGGGGTAGCCCCTACAGCTGAGGGACATCCTACACCACATCCTACACCACAGCCATCCACATCACAGGTTCAGGCCACTTCCACATCACAGGTTCAGGCCACTCCCCCGTCAGCCGCCGATTCAACATCTCGGAAGCGTCAGGATTCTACTGCTAGTTCATCAGGGTCCCAGCCCGCACGCAGGCGTCGTCGGGAGACTCCAGCTCCATCAGCTGCTCCTCCCCGTTCTCCTGTTCCTGTTCCTGTTCCAGAGGGTGATCACCCAGAACATGTGGGTGTTGACGCTGATGACGATTTCGATGAGTTGGGAGGTTACCCCGGGGGACCGTCTGATATATCCCTACTCGTGGGGTACTCTGAGCATACTGCCAGATATGTCTGGCTAGGACAGGTAACCTTTCTCGGTTTATTTATAAAATTGTATTCGTTGAAAATATGTTCATTTGTAACATTGTTTTATTTGGAAATTTTCAGGAGAAGGATTCACAGAAGTTCTATAACCATGGGGGCAAGGTTATGGACACGATTGAGATGCTGCCAGAGGCTAAGTGGTTCACGTCTGCACTTGCGGAGTCTGGTCTTGGAGGCCTGTCAAGGATTGGGTATTCCCAGATCCAGTACGGTATCCTGATGGCATTTGTTGAGAGATGGCACCCTGAGACATCCTCATTCTATCTACCGTACGGCGAGATCACGATCACGCTGGACGACATCTCGTGCCTCTTACATCTACCGATCACGGGTACCCTTCTCCGTCACGGTAGGATGACGAAGGCGGACGGCATGGAGTTGCTGGTTACAGAGCTTGGGGCTAGCCCAGAGAAGGCACATGCAGAGGTGCACCAGTTTAGGGGCGCACACGTCCGATTCTGGTTTCTGATTGATAGATTTGGTGAGGCGCTTGCAGAGGCAGGACGGGAAGCAGGTGATCCAGCTGAGGTGGAGATCCACAGGACGCGTGCCCTGAGATGCTACTACTTGTTATTACTGGGCACGCAGGTGTTTATGGACACCAGCGCCTATTATGTTGATATCGTCTACCTCAGGTACCTTTCGGATCAGACAGAGATCCACGTGTACAACTGGGGGGCGGCTGCGCTGGCATTCACCTATTCCAGGCTCTCTGATGGTTGCCGCTGGGCAGCCAAGACTGTGGCAGGCAGTTGTACGCTATACGTGGTAACAATATAATATTCTAAGTGATTTTTTCATTTCTTTTCTTTCTGTATTCATTATAATGTTTGACACCCATGTTATGTTTTCCATTTCAGGCGTGGATTTTACAGCACTTTCCCTACATTACTGGTTGGGGGAGTGTCCAGGGGTACACTAAGGATATGCCACGTGCTGCTGCATTTGTCCTGCTCAGAGGGAACCAGGTGCCAGACCCCTACAGAGTGTATCTTGATTGGATGGTTGTTGAGGACGTTTTGTATTGCCCCTATGCTGCTCACCGTGTGACGCGCCCGTTCGATGAGGTTTGTTTGTTCTCAGGATGGTTGGCATGCAGTTCGACCGTTACTGCCCGATACCTGCCGGAGCGCGTCTTGCGTCAGTTCGATTACACGCAGACGATCCCCAGGATGCCTCATGAGTCTGCTACTCTAGGCTTGACCCGCAGGCAGATAGATGACATATATGCTGGCTTCCAGTCCCACTTAATACCGGAAGAGGCTCGGGCGACCAGAGCGGGGAGAGACTAGAGCGTTGCTGCCGGGTACATCGTGTGGTTCTACACCGTCTCACACCCATGCATGGTGCCCACTGCTGAGGGATCGCCACCCAGACCTGCTCATCAGGAGATATTAGAGGAGCGACAGTCTCAGCTGGACCACACTCTAGATGTCCTACCACGCTGTCGTCAGATAGAGAGATAGCGCAGCAGGCCATTGCGGACGGTCACCTCCCTGAGGGCTCTGGTGCCAGACTTGCCGTGGACAGGATTATTGTGATTGCTCAGAGGGCACTTCAGTACCGCGGACATCGATCCAGGATGGCGGGTAGGGCAGAGGAGCAAGGGAGCCAGGAGACATCCTTCGCCATATGCAGTAGTTTTTTGTTTGATGTATTTTGACAGATGTATTATATATATATATATATATATATATATATATATATATATATATATATATATATATATATATATATATATATATATATATATATATATATCATTTTATTTTATATATTGATGTTGTCAAATATATATTAATATATGCGACCAAGCAACAAAACCGATTTTTTTTAAAAAAATTAAGTTCTGCTGTTTTTCGGATCTGCAAATCAGAAATGTTTCCAAATGTGCACTTGTAAAACGCATCAGCGTTTTTTAAAAAAATGGTGCGTCCGAATGTGCACATTCGAAATTAGAGAGCAAAACTGAAAATTCAAATGGTGCCTAAGAAATAAAAGTGGTGTAATAAGAAATCCTCAAAATATTTAACATCAAACTTCATATCGTGATATATAAAAATATAGACTACTTCAAATAACTCCATTTCACCTTGAACACAAAATAACGAGATAACAAGAAAAAAAGCGTTGAACTTGAAGTGGATTCAATTCCCAACTGCATTTTTATTTTTTAAGATGTCACTTTATTAATTTTCACAATAATTTTAGATTGTGACACCTAACTATAGTTTTTTTTATATATGTTGTAGTCTGAACTACGTTGACTTTCTTAATTTAAAAAGATAATACTTACCCTTGATAAATATAAAAAGAAATAATACTAAATATTATTTAATTCATAAAAAAAAAACAGAAGATAAATTTGTGAACTACAAAATTAAATTTGCAAAAGCTAATCCTAATAATTTTCTTAAGTTTATCAAAAATCAAACTATGAGGATCATAATTATAATTATCACTCAATTATATTAAAAGTCATTTGATTAAAAATATATATATTCTACCATTTATTTTGTTTATATCAACTATTTAAATTAAATTTTATACTATATTTACATTTTCTAAATCACATATTATTAATTCTATATTTTATTAACAATTAATTATAATAACTATATTCATAACGAAGCCGTGCGAGAACGGAGAACTATAAATGAAATGGATTCTAAATCAAATATACACATACCAATATCTAAAACTCTATATTATCAACCAGTCTTCAAAGATCTTTTTCATGGATCTATGGTTCCCATGGTAACCACCACACAAGATATTAACATAAAGTATTTACAAATTCAATAAATAGTGATCAAGGATCTGAAATACTAAAACCTACGTGTTGCACCATTTCAAAAAAGTGAAAGTTAGAGAATTTGATAAGCATATAAGTGCATGTTGAAGAATTTGACAACTATGCTGCTGACGTTGGAAGACTCCAAGACCGATTCAGGTCAGATCATGCGAGTAGAAAGTCCTAATAGTATATAAACAACCACTTCAAAACATATTTAAAAAAGTAATATGCCTACCAAAAATTAAATTAAATATAGAACGGGCCAAGTTGTCCGGTCACAATATCAGGTCATTTTAATAAGCATTTGACTTGTTATGGAAACATCTTTATTAGAATATTATTAATATTAAAAAAAAATGCAAGTTTATTCTTTCAATTGAATTTTAATATAAAGCAAAGCAAAGAAAATCAACAAACAACTAATAATCCTTCTACTACATAGGATGTAGGTTCAAATACTTAGATTAAACATATCAAACAACATAATATATTTATCGTAAATAAAAATATCAAAACATGACAATTTCAAAGTTTATTAACCGAGTAAATTTCATGATTAACATAAACATATTTAATCAAAAACCCGGTCCAAAAAAAAAAACTAATACTCAATAGTAAAAGGGCTACTTGGTTTCAACTATCATATCTTGTTTACATTTTGATTTATAATGCAATGTTGTTTTATTTTGTTTTCTACTTTTAAATATCGCACAAGAAACAGTAAAACAAATTTCAATGATTTCACCTTTTATGTTTCCTACATATAATTTGTCTAAAAAAATGTTTACGGTACATAACTTCAAAAATAAAAAATAAAGTGAAAAAATGACATTTTATTAAAGTGAAAACAAAATAAAAATATAAACCAAATAATAACTTTTTGTTACAATTAAATAATAACATTTCATAAACAGGCCTTGAACATAAATTTTTATTTGACTGAAATAGTTAATGTTAAGTTGAAAAAATGGAAAGAATAAGTTTAAACCAATTCCGGTGTTTATCTTTTTTACCGTTTGTCTAACACGAAGAATACTGGTTTTGCCTGGCCCCAAATAAGAGCAGGGAGAATTCATCGAAGTCATAAACATTTGAAAGGGAAATAGTGAAGTTATAATTTTACCTTATTCAGCATTTTGTGTCTGATCCTGATTGATGAATTCCAAAGCATCACTCTCGGATATAACATTAACACGGCTGACCCTGTTTTTATGTGTCACTCCATATATCTTGTCAGCAACTTTAACTAGCTCTGGGCGGAAAGTTGTTGTGATAAATTGAGTGTTTGCTATGTCTGCCAGGCGCCGGATCATATCTATGGAAGTCAAGGATCTCCAAAGGAACAACAGTATAAAAGGAAGTTTAGATGTCACAGAATATCACAACCATTAACAAAGTTTTAATATTATAAGAAGTTCATATAACAGTAATAAATTAACAGTAACCAATGCCTTTTACCACTGACATGGATCAAATGACACCTAATACCTTTCCATACATATATCATGTCCAATACCATTTCTACAAGTATTTCTCCATTCAAGTCCTGTGTAGCTTTACTATGTTGGGAAGAGCATGTTTCTAACAAAGTGATAACACTTGCTAAAAGAGCAAAAGCAAATATAAAAGTATATACTACAGCATGCAGTAAATACAGTTGGAAAATGCAAGAACAGATATTGGACGTGACAATATAGAATCGACATAGATAAAATGGATACTTCCAACAGCAGTTCTGTACTGTGGATCCAATGCTGCATCAATCTCATCGAATAGATAAAAGGGAGCCGGATCACATCTCTGTATGGCAAAGATAAGTGTAAGTGCAACAACAGTTTTTTGACCCCCCGACAACTGCTTCATGGACTGTGTCTCCCCTTGTCCAGTAAAAGAGACCTGCAAGGTATAAACATGCCTACGAATATCAGGTAGTAAGAATCCAAACCTTCGACTTTATGTAGCAATACAGGAGCAACTGAAGAAGCCCGCATATCCCCAACCAAAATGTGGTGGAGAAAACAGAGTGTGGGCTTTACAATCAGCAAAATCTCAGGGAACAGGACTCATTTTTGTAAAATGATATCAAATTTTGCTTTTATTAGGTTGTGCTACAAACTGAATGTAAATTCTCTAAATGCCAACCAGAAGACAAGGATTGAAAATATATCTCCAGACATGAATATTAATATTCTACACACTGCCATTTTCTGGCTCTTTTAACATTCAAAAACAAAACCCCATACCTCGTAGTACAAACATTACATATAACTAGAGAAGAAAAATCAAAAATACTTGCCTTCACTTTCACCCCAATGTACTTTTCTACTCTCCCCTCTGGATTTGCTTCCCGAGGACCATCCTCGTCTTGCTCATCATCATCATCATGATCACCATCCTGAGGGAAAAGAAATAAAATACAGAAATAACATTTGCATGAGTTAAAGTAACGAAAGTAAATATCAATTTACCACTGACCATTCCTCTCACGAGTTTTGTAAGTACATCGATATAAAGCAATTTGATATAAAGCATAAAAAAATTAATATGAAAAATATTTGTCAGAAAATTCTCAAGTCTTTGCTATTGATGTCAGTTTTTATTCCATGTTTATATCACTCCTCAATTTGAGGAGTTGACATTATGTATCCCTCCTGTAAAAAGAGATCTCTTTCTTGGAATGGAGGTGGCTAGATATAATAAAGAAAGATTAGTTTCTCCAAGGAAGTACATTTTTTATCTCTTGCAGAAAACATGAATGAGTGGTTGAAGGCCAACCGATACTCCTATGAACCCATATGCAAAATTTAGAGGAAAAAGAAATATTCATGTTGATACTGGGAGATAGTAGAGGTTAGTTGGAAAATTGATATACTTGGCCCATACTCGTTGTGATTTTGCCTTCCCCGTCTATGTTATCAGTCAATTTATACACTCTCCTTAGGAAGAAGAGCTTCTTGAGGCTGTCTATAGAATTTTGAGATACTAGGATACCCCTAAAATGGGACTATTTTTTTTGGGAAAAAACATTGTTAAGAATGTTGACTATTTTTACTAATGCAGATTGGACGGTTTCTGCAAAGATAGGAAGTCTGCTTTAGAGTACCTATGTGTAGAGAAACTTGGTAAGTTGGAGAAGCAAGAAACGAAGTGTGGTTTCCAAAAATAAAACATAGCGCGAAAGCCAAGCTTAGAGCAGTAACCAGTGGAATTTGGAAGACCTATGGATTTATATAGTTCTAAAGGAACTAAAGATGATGGTAGAATTCCCATTGAAATTGCACACAGTCTCATCCAGCATGACAAATCATATTGAAATGATTGTAGTCCAGAATATTATGCTTGTCATTTATGCCTTCAAATCAATAAAAAGTTGACATTTAACTCAGAGTTTAGCAAGACTGACTTTTGAGCAGCTAATAAGAAAGTTGGGCATAATGGATATTTATTTTTATTAGTGATTATATCACTCCTTAATTTGAGAAATTGACATAATGTATTCCTCCTACCAAAGGAGTGCATAAGAAAGTTGGGCATAATGGATATTTATTTTTATTAGTGATTATATCACTCCTTAATTTGAGAAATTGACATAATGTATTCCTCCTACCAAAGGAGTGCTCTTCTACTGAAATAATAATTCTATGTTGCTATACTATTTTCAAAAATTAAGTAACAAGAATCATAGATAACAAGCTATCGGGATCATCTTTTCCTATGCAATGCAATCACAAGAATTGATGTGAGAAGCTAAGATATTATTTAATAGCCACAAACCTTCTTCTTCATCATAACCAGATAACCATGGCCCCCCTGTACAAGTTCAGAGAATACTTCTCGGAAATGCCTAGCAACACCTTTGAAAGTGCGTTCTATTGATTCGTCCTTCCGCTGATCTAGCACTGTTATTAGCTCTTTGATTTTCTGCAATTAGTTAATGGCAAAAAGGTCAAACAATTTAGCACTGTTGCATCTATGAAGCACAGACCCCAACATGAATACTGGGACATGACACGAACAATCGCACTCCGACACCGAAAATGTCAAAAACATAGGACACCGTTGCCGCTACATATATAATAGTATTTGAGCTTTGTTTATTCATTTATCAATACATGTTTAACCCCTTTACATGTGTGAGGTTTGTTCAAAAAATGTATAAGGTGTGTTTGAAGCAACAAAAAAAAGAATTTTTTTAAACACTTGTCTGAATTGTCCGACACGGGTTGTACAAGTGTCATACAGGTGTCACACAGGTGTCACACACCGATTCAAAGTGTCAAAGCAAAGAAAAAACCATATTTTTAGGGACACTTTTCCAATTTCTGCGCGACGACAACATTTTCGGTGTCGGAGTGTGAGTGTTCGAACAATGACGCGTGTTGGACACCACGACACATACTCCAGAGGTGTTTGTGTTTGATAGTGTTGCATACAAAACAATCAAAAATGCAAAAGTTGGCATTGAACCAGTCCTACACTCAACCCAAGCCCAAAAAAAAAAAAAAATACAAATATCACATTAATACTACATTACAGGACATGATACATCCGAGAACGGAAATAAGAAAAATATCACAGAAATAAGTTAAGTTAGCCCACGTGCAGGTGAGTATTCAACAAGACCGATTTCATGAACACATAAATATGCAACAGCATTCACAGCCATGAAAGATCAACTGATTAAAAACCTTTAGATAATAAAAGTGCAGAACCAGCAATATTCGGAAAGAAATATAATGAACTTCCTTAACTGAAATGTCAGTATACCTCATCTCCTGCATCAAGTTCAGCCTGTCTTTTCTGAAGTTCTTCTCGCTGTTCTGTAAAATTTATATACTGATCGAGTGCTTTCTTGTTGACATGACTAAACTTTTGCAACTTATCATTGCAACTGTGCAGCTTTTTTTGCAACTCTTTAATATTCTTCCGTTTGTACCTATAATCCCCATTATAAGAGGAAATGAGTCGACTAAAATTAGCAAAAACAAAAATACAGAGAAAATGGTAAACTGTAATGTAGAAACCATAAACTGTAACAACTCTATATCTTACTGAAACGTTTAAGATATCAAGGCAAAGTAATCATGTTTATCACAAGAAAAAAATCTAGACGGCAAGTATTATTAAAAATATCAAACACAGCCAATATATGGATAACAAGTAGAGAACGCTCTTGGCCTTTTTCTTGGACAAAACTTCTGTCAACATAGGTACAACCGTGCAAGGATTAGCCATGCCAAATTTAAAAGACACTGGAGTCAAAAGGAATATGATTTTCAAGAAAATGTGCCTTGGCAGAAAACTTTGGAGTATTTGCAAGAGCACAAAGCTTTCTTAGGAAGCAACACTATAAACTTTGAAGTGAGAATGAAATGTTGCTACTGAACTGTTTACATAGATTAATTATATGCATAGAGAAAATGAGGTGCTTTAGTGCTTTATAATTGACTATCATTTCTTTTCTTTTCAGAATAGCATTCGTCTTTTATTGTATCCCTATACAATAATAGATCTTCTACACACAAAAATAAGATCAAGTAAAAATAAGCTGCAAGGCAAGCCTTACATTTCAAAAGCATCTGATGTCAATGGGCCCAGTTCCCTTATTTTTTTAGTATATTCTTCTTCTTTAGCAGAATTTGTATTTTTTCTACTCAGCAATTGCTCTAATTCTTTAGCTTCTTCCTGAAGTTGTCTTTCATAATCGTCCTCCAAAGACTGCAGGCATAAAAGTATGCCATTATGGACAAACACATAACCATCAATCAATTAAAAAGAGCAATACCTTTAATTTATTCATTTCATCTTTGATCTTCGTTATTTGCTTGGTTCGTTTATTTATACTATCAGAAACACCTGAGGAAGAAAAATTGGTCAAACAAGGAAAAAAAATTTGAGCTTCAAGATATAGATAAAAGACAACACTGGCTGAAGTTTTCACTTTTAAGTTGACGTGATGCATCATCAACCGATAGTTTAGCATCATTAAGTTCCTGCTTCTTCAAATCAGCATCAACAACCAAAGAGTCATCATCAACAGATGATATCACAGCCTCCAGCTCTTGTTTTCTTTTCCTGAGATTAGTTGCTAGATTAGTTTCCAGCTCTGCTTTCCGTGCTTCAATCTGCAAAATTTGAAAATAAAATGGTGACAATAGTACATTAAATATTATGAACATCAATATAATTCACTCAAGAACCTCAATGCGGTCAGCCTTGCATGCAACAAGCTTCTCTTTAAGGTCTTTGATTTCAGGGTTCAAATCTGACAAAAGCCTTTTTTCCTCTGGTGTTAAATGATCAATGAGCTCTGTGGCCATCTCAGTTTTTTTCATAGCAATACTAGCCTTAAGCTGTTCGATCTGATTCTGGACATCAACAAGTGATTTCTCCTACAAGCAATTTTGGAAAGAAAAAAAAAAAAGATAATCAATTAGCAATTTAGCAGTGAACAATCTCACAAGCAACTACCAATAGAAAGGAAACTTGTGAGTGATAATTGAGTATAATCTGAGAAATTCAATAACACCTTCTTTGCAAGTGCTTTAGAAACTACTTGCTTCTGCTTGTTAGAATTTTCAATGTCCCGCTTAAGCTCTACTATCTCTGATTTGTAATGAGCACATTGAGCATCAGCCTTCTGCTGCTCAGCAACAAGTTCATTAATCTCTTGGTCTATCTGTGAGACCAGTTCAGTGAAAACAAAACCATAGGGGGAAATGGCTTTACGGCAAGGAACAGCAAAGGCATCAGAGAATGAATCACAACTAATGGATATGTGGTATTTTATGTTACCACGTAAAAAGAAAATCAAGAGCCTCAAAACTTTTTAGTATAAAATAGAACAATGAATGATATAAAAAGAAAAATCAATCAACATCCATGTATGAAATAAATGTAGGAAACCATGTAATAAAGTCCCAAAGAAACACTAAAAATCTGTGATGGCTTATAGAGCCAACAAAGTGCAGTAACAAGCAAGTTCTGCCCAACTTACATGTGATAAAACACAGGTAGAACATTTTATTTTCTTCAGCTCAGCTTGCCACATTTCTAATAAAGAATTTCATCATGCAAATGCACCTTAGCTTATCAAAAAAAAAAATTGATTTAAGACAGCACTGTGAATATATCCAAGATTCCAAAAAAAATAATGGTCAAACCAAAACGAAATAACCGTTTGTAAAAGTTGAAGCTAATCACAGAAAATTATAGACAACATATCACATCTCCCCTGATATAGACCAAAAACACGTATTATTACATAACCAAAATAAATCAAAAGCAAAAAGTAAATATGACAGTTGGACACACATTACCAAATTGTTTCTCTTCTAACTCTTAGAGCTATTTCTTTCAGACAGTTGATGATAATCAAAGTCATCCGGATTTACTTTGCTCGATTTCATTATATGTTATAAAAAATTAGTTCTAACCTAAAAATGGAAAATGTACAAAGTTTATATTTACAATGTAAAGGATATCTTGTATCTCAAACTTAACTTTCTCCAATTTCTCCTCGCTAACGTGAATATTGTCAGCATTCTGCTTAATCATATTCATAAACTTCAACCTTGATCGTCTGTGATCATAAAATCCTCCAGTCATACTACCTTTTTTGCTTACTTGATCACCTATAAAGAGACAGTCAACAATTTGTCAAGACAAAACATTTGATCATCCATACTATGCAGACACATGCAAAGAGTTAGGCAAACCTTCCAGTGTAATGCAGTCCAAACCATTCGTTCGAGCTACCTTTGAAGCCACATCCAGATTCTTGCAGATAACTGTTCTAGCAAATACCTAATAAAAATATCAAAATTGATGTTAAGGAAATATATGACTATGAGGATGACATCATTGATGTAAAGGAAGTAATATTTAGGTTTGGAATGCTCCTCTTGGAAAGTGATTCCTTTGAAAAACCAGAAGACTACTTTAGGTGTAAAGTGCTAGTGTGACTCACTGACTCAGTCTTAGACACTATATTAATAAGGGCTTAAACATGTTCTTAGTCCCCAAAATTATGCTAACTATTGTCTTTAGTCCCCCAAAATAGTGTTTTTAATCTGTTTAATTTCTTAAATTTGTTTTTAAATATGCATCATCCATAATAAGATCGATGTTTTCTCTGCCCACGTGCCCACTTTGGGACTATTGGGATAAACCTAAATCCCACATTAAAGATAGATAAGTTCTAAAATTAATTTATAAAGAGAGGCATCCCTCATCTTACAAGCCAGATTTGTAAGGAAGATTTAGTTCCAATATAAAACTTATGATAGTATCGAAGTCTATCAATTTAGACCAGCCTCCAAACAATCCACACACTAAACTAATAGTGTTGAACTTATGGGCGGTACTGAAAAAACTCAACACATACAATGAAAAGAGAGAAGACTTGAAAAGTGTTTATAAATAGGGACACCCCTAACATTACAAACCAGTATGTAAGGATGAGTTACGTAGACGGACAAACAAGCAACTTAATAAAAAGAGAAAAGGGAATTTTTAAATTTGTGTTTTAAATTAATCAAATGAAACCCACAAACCTATCTTTAATTTTAGTTTGTCCAAATGAAAATTCCTTCACCTTTCAAACCGGTTTTGTAAGGATGAGTTTGGTCCAATATAAGAACCTAATTGTGCAAACTACTAACATATACCTTCTAATTTTAAGTGGGTATAAATTTATTCAAACAAGATATGCATTTCACTAAAAGAATAGAATACTCAAACAATCAAGAGGAAGAAAATCAGCAATTACCATGAATTCTTAGAATCCCACAAAATCCTAAGGATTCAAATTCAACTAAATAATTCTATTAATTTCATTAAAACCAATAATCTAAATAGCAAAAAGAACTAGAAGGATAATTACTCCCTCCGTCCCAAATTATAGGACGTTTTAGACATTTCACACGAATAACAAATAACGTAATTAATGTTGTATGGGAAAGAGAAATTATGTGTGACTTTACACCATTGTCTTTCATTTGTTATAGATAAAAGAGAAATTTAAAGAATTCGAAGGGAAAAAAAGTAATAAATGATAGAGGGTCAGGGTATACTGGGAAAAATGTCATTAATGTTGCATTGGAATTCCAAAGTGACTTAAACTTAAAATTAGGGATAAATTTTTTTTACAAAGTGACTTATAATTTGGGACAGAGGGAGTCTATCCCAATGGTGATAAAAAAAATATGATAATCACCCATGCACTTGAGGAACCTTCCCTTAAACTAGTTATTTCAAAATTAAGACAAAGTTCTAAAATTATTAATATTAACATAATAACCCCTATAAATAAAACAATAATCCTCTAATATCACATTGTCCTAATTCAACACATTTCACTTGCATCAATTTTATCATGTTATGATGAAACCAGATAAACCATTTTAGAATTAAGTTAATTAATGTATAACAACTAAAGACACCGAGCCATATACCCATATGTAAATAAGAAACAACACTCGAGTAGAAGTACCTGGCTGAATGCTGGAGTGTAGTCATGTTTAAAAGTCAATTTCCTTAAAAGAGGTATGACATCAGAACTTTGTGGATAAGTGACATGAGGAGCATTTACTCTGTTAAGTGGAATAAATGTAACACGTCCACCTTTTTGTCGATTAAGATGTTTAATTATCTCAGTTGACTTGTCGTCATTTTCAACAACCACATGAAATAAGCTGTTAAAACAAAGTTTAATTAAGAAATCAAGACAAACATACAAAATTATGAAAACTAAAAAAAATATCAGGCCAGGAACAAATACTAGAGTTGATAAAATGAAAAACTACATGCTATGGATGTGCCAAATCTACCCCATCCCCGTATCCAAAGCAAAAATACACTATGAATGTGACACATGGTAAAACATGTTTATTCAAAGAATTACAGGGAGACCTGTTTCCTGCAGTCACTTCAACTGCGGTGAAAAATTTTTCATCACAGTTCAGCAACTCAATAATTGGACCATGAACTCCCGAAATGTTATAACTTTTGCAGATCTTCCGAACTGAATTCAACCCTCTTCTAACATCCTGCATATTATAGTAGAGTGTCAAACATGGTGATGTATAATCATGCCAACATACCCCCAGAATAGGTCTATAGAAACATCATCATAACAGATCATCTCCAAACTGGACAGATAATAATAGTGTACATTTTTATCAAATGCTAAGTTGTCAACATTGCTCAATATTTAGATAAACAAAACACTGAGATCCATAATAGGTTTGACTCTTCTCTTGACCCCTCCATGCCATGGTGGGATATTTGTAGCAACGGGTACCCATTTTAGCATATTTAAAAAATAAAAAGTACTGCAAACACAGAATAGAATCACTTTACTTCATTTATCACTTAAATGTCATATCATTTTTGGAGGTAAAGAGTCTCTGCAGTTTCTTTTGGACTAGAAGTTATTGCATCTAATATGATGTAAAGATACTTGTAAAAACACCTAGAGGAAAAGTCAATATTATTTCTTTATTTTTAGAATGACATGAAATTACATCTATGAACACATGTTAATTTCTTTCAGACAGGGTATATGCAGTATGCACAAATCATTGAGATTAAAATTATATGCAATAAACAAGCACAGAGCACCTCACACGTAGTAAAAGGTGCAATGTCTTGGGAATACACAAGGGGCCTTAATATTTTATGCATTGGTACCACGTTAAAAGAAGCTTTTAAGATGGGCTACTCACGCCAGGAATTGCATTATCAAGACTCTTTTCAGCCTTTTCAACTTCTGCTCGCAGTTTATCAATTTCAGCAGTTAATTCATTCTCTTGTTTCCATAAAGACCTATAATATAATAATATCAATTCATAAGAAATATCTCATTGACAATGAAAAGTAAGAAGTAATGTATTTTTTCTCCACTTAGTTTCGCTACAATCCATCCTACACTTTCATTGTACGCTAACTTCTGTTTTATGATTCTTTTTTCATCCACAAAAAACACACAAACATCACAAAAAACAACAGGATATACGAACTTCCTCTTGTCATTAAGCATATCTCTCTTTTCTTTATAAATATTAAACCCTTCACGTGACTGAGCAAGTTGAGATTCCATAGAAGTAATATTCGATCTACGGTTCTGGACATTCTCATCACAACCATGGATTTCATCCTTAAGCCGTTCAATTTCTTCCATCAGCTTTTTCTCCTGTGGTGCAAAGCAAAAATCAATAACATGAAAGAAAGCATGATAGAAGAGACCAAAGTTTCTGTAACAGTACAGGACAATTGTAAGGGGTATTGATCAGTTTTACATAACACGCATAGTGGAGCACAGAAGCCAACCTCAAAAATGCTATAAAATGATAGTGGAAAGCGAGATGGTTATACTTTTAGAAACTTTTATACAATTTATATCATGTATACTGTATATGTATATATAATTAAGGGAAAATGCTAACAAGTGTCCTTAGAGCATTGTTAAAGTAATCAAAAGAGGTAACTTTTGCATATAAAATTGTGTATTTATTACTTTTACAAGTGTTTGACAGGTATTTTCAAGACACATTTTCTTTTTATAGATTCCTTGAACAATGCCCTTAGGGCACTTGTTCGCATGACCATTAAATAAAAACTCAACTACTTGCTCTGGTGGTTGCACTATTTTGGTTTTTTTAATTCCAAAATTCCTATAATATCCTAACCAAAAAGCCTTATGTGATCTTAAGGGATTTTGTGGAATTTTGCATCTTACTCTCTATCTCACCGCAACTACCTTAATTTGGACTAACGGCTGCAACACCTTGCTCTGTATAACCCGGGGGCTGCTTCAGCACTATAAGACGCTATTTTTTAAAATGGGCTATAGCACACTGTTGACTATACTCAAAGTTCCACTACCTTCATAAAATACTCGGTTGACACAATTTAATAAATCAATCTTAATAATACAAGTATTTTATGAAGGTAGTTGAACAGCCAATAAGATGTATGAACATAGCATGGGATTTAGGGAGTGGGAAATATGAAAAACCTATTTGTATAATCCAACTCTTAATAACTAGTCTATATAAAAATTTCCATTTAGCAGTTAGAGATGACTTTTACTAATATGGCTGGCTCTAGCAATCTATATAAAAACCTATTTATATAATTCAATTCTTAATACAAGTATTTGCTTTTACTAATAAGAGCAAATAACAAATTTCAAGTGTTTGACAGAATGCTGAAAAGCCTGTTATAAGAAATTGACAGTAGTTTAGGAGGGCAGCTTTACATAATCTGAGGCAAAGTACACTTTAAAGGCAAAAGTTAGCTGGCTTCTGCTTTTTGATTCATAAAAAATAATAAACATAAAAAGTTTAGAAAAAAATCAATTGGATTTCATTGAAACATGTATTCCTCATAGCATATAAATTGTTTCTATGAATCAGACGGTGAAGAGGATATTAAGTAGATGTATTCCATCTTGATTTTTTAATGGCAAATTGTTAGTGGTTAGTATTATATTTACACCTTTGCCAAAGATTGAACCCTGGACCTCCAACTCTTTTAACCCTTAGCTCAACTAGTTCAAACCAATTGAGCTTCCTCTCCCACCCAAATACAAAACAGAATCAAAGTGAAGTATTTGTGCCTCCGGGAGAAACGGTTATATGTCGGTGGTGCTCAGCCTTTAGACAACAACAATATTATATGGGTTCCTTAATTGAATTTACAATGACTGATAAGCTTATATGATATTGTTTGAAATAGTAATTGCAAGTTGAATTTCCCCTGATCTTTTACTTCATTCTATTCTCTAATAATATCAATCCATTATGCATAAAAATGAATATGCAATGGAGCTCAAAAAATTAACAGAAAGCTGGTTAATAGCCCAAACAAAAGGTGATAACTCTGCGTCAAAGAAAAAACAGTATTTGGTCATTAAATGAATACTTGCCTGTGTTGTGTTTGAAGAGAGCACCCGTTCAAGATCCTTAATCTCCCTTTGAAGCCACTTATCACGAGCAGCTTTACTTGAAAATTGTGTTGCACGTCCTTGCTTTTGATAGAGTATACTGAGTTTCTTCTCGCGCTCCATTATTCTAACAATTCATAATCTTGTAAGTAATAAGATTCAAATAAAAAACTGTAGAATATGCGAAAGATAAATGATATTTCTATCATGTATCTTGATTACTCCAAATTTTATTGTTAATTGAGAAACAGACACACAAAGACACAGACACACATTATATATATTAACAAACAAAACAGGAGGTCAAAATGCATGCACCAGAAAGGTTAAATAAATTATACTTTACTGAAGCATATCAGTAGACAAGTACAACCACAGCATACCGCTTGGTAATGTCTTTTTCTTTCTGAGCTAGATCATCGTATGAAGGACTGATTTTGTCCAGTTCATCCATTGAGCCTTGAATTTTTTTCTCAAGTATCTTCAGTTGTTTTGCAGCATCTTCCTGAAACCATGTAGGTAAAAGTAAAAACATGAACAGAACTAAACCATTTAAAAGAACTCATAACATTATATCATCATTAGAATAATACTTTGGCACGGATATTTCCAGAGATCTTCTCTCGTAAGTCTTTGACATCAAGCTCAAGCTCTGTGTGCTTCTTTAATGCTTTTGTTCGTTGCTTTTCAATAACTTCTTTTTCTTTGATAAAGTTTTGAAGTTCCTTTGTTATATCTTTCAAATTACTCTCCAAATCTTTGGACTTCTCATGTGCATCAAGAACCTCATTATACTTCTTTGCTGATGTTTCAGAAACCTTGGTCCGTGCTTCTTCTATCTAAAACCACGAGTCAAGCAATTAATTACCATTAGGCAGCAAAAAATCCAAGAGTAAAACCAGAATAAAAATGTCTAAAAGACTAGAACAATATAAATTGACATCTTGATTTTTATTGATCTATAAAGACCAACAACAAAAATTTAGTGTACAATTTTAAACTGAAAAAAAACTGCATTGAATATCCGAGAGCATTTTACAAAGTCCATAGTAAGGAAAAAAAGGAACATGCAAGGCTGATTGGGAATAGAAAATGATGAAATAGAGATGAGACAATTACAGGAGAGAAAGGGAGGGGTGACAGAGTAGCCAATTGCCAGAAGACTAAGAAATGGAAGATTTGGGTATGAGAAACAGATGTTTTTAGTAGTCTGGTCTCTCTAAAATGCAACAAATTTAGAGAAGTCAACTAAGTTGGAAGATCAATAATTTGCTACTACTATAATGCCCAGTGCATTATACTCTCTATATGATCTAGCTTCAGAGTTGTCAAACACCTGCCATCGTGAATTTAAGTGGCAGATTTTCGTCGTGAATTTAAGTGGCGGATTTCCGTCGTGAATTTAATTGGCAGATTTCTTGACATCCGCTATGACAAATTTGTGAAAAACAGCAGCAACATGGCACTTCATAGCAGAATTGGAAGCTTAAAATGTTGGAATTTTGACCTTTCGCCCATGGTCCACCATTGCTATTCGATAACATTGTTTTGTTTCTACGTTTATCAAGGTTGTTACTCTCCTCCACTTTCCAAGCAAATTAATGACAGGCTACTATATGGTACAAGGCTTTTGAAAGTTTATGTCCAAAGAAAAAAAAAATAGGAATTACTGGTGACAGTTAAGTGAATGAATGGCAGTTATTTTATTAAGCAGTTAGGACAGATATTTTTATCAGACAAATAGATTATGAGTGCAGTTGTGTTTTATTTCTATATATATGGGTGGCAGTTATTATTATGGTAGGCAATTTCTGATTGTATGTTTGAGAGAGAATAACTATCTCACTCTGTTAGGGCTTAGGCCTGTAAATTGTGGTGTTAAAAATCACACATTGTATGAGATATGGCATGAACATGTGTGGGTGCAGTTTTCACCTTACAAACAGGTTTTGTAAAGTTGAGTTAGGTCCAACCCAAAATTCTAAGATTGTATTCTATTTCTGGTTTAGTCCAGAATTGCTATCATTATTAAAACCTACACATTAGTCTGTGCAATCCCTTAGTCTAACAATTGACAGTTGTGCACCTGATAGAGGTATCTTAAGTACTTAAGTATATGCCACTCTCTGTATTTAACTAAACCCAAGAAAATATTAATTGATAACAAAAAGGAGGTCTTCATAAGAATTTATTATAACATTTTCAGTCTTATCTCAGCATTGATTTTGAACTATACGTCACGAATAAAAATAAATAAATAAATAAAACATATCATCACCAAAATGGATGTGATTGACAATCCAATCATCAAGGAATAAATAGATTCATATAAAACTCGGTAAAAAAAATCATTCAAAAATTATAAAAAATGTGGAAACATTAATATGGATAACCTCTGCAAGTTTTTGCCGTGCATCTTGAACTTCTTTGTTAAATATGGCATATTCCAAGGATTTTCTCTCCTTGTCAAGGTGCTGATATTGTCTAAGTTCCTCTTTCTCCTCATCTAGTTCCTTCAACCTCTCGTCTAAATACTGTACAACTTGGATAATTTGTTTTCTTTTGTTACCTGTCTCACAGCAAAATACATGATATTAACAAAATCTATTACAAGAAATTAAACTTAAAAAATCAGAAATTTAAAAATAAAAAGTAGGAACGACTTGCCTGTATCCTGCATGATTTTCAAACTTTCACGACGCCTTTCCTCATAAACTCTAGTACCACCTATTTCCTTCAGTAAATCCAATCGTTCGGAGTCTTTCATCAAGGTTAGGGATGCTATCTAGGCAAGAGCAGGAAATGAGCGAGTTTAGTAATTACTTCAAACTTTATTACTTCAAAGTTTATCAACATAGCAATTTTAAAAACCTAAGTGCAGCACCATCAGCATGCACCAATACCTTTCCTTGTTGTACAACATAATATGGATTTGAGCGAGAGAACCCAGCACTTTCCAGTAAATTCATCACTTCAGTTTTTCTGCAAATTGTTTATCATCTTTCTTTAGGACAGGTAAATAAATACTCAAAATAACCAAAAAACATAAGATAAAATATCAATTTAATATAAAAAATGAATTTATAGTATGAGCTTCTATGTCTTAATCCATTACACTCACGTTATGTGTTTCCCATCTAGAAAATACTCATCCTTTTTCAAACCAATTGTCCGGCGTAAGTGCACTTCCTCCTTGTCAACCTATTCACCAAAATATATACCAAAATAATGTACATGCACAAATTTCGCAAATATGTGGTTATCAAAGATAAAGCATGTGAACGATCAAGTAAATAAAAGGAAAGCTCATAGGGTGCTATGTAAAAATAAGTACACAGGGTGCTATTATTTTCAAAATATTACCGGGATACGATTGTCTGAATTATCAAACACGATCTCCACAAAAGCAGATAAAACCGGGTGTCCAGCCCCTTCCTGTAAAGAGAAATAATCATTAAAATATTGATTATACTGTTGATTGGTGATAGGTAGCAACCACAACAATAGACATGTATAGGGAAGTTTGAACTGTGTCATACATGGAGTAGGGCATGCCTATCCTCATTGCGAAGGTTCTGAAAGAGATCACTCAATACAAAACGAATGGCTATGTACAGAAGAAAAGGGGAAAACAAGTGTCAAATTCAAATTCAAGGTGATCAACTTCACAAAATAGTGAAAGCTGAACAAGTAATAAGTATAGTCGCATGAAAAATAACAATTTTCTTACCATGGAAAAAATTTGTTTTACCAGATCCATTAGCACCGACTGCAAAAAAAAGCAAGCAAATAGTATTGATGTTTCTCAGATATACAATCAATGCCCATTAATTTAACCTAAACATGAAAGATGCAAAATAACAGTTTGAAAGAAATTCACATTAAATTAGATGGAAGAAGAATCATCAGAGTATAAATAAGCAATGGAAATGAAGAGAATGTAGTGAACGAAAAATGTACTTCCCAAACAGGATTATTTTTACTAGCCCCCTTCCAGAAATAGTTTAATTAGTAAATCGTATTTTGGTAAAAACCCTACTATACTATCTAACTCATCTTCCAAACAGGATTCCTTTTGTTAGAAACCCTAACACTTTTCGGTAGCCCCAGTTAGGAAATGGAACCAAGAGTTTGTTCTAAAGTGAAGTCTTTTGTTTGGATTTTGGATAATAATATTCAATGGAAACGCAACCATAATAAAGCACTTTCTAATCAAAATGTAGTCATACACTTCTCAACCAATACTATTAACCAGTCCTGCATTGCCCCGATGATGTGGAAGTGTGCAGATTTTGCAATTACTCGGTGTTATGTTGGGGATAAACTGCAACTGCTGCACTTTATATGGGTCAGAGGGGTGTTTTTAACTTCATGGTGCTAAGATAGCAGGTTGTTTTAGATGTATTCCTTGTTAAAACATGAAATTGGCAAGCTATGAATTTGTAATCGGTATTTTTGTTTCTCTCCACCTTGTTACTATTGAGACAATGCATACTGTCAACGTCCATGCTTCTCTATTAGAGTATAAGGTTCATCTCTTGTAATAGGAATTGGGCTAAGGCTCAATTACTCTACATCAGTCCGTTTCATAACAGTCAGCTCACTGTGGTCTTCTGCTATCTCCTGCCAACTTAAGCATGCCCATCACCATCACAGGCTTTTGTGATGCTGACTGGGCCTCAGATCCTGATGACAAGAGATCCACTTCTGGTGCCTACATCTTCCTAGGGCCAAATTTTTTGTCATGGTGGGCTAAAAACAAATTTTGGTTGCCAGGCCAAGTGCTGAGGCAGAGTATAGATGTCTTGCACATGCTACTGCTGAGATCCTATGGCTGCAATCTTTGCTACTTGAACTCAAAGTCAGACATCAAGTTCCTAAAGTCTTAGGTGATAACTTGAGTACTGTTAGTCAAGCTCACGGTCATGTTTTGCATTCCAGGACCAAACACATGGAATTGGACATTTTCTTTGTCATGGAGAAAGTCATCAACAAAAGCTTGGTTGTAACATGCATTCCTTCCTCTGATCAATGGACAGATGTTCTTACAAAACTTCTATCTACCAATAGGTTTCTTTTTCTTCAGAGCAAACTTAGAGTGTTTGACAAGTTCACACTTGATCGACCACCCTAAATTTGAGGGGGGAGTATTAGAGTATAAGGTTCATCTCTTGTAACTTAGCCCAATTCCCCTCGCCCTACATCAGTCTGTTTCATAACAGATTTCTGTTATAGTTGTTGTAAGTTAGTTACAACAACCAACCCCTAAAATACAAACTCAAATTCTGTTATCTCTTTCTCTCTCTTCTCTCTCTCTCTTCTCTCTCTCTCTACTCTTCTTCACTATGTGATTACCAATTCTAATATTTTCTTCTCATAAAATTTTCTTTCTTCCTAAAATTAAAAAGAATTGTTGAACAGGATCATAACATAGAAAAAAGTTTCCATTTTACAAAGAGTAATACTATATGTATGTCTATCTGCAACTGTTTAAAATAACTGTCTATCTGCAACGGTTTAAAATAGCAATATACAAACCATGCCAACAAATATCACTCATTATCAAATATCACTCATTATCATTAATATATATATATATATATATATATATATATATATATATGTGTGTGTGTGTGTGTGTGTATAAAACTATATTTCTACAAGCTATGATGTACACGGACAAAACTTGACTAAACTCATGTGATATTGTATCGACTTCATACTTTATTGAGCTGCCATCATGACATGTCATAGATGAAATGCCTACATCATGCATTTCAAAGGATTATACGGAAATCAATAGAAGAAATCGTGTAAAAGCTTTTAATATTACCAACACAGTTAACTTTAGGACTGAAATCCTCTGTGGCAATTTGCTCTCGATAACTCTTGAAACCTTCAATCACAACCTTAAAAAAATATACAAATACAAGTACTTCAGAAGTCCATTTAGCAGGGAACAAACTCCATACAGCAACAATAAAAAAGGATTTCTATGAAGAAGAAAGTTGAAATGCAAAAAAATAAATAAATAAATAATAATAATAATAATAATAATAAAACCAAATGTTATATTACAGTAGAAGTAAATCCAAACGAAAATAAATAAATGTATCAAAGAACAATTACCTGCTTAATGAACATGATGAAACTATATCATAAGCAAAACCTACAAGAGCAAACAAATAAACTTCTATAAGCATAATCACATAAGCAGCACACTCCAAAATTTTGCACAAGCATTTTCGAACAGCGGCAGTATATATGCAAAAACAGAAAACAAATATAACATCAAAATTCCCAATCGAATTCAAAAATCACAAATCACGATCCCTCGTGATGTAAGCATATGCATATTCACGGAACCAGTAAGGCAACGGTAAACTCATAAACGAGACAGAAGTGATTTTAGCTCTAAAATCAGAAAAGCATCACGGTTATGAAAAATCATGCTCGAAACAATGGAAGAACGGAGTGATATTGAACTTATTAGCACCGAAATCAAGTAGCTGAATGATAAATCAAAGTAAAAAACGTTTTAGAATTGGTTTTAGGGTTTCAAAATTTTGATTCAAAGTGAGGGGGAAATAGCACGGAGAAATTAGGAGAGAAAAGCATAAACATGTGGAGAAATTGACGAGAATTGATCTCTGAATAGAGTTGAAGAGTGGGAGAAAACGTACCTGAGAGAGTTCAGTAGAATTGAAGTAGCAAGGTTGAAGTTGATTCTTTCCGTTTTTTTATTTTTATATTTTAGCTCGTTCTAGGGTGTGAAGGATAAGCCGTGCGCTACGTGTGTTAACTTTAACACAATGTTAGTCGGGCATCGTGGAGGGAATGAGGCGAAAAGCGCGAAAAATTAGAGATTTTTTTTTTGTTTTTATTTATTACTATCAAAAGAGAAAATCTGATTGGACAACTAGAAAAAATGGACAAAAATATCAACTTTAAGTTGACCAGATAAGAAAATATTCTGGGTAAAAAAAAAATTAAGGAAATATTTCACACTTCATTCTTTTTAATAACATAAATTTAGGATGAGACACTACTACGATAAAACTCATTTAATAATGATTGGAAAAGATGTATCATCACGCGGACACAGACGTTGTTATGTAGAGTGTTGTTGTAAAATGATATTTATTATGACGGTCCATTAACCGTTGTAATAACCTGAAAACAGCGCGCCTTATCACAACGATTTTTCAAACGAACCGTTGTGATAAATATAATGGACCTTGGTTCGACTCCCTGTTGCGCCGTTTTGATATTTATTTTTTTCTAGACAACGCGCGAGATATTATAACGGTTATGATGTATACCCGTTGTTATATAATCGGCTGAATTAACAAATATCATTCTGCTTTTTTATATAATCCCTAATTTTAACCTATTTATTGTTTATCATATCACAGCAGAAAATGCAACCCACATATGTGATAAAGTTTTCATTCAAGTTTATATATTCAAGGTTATGTGATGAGTTTACCACATATGTAAATATTTTTAATAAGAATAGTGTGTCATATCGAAGACAACAAAATGCAAGTTTCATATAAAGTTTCATAAGTGCAAGTTTCATATTTAATACATCCAAATTAAACTCCTAAATATTGAAGACAACAGAGACGCTTTTAAGTTTTAATTATCAAATCTAAATGTCCTAGCTGACATAAAATTACTCCAACCAAACGGGGCTTCGTCATCATCATCCGAAACGACCGTAGTTATCCTCCTTCCCTTTCTTCTTGATCTCCTTCTTCTCCTCCTGGCTTGTATTCCTTGCAAGGCGACCGTCTGTTGGGTTTGTACAGCTTGTTCGGGCTGGACAACTGGTTGGATCTTTGCAGCCTCTGTGACCTTGACAACTTCTTAGACACCTACAGCATCTACGACCTGGACAACTTCTTGGACATCTACAGCATCTTTAACCACACGCGCAGTTTGTTGGACTTTTTGGACAACTTCTTGAACATATACAGTTTGTTGAACCTGAACTACATTGTTGGAACTCGTTTTGATTAATTCTCTTCAATGATGTTGTTTGTGTGATGGTAAGATGAGGAATAACGTATTTATAATGATTTCTCGGATTCTTCATCTTCTCTCTACATTGAAAATCTAATCGTGTTAGTTAAAAGTCATTATTATTTCTTTAATTCAAAAACCATTGTTGATTCTTCATCATCCTCATTCATTTTTTATTATATTCTTATTTAAGATGAGGCATTGGAAATCAAAACATTAAATAAACTAATATAGGCCCTAATGTTATTTACATAAGAAGTGGTAATGTGTGTTTAAAGAATAATGGGCCCTAAGATGCCACACCATGATGTTCCTATAAATTTTTGTTATGTATAAAACATTACTAAAATAACCTGTCACAAAACATTAAATAATGATGATATAAAAACATTCATTGATGATGCATGTACATGGTTACGATGACAAATTTTAGATTAGAAGTTTTAGTACACAAACATCAAACTGGACCAGATTGTGAATAAATTGAGTTTGGAGTAGAAGAAAATAGAACTGACATGCTTATTTTCCGGACTGCTAGCCAAAAAAGACGCACGGTCTGCTTTGATGTCATTGTTTCATTCAATCCCTGAATAGCTTCCTCAGCATTCTTTTTGTTACATAAACAACTTGAAGGCATTAAAACATAGTGTATATGGCAAGTGAGGCATAAATAACACACTACTGATGATATTGGCAATACAACAAGTGTTACCTAACACCAACTTGAACATCATGCCTACCAGATTTCTTGCAAAACTTTGCAGAACCCTGTTCTATATACCTGTAACTTCCACAAGAGAAATCAAAATTCTATCTATGATAACCAACAAATGTCATATCATAGCCAATGAAATAAGATTACCATGGTATGTATTACGAATTTGTAACTTATACCAAAGTACAACCCAGCAGAGAATCATAACCTAAAGCATATGAAACATGTATTCTCATACTGACTTGAGCATATACAACGTAAATAAATAAAAAAAGAATTAAGATGTTGAAGAATACCGTATTTCGAAGCTGAGGAATCAAATGAAGGAAAAGAGTGAATATTTGAGCAAATACAACATAAACCAAGATAAAAGGAATGAAGATGTTGAATAGTATCGTACTGAGAAAGATGAAGATTTGAGCTCCAAATGAATGGATACGAAGAAAGTAAAGATTACGCCATCATTGTCTTATATGGCTCGCGTGTTCGCCTAAGGCGTCTTATGAAAGAAATACATATTAAGTTTTGTTTTTAATTTATCACTAAACCATTAAATCTCAGTTGTGTAACTCAACCGTAGTGGAAATGTAAGTCCTCTAACAACGGTTGACTTTCTTCACCGTTGTAAAATCATTTACTTTTTATTTTTTAAATATTGGACTTAAGTGACACAAGCGTATAACAATGGTTGTTTAAACTAACCGTTGTAAAATAATTTACATTTTATTTTTTAAATAAAGGACTTAAGTGACACACGCTTAATGTACTCTAAAAAATGGAAAAAAATGAAGTTGCTGAGAATTGAAGTTTGTCACACATCATTTATTACTACGGTTTTTATAAACAATCGTCATTAAATCGCTGTTTATAAATCCAGTCACTCACTGAGCGTGAAAATTTAATATATTACAACGGTGTGCATTTCTTCCGTTGTAAATCTGACGTTGTTGTTTACACGTTTTGTAGTAGTGAGAAGATGATATACTAGTTCAAACTATAATTTTTTACATTTGCAATACTTAGACTTGAAAACTTTTAATTAATATAACTATAATAGTTTTAATTAATTAAAGCATTGTTATTTTTTAAGGAATTTGTTATGAGTTTCATAAACTATTATCAAGTGGTATCTTATGAAATATGCACATTTTGATTCAAATGTTAAAAATTATGTCACTCTTATAAAATTCACCCCATTATATCATGAAATAATGTTGTTTCTAATGTATTATATTATGAAATAGAAGAAAATTAAACATGTTGATGATTTGATGAGTATGACAAAGAACTATGACGATAAATTTACTAGTCTCAAGCAAAACTAATATACCACTTAATGTGAGTAAAACCATATTATCAAGAAAAAGATAAAGAACATGAACATACAAAAATTGTTTAGATAGTTTGATTTAAAATAGTATACTTTGTATGAGAGAGTAATTCTCCAAAATCACTATCAACAAAGATTCTTCAATAATATTGTTCTAGACTGGACCAATGGCTAGAATTGGCTCAATCCGCCTCTGCTCCAGAGCGGCGCAAATTGCCTAAGTCCAATCCACAGAGGGGAAAAAGTGACCTTTCTGCCCCTCCAACCGGGCAAGGAACGTAAAGTTCCTCCCCGGAATTACTGCCCGTTACGCACGGCTTCATTACTCCCCGAACAGTTATGGGCAGGTGCCCGGAACCATGCCTATGCCCGACATAACGGCTAGTTTTGGGCACCCTGCCCGACATAACGACTAGTTTTGGTAGTTACCTATTCTTTGGGGAAAACGGTTATTTCGCCCCGAAAATAGGACCGTTGGCCACGCGCTGGGGGCTCTATATAAACCCTCTCGCTTGAGAGGGTCAGGTATCCAATATTCACCTTGAGAATTCACTCTTGTACTTGCCCCTTTTTCTCTGACCTTTACTTACTTGAGCGTCAGAGTGCCTTGTAGGTACACCCCCTCCTCCTCTCCACACGACCAGCATCTCTGACGCACTTGGCGGCCTGATTCTTCAGGATCTGATCCAGCCTTCACGATCAGTGGCGCCGTCTGTGGGAAACCTTGTTCTCTCATTCTTTCTTTAACCGAAGATCAAAACAACTTTCGAACATCATCACGATTATGGCCTTCCAAAATCGCACCCAGGATGCTCTTCATTCCATCGTTCTCCCCATCAACAAATTTGACGTTGACGCCCAATCATTTCTCCTCCGAGATGCATGTTTCCTTATGGATGGAGCCACTGTTTCTCCTTCCCCAACTCCTGCTGATCGCCACAAAGATCAACCGTCTCTCGACTTCCATTACATCCACGTTCCGCCCAACGCCGACCCGGCCGTGGCAGCTCTCCTGAATGCGCTCAACAAGACTAACACCCTGATCCTACAGCAGAACGAGAGGATCAGGGCACTGGAAGAGTCTCACCGTCCAAGATCCCCTCCTACGCGGAGGAACCAGAGGCGATCAAGAAGCCTGCAGCCACGGAGAGATGTCGACCGGAGACTGCGCCAAGGAGCTGATCCTCGTGCAGCCCGAAAGCGCGACCAGATCTCCCCGCGTGACCAGCACGCTCATGACCACAAACGGACTCGAAGGACCGAACTATCTCCTCCGATCAAGTCCAAAGAACGAGCACGCTCACCTTCTCCCCGAAGGAACCGCTCGCCTTCTCCTCGAAGGAAGCACTCACCTTCTCCGCGAAGGAACCGCCGACGCGAGTATCGCGTCCGATCACCATCATACACCAGTTCTAGTGACGACGACGAGCCTCGCGGCCCGTTGTCCCAGGAGATCCTGGCCACCCGTCTCCCGAAAGGCTTGGAGAAACCCCCGTCACTTGGTACATACGACGAGACCACTGATCCAGACGAGCACATCGAGAATATCGATGCCCTCTTAGACTACCGCGACGTACGGGGCGCCATCAAATGCAGACTGTTCCCGATCACGCTCCGGAAAGGGGCAATGACATGGTATAAACAACTGCCCGAGGAGTCCATTACCTCGTGGAAACAGCTCGGCAGGATGTTCTCGCGGCACTTCACAGCATCTCGCCGCCACCCCCAAAACTGAGGCCTCCCTCGGAGCCATAATCCAGAGGAAAGACGAACCTCTCCGAGCATACATCGAGAGGTTCAACAAGGAAGCAGTGCAGGTCCCGATGACGGACAAAATGAAGAAGTTCCTGCTCAAACAAGGGGTCCTCCCGGACTCCGATTTTGCTAAAGCCATCGGCCTCGCCCCACAGAGGAATTTAGACGCCCTCCTCCTCAAAGCCCAAACTCATATCCAGTACGAGGAGAAGATTGCGGCCTGCAACGTCCGGGCATCACACCGCCAGGAGAATGCCCGGGCCGTCAAAGGGGAGGAAGCCTCGACATCTCGTCGGGGTGAACGAAGACACGAGGACCGTCCAAAGGACTCTCGCGACAGCAAGGGACCCTCCGGGCGCTTCCACGACTACACTCCCCTGACCGTTTCTAGGGAAAAGATTCCGTCCGAATGTGCCAATTCGGAGTTCAAACAAGCCGGGGTCCGTTTTCCCAAACAGCTGCCGAACAGACCAAACGTGGATAAGTCAAAGTACTGCCGCTTCCACAAAAGTCACGACCATACTACAGAGGACTGCATCCACCTGAAGGATGCCATAGAGATACTGATCAGGGACGGGCACCTGAAATAGTTCGCAAAGAAGAAGGACGCTCCTCGGCAAGACGCCCAGGAGTCCAAGAAGGTCGAGGAAGAGGCACCCTCCTCGGATGACACCAACGTGCAGGTAGCAATGTCTATATCCCGGCCAGAGGACTTCCACGTCCCAGACGGGCTCAGTGCCCTGCTTATTTCGCAGCCCACAGCCCGTGGGAGACTTTTCCTTCCGCCATGGTCATTTTTGGCGGGGGATTCAACAAAGTCACTATGGGCTCCGTGAAACGGAAGTTCGACCACCTGATCAACACCAGCTGCAACAAAGTGACGACGCTTGATCAGGCCCAGAAGGGCTTCGTCCCAATCTCCTTCTACAAGGAGGAACTCCTCGGGGGATCCCCGAACTCCAGCATACCTCTGCTCGTCAGAGCCTGGATGGCGAACTTCGACGTTCGCAGGATACTTGTCGACCAGGGCAGCTCGGTCGACATCATGTACTCCCAGCTGTTCTCAACACTTCAGCTGGAGGAATCTCACCTCACTCCCTACGTGGGATCCGACTTGCAGGGATTCAACCGGTCCGTAACAAAGCCGTGGGGTTACGTGGAACTGATCGTGACATTCGGCGCAGCTGAGACGACCAGATCCATCAAGGTGCAGTTCCTGGTAATCGATTGCCCGTCGCTTTACCAATGCATTTTGGGAAGGCCAACTCTGGCCGAGTTGGTAGCGGTGCCCTCAACCGTCCACCTGAAGATGAAGTATTACACTTCGAAAGGGAAAGTCGCCACCCTCCACGACGACATAGAAGCCACCCGACGGTGTTTCGAAGGGGCCACAAAGGGACTCAACACCATTGCGCCCAAGCCAAAGGCGTCGAGCAAGCCAACACTGCCAAGCAGCTCCGAGAAAGCCAAGCCTCTGCCCCAGGTCGACTCTATCGACCTCGACAGCCGCTTCCTCGAGGACCATCAGGAGGAACGAGCGACATCGTCCACAGCACCCAGCAGCAGCTCCCATCCGATGCGTCTAATCCCGGATGGTGACTTCGAGATAGTTCTGTTCGGCGAAGATCCCCACCGGGGAGTGAAGATCGGAACAGACCTGCCTGACATCGCGAGGAAGCAGCTCAAAGCATGCCTCCGGGAGAACGCCGACCTCTTCGCTTAGAGCGCCGCAGAGATGCCCGGTTTGGACCCGTCCACTGCATGTCACCAGCTGACCATTGACCCGACCATTAAGGTCGTAGCACAACGTAGGAGAAAGCAATCTTCGGAGAAAACGGAGGCTGCTGAAAAAGCTGTAAAGGACCTCTTCGAGGCCAAATTTATCTCGGAAGCCAAGTACACCACTTGGCTGTCCAACGTTGTATTGGTAAAAAAATCTAATGGAAAATGGCGTATGTGCGTTGATTATACCGATCTCAATAAGGCATGCCCGAAGGATGCCTACCCCCTCCCCAATATTGATAAACTTATTGATAATTCCACTGGTTTTAAACTTTTATCGTTCATGGACGCCTACTCGGGCTACAATCAAATCCCGATGGCAATGTCCGACAGAAAATACACGGCCTTCATGACCGAATCAGGGAATTATTACTACAACGTAATGCCCTTCGTCCTGAAGAACGCCGGAGCAACATACCAACGAATGATGAATAAAGTATTTCGGGGAGAAATAGGCGACATGCTCGAAGTATACATGGACGACATGATCGTAAAGTCCCACGAGGAAACCGATCATACCGCCCACTTGCGAAAGGTCTTCGAACAGGCCAGGAAATACAAAATGCGTTTTAATCCGGAGAAGTGCACGTTCGGTGTCCGGGCAGGAAAATTCCTCGGCTTCTACTTGACGGAACAAGGAATCGAAGCCAACCCCGACAAATGTCGGGCATTCTCCGAGTTTCCTACGCCCAAGCCCAAAAAGTTCATTCAGTCCCTCAACGGGATGCTCGCGTCACTATCTCGTTTCGTGGCCAAGTCCGCCCAACATGCCCTGCCATTCTTCAAACTCCTCCGCAAAGAGGTTGCGTTCGAATGGACCGAGGAGTGCGACAAGGCCCTTCTCCATCTGAAACAAGCACTTTCAGAGCCACATGTCCTCTCTCGCCCGGACAATGGCGAAACGTTGTACCTATATCTGGCCGTAGCAACCGAGGCAGTTAGCGCCGCCCTCATCCGCGAGACAACTGACGGGCAGAAACCTATATATTTCACAAGCAAGGCGCTGCAGGGACCAGAGTTACGTTACCAGCAGATAGAGAAAGTGGCATTGACCCTCATCAACGCGGCCAGGAGATTGAGACACTACTTCCTGGCCCACACGATTGTGGTTCGGATAGATCAGCCCATAAAGCAGCTGCTCGGTCGTCCAGACATGGCCGGCAGAATGCTCAAGTGGTCGCTGGAACTATCCGAATTTAACATTCAATACGAAGGCAGAAAAGCCCTCAAGGCCCGAGCTCTGGCCGACTTCGTCGCGGAGATGACATTCGCGGACTCGCCCGCAAACGAAGCGCGCAAATGGACCATCTTCGTCGACGGTGCTTCGAGCTCGGCCGGAAGTGGCGCGGGCATCATACTGGAAAGCGACGAAGGAACCATCGTCGAGGTATCACTCACACTGTCTTTCCCAACCTCCAATAACCAGGCGGAATACGAAGCCTTCCTCGATGGGCTACGTCTTGCCGAGGACTTGGGCGCACAAGAAGTCATCATTTGCACGGATTCGCAACTCGTGGCCCTCCAGGTCCGGGGAGAATACCAAGCCAAAAACGACAACTTGACCGAATACTTGGCCCTGGTAAAGAAGGAAATGGCGAAATTCACGACAGTGGAGGTAAAACACGTTCCCCGCGAACATAACGTGCGAGCAGACGTGCTGTCTAAATTGGCCAGCACAAAGAAAAAGGGCGGAAACAAATCCGTCATACAGGAAGTACTTCCTCGACCCAGCATCGAGAAGGATCCCCCGACACTCGACGTGCAAGTGATCGACGACAACAACTGTTAGATGACCCCAGTCTACAACTACCTCGCCAAGGACGAACTCCCGTCCGACCCAAAGGAGGTCAGCATAGTCAGGCGAAGAGCCTGCTCTTATGTCCTGGTCGAAGACAAACTATACAGACGGGGATTCTCTATTCCGCTGCTCAAGTGTGTCGAGGAAGAAATGGTCACGCACATCCTGCGCAAAATCCATGAAGGAATCAACGCCCAATATCTCGGCGGAAGGTCCCTTGCTCGAAAGGCCCTCAGAGCAGGATACTACTGGCCGACTATGCAAAACGACGCAAAAGAGCACGTAAAGAAGTGCGATAAATGCCAACGACACGGGGACATGCACCTAGCCCCACCTAACGAGCTCAAGGCTATGTCCTCCCCGTGGCCATTCGTCTGGTGGGGCCTAGACATCCTAGGACCCTTCGTGGTTGGATCAGGTCAAAACAAGTACCTCATAGTGGACGTGGATTATTTCACAAAGTGGATAGAAGCAGAACCTCTAGCCAAAATAAGTGCCCTCAACATCCTGCGTTTCTACAAATGAAACATCCTTGCACGTTTCGGTATTCCCCAAGCGATAGTAACGGACAACGGGACGCAGTTCACGGACAAGAAATTCCAAGATTTCGTCGCCCAACTGGGCACGAAGCAATACTTCGCATCCGTCGAACACCCCCAAACAAACGGGCAGGCTAAGGCAGCTAATTGAGTCATCCTTCGAGGCCTCAAGCGAAGGCTAGACGAAACAAAGAAGGCGTGGGTCGAGGAGCTACACAGCGTGCTCTGGGCTTATCGTACAACTCCTCATTCAACGACCAGGGAAACACCTTTCCGTTTAGCATATAATTCCCGTCGAAGTTCACGTGCCCTCTAGGCGGACAGAGTAGCCCCTAGACGAGGAAATGAACGACGAATCTTTAAGGGAAGAGCTCGACCTCGTCGAGGAAATCAGAACCGGGGCAGCTCTCCGCGAAGCCTCACTAAAATAAAAAATTACCATCAGGCACAACGCCAAGGTGATACGACGAGAGTTCGACGTGGGAAGCCTCGTTCTAAGAAGAAACCACAAAGACTCTCGCGAAGGCAAACTGGCAGCCAATTGGGAAGGACCCTATCACGTCCGGGCAAAAACGGAAAATTAGGCCTACTACCTAGAACATCTCACGGGGGAAGAACTCGCTCGACCATGGAACGCTGAAAAGCTGAAACAATACTACAGCTAAAGCCTCGGTTCGACTGGTCGCAACGACAAACGTCAGCTACCGAACACTATGCGCGTCTAGGTACAAGCGTCGCATACGATTAAAGCATAACTCCGCTCAGTGACGAGCCGAGTAATCGCTCGATAGCGGTCCTCGATCGAGCATCGTCGTTGTCAAAGTACCATGATTGGCAGAACCCCAGCTCGCGATGGGACGTTCACGCCGCGAACTCAGGCCTCAAATGCGACCTGAGCTCCGCTCCCCGGCAGTTCGACCAGTTCCCCTCACTATCGAACACATCTGTAACGAGCAAATCCCCTAAAATATCCACACAAGTCAAGTGCCCCCTATCACGGGCGGACACACATTCACAGTGAGCATGCATACGACACTTAGCAAAAATAAACGCAAGTAAAACCATGCACGTGAAGAAGCCGGAAACATAATAAATTAACAAGGACCACAAGGGCCACGATTGTGCGTTATTACATAAAACGGGGCCATGCCCCCCCAAAATAAAATTACAAATAATTCAACGGCGCGCATGCCGGACAAGATACAACAACATCAAAATAACAAAACTCCTCATTCATCCGCATGCTCGGTTGACGTCGGCTCAGGTCTCCGGTCCTCCTCGGGCTGGCCCTCAGGCTGAACCTCGGGGGTATCTAGAACAAGGCCTACGGGCAAGACGATGCGACCATCCTCAACACGTGCAAGATAGTGAGTGCCCTCGGCAGAGATCTCAAGCCCAGGATTCACCACCCGCAATTGAGCCATGGCGCTTTGAAAAGACTCCTCCGCCACGGCGATTCCGTCATCTTCGGCCAGCAGGATGCGGGCAACCAGCTCAGACCTAGTCTTCAACTCTTTTATATCATCCGATTCATCGGCACCCAGGGCGCCGGCCGCCATCAACTCTTTGTTAAGCTCCTCGACAGCTCTTTTCTCTGCCGCCAGCTTGGAGACATCCTCTTTCAGCCTGGCCGTCTCCTCTTTGGCCTTCTTCCGAGCCTCACGAGCACTCTTAACTTCCTCCTTAAGGGTCGCCTCAGAAGCCCGAGCAGCTTTAAGTTCAGACTCAAGTGTAGAATCCCCCTCGGCGTAGACAGCAACCATCTCCAACATCCTGACCAGGGCAGAAGCATCCTGGGCCACCAGCGCCCTCTTGCTCGGGCGATCCATGCCTTCAAAGCAAAGGGATTCCGCCTGAGGGACGACCAGAGAATTACCTTCAAAGAATCTCCTGTCAAGGATGCACGGAAGTAACTCAAACTTCCTCTTCTCCGGCACACGGGTAAGGTCCATGGCATTTAATGTCCTTGACCGCTTCCCCCGCCCGGTCAAAGGCAGTGGAGATCCCCGTGGAGCAGGAGAGGGAGAAGAAGAGGTCCCCACTACAGTTTGAACAAGGGGAGGAACACGGGCACCAGCAGGCCGGGTCTTAGGAGGAGCCGCTCCAGCCTTATTCCTCGCCATAGCATTCCTCACCACGCGATCGCGAGCTTGAGGCATTTCACCTGCACGAACAAAAACGAGCACGTTAGTTACGAGGAAAAGAGATAACATAAACAAAATCTAAGTAAATAAAACTACCGAGCAATTTCTCAACATCCGCGGGAGTCTTGCACTCCAGCAGTGCCTTAACAGGGATAAACCGACGTTCAACCCTCCGGCTCCCATCCTCCTCGAAAATAAGGTCACCCTTGCTCGTCCAACACTCAGCAAGGCTGAAGGAGTTCACCCAATTCACCAGCCTCTCGTAAGCTACAGCGTCTTACCCGCGCAACTCGCTCGGCTGGAAGACGTATCTGCCGGGTTTATGGGCAAAGTGGTTGGGTGCCCACCGGATCGGGATCTTGTACACCCTCTCCTCGATATACTTCCCCTCCTTGTTGAGTAGCTCCTCTCCGTCCTCATCAACCTCTATCTCCCACACATACGTGTTGTCCTGGGCAGCCTCAAACACTGGCTCGACGATGAAATACCGCTCCTTGAATGTTCGGATTGACTCCGAGAACGGCTTAAATAACTTTTTGGGCTGCTTCAAGGAAACCCATCTGTACTTCTTCCCCGCCAGCTGCCTTTGAAGATGGAAAACAATGAAGAACAGAGGGAGAGTGGTCCCCAGAGCGAGATGCTCGCACACCAATTCAAAGGCTCGGATGAAGGCCAACGAATTAGGATGAAGTTGAGAGGGCGCCAGCTTCAGATGATCGAACACCGACCGCTGGAAATCAGTGAAAGGCAGCCTCAGTCCCAGCTCTTTAAAGGCATACTCGTACATCGTAAAGCGGTCCCCGAAATCCGAGCAGACCAGCTCGTCCAAGGTAGGGAAGTGCACCTTCCACTCCCCTTCTGGTTCTACATCCGTAAAAACGTCCGTCAAAGACTTCGCGAACGTGGAAATATGCTCGGAAGGTTCGGCCGCCTCCCATTCTTCCGCACAAAACCCTTCAACGTCGTCCAATTCTTCTTCCTCCCCAACATTGCTCGAGGAGCTCGATGTTGCCGAGCTCGAAGCCGCAGAGCTCGAGGTCGTCGAGTTACTATTCTCCTCGGAGCCAGTTTCCTCCTCGGACGTGTCTAGAATAACCTCTTTCTCTGGCCCCGTCGCCATTACGATCACCTGAAAAAGCATAGAAAGACAGTGAATTCGACAGGAAATCAAATCCACCATTTCACTGCTGAGTCAAGTGAAAGGGCGCGCAGAAGGCTAAGGACAACGTCCCCGGCCTAAGCCCTAACATCAAATGAAAAACCTCCCCGCGAGGAGATGCCCGAGACATACCATCTTCCTGCGAGGAACCTTCCCGCACTCGTGCCTAGATTCCGCTTGAAGCTCCACCGGAAACCGCAAAGCTCACCGGAATCTGGAAACGTTTTACCAGAAAATTCATCGCTCTATCAGAAGATGATCAGACACGGTGGTCACACACGTGCAACTACCGCAGCCACGACGTGGACCGTCATACTTGCCGAACGCACTACCTACTCCGGCGAAGTGCTAGAGGCAGCAAAATGGCAGAACCACCGTCCACCACCAACACTCACCAGAAATGTACCTATTTCATCGCCTAAAGCTAACCCTAACCGCATGCAATCTACCACTAACAACGAAAGGAAGGGAAACAAGCTACAAATCAGAAGACTTACTTGATTTGAGTAAAAGAAAGAGATTGCTCGAAGCTTGGCACGGTGGTCGGATGCTCTGAAGACGGTGACGGGCAAGAACGCAGAAGAGGCGAAGAGAAATCAGAAAGAAAAAGTGCAGAATGGGACAATCTCTCCCCTTTTATACTGAGGGGCACGTGCACACACACCGTAGGCCATGATGACTACCCACTAGCCATCATTGCATATTAACTGCCACACAGGGCTCGAAGCACACGTGGCAACCCAACGTTTCCCATTATGTCTGACGCTTTATCTCCCCTAATACCGGGCAATAGGGTCACGACCACGAATATCACGGGCACAGAGAGATACGAGTACTTCGAGACAACCATCCTCGTCTCCAAACGACGACCCTATGCTAGCTCCCCGGAGCAACGAGCAGTCCTTAAGTCATCACTCTCATGCTCAGGAGCAACGACTTGGGGGCTCCTGTTCTGGACTGAACCAATGGCTAGAATTGGCCCAATCCGCCTCTGCTCCAGAGTGGCCCAAATTGCCTAAGTCCAATCCACAGAGGGGCAAAAGTGACCTTTCCGCCCCTCCAACCGGGCAAGGAACGTAAAGTTCCTCCCCGGAATTACTGCCCGTTACGCACGGCTTCATTACTCCCCGAACAGTTGTGGGCAGGTGCCCGGAACCATGCCTATGACCGACATAACGGCTAGTTTTGGGCACCCTGCCCGACATAACGGCTAGTTTGGGTAGTTACCTATTCTTTGAGGAAAACGGTTATTTCGCCCCGAAAATAGGACCGTTGGCCACGTGCTGGAGGCTCTATATAAACCCTCTCGCTTGAGAGGGTCAGGTATCCAATATTCACCCTGAGAATTCACTCTTGTACTTGCCCCTTTTTCTCTGACCTTTACTTACTTGAGCGTCGGAGTGCCTTGTAGGTACACCCCCTCCTCCTCTCCACACGACCAGCATCCCTGACGCACTTGGCGGCCTGATTCTTCAGGATCTGATCCAGCCTTCACGATCAAATAAATTATAAGAAATTATTTTTCCAAATTCATAAGTATCGTACCCTAATTTTGTCTCTCCTCTTTTCATGTCATCTGGCTAAAAGCATTTAAAATTCCATATGATTTTAAAATAAGAGATCTCTATGTCATGGATTCATTTATTAGTCATTTTTGGTTTTTTTATCATAAACATCCATCATCTCATGTTCATTGGATCATTTCCTCATTTAAAAAAATCAAAGTTAACACAAAAGACTAAAAGTCAGCATTTGACTTGAAAGACTATTTCTTCTAATAGTATCACAGTTTCATTCATTCATGTCATCATCATTTCATTTGCAATAATAGGTGAAATCTAATTTGAATTTAGGTTTAAATTCATTATGTCACCTTACACAATGGATCATGAACGCTTTATCATCACAAATCATCACCAAATTCAAATAGTAAACCAAAAACATTTCTTGATTCAATTGGAAGTTATTTGAATTCCCTTCCAAGATGTCATCATAATCATCATTGTGCATTTTTTTAATTTCAAGAACTTTGGACCAAAACAAAACACTAAAGAAAAACAATTTGAATCAAAAATGGATTGGAGCTTTGGTTTTTATCTTCAATTTACAAGCTTGCCATGGTTTTGTATGCATACATCATTATCCTAAGTCATCACCATGTTCCAATTCAAATTAATAAAAGTCAAGACAAAAACTTGATTGAAATTTGAATTTCATTTTCATTTGCATAAATCCCCACGGTTTATAGCATTATCATTATCCAAATTCAAAACAAAATTGAATTGAGTTTATGTAAGAGAAAGATTACATTGTATTCTTGCACATGGCTACACACAAAAAAACACACACACATATTACCACTCACTCCCACTCTCCACAAAATAAACACAAAACTTCACACATTTTCCTTCTTAATCTTTATCCAAACCTCACACATTATAGCTCATCAGTCTCACGCCAATTCCCTCACACTCCTTCAAACAGATTAAAAATAAAATCACAAAATATCTCCAGCACTCACGCATATTTCACTCCTCACACACTAATCCTAACTCACTCCCTATATAAACTATATAATTTTAGAGTATGATGGTGCCAAGAACATGAGAGGAGAATTGAGTAATTTAATTATGCATAATATGTTCATTGTTTTGTTAATCAATTGTAACTTGCCTTGGTTATTGCATCAAGGGAAGTAAAGTCATTCTTTTTATAAGTTCTTTTAAAATGTGACTTTTATTGTTAATGTTTTGTGTTCTTCTACAAAGTGTAATTGTGAGTTGCAAGCTACCTAATTAGATAAAATTGAATATTTATTAGAAATTGATGAGATTGAAACTAGTAAAGGTGAAAAATATGATTTATACTTTGAGATGAAGTGAGGATACTCGTTGAGGATCATATTTATTTTCTACTTATAGTTTGATAAATATATGTATGAAGCAACTTGTATTGCTTCAAAAAAATAGCAAAGGAAATATAGTTATGTTTCATGTGGAGAAATGTTGTGCATTTAACATAAACATTTCCAAAGGAATCTAAGAAAGCAACAATATGGAATACAGACACTGCGCCAAAACGATATTTAATAGTGTTTTTTATGATTTAATAGCGCATTTAATCGCTATTAAAGCCCATGTCACCTTTAATAGCGATATATAAGCGCTATTAATTTCGATTTTTAACAGAACTTTGCAAAAAGCGCCAACATAAAATGTTTCGATGTTCGATTTAATGTTGGTATTTAATAGCACTTTTTTGACAAGTCGTTATTGTTAGCCTCATCTGTTTAAGAGCACTTTACTCTGAAATACTATTGTAGAACCCTATCTTTAATAATGCTTTCATAAAAAAACGCTATTATATGTATTTTTTTATACATTTATAACACCCATATATAAAAACATACATCAAAGTATATATATTATATATATGAATCCAAGTTTTGGTATTGAAATACCATAAGTTCCTAGTTAACACATTGTATACATTGCATGCCCAAAATACAAGAATTCTAAAATCCATGGCATAAAATATATACAAGATGTTCTAAATACTAAGAACTAGATCAACATGATGATCTCAAAATAAAACGCCATAGCGGAAGCCATGCCATCCCAAAAGCTACGATTTGTAAGGAAAAGTCAGACAACTTTATCCTTACCCTTCGCGGAACCTGTAGTACCTGTAATATAATCAACAACATGGGGTGAGATATTAAATCCCAGTGAGTTCCCTATCTTATAGATTCTCTCGGCTTTATAAGGTTCTATCAATCCTAACTCAAGTCAGAGGGGAAGGAAAGTGACATTGAGTTCACAATCTCACACTATATGGAAACATGCTCATGAGTCTGTTAACTCAAGATTTTTTCACTAATCGGTAATAAATATCAAGGTATATTTCCCCGGCCAACCCTATAAGAGAGTTCAACATGGGTCACGGATCCTTAAAAACGTAGATATCCATTCTCGGTCAGTCCTTCCAAGGGGTTATGAACACGGGTCCATGAAGCTAACCTATATAACTTTCCCCGACCAGCCTACTCAAGAGGCCCTTCAACACGGGTCACGGTCACTTGCTTAATAAACACTTTCCCTGGCCAACCCTTCTCCAGAGTTATGGACACGGGTCACAGATATTTATTAAGGGATAAAAAAATGGTTCCGATTACGTGATCATATACACAAACGTGATTGTATTCGACAATCACAAGGCCACATTCGCCTTAAGGCCTATTTTTCCTTTTCTCATAATCACAATGGTTTACTCACATGTTCCATACTAGTGTCTTATTCTTTCCTAGACCATTACTCGTCAAAGATGTACTTTCTACATCGAATGCACGAGCATCGTCATCTAGGTTTCTCTATCACAATCTTAGTCAACACTAAGACACAACCTTAAACTATACCATTTGTTTTGGGGTAAGGTTTCCTCACTCTTCCTAATTCATTTTAAGCATGCATATTCACTCAACATACATAACAACACATAGAAAGATATAGCATGTTTAATAGCATAACATGTCAAACATAATCCACATAGTAGTTCACACACATTGTAAGGCATACAAATCACTACTACCCTCTACCAAGCATCCTTGGTTAAATCATGGTCTAATATTACCACTTAATAACACATTGGATTCTCTTTCCAAGGCTTCAAGTCCCATATCAATCGGGCTCCCGATTCGTGAATTATGGTAGGACTAAGGACCCATACCATTCACATCCATTACATTTCCATCTCTATCTTATCAATCCATGGCATAAACATATGTTCCTACTTCACTATCACAAATAGCATTGAATTAGCTTTCCAACGCTTCCGACCGTGTCCCAATCCGAGTTACGGATCAAAAGTTATGAAGGAAACAAAATGGGAAAATATGTCATATTCGCTAAGCGAACTCTAGGCGAACTTTCGCCTGCCATGTTCGCTAGGCGAACTCTGGGCGAACAGAACAGAATAAAAAGGGCATAAAGTTCACTAAGCGAACTCTGGGCGAACATTCGCCTTCCCTTCACATTGGGTTCGCTTCCCAGCAGCGCTAATATAGGTCATTTGGGCAAAAAAAACTCTCATTTCTTCACCCAAAACACTTCCAACTCATACTCTATCAACCCCAATCATAACCCGACTATACTACCCGACTATTTCTACATTTTAACCGTTAGAAACATCGATTTCATATTATGATTCACAATCCAATATTTCTAACCTAAACTCTAACATTTCTAAAATTTCTAAAACTCAAGTTCTAACTAGAACCCACCTTAATACAAGATGATGATGAAGATGGAAGGATGATTTGATGAAGAAGAGATGATGATCCAAGCTCTTGTTCTTCTCTTCCAAGTTTCTCCTTTTTCTTTCCTTTCTCTTCCTTCTTTCTAACTTCTCTCTCTCTCAAATGTTACTATGTTTGGCAAAGGAGGAAAATGAAATGATATAGATAAATTCAATTAGGTAGTAACATTACTAAATGTCAAAAAAGTCTCTATAGCACCCAAAAGTTAAAACCTCAGAGTCAAATAATATTAATTTGATATGCTCTGAGCTCATCAGTTTACTCTAATTATCTTAACCGATAATTTCTCAGAGTACACCGGAACCCAGTTGATCATACTAATATTATCCAGAGCAAAATAACTTACGGGATATTACATCCTCCCCCCATAAATAGAAATTCGCCCACGAATTTTAAAAAAATTACCTGAATAGATGAGGGTAAGCTTCTCGCATCTCTGATTCAAGTTCCCAAGTTGCATCACCTGGATGCGTCGCATCCCACTGAACCTTCACTAGAGGAATCTCTTTATTCCTTAACACCTTAGTTTCTCTTCCTGTGATACGACTTGGTTGAGGTTCAAACGTTAAATCTGTTTCTATCTCAATCGTATCTGGTAGAATTGGCTGAAGAGGATCTGGAACAAACTTCTGAAGCTGAGACACATGAAAAACATTGTGCATCTTTGACAGAGAAGGTGGTAAGGCTAATCTATAAGCTACTTCACCAATTCTTTCTGAAATCTGATACGGTCCCACGTATCTCGGACTTAACTTCCGTGACTTAAACGGTCATTTCAACCTCAACCTCGGAGTAACCTTCAAAAACACATGATCACCTTCATCAAACTCTAAAGGTCTCCTACGGTTATCCGCATAACTCTTCTGACGATTGTGTGCTTGTTTAACTTTATCACGGATCATTCTAATCTTTTCCGTAGCCCCGTGAATAATCTCGGGTCCCAAAATTCTATCTTCGCCAACCTCCGCCCAACACAAAGGTGTCCTACATTTCCTTCCATTAAATGCTTCGTAAGGAGCCATACCAATACTTGCATGATAACTATTGTTGTATGAAAACCCAATCAACGGTAAAAGTTCTATCCAATTTCCTCCACTTTCAAGTATACAAGCCCTTAACATATCTTCCATCGTTTGTATTGTCCGTTCCGTCTGACCATCCATTTGCGGATGATTCGACGTACTCAAACACAACTTTATTCCCATAGCTTGTTGAAAAGCTCTCCAAAATCTTGAAGTAAACTTTGGGTCTCTATCGGACACAATACTAGAGGGAATACCATGCAATCTCACAATTTCCGAAATAAACAACCTTGCAAGATGACTTGCCTTGTAAGTAGTCTTTACGGCTAAGAAATGCGCAGATCTCGTCAACCGATCCACAATTACCCAAATAGAATCATAACCACCTTGTGCACAGGGTAATCCAACTGCAAAGTCCATAGAAATATTACCCCACTTCCATACCGGAATTTCTAACGGTTGTAATAAGCCACCCGGTCTTTGGTGTTCAATCTTCACTTGTTGGCACACCACACACTCTGATACATACACTGCAACATCTCTTTTCATACCGGACCACCAATAGTCCCTCTTTAAATCTTGATACATCTTTGAAGAACCAGGATGTATAGTAAAAGCACCTTTATGCGCTTCCTCCAAAATTCTTCTTTTTAACACCGCATCATCCGGAACACAAATCCTTTGGTTAAACAAAATGATTATATCGGTAGCCCGCACGAAACCCGGTTTAACTAATACTTCTTGCAACTTCTCATCCAACACTTGCCCTTGTTGAATTTCCTCTCTAAGAGTAGAATTAACATTCAAATTTCCCATAATCACACCATTAGGAGTCCAAACAAATTGGAGATTAAGATCTCGAAACTCTTCCAATAAGGTATACTCTAACATCATCAACTCGGCATTATGCAACACTTTCCGGCTTAATGCATCCGCCACTTTATTCGCTTTACCCGGATGGTACTTTAGTTCCAAGTCATAATCCTTCAAATACTTCATCCATCTCCTTTGACGCATGTTCAACTCTTTTTGGTCAAAAAGATACTTCAAACTCTTGTGGTCGTTGAACATCTCAAAATGTACCCCATACAAATAATGACGCCACACTTTCAGTGTAAACACAACTGCCGCCAATTCCAAATCATGTGTTGGATAATTCTCTTCATGAACTTTTAACTGTCGAGAGGCATAAGCCACCACATGACTATCTTGCATTAGAACACCTCCTAATCCCATATTTGATGCATCACAGAATACCTCATACGACTTGCTAGGATCAGGAATAATCAAAACATGAGCAATCGTCAATCTTTCCTTCAAACTCATAAAACTTCGTTCACAAGCCGAATCCCACTCATAAGGACAATCCTTTCGAGTAAGTTTAGTCATTGGTAAGGCCAATTGAGAAAAACCCTTAATAAACCTCCTATAGTAACCTGCCAGTCCCAAGAAACTTCTAACTTCTGAAACATTCTTTGGTCTCTCCCAATTAATCACCGCTTCAACTTTTGATGGATCTACCGCCACACCTCCCTGAGATATGACATGACCAAGAAAACTAACCTCCGACATCCAAAACTCACACTTGCTTAGCTTAGCAAAAAGTTGCCTCTCTTGTAGGATCGATAAAACGATTCTTAAATGCTCTTCGTGCTCTTGAGAAGTACGAGAATAAATAAGAATGTCATTGTCGCTCCCGGGATTTTCATCCTAGTACAAACGCGAGAGTGGCGCGGAAACAGAGTCGCCAGCAATGTGTATTTATCCCAAGAGAGGGAAAGGAAACACTGCTTAAACCTGAAGGAAGGAAAGAACATGGTCTTGCGACCAAGAGAACTGGGTTCGGGAGTCGGTTACGCGAGAGGAAGGTATTAACACCCCCACGCGTCCATCGTACCCGATGGGATCCACGCTTGCTTGTCTCGATCAAAGGGTGTCGTCAACTGGAACTCCACTGCTACTGAAAAGAGAAGGGAACGGGAAAAAAAAGAAAAGGAAATGAGAGAGGAAAAGAAACAAATGTAGGGAAAATAAAAGAAGTGCTCGAATGCGCCCTACCCCACTGTCTACGTATCTCATCGGGAACATGAGAATCAGAGCGACGTAGTTCCCCTCAACGAGGGTCGCTTTGTTTGTGTTTTTTAGGGAACGACTAACGTTCTAGCTCAGGTGTTGCAGGCTCGTTGGTCCGAGTGCGTTACCATATTGCAAGAGAACGAGTAGGAGCACGTTCGTACGCAAAGAATGAGTGAGATGAGAAAAAAATTCCCGAAGGAAAGACGTTATTGTTGGTTTGAAGCTTTTTAGCAAGAAGTGTCTTTTACAGTTATTTGAAACTTGCATTGAACCAAAGTCTTAAATATAGGAACGAATACTTCGCGCATCGTCCCCAACAGGACGTACACTAGGTATCCTAGAAGAATGAGAGGAAGCCCCTCGTTCCCCATTTCCCACATATAAGGCTCAAGCGCAATACACGTTAACCTTTATTAAGTATTTTTTACTTTTGTTTGAAGATGAGAAGAGAGAAAACGCAAAGGAAACTCTAAGGGAGACTAAGGGTCCTAATGTTATCATGCATGGATGTCCTATGGTTAGTGAGGTTTAGGAGAAAAGACAACTAAAACCTAATGCTAATCCTACTCCAAGCTTAATCAAAAATTAAGTTGGACTAGGTAGCTCTAAAGGGAAAGAATCCAAGACTTGAACAAGTCTTGAGATCCATGGGATGATAAAGAGTGAGAGAAGAAAGGAGCATCTCAAATGCTAAAGCAAACACAAGTATGAAAGCTTAAAAGAGGAAGGAGAAGTTAGTTGTTAGTGTGCTTGCCAAGGATAGGGATCCTCGTGCCTACATATCCTCAATTTATCCAGAGAGAGGAAGTCAGAGCGTCCGTAGTTCGTGGCACTACGGAAGAAAGGAACAGTCTCTATCGCAAGGGTGCAAGAGAAAAGAGAGGAGTCTAACTAGTCTCGATCGCACGAGTGCGAGAGAAAAGGGGAAGCTCTATCCTACAAGTTATCATGCAAAATGGCCCTAAGGTCAGGATTAGGAGGGAATTCTACCTAATGTTGTCATGCTTGGATTGAGAGCCTAATGTCTATCCTACTCCGAGCTTAATCAAAAATTAAGTCGGACTATGAGCCTTAAGGGAGCATGTGAATACAGAGTAATCAACAAGTAAACACAAAGCATCGCAATCACAAAGAGAAAATCAAATATGAAACCAAGTACTTAATCAGGAATTAATCATAATAAGCAAAAATATCCAAGTTAGAAATTCACAAGGAAAGTTAATTAAAAACTAATTCTAAAATTAATATCAAAATATAAAAAAATTAAGATCTACATTTAAAATTAATAAAGAAAAGAATTAAATTCCATAACAAAAATCTAAAACTAATTAACTAATTGTCTAAAACTAATTATTCAAAATTAACCAAAAATCAACGGATAAAAAGAAGATTCAATTAATATAAACAAACAATTAAACAAAGGGGGTGCAGCAGCGTATTGGTGTGGAAAGGGAAAGCGAACGGGCCTAAGAACCCGGCCCAAGCTGTAACAAAGATGGATTTTAAAGAAAACCCTAATTCGGTTGACCTAATTATCCCAAACCTCTTCCCCTGCTCCAGAATTCTCCTTCTCACTCTCAGCCGTTTTCAGAAACAAAACCTTCAATGCCTTCTTCTTCTTCTGGACACGCCGCCACCTACAAAGCCACCGGAAAATAAAGAAGAAAAATTGCGCCGAAATCTTTGTTTACTCCTCCTCATCCTTTCTCATTCGTGCCATCTCCTCTCCGATCAACCTTCTCACTCTCTCCTTCAAACTCAACGCCGTCGCCGGAAACCTAAAATAATACCATGCCAGAACCTTCTTCCAAGCTCTCCCTCTCAACTATCGTCGCGACTCACCTCGCTCCACACGATGGAAAAAGAAACGACGCTACCGGAGTATTCTTCTTCTTCGTTCAAATCCCCGGTGACCTCTCACCCTTTCTCCGGCCGCGATTCTTCCATCAACCTTTGGACCAAACATTCAAACCTTCTGCACCTTCGCAAGACCTTATCTCCACGGCTCTCTACTTCTCCTGCTTCATCGTAAAAGTGCGAATAACGCGCAAACACGTTCAACATACATGACGGATTCGGATTCAACACCGCTCACAAATATCATACTAAAAAATCAAACAGTTATAAGGGAACACAATACGATCGAGATTTGAGTTAGAATAAAGAACTCACAAGGTCGGAGCCAGTCCGACTATTCCGACTTCGGCGATGGTAAGCTTGCAATCCTCTCTTCTCCTGCTTTCGTGTCTTTCTCACTGCGATTTGGAATCCTTTCTCTTCCGCTTTCCTTTTGCGACTCTGAATTTGGTGTGTTGAACTTTTCAGAATTACAGGTTGTGGAATTGTTGAAGATCGTTGTTGAATCTGAAGATGATGAGCGACGAGTTCAAGAACTGAGGGTGATTTATGAGGAAATATTTGGGTTGTCTTGTTGATTGAAATGATGAAGTCAGTACTGGTTTTGATTTCTCCAGGTTATGAATTTTGAAGAGAGTTTGCAGAATGAGGTCTTGTATAGGTGAAAAATGGGGTAAAATGGAAGATGAAGCTGATATGTGTTTTTATTTACATGATGCTTGTGGTCGTTTGAAAATGGAGTGAGAAGAAAGTTGCAGTGGTTTTTGCTGATGTTTTTGAATGGTTAAGGTTGAACCTGTTCGTTGCAGCTTCGTCTTATGGGGTGATTTCAAGGTGGGTTTTGAGCTGTGATGACAAAGATTGAAAGTGAGAATGTTTTCTCTCCTCTCACCCTTTTTCAGTTCTCCTCTTTTTATTCCGAAACAAACTTCTTCCTTAAGTTTTTGGTACAATTCCCTTTTGTCTTGTTGCTGAAATGTACTGATTTGTAGCAGGTTGTGTTGGTTGGTCTGGTGTGGGAGTGGAGAGTGGTGGAGTGGCTGCTTGTACGTTTTGTGTTGGTGTGTGGTCCTGAAATCAGTTTGTCATTTGTAAATTGGCATAAGAAAAAATATCTTTTGATGAGTGGCTTTTGTTATGTACAATGGACTTGTGACCCTTATTTTTTGGTTCAATTATTGGTGTATGACTTTGTGTAAATGGGCCTTGTAGAAATAGTAGATTTTTTTGAAAATTTATGGAAGAAAAGTGATAATAAAACGGGTTTGGATATTTGAAGTGGATAATGGATTTTTGAAATGGATATGGATTAATGGATAATGAAATAAATTAAAAATGGAATTGGATATGATAAAATGGATTTAGAAATTAGAAATGGTTTATGAATAAAAGAAAAGGTAAGTGGATAAAAAATGAAAATGGTTGATGGATTAAAAACAATGAGTTTGGATATGGATTATGGATAGAAAATGGATAACCAACTGAATTCAAAACCAATCACCAACTTTCCACAAGCCTCTGACAAAATAGTCACAGCTACCACTGAACAATCTGGCCACTCACATGATCCACTGAAGAATCTCAACCGATAACTATCCACCAGCTCAACTGTAAACAAGAACTCCAATTCTCCCTGGTATGCTGATAAATCTCGAAGAAAATGATTTGAACTGAGAAGAAATTAAAACCTGATTCACACCAATGAACCTCTGACCCAAAGCCTTTGATGATTCCTCTAGATAAGAAAACCTCAGAACTTGACGCACCTCTGAATAGGAAAATACTGATAATAAGAAAACCCTTCGATCCCATGTCTTAAAAGACCATGCATTATATGATTATGAGTTATGACCTAAAGATGCAAAAATGAGAAAGAAACATAAGCCAGAAAAAGGGTGGGGGCAAATTTTGGGGTGCTACAGTCATCAATGAAGATCACTACAAATTGGTCCAAGTAAGGTTGAAATATCCGATTCATATAATCCATAAAAACTGCCGGAGCATTCGTCACATCGAAAGGCATTACTAAGAATTCATAATGGCCATAACGGGTTCAAAACGCGGTCTTTGATACATCTGAACTCTTCACACGGATCTGGTGATAACCCGACCGTAAATCAATCTTTGAGAACACACAGGCTCCTTTCAATTGATCTAACAGGTCATCTATCCTGGGTAATAGGTATTTGTTCTTGATGGTGACTTTATTCAACTATCGGTAATCAATACATAACCGCATTCCACCATCTTTCTTCTTTACTAACAACACTGGGGCTCCCCAGGGCGAAACACTGGGTCGGACAAAATGCTTAGTCATTAACTCTTCCAATTGATCCTTCAATTCTCTTAACTCAAGTGGTGTCATCCGATACGGAGAAACAGATATAGGAGTCGTTCCCGGTATCAGGTCAATAGAGAATTCCACTTTCCTGTCCGGAGGAAGAGAAGTGATATTCTCGGGGAAAACTTCAGAAAATTCACAGACTACTGGAATACTCAGAACTTGAAGGTTGCTACTCTCCTCCATAGTGAGAACCAAAAGAACAGATTTTTCCTTCTCAAACAAGAAATTTATTATTCCAACTATACCTTCTAAAATAGTAGTTAACACATCCTTCGGAGTAGCCTCAATGGATGAAATGATGATTAGTTTCTCTTCACAACCAATAAATACCGAATTAGCACAAAGCCAATCCATCCCCAAAGCAACATCTACTCTCTTAAGCGGCAAACAAATAAGATCAATCTGAAAATCTCTCTCATTCACCGATAAAACACAATTTTCACACATTAAAGGTGTTTCAACTATCTCATCCATGGCAGTAGTAACCACCATGGGTGGAGACAACGAAATAGCTTGCAACCCAAGTCGCTTCACACATTGCATCGACACAAAAAAGTGTGTTGCTCCACAATCAAATAATACAAAACAAGGATTCACATTAACGAAACACGTACCAGCAATCAAAGAGTTATCGCCATTTGCTTTCTTCGCATCCAAAGTATAAGCTCGGTCGATACTCCATCCTTGTGCCTTATTCCTATTCTGAGGACAATCTCTGGCCATATGTCCCATTCCATCACAATGATAACACCTAAAAGTTCCATCGACGCACTTCCCGTAGTGATACTTGTTGCACAACCGGCACAACGGAGGAGTGTTAGGTCTAACACTTTGCACTTGCTTCCCTTTAAAGGCTTGTGGTCTAGGTCTAAACTGTTGGCTTGATCTCCCACGGTCTCCCTGATTCGTCCTACCTGCAACTCCCTCAGCTTGAACTTTCTTCAAACTATTCTCTGCCACATAACATTGCCTTAGCAATTCAGCATAACTGGTGAACTCTCTTTGAGACACACTATGCGAAATTTCAGCCTTCAAATAAAAAAGAAACTGGTCAATTTTCCACCTCTCGTCCGGAGCATACATGGCTTGCCTTAAGCAGCCACAATCAAAGTACCCTGTCTCAACTGCTGAAACTCAAATTCCTTCTGGGTCCTCAAGGAACTAGGGAAATAATTCTCCATAAAATTAATCTTAAATTGCTCCCAGACCTTAGGTACCCATTGAATAGTCATTAGGGCTGAGGCACTCTCCCACCATCTCATGGCAGGGCCCTTCAACGAATGAGAGACGAATACCACCTTGTTCTCCTCACTACAATGGACTATCAAGAAAATTCTCTCCATGCCAGCTATCCATCATGAGCTTTCACAGGATCTAACCCGCCATGAAATTCTGGAGGATTCATGCGGATAAAATCTCGAAAACTCCCACCTACAGCATCTGGAACAACCACTGGAGGATGAAGACCCCCATTCATTTGTTGTACCATCAGCTGCATAAATTGGTTCTGCTGCTGTTGCATCTGTTGCAAAAATTGAGGCCATGGGCCATACTCTTCGCCGCCTGGCGGATTCGTCCCAGCAGAAGTAGTTTTGGGTCTACCACGATTATTTCTGCGTCCGTCAGCCATGTTCCTAAATGTCATACAGATAGGATTAAGTTGATCAGGCTCAATACCGTAAATATAACACTTAAGATCAATGACGACACCACGCATATGAAAAGGAAAGAAACACTTATACTATTTCATGGCTAGGTCGAGGATACGACCTGCTCTGATACCAACTATAACACCCATATATAAAAACATACATCAAAGTATATATATTATATATATGAATCCAGGTTTTGGTACTGAAATACCATAAGTTCCTAGTTAACACATTGTATACATTGCATGCCCAAAATACAAGAATTCTAAAATCTATGGCATAAAAAATATATAAGATGTTCTAAACACTAAGAACTAGATCAACATGATGATCTCAAAATAAAACGCTATAGCGGAAGCCATGCCATCCCAAAAGCTACGATTTGTAAGGAAAAGTCAGACAACTTTATCCTTACCTTTCGCGGAACCTGTAATACCTGTAATATAATCAACAACATGGGGTGAGATATTAAATCCCAGTGAGTTCCCTATCTTATAGATTTTCTCGGCTTTACAAGGTTCTATCAATCCTAACTCAAGTCAGAGGGGAAGGAAAGTGACATTGAGTTCACAATCTCACTATATGGAAACATGTTCATGAGTCTGTTAACTCAAGATTTTTTCACTAATCGGTAATAAATACCAAGGCATCTTTCCCCGGCCAACCCTACAAGAGAGTTCAACACGGGTCATGGATCCTTAAAAACGTAGACATCCATTCCCGGCGAGTCCTTCCAAGGGGTTATGGACACGGGTCCCGGAAGCTAACCTAGATAACTTTCCCCGGTCAACCTACTCAAGAGGCCCTTCAACACGGGTCACGGTCACTTGCTTAATAAACACTTTCCCCGGCCAGCCCTTCTCAAGAGTTATGGACACGGGTCACAGATATTTATTAAGGGATAAAAAACAGTTCCGATTACGTGATCATATACACAAACGTGATTGTATTAGACAATCATAAGGCCACATTCGCCTTAAGGCCTTTTTGCCTTTTCTCATAATCACAATGGTTTACTCACATGTTCCATACTAGTGTCTTATTCTTTCCTAGACCATTACTCGTCAAAGATGTACTTTCTACATTGAATGCACGAGCATCGTCATCTAGGTTTCTCTATCACAATCTTAGTCAACCCTAAGACACAACCTTAAACTATACCATTTGTTTTGGGGTAAGGTTTCCTCACTCTTCCTAATTCATTTTAAGCATGCATATTCACTCAACATACATAACAACACATAGAAAGATATAGCATGTTTAATAGCATAACATGTCAAACATAATCCACATAATAGTTCACACACATTGTAAGACATACAAATCACTACTACCCTCTACCAAGCATCATTGGTTAAATCATGGTCTAACATTACCATTTAATAACACATTAGATTCTTTTTCCAAGGTTTCAAGTCCCATATCTATCGGGCTCCCGATTCATGAATTATGGTAGGAATAAGGACTCATACCATTCACATCCATTACATTTCCATCTCTATCTTATCAAACCATGGCATAAACATATGTTCCTACTTCACTATCACAAATAGCATTGAAGTAGCTTTCCAACGCTTCCGACCGTGTCCCAATCCGAGTTACGGATCAAAAGTTATGAAGGAAACAAAATGGGAAAATATGTCATATTCGCTAAGCGAACACTACGCGAACTTTCGCCTGCCATGTTCGCTAGGAGAACTCTGGGCGAACAGAACAGAATAAAAAGGGCATAAAGTTCGCTAAGCGAACTCTGGGCGAACATTCGCCTTCCCTTCGCCTTGGGTTCGAACCCTGCGAACCCAGAATTCCCAGCAGCGCTAATATAGGTCATTTGGGCCAAAAAGTCTCATTTCTTCACCCAAAACACTTCCAACTCATACTCTATCAACCCCAATCATAACCCAATTATACTACCCGATTATTTCTACATTTTAACCGTTAAAAACATCGATTTCATATTATCATTCACAATCCAATATTTCTAACCCAAACTCTAACATTTCCAAAAATTTTAAAACTCAAGTTCTAACTAGAACCCACCTCAATACAAGATGATGATGAAGATGGAAGGATGATTTGATGAAGAAGAGATGATGATCCAAGCTCTTGTTCTTCTCTTCCAAGTTTCTCCTCTTTCTTTCCTTTCTCTTCCTTCTTTCTAACTTCTCTATCTCAAATGTTACTATGTTTGGCAAAGGAGGAAAATGAAATGATATAAAGAAATTCAATTAGGTAGTAACACTACTAAATGTCCAAAAAGTCTCTATATCGCCCAAAAGTTAAAACCTCAGAGTCAGATAATATTAATTTGATCTGCTCTGAGCTCATCAGTTTACTCTAATTATCTTAACCGATAATTTCTCAGAGTACACCGGACCCCAGTTGATCATACTAATATTATCCATAGCAAAATAACTTACGGAGTATTACAACATTTATATTTATGAGTCAGTCGATATATAATAAAAAATAATAATATTATTTTTCTAAAAGGGAAAATATAATCAAAATATCATTTATGAAATAAACTTAATTTGCATCAATAAAAAATCTTTAATGACAAATTAATCATATATATAATAAGAAGACAGTACAACCAAATCAAAACAAGTATATAGTATACACTAAATATTATAACTAAAGTAGTACAAGAAATATGACTTCAGTTTGCTCTCTGTTATGGCAAACTTCTGAATCAAATGAACCAAACAAAGATGAAGATGATCTCAAGACAAGGAACACCAAAAAAGTCAGAAACAATGAAAAACAGGTAGCGATAGAATGGGAGAAGTAGCAACAAGGCAACGTTGATGGATGACCATCGAAATGGACATATAAAGCTATGATCATAAGGAATAATGGTACTCCGGTAGTGGATGTTGCATAAGCTAAAGAAGATGAAGGAGTGGCAATGATAATCTTGGATTTGGAGAACATGAAGGTCAAAGAACACGTTGAGAAAGAGAGAGAGAGAGAGGGGGAATTTGTAGAGAATCCAATTCCATTAAAAAATAATTGGGAAATTATTGTGTTAATGGAGTTAGTGGGTGAGTTATATAAATGACTAAGTAATAAAATAAAATTTAATTAGAAGAGAATTAAACCATTAATAGAAGAAAGCAATTATTGTATTATTTTAGTCATTTTTAATTAATTAATTAATACCTAAGAATATTTGAGAAATAATTTGAGTTAATGAAATTAGTGGGTGGGTTATAGACAAAGTATAATAAGAAAACAATTTTCCATATTTTTAAGGATTTTTGTTTAATTAATTATTAATAAATATTAATTAACGAATATCAATGACTTATAAGAAAAAAAAATCTTTTAGTGGAGTAATTATTATTAAATAAATAAACATAGCAAATTAATAAAAAAGAAAAAAGATCAAGTTAGTGGGATAATTATTATTAGATAAATAAATAGAACAAATATATTAAATTACAGAATTAATCTTTGTTTTGGTGTCAAAAGTTATTAAATGACTTAACAATTTTTATATATAAGATAAGATAGCATACCACTATGGCCACCAACGTTAGCACCGTATTCGTGCCATATGGGTATGTAAATACTCATACCACTACTAGGGGTGGAAATAAGTTAGGCTGAGTCAGCCTTTGGCAAGCCTGAACCTTACCTGCTAAAATAATAAAAACCTAAGTCTGGCCTATGGTTTATCAGAGGCTCATTTTTCAGCCTAAGCTTAGCCTTTTCGAATGTCTGATTGGTCGATTAGCCTACTTTAAAAACCTATATCATTTGAACATATGTAAATAAGCAATTCAACTAATGTTTAAATATACTAGAGAATCAAAAGTACAATGAGACAAAATGTTTATTTATATAGACTTATTTGAGCTTGCATAGAATGATAAGTTTTGTGAGATTATTTGCTTAGGAGAACCTGTAAAACAACTTATGACATTATTTATAAAGTTTTTTCAACTAATTTTCACAAGTTCTTCAAGATAACTAAACTTTACTTTTGAATTTTAATATAAAATACAATAAAAAATAATATATTTATTTATATTTATTAAAATAGGCTGGCCTAATGGGCCTAAAAGGTTTTTTTATGGCATGTGGCCTGGTCTATTTAACTAAACAGACTTATAAAAAAATCTAGGTCTTTTTTACTTAAAAAAATAAAAATTCTTATGGCACCCTATATGTTTCTACTGCACCACGCAAATTTCCACAAATGCCCTCTGATTCCGGAGATGAATCTTCGGACACACTAAAATGTAAGTTAACGTTAAAATAAAATATTCTGGAGATGCATCTCCGAAATATTTTGGGGCATAAGTCGCGCCAGACTTATCTCCTTCCTCATTTCATAATTTTCTCAAACTCAACTCAACCTCTCTCAATACACTACTCTACACCAAGTCAAATTTTATTTAACAAGGCTTGAGGGAACTCAAGGAAACATCAATTTTCTTCTGTAACATCATCCAACTTCATCGAAAACATCAATTTCAAGTAAGTTTTTCGAGTTTTCGATAAATGTTGGAGTTTTTGTGTAAATGAGTTGAAATAAATGATTAGGGTTAGAAATGAGTAGAAATCACATTTAACATAATTTAGACATAGTTTATTAGTTGTTTATTCGCTGAAAATGGTGATCAAAATAATTTTTGTTGACCTTGCATGTGGTACATTACGCCATTGATGCAACTTCTGAGTTGCAGAAAATTCTAGAGATGCATCTCCGGAATTGTTCAGCATTTAATTTTTTATAGGAAATTTCAGAGATACATCTTCGAAAATTTTAAACGTTTTTGTTTTCTTGTGATTTTGGATATGGTTCTCCAGAATTTCCTACAATATTACTATTTTTTATTTTCTTGTGTGTTGTTTGTCTGCACTAACGGTATGCGTTACTTTAACTTACAGGAATAGTGGTTGATAGATATGATAAACTAAGGCATGGTAGGGTTGCTCAGCATACATCCTTTTGACGGGAGCGAAGTCAGTAGGTTCTAGAGGCTCAAAGTCCATATGGTCAGGCAGAGCCGTCTACTTCTGATGCTCGTGCTTCTCCTCAGGCCACTCCACCTTCTCTTTTCCGTAGGAGACGAGATTCACCATCTGACGCGTCACTTCCCCCATCCTCCCGCAGGCGTCAAGCTTCACCAGTGCATCCATATATGGATGATGTTGTTGATTCAGTCTCACCTCCTGCTGATGATGTTACTGATCCAGTGCCACCTTCAAAGGATGAGGCTGCTGCGGATGCCGAGCTAGAGGCTTTTGGAGAAGGTCCAGTTGATTTGTCCTTACTGCTTCTGTATCCAGACCATACTGTCAGACATATCTAGGACGAAGAGGTAACATTAGTTGGAGTATTTTTTTTACGTTAATTTGAATTTCTGACATTGATTATTTCTGCCAAATTTTTGGAGCGTGATCCCCAAAAGTTTCTTAACCGTGAGAGGAAGATTGTTGGCTTTCCTCAGCCAAATGAGGATTGGTTTCAGTCAGTTTTGGCATGTTTTTACAAATCTTTAAAACCAATCTTTTACAAATCTTGGCATGTTTTTACAAATCTTTAAAACCAATCTTTTTACCGTTGTTTTTCTAAAATTCGAATGCAAACGATTCGATTGAAGATTACCAAAACCTTTGTTACGATTAAAGTTTGAAACCCTTTTAACCATCAAACGACGACAATATTCACAATCTCTGTGGATACGATAAAACACCCCCTAAATACTTTTCAACAAAATGGCGTCGTTGCCGGGGATTGTTGTTATATTGCGAGCATTGCAATAGTTATTAAGTTTTAAACTTGTTAACTTTTTCTTGTGCTTGTTGATATGTTTGGTTTAGTGTGCAGACTTCGTTTTATGCGAGGGAAGTTACCTGCAAACCAACTTCTGTTCGATCTCGAGATTAAAAGAACCGCTCGTAAAATCAATAGCAGAACAAGGCGAAGGAGGCAACTTGCCAAAGAAAGACGAGAGCGAGAGGAGAGTTCAACTTCGACGCAAATACCACAGTTACCGTCAACTATGACTGATCCACTTCAAGACCATGTACTAACAGTCCAACACATAATGCACAGTTTGCTCGAAATGCTCAGATCGTCATTCAGAAATGAAGACTGGTATTCTCTCTCTTCTATATCAGAGTCCATTCACTGGTATGGATCATGAGGATCCTTATACATACTTGACTAAGTTCTATGAGATTGCGGGAGCAACTGGTGCACCTGAAGCTGAAGAAGAATCAACGTTTAAGAGCCTATTCCCGCATTCCCTCGTTGGGAAGGCCAAGGAATGGTATCTTGATCAATCAACGACAATCATGACAGATTGGAATGTACTTGAGGAAAAGTTTTTGGAACGATTTTTTCCACACAATCGTTTCATGGAGGCAAAGCAGCAATAGCAGTTTTCACTCAAGGTGGAAATGAATATCTCAACGAAGCTTGGGAGAGAATCAAATCCATGTTGAGAAAGTGTAAATGGCATGGTTTCGATGAGCTTACTCAAGTTCACATTTTTAGAAACGGTTTTCGATTAGTGCATAAAACATTGTTGGATGCCACCGCGGGTGGATCCTTAATGAGCAAAAGTGTCGAAGAAGCCATTGCCATAATTGATCGGATGACTTTAAATGACCATCAGGGGAGCCATAACCGTGGCCTTCTCAAAGGACACGGGGAGTTTTGGAGTTGGGAACCAATGATGTTATACTTGCTCAAAACAAGTTATTATCCCAACAAGTTGAGTTGTTAACGAAACAAATGTCCAAACTTCCTCAACAACTCAAAGAGATTCATGACTCTCCGAGCAAGAGTGTGCAAGTAGCTTGTTGTGAATTATGTAAAGGTGATCATCCAACCGACTATTGTCCCTCTCCTTGTCCTCCGGTGGAAGAAGAAGTGAATTACATGAATAATCCCAATCAACAACAAGGTTATCAACGCCAACAACAACCTTATCAACAAGGGTATCAAAACCAACAACAAAGAGGAAATTTTCAACAACAACAAGGATATCAACAAAATCGACAAAATCCGTATCAACCTCAAGGTGGGAGTTCCAAGCTTGAAGAAACTCTTAACCAATTTATTCAAATGTCCATGGCGAATCAAAAGTCAAATGAAGCGTCCATCAAAAATCTCGAGAACCAAGTTAGGCAACTTGCAAAACAAGTGGCCGAGCAACAAGCGGGACCTTCTTTCTCCGCCAATACTCAAAACAACCCAAAGGAGCATTGTAAAGCAATTATTACTAGAAGTGGGAGAGAGTTGGGAGAAGGAAAAAAAATGAGAAAAATGATGATGTGATAGTTGAGGAGGTTGAGGAGGAAGAGAAAGTTGATGATGTTGTAGTTGAAAATAATGATAAGGAAGAAGTTGAAAAAGAAAAGGAGAAGTTAGTTGAAAAAAATAACCTTGAAAAAGAAAAGATTGAAGAAAAGAAAAGAAGAGTGAAAAAAGGGAAGGAAATAGTGAATCCAATTCCGATCCAAAACTTACCTTACCCTCATGTGCCCACCAAGAAAGACAACGAACGACATTACGCTCGTTTCATGGACATTTTCAACCAATTACAAATCAATATTCCGTTTGCCGAAGCTCTTGAACAAATGCCAAAGTATGCTAAGTTCATGAAGGATATCCTGACAAACAAAAGAAGATGTTCGGAGCCGAAAACAATTGTTCTTGATGCTAGTTGTAGTGTTATCATTCAAAGAACTTTACCAAGAAAAGAAGTCGATCCGGGACGTGTTACTTTGCTGGTAACAATTGGTGATGTCTATGTCGGAAAGGGGTTAATTGATTTGGGCTCAAGCATAAATTTAATTCCACTGTCCATTGTGAAAAGGCTTGGGAACATTGAGATGAAGGAAATTCGGATGACGTTACAATTGGCCGACAAGTCCACAACTCATCCGCATGGGATGACTCAAGATGTCTTGGTCAAAGTTGAGAAATTTTTCTTTCCGGTAGACTTTGTTGTTATTAATATGGAAGAAGATGAGGATGCTCCATTAATACTTGGACGCCCTTTTATGAAAACCGCTCGTATGATGATTGATGTTGATGACGGTCTAATGAAAGTACGAGTTTAAAATGAAGAAGTGGGTTTCAATCTCTTTGAAGCAATGAAGCATTCTCAATATAACCATGATAGTTTCCGTATTGATGCAACGGAAGAAGCCATTGAGGAAGTTTCGAAGCAAGTTCATATTAAATCTCCTTTGCAAAGAGCTCTTGATGATTCCTTTAAAGTATTTTCCGATGAAGAAGAAAAAGCACTTGAAGAGTGTTTGAAGGAACTTGAATCTTTGGAGAAGTTACAACCTTGGGAATGTGAAGAGGAAGTGTTAAAGAAAGAAGTGGGTGTTGAGAAGTCTCAACTTGAATTGAAGGTTTTGCCTTCCAATTTGAAATGTGTGTTCCTTGATGACGGTTGTAACAAACAGGTTATCATTAGTATCATCTTGACCGACAAAGAGGAGGACAGTTTGATTCAAGTTTTGAAGAAAAATCAAGAAGCTTTAGGTTGGGTTCTTTCCGATTTGAAGGGAATTAGTCCGGCTTATTGCATGCATAAGATTTTAATGGAAGAGGATTATAAAGCGGTAGCCCAACCACAACGCCGTTTGAATCCAACGATGAAAGAAGTAGTGAGAAAAGAAGTTGTCAAGCTCTTGGATGCCGGTATGATTTACCCAATTTCCGATAGTCCTTGGGTAAGTCTGGTCCAAGTTGTGCCTAAGAAAGGAGGAATAACCGTAATCCGAAATGAAAAAAATGAGTTGATCCTGACAAGAACGGTGACGGGTTGGAGGATGTGTATAGATTATAGGAAGCTAAACACCGCTACAAGAAAATACCATTTTCCACTTCCTTTTATGGACCAAATGTTAAAAAGATTGGCGGGCCAACAATTCTATTGCTTTTTGGATGGTTACTCCGGTTATAACCAAATTTCGGTTGACCCGGATGACCATGAGAAGACGGCATTCACTTGTCCTTTTGGGATTTTTGCCTACCGAAAGACACTGTTTGGTTTTTTGCAACGCGCCGGCAACGTTTCAACGTTGTGTTCAAGCAATTTTCTCCGATCTTATTGAAAAAACGATGGAGGTCTTCATGGACGACTTCTCCGTTTTCGGAGCGTTTTTTAATCTTTGTTTGAGAAATTTGGAGGCCGTTCTTGAACGGTGTGTTGAAACAAATTTGGTATTGAACTGGGAGAAGTGCAATTTTATGGTAACGAAGGGGATTGTGCTTGGCCACAAAGTCTCCTCTAAAGGCCTTGAAGTCGATCAAGCAAAAATTGAAGTGATTGAAAAATTGCCTCCTCCAACAAATGTCAAAGGCATTCGAAGTTTTCTTGGCCATGCTGGCTTTTATCGGCGGTTTATCAAAGGCTTCTCCAAAGTTGCAAGGCCATTGAGTAATCTACTCAACAAAGATAAGTCATTCTCCTTTGATGATGATTGTTTAAATGCCTTTAAAATTTTGAAAGAGAAACTCATCATCGCACCCATAATCATTGCTCCAAATTGGACTTTGAATTTTGAATTAATGTGTGATGCGAGCGATTATGCCGTTGGTGCGGTGCTTGGGCAAAGAAAAGCCAAAATTTTTCATGCTATTCATTATGCGAGTAAAGTTCTTAATGAGGCACAAGTTAACTATGCCACCACTGAAAAAGAATTACTCGCTATTGTTTATGCACTTAAGAAATTTCGGTCTTATCTGATTGGTTCTAAGATGGTAGTTTATACTGACCACTCGACAATTAAGTATCTACTTACCAAGCCAGATTCGAAGCAAAGGCTCATCCGTTGGATCCTCTTATTACAAGAGTTTGATTTGGAAATCCGTGACATGAAAGGATCGAAAAACTTGGTAGCAGATCATTTGTCTAGGTTGGTCAATATAGAATTAACTCACCGTGAGAATGAGGTCCGTGGAGAATTTTCGGATGAAAAGCTTTTTTGAGTCCAAGTTAGGTCGTGGTTTACAGATTTCGCTAACCACAAAGCCACCGTTTTTATACTGGAGGACCTAACTTGGAATCAAAGACGGAAATTCCTCTCGGATGCTAATTACTATGTTTGGGATAGACCACACTTGTTTAAGTTAGGAGGTGACAATTTGTTAAGGAGGTGTGTCACTCTTGATGAAGCCAAAAGTATCATTTAGCATTGTCACAACTCGCCGTATGGAGGGCATTACAATGTTTTAAGAACGACAACTAAAGTCCTTCAATCGGGCTTTTATTGGCCTACATTGTTCAAAGATGTCAACCTTCATGCTAAAAGTTGTGATACATGCCAAAGAAATGGCAGGATTGGAAAAAGAAATGAAATGCCTTTGCATACTATTTTAGAAGTCGAAGTTTTCGATTGTTGGGGCATTGATTTTGTTGGACCACTCCCACCATCTTTTTCAAACGAGTATATTTTAGTTGCGGTTGACTATATTTCCAAGTGGGTGGAAGCAATTGCGTCACCGAGGGCCGATGGCAAAACGGTGATAATTTTTTTAAAGAAAAACATATTCTCCCATTTTGGCACCCCTCGTGTGTTAATTAGTGACGGAGGTTCACATTTTTGCAATGCACCGCTCGAAAAAGTTTTAGAGCATTACGGTGTAAAACACAAAGTTGCAACTCCGTACCATCCACAAACAAATGGTCAAGCCGAGGTGTCTAATAGAGAGGTGAATTTTTTTTGGAGAAAACTGTGTCAAGTTCGAGGAAAGATTGGTCACAAAAGTTAGATGAGGCTTTGTGGGCGTATCGTACCGCTTACAAAGCGCCAATCGGTCTAACTCCATTTCAAATGGTTTATGGCAAGTCATGCCATTTGCCCGTTGAATTGGAGCATAAGGCTCTTTGGGCGTTAAAAATGTTGAATTTTGACCCGAGTTTGGCCGGTGAAAAGAGAAAAGTCCAATTGCACGAATTAGAAGAAATGTGAAATAATGCTTACCATTCAAGTAAAATATACAAAGAAAAAGTGAAGGGATATCACGACAAGAAAGTTTCTCAAAAGGAATTCCGGGTTGGTCAGATGGTACTTCTGTTCAATTCCCGTTTGAAATTGTTTCCGGGAAAATTAAAGTCCAAATTGTTAGTTCTTGGATTGGCTAGAATTTTGGTAAAACAAAATTGTTCAATGTTGATGTCACATGGGTGGTGTCTTAACATTGGATAATGTTAAGTGTTTAAGTTGTTGAAGTTTTGAAGTCTGATGTCACATGCGATGTCATGACATCAGATATGCAGAACATTAAAAACATCAGGTTGTGATGTTTTTAGGGCTGAGCGTATTAGCTGGATTTTGGGAGAGCTGTTAGAGTTATTGGTTGCGAATATCTTGGAGAAGATATTTTCTGTTGCAAACAGATTTGATGCAGATTTGTAGGAGTGTTTAATGCAGATTTGTAGGAGTGTTTAAAGGCTGAAGATTTAAAAAGATTTGGAGATAAAATTTGTTTTGAAGATTCAGTTTTAAATAACAAATCAGGACTGATATTGTAGCAGGTCCAAGCCCAAATCAAATAGCTATATAAAGCGCATCAATCCTTTGAAGAAAGTAACGAAGAAAGAGAGCATAGACTGAGTGTCAATTTTGTGTCTTCATGTATGTTTTTGTAAACCATTCATGTTGAATTGGTGTTATTGTTTTTGAGTTGTAATTGATATCTCTAGAGCTGTTAAGCAAGAAAGTTTCTGTTCTTGATCAAAGCTGTGAAGCAGAATCAAGGTGTGTTTGAATTGTATCACTGAGGTGATTTAGGGAGTGAGTGATTTCTCATATCTAAGTGGTTTCTTAGGTAGAAGGTTCATTGGGTAGTGATTAAGTTTAGTAGATGTCAGCTGGGATTGTTGAGTCTGTAAATTAATACTACTAATAGTGAAATTCTTCCCTGGCTTGGTAGCCCCCAGACGTAGGTAGTTAGACCGAACTGGGTGAACAATTCTTTGTGTACTCTTCTGTTGTTTTATATTGTCCATTGCAGAGTGTATTGTGACATCACACGTAACATCACATATCTGGTACCAGAATTTCACAAATGGTCTGGACCGTTTCTTGTCAAGGAGGTTAAGCATTATGGATCTATCGTGATAGAGGATTTACAGAAAAAAGAAAGTTGGACCGTGAACGGCCAACGCTTGAAAATCTATCTTGGAGGCGATTTTGATCGCGAGAATGTTTCTGTATTTCTTGATGATCGTTGATCGTCTTGGACCGTCGAGCTTAGCCGACGTTAAACAAGCGCTTCTTGGGAGGCACCCCAACATTGTAAGTATTTCATCTTTGTTGTTTTTAATTTTTGATTTGTGTGATATTGGTAGTGATTTTGTAAAGTGTTGGAAAATTCTACATTGCATCATTGAAAGCAGAAAATTCTGCTTCTGGTGTAATTCGTCTGGCGAATTAAATTTCGCCAGTCCCTCGCCACACATTCGCCAGACGAATCTGGCGTGACTTGTGGATTTTGTTTGCAGAGAGAAAAAGAAAAAAAATTAATTAAAATATAATTTTTTTTTTTTTGGTCCACTTGGGACCACTTATTTCATTTTCCTTATCTTTCTTTTTCTTTCACTTTCACTCTACCACTTTCATATTTCACTCATTTTTCCTCTCACACTTTCACTCTAAACCCCACTCTTTCATCCTCTCAAATTCACTCTTCCATCACTTTCACCCCCATTTAAGGTATGTTTTCATTTTCATTCTTGTTCTTAATTTTGTGTTTACTTAATTTGTTCAACTGTGTTAGATTAGGGTTTTAATTTCACAATTGTTAGGGTTGTTGTTGAAACCCTAGAACTTAGCTTAGATGATAGTGTTGTTGGATTATTGTTGTAGTTATAGGGTCAGATGTGATATTATCTTTGGAAAAGACCCTTGCATGTTGAAATTTCCTGGGTTCGTTATTTGAGGATGAGACATCCTCCGATGAAAACAATGGTGAAGGCAGCTGGATCTCCCCCGAGAGTTGAGGCTGCTGCTCAAATGATGATGCTGAAGTTTCTGGTGGAGAAGGAAACATGCGGAAAATTATGAATGCACCCACGGCCATTCCCGTAGTGAATGCACCAACCTAAGAAAAATAAAGCATGATATTAGTTAACCAAATCAAAATTTATCGAACTGAACCAATCAGAAAAGAAGCAACCATATCAGAAAAGAAGAAACATTAAAATAACAAGCAAATCAGTAGAATATGCATGGAGATTTGTTGTTTACACTTGCATCAGTTCAAGAGAATACTCCATGTGCAAGGTTCTGGTTCCTACCTGCCACGTTGCAACCAAGGAATGGTGTCATCATGGGGCAGAACTCAATTAAGAGGCAACCATATTAAAATAATTTTTTAAATAGGGTTAGAAAAAGGTAAATAGAGTTAGAACAGTGTTTTATTATTATTTTAATTTTTTAATATATTTTTCTTTTTTTTTTTTTAACTTTTTCTAACCCTATTTAAAAAATTATTTTTTAATTGACATGATTTGGCACTACTGGACAGTGTACAGCAGTGTACAGATTACCTACCGCCCCCTTTCCCCACATTTCTAGACTGGTTTTAGATTTTCAACTTTTCAGTCAAAAATTATTTTATTTTTAAAAAATATGTTCCTCACATATCCCAACATTTTTTATTTCTTAAATATTTTTTCTTCTTTCATCCGCTTTTTATTTACCCCTTTTAGCCCAATACTCTATATATTTAGAAAATGTTCTCTACCTTGTAAGTTTAAAGTGATACTTATTTCCTTCTCATTTTCTCAACTTCTCCCTCAACTTCTTCATGGATCTTCTTCTTCTATATATGGTATGTTATTTTATTTAACTTAATTATGTGTGTTAGTTCTCTAACCTTTTCAAATAGTTGTGTGAAGATGAATTTTTTTTGCTTCTTTAGAAATATGTTACTTCTATATATGGTATGTTCTTTTATTTAACTTTACTTAGTTATGTGAAGGTGAATTCTTTGTTGCTTCTTTAGAAATATGTTAGAAAATGTAGTTAGGACTTTGTTTGTTGAACACCCTGTTAGAAAATAGTCCACTAACACTTAGTGTAACTATTACACCATCTCAATCAATTTATTTTATTTTTTAAAATTTTGTCTTCTCATTGGTTCCATTCATTGTATGTTAAGCTGGTTCTCTACATTGTTACTTTATTTCTTCTTTTAGCATGTTCAATCATACTTATTTACCATTTTATTATTTTCTTATGTAGCTGCTTTTATGGTAGGAATGGCCACGGGCGCATTTGTAATTTTTCGCCTCACGCCGAAAGATGGCAGGAATCCTCCACCTCCACCCGACACTTTATCTGCATTATTCAAGCAGCAGCCTCCGCTCTCAGTGGAGATACAGCTGCCGCCTCAGCTGTCATTTGAGATGCTGCCGCCTCCACCACCTCCACTGCCGTCTTCATCGGAGGATATTTCATCATATACCCTGAAATATCATCATTTCTAATGCTTATCAGAGATAATGACAGGGCGAGTTCTTAATCAACTTGCTAAAGTAATGTAACAAAATTTTCTTTGGATGTTGATTTTCTAAAGAATCACTTTATAGGAAAAGTGGTGAGTAACACTACAGATTAAAAGAGTGGGGAGTAATATTATTGCTTGTGCCCTGCATATTTTATGTTTTTGATTCCAAAGACCAAGTAAGTTTTCACTTTTTAAACTCTTTTTAAAATTTTGATTTGATGTTTCTGTTTGAAGGGGGCTGTGGCAGTGCCTCTGCAGCAGACTCTGCTGAGATAGACAACTTTCACAACCTACTTAGTTCACCTAACTCCTTTTAGACCTATAATCTAACATTTTTTATTTCTTATATTCTCTCTCTCACCCCCTTCTTATATTGTCCATCTTTCTCATTTTTTATTTATTCTCTCATCCTGTTCCTTCTCATGGATACTCTACTTCTGGTATGATTTTAATTTATTTCTTCTCTCCCTCTTTTGTATGTCAACTTCTATGTCTCTTTTTTTATTTTTTAGGTGTTGGATATATTCAAGCATATGATGCTCTTGCTGATGCATTCTTGCCATGAGATTCAAACTTGTTTTAATGTTTCTTCTTTTCTGATATGGTTGTCTCTTAATTGAGTTCATTGAGTTCTGCCCCATGATGGCACCATTCCTTGGTTGCAACGTGGCAGGTAGGAACCAGAATCTTGCACGTGATGTATTCTCTTGAACCAATGCAAGTGTAAACAACAAATCTCCATGCATATTTTACTGTTTTGCTTGAAGCAAACGGGATGATTTCTGATATGGTTGCCTCTTAATTGAGTTCTGCCCCATGATGGCACCATTCCTTGGTTGCAACGTGGCAGGTAGGAACCAGAACCTTGCACATGGAGTATTCTCTTGAACTGATGCAAGTGTAAACAACAAATCTCCATGCATATTCTACTGATTTGCTTGTTCTTTTAATGTTTCTTCTTTTCTGATATGGTTGCCTTTTTCTGATTGGTTCAGTTCGATAAATTTTGATTTGGTTAACTAATATCATGCTTTATTTTCCTTAGGTTGCTGCATTCACTACGGGAATGGTCGTGGGTGCATTCATAATTTTGAGCAGCAGAAACTTCAACATCATCATTTGAGCAGCAGCCTTAACTCTCAGGGGAGATCCAACTGTCTTCACCGTTGTTTTCATCAAAGGATGTCTCATCCTCAAATAACGACTCTGTGGTAGAGCTACCGCAGCTGGCGGAGCTGCAGCTGCCGCGCCCATGGCAACCTCTTGTCAGTTGGTTAACCCGCCAACAGTTGGAATATTTGTATAAATCGATGCGGTAGATTTTTTTTTATAGGTTTTTGTTTAATATTTTGTTGGTGTTCAACTTTGATGTATAGACTTATCTTTGACATCAAATTGAACATCACTTTTTTTATATTGTTCACGCTACATTTTGGATGTTGTTGACCCATTTTTTGGAATATAATATATGAGGGTTTTGCTAATAACTTAGTGTCATTTTTTTTTTAATTTCATTTTGTTAACAATTTAATTAGAAACATTTTATTTAAAAATTAAATCAATTAATTTTATTAATTCAATTATTTAATTATAGTAACAAATATATTTAATTTTAGAGATAATATTAATTATTTTAAATAGCTAATAATAGTAACAAATATATTTAATTATAGTAACAAATATATTTAATTATAGTAACAAATATATTTAATTTTAGATATCTATAAATTAATTACTTTTATAATTTAAATTAAATAGTTAATAATAAACCTTTTTAAAATAATTAACATTATATCTAAAATTAAATATATTTGTAATTAAAATTATTTCTAAATTTTAATATTTATTTTGTTAATAATAAACCTTTTTAAACTCGGTAAAAAAAATCATTCAAAAATTATAAAAAATGTGGAAACATTAATATGGATAACCTCTGCAAGTTTTTGCCGTGCATCTTGAACTTCTTTGTTAAATATGGCATATTCCAAGGATTTTCTCTCCTTGTCAAGGTGCTGATATTGTCTAAGTTCCTCTTTCTCCTCATCTAGTTCCTTCAACCTCTCGTCTAAATACTGTACAACTTGGATAATTTGTTTTCTTTTGTTACCTGTCTCACAGCAAAATACATGATATTAACAAAATCTATTACAAGAAATTAAACTTAAAAAATCAGAAATTTAAAAATAAAAAGTAGGAACGACTTGCCTGTATCCTGCATTATTTAAACTCTAGTACCACCTATTTCCTTCAGTAAATCCAATCGTTCGGAGTCTTTCATCAAGGTTAGGGATGCTATCTAGGCAAGAGCAGGAAATGAGCGAGTTTAGTAATTACTTCAAACTTTATTACTTCAAAGTTTATCAACATATCAATTTTAAAAACCTAAGTGCAGCACCATCAGCATGCACCAATACCTTTCCTTGTTGTACAACATAATATGGATTTGAGCGAGAGAACCCAGCACTTTCCAGTAAATTCATCACTTCAGTTTTTCTGCAAATTGTTTATCATCTTTCTTTAGGACAGGTAAATAAATACTCAAAATAACCAAAGAACATAAGATAAAATGTCAATTTAATATAAAAAATGAATTTATAGTATGAGCTTCTATGTCTTAATCCATTACACTCACGTTATGTGTTTCCCATCTAGAAAATACTCATCCTTTTTCAAACCAATTGTCCGGCGTAAGTGCACTTCCTCCTTGTCAACCTATTCACCAAAATATATACCAAAATAATGTACATGCACAAATTTCGCAAATATGTGGTTATCAAAGATAAAGCATGTGAACGATCAAGTAAATAAAAGGAAAGCTCATAGGGTGCTATGTAAAAATAAGTACACAGGGTGCTATTATTTTCAAAATATTACCGGGATACGATTGTCTGAATTATCAAACACGATCTCCACAAAAGCAGATAAAACCGGGTGTCCAGCCCCTTCCTGTAAAGAGAAATAATCATTTAAATATTGATTATACTGTTGATTGGTGATAGGTAGCAACCACAACAATAGATATGTAAAAGGAAGTTTGAACTGTGTCATACATGGAGTAGGGCATGCCTATCCTCATTGCGAAGGTTCTGAAAGAGATCACTCAATACAAAACGAATGGCTATGTACAGAAGAAAAGGGGAAAACAAGTGTCAAATTCAAATTCAAGGTGATCAACTTCACAAAATAGTGAAAGCTGAACAAGTAATAAGTATAGTCGCATGGAAAATAACAATTTCCTTACCATGGAAAAAATTTGTTTTACCAGATCCATTAGAACCGACTGCAAAAAAAAGCAAGCAAATAGTATTGATGTTTCTCAGATATACAATCAATGCCCATTAATTTAACCTAAACATGAAAGATGCAAAATAACAGTTTGAAAGAAATTCACATTAAATTAGATGGAAGAAGAATCATCAGAGTATAAATAAGCAATGAAAATGAAGAGAATGTAGTGAACGAAAAATGTACTTCCCAAACAGGATTATTTTTACTAGCCCCCTTCCAGAAATAGTTTAATTAGTAAATCGTATTTTGGTAAAAACCCTACTATACTATCTAACTCATCTTCCAAACAGAATTCCTTTTGTTAGGAACCCTTACACTTTTCGGTAGCCCCAGTTAGGAAATGGAACCAAGAGTTTGTTCTAAAGTGAAGTCTTTTGTTTGGATTTTGGATAATAATATTCAATGGAAACGCAACCATAATAAAGCACTTCCTAATCAAAATGTAGTCATACACTTCTCAACCAATACTATTAATCAGTCCTGCATTGCCCCGATGATGTGGAAGTGTGCAGATTTTGCAATTACTCGGTGTTATGTTGGGGATAAACTGCAACTGCTGCACTTTATATGGGTCAGAGGGGTGTTTTTAACTTCATGGTGCTAAGATAGCGGGTTGTTTTAGATGTATTCCTTGTTAAAACATGAAATTGGCAAGCTATGAATTTGTAATCGGTATTTTTGTTTCTCTCCACCTTGTTACTATTGAGACAATGCATACTGTCAACGTTCATGCTTCTCTATTAGAGTATAAGGTTCATCTCTTGTAATAGGAATTGGGCTAAGGCCCAATTACTCTACATCAGTCTGTTTCATAACAGTCTGCTCACCGTGGTCTTCTGCTATCTCCTGCCAACTTAAGCATGCCCATCACCATCACAGGCTTTTGTGATGCTGACTGGGCCTCAGATCCTGATGACAGGAGATCCACTTCTGGTGCCTACATCTTCCTAGGGCCAAATTTTTTGTCATGGTGGGCTAAAAACAAATTTTGGTTGCCAGGCCAAGTGCCGAGGCAGAGTATAGAAGTCTTGCACATGCTACTGCTGAGATCCTATGGCTGCAATCTTTGCTACTTGAACTCAAAGTCAGACATCAAGTTCCTAAAGTCTTAGGTGATAATTTGAGTACTGTTAGTCAAGCTCACGGTCATGTTTTGCATTCCAGGACCAAACACATGGAATTGGACATTTTCTCTGTCATGGAGAAAGTCATCAACAAAAGCTTGGTTGTAACACGCATTCCTTCCTCTGATCAATGGACAGATGTTCTTACAAAACTTCTATCTACCAATAGGTTTCTTTTTCTTAAGAGCAAACTTAGAGTGTTTGACAAGTTCACACTTGATCTACCACCATAAATTTGAGGGGGGAGTATTAGAGTATAAGGTTCATCTCTTGTAACTTAGCCCAATTCCCCTCGCCCTGCATCAGTCTGTTTCATAACAGATTTCTGTTATAGTTGTTGCAAGTTAGTTAAAACAACCAACTGATATGGATGCATTTGTGGGAAAACAGTATCAAAAAAGGAAGACCACTAATTTTGCTGATTAGGATTAATTAGGCTGAGTAGGATTTATTATTTTATTTAATTATTTTTAATTAGTAGCATAGCAGAATTTTAAATCTTGCAGTTCAGTATTTTTAGGAAAAGAGTTAGGGATCGAAACAGAATCTACCTATTAACTAGGATTGTTATCATTTAAATTTAAACGATAGTAATTTTAGGGAAAAGTAGTTATTGACCTAGTTTAATTAGGGATTCTTACTCTATTGTAAGCCTATTTAAAGGCATTCAGATTATCAATGAAAATCATCAATAATTATTATCAGAAATACTTGTGAATTTCAGAAGAGACTCTGTCAAGGACGAGTCCGCTTCTGCCTTCACTATAGGTCGAAAGAAGACATCTACCGCGTCTAGGACTGTGTCAACACGATCCCAGACAAGGGACCATAACAATTTGGTATCTAGAGCCAACATGGGTGACGCGGATTTAGCATCAGTCATGAAGGAATTCGTTGAACAGATGACGACCAGGCAGACTGCTCTAGAACAGCAGCTGACAGTCCGACATACTGCTTTAGAAGAGCAGATGATGGCTAGGCAGACTGCTTTAGCAGAACAGATTACTAACCTCTCAATCATAATTCAAGGAGCGAATAACGATTCAACAAAAAACAACTCAAAAGATGGAAGAAATAGTAGTGGCAACAATAATGACCATAGGGACAAAAACAGCTCGCAAATAGGAGGCAGCATGATTCCGCGCTATTCCAAAATGGAATTTCCGACTTATGATGGGACAGGGGACCCATTAGGGTGGTTAAGGCGTTGCGATAGGTTTTTTCTAAACCAAAGAATTGCTGAAGTAGAGAAGGTGGGATTAGCAGCGTTTCACTTGATAGGAGAAGCGCAACTATGGTTCGATCAAATGGAAGAAGAACCCGGAATGGTGTGGGAACGCTTCAAGGAATGTTGCCATATACGGTTCGGACCACCTATGAGCAATAATCCGTTGGGAGAACTCGCCAACCTCAAGCAAACTGGATCCGTGGATGATTATCAACGTCAATTTCAATCCTTGCTTGCTAGGACCCACGATCTTAAGCCTAAACAACAAGTGGACTTATTTAGTGCGGGGCTGATTGATGCATTAAGGATTGACGTTGAACTTCAACAACCAGAAAATCTAGGAGTTGCTATGAACGTGGCTCGAGCATTTGAACGTAAATTGAAGTGCTCACAGGGAATGCTTACGACACGGGATAATACGAGTAGAACCTTCAGCAACGGTTCTGCTATCTCAAACCCGAAAGGCATAACGGAAAAAGGAGGACATACAACCAAGCTGGCAGGAAGTAATAACAAAACAGGTTCTGCCCCCTTTATCAAAAGATTAACACGTGCGGAAATGGCGGAAAGGAGGGCAAAAGGGTTGTGTTACAACTGTGACGAGTCGTTCACAACAAGACATAAATGTAAAAAGTTGTTTTTAATTGAAGGAGTCGAAGAAGAGGACAGTGAGTCAGAGGACGAAGCCAGTACAAATCCTCAAATTTCTCTACATGCCATTAATGGAAATCATGATTCTTGTACTATGAAGTTGTGTGCGACGGTGGCTGGCGTCACAGTATCAGTTTTAGTGGATTCAGGGAGCACACATAATTTCATACGTGAAGATTTAATCCCATGTTTGGGGTTAAATGTATGGAAAAAATCGGGGCTGCGAGTATATGTAGCAAATGGGGAGAAGGTAACTAGTATGGGAATTTGCAAGTCTGTACCATTTTTTGTGGCACAGGAAAGGTTTCAAGCTGACTTCTATACCATTCCACTTGCTGGATTTGATGTGATTTTAGGAGTCAAGTGGCTGTGCACATTGGGTCCCATTTTATGGGATTTTAGTTCCTTAAAAATGGAGTTTACAGTGAATGGAAAAAAGACAGAATGGACGGGTACACCTGCAGAAGCAGACCACAGACTGCATTTGATGCAGGGACACAATTCCCCAACAGCGATCTTAGAGAAATTATTGGCTGACTTTGCAGACTTGTTCACGGAACCCTCTTGCTTACCGCCTAGTCGTAATTGTGATCACTGCATTCCGCTGAATCCGGGCACAGGACCAGTGGTTGTCAGGCCATATAGATACCCACATTTTCAAAAAGTTGAAATTGAAAGGCAGTGCGCTCAGATGTTGCAACAAGGGATTATCCGACCTAGTAAGTCCCCATTCTCTTCACCTGTTCTCTTGGTCAAGAAGCATGATGGTTCATGGCGCTTTTGTGTGGATTATCGCAAACTCAATGCCCAAACAGTAAAAGATAAGTTTCCTATCCCAGTAGTGGACGAATTGCTGGATGAGCTTAATGGGGCACAACATTTCACCAAGCTAGATTTAAGATCCGGGTACCATCAAATACGAATGGCAACAATGGACATAGAGAAGACAGCCTTTAGAACTCACCATGGACACTTTGAATTTATGGTCATGCCATTCGGTCTCACCAACGCCCCTTCAACCTTTCAAAACCTGATGAATGAAATTTTCCAGCCTTACTTACGTAAGTTCGTGCTAGTCTTCTTTAATGATATCTTAATTTTTAGTAAAACTTGGGTGGAACACATACATCATGTACGGCTAGTTTTTGAACTATTGAGGACCAACATGCTGTTTTTAAAGAAATCCAAATGCTCTTTTGGTGAGTCACAAGTGGCTTATTTGGGCCATATTATTCATGGTGCTGGAGTCGAAATGGATGTAGCGAAAATTCAAGCTATCACAGAGTGGCCTATCCCTCAATCGGTAAAGGCCCTCAGGGGTTTCCTTGGTTTAGCTGGGTATTATCGCAAATTTATCAAAGACTATGGGGAAATAGCAGCTCCGCTAACAAGTTTGTTAAAGAAAAAGGGCTTCCATTGGGATTCTGCTGCCGACATTGCCTTCAAGGCATTAAAACGGTCCTTATCAACAGCCCCGGTACTTAAATTGCCAAACTTCAATGTAGAGTTTGTGGTTGAATGTGACGCATCGGGCAGTGGATTTGGAGTTGTTCTACAACAACAGGGACACCCTGTTGCGTATTTCAGTCGAAAAATAGCAGAACGACATTTAAAATTAGCCGCATATGAGCGTGAATTGATAGGGTTGGCCAAAGCTGTTGCACATTGGCGTCCCTACCTTTGGGGCAGACATTTCCTGATACGGACAGATCATTTCAGCCTTAAATACCTATTGGAACAACGTCTGACCACCTCCCCACAACAACATTGGATGAGTAAATTAATGGGATTTGATTTCAGAGTAGAGTACAAGGCCGGAAAATTAAACAGAAGTGCAGATGCCTTGTCTAGGCGAGAAGAGGAGGACCTACATGTAATGGCAATATCATTTCCTCATGCTGGTATTTTGGACGATATTCGCAAGGAAACAACAACACTTCCTGAATTATTACAATTAAAGAGAACCATTGAACAAGGAGAATTGGGGTCAGAGTGGTCCATTAATGATGACCTAATTTTCTTCAAGGAAAGGATACATTTGCTGCCCACCTCCTCTCTCATACCCATTATCCTCTCCGCCATTCATGACATGACACATGAAGGCAGCCTAAAAACCCTTCACAGGATTCGACGGGATTTTCATTGGAAGGGCATGAAGCTTACCATTATGGAGTTTGTACAGAATTGTTCAGTTTGTCAACGCCATAAATGGCAGACCCTTCAACCTGCGGGACTGTTTCAACCTCTTCCAATTCCACAACAGATTTGGGCGGATATTTCCATGGATTTTGTGGAAGGACTGCCTAACGCCCGGGGTAAATCAGTTCTACTTGTGGTGGTGGATAGACTCTCCAAATATGCGCATTTTTTTACCGATATCTCATCCATTTACAGCAAGGTCTGTTGCCACTGTTTTCTTTGCAGAAATATTAAAGCTTCATGGATTGCCGGAGTCCATAGTATCGGACCGTGACAAAGTCTTCCAAAGTCTATTTTGGAAGGAATTATTTCGCCTCAGTGGGACTAAATTGGCTTTCTCGTCTGCTTACCATCCGCAATCTGATGGACAAACAGAAGTGGTCAACCGCACTATCGAAATGTACCTACGCTGCTTCACTAGTGATTACCCGCACAAATGGGTTGATTGGATTCCTTGGGCAGAATTCTGTTACAATACCTCTTATCATACTTCTCTCGGAACCACACCATTTAAGTTGGTATACGGAAGGGACCCACCCCGCATTCTCCAATATACGGCTGGGTCCACCCGCATTGAAGCAGTTGATATGGCTATTCAAGAACGAGATGTAGTCCTCCATGATGCCCGAGCAAGACTCATGCAAGCTCAACAACGCATGAAAAATGCATATGATTCAGCACATAGAGAAGTGAACTTTGAGGTCGGTGCTTGGGTTTGGCTAAAACTCCATCCATATCGACAATTATCTGTGTCCAAACAGAAGCATCACAAACTCCTACCAAAGTTTTTTGGTCCTTTTCAAGTTGTCGCCAAGATAGGCTCGGTGGCTTACAAACTTCAGCTTCCTATGGACAGTAGAATACATGATGTATTCCATGTTTCCCTCCTAAAGGAATACAAGGGAGCTCCACCAACTTCAGCAGGCATCTTACCCCCAGTGTTCGATGGCAAGGCCTTACCTACTCCCAAAACACTCATTCGCACTCGAATAAATAGAGGGACTAGGGAATTGTTAATCCAGTGGGAAGGATATAGTCCAGAAGATGCAACATGGGAACCGTTTAATCAGTTTTGCGAGGCGTATCCAGAATTTGAGCTTGAGGACACGCTCAATGCCGAGAAGGGAAGTGATGATATGGATGCATTTGTGGGAAAACAGTATCAAAAAAGGAAGACCACTAATTCTGCTGATTAGGATTAATTAGGCTGAGTAGGATTTATTATTTTATTTAATTATTTTTAATTAGTAGCATAGCAGAATTTTAAATCTTGCAGTTCAGTATTTTTAGGAAAAGAGTTAGGGATCGAAACAGAATCTACCTATTAACTAGGATTGTTATCATTTAAATTTAAATAATAGTAATTTTAGGGAAAAGTAGTTATTGACCTAGTTTAATTAGGGATTCTTACTCTATTGTAAGCCTATTTAAAGGCATTCAGATTATCAATGAAAATCATCAATAATTATTATCAGAAATACTTGTGAATTTCAGAAGAGACTCTGTCAAGGACGAGTCCGCTTCTGCCTTCACTATAGGTCGAAAGAAGACATCTACCGCGTCTAGGACTGTGTCAACACGATCCCAGACAAGGGACCATAACACCAACCCCTAAAATACAAACTCAAATTCTGTTATCTCTTTCTCTCTCTCTCTCTCTCTCTCTCTCTTCTCTCTTCTCTCTCTCTCTCTACTCTTCTTCACTATGTGATTACCAATTCTAATATTCTCTTCTCATAAAATTTTCTTTCTTCCTAAATTTAAAAAGAATTGTTGAACAGGATCATAACATAGAAAAAAGTTTCCATTTTACAAAGAGTAATACTATATGTATGTCTATCTGCAACTGTTTAAAATAACTGTCTATCTGCAACGGTTTAAAATAGCAATATACAAACCATGCCAACAAATATCACTCATTATCAAATATCACTCATTATCATTAATATATATATATATATGTGTGTGTGTGTGTGTGTATAAAACTATATTTCTACAAGCTATGATGTACACGGACAAAACTTGACTAAACTCATGTGATATTGTATCGACTTCATACTTTATTGAGCTGCCATCATGACATGTCATAGATGAAATGCCTACATCATGCATTTCAAAGGATTATACGGAAATCAATAGAAGAAATCGTGTAAAAGCTTTTAATATTACCAACACAGTTAACTTTAGGACTGAAATCCTCTGTGGCAATTTGCTCTCGATAACTCTTGAAACCTTCAATCACAACCTTAAAAAAATATACAAATACAAGTACTTCAGAAGTCCATTTAGCAGGGAACAAACTCCATACAGCAACAATAAAAAAGGATTTCTATGAAGAAGAAAGTTGAAATGCAAAAAAATAAATAAATAAATAATAATAATAATAATAATAATAATAATAATAATAAAACCAAATGTTATATTACAGTAGAAGTAAATCCAAACGAAAATAAATAAATGTATCAAAGAACAATTACCTGCTTAATGAACATGATGAAACTATATCATAAGCAAAACCTACAAGAGCAAACAAATAAACTTCTATAAGCATAATCACATAAGCAGCACACTCCAAAATTTTGCACAAGCATTTTCGAACAGCGGCAGTATATATGCAAAAACAGAAGACAAATATAACATCAAAATTCCCAATCGAATTCAAAAATCACAAATCACGATCCTTCTTGATGTAAGCATATGCATATTCACGGAACCAGTAAGGCAACGGTAAACTCATAAACGAGACAGAAGTTATTTTAGCTCTAAAATCAGAAAAAAGCATCACGGTTATGAAAAATCATGCTCGAAACAATGGAAAGAACGGAGTGATATTGAACTTATTAGCATCGAAATCAAGTAGCTGAATGATAAATCAAAGTAAAAAAAACGTTTCAGAACTGGTTTTAGGGTTTCAAAATTTTGATTGAAAGTGAGAGGGAAAACAGCACAGAGAAATTAGGAGAGAAAAGCATATACATGTGGAGAAATTGACGGGAATTGATCTCTGAATAGAGTTGAAGAGAGGGAGAAAACGTACCAGAGAGAGTTCAGTAGAATTGAAGTAGCAAGGTTGAAGTTGATTCTTTCCGGTTTTTATTTTTATATTTTAGCTTGTTCTGGGGTGTGAAGGATAAGCCGTGCGCTACGTGTGTTAATTTTAACACAATGTTAGTCGGGCATCGTGGAGGGAATGAGGGGAAAAAGCGCGAAAAATTAGAGAAATTTTTTTTGTTTTTGTTTATTACTATCAAAAAAGAAGATTTTTTTTACAGCAATACTACACTTTGAAATATTAAATACCAAAATATCATAGGTTAAAATAAAATATATCAAAATGCAACTATTGAAGTATATATTCGCCCAATAACAGGAGGAACCATTGAAGCATTTTCTAATTGGCCGAACCATTAAAACATTAAAAAAAAAATTATTCAATGGTTCATCCAACCATTGGCCAAGCCCATGCATGGCTAGAAAATGCTTCAATTATTCCTCCTTTCATTGGTCGAACCTATACTAAAATGGTGGCATTTTGGTGGTTTTTTTTTCAACTTGTAGCATTTTGGTATTTATTATTTCAAAGGGTGGCATTGTTGTAAAAAAAATCAAAAAAGAAAATCTGATTGGGCAACTAGAAAAAGTGGACAAAAATATCAACTTTTAGTTGACTAGTTAAGGAAATGTTCTGGGTCAAAAAAATGTGTTAAATAAGTATTAGGTCCCTGAAAATAACCCAACATTTAAGTTTGGTCCCTAGAAAAATTTTCTTCAAGGTTTGGTCCTCCTAAAGTTTTCCGTTTTTAATTGTAGTCCCTCCCGTTAGTTTTCACTAACGGAGGATGATGTGGCACGCCAAGTGTGCAATAATCCCTTGCCAACTGTGTATTCTTATGCCACGTCAGAAATGATTTTCTCCCATCATTTGCCAACAAAACCTCTTATCTCACCGCCTATCTCTCTCCTTGAATACTCCTCTCTCTCTCTCTGCAACTAAACAAATGCCTAAACCCTAAAAACCCACCGTCCTCCTCCGTCCAAGGCCGCAGCTACAAGATCTGAGACGAGGTGTTCGTATCACGTAATAAACATGGGGAATAAACATGGGGAAGTAATCGTAGGTACTTTATTTTAGGTACTTTACTTCTTTTCTTTCGTCTTCTTTCTCTTGTTCTTCTACTTCCGCTCGCTCTTCTCCTTCACTCTTCTTCTTTCGTACTGCTTCTTCTTCTTTCACTCTCGTTTCTGGCTTTCAATTATGCGTTGAGGTATTTCTTGAATTGTTGTGGCTTGTACGTAAGAGGGTTTGAGGTGAGATTTCTTGATTGGTTGTAGTGAGGTTGAAACTTGAAGATGAAGATGAGTGGTGGTGATTTGGGGAGGCGGAAGATGACGAAACAGTTATGAGTTTGTGAATGATGAAGTGGGGGTAAGTGAGGTGAGAGTATTTGAGAATGAATGGTGAGATTGCAGAAAAATAAGTGTGTCATAGGTGAGAGTATTTGAAAATGGAAAGTTAGTTGGATTCAATTTCTGTTATGATTGTAATTAGGAGTAAAATCTGTTACAGTTTGAATGGAGTTTGGAGAAATTATGTTGAGTTAGTTACTTGTGAAAATTAGTTAGAAAGCTTGTTATGTTATTGGTTTTGAAGTTAGTTTGAGTTAGTTAATGAATTAATGTTGAGACAGTTGGTTGTATTGGTTTTTGAAAATGAAAGTTAATTATTGAAAAAAAGAGTTTGTTGATGTTACCAATCAAATTGTGTATTAACAGGTTGTTGATGTTGCCATATGGTGGTTTAGAACTGATGTTTACCAATCAAACTGTGGTTTAGAACTGTGTTTACCACTTATTGATTTTGCTGACCAAGAACACTTTGTTGATGTAAGGACCCAGATGCTTGGAGGTTTTGCTGTGGTAAAGCAATGTGGCTGGGATTGCTGTGATTGAGATGACTCATAAACTTGCTATTGGAAATATTTAGAACTTAATGGTTATCATGATTGTCCTTTTTACTGCTGCTATTGTTCTGATTTTGAATTTTTCTGACCATTTGTTTTTCTCTTTTGGCAGTGTGTGGTGCTAAATGATACAGTAATTAAGGAAGCGAAGGTCGTGCGAGGTGGATCGTTGGGAGGTTGAGGATGGAGGAGATGAACAATGTTGTGTCGTAAAATAAGTGAGGTGTGTGTTTCGATGATGAAGTTTGAGGTGTGCTAGGTGGTGATGAATGGTATTGTAAGTTTATTATGCGTGTTGTGACTAGGGGTTGACGTGGAACCAAGAGACTTTCAAAGTACTTAATGCTAGTCTTGTATGTTAGCAACAAGACAAGGAAAGCATTCTTTCAAGGCATCAAAAATGTACAAAAGTTGTTTGTATCATGACAGTTTTTCTTTTTTGTTTTTGTCTTGTAATAATAGCTGTTGGAGAGGAGCACAAGGTTAGATTTTCTATCTGATTTGACTTTTCTTTTTGAAATTTAATGTGTAAGATAACCTTCAGCTGTTTTTCAACTCACACCTACTAGAACAAGGTATAATTCATTGGTCAATGGGTTTAATTGAATGTTTTGTTGAAAACTTTGAACTAATTAATGAATAGGTTTGAGTTTTGCAAAGGTGAAGTTTTCTTTTTTTGGCTTAGTTTATAATTAATGAAACCCTTGTTTTTATACTTGTTAAATTTTGTTACTAATTGATTTATGTAAAAGCTTGATGATAAAAATTACACATTGTTTGTAAAAATTGACTTCTGTGTTTGATTTTTCAATGTTTCTGCCTCTGTAACTTTGCAACCTAACCTATTTGCTTTAATTTCCTTCTTTGTCCTACACGATCTTTAACTTTGCAACCTAACCTATAAACGAATTGCTACAGTATTTGCTTCATTGAGAGTATGCAGTATTTGCTTCTTTGTCTTACACGATCTTTAACTTTGCAACCTAACCTTTTTCGATTTTATTTTACTTGCGGCAGAAGCATACAGTTGACTCTGTTGAGAAAAATCTAGGCTCTCTAACTTTGGTATTGCAGGCTCTCTATCAAGTGATTGTTCTTCTGGTTCTTAACTTTGGTGGTGAAAGTATTCTACGTCAAGATACTAGGACACATACCTTAGAAGTGAAAGTATTCTATGTATGGAAGTAACATACCTTTTGAGAAAGCTTGGCATTGGACATTTGAGTTGTAAACTAATTTGTTGCTTGTACCTTTGGAGCTTGTGAATAGTGATGTTTTAATCCACAAAGTTTTGACTTGTGAATTGGAGTAGTTCTGGTGGTGAGTGCACTTGTGATTGTTAGTTTTTGAACTAAAAGCAATGTAGAGTGGGGTATATGTAAAAAGTTGATTATATGGCATTCTCTTAAATGTAGTGAAGTATTCTAAAAGAACCTCTTCCACTTTATCATGAAATTTTGTTTATCATGTCATACTGTTCCTAGCATTAATCTTGCTTTGTCGATTGTTGCTGAAAACACACTAATCAATTGAGTTGTGTATTACTAATATAATTGTGTTTAAATTAGCTAGACATTAGCTATGAATTAACTATAAAAATGGTGTGTTTAAATTAGTTAGAGATTAGCTATGAATTAGCTACAAAAATTGTGTGTTTAAATTACCTACAGATTAGCTAGGAATTAGCTAGGAATTTGCTACCATTTATGGGTTCAATTATGATATTAATATAAAAAAAATTAAAATTGAAACAATTGTCACGTGGCATACATGTCAGCAATTTTTGACACGTTGGCATTGCCACCTGTAAGTCACGTCATCAAAAAATTTCTACATGGCATGCCACATAAGCCACCGTTAGTGGAAACTAACGGGAGGGACTACAGTTAGAAACAGAAAACTTTAGGAGGACCAAACCTTGAAGAAAATTTTTATAGGGACCAAACTTAAATGTTGGGTTATTTTCAGGGACCTAATACTTATTTAACCCAAAAAAAATTAAGGAAATATTTCACACTTCATTCTTTTTAATAAGATAAATTTAGGATGAGACACTACTACAGAAAATTCATTTAACAACGGTTGAGAAAGATGAATCATCACGCGAGCGCAGGTGTTGTTATGTAGAGTATTATTGTAAAATGATACTTACTATGACGATCCATTAACCGTTGTAATAACCTGGAAACAACGCTCCCTATCACAACAGTTTTTCAAACAAACTGTTGTGACAAATATAATGGACCTTGGTTCGATTCCCTGCTGCGCCGTTTTGATATTTATTTTTTTTTGGACAACGCGCGAGATATTATAACGGTTATGATGTATAACCGTTGTTATATATTCTGCTGGATTAACAAATATCATTCTGTTTTTCTATATAATCTCATTTTTTAACCTATTTATTGTTCATCATATCACAGTAGAAAATACAACTCATATATGTGATAAAGTTTTCATTCAAGCTTATATATTCAAAGTTATATGATGAGTTTACCATATATGTAAATATTTTTAATAAGAATTGTGTACCATATCGAAGACAACAAAATGCAAGTTTCATATTTAATACATCTAAATTAAACTCCTGAATATTAAAGACAACAGAGACACTTTTAAGTTTTAATTATCAAATCTAAATGCCCTAGCTGACATAAAATTACTCCAACCAAACGGTGCTTCGTCGTCATCATCTGAATCAACCGTAGTTGTCCTCCTTCTCTTTCTTCGTGATCTCATTCTTCTCCTTCTGGCTCGTATTCCTTACAAGGTGACCGCCTATTGGGTCTGTACAGCTTGTTCGGGCTGGACAACTGGTTGGACCTTTACAGCCTCTGCGACCTGGATAACTTCTTGGACATATACAACATCTACGACCTGGACAACTTCTTGGACATCTACAACATCTTTAACCACACGCGCAGTTTGTTGGACTTCTTGGATAACTTTTTGAACATCTACAGTTTGTTGGACCTGTACTGCATTGTTGGAACTCATTTTGATTAATTATCTTCAATGATGTTGCTTGTGTGATGGCAAGAAGAGGAATAACGTATTTATAATGATTTCTCTTATTCTTCGTCTTCTCTCTACATTGAAAATCTAATCGTATTAGTTGAAAGTCATTATTATTTCTATAATTCAAAATCCATTGCTGATTTTTCATCTTCCTCATTCATTTTTTATTATATTCTTATTTAAGATGGGGCATTGGAAATTAAAACATTAAATAAATTAATATAGGCCCTAATGTTATTTACATAATAAGTGGTAATGTGTGTTTAAGGAATAATGGGTCCTAAGATGCCACACCATGATGTTCATATAAATTTTTATTATGTATAAAACATTGCTAAAATAACCTGTCACAAAACATTAAATAATGATGATATAAAAACATTCATTGATGATGCATGTACATGGTTACGATGACAAAATTTAGATTAGAAGTTTTAGTACACAAACATCAAACTGGACCAGATTACGAATAAATTAAGTTTGAAGTAGAAGAAAATAGAACTGACATGCTTATTTCCCGGACTGCTACCCAAAAAAGACGCACGGTCTGCTTTGATGCCATTGTTCCATTCAATCTCTGAATAGCTTCCTCAGCATTATTTCTGTTACAGAAACAACTTGAAGGCATTAAAACATAGCGTATATGGCAAGCGAGGCATAAATAACACACTACTGATGATATTGGCAATACAAAAAGTGTTATCTAACACCAACTTGAACATCATGCCTACCAGATTTCTTGCAAAACTTTACAGAACCCTGTTCTATATACCTGTAACTTCCACAAGAGAAATCAAAATTCTATCTATGATAACTAACAAATGTCATATCATAGCCAATGAAATCAGACTACCATGGTATGTATTACGAATTGGTAACTTATACCAAAGTACAGCCCAACAGAGAATCAATACCTAAAGCATATGAAACACGTACTCTCATACTGACTTTAGCATATACAACATAAATAAAGAAAAAAAGAATTAAGATGTTAAAGAATATCGTACTTCAAAGCTGAGGAATCAAATGAAGGAAAATGGTGAATATTTAAGCATATACAGCATAAACCAAGATAAAAGGAATGAAGATGTTAAATGGTACCGTACTGAGAAAGATAAAGATTTGAGCTCCAAATGAATGGATACGAAGAAAGTAAAGATTACGCCACCGCTGTCTTCTCTGGCTCGCTTGTTCACCTAGGGTGTCTTATGAAAGAAATACATATTAAGTTTTGTTTTTAATTTATCAGTAAACCATTAAATCTCGGTTGTGTAACTCAACCGTAGTGGAAATGTAAGTTCTCTAACAACGGTTGACTTTCTTCACCGTTGCAAAATCATTTACTTTTTATTTTTTAAATAATGGACGTAAGTGACACAAGCGTATAACAACGGTTGTTTAAACTATCCGTTGTAAAACAATTTACATTTTATTTTTTAAATAAAGGACTTAAGTGACACACGCTTAATGTACTCTAAAAAATGGAAAAAATAAAGTTGCTGAGAATCGAAGCTTGTCACACATCATTTATTACTACAGTTTTTATAGACAGCCGTCATTAAATCACTGTTTATAAATCCAACTACTCACTGGACGCGAAAATTTAATATATTACAACGGTGTATATTTCCTCCGTTGTAAACCCGGCGTTGTTATTTGCACGTTTTGTAGTAGTGAGAAGATGATATACTAGTTCAAACTATAATTTTTTACATTTGCAATACTTAGGCTTGAAAACTTTTAATTAACATAACTATAATAGTTTTAATTAATTAAAGCATTGTATTTTTTAAGGAATTTGTAATGAGTTTCATAAACTATTATCAAGTGGTATCTTATGAAATATGCACATTTTGATTCAAATGTTAAAAATTATGTCACTCTTATAAAATTTACCCCACTATAACATGAAATAATGTTGTTTCTAATGTATTATATTATGAAATAGAAGAAAATTAAACATGTTGGTGATTTTATGAGTATGACAAAGAACTATGACGATAAATTTACTAGTCTCAAGCAAAACTAATATACCACTTAATGTGAGTAAAACCATATTATCAAGAAAAAAATAGAGAACATGAACATACAAAAATTGTTTAGATAGTTTGATTTAAAATAATATACTTTGTATGAGAGAGTAATTCTCCAAAATTACTATCAACCAAGAGTCTTCAATAATATATTATAAGAAATTATTTCTCCAAATTCATAAGTGTCGTACCCTAATTTTGTCTCCTCTTTTCATATCATCTGGCTAAAAGCATTTAAAATTTCATATGATTGTAAAATAAGAGATCTCTATGTCATGGATTCATTTATTAATCATTTTTGGTTTTTTATCATAAACATGCATCATCTCATGTTCATTGGATCATTTCCTCATTTAAAAAAGTCAAAGTTAACACAAAAAACCAAAAGTCAACATTTGCCTTGAAAGACTATTTTTTCTAATAGTATCACATTTTCATTCATTCATGTCATCATCATTTCATTTGCAATAATAGGTGAAATCTAATTTGAATTTAGGTTTAAATTCATTATGTCACCTTACACAATGGAACATGAACACTTTATCATCACATCATCATCATAAATCATCACCAAATTCAAGTAGTAAACCAAAAACATTTCTTGATTCAATTGGAAGTTATTTGAATTCCCTTCCAAGATGTCATCATAATCTTCATTTTGCATTTTTTTTATTTCAATAACTTTGGACCAAAACAAAACACTAAAGAAAAACAATTTGAATAAAAAATGGATTGGAGCTTTGATTTTTATCTTCAATTTACAAGCTTGTCATGGTTTTGTATGCATACATCATTGTCCTAAGTCATCACCATGTTCCAATTCAAATTAATAAAAGTCAAAACAAAAACTTGATTTAAATTTGAATTTCATTTTCATTTGCATAAATCCCCACGGTTTATAGCATTATCATCATCCAAATTCAAAACAAAATTGAATTGCGTTTATGTAAGAGAGAGATTACATTGGATTCATGCATATGGCTACACACACAAAAAAACACATATTACACTCACTTCCACTCTCCACAAAATCAACACAAAACTTCACACATTTTCTTTCTTAATCTTTATCCAAACCTCACACATTACAGCTCATCAGTCTCACGCCAATTCCCCCACACTCCTTCACACTGATTAAAAATAAAATCACAAAATATCTCCAGCACTCACGCATATTTCACTCCTCACACACTAATCCTAACTCAATTTAAAAGTATAATGGTGCCAAGAACATGAGAGGAGAATGGAGTAATTTATTAACACTATTTATGAAGGATTTTCATTATGCATAATATGTTCATTGTTTTGTTAATCAATTGTAACTTGCTTTGATTATTGCATCAAGGGAAGCAAAGTCATTATTTTTATAAGTTCTTTTAAAATTTGACTTTTATTGTTAATGTTGTGTTATTCTACAAAGTGTAATTGTGAGTTGCAAGCTACCTAATTAGATAAAATTGAATATTTATTGGAGATTGATGAGATTAAAACTAGTAAAGGTGAAAATATGATTTATACTTTGTGATGAAGTGAGGATACTCGTTGAGGATCGTATTTATTTTCTACTTATAGCTTGATAAATATATGTATGAAGCAACTTGTATTGCTTCAAAAAATAGCAAAGGAAATATAGTTATGTTTCATGTAGAGAAATATTGTGCGTTTAACATAAACATTTCCAAAGGAATCTAAGGAAGCAACAATATGGAATACAAACACTGCGCCAAAAACGATATTTAATAGTGTTTTTTATGATTTAATAGCGCATTTAATCACTATCAAAACTCATGTCACATTTAATAGCATTGTATAAGTGTAGCGAGCGATTTTGGACGCGGTTTTTAAGCGCTGGTCGCTCTCTGCGGTTGAGTTTACTACAGGTCGATTCATTTTTTATCCTATTAAAGCTGATGAAGGAAGGGAAATAGATATCTTCAATTAACCCTGCTTTGCATACTGAGTTTAAACAGCGGTCTGTTAGGTTACGAATGCTATCAATGTGGGGAGCCTTTGTACTGGTTATTTGTATTTTCGCCAATACGGTTCTCTTTCCTTCTAGGATCTTATAGCGGGGAACAAGGATTAGGATGTTAGGATTGATGCTTTTTGATAGATACATGTGAGTATGGGATTTTGGGTTTTTGTTTAGTGTGCTCGCTAAGATTTTTCTTTCAATCTTATGCCTATGTATTCCCGTTTACCGAAACAGGGAAATCAGAGCGTTCGTAGTTCCTCCTATTCTATGGGAGGAAATGGTTGTTTTTGGTGTCTTGTTCAAAGCCCAAGACGTGAAGCGAAAGGTGATTTGTATCTTGTTCAAAGCCCAAGATGTGAAGCTGAAGGGTCTATTTGTATCTTGTTCAAAGCCCAAGATGTGAAGCTAAAGGTTTTTGACTTTAGAGAGAATTTGTCATCTCTAAAGAGGGGGACTGTATGTCACAACTGTTTATAAAGGAGAATTACTTTAACCGGGATACACGGATCCTAGTAATGCCATAATTTCCTTTATAAGGGTTTTAACCTGAAGGAGAAGACTTTGACTCAGTTTAGAGCAATGCTATCTTTCCTTAGGAATTTTTCATGCTAAAAGAGGGACAGTGGCATGGATGTAGATGATCCAGAGGCTTGCCGCTTACAGCAATTAGATGAAGGGAGTTGCTTGATGTTTGTGTACTGTGAACGAGGCACAGCTTTGATGCTAAAAGGTTAATTGGATTAACCAGTGGTTTTCTTATACAAAGCCTAAGAGGAGGCTATCATGTGTCTCGTACAAAGCCCGAGAGAGAGGCTAAAAGGTTTTTTGACTCCGCTGGAAAGAATCATTGTACAAAGCCCAAGAGGAGGCTAAAAGGTTTTGACTCGACGATGGAGTCTTTTGGTATCTAGGACGAAGCCCGAGATGGAGGCTAAAATTTATTTGGTTCAATAAAAACCTTTTTTTGTATCTCGTATAAAGCCCGAGATGGAGGCGAAATGGGTTATTGACTCAACGAGGGAGTCTCTTATGTGTCTCGTACAAAGCCCGAGAGAGAGGCTAAAAGTTGTAACAGGTCCAGTATACTGATTTTAAAGAGAAAATCAGTTCTTATATGAGCAACACTGTACTTCAAGGATCCGATTCAAGGATCCGGGTTATTCCTGTTCTTTAAGGAAGTGGTAAATCCGAAGGGTATCGAGACTGTCCGAGTCTACGGGGTTCCTTCCTATTCTTAAAGGGTGCTTGAGAATGTCTTTGAGACTCAAGGAGATTAGAATGTCCAAGTCTAGAGTTTTATCTTTCGTACTATGCTTTGAGAAACAGTAGTAGACTCTTTGAAAAGACTGTTCTATGCAGATGATTAAGTTTTGTTCCTATACCTTTAGGAGGTCGTCGGGACAATTTGTACGAAGCCCAAGAGGAGGCTGGAAACTTTTAAGAAGCCGATCAGTCCTTGTACGAAGCCCAAGAGAAGGCTATTATTCCCGGAGGAAGATATCATTATACGAAGCCTAAGAGGAGGTTGTGAATACTTCTAAGAAGCTGAGAGGTCCTTGTACTAAGCCCAAGAGGAGGCGGGGTTGCTTTTAGGAAGCCTGAGGGTCCTTGTATGATGCCCAAGAGGAGGCCGATGCTTTTAAGAAGCCGATGGGTCCCCAAACCCCGAGAAATTCAAGGCAAGCGATTCACAAGGAATAGATCAAGTCAGGAAAGTTCGAGAATTTGGAAGAAACTCAAGAGATGCCATTCACGGAGAAAAGATCATCTCTGGGGAATAGAGTTTCTTGACAAGTGCTTTTAAGAAGCTTGTGGGTCTCCAAACCCCGAGAAGTTCAAGACAAGCCATTCACCGAGAATAGATCAAGCCAGGAAAGTTCTAGAATTTGGAAGAAACTCAAGAGATGCCATTCACGGAGAAAAGATCATCTATGGGGAATAGAGTTTCTTTGACAACTTCTATGAGTGACAGTCTATGAAAGGGTTCACAGAGAATGCTGCCTTTCATGTCTCCATATTGTTTAACCCCAAGAGGAGGGAAAACTGTGTCTGGTAATCCTATGGGGATCTAGTTTAGACTATTTCTAAGAGTGATTAATGGGCTTTATGCTAGACGTAGTTGCCGGGGAAACTCTAAATATCTATACTATTATTACACAGTTGATACGAGTTTATGAAAGAAGACTTACAGTGAAACAACCCTACAATACAGTTATATGTATATGAAAGCGGTAAATGAAAGCAATAACCACTTACTCGGTTGTAGAGCTTCCATGTTGTTTAGTTAGTTGTTTAACAAAGAAAGATTGAAAACAACAGTATATTTCAAAATCAAAGGAGAAAGTGCTTTGAAAAAGAAAGATTTGGGGCTTACAGCTCAAGGAGAGGCCCAAGGTTTTATCAGTGAGCGCACTGTTTGAATTTGTACAGAGGGACTTATACAAGTGACTGAGGCCCAAAAATGGTTTTCTGTACAAAGGGATAGGTCTTACACTCTCTTAAGAGGCCCAAAAAGTTTAAAGAAAAAAAGTGGGGCTTATAACACGAGGGTAGGCCCAATTGATTTTTTCGTTTAAAAATGGCGATCGCGCCGAGGTTTTCTTTTAACGCAGAGGGACTTATACAATAAGTGAGGCCCAAAATGATTTTGGTTAAAAGGGGGTTGGGTCTTACACTCTAATAGAGGCCCAAAATTTTTTTAAGAAAAGAAATGGGTCTTACTACTCGAGGGTAGGCCCATGGTTATTTTGAAAAGGCGACGATCGCGCCGTTTGTTTTTGACGGTGTCGGGACTTATACAATACAATGAGGCCCAAAAATGATTTGGTAAAAAAAAGGATTGGGTCTTACACTCTATTAGAGGCCCAAAAGTGTTTTGAAAATGATTTATGAGGATTGAATTAATCCAAAAACCCTAATTTGTTTTCAAAAATGTATTTAATTGAATAAAAATTCAATTAAAATGATCAAAATTGTTTAACATATGGAAAACAAATTGTGATCTTGGATTAATGCTTCAAAAATTAAGTATTGACCTACAAAATAATTAGAAAGCATTAAAAGTTGCAAAAATCAAGGTGGAAAAAATATTTTAAATGTTAAAAACAATTAAAACATTAATTCTATACAAAAATATCAATTATATGAAATAAATAATATTTTTGGGATTTTTTGATAAAATAAAATATTTTAACATTTTTGTGAATTATTAAAAAAAGAATCAACTCAAAATTATTAAAACTCAGAGAGAAATTAATTTTTGAATCAATTAAATAAAATCACAAAATTCAAATATTTGAATTTGAAAGAAATGGCGCCAAGAACACACCAAGAACACGCGCGTGTTCTGGGTTTGGCCAGATTTGCATTTTCTATCCAATCTCACTGAATACTTGATTATATCATACAATCCACATAACAATCAACTCGTTTCAACCTCACGATCATGTCTATGTCAATTAATTTCATTTAAATTAAACATATAACAAGAAATCATGAAAAATCCTCAAGAACCCTAATTTCTGCATGAAGGCTAGGATTTTTGATACACGATTCAAACAATGCAATTAATTGAGGGGAAACATTTTATGCATGATTATGAACATATGGCCAAATTATTGTGCGAGGAAATATGCATAGATTGAGAGATGACCAAGTATATGCTTACCTCTAGGCCGCGACAGCAAGTGCAATGTGATTTTTGATTTGGAGGTGTTACAGATGAGTGGTGATGATCTGAACAGCTTCTCTATACCCTATGGAGTGTGTTTGAATGCTTGGACTTGATTGAAATTGGCTGGATCATTTCATGGCATCTCAACTGCATTTTGGTTAAAACCTTGAGCAATTGACTGGTGATTTTGAGAAATCAGTGTTCCAGTTATTCTTTAAGTGTTTGATCAGCTCATATGTGATGTATGTGAGGTGTGTGGGTGATTGGTTTGAGTGGAATTGCCCTCTAGCTCAAAACCCGATAGCTACCTTGCTAAGAAAGGCATTTTTGCCAAGAGAAAGAGATTTTGAGAAAGGCAAGTGTTGTAGGCCTTTGGTGTACTTAAACTGATCACAATTGAGCTCTATTTATAGTAGAGCAAGTTTGTTTTGCAAGGAATAGTGAATGGCAACTGTTGAGTAGGTTTGTTCAATGTTGGCCAATGGAAGTTCAAGTCTCCTCTAGCCATTGACTAGAGGTTAGGGCACAGGTTGCTGGTTCCCTTGGTCTTGGATAAGTCTTAACTGAACTCAAATGAAAATGGCCCAGTCCATGCCACCTTGATGCTTCCATTGAATGCTCCAATCCAAATTTGGAGTCTTGTCCCTATTTTGGCCATTCTAAGTTCAACATGCTATTTCTTGTTCCAAAGACTTTGGAGGCTTGGCTCAGTGATTGTCCCCTTGAGATTCAATCCTAAGATGTGTCCAAGTGGATAGGAGTGCTTGGATTTGCACAATTTTGGAAAAACGAGCAAAAATGCAAATTCTGCCTTGCCTTGACAGATTTCAACAAGGCAATTTGACAATGTCATAACTCATAGCCCAAATGGAACTTGGCAATGTTCTTGGCCATTTTGGAAAGCCCTTACATGATACAACAACCGTTTAAACATGTTTGGTTTTGATCTCTTTTGAATCCAAGTGAAAAATCCCCCTACATTTGGAAAAAAATGAAGACAGATTTGGACTTAGTGAAAATTTCACTAAGTGTTGGAAAAAGTGACATTTTCATTTTTCAGCCATTTTGATCACTCCATAACTCAAAATCCTTAATGAATTGGACTTAGGTCTAGTTGAAGTTTTTGTAGAGGGTAATGAGGGCTACAAATCCATCTTTGGATGAGGAAAAATGGCTTTGTGGTTTAGAAGTTATGATCCTCCAAAGTTGGTACCCTAGCCACTTTATTTTTAACTTAGAAAATTTTCTAAGTTTTTATGGTTACCCCTTTTACAAGTTATCCAACTTTTCTTGATTTTTATTGATGAATGATGATTCAAATCATACATTAACATCATTTTAGGGTTAAAAATCCATTTTGGTGAAAAATCTCAAAAAGTCAAAGTTGACTTTTGTGCACAGTTGACTTTTTATCAGATGAATTCCAAACTGTGCAATTCTTCAGGAAATCATGTCCTTGACCTAAATCAAACTTGATGGACATGTTCCATGGGTGTCATAGGGTATATTGAGGTATGTCCTAGGGTTTGGGAGCATGTCCTGGTCAAAAGTCAAAGTTACAGTTGACTTTTCCCTTAAAACCCTAATTATGGTGCAGATGAAATTGAGACTTGTTACTCAAGCTTCTTGAATTAATCCATTGTTCCAAATGGATCAATATAGTTCATTAGAGACCCTCAAACCCTCTCTTGAGGTCTTGGCTCATGATTTGTCCCAAAAGTCAACTTAGGGGTGAATTAGGTCAAGAAACCCTAATTCCTGATTTTTGATGTATGCATCCCCTAAGGTCAAATTACCTTGATGGTTGGGTCCATGAGGTTCCATGGAGTATATTAGGTTATGTTTTGGATCCTTGGCTCATGCCCAGAGGAAAATTTCCCTTTGGAGGCCCTGATCGACCAAAACCCTAATTCGGTGACACTGGCGATCTTAAGACTTGATCCACCTAGAAGGGAGCATCCTTGTGCTTAATCCTTGAAGTGGGAGTCCTCTTGATCCCTTGTGGATGTTTGAGAGGTTAGACAAGTTGAAGATCATGTTGTTTCTTGATTGATCCTTTGTCTAAGGCTCTGAGAGGGCTTGAAACCCTAATTTTGATTGTAGTGGATGCTCACCCATCTTAGGGGAGACTGATGAAGTATGATGGTTCCCCATATTGTGATGATGATTTGCACAATGATGGGAAATCTTAGTGGTCAAAATTTGGGGTATGACAGATGCCCCTATTTAATCTTCTCGGACCTGAAGGTGTGAATGACGAAGGTATTCGGGCATTCGGGGTGCAAGAGGATTAAATATCGGAATACCCAAAATTTTGATGGTGGTTATGAATGGCGGATCGCATTCATCTTCTTTTGCTGAGCAATGATGCTTAGAAAAGGTAAACTTCCCCTCGATCCTGGTCTTCAGCCAAGGAACTGGTCTCAGTTTTCTTTTGTCAACTTCCCATCGTTCTTGGTTTCCTACCAAAGAACTGGTCTCAGTTGCTGAAACAAACTTCCCCTCTATCCTGTTTACCTACCAAGGAACTGGTCTTAGTTTCTAATTTAAACTTCCCCTCGATCCTGGTTTCCTACCAAGGAACTGGTCTTAGTTTCTGATTTAAACTTCCCCTCGATCCTGGTTTCCTACCGAGGAACTGGTCTTAGTTTCTTTTGTCAATAAACTTAATTGACAAGGGACGCTATGCGTAGCGATTTTCCTCAAACTTCTCGCCGAATTTTCCTGGGGAGATGCCATTTGATAGAAAAAATTTTGATGTCAGAGTTGCTGGGGGAACCCAGTCGTCTGAGTTGTAGAGTTGCACAAACTTCTCTGTTGAAGATGCCATTTGTTTCTACTGGGGGAAATCAGGTCTCTTGGGAGACTGCTGTCGCTTGGGATCTTACATCATACTTTTCTCGAGATTTTCCCAGAGAAATGCCATATGATGGGGTCCAATTTTGAGGTGCCGATGACCTTTTCATCAGCGTTCTTTTCGAAGCAAAACTGGCGTGCTGCCAAATCTCTGATTACGAGGCTTTCTCTGTGGATTTTCCTTAATCCGGGAAAGCAAGGATATCATCTTCAATGGCGAAGAGTGATGTCTGTTGAAAGTTTCTCTGGTTTTTCAGAGGTTCAAGTTATCAAAGTGGTCGAGGACCGACTCTCACCCAGAGATACACTAGAAGTGAGATTGTTCAAACACAACATTTCCTGACGAGGCAAGAACTAACAACTCGATTGAGAGGACTGTTATCACTAGGGGACAAGATCGACTAGAGTGATAGTGATGCCATATGAAATGTGAATGCAAATCAATAATGCACGATGCGTGTATGTATATGCTGACAAAACTGACGCGACACACAAACTAAAAGATGAACATGACTGGATACTCGGCCATCGCGGGGCGTGTAGAAATATCACTGGTTCAAGATAGCAATTCCACCTTGCTTAGGAGAGATAGTCCCTGTTGGGAGCTATGTTGGTCGGACTTAGGAGATAAGAACTCTGCCGTGGCGTGTCAGACTAAACAAGGTCTCTGACACAGTTGATCCTTCATTCAGGCGCACTGGCGTAGAAGGAGTGCTTTGATTCTGCACTTTGAAGTTCACTTACTTCTGGAGAAGCGACCGAGATTCTTCTGATGTTCAACAGTCAAAAGAAATTGCCGACTTTATTTTAAAAGCAGAAAAAGTTTTAACAAGTAAATTCATTTTTGTTTTATTTCAAGAATCGTTAATCATGTTAACAATGTCGTTCTGTAAAGCTAAAACAAATGAGAATTATAAACAAAAGCACAAGGGCTCAAATTTTATTGATAAGATGGAGATCAGCCCAACGCGTGATTTCAAAGAGTATATACAAAGTTAGAAAATGGTAATTTACAGGGAAAAGGGCTACGTTGAAACATAACGACCACTATCCTTCTACCAATTTTGAATTCGGGGCATCCTGAGCTTCTGTCGAAGATGACCTTGACTGGAGTTTTCTGACGGATGATGTAACTGATGCTGCTGAGGGATTCGCCTCTGTTGAACATAGTTACTTGCCATTATCCCTAATTTTTGCCTGGATTGTACTATGATGTTTCCAATCCACCGGGATGATTTTTTTTTATTTTTTATTTTGTCTCTAACTTTTGCCTTGACCGCCCTTTCGGGTTTTCAATCCACCGAGACGATTTTTTTAGTTTAGGCGAAGTATTTCTTGACTACATCAACATTTGTGGGGTAGGCAAATTCCTCTCCGTCCATGGTTGCAAGTCTCAAGGCGCCGCCTGAGAAAGCTTTCGTGACCACATAGGGGCCATCATAATTCAGAGTCCACTTGCCCCGGGAATCAGTGAGAAAATATTGTATCTTCTTGAGCACGAGGTCTCCTTTTCTGAAGACACGAGGTCGGACCTTTTTGTCGAACGCCCTCTTCATTCTCTGTTGATACAGCTGACCGTGGCATAGTGTCGTGATTCGTTTCTCTTCGATCAGATTCAGTTCATCGTGTTGGCTTTGACACCATTCAGCTTCTGTAAGCTTAGCTTCCATCAATACTCGGATTGACGGGATCTCTACTTCTATGGGGAGCACTGCTTCCATGCCATATACTAGAGAAAAAAGGGTTGCCCCTGTTGAAGTGCGGACAGATGCGCGATAACCGTGAAGAGCAAAGGGTAGCATCTCGTGCCAGTCTTTGTAGGTTACAACCATCATTTGAACGATCTTCTTGATGTTCTTGTTAGCCGCTTCTACCGCTCCGTTTATCTTGGGTCGGTAGGGAGATGAGTTATGGTGTTCGATCTTGAACTCAGCGCACAACTCTTTCATCATCTTATTGTTCAAGTTAGATCCATTATCAGTAATGATCTGGCTCGGAACACCATAACGGCAGATGATATTATTTTTGATAAATCGAACCACCACTTGTCGGGTTACATTAGCGTATGACGCTGCTTCGACCCACTTGGTGAAATAGTCAATGGCGACCAGGATGAACCGATGTCCGTTTAAAGCCTTAGGCTCAATCAAGCCAATCATGTCGATTCCCCATATGGAAAAAGTCCATGGGGAAGAAAGAACTTTGAGATGCGTTGACGGTACATGAATTTTGTCGGAGTATATCTGACACTTGTGACACCTCCTCATGTACTTGTAGCAGTCGGATTCCATGGTCAACCAATAGTACCCTGCTTTGAGAATTTTTCTCGCCATTGTGTGTCCATTGGCATGAGTGCCAAAGGATCCTTCACGAATTTCTTTTATCAGCATGTCTGCTTCTGGTCTGTCGACGCATCGAAGCAAGACCATGTCAAAATTTCTCTTATAGAGAGTATCACCGCTCAGGAAGAAGTTTCCAACCAGTCTTCTGAGGGTTTTTCTGTCTTTTCTAGATGCCCCAGAAGGGTACTCTTGTTTCTGTAGGAAGCATTTGATATCGTGATACCAAGGTCTATCGTCTATGACTGCTTCAATCATGAAGATGTAAGCGGGCCTTTCAAGGCGCATTATGTCGATCTTAGGTATGTTATTCCATTGACCTACACTAATCATAGAAGATAGGGTGGCTAATGCATCAACCATGTGATTCTCCTCACGAGGGATGTGGTGAAACTCGACTTTGTTGAAGAAAGGTAGCAACCTTCTTGCGTAGTCTTTGTAAGGAATCAATCCTGATTGGTATGTGTTCCAATCTCCTTTTATCTAATTTATAACTAGGGCTGAGTCGCTATATACGTCCAAGTTTTTGATCCTTAAATCAATTGCTTCCTCGAGACCCATAATACAAGCTTCGTATTCGGCCTCGTTGTTCGTACATTTGAACGTAAGTCGAGCGGTGAAAGGAATATGGGTACCCTGAGGGGTAACAATGATTGCCCCAATTCCGTTTCCATAATGATTGACTGCCCCGTCAAAGATTAGTCCCCACTGGGAACCTGGTTCTGGCCCTTCACTGGGTAACGGTTCATCGCAATCTTTCATTTTTAGATACATGACATCTTCGTCTGGGAAGTCAAACCCGACTGATTCCTGATCGTCAATCGGTTGATGAGCCAAATGATCGACTAAAATACTTCCTTTAACGGCTTTTTGAGCGTGGTACTCTATGTCATATTCTGATAACAACATCTGCCAACGGGCAATTCTTCCCGTGAGAGCAGGTTTTTCGAAGACATACTTGATTGAATCCATTTCTGAGATTAACCAAGTAGTATGACGAATCATGTATTGGCGAAGACGTTTGGCTGCCCAAGCCAAAACGCAACAAGTTTTCTCGAGCATCGTGTACCGAGTTTCGCAGTCGGTGAATTTCTTGCTTAGATAGTATATGGCAGACTCTTCCCTTTTGGTTTCGTCTTGTTGGCTAAGTACACATCCCATTAAGTCCTCTAGGACTGTGAGGTAAATGATCAGTGGTCTTCTTTCCACTGGAGGTGATAGAATCAGAGGATTCAACAGATATTCCTTAATACTGTCGAAGGCGGTTTGACAATCTTCTGTCCAAATGCAGTCCTGGTTCTTTTTGAGTAATTTGAAAATCGGCGCACAGGTCGCGGTCATGAGGAATATGAATCTGAAGATATAGTTCAAACGTCCCAGGAATCCTCTGACTTGTTTTTCAGTTTTCGAAGAAGGCATTTCTTGAATGGCCTTGACCTTGTCAGGATCAACCTCAATTCCTTTCTGGCTGACGATGAACCCTAGTAGTTTCCCTGAATGGACACCGAAGGTGAACTTGTTAGGATTCAAGCGAAGCTTGAATTTTCTTAAACGTTCGAACAATTTTGACAGATGTTCAACGTGCTCACTCTCTGTTTTTGATTTTGCAATCATATCATCGACATATACCTCGATTTCTTTGTGTATCATGTCATGAAACAGAGTAGTCATGGCCCTTTGATAGGTTGCCCCGCGTTCTTCAAGCCGAACGACATCACCTTGTAACAAAAGGTGCCCCATGGGGTAATGAACGAAGTTTTCTCCATGTGTTTCGGCGCCATTTTGATTTGATTATAGCCCGAGAATCCATCCATGAAGGAGAAAACTTTGAACTTTGTTGTACTGTCTACCAGCATGTCAATGTGTGGTAAAGGAAAATCGTCCTTCGGACTAGCCTTGTTCAGATCCCTGTAATCAACACACATTCTGACCTTTCCATCCTTTTTGGGAACGGGTACGATGTTGGCTAACCATTGAGGATATTCAGACGTAGCGAGGAAACCCGCGTCAATCTGTTTTTGTACCTCCTCTTTGATTTTGATGGCCATGTTCGGGTGAGTGCGTCTCAACCTTTGTTTTACAGGCGGACATTCTGATCTTAACGGTAAATGATGTTCCACGATGCTGGTATCCAACCCTGGCATATCCTGATAGGACCAGGCGAATACATCGGGAAATTCTTTGAGAAGTTTTCTCAAACTCTCTTTGGCAGTTGGACTGAGCAGCGCCCCAATCCTGATTTCTTTTCTCTCTTGCTCTGAACCCAAGTTTACCGTTTCCAACGGTTCTTTGTGAGGTTCAATGGACCTTTCCTCTTGTCTGAGTAATCGAGAGATCTCTTCCGGAATTTTGTCGTCATTTTCTTCTTCAGCCTCGAATATCGAGAACTCAAAGTTGGGAGAAGCCATCGGATCGTATGTTTTAACGGGGTTTAAAACAAGCAATCTGCATGACGTGATGATTCGTGTTTAGAAGAGATAGAGAAAATGCAAGTGTGTGCAGTGTTTTATTTTACTGCTTGTTTTTATTATTGAATTGTTTTTTTTTAGGATTACCTTTTTTTGAAAAAGCGAAAAGAGAAAACAACAATTAATGCGGAAATTACATAACGACGTTATTTTATTAATGAATAAGTCGATCCTTGAAACTACAACCCTATAAAACAAAACTCTATCGCTTTGGGTGAAGCGAAGAGGGAAATTTATAGAAAGCGAGCCCTGCCAAAACATCTATTTCACCTGGGCAGGGTGAAAGGTTAAAGATGGCAATTACTTTGACTAGTGAACGGCCTTCGGAACATCGACAACAACCCATTGGCAGCGAACTCCTCGGTGAATCACAAAGTCTGGCACCTTCCTTGATTTGTCTTCAGAAATGATGCTGATTTCTGGTGAAGCAGGATCATTGGAATCTGTCTCCCAGACAAAGTTGTCGTAGGAGAATTCATCAGTTGCATTTCGCAGAGTATTTGTGCTCTCAGCTGTATCTCCCCATCCAGTTGGTTGGATGTCTTCGAGCCTGATGCGAGAGCTTTCGGGCGCAATGTACTTGACCATATAGTCGTATTTTCCACTCGGTTGTCCCAAGGTGTCCCAAACTTCTTTGGAACTGGAGGAGTCATCTATCTCGATGACGTTGACCTCGGGAAAAGCATAGTTGATGAATTCAAGTCCTGCAAATGTTGCAAATTCATCGTCATGTTGAGTAGTTTCTGAATGACCCGAGTGTTGATCCCATGACATGGTAGGGACACAGGTATTCTGTTCAATGACGGTCAGCTGATTTTCATTGTTCGGCTGGCTTTCTTGCCCCAAGTTTCTTGGGTAAGGCTGCCACATTGGCAGACCATCCATTGGGCCATAGTAGTTGTGGTCAAAGTTGTCTTTCATCGGAGTGTCTTCCTCTAATGAATTAGGCGGAGCACAACATCCTTCCGGATCACAATCTCCATATATCATTTCGACGTCTGACCTTGGTATAAATCTCGGACTCTGTGCGGGATAGCAAAATGGCGTAGGCACCTCTTCCTGAGACATATAACCGTCCTCGTTAAGATAGGACATCAATTCTTCATTTGTGTCAGAGGGATCTTCCTCATTAATAGCATGAACTGTCTGAGACACTGGGTGAAGAAAACCTCCACTGTGGAAGAATTTTTGAAGGGGATGAAGACTTTCATCGTTGGCAGCTGTCTGGGTACAGGTTGCAGAAAAACCAAGACCCTTCTTTGTTTTATTGTCAGTGGGAATGACAAGCTGTCCCCATCCGGTTGTATCGGCACTCTCGACCGCTTTGATAGCATCGTTGTATGAAGAAATGGAAGTTCCTTCTTTGAATTGATTGTTCTTGCTTACCGACAGTGCTTGGAACTGAGTTCCAATAACCTCCTCGGGTTCTATACCAGTAGATGATGACAAGTTGCTCACAAGCAAGGCTTGTTCCCCACAAACTGTGACAAGTTGATCGTTCTTGATGAACTTTAGCTTTTAGTGGAGGGTTGAAGTAACCGCTCCAGCCTGATGTATCCAAGGTCTTCCTAATAAACAACTGTACATTACCCGGATGTCCATGACCTGAAAAGTGACTTGGAAAGTATGAGGACCGATAGTTATGGGAAGATCAACTTCGCCGATAACCGCTTTTCTGGATCCGTCGAATGCTTTGACGATGACCTCGCTGATTCTCATCGGAGGGCCTTCAAATGATATTTGCATCAAAGTGGACTTCGGCATAACATTCAGGGCTGACCCCGTGTCTACTAGTACGCTGGTTAAAGCATCGTCCTGGCAGTTGACTGTAATATTGAGCGCCATGTTATGACGGCGACCCTCTTCAGGTAATTCCTCATCACTAAATCCCAAATTGTTGCAGGAAGTGATGTTAGAGACAATGCTATCGAACTGTCTGATTGTTACATCCTGTTCCATAAAGGCTTGCTTCAAGACTTTCTGTAGAGCCTCCCTGTGCGCTTCTGAACTGAGTAACAGTGATAATACCGAGATCTTTGAAGGAGTTTGTAACAGTTGATCAACAATGTTGTATTCACTCCTTTGGATGAGCTTCAGCATCTCATCATTGTTTTTCGAAAGGTCGGGATTACTAGATTGACCGACTGGTGGATCAGGAGCTTCTGTCTGAAGTTCCTTTTCTTTGTTAGGTTCTCCAACTCCTCGGTTGAAGATTCTACCACTCCGTGTTACACGACTGATGTCTGCAATATTCACAACGGAGGGTACTAGAATTTTCTTTCCATTTTCAATTATTGTTGCACCGTACTTATAAGGGATAACCTTAGTTAACTCATACGGTAGTGGTCCCGGTAGATAGATGACTACGGGAACCTTTTGATTTTTCTGACCATCGTAAGTAATCTCGATCTGTTCCCGATTGGGAACTTTAGATTCGTCAAGTAGAGGGATGATGGCAAAAACATCCCTGGCCCTATGATGACCAGAGATTACAACAACATCCTCAATTTGATCAGCAAGGTAGTTCGGCGTCCAGTTGATAGGTCCAGAACCCGGATATGGACGAATCTCTCCACGATCCACCTGACCCTGAAGAGCTGCTCGCACAAGGTAACACCCTTGGTTACTTTCCGAACAGACGCTACAACGGTCATAATTGTGTGGTGGCACCTGGCCACGCCCACTTTGAATACAATTTAACCTCACTAGGTTAACTTCCATTGATCGGACGTCCTGACTCTAACGCCGAGTAGGATTTCTGTTACTGATACTAATTTGCTGAGTATCTTCATCCATATAAATTGGCATCCACCAGTGATTTAACAAATGCTGAAGTGCCTCCTGGACAAGGGTACAACCTCGATCGTTTTAGCAACCCGCTTTACAGCTTTGGTAATCATGTGATATTAAGAATCCGAGTTGGACCTGCTCAGCATGTAATTCTACCAGGTTGGTATTCATTACGCGAATATCAAAGATCTGAACCATACTGATCTGATAGGGATTCCTATTATGGTAGTCTTGGATCCATCCAAGATCCATCTGACGCTGGAGGGCCTCTTGTATGAAAGAGCATCCCTGTTTGTTTACCGAGCAAGTCAGACAAGAACTGTAATCATGCCACGACAGATTATGATACTGGCTTTGCCTTGAGTGCATTGCCACCAAGTTGACATTCATTGTACGGATGTCATGGTTCTGAATGATGTTAGAATTCGTGTAGACCATGTTAACTCCATGAACTCGGTGCTCTTGGATCCATCCGAGATCCATCTGTTCCTGTAGAGCTGCTTGCACTACCGAACATCCCTGGTTGTCTTTAGAGCAGATATCACACTGGTGATAGTTATGAGGTGGCACATGGCCATATCCACTCTGTCTACAATGCATCTTAACCAGATTGGTCTTCAATAAGAGTACACCATAAATTTGATAGACATTGTTAGTCTCTTTCTCAATCAGATTGATTGCAGCCTTCTCATGTTGAGGCAGCGGGTTCGTGAGAACATTAGGATTCATATCTTTGAAGGATAAGAGCCGGCTCCTAACAAGCTTTTGCACGTCAGACTTGAAATTGAGACAATTCTCAATGTTATGCCCTGAACCTCCTTGATGATAAGGGCAAGTTTGATCCACCTTAAACCAAAAAGGCGGATTTTTCGGTACTGTAAGAGGGGACTTAGTCTGAATGTGCCCCTTAGCCAGTAGTAATGGAAACAACTCTGCGTACGTCACGGGTATAGGATCAAATCCTGGTGGCCGTGTTGTACGGTTGTTGTTATATAGAAGACGAGCATGCTGAGGAGGCTGTTGTGTCCTTTGTTGATCAGGTTGGCTCTGTGCAACCTGAGGTTGATACGTAGGAATAGGCGCAGGACTGATAGCAGGAGTTACAGCTACTACTGGTTGATATCGACGCCTTTGCTTTCCGAGAGAGATATTCCCAATATCTTGCTCTTTTTTCTTAGGGAGAGCACTACCGTATCTTTTAGTACCGCTCGTCGATCCAGTGTCTTTTACCAAACGTCCTTCTCGGACGGCTTCCTCAAGACGTACACACATGCCTACCATCTCGGTGAAGTCACTAGGTGCACTGGCAACCATTCGTTCATAGTAAAATGAGCTTAAGGTCTTTAAGAAGATCTTTGTCATCTCTTTTTCCTCAAGAGGTGGACAAATTTGAGCGGCAATTTCACGCTGCCTTTGAGCATACTCCTTAAAGGTTTCCTTGTCCTTTTGCAACATTGATCTGAGTTGATCTCTGTCGGGTGCCATGTCCAAATTGTATTTGTATTGTTGGACGAAGGCAGTAACAAGATCTCTGAATATGCTGATCGTAGTACGGTTTAAACCCATGTACCATTTTAATGCGACACCGGTTAAACTATCCTGGAAGTAGTGAATTAGTAGGTCCTGATTCTCCGTCTGAGCTGACATCTGCCTAGCGTACATCACCAGATGGCTCTGAGGGAAAAAGTTACCCTTGTACTTTTCAAAGTCGGACACTTGGAATTTGTGCGAGACTTTCACATTGGGGACCAGACAGAGGTCTGCGGCGTCCTTTCCAAATAGATCCTGACCGCGGATGGCTTGCAGTTCTTTCTGCATTTTCAGGAATTGCTCCTGGAATTCATCCATTCTATCGAACATAGTTTCCTTTTTACCAGCAGGTATCGGTGGAATCTGTCCTTCCGGGACAGTGTGCACCACAGGGGGTGGTACCGTTACTACGGCAGTGAATCTTGGCGTTTCCCGAAGTTTGTAACCTTCAGGAGTCTTCAGTATGCCCCTGGCATCCTTTAGGCCCAGCGGCTTTTGTTGCGATTCCCAGATCTTCAGCGATCGGCGGAACATATCCTTCTGGGATATAGTTAACAGGCATGCCCCAAGGACGATCTTTCGGCATTTGATACCTAGGATCATACTTCTCCATGATGGGCGTTGAGGTGATCTCTGAGATCACAGTTCTTTGTAGCTGAGCTTCTGCCATGGCTTGTATGTCGTTATGAAGCTTTCTCATATCCTCTCTTAGAGCGTCGATCTCTTCCTTCAACTCTCTGTTTTCTTCCTCAAGATCATCCATCCTTTTCTGACGATTGGCCCGAGTGTTGTACGAATGAGACAATTTGACTCTAGAATCGAGACACAAACGTGAGATTCGTATGGAAGAAGAATACGTGATGTGAGAATGATGAATTTAATTATTATATTAATTGTTTTTTGGTTTAATCAAAATAAACTTCGACAGTTAAATTACAAATATCAAACGGCGGGGGAACCCCTTTTTATTGAATTCAAAGGATTGCAGAAATGGAAATACAGTAGATTACAAGGTGCAGAAACAGAAACCTAAGCTAATGGGTCCCGAGTCCTCTCTGAAGAGAAATCAGGTGCTGATTCTGGTACTTTCCTTTTCTTTGACCGGGGCTCTTGGGCCGTTGTCGGGTTGTCATTCCTTTGTCAGGTGAAAGGAGTGAGCAAATTCTTTTGGTCATCTTGATTCTCTACAGCATGCTGCTCCAAAATTTCAATCAGAGCATCTTTCTCTTTCAGTAATTGCTGTATTTTGATGCACTCTACATCGAGGGTGCGATACTTGTTCTTCCAAGACCTTCTCTCCTTTTGAACTTTGTTGAGAGTAACCTGAAGCTTTTCAGTTTCAGTCATGAAGTACATGACAGATTCCTTTGGCGGAAGAATTCTGTAACGAGGATAAGGCATTTTTAGCTTGAGAGCTCTAGTTTGTACCCAATGGAGATAAGGCTCCACCGAGACACAGTCCGGTTTTCCCAGAGACTCTCGTCCTTTCTTATGAACCTGTTTCCATGCATACACTATTTCCATCTTTAGTGCTCTGTCATTTTCTCATTCTTTGAAGAAAAGACCTTCCAGATGAACACCCCGTGGGACGTGTCTCATCGGGTATCCAAATTAACGACGAACGAGAACTGGATGATAGTTGATTCCTCCTTTAGTTCCTATGAGGGGTACGTTGGGGAAGTTTCCACAACGATCAATGATTCTAATTCCATCATAGATCCTATTACACCAATCTATATCAGAGTTGGTGAGGGACATGATCTTCTGCGACCAACGTAAGGCACTCTTGCAATCCCAAAAAGCAGTAGACTTAGGCAAATAGGAGATAAACCATTTGTAAAGCAGAGGTACACAGCATGTGATCTCCCTTCCGCTGTACAAATTTCCTAAGTGTACAGAATGATACGCATCTGCGAGCAAAGTCGGCACAGGATTTCCAATAAGAAAAACCTTAATGGAGTTGATATCGACGAAGTTATTGATGTTGGGAAACAAAAATAACCCGTAGGTGAGCAAGACAAATATGCTTTCAAAAGCAGTCACGTTTCCTATACTGGCAAAATACAGGGCTTTCTTTGTCAAGAACTGGGTTGGCAAACCTTGTATGCCACCCTTAGTAGTCATATGAGTCCTGACCTCAGACTCGTCAAAATGAATTGCTCTTGCAATGGTCTGATCCTTTGGAATTTCTTCCAGTCCAGAAAAAGGAGCTCGATCAGTGATGTGTAAATCGATCAAATGAGAATACTCCTCCAGCGTTGGTGCAAGCTGGTAATCCGGGAATGTGAAACAGTGATAAACCGGATCGTAGAACTGAATGAGCGCATCCATGATTCCCTCAATCACATGGACTCTTAGCAGTGGTAGCAAACCTCCGTGCTTGGCTCTGAAAGCCTCAGGGTTAGTGATCATCCTTGCTAACCTTCTCAAATCCTCTAGCTTTGGAACCTTGAAGGTGTACGTATGAGTTCTCCTTCTACCAAAATCCATTAGTACAATCCTTTTCTCTAATATTTGCAATCTCAGTCTTAGTTTAATTTGAAAAACATAGAGACTAGAAGAGAAGATTTTTTTAATGTTTTAATGTTTTTTAAATGAATGCATGAATGCAACACACAAAAACATAGAAAAAACATGGGGTCAAAGGGTCATTGTCATGAAGTCAAGGCTCTACCCATCCCCAAAGGTTTATACTAAGGTGATTTTTGTACCTGTACTCATTATCATCAGCTCCTCCCAGGAAAGCAAAAAGCGGATCGCCAGCGAGTTGTAGAGCAATCTTAGAGTAAGTGCCATTCACCGAGAATAGATCACCAGCCTCAAATGAGGGTAGTATCGCGTAACAACAATTTTCTATAGTTTCCGCACTACGAAAGGGTTTGGCTCCTCAGCTTCTCAGACCTAACAATCGGCCCATTGTCTAGATGAGATAATGGGTTGCATTGGTCAGCCTCCACTGAGGTTGATGGTCGACCTCGTCGCCATCACTTATCTTAAGTGTATACTCAATCTTTCCACATGCGGCATCACACGCATTCCCATTAGCAGAAGAATAAGCATGTATAGCAATTAGGAAAAGCAGTATATATATATTTGTCCTAAACATCCTAGACCTTTAAAGCTATGAATCCTAAGTTCCTGACAGAAATGGGTTCCCCGGCGGAAGCCCCAATATGTGGTTTTCACACAAGTGAAGAAAAAGGAAATCAGAATTTGGCCCCACGGTGGGCGCCATTTTTCTGTAGCGAGCGATTTTGGACGCGGTTCTTAAGCACTGGTCGCTCTCTGCGGTTGAGTTTACTACAGGTCGATTCATTTTTTATCCTATTAAAGCTGATGAAGGAAGGGAAATAGATGTCTCCAATTAACCCTACTTTGCATACTGAGTTTAAACAGCGGTCTATTAGGTTACGAATGCTATCAATGTGGGGGGCCTTTATACTGGTTATTTGTATTTTCGCCAATACGGTTCTCTTTCCTTCTAGGATCTTATAGCGGGGAACAAGGATTATGATGTTAGGATTGACGCTTTTTGATAGATACATGTGAGTATGGGATTTTGGGTTTTTGTTTAGTGTGCTCGCTAAGATTTTTCTTTCAATCTTATGCCTACGTATTCCCGTTTACCGAAACAGGTAAATCAGAGCGTTCGTAGTTCCTCCTATTCTATGGGAGGAAATGGTTATTTTTGGTGTCTTGTTCAAAGCCCAAGACGTGAAGCGAAAGGTGATTTGTATCTTGTTCAAAGCCCAAGATGTGAAGCTGAAGGGTCTATTTGTATCTTGTTCAAAGCCCAAGATGTGAAGCTAAAGGTTTTTGACTTTAGAGAGAATTTGTCATCTCTAAAGAGGGGGCTGTATGTCACAACTGTTTATAAAGGAGAATTACTTTAACCGGGATACGCGGATCCTAGTAATGCCATAATTTCCTTTATAAGGGTTTTAACCTGAAGGAGAAGACTTTAACTCAGTTTAGAGCAATGTTATCTTTCCTTAGGAATTTCTCATGCTAAAAGAGGGACAATGGCATGGATGTAGAAGATCCAGAGGCTTGCCGCTTATAGCGATTAGATGAAGGGAGTTGCTTGATGTTTGTGTACTGTGAACGAGGCACAACTTTGATGCTAAAAGGTTAATTGGATTAACCAGTGGTTTTCTTATACAAAGCCTAAGAGGAGGCTATCATGTGTCTCGTACAAAGCCCGAGAGAGAGGCTAAAAGGTTTTTTGACTTCGCTGGGAAGAATCATTGTACAAAGCCCAAGAGGAGGCTAAAAGGTTTTGACTCGACGATGAAGTCTTTTGGTATCTCATACGAAGCCCGAGATGGAGGCTAAAATTTGTTTGGTTCAATAAGAACCTTTTTTTGTATCTTGTATAAAGCCCGAGATGGAGGCGAAAGGGGTTATTGACTCAACGAGGGAGTCTCTTATGTGTCTCGTACAAAGCCCGAGAGAGAGGCTAAAAGTTGTGACAGGTCCAGTATACTGATTTTAAAGAGAAAATCAGTTCTTATATGAGCAACACTGTACTCAAGGATTTGATTCAAGGATCCGAGTTATTCTTGTTCTTTAAGGAAGTGGTAAATCTGAAGGGTATCGAGACTGTCCGAGTCTTCGGGGTTCCTTCCTATTCTTAAAGGGTGCTTGAGAATGTCTTTGAGACTCAAGGAGATTAGACTGTCCAAGTCTATAGTTTTATCTTTTGTACTACGCTTCAAGAAACAGTAGTAGACTCTTTGAAAGGACTGTTCTATGCAGATGATTAAGGGACTGAGTCCCAAAAATGGTTTTCTGTACAAAGGGATGAGTCTTACACTCTCTCAAGAGGCCTAAAAAGTTTAAAGAAAAATAGTGGGGCTTATAACACGAGGGTAGGCCCAATTGATTTTTTCGTTTAAAAATGGCGATCACGCCGAGGTTTTCTTTTAACGCAGAGGGACTTATACAATAAGTGAGGCCCAAAATGATTTTGGTTAAAAGGGGATTGGGTCTTACACTCTAATAGAGGCCCAAAATTTTTTTAAGAAAAGAAATTGGTCTTACTACTCGAGGGTAGGCCCATGGTTATTTTGAAAAGGCGACGATCGCGCCGTTTGTTTTTGACGGTGTCGGGACTTATACAATACAATGAGGCCCAAAAATGATTTGGTCAAAAAAAAGGATTGGGTCTTACACTCTATTAGAGGCCCAAAAGTGTTTTGAAAATGATTTATGAGGGTTGAATTAATCCAAAAACCCTAATTTATTTTCAAAAATGATTTTAATTGAATAAAAATTCAATTAAAATGATCAAAATTGTTTAACATATGGAAAACAAATTGTGATCTTGGATTAATGCTTCAAAAATTAAGTATTGACCTACAAAATAATTAGAAAACATTAAAAGTTGCAAAAATCAAGGTGGAAAAAATATTTTAAATGTTAAAAACAATTAAAACATTAATTCTTTACAAAAATATCAATTATATGAAATAAATAATATTTTTGGGATTTTTTGATAAAATAAAATATTTTAACATTTTTGTGAATTATTAAAAAAAGAATCAACTCAAAATCATTAAAACTCAGAGAGAAATTAATTTTTGAATCAATTTTTGAATGCTTGGACTTGATTGAAATTGGCTGGATCACTTCATGGCATCTCAACTGCATTTTGGTTAAAACCTTGAGCAATTGACTGGTGATTCTGAGAAATCAGTGTTACAGTTGTTGTTTAAGTGTTTAATCAGCTCATATGTGATGTATGTGAGGTGTGTGAGTGATTGGTTTGAGTGGAATTGTCCTCTAGCTCAAAACCCGATAGCTACCTTGCTAAGAAAGGCATTTTTGCCAAGAGAAAGAGATTTTGAGAAAGGCAAGTGTTGTAGGCCTTTGGTGTACTTAAACTGATCACAATTAAGCTCTATTTATAGTAGAGCAAGTTTGTTTTGCAAGGAATAGTGAATGGCAACTGCTGAGTAGGTTTGTTCAATGTTGGCCAATGGAAGTTCAAGTCTCCTCTAGCCATTGACTAGAGGTTAGGGCACAGGCTGCTGGTTCCCTTGGTCTTGGATAAGTCTTGACTGAATTCAAATGAAAATGGCTCAGTCCATGCCAACTTGATGCTTCCATTGAATGCTCCAATCCAAATTTGGAGTCTTGTCCCTATTTTGGCCATTCTAGGTTCAACATGTTATTTCTTGTTCCAAAGACTTTGGAGGCTTGGCTCAGTGATTGTCCCCTTGAGATTCAATCCTCAGATATGTCCAAGTGGATAGGAGTGTTTGGATTTGCACAATTTTGGCAAATCGAGCAAAAATGCAAATTCTGCCTTGCCTTGACAGATTTCAACAAGGCAATTTGACAATGTCATAACTCATAGCCCAAATGGAATTTGGCAATGTTCTTGGCCATTTTGGAAAGCCCTTACATGATAGAACAACTGTTTGAACATGTTTGGTTTTGATCTCTTTTGAATCCAAGTGAAAAATCCCCCTACATTTGGAAAAAAATGAAGACATATTTGGACTTAGTGAAATTTCACTAAGTGTTGGAAAAAGTGACATTTTCATTTTTCAGCCATTTTGATCACTCCGTAACTCAAAATCCTTAATGAATTGGACTTAGGTCTAGTTGAAGTTTTTGTAGAGGGTGATGAGGGCTACAAATCCATATTTGGATGAGGAAAAACGGCTTTGTGGTTTAGGAGTTATGATCCTCCAAAGTTGGTACCCTAGCCAATTTATTTTTAACTTAGAAAATTTTCTAAGTTTTTATGGTTACCCCTTTTACAAGTTATCCAACATTTCTTGATTTTTCTTGATGAATGATGATTCAAATCATACATTAACATCATTTTAGGGTTAAAAATTCATTTTGGTGAAAAATCTCAAAAGGTCAAAGTTGACTTTTGTGCACAGTTGACTTTTTATCAGATGAATTCCAAACTGTGCAATTCTTCAGGAAATCATGTCCTTGACCTAAATCAAACTTGATGGACATGTTCCATGGGTGTCATAGGGTATATTGAGGCATGTCCTAGGGTTTGGGAGCATGTCCTGGTCAAAAGTCAAAGTTACAGTTGACTTTTTCCTTAAAACCCTAATTATGGTGCAGATGAAATTGAGACTTGTTACTCAAGCTTCTTGAATTAATCCATTGTTCCAAATGGATCAATATAGTTCATTAGAGACCCTCAAACCCTCTCTTGAGGTCTTGGCTCATGATTTGTCCCAAAAGTTAACTTAGGGGTGAATTAGGTCAAAAAACCCTAATTCCTGATTTTTGATGTATGCATCCCCTAAGGTCAAATTGCCTTGATGGTTGGGTCCATGAGGTTCCATGGAGTATATTAGGTTATGTTTTGGATCCTTGGCTCATGCCCAGAGGAAAATTTCCCTTTGGAGGCCCTGATCGACCAAAACCCTAATTTGGTGACACTGGCGATCTTAAGATTTGATCCACCTAGAAGGGAGCATCCTTGTGCTTGATCCTTGAAGTGGGAGTCCTCTTGATCCCTTGTGGATGTTTGAGAGGTTAGACAAGTTGAAGATCATGTTGTTTCTTGATTGATTCTTTGTCTAAGGCTCTGAGAGGGCTTGAAACCCTAATTTTGATTGTACTGGATGCTCACCCATCTTAGGGGAGACTGATGAAGTATGATGGTTCCCCATATTGTGATGATGATTTGCACAGTGATGGGAAATCTTAGTGGTCAAAATTTGGGGTATGACAATAAGCGCTATTAATTTCGCTTTTTAATAGAACTTTGCAAAAAGCGCCAACATAAAATGTCCCGATGTTCGATTTAATGTTGGTATTTAATAACACTTTTTGACAAAGCGTTATTGTTAGCCTCGTCTGTTTAAGAGCACTTTACTCGGAAATACTATTGTAGAATCTTATCTTTAATAATGCTTTCATAAAAAAGCGTTATTATATGTATTTTTGATACATTTATATTTGTGAGTCATTCGATATACAATAAAAAATAATAATATTATTTTTCTAAAAACGGAAATATAATCAAAATATCATTTATAAAATAAACTTAATTTGCATCAATAAAAAATCTTTAATGAAAAATTAATCCTATACATAATAAGAAGACAGTACAGCCAAATCAAAACAAGTATATAGTATACACTAAATATTATAACTAAAGTAGTACAAAAAATATGACTTCAGTTTGCTCTCTGTTATGACACACTTCTTAATCAAATGAACCAAACAAAGATGAAGATGATCTTAAGACAAAGAACACCAAAAAAGTCAAAACAATGGAAAACGGGTAGCGATAGAATGGGAGAAGTAGCAACAAAGCAACGTTGATGGATGACCATCAAAATGGATATATAAAGCTATGATCATGGGGAATAATGGTACTCCAGTAGTGGATGATGCATAAGCTGAAGAAGATGAAGGAGTGGCAATGACAATCTTGGATTTGGAGAACATGAAGGTCAAAGAACAGGCTGAGAGAGAGAGCGAGAGGAAAATTTGGAGAGAATCCAATTCCATTAAAAAATAATTGGGAAATTATTGTGTTAATGGAGTTAGTGGGAGTTATATAAATGACTAAGTAATAAAATAAAATTTAATTAGAAGAGAATTAAACCATTAATAGAAGAAAGCAACTATTGTATTATTTTAGTAATTTTTAATTAATTAATTAATAACTAAAGAATATTTGAGAAATAATTTGAGTTAATGGAATTAGTGGGTGGGTTATACAAAAGACAAAGTATAATAAGAAAACAATTTGCACTATTTTTAGGGATTTTTAATTAATTAATTATTAATAAATATTAATTAACGAATATCAATGACTTATAAGAAAAAAAATTCTTTTAGTGGAGTAATTATTATTAAATAAATAAACATAGCAAATAAATAAAAAAGAAATAATATCAAGTTAGTAGGATAATTATTATTAGATAAATAAATAGAACAAATATATTAAATTATAGAATTGATCTTTGTTTTGGTGTCAAAAGTTATTAAATGACTTAACAACTTTTATATATAAGATAAGATAGCATACCATTATGGCCACCAACGTTAGCATCGTATTCGTGCCATATGGGTATGTGAATACTCATACCACTACTAGGGGTGGAAATAAGTTAGGCTTAGTCAGCCTTTGGCAAGCCTGAGCCTTTACCTGCTAAAATAATAAAAGCCTAAGTCTGGCCTATGGCTTATTAGAGGCTCATTTTTCAGCATAAGCCTAGCCTTTTTGAATGCCTGATTGGTTGATTAGCCTACTTAAAAAGTGATCTGATGTGATCAGACTGGATCGTCGTGGCCTCCGTGTAGGGCAGATGATGATCGTAGGAGAGGAAAAAGGGGTAGAGGTACCTGCAAGGTACTTCGATGCCAAAGTAAGTGTTTGGTCAAAAAGAGAGAAAGCAAGTAAGAGATGTCAAGTATTGAATATTTGATACCTGCCCCTCTCAAGCGAGGGGATATTTATGGGTGGATTTCTGGCGAGCAAAGCGCCTGGTCTACCAATGAGGGATTGCCAAATGGAGTGCAAGGCGCGTAGCATTTTGACTTGGACTAACCGTTTCCGTGATATCCGGGGAGGCAGTTGGTCGCGTGAACTACTATGCGCGTGAAGGGGACATGCCCAACGGCTAGTTTCTGGCTATTGGGCCTGTTCAAAGGCTGGATTGGATTGGGACTTGCCCCTCTGGGGGCACAGCGCCTGCCTAGTCCAGAACATGAGCCCCCCAAGTACTTGCTCTGGAGGAGAGTGAGGACTTAAGGTAGCCGTGTAAACAGTCATCTTTCAGGGGAGAATCTTTTCCTCATCTATGCGAGCAGATTGGTTGCCCGGGGGACATATTTTGAAGATGTATTTTTTGTCGATCACGCTCTTGTGGAAGTGACCGTTGCAGTGGCGTTTTTGTGTCGGGGACCCTTGGTGTGCGAGTCGGTGAGGGGACTTGCTCGCAGAATATCAAAAGTCTGGTGCCTGTAATGTTTCTGCTTGGGAATGTCAGACGCATGAACCGTTTGACACGTGTTAAACATGCAGCCCTTGTCAAACCTGGAGTCGCCTAGGCAATGTGGCCTTTGCGATTCCCCACGAGCAAATGCTTATAAAAGGAGGGAGGAAGGACTCATTTGTCCACTTTTCACAAATTTCCTCTCCTCTCTTTTTTGCTCTGCACTTTGTCCTCTCGCCGGAGCCGCCGTAGATCTTCATTGTCTCTGTTCACACCTTCACCTCCAACTCCATATTCAAGTAAGTTGTTCATCTTTTCTGCATTTTTCTTAAGTGTTCTTCATTTTCTGCGTTCTTCATGAATTGTCCGGTTGAAGATTCACGTGTTCTTTGATGAACACGTGAATTTCTGGGAGTCTCATGAAGAACGTGGTGAACATGGAATGAACACTGTGTTTTTGCGTAGATTCTCCTTTGTTTTGGTTAGGATTAGTTTTAGGTTTGTTGTCGGCAACTAGGCCTGTTCGACATAAAGTTCTGGCTTTTCGCGATGAGCTTGCCTTGTTTCGAGCTCACTTAACGTAGTTAAGTCGTAGAGATTCGTCCCCGTCCCTGGGGGGCGACGTCGTCGTCGTATTAGGTCGTGGTCAAAATGGGCTCGGGGTTGTCCTCGATTTCTTCCTCGCCCTTTCACTTGACTAGTGGTGGAAGGGTGGATTTGAACTTAGTCATCGAATTCACTTTTCTTCCTCTATTTTTCAAGTGAGAATGGCAGATCCTCGCGATGAAGTCGTGCCCGACGCCCAGGCCGCGCAAGAGGAGGCGGAGCAGGCCATCGAGTATGCCAACGTTCAGGTCGCGAGGGGGAACCTTCAATGGATTGCGCACGAGCCATTGTCGACCAAGTCGACGTTTACCGAGAAGGAGGTTCGTGAGTTCCCATATCTGGAAGATCGGGCCAAGGATGCACCCGTGCAATGGAGGGCCTTTCGTCCAATCGAAAATGACAGGATCTGTTCGATCTACCCGGGGATGCGGTTCCCCATGTATGAGTTTGCCTTTGTGGAGACTAGGTTTCGGCTGCCTTTCACAGACTTCCAGGAGGCCCTTTTTCGTTACCTCGAATTGTACCTGGCCCAGCTTCATCCAAACGCGTTGGCCTTCATACGTGCCTTCGAGCTGGTGTGTCTCTATCTGCGCGTACCTTACTTCTGGCCCTTGTAGGGCCTTGCTGGTGAAATAGATGGGTTTCTGCTCGTCTGTTGTTTCGCGGACGAGGGCAGCGCTAATGGCTTCACCGGCGACAGAGAGGTATAAGTATAAGGTTTCCCCGCATTCTAGTCGGGAAAGCACAGGTGGCTCGGACAAAACCTGCTTAAGGTGGGCCAGGGCTTGCTCGCATTCTTCTGTCCATTCGAAACGGGTCTCTTTCCTAAGCAGTTTAAAGAAGGGCAGGGTGTGCTGAGCGGATTTGGCCACGAATCGAGAAAGGGAGGTGAGCATCCCATTTAGGGATTGGATGGACTTCTTTGACCTGGGCGTGGGGAACTCCGCGAATGCCCGACATTTATCTGGGTTTGCTTCTATTCCCCTTTCGGTGAGATAGAATCTGAGGAACTTCACTGCTCGCACGCTGAAGGTGCACTTTTCTGGGTTAAAGCGCATTTTACATTTCCTGGCTTGGTCGAAGACCTTTTGCAGGTGATTCGTGTGATCGGATTCCTCTTGGGACTTCACGATCATGTCGTCCATGTATACTTCAAGCATGTCCCTGATCTGTGATCGGAAGACTTTGTTCATCATGCGCTGGTACGTGGACCCAACATTTTTTAGACCGAAGGGCATTACGTTGTAGTAATAGTTCCCCGAGGAGGTCATGAATGCGGTATACCTCTTGTCCTCTTCGGCCATAGGGATTTGATTTTATCCCGAATAGGCGTCAATGAAGGACAAAAGTTTTAAACCGGCAGAGTTATCTAAGAGTTTATCTATGCTCGGTAAGGGGTAAGCATCTTTCGGGCATGCCCGGTTGAGATCGGTATAATCAATGCACATGCGCCATTTTCCACTATGTTTTTTCACGAGTACAATGTTGGACAACCAGGTTGTATACCTGGCCTCCGATATGAATTTCGCCTCTAAGAGGTCTTGTACAAGTTTTTCGGCAGCCTGTGCCTTCTCATTGGACTGCTTCCTTCTCCGTTGTGCGACAGCGCGAGCAGCTGGATCAATGGTCAAATGGTGGGACGCGGTCTCCGGGTCTAAACCGGGCATATCTGCGGCGCTCCAGGAAAATAGGTCAGCGTTGTCGTCCTGGCATTTCTTCAATTGCAGCTTGACTTCGTCGGACAATCCTGCGCCTATCTTCACTCCTCTGTTGGGGTTATTATTGAAGGTGACGACTTCGAATTCCCCGTCTGGGACTGGCCGCATGAGAGTTGAAGTGGGGGAGCTGGTCGTCCCTGTTGGCGTGACCTCACCATTATCTTTCTTGTCCTCTGAAATTCGGTTGTCAAGGTCGATAGTGTGCACGGGAAGTGTAGGCTTCTTGTTCAGTTGGTCATCTTCGGTTGAACGATCTCCCTCCCTTGGTCGTTTGGCTGCTTTTGGTGCTGCTCTGATCTGGTTCTGTCCCCTGGTCGCTGCCTCGAAGCATCTGCGTGCAGCTGCTATGTCCCCATGTAGAATTGCGACGTGACCTTTCTCAGTATAATACTTTAGCTTGAGGTGGACGATTGAAGGAACAACGATTAGTTCTGCGAGTGCTGGACTGCCCAAAATACATTGATACAGCGACGGGTAGTCGATCACCAGAAACTGCGTCTTGATCGACCTGGACGCTTCCTCCTCCCCGAATGTGACCGGCAGCTCCAAGTATCCCCAAGGTCTGGTCGTGGCTCCGTTGAACCCCTGCAGATTGGATCCCACATACGGTGAGAGGTTCTTCTGGTCCAACTTTAGGGTGCGAAATAGGCCTGTGTACATAATGTCCACCGAACTGCCCTGGTCGACTAGGATCCTTCGGACGTCGGTGTTTGCTAGTATGGCCCTGATGAGTAGAGGAATGTGAGAATTCAGGGAACCCCTAGGCAGCTCCTCACGATAGAACGTGATCGGTTGGGAGTGTCCCTTGATTTTCTCGAGCGTGGACAACCGGTCAGGACTGCAATCTATAGGCTGCTCGAACTTTCTTTTGATAGATCCTACTGTCAGCTCATTGTACCCCCCGCATGAGATAACCATGGTTGCAGGGAAAACTTCCCAGTGCTGTGGACGGATGCCTGGGAAGGCTCTTCGAGGTAATCGGGAATGACGAAGTCCTCTGGTCGCATAATGGACATGGCGACCTGCGGGGGAGGACTGGATTGGGACGATTCTGTCTCCTTCTTTGAATCTGATGCCTCTCGTCGGGAGGACTCACCTTTCTTCACGTATTGTTTCAAGTGACCCTCCTTGATGAGGATTTTTATTGCGTCTTTGAGGTGCATGCAGTTCTCGGTTGTATGGTCGTGGCTGTGGTGGAAGCGACAATACTTGCTCTTGTCGACGTTGCCTTTGGACGTTGTTGGTTTAGGGAACCTGACGCCCCCCTGCTTGAATTTTGTATTGACGCATTTGGAGAGAATGCGTTCACGGGGAGCCGTAAGCAGGGTATATTCCGTGAAACGGCCAGCATGCCCTTTACTTTCTCGAGGACGATCATCTCGTCGCCTTTCTTTTCCTTGCCGGGATGTCTCCGACTCTTCTTTTTTTGGTGGCCGGGTGTTGTCCCGGGCGTGATAGGCAGCCTCCTTCTCCTCGTATTGTATGTACGCTTCAGCTTTTCGGAGGAGTTCTGTCAACGTTCAAGGAGTCTCAATCCCGACGGCTTTGCGAAACTCACTCTTTGGTTTCAGGCCTTTTTCGAGAATATACTTCTTCATATGGTCTGTTGTATGGACCTCCACAGCTTCTTTGTTGAACCTTTCGATATATGCCTGCAAGGATTCATCCTTCCCTTGTATAATAGCTTCTAAGGTGGCTTCCGACTTGGGATGTCGTTGGGAAGCTGTAAAGTGTCAGGCAAACTGAGTCTTCAGGTTTCTCCATGATGTGATCGACCCTCGAGGAAGTCGCTTGAACCAAGCCATTGCCCCCTTCCTCAGCGTGATCAGGAATATTCTGCATTTTATGGCCCCGGTCATGTTGGGGTAATGGAGCATGGCTTCTATGTTCTCTATGTGTTCGCCGGGATCGGTGGTGCCGTCGTAGGTCACCAGAGTAGGGGGCTTCTCTAACCCGCGAGGAATTCTTGTGTCCATGATCTCCTGTGAAAGGGGGTCGTGGACATCGTCGTCGCTGCTTGAGCTTGGAGAACGAGAGAAAGAATGGCTACGACCACGGCTTCTGCTGCGTCGCGGCGAATGCCTGTGCGTATGGCGGCGCTCATGCTTATCTGGCTGACGGGGCTTCTTGGACGTCGGGGAGCGTCTTGACTTTCGCGGGGGAGATCTGCGGTGCCTTCGGGCGAGATCGGACGCAGGCTCCTCCGATCTCGATCGTCTTCTCGCCGGGGAGGGACTTCTGGACCTGTCGCGTCTCCGTTTCTGAGGGGGAGATCGAGGACGTGGAGACGGGCTGAGTTGTTTCTCGGAGACAAGCCGCTCTTGGCGGACTTACTCGAGAGCCTTAATTTTTTCTCCTTGCTAGAAGATCAAAATGTTTGATCTGTTGAGAGAGGCAATGAGGGCAGCTATGCTTGAATCATCGTTCTGCGGGACAGGAATGGGCTTGAAAACTCGTTCGACAGCTGGTGCCCTAGGTTTCACTTCCTCGGGGGTTGGGGACGCAGTCTTTCCGTCCCGGAGGTCGGTTTCTTGAAGTACGTGCTTGGAGAAGACGTGGTCGGCGTTGTCAGTTACGACGGCAGCAGCAGAGTCTTGGCGGGCATCATTCTTGGTGGAGGCCATGATGATCAAAAGAATTTTAGGGAGAGATCTTTGGTCTTTGGGGTGAAAAGATGAGGTATCTTGATTCAAAAAGACGGGGAAGCAATGTTCCCACAGACGGCGCCACTAATCTGATGTAATCAGACTGGATCGTCGTGGCCTCCGTGTAGGGCAGATGATGATCATAGGAGAGGAAAAAGGGGTGGAGGTACCTGCAAGGTACTTCGATGCCAAAGTAAGTGTTTGGTCAAAAATAGAGAAAGCAAGTAAGAGATTTCAAGTATTGAATATTTGATACCTGCCCCTCTCAAACGAGGGGATATTTATGGGTAGATTTTTTGCGAGCAAAGCGCCTGGTCTACCAATGAGGGATTGCCAAATGGAGGGCAAGGCGCGTGGCCTTTTGACTTGGACTAACTGTTTCCGTGATATCCGGAGAGGCAGTTGGTCGCGTGAACTACTATGCGCGTGAAGGGGACATGCCCAACGACTAGTTTCTGCCCAACGGCTAGTTTCTGGCTATTGGGCCTGTTCAAAGGCTGGATTGGATTGGGCCTTGCCCCTCTAGGGGCACAGCGCCTGCCCAGTCCAGAACAAAAAGCATATATCATTTAAACATATGTAAATAAGCAATTCAACTAATGTTTAAATATACTAGAGAATCAAAAGTACAATGAGACTAAATGTTTATTTATATAGACTTATTTGAGCTTGCATAGAATCATGAGTTTTGTGAGATTATTTGCTTAGGAGAACCTGTAAAACAACTTATGACATTATTTATAAAGTTTTTTCAACTAATTTTCACAAGTTCTTCAAGATAACTAAAATTTGCTTTTGCATTTTAATATAAAATACAATAAAAAATAATATATTTATTTATATTTATTAAAATAGGCTGGCCTAATGGGCCTAAAAGATTTTTTTAATGGTTTGTGGCCTGGTCTATTTAACTAAATAGACTTATAAAAAAACCTAGGTCTTTTTTACTTAAAAAATAAAAATTCTAATGGCACCCTATTTGTTTCTACTGCACCACGCAAATTTCCACAAATGCCTTCTGATTCCGGAGATGCATCTTCGGACGCACTAAAATGTAAGTTAACGTTAAAATATTATGGAGATGCATCTCCGAAATATTATGGAGCATAAGTCGCGTCAGACTCATCTTCTTCCTCGTTTCACAATTTTCTTAACCTCTCTCAATACACTACTCTACACTAAGTCAAATTTTATTTAACAAGGCTCGAGGGAACTCAAGGAAACATCAATTTTCATCTGTAATATCATCCAACTTCATCAAAAACATTAATTTCAAGTAAGTTTTTTGAGTTTTTGATAAATGTTTAAGTTTTGGAGTAAATGAGTTGAAATGAATGATTAGGGTTAGAAATGAGTAGAAATCACATTTAACATAGTTTAGAAATAGTTTATTAGTTGTTTATTCGCTGAAAATGGTGATCAAAACAATTTTTTTTACCTTGCATGTGGTACATTACGCCATTGATGCAACTTCTGAGTTGCAGAAAATTTTGGAGATGCATCTCCGAAATTGTTCAACATTTAATTTTCTACAGGAAATTTCAGGGATGCATCTTCGAAAATTTTAAACGTTTTAGTTTCCTGGTGATTCTGGAGATGCTTCTCCGGAATTTCTTGCAATATTATTATTTTTTATTTTCTTACTTGTGTGTTGTTTGTCTGCACTAATGGTATGCGTTACTTTAACTTACAGGCACAATGGTTGATAGATATGATAAATTAAGGCATGGTAGGGTTGCTTAGCATATATCCTTTTGACGGGAGCGAAGTCAGTAGGTTCTAGAGGCTCCAAGTCCCTATGGGCAGGCAGAGCCGTCTACTTCTGAGGCTCGTGTTTCTCCTCAGTCCACTCCACCTTCTCCTTCCTGTAGGATACGAGATTCACCATCTGACACATCACTTCCCCCATCCTCTCGCAGGCGTCAAGTTTCACCAGTGCATCCATATATGGATGATGTTGTTGATTCAGTTTCACCTCGTATCCCACCTCCTGCTGATGATGTTACTGATCCAGTGCCACTTTCGAAGGATGAAGCTGCTGCGGATGCCGAGCTAGAGGCTTTTGGAGAAGGTCCAGTTGATTTGTCCTTACTGCTTCTATATCTAGACCATACTGTCAGACATATTTAGGACGGAAAGGTAACATTAGTTGGAGTATTTATTTTTTTACGTTAATTTGAATTTCTGACATTTATTATTTCAGCCAAATTTCTGGAGTGTGATCCCCAAAAGTTTCTTAACCATGGGAGGAAGATTGTTGGCTTTCCTCAGTCGAATGAGGATTGGTTTCAGTCAGTTTTGTCCTTATCTAGGTTGAAGGACTTGTACATGACCAGTTACACTAAAGTCAACCATGAGATGCTTAATGCATTCGTGGAGAGATGACACTCAAATACCTCTTCGTTCCATTTTCCGCATGGTGAGATGTCTATTATACTTGATGATGTCTCGTGTTTGCTACATCTTTCAATCAGGGGGAAATTCCTAGAACATGGGAGGATGACCAAAGACAAGACACTCGAGATGATGGTAAAGTATCTTAAGGCTGATCCAGGGGAGGTGAAAGAGGAGTTGGATAAGACTAGGGGTGCTCATGCTAGATTTGAATACCTGAAGAAAATCTATGAGGCTGAGATCCTGAGAGCACAACAAGCTCTTGGTGATGATGAGCTGGTGGCAGTCCATAGATTGCATGCTTTGAGAGCATACCTACTTTATGTGGTTGACACTGCGATTTTTGTGGACAAGAGTGTCACTTATACTGACGTTGTCTACCTACGGTACTTCTTAGGTTTCGAGCAGATCCACGAGTACAACTGGGGGGAAGATTGGTTTGTCTACCTATATTCGAAGCTGAGAGAGGGTTGTATGTGAAAGACAAAGTAGGTCATAAGCAGCGTGATACTACTGATAGTAATAATGATTTTTCTTTGAATGTTTTATATCATTTTCATTTCATCTTTACAAAACCATTACCAATGATTCGTGCGTTCCAACTTTTTACTTTAGGCTTAGATCCTCCACCACCCCCTCGTATCTCTAACTAGGTAAGTGTGTCTGAGTACACCGAGGATATGCCGTGTGCTACTACTTTTATCACGCCCAAAGGGAACTGGACCGTTGAGCCTTTTAGAGCCTATCTTGACCGTTTGATTGTTGAGGACATGCATTTCAATATCTTTGTTGATCACCGTGAGACATCCATTTGACGAGATCGTGCTATACTCTGGATGGTTAGCCTGAGGATTGCGTCTCACCGCTCCTCATCTGCCCGAGGACGTTATGCGGTAGTTCGGCTACACTCAGACCATTTCCAGACATCATGTTGTCTCTGCACCTCCTGCCTTGACACATAGAAAAATAGATGAGATGTTTGATAATTATGAGAGTCATCTGGTACCGGAGGCAGCACGAGCTATCATAGATGAGAGCGTCTGGAGCTACGTCGAGGGGTACATCAAATGGTTCTTGAGGGTGTCACATCCGTACATGGTGCATGTTACTCTAAAAGACCCGTCGATACCAACTCATCAAGAGATACTAGACGAGGAGTAGACATAACTAGATCATATAGATAATGTCTTGCCTTGGTGTCGTTGTATAATAGAGATTGCGCAGACAGACATTGAGTCAGGTATCTTCCTTGATGGGTCTGATGTCAGGCGAGTCCTAGATGCCATCATGACGGAGACACATGAAGCATTGTTGTACCTGAGACATCGCTGGAGGACAGGGGGATTGATGGCAGAGAAAGTATACGAGGTTGAGAGGGTTGTCAAATACACACATAGTAGTCTCTTATTATATAGTTAGTAATATGGGTTGTACTTTATTTTGACGGTCTTACTACATTATTGATCCCAATTGTACGACATTTTTTACCTATATTACTATTTTATTTTTGTATGGCATTTTTTGTCCATCTGAAATTATGTAGGCCTGTTTATTTATTTATTTTCGAACACTGATAAACAACATAAAGCATGGGATGTTTGTTCTGATACGTTTCAGAGGTGTATCTTCGGGATATTCACGGATATGCATCTCTGGTACAATTCAAATGTAAATGGCTCATGAGTGGGTTGTATTGAATGTTTTAAATTTTTCCGGAGATGCATCTCCAGAATATTTCAAAGTTTATTCAGAAATAGGTGTGTCCAGAGACGCATCTCCAAAAACTAGGGACATTTAAATAATTTTGCGTGGTGGCTAAAAAGTATTAGGGTCTGTTTGGTTTGGGGTAAATGAAGAGTAAGTGAGAGGAGATAATATATAGAAGTTTATGTGTTTGGTTAAAATTTTAAAAGGGGGAGGGGGTAGCTGGAGGGGACCAAAATCTCTCCTTAACCACTTTTTGCTTTCCCCGATTTAGAGAGATTTGGAGGGGGGAGGGGAGGTGTTTCATTTTAATTATAATTATATTTACATATCTTTCCTTGTTATTTATTTAAATATAAATTTAACTTATTACAATGTTAAAAGTTTTATTTGAATAAATTTTATCTTCCTTTTTATATTTTTTGTATTTTTATATCTTCATCTTATTATCATTATATTTGTTTAATGTTTTTATTTTATTTTTTATATTTTAATGTTACTTTTTAATTATCGTTATATTTTTTTCGTAATAACTTTAGTTAGATTTTATTGTATTTGATAATCTTTTTAAAATTATATATTATAATCGTTACGTTTTTATATAATCTTTTATGATATTCTCTGATTGAATACTTATAGTTCGTCAATGAATTTGTATTTGAATTATAAACAGTGTATATCACAAGTCTTATGGTAAAATTAGAAGAATAAAAAGGAAATTAGTTTTAAAATACCTTATCTCCTATTGTGAACCAAACATATTTGTAAATAAAATGCCTCTTCTCCCACCCCCTTTCATATTTTGAACCAAACATATATGTAATTAAAATCCCTCCCGTCCCTTCCCCTCATCTTTCCTCCTTTTGATAAAAATTCTTCCCCTCCCCTCCCCTGCCCTCGATTGAACCAAACAGGCCCTTAATGGTACATTAAGAAATTCTCTAAAAAAAAACTTGGTCTGACCTTGGCTTGTGTAGACTAGGTCGCTGGCCCTAGTTAATTGACCTGACTTATTTCCATCCCTAATCACTACTATTTATCCGCATTTCTAATAAAAATAAACATCAATAATAAAATATCATATCATTTTAAATTTTTAATAACATTAAATAAATTTATTATTAAACTATAAAATAAATGAAAACTTATATTAAATACTGATTTAACATTAATGTGTTTTTTTAAAATTGATAGACATTCAATTATATATATTAATATAGATTAAACTATTTAAATATATATATTATATAGATATCAAATACAGTGGATACTAAAATGTTCATACCCACACTAATATCAGTTTATTTTTTAACAGATGATTACCCAAACTTATACTTGTATCCATTTTTGCAGATTTTTACACTATCCATTATAAATATTTTTTAAAAAACTATTAGAGATGAGTCAAATTATCACCCGTGTTCAATTTAAAACATTCAATTATTCTTACCAAACTTTTCCATCAATATCTTGAAGTAATTAGATAACATAAAGGACAAACCTTAAATAAGAAGAAAAGGAACGTTGAACTATCGACTAAAAACCTTGTCGATTAAAGGTTGAATGAAGTGCTTGAAAATTTTGATACTTTTACCAAAATAACCCAGTTTTTCAAAAAAAAATTCAAAAATACCCCACATTTCAAATTATTTCTCAAAGTACCCAAGTTTGGGAAATTGTTTGCAAGAAGGCACCATGTGAATTGACGACCCTTTGTTAGGGCATGAGTGGTGTCGCCAATTGGATTGGAGACACCTCATGTTATCTCCAATCCAATTGGTGACTGGGTGTCATACTTAAAGGGGAGTCGCCAATTCATCTGGAGACAGCTCTGAAAGTGAATTTTTTTTATATAAATAGATGTGTTCTGATCATTTAGTTCCACATCTCATCTCATATATTTGTTCCACTGATAACATGTATCATCGCCGGTGGGGAAAAGTCGTATATTCGAGAGAGAAGCCTCCGATGGACATGTTGTTTTGGAACATTCAAAATTTCAATCAACTTAAGATAAAGCTTAATCGGTGGTTAGAAGAAGACATTGGTGAAAAGGAAAAAATTCGAAGTATCGAGAGACTTGATCGGCTGCATGGATGGGTTCACGTTAAGACTGACAAGGATGCGAGAGAAGTCATGTTTGGACCGAATGAAATTAGTTTGATTGTTGTAATCAGTTAGAAATGTTTTATGTTTCTTTTTCGTTATCTTTTTTATGTGTCGTATGTGTTGTTTATTGTAAACATTGTTGTAACAAAGACTCATTAATATATGAAAATATTAGGTTACAACAACTGAAAGGATAAGCTAAATCATAATGCACATGTTGCTCCGACATTGGGACAATTTTTTCGGTTGTGTCCGGGCTGACGACATATACTACATAATCTTATCATTTTATCAGTCGTATCCATTTCGGTTCTTGTACGCTTGCTGTTTGGGTGTCCCTTTTTCTTTCTTCGCATCTCATTGTTGTGCCAAACTATGTCACCTTGGCATGGTGGCCAATATTTCCCCATTGGTAGCACTGCGAAGCCTTCGTTGTAGAAATTCATAACATTAATCGCCTTGTAAATATCAGATAAATGACTATAAGCATCCTGACGAGCATGTGCGTATGTCGCAATGACATGTGAGTAAGGTACACGGAAGGCCTGGTACTTGCCATAGTCACACCAACATCTGTTTAGTCTGACAGCATAGGATAAATTGGGTCTCCCCTCATTTTTGTCCATTGTGTCTTGTACACTGAATGTTTGCCTATGACGGTCAAAGACTGTAACTGCATGTGTGCTGACTTTGTTTGTATCCTCTTTCATCACTTTCATTATGCTTTCACTGAATACTTGACCCGACATTAACACTGCACTCCATCTTCCGCCTCTTGTTGTGAAAAGTAACACCAACCTATAATAGGTTGATCTCACCAAAGCGGTGATTGAAAGGTTTCTAATTCCTTTGAATACCCCGTTCATGGACTCCATAAGGTTTGCCGTCATGTGGCCCTAACGACATCCACCATCAAAAGTCCTTGTCCACTTTTCTAGTGGAATGTTATCCAACCACCTTCCTGCATCTGCGTTTGACATCCTAATTTCGTTAAGGTAGTATTGAAATGTTGGTTGAGTTAGAGCATACCCGACATTCACAACTTTTTTGCGAAGGTTTTTGTCTTTGATTGCACGCATGAAGTTTTGTGCAATATGTCTAATGCAATATACATGGGTAGAAGGAGGATTATGCCACCCGTTATCATGGTTATCGTAAGCACTCTCTATAGCAGCATGCCTGTCTGAAATCAAACAGAGATTGACTTGTGGAGCGACACATGTTCTGAGATTCTTAAGGAAGAAACTCCAAGCAGAAGCGGTCTCACCTTCAACCAGAGCAAAGGCTATGGAAAAATCATTATTGTTGTCGTCTTGTGCAACAACCATAAGCATGGTGCCCTTGTATTTTTTGTAGAGCCATGTTCCATCAATTTGAATAACAGGTTTGCAGAATGGAAAACCTTTTATGCATGGTTGAAACGACCAAAAGAGACAGTGAAATATGACATTTCCATCAACAATAGTTCCATCTGGCCTACATGCAGACACTATCTGCATGATTGCAACAGTTCCCGGTGTGTATGTCTTAAGCGCTAAACATTGTATCAATAGATATCTCCAGATGAATTTGCGACTCCCCTTTAAGTATAACACCTAGTCGCCAATTGGATTGGAGACAACATGAGGTGTCTCCAATCCAATTGGCGACACCACCCATGCTCTAACAAAGGGTCGCCAATTCACATGGCGCATTCATGCAATCAGTACCACAAACTGGGGTACTTTGGAAATTAATTTGAAATGTGGGGTATTTTGGAATTTTTTTGAAAAACTGAGTTATTTTGGTAAAAAAAAATCACAAATTTTATCAATATCATGGCCGTTTGATTGAAATACATCACGTCAAATTAGGGATGTTCATGGACGTTAATTCTCATAACCAATCTATAACAATAAATAATCCATATGTTATAACCAATTATTAAAATCAATTGTCATAACATCATTTTTGTAAACTAATTATAAACCGATTAATATATCCATAAAAAATTTTATAATTAATTTTGATTCAATTTTTTTGCAAAGAACTTTTTTTATTTTATTTCAAGAAAAAATATTTATATTCAAAAATAAAAAGTCTTTTTTTTTTTTTTTAAATATAGTTTTTTATTTAAAAAAAACTTTTAAAAATAAAATCTTTTTTTTTTGAATTTTTATGTATTTTTTTACTTACTAAAAAGAAAATTTTCAAAAAATTTATTCTTTCCGTCCCAAAATATAAGAGAAAAAATCACAATCACACTTATTAAAAAAGATGAAAAGAATAATAATTTGACAAAGATTTCGTTGAAATAAATTGTTTTGAAAAATGTGAAAACAATTCTAATTAGTTGTTAGTTATAGAAAAGATGAAAAAGCAAACCTTGAAAAAGAGGAAAGTTAAGACAAAAAAAAAAAAAACACTTTTTCACTTATATTTTGAGATAGAGAAAATTATAAAGCACGAACATCCCAAATACAATACCGATACACCAACACCGACAATAATTTAAAAAATGATAAATTAAAGATAATTAAAAATATCAATGTCCGATACGGACACAAACACACTCTTTTTTAAGGTGTTGGTGAAGGGAGTATTTTTAATTTTTTTTACAAAATAAAATTTAAATGTTTTTCGAAAAGAAAAAAGAATTTTTTTCTCAAATAAAAAAAAACACAACTTAGTTTTTATTTTGGATATAGATATCCAAATAATAGATTTGATTAAAACCATTATATTAACATATCCAAAATATATAAGTTTGGTTAAAACCATACTAATAATTAACTAATAATTAACCGTTTTTAATAACAGAATTTAGATATGGATAATTTAAATATTCCGGTTAATTCAAGCACTGTAGATGGTTGAAAACTACTTATATATCAAGCACCACACACTAGACTAAATCACCTATTAGGCCAATGTAACATAAACAAACTCTTCAATATAATGTCTCTAAAACTAAACAAATTAAAAGAAAAGTAGCCAATCAATATGCATTAAAATCCTATAATTTGGTGGCAAGAAGATTATTAAAAAAACCAAGAAAACCTTCTTACCTACCTATACATCATGACTCTTTTAAGGCCAAGTAAACCCAACTTGCCTTTTGCTAATCCAATATTTTGAATCAAATGATAAATGAATGAAGACAACAGGACTTCATTTCAGAGGAAATATCTTTTCTCTGATTCATTCATGATTGAAAAATCTTTACAATCTACATAGATTCTGAAATATTTCATGTTAATGAACATCACTGTTTCTTTGAGTAAGTGAGATATGGATCTTGAGCAATAGTTAATACATCCGGTCTCTCATTCTGATTATATGTAAGACATCGCCGAATGAAATCCTAAAAAAATTGTACACAGTAGAGATAGTTAGGTTTTAAAGTAAGAATTGTAGATATGGAAGAATGAAATTGCAAATTCAGATAAATCACGAATGCTAATTGTGCTTGAACATGAATAAAGTTGAATTTTGGTGTAATAAATATAACCTTACAACAAGCAAAGATTGTGTCCCCCCATGGAATAATAGAATAATATAAATAAATGAAAGGTGGCCAAAGAGCAATTAGTCACAAGCAAGAGGGCTCAACTCACCTTTGCCTCATTAGAAACAGTAGGTTTAGAGGGAAATTCAACCTTGCGTGCATTAATAATTGTGTCTTCACGAAGTATTTTCTCCTGTGTTTGGTCATGTCCGAAAGGTCGTTTACCAAAGAGCATTTGATAAAACAAAACACCAGCAGACCATACATCAACCTGTTTTCCACAAGTCATATAATGTAAGACGGTTATCAAATAAGATGATTACCCAATGAACAACTAATCATGAAATTTATGCTAAAGTGAAACATACATTGACCAAGATGACTGAAAAATTGAGAACTGATAAAACACAAGAAAAAGCATTGCATGTATTCACTACTAAGAAAACTATTGACCTTGGATGATATAAGAGGTGTCTTGTTGAGCTCAAAGCATTCAGGAGGCAAATACCTGCAAACCAAAAAAAGAGAGATAAAAAAAGACAAATAGGTTTTATTAAAGCAAGTGTTGAAAGATCATAAAAAACTTTAAAAGGAGCATCAAATTTGGACCATTTCAAAGTTTGAAATCCTACAACAAACATTCATCACTTACCAATATGTCCCAGCCCCCTGGGATGTAAGTTCCATACCCTGGGATCCCACATCATTCTCCACAATCTTGCTAAGACCAAAGTCAGTCACTTTGGCACTACCAAGCTCATCAAACAAAACATTTCCAGGCTTTAAATCATAATGGATAATTTTCAGTGTTCTTTTATTCATGTATGTAAGGCCTTGGAAAATCTGAACTAAAATGACCCTAGCCTCCTTCTCGGGCAATGAAGATGTTGTTTTAAGAACAGCGTCGAGATCTTTCCCTGGTAAAACAAATGAGGATCAAAGGAGCAAGCAGTAGACAATACAAGAAATTAAACTAACAATACTTATAGGTCTGGTTTGAATAAACAACTTAATTGAACACTTATAGCATAAATGTTTATCATATAAGTGCTTATCTCAGAATTTGGGTTGGGCCTAACTCATCCCTACAAAACCGGCTTGTAAGGTGAGGATTGCCCCCATTTATAAACACAACACAGACCATATCTCTAAGCAATGTGGGACTAAATCCACCCCTTCAATGCTAACACAATGAAGGTGTTAGGGGCTGCAATGAGGCGAGCCAAGCTGCCACAATTAAGGCGACCAGGGGCTGACCGCAATTAAGGCGGAAAGTCCAACAGCTTATTTAAAATCAAACAGTTTTCATATAAGTTATAAGTTGTTTTCGTAAGCTATCTTGTGGAGCTTATGAAAATAAGCTGAAAACAGCTTTTGGATTGTTTTCATAAGCTCTCTCAAATATTCCCACAAGTGTTTGTTATAAGGTAAACTAAAAAATGTCAATCCAACCAAATCCATAACTTGTCATAAAAGTCAACAAAATAATGATATTCATAAAACAGATGAGAGTATATACCACTACAATACTCTAGGACAGTGCAAAATGTATTATGATCAATCTCAAAGATGTCCCATAAACGAACAATGTGAGGATGGATCAAGGTCTTGTGAATATTATACTCTCGAATTGCATGCCTTATGTAACTTTGCTTCTTCTCTTCACTCCATCCAGCATTTAAACCATGAAGTTTGCAAGCAACATATCTATGATCCACCAAGTCAAAAGCCTGCTGGAAATTTCTTACTTCAAATCACTGCAAAAAGGTATTTATTTACAATTGCCAATATAGGCAAAAAAAAAAAAAAAAACTATCTAGGATTCTAGTTTTACTAACTCAACATTGTATAATATTTGCTCAAGTGTATAAATATTATAAAATGATTACTATTGTACTAAAAAAGTTTAGACCTTGTACACCTCGCTGAATCCTCCCTTTCCAAGAAGGTTTAAAAGGGCATAACGATGGTTTAGAATCTGAAAGCTGTTGAACCGTGAACCATCTTCATCCCGTATGCGTTTCATTTCACGAATTAATCGTCCCTTCTCTAGATCGTAGCGTTCCCTCGCTCGCAAGATAGTTTCTTCTTCCTGAAAATTGTTCAGCCATTAGAAACATAGAGGAAATAGAATAATCTGAAATGTTCTGACTTACTCGTTTAATGTTGGCTAGTCGAGCCTTATATATTTCATCCTGAATGAGAACATCTTCCAGCAATGCAGCATCTGCATCTATTCCATCACCCTTATCTTCAACCATAAAAAAGGCCCAAGCAAAACAAAACTCAAAGCATTAGAAAGTGAGCAGAATATATTTATGCAAGATAGTCTAGCAGTACAAATAACTACATAATGTACGTGTTTATTATGACCCATGGCATATGTTAATGACAATTGGTAAAAACTAAGAATGAATGGAAAGGGGCAACAGAAAAGGACAGACAATCATGTGGTTCACTTTACTCCTCTTCCTTAAGTTTAGGAATATAAGTGTTAAAAGAAAAAAGGAGACTTAGTGTTACCAGATAGTTTTTTCTTAAATAACTTGCGCTGCCGTTCAATTGCCTCCCTTTTGTCTGTTAGTTGTTTCTGTAAAACATTAATAAAGTAATGAGGGGAACCATGTTATTAATAATACAAACTACTGTCATAGACAATGGTTTCAATTGGGGAAAAAGTACCAAACAGAAGTTATAGACACATTAACAAAGTATACCCTGAGCTAATACCCAATATTACTGAAAAGAAAAACGCTTGGAGGTTTGAAAACACAATTGGTATAGTTGTATTTAATCATCAATGCAACAAAAAAAAAAAAAAAAGCAAAAAGGCCCACTTTTAATAATATTTACAATCTAAGATGTTTGATAAAACGCCCATAAAATCAGTGTTGCACAAATGAAACATGTAAATATCTTTAGAGATTGACAGTTTAACATAACGAAGAAATGTAACATAGAAACAATCGTTTTGTTTTCATAGTGCACATACAAATAATCATGCAATAGGATTAAAATCTATATATATCAAGCATTGGATGATGCAGGTCAATACACTATGATGAGTCTTGAATAACTCTAACAAATCACTACTTAAACGTAGTGTAGCCAGTCTTTTTTTTTGTTGACAATTTTGTATAGTGAAACACTTTTCTTTTATCATTTGATTTATGATTAATGACTAGAGTCTTGAATTACTTTGAGGCTAGTAGATGATTTATTAGCTTATAATTTTACTATGCCATTCCATTGTATTTAATTAATAATTTCATATTTGCATTGGTAATGTATCTTTCGATTCATAATAAGATTTGATTCGTGATTCATGAAGTAAGTAGGTCTTCTGAATCACAATTTTTTAAAAATGACTGAAAGCACTAGCCCAACGTTGCAAAAATAGCTCAGTGTGGGTGAGCTTTGAATAAATAAAAAATAAATAATATAATTCTATCTTGAATCCCAAAGACAGTGTGACATCTATCATCATACTTACAAATACCATTGGTGCGTAATAAATTCAATAAATAAATACGGACGGGAAAGAAGAAATTAGACATACAAGCTGAGCAGTTAGATCCTTTAACTCCTGACCATCTTCCCATGTCTCAGTTAAGACAGTTCCAGCTCTAAAACTCAGAATCAAACCAATAAGAAAACCCACATAAAAATATTATATATAGAAATTCATTTTTCACAACACTCCACCGATACCTGGATACGCCAACATTTCCAAGTCTCAACGAGTCTTGTCGTACTTTTAGCCTTGCTTCTTGTCTCTCAGCTTTTGAAACTGATATCAACAAATCAGATATTATTTTTGTTCTCTGCAAAATACAAAAGCCAAAGGTGAATATGCTGCCTAACTTATTTTGGAGTGCAAGAGGGGGCGGCGGAATAACACCTATAACAATAGCCTATTTTAATTTCCAGTTCATTTTTGTAATAGAAACTTCATGCAGGCCAATTTAATGTATTGCTTCATGCAGAATGATTTAATCTATTGCATGCACAAGAGAATCCACCACTTCATATTTTAAATAGTATCTATACCAATAGGAAGAGAAAGACCTAGAAAGACCACCACTTCATATTTTAAATAGTATCTATACCAATAGGAAGAGAAAGACCTAGAAAGACTATAAGAGAAGTAATTAAGAAAGATTTTGAGATTAACGATTTGGATAGAAGCATGGTTATGGATAGAACATTATGGCGAAAGTTGATCCATGTAGCCGACCCCACTTAGTGGGATAAGGCTTGGTTGTTGTTGTATCTATACAAACAGGAGTGTCGTGTCCTGATAGAATCAAGAAGGAAAGTTTAACCACAACTATTGATTTGTGCCATCAAAAGCTAAAAATAACCAAACCTTAGGCTTCATTTGCTGTTCAAGATCCTTGAGTTCCCGCAGTTCCTACACGTGCCAGAATCAAACAGTAAAATAAAAGAATAACATCACATTAATTTCAACAACAGTCAATTCCAATACCTTTAATATATATTTACAATTAAAAAATACTACACATTTACATCTCACTACAAATTCCAAGTTGTTTTCTTCACAAAACTGTTAGTATTTGCTCATTTATACACTGTTATCAAAATAATGCAATTTGCATAACACAATTTGATTGCTTCACTGGCATATTTTGTGCAGCTGGAAAGGAGTTATTTCAGTGTAGTGCCTCGATCAAGTGCAACTGCAAATCTTGTTACTTGGAGAAGCAAGAAGCAAAGTGTAGTGCCTCGATCAATTGCTGAAGCATATTTTAGAACTATGGCACTAGAAATTTGTGAATTGTTGCGGATGAAAGAAGCGCTTGATCAAGGAGAACACACTCTGTTCTTCAAATATTTAAAGCTACATTACGAAAATCCTATAGAACATTTGTGTGACAACAAGTCGGCCATTAGTATTAGTATTGCACATAATCATGTTTAACATGGTAGAACAAAGCACGTTGAGATTGACCGACATTTCAGCAAAAAGAAGTTTGATAGTGCATTGATAACTAGAGTCTATATTCCTTCTGTTTACCAACCAATAAATGTGTTAATAAAGGGTTTACCAACCAAACAGGTCAACCAATTTACTTGCAAGTTTAGAATGATTGATATCCTCCACTCACCAACTTGAGAGAGTGTTGTAAATAATAGATCGAGTTAGTTTTATTTTATCTTTAATTAGTTTTATCTTGTTGTAAGGGTCCGTTAAGCAAAATCTGTTAGATCTAGTTTTCCCTATTTAAACAAACTACCTATTGAATTATAAAATAAATTTGAAATGTATTATAAAACCTTTTTTCTACAATATCTTAATACTTGATATGATTCAAGATTCATAACCTCTTTCTGATCATAGTACTTGATGCAATTGACAATTATTCGCATACCTTTTCAATTTGTGGACAAAGGTTCTTATGCTCAGAGGTTTCTTGCTTCGCTTTACGCAAGTCTTCCTCCAACACAGCAACTTTAGCACGTAAAGATGCAATCTCCTCCTAATTTAATACAAAGATAAAATTAAAAAATGACAAAAATAAATTGGAAGTCACTGTTAAGAGTCACACATCGGACAATATATGGCATGAACATGTGTTTATAAGTGAGGGCAATCTTCACTCTACCAACCGGTTTTGTAGGGTTGAGTTAGGCTCAGACACATTTCTTAACATGGTATCAAGAGCCTCGTTCAAGATCCGGTGGGCCATCTTCTATGGTTTCCGTTATCAGGCCACCCACCATTTATTTCCATCTCCAGATGTCCAATCCTGGGTCTTGGGCGTGAGGGGGTGTGTTAAGAGTCCCACATCGGACAATATATGGCATGGACATGTGTTTATAAGTGGGGGCAATCTTCACTCTACCAACCGGTTTTGTAGGGTTGAGTTAGGCCCAACCACATTTCTTAACAGTCACATTTAACCTAATGGGCCTTTTATTATTCAACCCTAATGGGACACTTACTAATAATCTACTTAAACCTATTTAGCCACCCTACTGATTTTCTAAACACCTCTTATTAGGTCCTTATTTATTTGGTCCATACAGAACAATAGAAAGAAGTTATATCAAACTTCTAATTATTTACATAAAATTAATATTTACATATGAAGTCACTCATTCTTTTTGTTTGCCATACACGTAGAACTAAAATCTACAACAAACCATACCTTTAATGAAGCACTATTATCAATGTGAAGCTGATCTTTGAGTCTACCATCCTACAAATAAACACGAACTGTATAGCAAAGCAAACAATGATGGAGTACAACATAAATGAATATACTATGAAATGTATTGCCTAAGTATGTTAATCCCTATGTTTCAATCTCGGATAGTGGCGTAACGCGGCCATCTCCAAAAATGGATCGGAACAGGAGCAAGGAGCAGAACGGACGATTACGTAGACACTAATATAGTTAATATTAATAAACATCTAACTGTTAAAAACTAAAATAAATTAATAAAAGCTTATGAATTATTCATAGTTAGAAATAATAGCTCAAGTCATTCAGTATCAATTTCTTATTCTCAAGTGTATAGATATATAGTTGCAATTGTCAAAAACACTTTGAAAAAACTGAGGGATGATTGAAAAATGACGAGAACCAAATATTTCATAGCACGGAGCTTACTTTATGGGATACATCTGAAGCCGGTAGAGAATTTTGTGTTTTGGTCTGATCATTAGATTTGGAACCACGGCCCCTACCTGAACCAGAACTCCCTCTTCCACGGCCAGATTTCTTTCTATTTGCATCAACATTATTTTTTGTCTCCACAGCCTCCAAACTAGTTTGTCTTCCATCAGTAACAGCCTGATATAGTGATAGTTTTTTTCAGTTTAAACAGAAAGAACTGCATCGCCAATTCTTAAGACAACAGAGTCGCCATATGAAAACAAACCTCAACACGCTCAAAAACATCAGCGTTAACATCATCTTGAATTTTTAGTCGCTTCCGTGTGTTGGCTTGAATCAAGAATTCCCCACCATTCTGGAAAAGAAACATGAAGGTAAGAATAATCAATCAATTCAGTTCATCAAAAGCACGCATCCAAACATTACTACTTTCCAGATAATCAACAATCAAATACGTATACATGTTAGATAATCATCTATTCAACAAAATAACATCAACAATAAACAAACAAATATATCACATACATGTACTATATCAAAAACCATACAGATAAACAATCAATGAACCAACATCAACAACAACCAAGTCTTATCCCACAAAGTGGGATCGGCTACATGGGTCAACTTTCGCCATATTGTTTTATCCAAGACCATGCTTCTATCCAAATCGTTAATCTCGAGGTCTTCCTTAATAATTTCTCTTATAATTTTTTTAGGTCTTCCTCTACCTCTAGTTGTTTGACTTCTCTCCATCTGATTTACTCTCCTTACCACATAATCTACCGATATTCTATTGACATGCTCAAACCACCTAAGTATATTTTCCACCATCTTTTCTAAATTTCTACAATCAATAAACCAACAAAACAAAAAATTACCACAACCGGCTACTAGATCGGCATCGAAAATCCATATCACAAAAATCAAATAAGCAGCAAATTCAACTAAAAGAGCCCTCATAAACGCATACATTCAAAACACCAAACTCATCTTGCAGATAAAAAGGGATAAAATAAAACTCACATCATCATCAGAATCACTTGAAGTAGAAGGCTCCACCATTTCTTCAGCTGCTCCACTGAATTTCCCAGCAGAAGAAACAGAAGGCCAACCTTGTTGCTGAGAAGCAGTGGAGGAAGCTTTTCCCACCATTCGAGCTTCCAGCTTAGCAATCTTTGTAGGCAGAGACTGATCCGATTGGTTAGAAGAATTCGACGCAAAATGAACGAGCATGTCGTCTGACATTGTTGCGTCTGCAACTGCAAACTGTTCTTGACAAACAAAAAATCATTCAAATCATTCAAATCCAAAACACAATAACCTCAGAAAATTCAATTTCACCATTTCGGGAAGAAAAAAAATCATACCCATTCGTGATTGAAGAGCGGAAGGTGGTGATTTTTTGAACACCTGCGTAAAGAAATTAGGGATTTACAGCAAAATCAGTTGGTGATGTAAAACAGAAAAGGAATTGGGGGAAAAGTTGAGTATCTTTGAAGTGAAGAACTGAAAGAAAGAATTGATTGGGAAAAGAGAATCTAGGGTTTTTGAGTTTTGGGAAAGAGTGGTAAAATCAAAAGCTCGGGAGGGAAGATTGTTTGATTAAATTGGGTATGTGAGAGAATGAAGCATGACTACAAAATAAGGAAGTAATAAAGGCTGCTATTTTTCCTCTTGAATGTATTTTTTTCATTTATGAAAATGCTGTGGGTTGAATTGTTTAAAGCAAGTAGTTTCTAAGGATAAAAAATGGAAATAATTGGTGGAGTTATGGATTTGTACTTTTGTAAATATTGATCGTTTGATCTTGATCGAATAGGTAATGATAGAACGATTTAGACGTTAAAGATTGAATATTTGTAAACCGTTTGAACTTGATCGAATGGTTTATGATAGAACAATTTAGATATTTAAGATTGAATATTTTGTAAAGATTTTTTTTACTAGATATAAAAGTAAATAATGATAATGATTATACACATGCAAATATATATCATTATAATATCATGTGAGATTGATACTTCTTAAATTTAGGGTGGTGATATTTTGATGAAGTGTTTTTTTTTACCTATTGTATTCTTGATTTGAAATGTACTTGTAAATTTGACATTTTGATAATTGACAATAAATAAATTGTTATTAGCTTGACAACTATTGTTATGTAATTAATATGATTCTTTGGTTGTAATTTGAGTAAAAAATACATAATGAGAAAGGAAAAGGTTTCAAATTCATGAATTACTAGTATACAAATGTGATGAGATTTCAATGAAAAACAAAAAAAAATTAGTTAAATTTTTAGTCATTAATGGCTATAATTAAATAGTTGATATGTGATACACTTTATTTGGGGATCAAGATTTGCTACAATGAAAAAAAACATGCAATCACACAGTCATACTGTAGTCGTCTGATTTGTATTGTTCAGCCTTGATTTAAGTCAATTGTTTTTGGACATATAGAAATTTTCTTATCATCATATCACATTCTAACGGTGCCTAGAATCTTGATTGTGTGACTACATAAAGGCAATGTTGTAGTTGATTCAAATTCTTTATTTGGTGCTTATAATCACTACCAATGGTTTATGAGATGGTTAGGTCTACCTATGACTGTGTGAAAAAAATTTCTCGATGAATTTAGCACCTATTTGAAATCACGTCATAATACCATCAAACACACGTATATGTTAAAGCTACAAAAGATAGTTTCATACTTTTCATGCTAAAAGCACCTGTGTGTGGTTCTATGTGTTGTGAAGATAAATGTCTTTTAAAGGTTTTGATGATGACAACTGAACAAAGAAGAATAAGTTACAAACATCATTAGTCAAGAAGTAAACACAAAACCAAATGTTCAAGTTCTAGTTGAAAGGGGTAATCAAAGTTAAATCAAGTAATTTAAAGGAACTGAAGTTGTAAAGTTGTAAAAGCTCATTTGGTTTTGCGTTCAATGTTTTTATCTTTAGTTTCATTTGTTGAATGTAACCTATGCAATAGTAGATCTTGATGTACTAAGACAATGTGTGTGTGTGTGTATGCGCGCACACACACACTAAAAGTATTTTAAACTTTCATCTTTTTCTTACAACTTCTTAAAAACCAACTCGGACAAGTACTTAAATTATTAAGAAGCATTCTAACCAATTGAGAAAGTAAAACTCTGATATTTAACCAATAGGCTCATTCATCTTCGTATTGGTATATTTGAAAAAGGCACACAAGGGGCTACGTGGAAGTTGAACAACGTAACACATCACCCATATCATCTTTCTCATCACCCGTTTACTAGATCGAGTGGCCATCATTTAGAGGCGACACCCATTTCTCAAATATGTCATCCACTCCCTGTATGACTCGCCCAAAACGTAGGAACATGGAATGTGACGTGTCCTAGTCTGCAACTATGCGAAGAAGAAGCCAATGGAAAATTAATCATGGTATCCTTAATGATAAGGGATTAACTGCCTCATTCTCACGCTCCTATAAGTGGTTGTTTCTTCATTGAAGCTTGAGGTCAAGACTTAGAGATTTCTATAAATACATCAACCCTAAGGCGGAGAAGAAGGACAATCTCATTACACATATGTCACTTATATAGCTTCTCACCTCTATGTAAGCCAGATTTAAACCTCACATTCAACCTTAAAAGCCTTTAACAACCCTTAATGAATAGGGGTTTTCACGTATTGCACTTTTAACAAGTACAATTGGTGCCCACCGTAGACCCTGATAAAACTGATCGAGGCCACACTCATCATTACTAACCATTCATTTTAGCCACCTTCCCTTGGAGGATTCTTAAACGAAGTTCAGAGACCACTGTCAATACCATTGCTTGAGGTTTCACTGGCGGAGGAGAGTCCAGTTCCACCTAGAGAAAATATGCCAAACAGGTTTTGATGGCAAACATCATACCCGTTAGCATTCCCAAAATCCTGGGGAAATAACCAATATTTAAAATCACCTTCTCTAGTAAAGACGACATTGGCACTCTCCCCCACAACAATGATCTCATGATCATCACAGTACAATAAAGTTATTGGGATATAAAGTAAATATTAATTGACCTTGGAAGCTCAACAGATGTATTATTCTAGAGATTTTTCCAAGGGCTCTAGCTTGACCCAGACAACACCAGAATGTTTCGAGGCTCTTTCTTGGGTTTGTCTGGCGAATAAGTGTAGATGAAGGGCCATGTGACGCTCCGAACGACCTTTGGCTCATAGGCAAGCGCAAAAATGATTAGATTAAAATATCTTATAGTTGACGCCTAATCTCCATAAAATGTCATATTGGGGATATCCGTACTCAACATGCTAAGGGTGGTTTTATCTATCGTTCAATTAAGTCAGAATTATCTATTACCCGATGGGCGAGTTAGGTTAGTTCAGGGGGGCCAGGAGGTTGCTCAAGAATTTTATTAGAAAAACTTAGAAATGAAAAGAGAGCATGTCGCCTTATATGTTTCCTCTTCAATAGAAGCATGAGAAGTAAAGGTCTCGAGTTGGGATCCCAAACTAGGGACCAAAATGAAAGACATACTCCCATGATAGACTTGAAATAAGTTTTGTTCTGGACTGGGCCAGAGTCTGCCCACTGTCGGGCACGGCCTAACCCATCTCCCCTGTCCGGGATGGCCCAATGAAGGCCCAATCCATCAAGTCGCACGGGGAGTGCTCACGCATCTCCCCACGGTCTCCACGTGTCTCCCGTGTGGGGATACGTCATCAGACAACTACCTGTGTCCGAAAGAATAGGTTAACCAGCTTCCGAAGATCACGGGGCAGTTGACCCAGGCCGAAGACCACGTGTTGATCTTCCCTACGCTACGTAGACCCTGATAGTTACTCGTTTTGGGCCTGACAACCCAACTCAATGCAAAGTAATCGTTGGCCCATCGTTTGGGGCTCACTATAAATACCCTCTATCACTAAAGGGTCAGGTATTTTATTCTATACACCCTTTTATGTACTTGCCTTCTCACTCTCGCTGAAACTGACTTTAGCATCAGTGTGCCTTGTAGGTACACCCCCTCATCTTCTCCCCCACAGGAGAATTAAGGAGCTCACGACGTGTGCTGGCTGCTGATCCTTTTTTGATCTGGTAAGATCAAGTTTGTATTAGGCCTTGGGATCATCATGTCACCAAACTATACACCTTTTTATCCGAGTCTAAAGAGCAAGATCTGGTCACCTTGCTAAGAAGGAACATAGATTTATTCGCATGGACGCCCTTTGATATGCTAAGAATAATTACAAGAGCGGTCTGCCACCCCCTCTTTATTGAACTCCCAATAAAGCTATTGTCTTAGATGAAACGTAAGGTAAGCGAGGAGAAGAGAACAGTCATTAATTAAAAGGTTCATAAATTAAGAAAGTCAGCATCATCAGTGAGGTAAAATACTCATCTTGGCTGGCTAACTATGATGCATAGGTACGGGTACGTATCCGGTGCGGGTACTGGTACCGGTACGGAATACGACATTTAAAAAAAAAAATTAAGGTACGGGTACGTTAAAAAGAAATAAAAACTGTCTATAAAATGTATGAATAGAGAACTAAATTATTAGGTTCATAACAAAATACAACTCTAAAAAATTGAAAAAACCAAAAATAATGATAAGACACAATATTAAAAAAATTAAAATACATAAATAGACTATATTGATATTTGAGAAAACTACAAATTTCATTCAAAATCAAATAATGAGAAAAAAATAAAGTACTGTTAGGGGAAGATTTCTACTAGGGAGCATTGAACATTATGGGATTTCTTTTTCTAAAGCAACACATTTGTGAGAGACACACCACATACTCGCCCAAAACCTTAAGGTAATTAAGCGGAAGCTTCAACTGTGCAACTGCACTTTCTGTTGTGTGGTTCTTACTCACCACCCTTGTACCACCGTTGACACTCTTCAACGGGAAGTTGTAAGTCGGTCCTTTACTCGAACCAAAGGCTTATGATACCACTGTTAGGGGAAGATTTCTACTAGGGAGCATTGAACATTGTGGGATTTCTTTTTCTAGAGCAACACATTTGTGAGAGACACACCACATACTCACCCAAAACCTTAAGGTGATAGGTGTGTGGATTCTCCCACTTATAAATGTTCAAGTCACCATATTCCTATCCAATGTGGGACTATTATCCACAATACTCACACTTGTTAATACTTAACAAGTACCATGAGTACGGTACGAGTACTCGGTACGGGTGCGTACCCGGTACCGGTACTTCACTATTTTAGAAGTACCCATGCTTCATAGCTGGCTAACGTAGTTTTGGCAGGAAATCATCAAACAAATGGTGTAAGTGTATTGACTTCACTAGCCTTAACGACACATGCCCCAAAGTCCATATCCTCTACCCAACATAGATTGTCTGATTAACGAATTCTCATGCTACAAAACATTGAATTTCATGGACGCATATTTTGGCTACAACCAAATCAAGATAAATCTCGTGGGTGTGTCCAAGACAACATTCATGTCCAATCATGATATGCCTTTTGGACTAAAAAACGCAGGTCTCGCCTATTAGAGACTCGTGGATGTGGTGTTCTCAAAATGGAAGACATAAAAATGGGAGAAACATGTATCAGACTTAGAATATATATCATGGGGTCAATTAAGAACTACAATATGCGCCTGAATCTTGCAAAGTGCTCATTTGAAGTACAAGCGAACAAATTTCTTGATTTTATGTTAACCGAGATATGTATAGAGACTTACTCAAATAAGTGTTAAACTATTATCAACATGAGGAACCATTCCATTCCAATGTTAAAAAAGTTCAGCAAATAACAAAGCATTTGATCGCCATTTCTTGTTTTCTTTCTGGTGAAGGTGATAAGGTCTTCCACTTCTTTGCCACTCTAAAGAAAAAATAGATATTTGAATGAACGAGCGAATGCGATAAGGCATTGCCAAATTTAAAGGTCTTTCTATCGTCCCCCATCTTGACACGTCCAATAGTATGTTCACCTTTATACTTCTATCTGTTAGTTACTGATCAGACGATGAGTTCAGTGCTCGTCCAAAAGACATATAAGGTTGAGTGGCTTGTCTATTTAGTGAGCAAGGTGTTCAAGGACGTTGAGGCCCAATATCAAAAGATCGAAAGACTTGCTCAGGCGGTTATGATAATCTTTTGATTTTATTTGAATTGTTGGAATTAAATTGAGCGGTATAAGATGAAACATAATGGTATTTCATTGGTTGAATGATTTGAAATCGAATGGAACAGTGTGGAGATATTGACTCCCACTACAACAAAAGTAAGTTATAACATCGCACCTTAGACAGCGCTTTAATACAAAAGCGCTACTATAAGTTAAAAACAAGGAAACTATTCATTTAAAAAAATAAAAGCGCAAAAAAATATAAGACCTTAGACAGCGCTTTGGTCAAAAGCGCTTTATAAGATCTTATAAATTAAAAAAAAAAATTAATGGAAAATATTAGACAACGCTTTAGTTAAAAGCGCTTTCTAAGGTCTTATAAATTTAAAAAAAATATAAGACCTTAGACAGCGCTTCGGTAAAAAGCGCTTTCTAAAGTTTTATTAATTAAAAAAAAAATTAAAGGAAAATATTAGACAACGCTTTCCTTAAAAGCGCTTTCTAAGGTCTTAAAAATTAAAAAAAAATAAAATCAAAAGCGATGTCTAAGGCCAACCTTAGAAAGCGCTTTTAAAAGCGCTGTCTAAGGTCTAATTAAATTAAAATATATGAATAGACAGTATTCATTTTCATATTTTCGCTCTTTCTTCTCCCCTGCATGCTAACTGAGCTCAAAACCCTTGCCAACTCAAACCTTCACTGTCAACCGTCCTCCACCGTGCCGTCGTTCGTTGTTGCCGTCGTTGCATTGTCGTCCGTCCGTTGCCGTCGTTGTATTGTCGTCCGTTGCGAACTCATTGTCGTCGTTCGTTTCTGCTCTTTGTAACTGATACATTTCGTTCTTGCATTGCCGTTGTTACCGTCGTTAAAGGTACGTCGTTGTTGTGAAGAATAGGGTTTTGTTGCTTTACATTGTTGTTGTAGGGTTTTGTTGCTTTACAATGTTGTAGTGAATGAGTATGTTTGATGAGTTTTGTTAATGAAGTTATGTTGGACTGTTTTATTAATGAAGTTTTGTAGTGAATGAGTATGTTTGAAGTTTTGTTAATGAAGTTTTGTAGTGAATGAGTATGTTTGATGAGTTTGTTAATGAGTTTTGTTAATGAAGTTTTGTAGTGAATGTGTATGTTTGATGAGTATGTTTGATGAGTTTGTTAATGAGTTTTGTTAATGAAGTTTTGTTAATGAAGTTTTGTAGTGAATGTGTATGTTTGATGAGTATGTTTGATGAGTTTTGTTAATGAAGTTATTGTTTAGGTCGAAATTAGTTGGACTGTTGTTGGAATTTGAATTGTTAACATGCTAGTTTAGGTTAGTTTTAGTGAGCTAACTCCAAGTATTTTTGTTTGGTAAGATTCAAGGTGTTTTGATGAGAAATAACTAAGAGTAGCCATGCCACATAGAAAGGGAGCCATTATAGCTAAAGAACCAATGTTGGTGGCACCACTCCTAGTTTTATGGACTACACTCATTTTTTTTTTACTCCAATGTAGAATAGGAACAACGTGTAACCAAATATTGAAACTAGTCCTACAACTTTAAGGTCTATTTTAAAACATATTTTATATTAAGACTTATAAATAGTTTAGTTTAGTTTTATTTTTTCCACCTCTTAAATCTTCTAAAAAACTCTTAAAATTGATGGAAATGTCCTCTGAATTTTAGAATTCAAAGCTTGTTTTTGAAGCCTCAAAATTCTAGAATTTGAGATGGTTGAGTTAATAAACAAATATAATGAACATAAACATTTCACTAAAACATAAGAAATTCAACCAGTTACATATCAAACTTGTTCATTTCTTGATTAATATGGTTGAATTAATGTTATTTTGTTGACCTTAATAAGTAGGAAAACCATGGATAAAAAATGGATGGATGCCGATCGATTGTCCAAAGAGTACGGGAATGGGGTATTGGATTTCGTTAAGTTTGTTGTTCAACACGCTGACGCTGAAGAGCTCAATCGAATAAAATGTCCTTGCTTGGGTTGTTGTTATGTGGGTAGGGTTGACGCAGATGGATTGAAATCGCATTTATTGATGAATGGAATTGATCGAAGTTATAAGTGTTGGATACATCATGGTGAGAAAATTAACGAGAATGTTGAACCGACGGGGAAAAGTAATACGACCTATGCTTCAGATGACAAAGACACGGAAACATACGATTGTGATCGAGTCGAAGAGATTGCAGAAGCAGTTGTAGAAGATCTTCATGATTGTCCCAAAATGTTTGAGAGGTTGGTAAGCGATGCAGAGAAACCGCTCTATCAAGGTTGCACTAAATTCACAAGACTGTCTGCGGTATTGAAGTTGTACAACTTAAAGGCGGGCAATGGATGGTCGGATAAAAGTTTCACAGAGTTGTTGGCCCTTTTGAGAGAAATGCTACCGGAGGATAATGTTCTTCCCAATCGAACCTATGAGGTCAAAAAAATGTTGTGCTCTATTGGCATGAGCTATGATAAGATACATGCTTGATGAGATTGGCAGGGAAGCTCCTAAGAGGGTTTAGGACATATTTAAACCGCACCTATCTTAGGGATGCTGACGATAACTTTGTTGATGAAGAGTATCCATCTAAATATGCAAGTTTGATTTCACCACAAGAATGGGTAACGTTTAAATCCAAACGACAAACCCCAGAATTTAAGCGATTAAGTGCAATTAATCGGGAAAGAGCATCAGCTCCCAAGTATAAATACAGGAAAGGACGTGTTGGATATGGACGTTTGGAGCAATCTTTGGTAAGTATCAATATATTGCAATGATATAATAATTGTTCATCATGAGTTATATTTGATCATATTATTTGGCTTTATATGTAGTTACAAAAGGCGAATAGCTCTGAAACATCTCTTCCTGCACATGTCTTGTGGAAGGAAGCCCGTGTGGGCAAGTCTGGAGTTGTTGCAGAAGAGGTTCTACAAGTATTTGAGAAATGTGTAAGTATAACAATATTTCTTTAATTAAATCAAAACTTTATTAACAAATATTTGACAAATATTTGATATTCATCTGATTTTCAGGAGGCGTTATCTCAGTCTGTATCTCCAGATGATACCAGGAGCATACTTAGTCGGGCATTAGATGTCCCTGAGTATTCTGGTCGGGTGAGGGGTAAGGCATTTGGGATCACCCCGACCTCCTTGAATATTAAAAAGGGAAAGGCTGCTAGTAATTCAGAACTTCAAGCTAAATTGGAAGCACTAGAAGCTGAGGTTCGGGAATTACGAAAGGAAAAAGAAAGGGATAACGCTTCAGGTTTTAGAGATGGATCGGAGAAAGATAGTATCAACTGCAACTTTCATCCGATTATTCCAGAGGTAGTTATATATATATTTATGAAATTAAATTAGTAGCTTAAATTATTTAAATGACATATATACACATTAACAATGGCATATTTATTTTTGGTTTTAGGGCATTTCCCAATGTCAGCTCTTCTTATCTTCACCAACGTATCGGAAGGTTGCAAAGGGAAAAGTGTATAACAATGGGGTACAATTACTTCACAATAAATCCCTCCCTACTGGAAGTTTGAAAGTATCAGTTGATATTGCTATAGAGGAGGAAACACCATTACCCTATCCTGACGATGATTCGGATGTAACATTGGTGCGAGCTGCTATAGGGTCGTATGTTGCATGGCCGTCAAACCTCATACTAGTAGGATATGAGGTATGCTTAAAACCGTTATAAACCTTTGTTAACCTTAATGTGTATATTCAAAGATTTTACGAGCATTTTATTTTCATTTCTTACATGGTAATGTTATTTAGACTCCAACAAGATCCAAAACAAAGGATAAGCGGATTCCGGAGCATACCGAGTCTGTTGTTTCAAAAAAACAGGTACATCACAATTATATGATATTTATGCATAGAAAATGTTAAATTAGATATCTTATACTTCATCTAACAAATTATATGATATATAGCTGCCTGGTAAAGAGATTAGCAACATTTCAACGCAAAAAAATGTTGGTGCTAAGAAGAGCAGGGGTAGAAAACAACCTATCTCCAAGTTTAGGTCGTGCCTCCAGACGTATCTACAAGTGACAAATATTATCACCGGAGGTGTTCGTCTTATACATATGGAGAAAGGTATCTATGGCTTTGAACATGACCAAAATATTGGTAATGAAGACTTCGAGCAAGTTTTCAATCATGAAGAATTGGGCGTCACTGTTGTCAATACATACGTGAGGTATATATCCAATCTACTTTGGTATATTAATTGAACAACTTATTTACTGTATGTTTCAAATAAATAGTCTAATGTTAATGATGTTTTTATTTAAGGTTTCTGTATGACAGAGTTATGCGCCCACATAGATTGCAGCAAAGATTTGCATTCCTATGCCTGGCGTCTGTCAACTTAACCTTAATAATCAATAAACCATATGAGGTCCTGGCGTATATATGCGACGTCTTTATGGACAACCAAGAAACGGAAAAGTTGTTCTTTTTACCGTTTAATACTGGGTTAGATTTTCATTCTAAATTCATCTATTATAGTTTTTTTGTATTTTGACGTCGTTAGAAAGTTTCCATCTAACACTTGTTTAATCTTACAGTGGACATTGGTTGTTGGTCGCAATTAATCCTAGCAGAGCAATGGTGTATTATCTGGATTCGTTAGGAAATGATTGGACAACATACCCGGATTTGAAGAAGTGTATTGACACGTAAGTGAGATTGTTCTAAATATGATTGTGTATATTTATTTGTTTGTTTATTTATATATGTGAATTGTTTTAAATATTCACTTATATTTTATTAGCGCTATACAAGCTTTCCTAGCACTACAAGATAGCCATCTACCACAGCGGAGAGTCAACCCCATTATTACATGGAATTATGTGAAGGTATATTAATTATCACATGTTTTATTATATTAGTGATGCTACTTGATAAAACTTAGGATTTATCCATATTTTCTTTTCATTTGTAGTGTCATCGGCAACGCAATCAAATAGATTGCGGCTATTTCATGTTGAGGTTTATGAGTGACACTCTTTTGTTGGATCGAATAGAGATTCCATCCGATGTATGTATTTCTAACTTATGAGTTATTTTAATATTAACACATATCTCTCATGTCTAATGAAATAGTTAAAACTAAATCAAACTATGTTATATTATTATGTAGTACTTTGAAGAATGCAAGTGTGCTCATTACTCAATTTCTCAATTGGATGAAATTAAAGAGGATTGGTGTCAATACATTATGGAGCTCGGAATTTTACAAGGTATAATATTGTACTCTTACTTTAATTGATGAGAATTTAAATATGTGTAACTTTGTTTATGTATTCTTTTAATTGAATTACAATCTTTGTGTTTTCAGGACCTATAATGTAGATTTGAAGCAATGCTTTGGTTGGATGCAAAAGTACTAGTATAAGTAATATGTGCATTTGTAGAAAAAATGTAATGATTTGTAATTATAAATAGGTGTATATATAATTTTGGTTTGTAATTTTAAATATATATATATATATTGGTTTGAATTGCCAATTGTTTTGGATATATAATTTTGGTGTAAATTGGTACATTTAAATAGGATAAATTGGATTGATTTGAATCTCCAAATTGTGGTATTTTTCTTAAAAAAATTGCTGGTTGAAAAACAGGTCAAATTCTGGTTGAAAAAACCTGGTAAAAATTGTGGTTTAAAAAAATTTATATAAAATTTTTCGTATACCTTAGACAACGCTTTTGGTGAAAGCGCTGTCTAAGGTGGGGATTAGAAAGCGCTTTTGACAAAAGCGCTGTCTAAGGTGGACCTTAAAAAACGCTTTTACCAAAAGCGCTGTCTAAGGTATACCTAAAAAAGTTCAAAAAGGTTGACCTTAGACAGCGCTTTTGGAGAAAGCGCTGTCTAAGGTATACCAAAAAAATGTCAAAAAAGGTAGGGCTTAGACAGCGCTTTTGCTGAAAGCGCTGTCTAAGGTATACCAAAAAAATGTCAAAAAAGGTAAGGCTTAGAAAGCGCTTTTCCCAAAAGCGCTGTCTAAGGTATATCTTATAATGTCAAAAAGCGCTGTCTAAAGGTACCATAGACAGCGTTTTTCATTAAATATACCCCCCTTTAGACAGCGCTTTTGGTATTATCCAAAGCGCTGTCTAAACCTATAGCAGCGCAGGTTTAGACAGCGCTGTCTAAGGTCTTATCTGTAGTAATGTCCATTTAACTCAACCACTTAGCACTATATTTCTTCTTTTCCGATTTGGGCTAAATGAATAACTTGTCTTATTCTCTTCTAAAATTTTTAAACAATGGAATATAATATACATTTCGCTCAACTTCGTTCTATTCAATTCCACTCCGTTCATTTTATGATATCCAAACATAGCCTATAGTCTAATAAATAAACTTTTCCTCTATCTGATACGAAAGCCGATATAACATTTCAATTTCACGATGCTCGCGATATTAGTGATTTTCCGGTATACCGGTTAAGAATGGAATATCGGAAGCCATGTTTTTATTATTATTATTTTTTATAATAAATCATTTTTAAAAACATTAAAGAGGGTAAGGTGAAGAGGTGGAAAAGTAAAAACATTAAATAGGTTAAGGTGAAGAGGTGGAAAAGTATAATCTAAAGAGGTGGAAACATTGAAAAAGGAAAATGTGGGCTACTGAGTCGATGCCTGTAATTATAGGTTAGAGCATAAGATACTACACAACTTGGTGTATGTCAAATATAATCAAGCTTTACTCTGAAGATAGAACTATATGGATGAAATTGATTCAATTTCACTTGGTGACTAGAAGATTTGTGTAATGAGTGGCCGGTTGGGATGATGGATGGTGATGAAGTTGATGAAGGGAATGAAAGAGTCTTTAAGGACGAGAATGAAGAGAATGCCTTTAATAGGGAAGTTGTTTATAGAGCTTCAAGAGTTGGAGAGCCTACAAGATATACTAGGCAAAAAACTAAAAAGAGAAAAGAAACTCCCAACCCTAATGTTGTTGGAACTTCATCTAAAACAATGAAGAAGTCTGCTGATTCTTCATCTAGGAATGGAATGCAACAAGTGATTGAAGTGGAAGTTCCTGTCATCAAATAATTAGAAGCAGAATTTGAGGATATTGATTTAGATTATTCAATTGAAGAAGCTGAAGGACATGCTTCACTATTTGATAAAGAGAATAATGATTATGTTAGGGAAGGGGAATGGAGAATAGTTAAATGTTTTATCATTAGTTAGACTTAGAAGAACTACTGATTATTAGTTTCAACTATTTAAATTTTTAAGTTTTAATTCTTTTTAAATTTTTGTTTCTAGCTTTTCTGTTTTAGTTATTGGATTTGAATTTTCAATTTAAATTTTTATTTCTATTTTAACCGCTTTGCGGCAATTTTTATTTCTATTTTAACCGCTTTGCGGCTTCTGATATTTGTCTGCTACGCAATCCGATATTTCTTATATCGGTTTTTTGGTGATCCGATATTGATATTTGACAACACTGATCGGTCAATACTTCGGTCAAATTCAGCAGATTATTGATATTCTTGAATCAATTGGTGATCTTGTTTCGCACATAGACCGATTGGAAGCGATTGTGGAAGGTTTACCTCCGGAGTATTAAGCCTTAGCCTCGATCAATCAATATCGTGATCACCCTTGTGAGTTGATTGTTTCTGAAACAATGTTGCTCAAGGTTTGAATGGAGCACCTTGCACGCCAGTTCATAATGCTCTTTCTATTAATCTCACTCAAGGTGTTGTTACTCCCGTTTCTCACTCTATTGTATCCATAACTCAAGGTGCACAGTGACATGTATCAAATCAAAAAATCATACCACAGTTGACAGTTCACACAATACTCATCGTGGCAGAGCTTTTAACTTTAGAGTATGAGGTAAATTTGGTGGCATAACACGTGTTCAATGCCAAATTTTCTCTAAAATGGGACATGATATAAGAGTGTGTTATTTTTGTCTTGCTCCTCAAACTGCACCTACAAATCAGTGGGAGAATCCAACAATTCAACCTTTATCTCAATCACACTTCATGTATTCTTGGCAAAATGCTAGTTCAAATTAATATTGTTGAGAATCAAGTGTGAGGAAGAAGTCCCACGTTGATTAGAAAAGGGAAGATCGAACACTATATAAGTGAGAGAACCCACACACCAATAACCTTAAGGTTTTAGGTGAGTATGTGGTGTGTCTCTCACAAAAGTGTGTCCCAAATAAGAAATGCTCCCTCATTGACCCCCTCAATTGTTCCGCTAACAAATATTTCAACAATCTGTGGTTTGCTCCTCCTTCTGTCACACAGTGGCGCACTCATCCACCTGATTTTTCTCCTAGACCCTCAGCGCCACCTTACTCATCAGTTTCATCCAAATAGCCTCTGGCATATGTTGCAGGAACTGAATCTCTCAATGGCCAATCCAATATGTCTCAATGGTATCCGGACTCTAGAGCAACACATCATGTGACTCACTCTACTGACAATTTTCTGGAGAGTATCTTTACCTCTGGCTCTGACCAAATCATGCTTGGTAATGGTCAAGGTTTTCCCATTACTTCAATTGAATCTACTTCTTTTCAATCCTCACATAAGCCACACATTACACTCACACTGAATAACTTGTTGCTAGTGCAAAAAATAACAAAAAATCTTATATCAATAAGTCAATTTGCAAGGGACAATCAAGTCTACTTTGAATTTCATCATGATTTGTCTTGTGAAATCTCACGCTACATTTAATATTCTTCTACAAGGCGCACTTGGAAAGGATAGGCTTTATTCTTTTGGATCTCTACATGCTACTTTTTTTCCTTCTATTAAGAACTCTATACCTATTCATCATTAGCTGTTTTGGATTCTTGTGCAAATAAAAGTGTCACTCTATTAGGACCATCTTTGTATGCTCAATGGCACAATAGATTAGGGCATACTCATCATGAGGTACTTAAAAATGTTTTATCAAGATATAACATTCCTATTCCCACTCAATCAAAGCTTGATTTTTGTGTTGTTTGTTGCCTTGGCAAAGTGCATATATTGTCATCTATTTATTCAACTACAGTTTATAATACTTCTTTTGATTTGGTATTTGCTGATGTTTAGGGTCCTACACCCATGGTGTCCACAACTAGATACAAACATCTCTTAACATGGGTGGATGCATTCACTAGATACACATGGACATTCCTTCTTAAACTGAAGTCTGAAGTTTGTCGGTATTTATTAACTTAATTTTCTATGTTAAAACTCAGTTTAATTGTCAAATTAAGATTGTTGAGACTGATGAAGGAAGTGAACTTTCAACCTCTTTCTCCTGTTCTCACTAAGCTAGGCATTGTTGACAAGTTTACTTGCCTCCACACTCCCCATCAAAATGGTTGAGTGGAGAGGAAGCATAGACATATGGTTGAGATTGGCCTCACACTTTTAGCTCAAGCTTCTCTGCTCTTGAAGTTTTGGGATCATGCATCCCAAGCTGCAACTCACCTTAGTAACAAAATGCCTACTAAAGTGCTAGGCAAGAATTCACCCTATCTAACTTTGTATCAACTTAAACCAAATTACAAGTTTCTAAAAGTGTTTAGATGTGTCTGTTATGCTCATCTCAGGCCTTATAACCCTCATAAATTTGTCTATCATTCCAAAGAATGTCTATTTTTTGGATACTCCACTCATCATAAATGGTATAAGTGATTGGCTGCAAATGGTAAAGTTTATATCTTCAAGGATATGATCTTCAATGATATGATCTTCAATGAGATCAGATTTTTCTATCACTCCATGTTTTCATCATCTTCAATGAAATCCAACCCCTCAACTCAAGTTGTTGTTCCTGTTCCCTTACATTCTTTTCTTTCAGCACTACATCCACTACCTTCTCACCTTGTCGTGTGCTTCATGCTAAAACTAAGCACATGGAACTTGATATCTTTTTTTCTAAGGAAAAATGGCATTAATAAGACCTTATTTGTCAAGTACATTCCAGCTCATCTACAAAATGCAGATCTTCTAACAAAACCATAGTCTGCACTAAGGTTTTTGACACTAAGGAGCAAAGTTGTTGATAACAAACTACCCTACATTAAAAGAAGTACCTTCCTACGAAGAGTCCTTAGTCCTCACTTTAAAGGGAAGGTATTATAGTATATTAGAATTAATATATTGATGAGTTAGTTAATTAAGTGTATGTTAGACGGTAACAAACTCTATGTTGAGCTGTCAGATATAACAAACTTAATGTTTCAGTATTTCTATAAATACTTGATGTGACTACATCAATTCCATTAATTCAGTTACATTGAATATAACTTATTCAATCATTTCTCTCAATTATGCCTCTTTTATCTTTTCTCAATAAATATTACAAGAATATCATTTGCATAAAATTAGCTTAGATTAATTTACTATATTAGATTAGTTTATGCATTTAAATAACCAAAAAAATGATTTTAAGAATATAAATATGACAGTACAACCTACATAGGTTCTAGTATCTTTCTACACGTCTCAAAACTTTAGTGATGCGGAGGTTTCCATCTGCATAAAAACCCTCTCAAATTGTAGTTCTAGAGGATAAGTACCGATTCACATTAACTTGGAAGATGAGACAAACATTTCTATAATTGAAGTTTCAGGGTGACATCAATGAGTTCAAAGAACTAAAGTAATTATTGTACAACATAATATTACAAAGAATGAATGAGATGGAAACATCAACGAGTTCAAAATTTTGAAAATGAGTAGCTAAAAAAGAATCACATGGTATTATAGATTAATAATCTAGACTAGATTTCTGGAAAAGCTACCATCCGTTGTAACTTCTCTGATATCCATTACTATTTGAGTTGCCAAACCTAGAAGCTGAGTGCCCGTGATGAAAAGTTCTGGCTAATGATCCTTCTGAATTAGGGGTTCCATCATAAAAGTTCTGTGTAAAAGATTTAGATCCAAGATTGTGACTACCATTATTAACAAAATGATTTGGAGTACTATTATTATTAGTACACGGTGTTCCTGGAGACCTCCAACTATCCCTTTTGGAATTGGAAGGAGTGAATTCACTAGGATGGTCTGACATCCAACCATCCCTGTGCTTTGATTTCTTTGGTGTTTTAATGCCACTTCCTTCTGTATAAGGTTCAGACGTATATCCCATGTAGTCGTTCTCTTTCTGAGATCGTGGTGTTTCTGTGCTTGAGAATTTATGTTTCCTGTTGCCTACCTGTGGAGTTTAACACAGTAGACAAGAATTGATTTATTCAGTTACTCTAGATGAAACTGAGGGAAGATTCAAGTATTACGCAGAAAATAAAGCATTAAAGACAATAATGAGATAATAGTAAAACATCTCTAGCATTCTAAAAAGCACCTTAACAGAACTTGAGCATTCTCGGGCAAAATGTCCTTCTTCACCACACCTGTAGCATGAACTAGGTGTGGCTGGATCGGTGGTCTCAGGTTGCCATCTTGAACTTGCCTGCATTGATTGATACATTATTTGTGTTAAATAAAAGTTTGTAAAAATAGTTTGGTGCATAGACCAACAACAACAACAACAAAGCCTTATCTATCCCACTAAGTTCTAAAAAAAACTAGTAACTTTTAGTACCGGAAAAGATGAAATTAAAGAAAAGGCAAACCAAGCTACCCTCGGAAAGAAAAAGGCATGCACAGATGATGGTCTAGATCAATGAGGAGAATTACCAATAACAGAAAAGATTAATAGATAAAATCATTTCAACAATCATATATACATGTCTTGAAAGTCACCTTAACAGAACTTGAGCATTCTCTGGCAAAATGTCCTTTTTCGCCGCATGTATAGCACGAACTAGACCTGGCAGCATCAGTGGCCTCGTTTTTCAACCTTGAACATGCCTGCATCAATTGATCTTTATACTCATGCATACTCAATTTTATTTAAATAATGAGGTATTTACGTGTCCAATAAAAAAATTAAAAACAGATCAGTGTGCTTTACTCCCAGTAGACAAAAAGATGAAACTAATGGAAAAGCAAACCAAACTTCTTTCGGAGAGAAAAAGCAATGTATAATATATCGTCAAGATTAAAAATAAATAAATAAATAAATATCATTGAAGGTCAATAAAACATTAAAAGACTCACCCAACCAACATGACCCATTTTACCACATCTGTAGCAAGAAAACTCTTTTGGAATAGCCTCTGTTGTATTGACACAGCATAAGTGGCCGAATTCCTTGCAAACATAACATTGTATTTCCTAATTAAACAAAATAAAATTTCCTAGTTAAACAAAAGGAAATCAAGTAAACAATCATCAACCGAACATTTCATAACTCATATCTGATGTACCCATTAATAACCAAGAGAACTTCGCCAAAAACCTTTTGAACACTTTCCCATAAAATAGAAGAAGGAAAAGGAAGCAAATGAGATGTAGGAGAACAACCTTGAGATCTTCCTCCGGATAATCATTTTTGCAAAAAAGCATATCATGCCCAGAATTCCCACATCTCAAGCATACGGTCAAGCTTTTAGAATAAGAACCACCCGAGTGCTTCTTTGGACAGTCTTTAGTTCGGTGACCAACTATCTTGCAGGTAGAACAATATCGTGCCTATGGAAAATATAGGGAAATTTATAATTCTAGATATACCATAAACCATTATAAAACACTTTTAAGAACAGTTTGTTTAAACTTTAAAATAAGCTATGCTACAACACCATCACGCAACTTTTTGACAATGTTGTCAAATAAGAGCTATAGCAACGCTATAGCACAACGGCGTGGCAGAATTTGAACAAACCTCTATTTCTGCAATTGACAACACTATGCACTAAACAATGTAGCAAAACAATATCAATTTAATCAAATTCCACTATTATGTAGCACTATAGTGCCGCGGTGTGACAACACCGGAACAAACTCGAGCCAACCCAGCCCAATAGTGCATGAATTGCAACGGGAGCAGTATCACCTAGCCACAACCAACACAGTTAAATACTTTACACCGTAGACTCGGCCAATCACTAAAAATGAGCAAACACGCTAAAGCAGCTAGACTTTGCACCATAGACTTGGCCAACCAATAAAAATGAGCAGACACACAAAACGATCAAACCTAATGCATATAGTTGGTAGCTACAGTATACATAGCTCCGGCAAAAAGAAAAAAGTGGGAGAAGCAACCCAAACATACCATAGTGCATTTTTTAACATTATGACTCAAACAGCCACATATAAAGCAAGGTTTCTTGCGCTTAGCAGCTGTACAGTTGAAAGTAGCATGGCCTTCTTCACCGCAGTTAAAGCATGTTCCCCAAACATTATCTGATGGAGGATCAAAATACCTCGGACCACGCTGATGATAAAAGAGAAACATATACCCAAAGTAAGCATTGGAGACAGCACAATAGCATTTTCAACATCATATTTCAGAGCAAATATTTCAACTCACAAGTAGCTTACGCAGAACAATGTTGCTGCTCGTATCAACCACCTCTGGTTCTGCTACAACGGGCTCCACTTTCTGTAGGTCTTCAATTGTCTCTACAGCTTTCTTTTCTTCTTCAACTATAACATCCTATAAAAGACAACATGTTTCAAAAAACAGTCCAAAACCTTCTTTAACTAATGTGGTGCAAACAGCCATTATTTCAACATTAATTGTGTTAATCATTATATTATAATAAATGCAGTTGGAGGTATTTCAACCACATCCTTGTAGTGTTAAGATAGTAAACACAGTTTTCCATATAAAGGACAAAGAAAAAATAATGTTGCAGACTGAAAATACCCAATATTCCATTGAAAATATGATGGTGGGTGGGGGGTGGGGGGGAATCAACTTATATGCGACAAATTTTCAATTGAACGAGTTTTATAGAAACAAACATTTTCAGTTTGAATCTCATATTCATGGTCTTTGTTTTTCTTCTTCTTTAGAGTCTTATTCTCCTCATTATGCGATTTGGAAGTGGTGTTTCCTGTCAATGCATCCAAAACAGTACTAGTTAGCATACCATTTTCAACATCAAGTTTCTGAACAAATATTACACCTACAAGCAACTTACGCAAAACATCACTGTCACTCGTATCAACCACGCACGTTTCCACTTTGGTATGCTTCACTTTCTCTGGTGCATTGATTGTCTCAACATCGGGCTCCCCTTTCTCTGGGTCTTCAATTGTCTCTACAGCTTTCTTTTCTTCTTCAACTATAACAGCCTATATAAGACAATTCGTTGTTTCAAAAAACAGAACCCAAAATCTTCTTCAACTATTTTAGGATAAACAGTCATTATTTCAACTTCAGTTGTCTTAAAATCATTAATTTTAATAAATGCACTTTGAGTGTGTTTAAACCACATCCATCTAGTGTACAAGTGTTAGAGAGTAAACACAGTTTTCCATAAAAAAAGGACAACATAGAAAGAAAAAAAACACTGCAGACCCAGAATGCACAATTTTCCATTGAAAATATAAGGGAGAAAATCAACTTATGTGCAACAAATTTTCAATTGAACGAGTCTAATAGAAACTAACATTTACAGTTTGAATCTCAGATTCATGCCTTTTCTTCTTCTTCTTTTTCTGAGTCTTAATCTCCTTACTATGCGATTTAGAAGTGGTGTTTCCTGTCAATGCACCCAAAACAGCACTATTTAGCATTAGCATTTTCAACATCAAGTTTCTGAACAAATATTACAACTCAAGATCAACTTACTCAAAACATCATTGTCACTCCAATCAACCATACTTGTTTCCACTTTCTCTGGTGCATTGATTGTTTCTACAGCTTCCTTTTCTTTTTCTTCAATTTTAACCGTCTGCATAAGCAAAGCCAGAGTTAATCTTCAAAAAACACAAACACAGCCCCAAATGTCCTTGAACTACTTTTGGATAAGTGCTTATCAAATAAGTGCTTATGCATATAAGTTATGCAAACTAAACTTTTAATTAACCAAGTAAACCACTTACATTTACAGTTTCAATATCAGATTCAAGCTTCTTCTTTTTCTTCTTCTTAATTCGAAGCTTATTCTCCTCACTATGCGCCTTCAAAGGAGCAATTAATGTCGATGCATTCAATGCAGCGGCGTTTTGGGGATTTGTTGCCCGATTGAGAAGCGCCTTGTGGATAATCTCGAGGCTGAGATCCTTGTTTGCTTCTTCATCGTCGTCACTGATTGCTGCGATTGAAGACGTTGAACCAATTGCAGCAGCATCCTCTTCCAGCTCTATCTTCTTCGCTGGTTTTTTTCTGCTTCCCATCTTTTGTTCAATTTCTTTCTCAACCCTAACCCTAATTAGGTTATGGTACTACTGCTGCGTTTGGTCTGGTCCTTTCTCGGAATTAAGAAAAGCAAAATTACACAAATAAATTAAAATTGATTTCAGTAATTAAAAAATTTTCTAATTTTTTTTGGACAAGTAATTAAAATTATCTATAAAAAATAATTAACTAATAATAATAATAGAGTTGTCAAGTGGATTAGAAAGAGGATCTCTTTTTCATCCTATGAACTTTGTACATACCGACTTTTCTTATATGTTTTTAGTTTTCGGAGATATATCTTCGAACGCACTAAAATTTAATTGGACGTTAAAATATTTTAGGGATAAATCTCTGAACGCACCAAAATTTAAGTGAACGTTTAAATATTCTAGAGATATATCCAACTTTTTCATTTTCATTCACAAACCTCTTCATCTCTCTCATTCCCAAATATCTCCAACTTCATCAAATTTGATTTCATCAGTCCGAGGCTTAAGTAATCATCAAGCAGCATTCAGTACATTACTCAACACTTCCAAATCATATAATTCGAGTAAGTTTTTCGAGTTTTCGATAAATATTCGAGTATTCTTGTAAACGAGTTATAATGCATTGTTAGGTGTCGAAATGTTTATAAATCAGCTGAAACATAATTTAAAGTAAGTGTATATGTTGTTTGTTGGCTCAAATGGACGATCAGGCTTCAAATTTCTCATTCTGAGGGGCGGAGGACGTCATTGTCGCGACCTCTGAGTTTCAGAATATTTCTATAGTTGTATCTCCAGAATCACCCAGAGTACATGAAATGTTGAATTTTTTCAGAGATGTATCTCCATAATTGTCTCAGTCTGTTTTTTTTTCCTTTTTGTTTTATAAATTTCTTGTTGGTGTTATTCGTTTACGTAAACTCATTGTACGGTTAACCATACCTTGTAGGGCCGGCCCGCTAGGCCCGAAAAATCATAGGGTTTGGGCCTTAAAATTAGAGCCCATATTTTTCAGGGCTTTTTTAGCCCAGCCCTAAAAAGTCTGCTACCCATATGGGTCGTGGGTAGTCCATTAGGCCCATTTTGCTATAAATTATAAAAAATTATATTAATACTTATATTATCTTACTCCAAAATAACACATTGATTTTTCTCATCTCACTAAATTTTATATGTATTATATTCAATCTTTCTCTTTTAAATATTATACATTAATATAATCAATACTCTTTTCTCGTATTCTATTAGTTTTTCTTATGTTAAATATTCGAGTATTATTTTATACAATTTAGATATGTATTATATTTAAAAACACATTATAGTATTGATAAAAGATAATATAGTACTTAAAAATATATTATGTATAAAATAATATAATTTTTAATTTTATTTATAATAAATATTATGACATTTTTATTTTTATTTTATATTTTAAAAAAGCTCGTTTAGGGCCGAGCTCGGGTAGTAATTTTCGAGCCCATATTAGAAATGGACTTTTTTGGCCCACCCCTAAAAAGCCCGAGCCCATCAGGGCCGACCGGTTTAGAGTCGGGTAGCCCATTTTGACAGCTCTAATACCTTGCAGACATAATGGCTGACAGAGCTAATCGAATGAGACACAGAAGGGTTATCCAACACGCATTCGTTCAGCGGGAGCGAAGACAGATGATTCCAGAGGCAACAGGTACCTCTGGTCAGGGAGAGGCGTCGACTGTTAGGGCACAGTCTTCTCCTAAAATTCAGTCCACTTTTGGGGTTCGGTCTTCGCCTCAGGCCACTCTATCTATAACTCAAGCCCACCCTTAGGGATTGGTCTTCGCATCAGACCACTCCATCCACAACTCAGCCCATGCCACCTCCTACTTCTTATTCCCGCAGGCAACATGATGCACCAGATGACGCATCACTTTCCCCATCCTCCCGCAGGCGTCGAGATGCACCTGTGCCACCTTCTGTTGATCTAATGCCACCTCCGAAGGGTGAGGTTGTTGATGATTCTGATGCACTGGTGCCACCTCCGGAGGGTGATGTTGTTGATGTCGAGCCAGAGGCGTTCAGAGGGGGTCCATCTGATATGTCCCTACTTCCTTTGTACCTATACCACACTACCAAACATATATAGAACAGAGAGGTAACATTAGTCAAATTGTTACCATATTTTTTATGTTAATTTAAATCACTGACATTGATTATTTCTAACATTGATTCTTATAAACATTGATTATTTCAAAAAATTCGCAAGTGCGTGATTTATAGAAGTTTCTGAACCATTGGTGGAAGATTTTAGCATCACATCAGCCGGATCAGCAGTGTTTTTTGTCGGTTCTGGCCGCTTCTGGGTTTAGTGACCTATGCTTGACCAGTTACAGTCTGGTCAAACATAGAATGCTTAACGCATTCATGGAACAATGGCACTCTCAGATCTCTTTCTTTCATCTCCCACATGGTGAGATGTCGATTACACTAGACGATGTCTCGTCTTTGTTGCATCTACCGATCAGGGGGAAATTCCTCCATCATGGTAGGTGACCAAAGACGAGGCGGCCGATATGATGGTAGAGCATATGGGGGCTGATTCAGGGAAGACGCTCAAGGAGGTGGATAGGACCAGGGGTGCTCGTGTTAAGTTTTTGTTCTTGAATGAGAGATTTGATGAGGCGCTCGTTGCTGCAGAGCGGACTGATGGTGATGTCGAGGAGGTGGCCATACACATGACTCATGCTTTAAGGGAATATTTTCTATTTTTAGTTGACACTGTGATTTTTGTGGACACGAGTGCTACCTACATTGACGTTGCATACCTCCGGTACTTCTTGGATCTCATACGTATCCATGAGTACAACTAGGGGCGGCTTGCCTTGCATATCTGTATTCGAAGCTGAGAGATGGATGTCGGTGGACAATGAATCAGATGATGGGCAGCACGACACTATCGGTGGTAATAATTTTTTATCCTTGAATGTTTTTTATCTTTTTCATTTCATATTTGTGACAATTCTTGATCCTTGAATGCTTTTTATTTTCATTTCAGGCTTGGATCCTCCAGCACTTCCCGCGCATCGCTGGCTAGGCGAGTTAGGATAAGTATACTGAGGAGATGCATCGTGCCTATGCTTTTATCCCGCTGAGAGGGAACCAGGCAGTCGATCCCTTCAGAGTCTATATTGACCGCATGGTTGTTGAGGACGTCCACTTCAACTGCTACGTAGATCACCGTCAGACAGAACCTTTTGACGACATATCGGTATACTCTGGATGGTTGGCCTGCGGATCATGTATCACTGCTCCTCATCTACGCAAGCGCGTCATGCGGCAGCTCGGGTACACCCAGACCATCCCTAAACACCTTGTTGTCTCTGCTCCTCCTGCCTTGACTCGTATACAGATTGACGAGATGTTGTCATGCACACCCAATAGTTGTCTGTATTTATTTTGTTTCAGTACTATATAGTTTGTAAGTTTTTCCTGACATTATTACTACATTTTTTATTTTCGTGACGTATGACATACTATTACTATGTTGTTATATTATTTTGGTATGTCTGTTATTTTATAATTCATCTGCGAACCAATGCACAATGCGTTTTTAATTAAAAAACATGTTCTGATACACTTCGGAGATGTATCTCTGGAAATTTCCCGTAGATGCATCTCCGGAAATATTCAAATACTAATGGGCTATGGCAGATATGTTGTGACCATTTAAGATTTAAATTATTTTGGAGATATATCTCCGAAAAATTATTAACGTTTAGTCAGCCGTGGGGCGCGTCCGGAGATATATCTCCAAAATCTGGGGGCATATGTGAAAAACCATACGGTGGAAAAGAAATGCCTGTGGTGCAATAAGAAATTTCCATTAGAAAAGATAACGGTGGGCTTCATGTTAATTTATATTGGGATGGGTCTCAAAAAAGATAATGGTGGGCTTGATGTTAATTTATGTGAATTTCTTATTGCATGCAATATATTTCCAACACACCGTATGAATTTCTAAATATGTCCTTTGATTTCTAAGATATATCTATAGACGTATCTTTTGTACACTTAACAAAGGCTATTCTGAGAGGTGTCTCATACATTTGATTTGTTTTATTCTGAAAATATAACTCCGGAAAAACTTTAAAGAAAACATTTTAATTGTTCAGTTCAATGTTTATTTCAAAGACGCATCTCCGAAATTATGAGCGACATTTTAAACTTTTCTGTCACCTTTGCATGTCAGGTATTTTCGGAGATGCGTCTGCAGAAATATCTGATATAGTGCCCACCTGCATGATCAATCCTCCATTTTTGTCATACTTCATTCTCACCTAAACCCTCACCCTAAAAACCCTTCATTCTCAATCCATTTTTTTCACTCCAAATCTCCAACCTTTTGGTTCATCATATCACAAGGAGCAAAAGAAGATTGAATTCTAGGTAAAGATTCTTCTTTTACCTCTGCATTGCTCACATTAATCATCCATTTTAGCTTAAAAAACTTACTTGTGTTCGGAAATGTATCTCCAAAACGTGTATGAACTTGTTCAAAGATGCATTTCTGGAAAGTGTATGTGTTCATTTTTTCAGCCATGCTGCAACAATACTTAAACTAATGTTATGTTATTGTTTATATTGTTTCCAATAGATATGATGCACCCCGATGTTTTCCGAAAACAAATTGTTTCTTCGAACATTGTTTCTTTGAATGTTCAAGGGGTTGTTATGAAGGCGGTAGATGTTGGCAAGGACTTTAATAACAAGTAAGAGTTTAAATCTCGTGATAAAATGCTTGAATGGATTCTTATGGAGGCATCTAGACTTGGATTCGGTGTGGTTATCGGAAGGTACGATAATGGCTCGGATAAAAGAAACGTCTTTGTGACAATGGTGTGCGAAAGAAGCAGGAGATATCGAACTCCTCTCCGGAATTTTAAAAGAGACGACACGGGTAGTAGAAAATATAAGTGTTCGTTTAAGGTTCGTGATTACATGTTGATAAACAAAAATTGAAGATTTAATGTGATATGTGGTTTGCATCACCATTATTTGTTTTTAAAATTAGCCGGTCATCCTAGTGTATGTCGGCTCAAGCCATAATAGAAAAAATGTATTAGTGACATGACCTTGAATCTTGTGCAATCGAAAAATATTCTTGCAACATTGAAACGGAAGCGACCCAACAATATATCAAATATCAAGCAAGTATACAACATTCAGTACCTCACTAACAAGGCGATTATGAGGGATAGAACTGAGATGCAACAACTCTTGAAACTGTTGGACGATATTAGTTACGTGACCCGATACTGAACGTGCGATGATGGAGTTACGGTTAGAGATCTTTTTTGGACTCACCCTGATTCGATAAAGTTGTTTAACACGTTTCTGACGGTGCTCATACTTGATTTAACCTACAAGACCAACAAGTATAGACTTCCATTATTTGAGACGAATGGTGTTACATCATCCGAGAAGACATATTTTGTTAGTTTTGCATTTCTTGAGTGTGAAAATGAGGACAATTTTACTTGGGCATTAGAGGTGTGTCGGTCACTTTTGAAGGTCCAAGGTGAGATGCCTAAAGTGATTGTTACTGACCGCGATACTTTGTAACACCCCACTTCCCATCGCGAATAAATAATGCATAAATAAATCAGAGTAGATAAAAATTTGTTTTTTCGACAGAAACAAGGATGCCACATCAATGGAAAGAAAACACAATCCCTGCTCATAATTTTTTATACATAACACAGACAATTGAATACCCTCAAGGGGAAACTTTTTCCATATAAAAGGAAAGGTCAATTATGGAATAAAGCGGAAGATCCATAACCGACTTGTTTTACAAAATAAATTGTTTTATAACGTCAAAGTACACATACAAAAGTAATACAAAATATATTCAACAATTATATACATATATAACATAATCGTTCCCCGACTCCCGTGCTACGTATCAGAACAGACAGACGACAAAGGACGGAGGACTAATCTCCACAAAAGCCTCCAAAATACTAATCTGCAATTGCCTCATAGAGCAATAAACCACAGCAGAAGGGTGAGAAATGACAACTAAATCAAGATTGCATAATAATATGCAAACACATAAAAATTCACATGCATAGTTATTCTCACCACATCATCGCATATTAACACATATATCATGCCACATATACATAACATAAACCAATTATACTAACTTAATCACATATTCACACATAAGGCACACCATAGTCATAACATATAGAAACACACCACCACATCACATAGCACATGCCAACACATAAGACATATTATCCACAACCAATGCATTTATCGCACATGCACATCAATTCACCAATTCAAACATAAATCTCAACACATAATCAATTAATTCACAATTCCCACACATAATCAATCCATTTATGATTTTCCACACAAAATGCATCCATTCACAATTCTCACACATAATCAAATCATTCATGATTTATGCAAATGCACAGAGACCGACACAACGACTCTATGCAATGCATATGCGGTACCATCCATCCATCATCTCAATACTAGTTCACTCAGGAACTATTGGAACCATCGCTCGTTACTTAAAGTAACTCCCCGTCGGGCATACGATGTTCCCCGTCGCTTTCGGTCCTCTTTGTATAAGGCTCACGACGTTTATGGATCGCTTTCGGTCCTCTTTGTATAAGGCTCACGATCCGATCGCTCACACCCCACACGGGCACACGATCGTCTATAACCATCGCTTTCGGTCCTCTTATTTTTAAGGCGCACGATCCGATCCGATCTGATCGCTTTCAGTCCTCTTATTTTTAAGGCTCACGATGTTATAGCAGATTCCCTCTGGAATCGATTCGTTGCTCACACCCACTAGGGCACACAACATCACAAGATGCATATCATGATGCTTGGCATACAAGGACTCATGACAATCAAATGCATCTTCACACATATATGCAACCATAATCATGCATTTACAACCAAACATAACACATTGCATTTACTTGCCCTTAAGCCACAAACCATAATCACAACATGTCATCACATGCATTCACATCATATAACATCACACAAGTCATACAATATCCATATCAAAAGCACGTTGCATGATACCCATCAATTACACACAATTAATACAGTAAAAGTTGACAAAACGACACTATTCCAAATTCCCGACATAATTAAATCGGCCAACAATCTCAAAATCATTTTAATAAGAAAAAACATTTCATTAGCTTTCCAACGATATAAAGAACGTTCAAAACGGATAAACGGATCAAAAGTTACGGACTTAACAAGAAAAGTAATCGCGAAAAGACAACATTTTGCACCCTTGCTGGTCATACGCGTATTGCCCTGAGCCATACGCGTATTGCCCAGCCCCATACGCGTATTGCCTACTTTCCTTCCTTGCCATACGCGTATTGCCCTAACCAATACGCGTATTGCCCTACCCCATACGCGTATTTCCCTGTCCCATACGCGTATGGGCAGCGAAACCCAGAATTTTTCCTGCATCAATTTTGTTACGAATTTCACCCCAAAATCTCTCCAAATCTCATCTAAACACTTCCAAATCACAATATATCAACCTAAACATGTCCCAACATAATCAACAAGTATTCTACGCAGTTTATATCGAGTTTCTACCGCGAAAACATCGATTTCTAACAATTATTCATCAATTTATCAATTAGAGAAAAAGTTGTAAAAACAACCAAAAACACATACATAAACAACACATATACATACACAAGCAAGATATAATTGAAACTTCTCACCCTTACCCGATTAATCGCGCTTGAAACAGAGCTATTCTCGATTTTCCTCTTTTTTCCTCTTCCCCCTTTCTTTCTTCTTCTTTTCCCTCTTTCCTTTCTCTTTTCTCTCTTTTTCTCTCAAAGTTTCTATTTTATGAAAAATATAACCAAGCAAAAGACCAAAATACCCCTCAGCTCAAATATCTCGCAAACGCTCTCAAAATGCGATAAAATATAACAACAATGATGAAATATATTTCAGGAAATAAAAGTTGAAAAGAAATTATAATTTAATGCAAATATTTTATCTATCAGAGAAATTAACCAATTAACTCAATTAGCAGGTAAAATACAATAAATTCACACATTTCACAAGATTCACATAGATGAAATAAATAAATACAATTAAACAAATCGGGGCGTTACAATTCTCCCCCACTTAGACATTTTCGTCCTCGAAAATATAACTGAGACGAACAACTCCAGATACGACTCTCGCATCCGACCAACAACTAACATGCCAACAAAAGGCACACCACGAATAGCACAAACTGACAAACCACCTTGCTAACAGCAACAACAACAACGGCACAACAATGACAACAACCACAACGACAAGATGCAATGCCCATACAATGCACTTGACGACCAACTCACAACTCAAAGAATACACAAGTTACGAACACACAGGTTCACTCAGGAACCGAAACACAACAAGAGCGTTACCATCACCATGGAAACGAGACAACAACAAAGGCAAGAACCTAAGTCCCACGACTTAACAACATTCCAACAACCTCTTCATAACCGCAATACCAACGTCCTTGTCACACAATATTACCATAATGCTACGATTCCTCAATCGCGCATATAATCAAAACATCCATCTACATAGTAGCACATGAATAATATTCAAACCTTCCACTTAACACTTCCATTCGGAAACGTCCAATAGTCTTATCACTCCTACATGTTCCCAAGGTTCAACCTATGAACTCTTACAAGTCCCAGACGCAAATACAAAATGTGCCACATCACGCTTCCGCTGCGCACTCTGATTACTCATAACCATCAACACTATCAAGCCTACCAATCTCATGTCCAAAGTCTAACTCTTTCTCACACTCTATTCCTTCAAACCAAACAAATACTCTAAACTCTTGTGATTACCAAACACCGCGAACCTAGAACCATAAGGATAACACCTTCAAATATTCCAACACAGTACAACCGCAACCACTTCCAACTCCTGAATAGTATAGATCCTTTTATGAATCCTCAACTGTCGTAAAGCATAAGCCACGAATTTACCCTCTTGCATTAACACACTGACTAACTCATCAAAGACACATCTCAATACCTCACAAACAGTTTATCAGGATCCTGCAGAATCAAATCCGGAGCCGTAGACAACTTCTACTTCGGCTCTCCAAAACATACTCACAACGAACATCCAAAATAAACGACTCACCCTTTGCAAGTCAACTGAGATAACAGAAACACTAACTTAGCAGAGTCTTCCATAACCTGCAGTGACAACCAACTAAGCCCAAAAGTTTCTAATTTCCCTAACCAACTTCGGAGCCTCTCATTGTAGAACTACATCTACTTCCGATGGATCCATAACTATACTCTTATCCGAAATAACATCTCCAAGAGAACTAACCTCTTTCAATCAAAAATCTCACTTGAATAACTTAGCATAAAACTTCGTCTCTTTTCAACACTTGTAATTCAAATCTCAAACACTCTACCTGTTCTTCCTCTGAGTTTATAACAGATCCGAATATCCTCAATCAAAGCCATTACGAACTTATCCAATTAAATATGAAAGATACAATTCATCTACTCCATAAACATTACATACGCATTACTAACACCAAATACCATCACTGTACGTTGTAATTCCCAACCAAAATCCAAAAGATATAAATTCTTAAAGCTTTTGCAAAACTTTTCACTGGGTAACTGGTTACTCACATACAAGCTTAACCGAGTAAATAACATCCTATCCCGATGATAACAAACATAACCAGTCACATTACGTCGATCAAAGCCTCAACACACACAATTCACCACTCTTACCAAACATTCCAACCAATTGTAATTTCACTTCAACTCAACCAAACCATTCCAGTTATTTATTCCTGAAAGTGGACACTTATTCGCAATCGTTACCTTATCCAACTGTCAGTAATCCATACACAATTTCTTCTCTTGACAGTCCAAACTCTCATAAATCCCAACATGTAGTAACCACCAACCAAAAGAACTCTCAAATATTACATCCACGACTAAGGGTTTTCTCAAGATTTCCATAGTCTCAATACCATCAAGGAATTTCAAATTGTTTGCGATTCGTCACAATTCAAAACTCAAGCTATCCAGAACACAACCGCAAGTTTCCATACTACTCACTGATTAACACGCAACCTCATGCTATCATATTTTTCCTTACCAACCATGCTGGACCTCTTCAAGTTGACACACTAAAGTTTCATCCAAAAACACCTCTGAAAACCAGTCACAACTGACGGCCTATCACTGTGACTTTCCTGCCAATTTCCAGAACACTACCATCACAGACAAAACACACATCTTAGTCCCATCTACCAAGAGTTTCCTACTTACTTAGCAGATATAAACCTCAACTATTCATTGTTGTCCAATTAAGTTCAATCTCTATTCTCTGAGAAGCAGCCCTAAATAAAACCCAATCATTATTCCTCAATGATTTCCCAACTGAACCAACATACCAAAACCTCTAATCCGCCTCATCTTCCGATGTAAGAATCTTCATCAACTCATCAAAATAATCCGTAATCATTTTCTTAATTCCAAACAATTCATTGCACACACTATCAAAGCCAGAAAGACACGTCTATTCCATCCAACATAATTCCCGTCTGCTATCAACAAGAGATTAAGGGTGACCAGTTCCTCAATTTGTCAATAGACAGCCGACAATCATGATGGGGCATAAACCGTCTTTACCAAACTATAATAGCATTCCTTACATCCTGTGCACAAAACTACCTAAGGCACAAATCCTTAGTTGACATAAGCCTTACCTTCGCATCCCTTCTAGAACTGGGAACCACACTGACCAACCAACACTTACAACCTTACAATTCACAACACACTGGGCCAGCGCTCCACACCTGAAGCAACATGGAGAAGTACCAGCTTCTCCCCCACTTATCTCATTCTAACTCCTGCAGACAACGGAATAGAAAAACCAGAAAGTACTGACAGTGTTTCACACACATATCACGTACTAAGGGACAAACAATAATGACAGTATTCAACTGTCACACCAACTGACTCAACAACTTGGCCGGACGGACCGACCTGCTCTGATACCACTAATGTAACACCCCACTTCTCATCGCGAATAAATAATGCATAAACAAATCAGAGTAGATAAAAATTTGTTTTTTCGACAGAAACAAGGATGCCACATCAATGGAAAGAAAACACAATCCCTGCTCATAATTTTTGATACATAACACAAACAATTGAATACCCTCAAGGGGAAACTTTTTCCATATAAAAGGAAAGGTCAATTATGGAATAAAGCGGAAGATCCATAACCGACTTGTTTTACAAAATAAATTATTTTATAACGTCAAAGTACACATACAAAAGTAATATAAAATATATTCAACAATTATATACATAAATAACATAATCGTTCCCCGACTCCCGTGCTACGTATCAGAGCAGACAGACGACAAAGGACGGAGGACTAATCTCCACAAATGCCTCCAAGACACTAATCTGCAATTGCCTCATAGAGCAATAAACCACAGCAGAAGGGTGAGAAATAACAACTAAATAAAGATTGCATAATAATATGCAAACACATAAAAATTCACATGCATAGTTATTCTCGCCACATCATCGCATATTAACACATATATCATGCCACATATACATAACATAAACCAATTATACTAACATAATCACATATTCACACATAAGGCACGCCATAGTCATAACATATAGAAACACACCACCACATCACATAGCACATGCCTACACATAAGACATATTATCCACAACCAATGCATTTACCGCACATGCACATCAATTCACCAATTCAAATATAAATCTCAACACATAATCAATTAATTCACAATTTCCACACATAATCAATCCATTTATGATTTTCCACACAAAATGCATCCATTCACAATTCTCACACATAATCAAATCATTCATGATTTATGCAAATGCACAGAGACCGACACAACGACTCTATGCAATGCATATGCGGTACCATCCATCCATTATCTCAATACTAGTTCACTCAGGAACTATTGGAACCATCGCTCGTTACTTAATGTAACTCCCCGTCGGGCATACGATGTTCCCCGTCGCTTTCGGTCCTCTTTGTATAAGGCTCACGACATTTATGGATCGCTTTCGGTCCTCTTTGTATAAGGCTCACTATTCGATCGCTCACACCCCACACAGGCACACGATTGTCTATAACCATCGCTTTCGGTCCTCTTATTTTTAAGGCGCACGATCCTATCCGATCGCTTTCAGTCCTCTTATTTTTAAGGCTCACGATGTTATAGCAGATTCCCTCTGGAATCGATTCGTTGCTCACACCCACTAGGGCACACAACATCACAAGATGCATATCATGATGCTTGGCATACAATGACTCATGACAATCAAATGCATCTTCACACATATATGCAACCATAATCATGCATTTACAACCAAACATAACACATTGCATTTACTTGCCTTTAGGCCACAAACCATCATCACATGCATTCACATCATATAACATCACACAAGTTATACAATATCCATATCAAAAGCACGTTGCATGATACCCATCAATTACACACAATTAATACAGTAAAAGTCGACAAAACGACACTATTCCAAATTCTCGACATAATTAAATCAATCAACAATCTCGAAATCATTTTAATAAGAAAAAACATTTCATTAGCTTTCCAACGATATAAAGAACGTTCAAAACGGATAAACGGATCAAAAGTTACGGACTTAACAAGAAAAGTAATCGCGAAAAGACAACATTCTGCACCCTTGCTGGCCATACGCGTATTGCCCTGAGCCATACGCGTATTGTCCAGCCCCATACGCGTATTACCTACTTTCCTTCCTTGTCATACGCGTATTGCCCTAACCAATACGCGTATTGCCCTACCCCATACGCGTATTGCCCTGTCCCATACGCGTATGGGCAGCGAAACCCATAATTTTTCCTGCATCAATTTTGTTACGAATTTCACCCCAAAATCTCTCCAAATCTCATCTAAACACTTCCAAATCACAATATATCAACCCAAACATGTCCCAACATAATCAACAAGTATTCTACGTAGTTTATATCGAGTTTCTACCGCGAAAACATCGATTTCTAACAATTATTCATCAATTTATCAATTAGAGAAAAAGTTGTAAAAACAACCAAAACACATACATAAACAACATATATACATACACAAGCAAGATATAATTGAAACTTCTCACCCTTACCCGATTAATCGCGCTTGAAACGGAGCTATTCTCGATTTTCCTCTTTTTTCCTCTTCCCCCTTTCTTTCTTCTTCTTTTCCCTCCTTTCTTTCTCTTTTCTCTCTTTTTCTCTCAAAGTTTCTATTTTATGAAAAATATAACCAAGCAAAAGACCAAAATACCCCTCAGCTCAAATATCTCGCAAACGCTCTCAAAATGCGATAAAACATAACAACAATGATGAAATATATTTCAGGAAATAAAAGTTGAAAAGAAATTATAATTTAATGCAAATATTTTATCTATCAGAGAAATTAACCAATTAACTCAATTAGCAGGTAAAATACAATAAATTCACACATTTCACAAAATTCACATAGATGAAATAAATAAATACAATTAAACAAATCGGGGCGTTACATACTGCATTGACGAATTTGGTTGCAAAGGTATTTCCTTGTTCCAATGCATTACTTTGTAAGTATCACATAACAAATAATGTGGCAAGTCGTGTTAAACCCGCGGTATGGACGAAACAAATAGAGTCCAAAGGTGGAAAATTGGTGAAGGCGGGCGTGATTGTGGAAAAAATTATGGATGCATGGAATCGTATAATAAATTCTTCCACAAAAGAACTATATGCTGATTCCATTATTTATTTCCGAAAAGTGTGTGAAAAGTATCTAGATTTGTTGAAATATGTTGAAAGCACCATTCTTGATCAGGTGAAGGAGAAGATAGTTTGTGCGTGGACTAATAATGTTAGACACCTTGGAAATACAACTACTAACAAAGTTGAGTCGGCCCATGCTACTTTGAAAAATTGGTTGGAAATAGCAAAAGGGATTTGTGTAAAGACTAGGACTTCGTGAACCACATGATTCATAACTAGCATAATGAGATACAAACAATATTTGGTCAGAGCATCACGGTTTTGAAACATCGCTTTAAAGACAACACTTTATATTCTCAGTTGGTCGGTAACATTTCTCGGGCGGGTTTGAACTATATTTTTTACAAGGCTAAATGAGTTGATAATGTAGGTTCCGATAGCGTAAATTGTGGTTGCACTATTGTGAAAACATATGGTATCCCGTGTGCTGGTTCTATTGTTAAAAAGGTGAAACTTGGCGAACCAATAAGAATAGACGATGTTTGTTCTCATTGGAAGAGACTTAGGTTCGATGACGATTGATTCATGGATGACGAGAAATCAAATATCTCTATTTTGACCGAATTGGAAGCGATACAATAGAGATTTTCAAAGGTCGATGACAACATGAAACTCCACATCAAAGAACAATTGAGAAAGATTTCTTATTCTGAAACCACTGACATGAACTGCCTTCTTAACTGATAAAAACAAAAGGTTCTCTGAAGAAAATGAAGCATACACCAAATGACAACTTGACTACACAGTCTCCTTCATATTTTGAACACGTTGACAAAAAATTTCCCAACTCGCCCACTCCAAAATCTCAACAAAGTGTTGTGAAAGAAGCTCGCATTAGTAAACCACCTATGACGCCGTTTCCACAAAAGATTTCATTCATCGACGAGATGCCAGTTTTTATGCACAAATATATCGAGTGGATCGTCAATATTGTGGGGGACGATAATTACGAGTACCGAGCCGTTTCAGCTTTACTCGGTAAAGGATAAGATAGTCACGCACATGTCCGACATTAACTTAGTTGAACACGAATAAAGAATAGTACACACAGTTGTACGAAAATAAATAAAAATTCAATGTGGTTTATGGGTAGGGGTGTTCATTGGTTCGGGCAAATCCAAACCAAACCATTGTGTTTGGGTCGGGCATTTTTTTAGTTCGGGCATTAACCGAACCAAACCAATGAAACCCGATGTTAATTGGTTCGGGTAACGAATTTTCAAAATTCTACCCGCAAGCCCGTCTACCCGAACCAACCATATTAATTCATATAATGTATATCATTATAATGGAAACTAGTATAAGATATTCGACTTTAAGAAGGAAGAAAAATGAAACATATTTGTGACATTCACAATCCATATGAAAATACGAAAATACATTAAAAAAAACTATATTATTATAGAAAATTAGTTGATGTAAATTAGAAAATTTTAAAAATATTTTCGCATATTTGTTTCTAATGTATCCGATCAATCCAACCCAAACCAACCCGTTATTTCTTGGTTTGGTTCGGTTTGGATTTTATAGAAAAAATGTGAAAATTCAATCCAAACCAATCCATATATTTTTTATCGGTTTGGGTATCAGATTCACTCAAAACCGAACCAAACCGGCCCGCGAACACCCCTATTTATGAGTCTCTTGTTCCTTGCTTGAGCGGTCCGACACCAGAGTCAAAATGGATGAGCTTGCCGAAAATGTGTCACCTAATAGCATGTGCATATTATAGGGTGTGCATTGACCTGACACGCTACATTTTTTCAAAAAGCATTTTCCCATTACACACCGCACCACCCCAAAATCTTAATGATCGTATCATGTGTATTGGATGGATTTCCAAATCAAGTCATTTTGTTTAATTTTAGTTGAAACCGGGTTGCCTCATACCACTTATATCACCAGATTGGACGGCTCATTCAACCGCAAAAGTTGAGATGTGGCACGATCATTTCATGGAAAGGATTCAAGAATTCGAGAGATTGAACAATATTGAAAAAGAATCGAATGCACAAAAGTTCAAGGGTGTACCACCTATAGCTTAGTCGGCAACACATGTTTCGATTCATTTTGATTTCTTGTTTAACCGAATAAATAATTGTATATATTTATATCTCAATATAAATGAAGTGTTACATTTTCACTTTTTATTCATATTTGGTCTTTATGCATATTTGGTTCATATTTGACCTTTGTGAAGGTTCTGTTATATGGTTATATTTTGAAAATGTTTCAGGAAAAGTTTCGGAGATACATCTGCAGAAGGTTCTGTTATATGGACCACTCCTATCTTACGAAGACAAACGAATGGTTGTGAAGCTCAAGTACCATTCACGTTCGGTTGACAACGAAGGGAGCACTGTGTTCAGCAAATTGTGCTTAAGACTAAAATAGATGCTAGAGCTATGTGGGATACATACTTCGATTTTGAAGAAAAAGTTCCGCTCGAGTTGGAAGTGATGCTACAAAGATTGGTCGAAGATATCCTAAAGATGTGCAAAGCGTCCACCGGGATATTGAAATGTAATATTGAATTTTTTTATTGAAATGATCATTGTAATGATAATTGTATGCTATGAATGTCAAATACATTTTGGAAAGTTCATTTTCTGTTTAATATGTTTATGGTGTTTTTCCCGATATGTAATTACAGACTTGTTCCGGATATGCATTTTTTGAACAAATTAAATCCAATATATAGGGCGCCTCTTAGAATTGCCTTTGTTGAGTGTACAAAAGGTGGGTCTGGAGTTATATCTCCGGAATCGGGGGGCATATTTGGAAATTCACACAGTGCATTAGAAGTATATAGGGTGTAATGAGAAATTCTCTAATTTATAGAGGATTTCTTAGTGGACTCTATATGTTTCTTAGGCACCACGGGAAATTCCAAAAATATTTCTAATTTTCGGAGATACACCTCTGAACGCATCTCAATACACACATTTCAATTGTTTTTGAGTCAGACCCCCGTTTTATGAATAAATTTATTTCGAAAATACATCTCCGAAAAATTTCCGAAAATGTATTTCCTAAAACAACAATGCTAACTTTCTCCACTAACACATGCATCATTACCCTATTAACAGGAATGTTAACTTTAAATGCTACTATGGAATTAGTGTAACAATAATTAAATACTATTATGGGACTAAATTTGTTATGGTATTCAACGTGATAATTCATTTGTGATATCATATTAATATAATAAATCTGAAGGTATGATGGGAGGTCCACCATAAAATCTCCAAATTCATCAGTTATACCTTTTTCTACAATTGATTTTCCTTTTCTTTCACTGCCAGTTGACAGCAACCAAAGCTCCTGCATTAGTTAATCTTAAATATTCAATGCATGTTGTTGGAGACAAATTTCAAAGACTTCATTTAGAAATGGATTTGAATTTTCTTATTTTCATTTAAAAACAATGAAATATAGCAGAATAATATGATGAGAGCAAAATACTATTTATGTGATTAAATCTCCAATTTGATTTCTAAAATGGTAGAATGTTATCATATTAGTCGTTGAAATAAAAGATATTCTGGACTGGGCCGACACCTGCCCATCAGTCGGGCAGGCCCAACCCAAGGATGTGACAAGCGGCCCATTAGGGCCCAATTCATCTTCTAGTCGAGCATGCCCAGATCCCTTCAGTGTCGGGCAGAGACTGCTTGGCTCGGGGAAGAACGCGCATCCTCCCCGAGTGCTCCACGTGCTCCTCCCGCGGGGACACGTCATCAGGTAACCACCCATCTCCGAAAGAGTTGGTCTACCTACTCTTCGGAGATCTCGGGACAGTTACTCCGGGGTGAAGACCACGTGCTGGTCTTCCCTACACCATGTAAGACCTGACAGTTATCTGCATTGAGCCTAGCAACCTAACCCAGTGTAGACGACTGTTGGCCCAGCGCTGGGGGCACAGTATAAATACTCTATCTCACGAGAGGGTCAGGTATTCTATTCTCATTCTTACTCTCACTCTCTGTACTTATTTGCTTCATTCCTAACTTTAGCATCGGAGTACCTTGCAGGTACACACCCCACCGTCTCATCACCACCAGAGTAGCGGAGCTCACGACGTTTGCTGGCCACTAATATACTTTCTGATCAGGTACGATCAGTGGCGCCGTCTGTGGGAACCTTTGCTTCCCCGTTTTTCTCCTCATAAAACCAAAGCAACTTTCGTTTTCTGACAATCATGGCCAGCCCTCGACCTGAGGCCAAGACTCCAGACACCGCCTTCGTTCAGTACAACAATGGAGACGACCACGAGCCCAATGTGGTCGTTAACGTCAAAGAAGGCGAACAGAGGGATGGGCGTACTGCCTCCCCCTCCTCTAACGACGCGACCTTCAACGTCGCCCAACATGACAATATCCCAGCTGCCTACCAGCCTATCCCCGCGCAACCAAATACTGACCCAAACACGGTGGCCCTATTTGCACTGGTCAATCAGACTAACCTGTTGATCTCCCAGCAGAACGTGTGGATAGAAGCGCTCGAAAGGGGACAACAATGACGCTTTCCCCCGCGGAGACATCGTCGTCCCATATCTCGCAGCCCTTCTCCTCCTCCGCGAAGGACACCGTAGATCAACTCTCGGACTCCTTCCCCCCAACCTGCGGGACACTGCCCGCGCCTGGAACGACCCCAGCCTGTGGTCGCCCAGAAGCGCAATCGCTCCCCTGCTCGAAAAGAACAACGATGCTCTCCTATCCAAATGAGGAGCAGAGCTGATAGTGAAAAGCTGAAAAGCCGACCAAGAGTCCCTCCCGACGAAACATGCGCGGTTGTGGCGATTACTCCCCTTCGTAGTCACCAGTTAGGAGTGATGAAGATGACCAACGTACCCCCCTGTCCAAGGAAATTATGGATACGCCTATACCCATCGGGATGGAGAAGCCCCCACCTTTGGTGACGTACGACGGCACTGCCGACCCGGACGACCACGTCGAGAGCTTCGAGGCAATGCTCGACCACAGGAATGTCTGGGGAGCTATCAAGTGCAAGGTCTTCCCGACCACCCTCCGAAAAAGGTGCCATGGTGTGGTACAAGAGCCTCGCACCGGAGTCCATCACTGCTAGGAAGGAACTGAAGGGACAATTATCCAGGCATTTCACTGCATCACCATGGCCAAGGCTGACAAGCAGCACACTGCCTTCATGACCGAGTCGGGCAATTACTACTACAACGTGATGCCCTTCGGCTTGAAGAACGTCGGTACGACCTACCTGTGGATGATGAACAAAATCTTTCGGGGAGAGATCGGCGACATGCTCGAGGTCTACATGGAAGACATGATCGTCAAATTTATGGAAGAAGTCGACCACGCTGCCCATCTCAAAAAGGTCTTTGACACGGCATGGAAATGCAGGATGAGGTTCAACCCCGAGAAATGCACCTTCAGCGTTCGGGCGGGCAAGTTCCTCAGTTTCTATCTCACAGAGCGAGGAATCGAGGCGAACCCTGACAAGTGCAGGGCATTCTCCGAGATCCCGACACCGAACTCGAAGAAATCGATATAATTGCTGAACGGGATGCTGACCTCGCTTTCCCGCTTTGTGGCCAAGTCAGCACAATACGAACTCCCATTTTCAAGCTTCTACGCCAGAAAGCCACGTTCGAATGGACCGTGGAATGCGAGCAGACGCTCCTCCACCTCAAACAAGTCCTTTTGCAACCCCCGGTTCTCTCGCGACCAGAGAGCGGGGAGATGTTATTCCTATACCTCGCCATCACGAGCGAAACTGTCAGTGCGGTCCTAATTCGGGAAACCCCCGACGGGCAGAAGCCAATTTACTTCACCAGCAAAGCCCTCCAAGGTCTGGAACTTAGGTACCAGCAGATCGAAAAGGTCGCTCTAGCTTTCGTCACCGCAGCCAGAATACTGCGACACTACTTCTTGGCCTACACGATCGTGGTAAGGACCGAGCAACCCGTGAGACAACTCCTCAGCTGGCCAGACATGGCGGGGAAGATGCTCAGATGGTCGCTCGAACTCACCGAGTTTGGCATCCAATATGAGGGGAGAAAGGCCTTGAAGGCTCATGTGCTGGCCGACTTCGTGGCAGAAATGACCCTCCCAGAACCTTCGACCAACGGATCCCAAAAGTGGACGATCTACGTCGACTGGGCATCCAGCTCAACAGGTAGCGAAGCGGGCATCATCCTTGAAACTGAGAAGGTATCTTGATCGAAGTCTCCCTCACCTTGTCTTTCCCGACGTCGAACAATCAGGCCGAATACGAGGCTTTCCTCGTCGGGTTACGCTTAGCTGAGGACCTCGACGCCAAAGAGGTCAAAATATTCACTGACTCCCAGCTTGTGGCCTCATAGGTACGAGGAGAATACCAAGCCAAGAACGACAGCCTCATCGAATACTTGGCTCTGGTGAAGGAAACGATGAAAAAGTTCTCCTCGACGGAAGTGAATCATGTAACACCCTTTTCTACCCAACAAACATCACAAATATAAACAACAATTTAATCAGAGTAAAGTTCCAAAAGGGCGCCACATTTCGTCCCATAACATCAAATAACCACTTGTCCCGTAACACGGGTTTTACCATCTTGAATTTATTTAAACATCACGCAGCGGAAATCAAAGTTTAAGAGAATACTTTTATAATCCAAAACTCCATAAAATAAAACATCATAAAAACATCATGCCAACAAATAAAAGAACGTAAATCGTTCGACTCAAACATCCCAACCCGATGTTGCATATCAGAGCAAAACCACTAATCGACGGAGAAATCAAAATACTTCAAATGCTAAATCTTCATGCATTAAGATAGCTAAGCCTGATCACCTGCACGTTACCCGCGTGGAGGCAACATTCAAACAGGCAGGGTGAGTAATCACGAATCAATATATAAGATATAAGCACAAGATAAAACTTAAGCACAAACATCATCAAATCATTCACAACGTCATTAATACACCAATCACAACAATATAATGCAATGCCACACAATATGCAATGCAAAATCATAGACTCATGCATGTGGTGCCAATTCGTCATAATTGATGGACACAGGGCCATCACCCTCCAAAGATCCCCACCAATAGGATCGATTCTACACAAGAACCGGAGCACGTCACAAAACACTTCAATCCACACAATGGGATTGAAGCCACCAAATGGACTAAAGTCCTAACTATGCCATGAATGCATGGTGCAAATTGTCATAATAATCATCATCATAAAATCTTCATAATTGCACCATCATTCATGAATCATCATCAAACAAACATCATTATACAACACTCATTCGCACTCGTCACAATACCTCACAATTCGTCATATTATGCTCGTCACATAAAAATCCACGATTTTATCCCATTCATCTTCATTACTAGTTCTATCGTGTTTTATTACCTCACCATAGTCTTACGTCTCAAAGAATCCGCAATACAAGCGAAATTGGGACAGAAATCACAAAAACGGGAAAATCTGCCAACAGCCCTGTCCATACGCGCATGACCATGCCCCATACACGTATGGCTCAATTCCTCGGCCCTGGCCTGCGTATCATACGCGTAGGGCCCCTTGCCCAGGACTCCCTTACGCGTAATACTCTCCTTGTTACGCGTATCTGTCGTACCTCGAAAAATACGATCCTGGCGATGGACGCGGAAAAAACTGTTCGAAACAGAGTCGCCACCGAACTTTATTTATCACAAAAGAGGGAAAGGAAAATATTGATAAAACCTTTAAAGGGATAAGAAAAATGGTCATCGCAACCAAATTCGGATTCGGGAGTCGGTTACGTAAAGGGAAGGTATTAGCACCCTCTACGTCCGTTGTACTCAACGGGAACCTCTTGATTCGATTCGTGAGAAAGTTAGATACGTTTGTTTGTTTATCTTCTGAAGGATTAGCTTATTAAAGGAGAAGGGGTGGCTTTTTATTAGTGTGCTCGGCAAGGATTAGAACCCTTGTGCCTACGTATTCCCTCGTGCAATGGGAAAGTCAGAGCATTCGTAGTTCGTGGTACTACGGTTGGTTGGTTTGTGTTTTTTAAACGAACGAGTGTTTAATTTGCATTCTAACTGCTAAACGTTGGCTTGTCGGCTCGTCAAGGGAGGCTGAAGCACTAGTTCATATGCGCGGAAGAATGGACTAAACAATATTCATTTTGTGAAAAGTTGTTTGATTTGGATTAAGTGTGTTAATGATTTGATTAAAAAAAGAATTTAATTGGTATGGGTTTTAAGGTTTCGGTCGCACGGAGGCGAGGAAAGGAGTTTATTCGTATTGGATGTTATAGAGGTGACAATTGCTCACACACGAGTAAGAGAACTCACACCCAAGCAATAGGTGATAATTGCTCACACACGAGTAAGATAACTCGCACACAAGCAATCGACGAATTAAGGTTTATGCCTTTTAGAAGTGTCAATTGTTCACACACGAGTAAGAGAACTCGCACCCGAACAATTGAAGAGAAAGACCAAAGACTCGATCCCCCTCACTTTTCACCTTCTAAGGAATAATGTTTAAGTATATGATTAAGTGTATTAAAGAGTTTGATTAAGAAAAGAGGATTTGATTTGTATGTGTATTTTAGGGCTTCGCTCGTGCGGGAAAGAAGAATTTTAGTCGTGTCGGATGTTTTAGAGGTGACAATTGCCCACACACGAGTAAGAGAACTCGCACCCAAGCAATTGAGGAGAAGGGTTAAAGACTCGACCACCCTCACTTCACCTTTAATAAAATGTGTTTAGATAGAGATTAAGTGTTTTGATAATTTGATTTAAAAAGATTTGAATATTTACCGAGTTCGTGTGTTTTAAAGGCGTCAATTGTTCACACACGAGTAAGAAAACTCGCACCCAAACAATTGAGAAGTTAAGGTTTAAGTTTTTTTGGAGGCGTCAATTGTTTACACACGAGTAAGAGAACTCGCACCCAAACAATCGAAGAGAAAGACCAAAGACTTGATCCCCCTCCTTTTCACCTTTTATGAAAGGATATTTAGTATAATTAAATTTGATTTGAAAAATGCTCGATGTGGATCGAGGTTTGAACGTTGTTGTAAAAAGGGATTGATTTTAATCTTATGGGAGAGGGGTGTAATTAGTCAAGATAGGCAATCAAAATTAACAATTAGTCAAAAAAAATGTCTAAGTTACAAATAAAACTAATTAAAATCAAGATTAAAAAATTAACAGGAGAAGATATTCTAAAATTAAAACCAATTCTAAAATTAATCCTAAAATTAATCTAACAAAATATAATTGATTCAAGATTAAATTCTAAAAAAAACTTCTAATCTAATAAAATCCTAAAGTTATATTTAAACTTAAAATTATAAACTAATTCTAAGTTAATAAAGTTGGAATAGTTAGTATACGGTCCTATATCCTTGGAAAAAAATGCCCCACTGATCTAAATCTTTGGAAAATGCATTAACTCACTTATCATAATTAAGTTTGACATTTCAAAGGAAAAAACAAAAAGAAGGTCATGTACCCAGCGTCTGATTCACGTTAAAGTAATGCACACAACCGAACTTTTTCGTGCCGATGAACCCAATCACATTTGCTTACAAAAGGAATAATAACATCACTTTCATCTAAAACAAATACCACACATATGCCATGACCACTAAACATGTATTGTTTTGCTAGAATTCTTCTTCAAAGTTCATCAATAAAATCTTGCAGTACAAACATATGCCATGTTTTCAGCCTTGTACCAATTAGAAGAATAGCAACAAAATCATGCCAAAGAACAACAAGCAGCAAACCAAACCAAATACAGTATACTTGAATCGCCGTCAGTAACCAAACTAAACACAATAGCAGCAAAGTGTCATAGCATAATATCAAGCAGTTATGCGCAAACGATATCGAGTTCGAACGACACACATCTGTAGTAGAACTTATCACACAAAAGGCTCGCAAAACTGTCAAGAACGCAACCGAATATGCAATAGGCATTCACAGCTCAGGTTAACAGATGTATTTATCAATCTTAAAATGAAATAAATTGAAATCGATAACAGCGGAAACCATAAGCGCAACCTTCACCAAGAATCACTTACATTTCCATGAGATTGAATCAAATAATATCTTCACAAAATTGAACAAAACATGAACTACCAACATCTTCATGCCACGGAGTCGAATCGAAAATAAACATATAACATCAACTTATTAATCCACACATTAACAAGATTAAAACCAGGACAACATACCCATTGAAAATGGTACAGATCAAGATCGCCACAATCACAATACCAAATCAAACGTTGCAGCAGACTTAATTTGTTGGCAGTGTTCATTACGATGCTAAAACAAACAACGGTATAACGCGACATGCCAGCAGCAAAAGATCAAAACAAGCAGCATAATGGTCAGAATTAAAACAAATGAGAGGGAGTATATCTACAGCCACACCACAATTAGCTTTTCACAATGATAAAATAATGACACAAAAAACAAGAGAGATGTAAGTTAGCAGGAATAAGAACCAAACAAAATTGCAATTCAAAGAGTAACCCAAAACACTTGAACCATAGAGTTATATCGACAATCTATACACCGAAATCGTGAAATTACACCAGCAACATGTAGTAGAGTAGTACAACTAGCAGATGACAGTGTAATGCAAAGAGAACTCCAACATTAAATTTCAACATTAATTCCAACAATATTTAGTTCTAAACTATACAAATCATTTGAAAAGCTATAGTTTCCACAGCAAAACTAAACATCAGTAGTAGAAACACAAAATAACCAAAATTCGAACTTCGCACATTCCACAAATAGGTTCACGACTTTGAGAGCAAATTCCTAATTCATTAATTCTCAAATTCACAAATAGACTCGCAACAATCAAAACCTTGTAAACAAATCACCACTTAGTCAAAACTGCCACTGAATCGAAACTACAATACAGTTGATGCACAAAAGATGTAACGGAAAATGGTAAAACATGCAAACACATGATGTCGATACCAGCATAATACACACAATACAATCAGCAGTCGAAATCGAAACAAAACAGAATCAGATACAACAACGGTGATATTAGATACATATTATGAATGAATTTGAAATTGTTACCGATACGCGATCCTCTACTACTGCAAACTACTTGTTGCTGTTGCAAATTGGATCACAGACAAGCCAAAGTGAATCTGAAACATAAGCACACCTTCGTAAAAACTGACATGAATTCCAACTCTTGTACACCATCTTTGTCACCCATTAATCATCACATCAACATTGAATGCAGCGTCTCTTCGAACAACTTCGGCTTTTCCTCCACACATCTCGTTTACGCCAATTTGGTCTCCTTTCTACCACTGCTCTCAGCAGCAGTTCTTCGATGGATCTGAATCACGGTTTGAAGAAAGAGTTGAAGTGAACTACGTCGTTGTGCGATTGTTGTTGAAACTGAAATAAGGATGGTTGTTCTGACAATGAATTTTGTAGTGAGGGAGGGTAGTAGCCACGAGTGAGTTTGTTAAAGTGGCGGAGGTGAGAAGTGCTATCACAGTTGGTGCTCCGTCGTGGTAAATCGACGAGACACCACAAGTTTCTTTTCAACGCCGTTTTTCTTTTTTTTATTCAGATTTTTTTCTTTTCTTTTGAGAGCCAGCGCCTCCCTCTCCCCTAGGTTTATGTGAGGTTTTGTATGGTTTGAGGATGTCATGATGGTATTGATGAAGTATGTGATGTGAGGTTTTTGTTCCCTTTACTGCAAAACAGAAATGAATATGATGGAGGTAAATGGTGGAGAACAAGGTTGCGGTTGGAATTGGTGGTGCGAAAGCGAAGGTGTGGTTGAGGGAGTAAGATTGAGTGATTATTTTATGGTTGGAGAAGGGTTTTGTATGAAGGGCAGAGGAAGAGTGAATCGTGGCTATGTGATTTTTTGTTAGAGGTATTCACAGATTGAAAATGATGAACATCCTTGGTGAAACGAAAAATGGTTTTTCTTCTTTCTTTTTTTTTTTTTGGAACCTATCCGCCGCCCCCCTCCTCTGTTTTCTTTCTGACCTAGCTTTCTTTTCTCCCTTTTATGCTGCAAACCTAATTTTTCATGTTCACTTATGTTTGGGCTTTTAACAAGGATCAAGGGTGGATTGGCTTAAGTGACACCTGGGCCTTGTTCGTTTGAATTAATTTAATTTGGCTTTGTAAAGAAATATGGTTGATTAAAAATGGTTATCTAAGAAATGGTTTTAAAGTGGTTTATGGATAAAATGGATTAGATGGTGGACATGGATGAATTGGATTAATTAAATGGGTTTGAAAAGAAATATGGTTATGGTGAGAAATTTGGTTTTTGAAAGTGACTCAAAGAATTGGATAATTAAATGAGGTTAAAATTAATATTAAATTAAACATGGACTTTTGGGATTTTTGTAGCATGAAATAAAATGAGGTTGAAAAATGAATTGAATTGAAAATTGAATTGTCACATGGATCTATAAATGATTTTTTGCAATGGATAATGGAAATGGTTATAAAAAATGAATAAAAGAAAAAGATAGGTTAATTAAGAGTGAAAATGGACAAATGGATTGGATATAGATATGATGGTTAGTGGATGAATGTTCAGATGAAAACTATCCACAGGTAGGACAAATTTGGGGTATGACAGTATCACCAGAGAGGTTTCCCTCTCAAAATTCCCCTTCAGACTCCCATTACGCGTAATGGCTAATCCATACGCGTAATACACCTTTCCCAAGGACCCCATACGCGTAATGGCTTCCCATACGCGTATGCCTCTTCCTTCTCAGCTTCCCATACATGTATTACCATCCCATACGCGTATTGCCTCCATTCTCATATGCTTATCCTACGCGTACTGGCAGAGGGTCGTGCTGGCCCTGAGGACGGGTGCGTACGCTATGCGTATCACCCTGAAAATGTCCCATCTTAGGCGTAATGCCTCCCCTGTTACGCGTATTTCCAGAAAACACCCCAAAACTCAGATTTCGCATCAGAACAAAAGCCTCTCATTCCAGCACCTTCGATCTTCCAAAATCGAACCCAAAACAATTTTGATTCATCACAGATCTAAGTCATTATCCTACTTGATTATTTACATCAATTCCTTTCTAATTATTAAGTCCTAGTTCATTAATATAACCTTCAATCTCAGGTCTGGTTTATTCACATGTTCAGCACAGCAACAAAAATCATTCACACGAATTTCACAGAATTTATAGCAACACATACCAGATTCATATCAGAAAAATCGACCAACACAAATGCACGAAAATTCACACAGATTCAGCATACGGAAATTCATCATAAAACACATAACACACAAACAACTCTACCTTACCCATATCAAACATATGAACCCAGATTAACCCCTCATACCTCAAATTTTCCAGCAAAGATTCTTCTTTTCGGGGTTCTACGGCTGATCCTCTTGTTCTATGTGTTCTGGCCTCCTTTCCTCAGCTCTCTTTTCACTTCTTAGGGTTGCACAGGCTAATTCTCTTAATTCCCTATTTTCTTTTTGTTAAACCTATCTTTTGGGCCCTAATTATGATTTACATGTATTGTCCTCAATTAACCTCCTTAATATTACCGTCTTACCCTTAATGGTTCTCCTAATTATTTTAAATAATATTAATAATCTAAATAATATTCTAAATATTCAAATTATTCTACTATTATTATTAATAAAATAATCTAATTAATTTAATAACGCTAAATGCCTCAATATTCCCTTAACCCAAAGCTACCACACAACACCACCAAGGGTTACCAAGCGTCATAACATCCATCAAAATTCACCAAAACACCGAATAATCATAATAATTCAATTAAATAAATATTATAATTATTTTGGGGTGTTACAAATCACGTCCCACACGAACACAATACTCGAACGGACATTCTATCAAAGCTCACAAGCATAAAAAAATGAGGGAACAAATCCGTCATTCAGGAGGTGCTCTCGCGTTCGAGCTTAGAGAAAACTGTCCCCGCGGCTGACGTGAACACCATTGGAGACGACCATAGCTGGATGACCCCGGTGTACGAGTACCTCAGCACAGGCAAACTACCCGACGACTCCAAAGACGCCGGAGTTGTTAGGAGACGTGCCTGCTCCTATACAATCGTCGAAGACAAATTATATCGGCGCGACTTCTCGATCCCTCTGCTCAGGTACGTCAAGGAGTCTAAGGTCCTCAGCATACTCCAGGAGATCCATGAGGGGATCAACGCCCAACACCTCGGCAGACGATCACTAGCCCGTAAAGCGTTACGAGCAAGGTACTACTGGCCCACCATGTAGTAGGACGCCAAGGAACACGTCAAGAAGTGCGACAGATGCCAACGACACGGGGACATGCACCTGGACCTGCCCATCGAGCTCAAAACGCTCTCATCTCTGTGGCCGTTTGCATGGTGGGGGATGGATATCCTCGGGCTCTTCGTCGTGGGGTTGTACTAAAACAAGTACCTGATCGTCGACGTTGATTATTTCACGAAGTGGATCGAGGCTGAGGCCCTGGCCAAAATCACGACCCACAACATACTACGTTTCTACAAGAGGAACATACTTGCCCGGTTCGGCGTGCCCCAGGCAATTGTCACTGACAACGGGACACAATTCACTGATAAGAACTTTTAGGACTTCGTCGCGAAGCTGGGCACGAAGCAAAACTTCACCTCAGTCGAGCACCCACAAACAAATGGTCAGGCTGAAGCCGCAAACAGGGTTATCCTGCGAGGTCTGAAACGAAAACTGGGTGACGCCAAGAAAATATGGGTCGAGGAGCTACACAGTGTCCTCTGGGCCTACAGAACAACCCTGCACTCCACTACCGGGGAGACCCCTTCCGAATGACCTACGGAACTGAGGCGGTGATCCCTGTGGAAATAAGGGAACCCTCGAGAAGAACGGAGTCTCCCCTCTACGAGGAGACGAACGATGAGGCCCTTCAGGAGGAGCTCGGCTTTGTCGAAGAGATAAGGTCAGGCGCGTCCCTCCGTGAAGCCTCACTCAAGCAGAAGATAATTTTACGCTATAACAACAAAGTTATTAAACGAAATTTTCAGGTAGGCACCCTCGTCCTATGAAGGAACCAATAAGATTCGCGAGAAGGCAAGCTCGCCGCGAACTGGGAGGGCCCCTACCGCGTCCAAGCGAAAACGGGGACAGAAGCCTACTACCTCGAAAATCTACACTGGGAGGAACTTGCTCGACCATGGAATGCTTAAAAGCTTAAATAGTACTACAGTTAAACATTGCCCGCGACTCATCTACGTCGCGACCACAGAGGCACACTAAGGTACAAGCGCGACTCCCCTCCTCGAAACAAGAAGACAAGGGCCCGCGCTGTGTGTGCGCGAGGACCCTTGATCCTACGGGGATACCTCGACCAAGCTCCATGAAATTCTGGCCTATGCAGACAACAGATGTCCTAACACATGTCAAGACATTGTGCTACATAATCATTTAAACTTGGAGGCGCAACAGCAGACTAATACCTTGAATATCAAACCTGCATCCTCACAGATGTCACGACATCTGATCCAACATGTCAGTCAAGAACATTAACAAAACTGTAAATTGCAGAATGTTAAATAAGACAGTAATTGTTAACCCAGTTCGGTGCAATTCACCTACATCTGGGGGATACCAATCCAGGATAAAGACTTCACTATCTGTAGAACTGTTACAAAGCTAAACTCCCCCGTTTACAACTTTATACCTAACATCTACCCATTGAACATCTTTATCAAGGCTAAACTCAACCGTTTACAACCTTAATATGAGATACCCCACTCACATCCTAATCATAACCTGTGATATCTCTGTCTTCTGCCAATTCAGAACTGTTGCGGTTTCTTGACCTTCAAGCTATCTTGGACTTGCTTCAAAGCTTCGTCCAAGAATAATACAACAACCATTACCTACAGGTTTCTGGTTGTGTCCCTGTACCTATGCCTTCCATTCTGCATCCCATATTACAGAATGGAGACTTACAACTCCTAAGAGAGCCAATGACTCTCAAACCCTAAACCCTTATTCAACACAAAGGAACTAGTTTACAAAGTTACAAGCGATACAAAAAGTACAGTCTCTTAACCCTAGGTCTAAGTCTCCTTATATAGTCTTCTGTTGTCTTGGGCCTTCAATCGTTTCTCCTTTATCCACTCTGCAAATTTGCACCAAATCTTTTAACAGTTTTGTTAAGAAATTAAACCTGCTGTATTGGTAAGATGTCAGAACATCTTTGTCGACATCTTTAATCTTGAGCATATTTCTTCATCTTTATCATAATCATGTTTCACCAAAATTTCGTCAAACCACAGGAGCTTTCAATCTCCCCCTTTTGACAAATTTTGGCTAAAACATTCCCTTATGTGTTGGATGAGCGAAGTTGATAAAGGTCCTTAAGTTCCTTCATCTTGAGAGTTACCCTTCTGACATCTTCTTCCTGAATTCCAGAAAGTGCTTAAACAGTCGTGACATGGAGTACATAAAATATGTAACTCAGATCACAAGTCACAACCTGTTTTTTAACTCAGATCACAAGACACAAAAGAAACGCAAAAGAAACAAGTTAAGATGTCAGAGCATCTTATCCAACATTCTTGCATAACACCTGCAGGAATGTACCCTGAAAAACAACAGAAAAATGACTTCCTTCTTCTCCCCCTTTTTAGCTAAAACTTGGCAAAAGTGACAAAGACAACTCCAAGCTCAGACGCAACATACCCAGAGTTTGAAGAATGCCATCGATCACTAAAAGGAATGTTGAGACTAAGAAGAATTGATACAGTCTTATTTATAGCCAAACACTTTCCTTAGGAAGTAACGAACTACAGAAAATAATTCAGGTCAATTCAAAGATCCATTAACCGAAGAAAATCACTCCACTAAATGCTCACCGGCCAAGACTGTTGACTGTTTCTTCCTTTAAGAACACCGACCAACAAACCCATTATATGCAAACATGTTTGACACCAATGTCCTGACATTGTGTCAGACATTGTCTATTCTTCAAAAGAGCTTTTCTGATTTTGGTCTTTATAGAGATTTCTTCACAAATTTTGATCACAGTCTGAAGAGAAAAATAAATTCTCCCAAACTCAGTCAATGATTCTTAAGCATCCAATAAGAACCATTCAAGTATGCATTGCCAAGTTTCCCACAACTTGCAACAATACTCTAATGTCAAGACATCCTCCTTGACATCTCAGTTTGCTTGACGCACAAATGCAAACTGGAATTTCCACAATAATGTCAAGCCATCCTCCTTGACATCTCAATTTGCTTGACGCACAAATGAAAACTGGATCTTCAATAATAATGCCAAGCCATCCTCCTTGACATCTCAATTTGCTTGACGCACAAATGCAAACTAGAACTTCATCTCAGATCAAGAGGCCTCTCCCCCTGACTGAGGTAACTGGTGCTCCTCCATTGAACACACAAGCTAATGACTGGAAAATATAAGACGCATCTTCATGTCTTCAAGAGCGCACCCTCTGTTCAACACACTTACTAAACGCAACCATTAACTCTCTTATTGTTCCCTCTGACAAGAAATAATAATCACTCACACATGATCACCATCATGCTACCCGTGAGGAAATGTATACCAACCATAACAAACTCTTGGCTTGAGATCAAAGTCCCATTGATCCCCCTCATCCTACAACCATCTACACACCACACGAACTCCTCTTGAATTCTCATGTATAGACCTCTAGCTGCTTGAGGCACAAACCAATTGAATCAGAATGCTTCACATTCCTCAAAGAGACGCACAGGGCCCCTTAGTTTGTTATAATGATGTCAACTATCGTATGCATGCTTCAGAACTTCATAGCTGCTAAACTGATCCACTACTAGCATGACATGCTCCAAGGGCTCCAATGTCGTATGCAAGATTTTCCACTGACCTCACCCATCCAACAATAGAGATAAACACCCCGCAATCCAAGACAATCATTCTTATCATTCTCCCGTATGATAACCTGGAATACTTCTAATTTTTGGTGAATCTCCACTTCTGAACGCATTCAGGCAACAGACTTCTATGCAATCAACACATGATTCACTTCAGTTTTCACAAACACTTACATCCTCCTTCCAAGGAACCCTTCTACTCCATCATTCTCCCGGATAATCATGTAGATACTTCTTGGACACGATGCAAGTAAATAGTTCATCACAGAACCTGAGATTCACCAAGGATAACTAACCCAAGGATGTTCTAACATTTGTTAGGACATCTTCAGCACATCACATACATCTCACACCATGGTTCTTGATATGCTCCACCACTAGACTTACTATCATCATAGTAATCTACACTAAAGATCTTCACACAACACTGAGCCACCAGCTTGAACAGAGAAGACTTCAGAAACCCAAAGAGAAATAAACTCTCAACCACCAAAGAAGGTATGCTTCCATTTTCAACTCAGAACTTCTGACACAAGCTCCCAGAGAACCAAAACCTTCAACAATTTCAACTAACTACTCTTCTACAAAATAACAATAAGTTTCAAGCATCCTGCTTGAACGCACATTGTGAAACCAATCAAATGCCACCTTTTGATTGAACTCACTCATCTTCAGAATTCACACAAGATACCTTGATCTACTAATGAAATCAGATCTTCAAGTCACATGAACTACTTGCCCTATAGCAAGACATCTTGGATCCACCAAGCCTCTTAGTCATGTAACATTTTCCCATCCACAGCTCCCGCAAACTGAATGAGATAGACCTTTTTGAAGAATCCATTACTCCCATTTTCCTGTAGATCACCTTATCTTAAACTGATGTACCACATCACCAGCTGAGACTTCTGATGTTAAGCTAGATGTCAAAACATTATAACATCCAACTGTTGAATTCAGTTCTTCCTTCTGCCACTTAGAAGAACCTCATCCCTTTGCAGAAACATATTTCTATGCTCTCACAAACTTGATTCAACAACCAAGTTTTGAGTAGACAAACTCCATCCTGCTTTGAAACTCCAAAGAGTTCAAACCTGCCACATCTGAATCTTTAGAAAATATGTAGTCCAAGACTACCCCATAGCAATACCAAAGAATGCCACTTCCCTTAGTAGAGCCGTCAGTAGAAAGCCAGAGATAACTGCCACTTATCCTCGACCTTCACAACCAGAGCAAACACTATGCTTCAAAGCACCTGGATCAGAAATAAACTGACCCAAGTTGTAACCATCAAGATTATGATGTCTTCATAGTCTTCCATCTTCATATTCAACAGCATCACCATCTGGACAAGTCATTCACAATACTCTCCAGGAACAGATGCTAAGCCAATAATCCCAGGTCAACACCTAGGAGACTTTTGAGCGAATGCAGAACCCCTCCCATGATTCTCCAAGCCTCTGATGAAAAGATGTTAGAACATCTGACAAAACATCCTCAATCTTGACGTTCAAGGATAATCAATTAAATACATGTGGATTCCACAAGTAGCAATTGATCTTAAATCCTTGTATAATAACCCTTCTTCACTGCTGTAGCTGAGCTCCACCAGATCATGTCATGAACACTTATATAGTATTCAATCTTTTTGCAAGTATCTTCTTCAATGACAATGTTGAGATACCAAGGCTGCCACCATTGACTCAAGTAACCAAGACTTTCTCTGAACAAGTCTTATTTACCTCAACAAATCTCCAATCAGATTGGATTCACTCTTAAGGTCAAGAGAGATGAATCCTTCCTTGCTGTTTTTGGATGGTGAAAACAAATCACCTCCACGTTCTTCAGATTGTGTCTCAAGGAAACACCTTTTAGTCAGAAGAGTAACTAGAAGACTCCAGATACACGACATAGATGCCTTTATGAGTGGACTTGAGAGAATTCTCAAGTATCTTTGACAACCTAGCCGATCAAACATTTATCAAACTCCTAGAGTAAGTGTAGCGAGCGATTTTGGACGCGGTTCTTAAGCGCTGGTCGCTCTCTGCGGTTTGAGCTTTGACTACAGGTCGATTCATTTTTTATCCTATTGTGAGCTGAATAAGGAAGGGAAATAGATGTCTCCAATTAACCCTGCTTTGCATACTGAGTTTAAACAGCGGTCTGTTAGGTTATGAATGCTATCAATGTGGGGGGGCCTTTGTACTGGTTATTTGTATTTTTGCCAATACTGTTTTCTTTCTTTTTATCTGGGCAGAAGGTTTCTGGCGGGGAACAAAGATTAGGATGTTAGGACTGATGCTTTTGAATGTGAGAGTATGGGATTTGGGTTTTTTTGTTGATTGTGCTCGCTAAGATTTTTCTTTCAATCTTATGCCTACGTATTCCCGTTTACCGAAACAGGGAAATCAGAGCGTTCGTAGTTCCTCCTATTCTATGGGAGGAAATGGGTGTTTTTGGTGTCTTGTTCAAAGCCCAAGACGTGAAGCGAAAAGGTGGTTTGTATCTTGTTCAAAGCCCAAGATGTGAAGCTGAAAAGTCTATTTGTGTCTTGTTCAAAGCCCAAGACGTGAAGCTGAAAAGTCTATTTGTGTCTTGTTCAAAGCCCAAGACGTGAAGCTGAAGGACCTCGACTTTAGAGAGAATTTGTCATCTCTAAAGAAGGGTTTGTCTGTCACAACTATTGGGTGACTGGTTATAAAGGAGAATTACTTTAACCGGGATACGCGGATCCTAGCAATGCCATAATTTCCTTTAAAGGGGATTTTAACCTGAAGGAGAAGACTTTAACTCAGTGTAGAGCAATGTTATCTTTCCTTAGGAATTTCTCATGCTAAAAGAGGGACAGTGGCATGGATGTAGATAATCCAGAGGCTTGCCGCTTACAACGATTAGATGAAGGGGAAGGAGTTGTTGATGTTTGTGTACTGTGAACAAGGCACAGCTTTGATGCTAAAAGGTTGATTGGATCAACCAGTGGTTTTCTTATACAAAGCCTAAGAGGAGGCTATTGGCCCAACAAGAGGGAGTTTTTATGTGTCTCGTACGAAGCCCGAGAGAGAGGCTAAAAGGGTTGACTCAACAGGAGAATCTTTTATACTCAACAAGAGAGTGTTTTTGTATCTCGTACGAAGCCCGAGATGGAGGCTAAAATTTATTTGGCTCAATAAGAACCTTTTTGTATCTCGTACAAAGCCCGAGATGGAGGCTACAAGGTTTGACTCAACAAGAGAGTCTTTGTATCTCGTACAAAGCCCGAGATGGAGGCTGTTATTTATTTGGCTCAATAAGAACCTTTTTGTATCTCGTACAAAGCCCGAGATGGAGGCGAAATGGGTGATTGACTCAACGAGGGAGTCTCTTATGTGTCTCGTACAAAGCCCGAGAGAGAGAGGCTAAAAGGTTTGACTCAACAAGAGAGTCTTTTATACTCAACAAGAGAGTGTTTTTGTATCTCGTACGAAGCCCGAGATGGAGGCTAAAAGTTTGACTCAACAAGAGAGTCTTTGTATCTCGTACGAAGCCCGAGATGGAGGCTATTGTAACTGTTTCAGTTGAGTGACAGATCCAATATACTGATTTTAAAAGAGAAAATCAGTTCTTATATGAGCAACACTATACTCAGGGATTTGATTTGAGGATCCGGGTTATTCCTGTTCTTTAAGGAAGCGGGAAATCCGAAGGGTATTAAGACTGTCCGAGTCTACGGGTTTCCTTCCTATTTAACGAAGGGGTCACTTGAGAATGTCTTTGAGACTCAAGGAGATTAAACCGTCTAAGTCTAGAGTTTCATCTTTTGTACTATGCTTTGAGAAACAGTAGTAGACTCTATGAAATGACTGTTCTATGAGCATGACTAGGTTCTGTTCCTATACCTCTAGGAGGTCGTCGGGACAATTTGTACGAAGCCCAAGAGGAGGCTAGAAACTTTTAAGAAGCCGACGGGTTCTTGTACGAAGCCCAAGAGGAGGCTATCATTCCCGGAGGAAGAGATCATTATACGAAGCCTAAGAGGAGGCGGTGAATACTTCTAAGAAGCTGTAGGGTCCTTGTACTAAGCCCAAGAGGAGGCGGGGTTGCTTTTAGGAAGCCTGTGGGTCCTTGTACGATGCCCAAGAGGAGGCCAATGCTTTTAAGAAGCCCGTGGGTCCCCAAACCCCGAGAAATTCAAGGCAAGCTATTTACAAGGAATAAATCAAGTCAGGAAAGTTCGAGAATTTGGAAGAAACTCAAAGATGCCATTCACGGAGAATACATTCATCTCTGGGAGTAGAGTTTCTTGACAATTCCTAATGAGGACAGCCGAAGAGAATACTGTATCTGGTGATCCTATTGGGGATCTAGTTGTCTATTTCTACGAATAAACGAAACAGCGTCACCTAGTTCTAGACGTAGTTGCCGGGGAAACTCTAAATATCTATACTATTACTACACAGTTGATATGAGTTTATGAAAGAAGACTTACAGCCAAACATCCCCATAATACAGTTATATGTATATGAGTTTATGAAAGGAGACTTACAGTGAAACAACTCCACAATACAGTTATATACATATGAAAGCGGTAAATGAAAGCGGGTAAACACTTACTCGGTTGTAGAGCTTCCATGCTGTTTGGTTAGTTGTTCAACAAAGAAAGATTGAAAACAACAGTATATTCAAAATCAAAGGAGAAAGTGCTTTGAAAAAGAAAGATTTGGGGCTTACAGCTCAAGGAGAGGCCCAGGGTTTTATCAGTGAGCGCACTGTTGAATTTGTACAGAGGGACTTATACAAGTGACTGAGGCCCAAGAAAGGTTTTTGTTGTACAAAGGGATGGGTTTTACACTCTATTAGAGGCCTAAGTGAGTTTTAAGAAAAGAAATGGGTCTTACTACTCGAGGGTAGACCCAATGGTTAATTTTGAAAAGGGCGACGATCACGCCGTTTATTTGAAAATGTACAGAGGGACTTATACAATAAGTGAGGCCCAAAAAGTTTTCTGTACAAGTGGGTTGGGTCTTACACTCTAATAGAGCCCCAAGTGTTTAAAAATGAAAAGAAATGGGACTTACAGCTCAAAGAGAAGCCCAGTTGATTTTCTTTTGAAAATGGCGATCGCGCCGAAGTTTTCTTTTAACGTAGAGGGACTTATACAATAAGTGAGGCCCAAAATTGTTTTGGTTAAAAGGGGATTGGGTCTTACACTCTAATAGAGGCCCAAAGAGTTTGAAAAAGATTTGTTAGGGTGAAAATCAAAGAAAACCCCAATTTCATTTTTAGGCATTTTTTCAAGAAAAATTAAGTAAAAAATGATAAAAATATCAAATAAAATCATTAAATAATGATTAAAGTTTATGAAAAAAATATTTTATCAACATAAATATTTAAAATCATTTTGGTTTTAAAAATCAAGAAAAAAAAGAAATCATTTTAAAAACATTTAAAACAATATAAAACACTATTTTTAAATATATTAAAAATAATACTTTTATTTTTTATTTTTTGTGGATTAAAATATTATGGGGTATGAATTGGAAAATGATGATTTTTTGCTATGTGAAAAAAATTGGTTGAGTTTTGAAAATAAAAAGTAAGAAAAAGAGGAAAGATATCAAAATATCATCTCCGACATTTCTTTTGGGGTAAAAACGAGTAACGAAACTTTAATTTTCAACACGTTTTTATCAAATTTCAAACACTCATAACTCTCTCAATTTTTATCGGAATTAAGATCCGGAAGAGCCTATCCTGACCGATTTTTCGCAAGGAATCCGATGGTATTACTCACGCACATGGAAAATCGACACACAAAACGCATAAATTAAAACCAAAACTGCTATCGTTTTGAAAACATTGTTTCGCGTCGAATTTCCAACACGCGTAACTCTCTCGATTTTTAACCGAATCAAGATCCGCAAGAGCCTATCCTGACCGATTTTTCGCAAGGAATCCAATGGTATTACTCACGCACACGAAAAATCAACACACAAAACGCAGAAATTAAAAAACAAAAACTATTATCGATTAAAAACATCGTTCCGCGTCGAATTTCCAACACGCGTAACTCTCTCAATTTTTAACCGAATCAAGATCTGCAAGAGCCTATCCTAACCGATTTTTTGCAAGGAATCCAATGGTATTGCACATGCACGCCGAAACTCAACGTACAAAACGCAGCAATAAAAAAACCAGAGCTGCTACGTTGTGAAAATGTCGTTCCGCGCCAAACTTCAGACGCGCGTAACTCTCTCGATTTTTAACCAAATCAAGATCCGCAAGAGTCTATCTTGACCGATTTTTCGCAAGGAATCTAATGGTATCACTCACGCACAGGGAAACTTAACACACAAAATGCAGAAATTAAATAACCAAAACTGCACGTTGTTTTCGACGCCGTTTCGCGTAAAATTTCCAACGCGCGTAACTCTCTCAATTTTCATCGGAATTGAAATCCGTAAAAACCTATCTTGACCAATTTTTCGCAAGGAATCCAATGGTATTATTCACGCACTCGAAAACTCACTGTACATAACACACAAAGCGAAAAAACCAGAACCGCTATCGTTAATTCGACGTCGTTTCGCGTCAAATTTCCAACGCGCGTAACTCTCTCAATTTTCATCGGAATTGAAATCCGTAAAAACCTATCTTGACCGATTTTTTGCAAGGAATCCAATGGTGTTACTCATGCAAACTAAAACTTAATGTATAGAACACACCAATGAAAACAAAACAGAACTGTACATGGTTTTGAAATAACCAAAATTCCACATAAAAACATGTCAAAATGTAAACAGTGGGAGGATCACAACATACACATTAAGGACTACATTTTTGCCTCAAGAATTGTGCAATATGATGCATGTATGTGGACAACAAAGGAAAGCATGATTCAAAGAATTCAAGTTGTGGATTTTACCTCTTTTTTGGAGATTTTGGGCAACCTACCAAGTGCTTTATTCCATAAATGATTTGATGCTTTGAACAACCTCAAATGACCTCTTAGAAGCTTTTAGGATGGTTGGAATCGGCTGGAAACCTCTGGAGCAAGTTTGTGCACTTTCTCGCGAAATGGTCAAAAACGGCCAAAATGCCAACTCTCTCAAATGGTGTTCCAGATGTGTGGCACCATTTGGGACAGTTCAAGGATGATATTTAGAGTGTGTTTGAGGTTTTATCTGGCTTGGAAAGTGACTGAATCAAGACATGGCTTGAAAAATGCAAAAAAGTGTCATTTTGAGGTTTTGAGAGGTGACTTTGTGATGTTGTGATTACAGGTCACTTTTGATGGTTTGCATAGCTTACATATGATATATATGAGGTGTGTGTGTGATTAGTTTGAGTGAAATTGCTCTCTAGCTCAAAAACTCATAATTTCCTTACTAAAGAAGGCATTTTGGAGTGAAAGAGAGAATTTGAGGAAAGCATCTGTTTGATGGCTTTGGTGTACTCAAACTGAACACAAATGAGCTCTATTTATAGTGAAGCAAGTTTGTTTTGGGATCCACAGTGAATGGCAACTACAGCAGGTGTTTGTTCCATGTTGGCCAATGAAAATTCAAGTCTCCTCTAGCCATTGACTAGAGGTTAGGGCACAGGCTGCTGGTTCCCTTGGTCTTGGATAAGTCTTGACTGATTTCAGATGAGAATGACTCAGTCCATGCCACCTCTAAGCATCCATTAAATGCTCCAAACCAAAATTGGAGTTTTGTCCCTCTTTTAGGGATTTCTAGGCTTTGACATGCTTTTCTCTGTTCCTTGGACTTGGGAGGTTCATGGATCAGATCATCCCACTTGGATTTGATCCTTAGATGTGTCCAAAATGATGACAAGGCTTGAAAATTCATGTGGCACAAAAAATGTGCAAATCTGCCCCTGAAAAATTCAGCTTCAGCAAGCCCTTTTGTAAGATCCACAACTCCCTGCTCGAGTATGCTACATGGACGTTCTAGGACTTTTCGGAAAGCTTAGATGATGTACTTCAACTTTGATGTTTGGCCCTAGACCTGGTTCAACTTGGATCATGGAGAAAAACAGCCTTGAAGTTGGGACATTGTGCTGAAATTACAAGGCAGATTTTGGCTAAGTGCTGAAAAATGTCAATTTTAAGTTGTTAGCCATTTTGATCCAAGCATAACTCAAAATCCATGATGAATTGGGATGAAGTGTAGTTGACACTTTTGTAGAGGGCCATGAGGGCTACAAATCAAGCTTTGGATGGGGAAAAATGGCTTTGTGGTTTAGGAGTTATGATCCTCCAAAGTTGGTACCCTTGCCACATTTTTTCATAACTTAGAAAAATTTCTAAGTTTTTATGGTTACCCCTTTTACAAGTTATCCCACTTTCTTTGATTTTTCTGGATGAATGATGATTCCAATCACACATTAACATCATTTTAGGGTTAAAAAACCATTTTTATGAAAAATATCAAAAAGTCAAAGTTTGACTTTTGTGCACAGTTGACTTTTTATCAGATGAATTTCAAACTGTGCGATCCTTTAGGAAATCATGTCCTTGACCTAAATCAAAATTGATTGACATGTTCCATGGGTGTTATAGGGTGTATTTAATCGTGTCCCACGGCTTGGGAGCATGTCCTGGTCAAAAGTCAAAGCTACAGTTGACTTTTCTCGCGAAACCCTAACTGTGGTTCAGATGAAATTGAAACTTGTTGCTCAAGCTTCTTGGGTCAATACATTATTGCAAATGGATCAACGTGGTATGTTGGAGACCCTCAAATCATGTCTTGAGGTCTTGGCTCATGATTTGCCCCAAAAGTCAACTTAGGGGTGAATTAGGTCAAGAAACCCTAATTCCTGATTTTTGATGTATGCATCCCCTGAGGCTAAATTGACTTGGTGATTGGGTCCATGAGGTTCCATGGAGTATATTAGGTTATGTTTTGGATCATTGGCTCATGCCCAGAGGAAAATTTCCATTTGGAGGCCCTAGTCGACCAAACCCTAATTTGGTGACACTGGCGATCCTGAGGCTTGATCCACTTAGAAGGGAGCAGCCTTGTGCTTAATCCTTGAAGTGGGAGTCCTCTTGATCCATTGTGGATATTTGAGAGGCTAGACAAGTTGAAGATCATGTCATTCCTTGATTGATCATTTGTCTAAGCACTCAGAGAGGGCTTGAAACCCTAATTTTAATTGTAGTAGATGCTCACCCATCCTTAGGGAGACTGACAAGGTAGGATGGTTCCCTCGTATTGTGATGATGATTTGCACAATGATGGGAAATCTTAGTGGTCAAAATTTGGGGTATGACAGATGCCCCTATTTAATCTTCTTGGACCCGAAGGTATGAATGACGAAGGTATTCGGGCATTCGGGGTGCAAGAGGATTAAATATCGGAATACCTAAAATTTTGATGGTGGTTATGAATGGTAGCTTATGCATTCATCTTCTTTAGCTAAGCAATGATGCTTAGAAAAGGTAAAACTTCCCCTCGATCCTGGTCTTCAGCCAAGGAACTGGTCTCAGTTTCTGAATTAAACTTCCCCTCGATCCTGGTTTCCTACCAAGGAACTGGTCTCAGTTTCTGAATTAAACTTCCCCTCGATCTTGGTTTCCTACCAAGGAACTGCTCTTAGTTTCTTTTGTCAATAAACTTTATTGACAAGGGACGCTATGCGTAGCGGTTTTCCTCAAACTTCTCGCTGAATTTTCCTGGGGAGATGCCATTTGAGTGGAAAAAGATTTGATGTCAGACTTGCTGGGGAACCCAATCGTCTGAGCTGTAGAGGTGCACAAACTTCTCTATTTTGGAGATGCCATTTGTCGATTCTACTGGGGAAAGCGAGTCTCTTGAGAGACTGTTTTCGTTTGGGGGCTTACATCATATTTTTCTCGGGATCTTTCCGGAGAAATGCCATATGATGGAATCCAATTTTGAGGTGCCGATGACCTTTTCATCAGTGGTTTTTTCGGAGAAAAACTGCCGTACCGCTGAATCTCTTGATTAAGAGGCTTTCTCTGGGGATTTTCCTTAATCTGGGAAAGCAAGGATATCGTCTTCGATGGCGAAGAGCGACATTTGTTGAAAGTTTTCTCTGGCTTTTCAGAGGTTCAAGTTATCAAAGTGATCGAGGACCGTCTCTAATCCAGAGATGAATTGGAGAGAGAGATTGCTTAAATGATTCACTTCCTAACGAGGAAAGGTCTGACAACTCGATTGAGAGGACTTATCACTAGGGGATAAGGCCGACTAGAGTGATAGTGATGCAATATGAATGTGAATGCAAATCAATAATGCATGATGTATGTATGTATATGCGGACAAAACTGACGTAACATACAAACTAAGGGATGAACACGACTGGATACTCGGCCCCAGTGAGGCATGGAAGAAATATCGCTAGTTCAAGATAGCAATTCTGCCTTGCTTAGGAGAAATGGTCCCTGTTGGGGGCGACGCTGGTCGGGCTTAGGAGATGAGAACTCGGCCGAGGATGTCAGATGGAACATGGTCTCTGACATTGCTGATCCTTCATTCAGGCGTACTGGTCTAGAATGAGTACTTTGATTCTGCACTTTGAAGTTCAAACGCCTTTGGAGACGCAATCGATGCTCTTTCGATGTTCAACAGTCAAAAGAAATTGCCATCTTTTTTAAAAAGCAGAAAAAGTTTTAACAAGTAAATTCATTTTTGTTTTATTTCAAGAATCGTTGATCATGTTAAAATGTCGTTCTGTAAAGCTAAAACAAATAAGAATTACAAACAAAAGCACAAGGGCTCAAATTTTATTGATAAGATGGAAATCAGCCAAACGCGTGATTCCAAAGAGTATATACAAAGTTTGAAAATGGTAATTTACAGGGAAAAGGGCTACATTGAAACATAACGACCACTATCCTTCTACCAACTTTGAATTCGGGACATCCTGAGCTTCTGTCGAAGATGACCTTGACTGGAGTTTTCCTCCGATGGATGCTGTAACTGCTGCTGAGGGACTTGCCTCTGTTGAACATAGTTACTTGCCATTATCCCTAATTTTTGCCTGGATTGTACTATGATGTTTCCAATCCACCGGGATGATTTTTTTCATGTCTCTAACTTTTGCCTGGACCGCCCTTTCGGGTTTTCAATCCACCGAGACGTTTTTTTTTTTTTTTTTTTTTTTAGTTTAGGCGAAGTATTTCTTGACTACATCAACATTCGTGGGGTAGGCAAATTCCTCTCCGTCCATGGTTGCAAGTCTCAAGGCGCCGCCTGAGAAAGCTTTCGTGACCACATAAGGGCCATCATAATTCGGAGTCCACTTGCCCCGGGAATCAGTGAGAAAAGATTGTATCTTCTTGAGCACGAGGTCTCCTTTTTTGAAGATACGAGGTCGGACCTTTTTGTATAACGCCCTTTTCATTCTCTGCTGATACAACTGACCATGGCATAGTGTCGTGATTCTTTTTTCTTCGATCAGATTCAGTTCATCGTGTCGGCTTTGACACCATTCAGCTTCGGTGAGCTTCGCTTCCATCAATACCCGGATTGATGGGATCTCTACTTCTATGGGGATCACTGCTTCCATGCCATACACTAGAGAGAAAGGGGTAGCCCCAATTCCGTTTCCGTAATGATTGACAGCTCCGTCAAAGATAAGTCCCCATTGGGAACCTGGTTCTGGCCCTTCACTGGGTAGCGGTTCATCGCAGTCTTTCATTTTTAGATACATGACATCTTCGTCTGGGAAGTCAAACCCGATTGATTCTTGATCGTCAATCGGTTGATGAGCCAAATGATCGGCTAAAATACTTCCCTTAGCGGCTTTTTGAGTGTGGTACTCTATGTCATATTCTAATAACAGCATCTGCCAACGGGCAATCCTTCCCGTAAGAGCAGGTTTTTCGAAAACGTACTTGATTGGATCCATTTTGGAGACCGACCAAGTAGTATGACGAATCATGTATTGGCGAAGACGTTTGGCTGCCCAAGCTAAAACACAGCAAGTTTTCTCGAGCATTGTGTACCGAGTCTCGCAGTCGGTGAATTTCTTGCTTAGATAGTAAATGGCAGACTCTTTCCGTTTGGTTTCGTCTTGTTGGCCAAGTACACATCCCATCGAGTCTTCTAGGACTGTGAGGTAAATGATCAGTGGTCTTTCTTCCACTGGAGGTGATAGAATCAGAGGATTCAACAGGTATTCCTTAATACTGTCGAAGACGGTTCGGTAATCTTCTGTCCAAACGCAATCCTGGTTCTTTTTCAGTAATTTGAAGATCGGCGCACAAGTGGCAGTCATAAGGAATATGAATCTGGAGATGTAGTTCAAATGTCCCAAGAATCCTCTGACTTGTTTTTCAGTTTTCGGAGAAGGCATTTCTTGAATGTCCTTGACCTTGTCAGGATCAACCTCAATTCCTTTCTGGCTGACGATGAACCCTAAGAGTTTCCCTGAACGGACACCGAAGGTGCATTTGTTGGGATTCAAGCGGAGTTTGTACTTTCTCAACCGCTCGAATAGTTTTGATAGGTGGGTCACATGCTCCTCTTCTGTTCTAGATTTAGCAATTATATCATCGACATATACCTCAATTTCTTTGTGTATCATGTCATGAAACAGAGTAGTCATGGCCCTTTGATAGGTTGCCCCGGCATTCTTCAAACCAAACGGCATTACCTTGTAACAAAAGGTACCCCATGGGGTAATGAACGAAGTTTTCTCCATGTCTTTCGGCGCCATTTTGATTTGATTATAGCCCGAGAATCCATCCATGAAGGAGAAAACTTTGAACTTTGTTGTACTGTCAACCAGCATGTCAATGTGTGGTAAAGGAAAGTCGTCCTTTGGACTTGCCTTGTTTAGATCCCTGTAATCAACACACATTCTGACCTTTCCATCCTTTTTGGGAATGGGTACGATGTTGGCTAACCATTGAGGATATTCAGATGTAGCGAGGAAACTCGCGTCAATCTGTTTCTGTACCTCCTTTTTGATTTTGATGGCCATGTCCGGGTGAGTCCGTCTCAACCTTTGCTTTACTGGCGAACATTCCGATCTCAACAGTAAGTGATGTTCCACGATGCAGGTATCCAACCCTGGCATATCCTAATAAGACCAAGCGAATACATCGGGGAATTCTTTGAGAAGCTTTATCAAACTTTATTTGACAGTTGGATTGAGCAGTGCCCCAATCCTGATTTCTTTTCTCTCTTGCTCTGAACCCAAGTTTACCGTTTCCAACGGTTCTTTGTGAGGTTCAATGAACCTCTCCTCTTGTCTGAGTAGTCGGGAGATCTCTTCTGGAATTTCATTGTCAACTTCTTCTTCAGCCTCGAATACCGAGAATTCAAAGTTGGGAGAAGGCATCAGATCGTATGTTTCAACTGGGTGTAAAACAAGCAATCTGCATGACATGATGATTCGTGTTTAGAAGAGATAGAGAAAATGCAAGTGTGTGCAGTGTATTTATTTTACTGCTTGTTTTTATTTTTAAATGTTTTTTAGGATTACCATTTTCTGAAAAAGCAAAAAGAGAAAACAGCAATAATGCGGAAATTACAGAACGACGTTATTTTATTTATGAACAAGTCGATTCTTGAAACTACAACCCTATAAAACAAAACTTTGTCGCTTTGGGCAAAGCGAAGAGGGAAATTTACAGAAAGTTAACCCTATCAAAACATCCGTTCCACCTGGGCAGGGTGAAAGGTTTAAAGATGGCAATTACTTTGACTGATGAACGACCTTCGGAACCTCGACGGCAACCCATTGGCGGCGAACTCCTCGGTGAATCACAAAGTCTGGCACCTTCCTTGATTTGTCTTCAGAAATAACGCTGATTTCTGGTGGAGCAGGATCATTGGAATCTGTTTCCCAGGCAGAATTGTCGTAGGAGGATTCCTCAGTTGTATTTTGCATAGCATTTGTGCTCTCAACTGTATCTCCCCATCCAATTGGTTGGATGTCTTCGAGCCTGATACGAGAGCTTTCGGGAGCGGTGTACTTGACCATAAAGTCGAATTTTCCACTTGGTTCTCCCAGAGTGTCCCAAACTTCTTTGGAACTAGAGGAGTCATCTTTCTCGATGACGTTGACCTCGGGAAAAGCATAGTTGATGAATTCAAGTCCTGCGAACGTTGCAAATTCATCTTGATATTGAGTAGTTTCCGAATGACCTGAGTGTTGATCCCATGACATGGTGGGGACACAGGTATTCTGTTCAATGATGCTCAGCTGATTTTCATTGTTCGGCTGACTTTCTTGCCCCAAGTCTCCTGGGTAAGGTTGCCACATTGGCAGACCATCCATTGGGCCATAGTAATCGTGGTCAAAGTTGTCTTTCATCAGAGTGTCCTCCTCTAATGAATTTGGCGGAGCACGACATCCTTCCGGATCACAATCTCCATATATCATTTTGACATCTGACCGTGGTATAAATCTCGGACTCTGTACGGGATAGCAAAATGGCGTAGGCACCTCTTCCTGAGACATATAACCGTCCTTGTTAAGATAGGACTTCCATTCTTCATCTGTGTCAGAGGGATCTTCCTCATTGATAGCATGAACTGTCTGAGACACTGGGTGAAGGAAACCTCCACTGTGGAAGAAGTTTTGAAGGGGATGAAGACTTTCATCGTTGGCAGCTGTCTGGGTACAGGTTGCAGAAAAACCATTTGTTTTATTGTCAATGGGAATGACAAACTGTCCCCATCCGGTCATATCGGTACTCTCGACCGCTTTGATAGCATCGTTGTATGAGGAAATCGAGGTTCCTCCTTTGAAATGATTGTCCTTGCTCACCGACAGTGCTTGGAACTGAGTTCCAATAACCTCCTCGGGTTCCACACAAGTAGATAATGATAAGTTACTCACAAGAAAGGTCTGTTCCCCACAAACCGTGACAAGCTGATCGTTCTGAACGAATTTTAGCTTTTGGTGGAGGGTCGAAGTGACCGCTCCAGCCTGATGTATCCAAGGTCTTCCTAATAAACAACTGTATGTTGCCCGGATGTCCATGACCTGGAAAGTGACTTGGAAAGTGTGAGGACCAATAGTTATGGGAAGATCAACTTTGCCGATAACTGTTTTTCTGGATCCGTCGAATGCTTTGACGACGACCTCGCTGACTCTCATCGGAGGGCCTTTGAATGATAATTGCATCAAAGTGGACTTCGACATAACATTCAGGGCTGACCCTGTGTCTACCAGTACGCTGGCTAAAGCATCGTCCTGGCAGTTAACTGTAATGTTGAGCGCCATGTTATGACGGCGACCCTCTTCGGGTAATTCCTCATCACTAAATCCCAAATTATTGCAGGAAGTGATGTTAGAGACAATGCTATCGAACTGTCTGATTGTTACATCCTGTTCCACAAAGGCTTGCTCCAAGACTTTCTGTAGAGCCTCCCTGTGGGCTTCTGAACTGAGTAACAGTGATAATACCGAGATCTTTGAAGGAGTTTGTAACAGTTGATCGACAATGTTGTATTCACTCCTTTGGATGAGCTTCAACATCTCATCATTATTTTTCGAAAGGTCGGGATTACTGGATTGACCAACTGGTAGATCGGGAGCTTCTGTCTGAAGTTCCTTTTCTTTGTTAACTTCCCCAACCCCTCGGTTGAAGATTCTACCACTCCGTGTTACACGACTGATGTCTGCAATGTTCACCACGGAGGGTAATGGAATTTCCTTTCCATTCTCTATTATTGTTGCACCGTATTTGTAAGGGATAGCCTTAGTTGATTCATACGGTAGTGGTCCCGGTAGATAGATGACTATGGGAACTTTCTGATTTTTCTGACCATCGTAAGTAATCTCGATCCGTTCCTGGTTGGGAACTTTAGATTCGTCAAATAGAGGGATGATGGCAAAAACATCCCTGGTATGGTGATGACCAGAGATTGTGACAACATCCTCGACTTGATTAGCAAGGTAGTTCGGCGTCCAGTTGATGGGTCCAGAACCTGGATATGGACGAATCTCTCCACGATCCACCTGCCCCTGGAGAGCTGCTCGCATAAGGTAGCACCCTTGGTTACTTTTCGAACAGACGCTACAACAATCGTAATTGTGTGGTGGCACCTGGCCACGCCCACTTTGAATACAATGTAACCTTACTAGGTTAGCTTCCACTGATTGGGCATCCTGACTTTGACGCCGAGTAGGATTCCTGTTACTGATACTAATTTGTTGAGTATCTTCATCCATGTAGATTGGCATCCACCAATGATTTAACAAGTGTTGAAGTGCCTCCTGGGCAAGGGTACAACCTCGATCATTTTCGCAACCTGCTTTACAATTTTGATAGTCATGTGATATTAAGAATTCGAGTCGGACCTGCTCAGCATGTAACTCTACCAGGTTGGTATTCATCACGCGAATATCGAAGATCTGAACCATATTGATCTGATAAGGGTTCCTATCATGGTAGTCTTGGATCCATCCAAGATCCATCTGACGCTGGAGGGCCTATTGTATGAAAGAGCATCCCTGTTTGTTTACTGAGCAAGTCAGACAAGAACTGTAATCATGCCACGATAAATTATGATACTGGCTTTGCCTTGAGTGCATTGCCACCAAGTTTACATTCATTGCATGGATATCGTGGTTCTGAATGACATTGGAATTCGTGTAAACCATGTTAACTCCATGAACTCGGTGCTCTTAGATCCATCCGAGATCCATATGTTCCTGTAGGGCTGCTTGCACTACAGAACATCCCTGGTTGTCTTTAGAGCAGATATCACACTGGTGATAGTTATGTGGTGGCACATGGCCATATCCACTCTGTCTACAATGCATCTTGACCAGATTGGTCTTCAACAAGAGTACATCATGAATTTGATAGACGTTGTTAGTCTCTTTCTCAATCAGATTGACTGCAGCTTTCTCGTGTTGAGGCAGCGGGTTCGCGAGAACATTGGGATTCGTATCTTTGAAAGATAAGATCCCGCTCCTAGCAAGTTTTTGCACGTCGGACTTGATGATAAGGGCATGTCTGATCCACCTTAAACCAAAAAGGTGGATTTTCTGGTACTGTAAGAGGGGACTTAGTCTGGATGTGCCCCTTGGCTAGCAGTAATGGAAACAGCTCTGCGTACATCACGGGTATAGGATCAAATCCTGGTGGCCGTGTTGTGCGGTTGTTGTTGTATTGGGGACGAGCCTGCTGAAGAGGCAGTTGTGTCCTTTGCTGATCAGGTTGGCTCTGCGCAACCTGAGGTTGATACGTAGGAATAGGCGCAAGGTTGACAGCAGGAGTCACAGCCGCTACTGGTTGATATCGACGCCTTTGCTTTCCGAGAGAGATATTCCCAATATCTTGCTTTTTTTTCTTAGGGAGAGCACTACCGTATTTTTTAGTACCGCTCGTCGATCCAGTGTCTTTTACCAAACGTCCTTCTCGGACGGCTTCCTCAAGACGTACACCCATGCCGACCATCTCGGTGAAATCACTGGACGCACTGGCAACCATTCGGTTATAGTAAAATGAGCTTAAAGTCTTTAAGAAGATCTTTGTCATCTCTTTTTCCTCAAGAGGTGGACAAATTTGAGCGGCAATTTCACGCCACATTTGAGCATACTCCTTAAAGGTTTCCTTGTCCTTTTGCAACATTGATCTGAGTTGATCTCTGTCGGGTGCCATGTCCAAATTGTATTTGTATTGTTGGACGAAGGCAATGCCAAGATCTCTGAAAGTGCTGATCGTAGCACGGTTTAAACCCATGTACCATTTGAGTGCGGCACCGGTTAAACTATCCTGAAAGTAGTGAATCAGTAGGTCCTGATTCTCTGTCTGAGCTGACATCCGCCGAGCGTACATCACCAGATGGCTTTGAGGGCAAGAGTTACCCTTGTATTTTTCAAAGTCCGGCACTTAGAATTTGTGCGGGACTTTCACATTGGGGACCAAGCAGAGGTCTGCGGCGTCCTTTCCGAATAGATCCTAACCGCGAATAGCTTGCAATTCCTTTTGCATTCCCAGTAACTGTTCCTGGAACTCGTTCATTCTTTCGAACATGCCTTCGTTTCCACCAGGAGGTATCTGGGGAATCTGTCCTTCCGGGACAGTGTACACCACAGGGGGTGGTACCGTTACTACGGCAGCAAATCTTGGCATCTCCCGAAGTTTGTAACCTTCAGGAGTCTTCAGTATGCCCCTGGCATCTTCGCTTTCCCGAAGTTTGTAACCTTCAGGATCAGCGGCTTCTGTTGTGATTCCCTGATTTTCAGTGATCGACGGAACATATCCTTCCGGGATATAGTTAACAGGCATGCCCCAGGGATGATCTTTCGGCATCTGATACCTAGGATCATTCTTCTCCACTATGGGCGTTGAGGTGATCTCTGAGATCATAGTTCTTTGTAACTGAGCTTCTGCCATGGCTTACATGTCGTTACGAAGCTTTCTCATATCCTCTCTTAGAGCGTCGATCTCTTCTTTTAACTCTCTGTTTTCTTCCTCAAGATCATCCATCTTTTTCTGACGATTAGCCCGAGTATTGTACGAATGAGACAGTTTGACTCTAGAACCGAGACACAAATGTGAGATTCGTAGGTAAGAAGAATGCGTTACGTGAGAATAATGAATGCAATGCTTATATTAATTGTTTTTTTGGTTTAATCAAAATAAACTTCGACAATTAGATTGCAAATATCAAACGGTGGGGAAATCCCTTTTTATTGAAATTCAAAGGATTACAGAAACAGAAATATAGTAGATTACAAGATGCAGAAATAGAAACCTAAGCTAATGGGTCCCAAGTCCTCTCTGAAGAGAAATCAGGTGCTGATTCTGATATCTTCCTTTTCTTTGACCGGGGCTCTGGAGCCGTTGTCGGGTTGTCATTCCTTTGCCAGGTGAAAGGAGTGAGCAAATTCTTTTGGTCATCTTGATTCTCTACAGCATGTTGCTCCAAAATTTCAATCAGAGCATCTTTCTCTTTCAGTAATTACTGTATTTTGATGCACTCTACGTCGAGGGTGCGGTACTTGTTCTTCCAAGACCTTCTCTCCCGTTGAACTTTGTTGAGAGTAACCTGAAGCTTTTCAGTTTCCGTCATGAAGTACATGACAGATTCCCTCGGCGGAAGAATTCCGTAATGAGGATAAGGCCTCTTTAGCTTGAGAGCTCTAGTTTGTACCCAATGGAGATAAGGCTCCACCGAGACACAGTCCGGTTTTCCTAGAAACTCCTGTCCTTTCTTATGAACATGTTTCCAAGCGTGCACTATTTCCATCTTCAGGGCTCTGTCACTTTCTCCTTCCTTGAAGAAAAGACCTTCCAGTTGAGTGTTGCGCGGAACAAGCCTCATTGGGTATCCAAATTGACGAAGAACCAATATCGGATGGTAGTTGATTCCTCCTTTAGTTCCTATGAGGGGTACGTTGGGGAAGTTTCCACAACAGTCAATGATTCTGATTCCCTCATAAATCCTATTACACCAATTTATATCAGAGTTGGTAAGAGACATGATCTTCTGCGACCAACGTAAGGCACTCTTGCAATCCCAAAAAGTAGCAGACTTGGGCAAGTGGCAAATGAACCATTTGTAAAGCAGAGGTACACAACATGTGATCTCCCCTCCACTGTACAAATTTCCTAAGTGTACAGAATGATACGCATTTGCGAGCAAAGTCGGCACAGGGTTTCCAATGAGGAAAACCTTAATGGAGTTAATGTCGACGAAGTTATTGATGTTGGGGAACAAAAATAACCCGTAGGTGAGCAAGACAAAGATGCTTTCAAAAGCAGTCATGTTTCCTATACTGGAAAAATACAGGGCTTTCTTTATCAAGAACTGGGCTGGCAAACCTTGGATGCCACCCTTGGCAGTCATGTGAGTCCTAACCTCAGACTCGTCCAAATGAATTGCTCTTGCAATAGTCTGATTCTTTGGAATTTCTTCCAGTCCAGAAAATGGAGCTCGATCTGTAATGTGTAGATCAATCAGATGAGAATACTCCTCCAGCGTTGGTGCTAGCTGGTAATCCGGGAATGTGAAACAGTGATAAACAGGATCGTAGAATTGAACGAGCGCGTCCATGATTCCCTCAATCACATGGACTCTTAACAGTGGTAACAGACCTCCGTGCTTGGCTCTAAAAGCCTCAGGGCTAGTGATCATCCTTGCTAACCTTCTCAAATCCCCTAGTTTTGGAACCTTGAAGGTGTACGTATGAGTTCTCCTTCTACCGAAATCCATTAGCGTAATCCTCTTCTCTGATATTTGCAATCACAGTCTTAGTTTAATTTAAAAAACAGAGAGACTAGAAGAGAAGTTTTTTGAATGTTTTAATGTTTTATTAAATGAATGCATGAATGCAGCACACAAAAACATAGAAAAAACATGGGGTCAAAGGGTCGTTGTCATGAAGTCAAGGCTCTACCCATCCCCAAAGGTTTATACTAGGGTGATTTTTGTACCTGTACTTATTATCATCAGCTCCTCCCAGGAAAGCAAAACAACAAGCGGATCGCCAGCGAGTTGTAGAGCAATCTTAGAGTAAGTGCCATTCATCGAGAATAAATCACCAGCCTCAAATGAGGGTAGTATCGCGTAACAACTATTTCCGATAGTTTCCGCACTACGAAAGGGTTTGGCTCCTCAGCTTCTCAGGCATCACAACCGACCCATTGTCTAGGTGAGAGAATGGTTACATTAGGATGCCTCCACTGAGGTTGATGGTCGACCCCGTCGCCATCACTTATCTTAAGTGTATACTCAATCTTTCCACATACGGCATCACCCGCATTCCCATTAGCAGAAAAATAAACATGTATAGCAATTAGGAAAAGCAATATATATATTTGTCCTAAACATCCTAGACCTTTAAAGCTATGAATCCTAAGTTCCTGACAGAAATGGGTTCCCCGGCGGAAGTCCCAATCTGTGGTATTCACACAAGAGATGAAAAGAAGAAAAAGTTTGACAAAGACCGGCCCCACGGTGGGCGCCATTTTTCTGTAGCGAGCGATTTTGGACGCGGTTCTTAAGTGCTGGTCGCTCTCTGCGGTTTGAGCTTTGACTACAGGTCGATTCATTTTTTATCCTATTGTGAGCTGAATAAGGAAGGGAAATAGATGTCTCCAATTAACCCTGCTTTGCATACTGAGTTTAAACAGCGGTCTGTTAGGTTACGAATGCTATCAATGTGGGGGGGCCTTTGTACTGATTATTTGTATTTTCGCCAATACTGTTTTCTTTCTTTTTATCTGGGCAGAAGGTTTCAGGCGGGGAACAAGGATTAGGATGTTAGGACTGATACTTTTGAATGTGAGAGTATGGGATTTGGGTTTTTTGTTGATTGTGCTCGCTAAGATTTTTCTTTTAATCTTATGCCTACGTATTCCCGTTTACCGAAACAGGGAAATCAGAGCGTTTGTAGTTCCTCCTATTCTATGGGAGGAAATGGGTGTTTTTGGTGTCTTGTTCAAAGCCCAAGATGTGAAGCGAAAAGGTGGTTTGTATCTTGTTCAAAGCCCAAGATGTGAAGCTGAAAAGTCTATTTGTGTCTTGTTCAAAGCCCAATACGTGAAGCTGAAAAGTCTATTTGTGTCTTGTTCAAAGCCCAAGACGTGAAGCTGAAGGACCTCGACTTTAGAGAGAATTTATCATCTCTAAAGAAGGGTTTGTCTGTCACAACTATTGGGTGACTGGTTATAAAGGAGAATTACTTTAACCGGGATACGCGGATCCTAGCAATGCCATAATTTCCTTTAAAGGGGATTTTAACCTGAAGGAGATGACTTTAACTCAGTGTAGAGCAATGCTATATTTCCTTAGGAATTTCTCATGCTAAAAGAGGGACAGTGGCATGGATGTAGATAATCCAGAGGCTTGCCGCTTACAATGATTAGATGAAGGGGAAAGAGTTGTTGATGTTTGTGTACTGTGAATGAGGCACAGCTTTGATGCTAAAAGGTTGATTGGATCAACCAGTGGTTTTCTTATACAAAGCCTAAGAGGAGGCTATTGGCCCAACAAGAGGGAGTTTTTATGTGTCTCGTACGAAGCCCGAGAGAGAGGCTAAAAGGGTTGACTCAATAGGAGAATCTTTTATACTCAACAAGAGAGTGTTTTTGTATCTCGTACGAAGCCCGAGATGGAGGCTAAAATTTATTTGGCTCAATAAGAACCTTTTTGTATCTCGTACAAAGCCCGAGATGGAGGCTACAAGGTTTGACTCAACAAGAGAGTCTTTGTATCTCGTACAAAGCCCGAGATGGAGGCTGTTATTTATTTGACTCAATAAGAACCTTTTTGTATCTCGTACAAAGCCCGAGATGGAGGCGAAAGGGGTGATTGACTCAACGAGGGAGTCTCTTATGTGTCTCGTACAAAGCCCGAGAGAGAGGCTAAAAGGTTTGACTCAACAAGAGAGTCTTTTATACTCAATAAGAGAGTGTTTTTGTATCTCGTACGAAGCCCGAGATGAAGGCTAAAAGTTTGACTCAACAAGAGAGTCTTTGTATCTCGTACGAAGCCCGAGATGGAGGCTATTGTAACTGTTTCAGTTGAGTGACAGATCCAATATACTGATTATAAAAGAGAAAATCAGTTCTTATATGAGCAACACTGTACTCAGGGATTTGATTTGAGGATCCGGGTTATTCCTGTACTTTAAGGAAGTGGGAAATCCGAAGGGTATTAAGACTGTCCGAGTCTACGGGTTTCCTTCCTATTTAACGAAGGGGTCACTTGAGAATGTCTTTGAGACTCAAGGAGATTAGACCGTCCAAGTCTAGAGTTTCATCTTTTGTACTATGCTTTGAGAAATAGTAGTAGACTCTATGAAATGACTGTTCTATGAGGATGACTAGGTTCTGTTCCTATACCTCTAGGAGGTCGTCGGGACAATTTGTACGAAGCCCAAGAGGAGGCTAGAAACTTTTAAGAAGCCGACGGATCCATGTACGAAGCCCAAGAGGAGGCTATCATTCCCGTAGGAAGAGATCATTATACGAAGCCTAAGAGGAGGCGGTGAATACTTCTAAGAAGCCGTAGGGTCCTTGTACTAAGCCCAAGAGGAGGCGGGGTTGCTTTTAGGAAGCCTGTGGGTCCTTGTACGATGCCCAAGAGGAGGCCGATGCTTTTAAGAAGCCCGTGGGTCCCCAAACCCCGAGAAATTCAAGGCAAGCTATTCACAAGGAATAGATCAAGTCAGGAAAGTTCGAGAATTTGGAAGAAACTCAAAGATGCCATTCACGGAGAATACATTCATCTCTGGGAGTAGAGTTTCTTGACAATTCCTAATGAGGACAGCCGAAGAGAAGACTGTATCTGGTGATCCTATTGGGGATCTAGTTGTCTATTTCTACGAATAAACGAAACGGCGTCACCTAGTTCTAGACGTAGTTGCCGGGGAAACTCTAAATATCTATATTATTATTACACAGTTGATATGAGTTTATGAAAGAAGACTTACAGCGAAACAGCCCCACAATACAGTTATATGTATATGAGTTTATGAAAGAAGACTTACAGTGAAACAGCCCCACAATACAGTTATATACATATGAAAGCGGTAAATGAAATCGGGTAAACACTTACTCGGTTGTAGAGCTTCCATGCTGTTTGGTTAGTTGTTCAACAAAGAAAGATTGAAAACAACAGTATATTCAAAATCAAAGGAGAAAGTGCTTTGAAAAAGAAAGATTTGGGGCTTACAGCTCAAGGAGAGGCCCAGGGTTTTATCAGTGAGCGCACTGTTGAATTTGTACAGAGGGACTTATACAAGTGACTGAGGCCCAAGAAAGGTTTTTTTTGTACAAAGGGATGGGTCTTACACTCTATTAGAGGCCCAAGTGAGTTTTAAGAAAAGAAATGGGTCTTACTACTCGAGGGTAGGCCCAATGGTTAATTTTGAAAAGGGCGACGATCACGCCGTTTATTTGAAAATGTACAGAGGGACTTATACAATAAGTGAGGCCCAAAAAGTTTTTTGTACAAGTGGGTTGGGTCTTACACTCTAATAGAGGCCCAAGTATTTAAAAATGAAAAGAAATGGGACTTACAGCTCAAAGAGAAGCCCAGTTGATTTTCTTTTGAAAATGGCGATCGCGCCGAAGTTTTCTTTTAACGCAGAGGGACTTATACAATAAGTGAGGCCCAAAATTGTTTTGGTTAAAAGGGGATTGGGTCTTACACTTTAATAGAGGCCCAAAGAGTTTGAAAAAGATTTGTTAGGGTGAAAATCAAAGAAAATCCCAATTTCATTTTTTAGGCATTTTTTCAAGAAAAATTAAGTAAAAAATGATAAAAATATCAAATAAAATCATTAAATAATGATTAAAGTTTATGAAAAAAAATATTTTATCAACATAAATATTTAAAATCATTTTGGTTTTAAAAATCAAGAAAAAAAAGAAATCATTTTAAAAGCATTTAAAACAATATAAAACACTATTTTTAAATATATTAAAAATAATACTTTTTTTTTTTTTGATTTTTTGTGGATTAAAATATTATGGGGTATGAATTGGAAAATGATGATTTTTTGCTATGTGAAAAAAATTGGTTGAGTTTTGAAAATAAAAAGTAAGAAAAAGAGGAAAGATATCAAAATATCATCTCCGACATTTCTTTTGGGGTAAAAACGAGTACCGAAACTTTAATTTTCAACACGTTTTTATCAAATTTCAAACACTCATAACTCTCTCAATTTTTATCGGATTTAAGATCCGGAAGAACCTATCCTAACCGATTTTTCGCAAGAAATCCGATGGTATTACTCATGCACATGGAAAATCGACACACAAAACGTAGAAATTAAAACCAAAACTGCTATCGTTTTGAAAACATCGTTCCGCGTCGAATTTCCAACACGCGTAACTCTCTCGATTTTTAACCGAATCAAGATCCGAAAGAGCCTATCCTGACTGATTTTTCGCAAGGAATCCAATGGTATTACTCATGCACACGGAAAATCGACACACAAAACGCAGAAATTAAAAAACAAAAACTGCTATCGATTAAAAACATCGTTTCGCGTCGAATTTCCAACACGCGTAACTCTCTCGATTTTTAACTAAATCAAGATCCGCAAGAGCCTATCCTGACCGATTTTTCGCAAGGAATCCAATGGTATCGCACATGCATGCCGAAACTCAACGTACAAAACGTAGCGATAAAAAAACGAGAGCTGCTACGTTGTGAAAACGTCGTTCCGTGCCAAACTTCCGACGCGCGTAACTCTCTCGATTTTTAACCGAATCAAGATCCGCAAGAGTCTATCTTGACCGATTTTTCGCAAGGAATCCAATGGTATCACTCACGCACACGGAAACTCAACACACAAAATGCATAAATTAAAAAACCAAAACTGCACGTTGTTTTCGACGCCGTTTCGCGTAAAATTTCCAACGCGCGTAACTCTCTCAATTTTCATCGGAATTGAAATCCGTAAAAAACTATCTTGACCGATTTTCGCAAGGAATCCAATGGTATTATTCACGCACTCGGAAACTCACTGTACAGAACACACAAAGCGAAAAAACCAGAACCGCTATCGTTAATTCGACGTCGTTTAGCGTCAAATTTCCAACGCGCGTAACTCTCTCAATTTTCATCGGAATTGAAATCCGTAAAAACCTATCTTGACCGATTTTTCGCAAGGAATCCAATGGTATTACTCATGCAAACTAAAACTTAATGTATAGAACACACCAATGAAAAAAAAACAGAACTGTACATGATTTTGAAATAACCAAAATTCCACATAAAAACATGTCAAAATGCAAACAGTGGGAGAATCACAACATACACATTAAGGACTACATTTTTGCCTCAAGAATTGTTCAATATGATGCATATATGTGGACAACAAAGGAAAGCATGATTCAAAGAATTCAAGTTGTGGATTTTACCTCTTTTTTGGAGATTTTGGGCAACCTACCAAGTGCTTTGTTCCAGAAATAATTTGATGCTTTGGACAACCTCAAATGACCTCTTTGAAGCTTTTAGGATGGTTGGAATCGGCTGGAAACCTCTGGAGCAAGTTTGTGCACTTTCTCGCGAAATGGTCAAAAACGACCAAAATGCCAACTCTCTCAAATGGTGTTCCAGATGTGTGGCACCATTTGGGACAGTTCAAGGATGATATTTAGAGTGTGTTTGAGGTTTTATCTGGCTTGGAAAGTGACTGAATCAAGACATGACTTGAAAAATGCAAAAAAGTGTCATTTTGAGGTTTTGAGAGGTGACTTTGTGATGTTGTGATTACAGGTCACTTTTGATGGTTTGCATAGCTTACATATGATATATATGAGGTGTGTGTGTGATTAGTTTGAGTGAAATTGCTCTCTAGCTCAAAAACTCAGAATTTCCTTACTAAAGAAGGCATTTTGGAGTGAACGAGAGAATTTGAGGAAAGCATCTGTTTGATGGCTTTGGTGTACTCAAACTGAACACAAATGAGCTCTATTTATAGTGGAGTAAGTTTGTTTTGGGATCCACAGTGAATGGCAACTGCAGCAGGTGTTTGTTCCATGTTGGCCAATGAAAATCCAAGTCTCCTCTAGCCATTGACTAGAGGTTAGGGCACAGGCTGCTGGTTCCCTTGGTCTTGGATAAGTCTAGACTGATTTCAGATGAGAATGGCTCAGTCCATGCCACCTTTAAGCATCCATTAAATGCTCCAAACCAAAATTGGAGTTTTGTCCCTCTTTTAGGGATTTCTAGGCTTTGGCATGCTTTTCTTTGTTCCTTGGACTTGGGAGGTTCATGGATCAGATCATCCCACTTGGATTTGATCCTTAGATGTGTCCAAAATGATGACAAGGCTTAAAAATTCGTGTGGCACAAAAAATGTGCAAATCTGCTCCTGAAAAATTCAGCTTCAGCAAGCCCTTTTGTAAGATCCATAACTCCCTGCTCGAGTATGCTACATGGACGTTCTAGGACTTTTCGGAAAGCTTAGATGACGTACTTCAACTTTGATGTTTGGCCCTAGACCTGGTTCAACTTGGATCATGGAGAAAAACAGCCTTGAAGTTGGGACATTGTGCTGAAATTACAAGGCAGATTTTGGCTAAGTGCCGAAAAATGTCAATTTTAAGTTTTTAGGCATTTTGATCCAAGCATAACTCAAAATCCATGATGAATTGGGATGAAGTGTAGTTGACACTTTTGTAGAGGGCCATGAGGGCTACAAATCAAGCTTTGGATGGGGAAAAATGACTTTGTGGTTTAGGAGTTATGATCCTCCAAAGTTGGTACCCTTGCCACTTTTTTTCATAACTTAGAAAAATTTCTAAGTTTTTATGGTTACCCCTTTTACAAGTTATCCCACTTTCTTTGATTTTTCTTGATGAATGATGATTCCAATCACACATTAACATCATTTTAGGGTTAAAAAACCATTTTTATGAAAAATCTCAAAAAGTCAAAGTTTGACTTTTGTGCACAGTTGACTTTTTATCAGATGAATTTCAAACTGTGCGATCCTTTAGGAAATCATGTCCTTGACCTAAATCAAAATTGATGGACATGTTCCATGGGTGTTATAGGGTGTATTTAATCGTGTCCCACGGCTTGGGAGCATGTCCTGGTCAAAAGTCAAAGCTACAGTTGACTTTTCTCGCGAAACCCTAACTGTGGTTTAGATGAAATTGAAACTTGTTGCTCAAGCTTCTTGGGTCAATCCATTGTTGCAAATGGATCAACGTGGTATGTTGGAGACCCTCAAATCATGTCTTGAGGTCTTGGCTCATGATTTGTCCCAAAAGTCAACTTAGGGGTGAATTAGGTCAAGAAACCCTAATTCCTGATTTTTTATGTATGCATCCCCTAAGGCTAAATTGACTTGGTGATTGGGTCCATGAGGTTCCATGGAGTATATTAGGTTATGTTTTGGATCATTGGCTCATGCCCAGAGGAAAATTTCCATCTGGAGGCCCTAGTCGACCAAACCCTAATTTGGTGACACTGGCGATCCTGAGGCTTGATCCACCTAGAAGGGAGCAGCCTTGTGCTTAATCCTTGAAATGGGAGTCCTCTTGATCCATTGTGGATATTTGAGAGGCTAGACAAGTTGAAGATCATGTCATTCCTTGATTGATCTTTTGTCTAAGCACTCAGAGAGGGCTTGAAACCCTAATTTTGATTGTAGTGGATGCTCACCCATCCTTGGGGAGACTGACAAGGTAGGATGGTTCCCCCATATTGTGATGATGATTTGCACAATGATGGGAAATCTTAGTGGTCAAAATTTGGGGTATGACAGTAAGAACCTGATAAACTTTAACTCGACTCCTCTCCTCTTCAACTGTCTCCAAACTGCACCAGGAAACCAAGCTTCCCAGTACCAAGTCATCATACCAGATATCTGACCAAAACTTCCTTCACTCCATCGCTCCCGACTTTGGAATAAAGAATGCAAATATCTTTAAATATAGAGGCCGACGATTAAGACCTTCCACCAACTGTCTTCCGTAACAACTTCAGAATCCCATAATTCTAGAGTTCTTCCATCAGAAACACATGCAGCAGAACCACCAAGGAATAGATCCTGCTTTCCCTAATAAGATGTCACAACATCTTATAAGACACACCAACAAGAGAACTAGCCACTTCTCCTGTAGTTGTTGTAGAATTTCCTCAACAACATGAACAACCTCCGGGTTGCTCCCTTCGATCCAGAACATTCATCTCATCCATTAATACCCTTGGGTATGTTTGAGTTGATTGATCTGATCTCCAAAACTCCTCCTTGTTTAAACGCCAGAAAGTATCTCCCAAAGATCTCATCCAGAACCAGACAGGATGCCTGCTTTGATACCAATTGAAATTCTGGCCTATGCAGACAACAGATGTCCTAACACATGTCAAGACATTGTGCTACATAATCATTTAAACTTGGAGGCGCAACAGCAGACTGATACCTTGAATATCAGACTTTCATCCTCAAGATGTCACGACATCTGATCCAACATGTTAGTTAAGAACATTAACAAAACTGTAAATTGCAGAATGTTAAATAAGACAGTAATTATTAACCCAGTTCGGTGCAATTCACCTACATCTGGGGGATACCAATCCAGGATAAAGACTTCACTATCTGTAGAACTGTTACAAAGCTAAACTCCCCCGTTTACAACTTTTACCTAACATCTACCCAATGAACATCTTTATAAAGGCTAAACTCAACCGTTTAAAACCTTGATATGAGATACCCCACTCACATCCTAATCACAACCTGTGATATCTCTGTCTTCTGCCAATTCAGAACTGTTGCGGTTTCTTGACCTTCAAGCTATCTTGGACTTGCTTCAAAGCTTCGTCCAAGAATAACACAACAACCATTACCTACAAGTTTCTGGTTGTGTCCCTGTACCTATGCCTTCCATTATGCATCCCATATTACCGAATGGAGACTTACAACTCCTAAGAGAGCCAACGACTCTTAAACCCTAAACCCTTATTCAACACAAAGGAACTAGGTTACAAAGTTAGTAAGATGTTAGAACATCTCTGTCGACATCTTTAATCTTGAGCAGATTTCTTCATTTTATCATAATCATGTTTTGCCAAAATTTCGTCAAACCACAGGAGCTTTCACTCCACCGTCGCCGTACCAACCCGACAGAACACCTAGCTCGTGTGGGAAGTCCACGCCACGAAGCTAAGAGTTCGACCGAACTCTTAGCTTCGTCGAAGGTCGGAATACAGCTCTGGCCACTCGACCAGTTCCCTGCATTTTCGAGGACCAACAAAGTCGAGCAAAACCCCTAAAGCACTTAGACAAAAATGAAACAGAAACACAATCAACATACAAACATCACACACACAAAGATGAAAAAAAGACGATGCATTAAATCGGGCAGAAGCCATTTGTTCAAAGTACATACAAAAAGGTCATGAGCCCTTGCTGCACAGACCGAGCAGAAATCGATACAAAATCACGGCACGCAGGTCGAACTAAACAAAATTAAAAGAAAGCGGCACGCAGGCCGAGCAAATAAAAGAAACTCAAACAATGATCTCCTCCTCGATCCGGGCCTCCGTCTTCCCGTCACCGTCGTCGTCATCCCCAGGTATGACCACTTTGCCGTCGACCACACGGTGAAACGGGCTGACTCTGTCAAGGGCAAGCTGGACCTCCAGATTTTCAGCCTCGATATGTGCCACAACACTCTTAAAACCCACATTGAGGCCCTCCAAACAGTCTTGCTCGAGCTCCCGAACCTTGGCGATCAGAGCACCACGGCCGACGAGGCGCCTCTCGTCCTCTATCTTATCTTCCGCTGGGATAGCAGAAGCCTCCATCTCAGCAACCTTGTTTCGAAGACGGTCCCGTTCCTCTTGAGTTCTCTTGAACTCCGCATTCGTCTCGTTCAACTCGTGGAGGACGCGCACGTGGTTCTCACACCTCATCCTAGCCTCTAGCAGGTCGCTCTCAGCTTTGTTCTTCTCCTTCTCGAGGTTGTTGTACTCGTTCCGCAGCTTTTGCAGTTCGAAAGCTGGGCTTGTTTCATCGTTCAGAACCAGGGCAGTCTAAAAAATTCGCATCATGGATGCCATGTCTTCGGCAAGCGCTTTTCTCCTAGCCGTTCTTTCAATTCCCAGAATTGCCTTCACCTCAGCCTCGGCAACAGTAGGGGGACTCCCTCAGAAGAAGTCCCGTTGGAGGTGACAGGCAGGCAGCATGAATTTCTTAGTTGGGACGGGATCCTCGAGGTCCACGAGGACAAGCCCCTCGGTGCGCGGCCTCTTGAAAGGGGTCCTCTCTGGGGGGAGACTGGCTGCATTGGGGAGAAGAAGAGCCACTTCCTCCCTCGACAGGCACCGCCGTCTGTATGACTTCTTAGACCCGACCCTTACTTCTCTTTGCACCCTAGGTGGCAGCCAGCTTCATGATGTGCTCAATGGCGTTTGACATTTGGCCTGCGACAAAAAACAAGAAACAAGTCAGCATAAGAAAACAAAACGGGGTGAATGCCCGAGCGAAGCAGAGGGCTACTACCTAGAAACCTCATGGCTTTATCTCTAGACTTGCATTCAAGGAGGGATTTAGTGTTGATGAAATGGGGCTCAGTCACGGCCTGTCCTCTGGAGTCGAGGATGAAACTCCCGTCCCTGTTTATACACTTGGCCCAAGTAAAGCCGCGACATACTCGACCAGCTTTATGAACGCCTCTTTGTTCTCGACACCCAATTCACTGGGCTTCACAATGTAGGCCTCCGTGCCACTCTCAAAGTGCGCTTTCTCTTACTCCAGGGGGCACTTAGATGCAAACCTTTCCTCCCCCATGTCGTCGGTCACGATGGTGTAGAGTGACCCCACGGCTTCGTGCATGGTGGGAATGACATAGTAAAACCTGTCCTTGAAGCACCGGACAGAATCTAAGTACGCCTTGAACAGCTTCCTCGGCTATTTCAAAGAAACCCAAATATGTCGCCCCTTGTCAGTTGACAGTTGTAGATGGAAAGTACGAAAAAACAGAGGGAGTGTCCGATGCCAAGATAGTCACATACGAGCTCGAACTTCCGCATGAAGGCCATCGAGTTAGGGTGGAGCTGGGAGGGCGCCAAACGCAGCCAATCGAACATCCCCGTTGAAAGTCGTTGAAAGGGAGACGGATGCCGGCCTCCCTGAACGCAAACTCATACATGGGGAACCTTAACCCCCGGTAGCTCGAGCATATGCGATCATGTTCTTTGGGTTTAAAGACCATTCGGTTCGCTTGTTCATCCACGACAACATCCTCGACAATCGCGAAGGAATCAGTGTCGTCGAGGGTAAACTATGATCTGATTCTTAAGGGCTCTTCTCCAGCCTAATCCGCGGGCGTACGAATTGGTTCTTCCCCGGGTTACTGTATGGGCTCGTCCAGGTCAGGTTCGGTGTCTATCTGAATAATGCCCGCGATCCTCACGACCATTTTACCTGAAATGTAGAGGAGCACGGTGAATTCGACTTCTGAAATCAAATCCACCCTTCCACTGCAAGTCAAGTGAAAGGGCATGGATGGCGTCGAGCAGCCACGACGACTCTCCCCGAAAAAAAGTGAAGGGACTACCCAACTGACGAGATCCAACGGGCATGGGGCTTCACGACGGGGTATTCATCGGCTCCCTTGAACATTAATCAGCTTCCCGGGATCTTCATTGCGTGTTCCCGGGACATTCATCGCGTGTCCCCGAGGTATTCATTGCACGTCCTTGGGGCATACATCGCAAGCTTTAGTAACTAGTGGAGTCCCCCTAAAATCTCCGGCATATACGTCAGAAACTTCGCGAGTGAAGCCGGAAAACGTACATACTTGTCAAAAAACTCATGAAAGTCACAGGAATATCTAAACACTACTCTAAGAACTACAAAAACATATGGTAAAATCAAACTACAATAGGAGGGATGAGAAAACTTACTTGAAGGTTAGGAGTGAGGTTATCGGGAAGCGGTTGACGGCGGCGGCAGCGTCGATGTCGGGCACAAAAAGGAGCTTGAAGAGGACTGATCAGTGGAACGAAAGCGTGCAAATGGCACGGACTCGCTACCTATTTATAATCCTAACACGAAACTCGATGCGTCTCTAGGCACTTGATTACCTAGGGTCCTAGCCGCCCTACGCATTAATGGCGAGTGACACGTGGCACTTGGGACCCCGCGTGCGCCTTTTCAGATCCATACGTGCTCACGGCCTTGACGCATCCTCTTCTTTCCATCTCCCTTGCATGGTCGACCAAGATGCCAAAAAAGAACGTCCCTGACAAAGGGTGACCTATGATCAACATACGGACACACGTGCCCACGACTCCCGTCTCGTCCTGCGCCACCGGTGCCTACCACCAACCCGGCTCTTCGAGCACGAACTTCACTTACTATCTCCTTGACAAAATGAGTTGACCCTTAAGTCATCACTCAGACACTTCGGAGCAACGACTTTGGGGCTCCTGTTCTGGACTGGGCCGACACCTGTCCATCAGTCGGGCAGGCCTAACCCAAGGATGTGACAAGCGTCTCATTATGACCCAATTCATTTCCTAGTCGAGCACACCCAGATCCCTTTTGTGTTGGGCAGAGACTGCTTGGCTCGGGGAAGAACGTGCATCCTCCCCGAGTGCTCCACGTGCTCCTTCCGCGGGGACACATCATCAGGTAACTACCCACCTCCGAAAGAGTTAGACTACCCACTCTCTAGAGATCTCGGGACAGTTACTCCAGGGCGAAGACCACGTGCTGGTCTTCTCTATGCCACGTAAGCCCTGACAGTTATCTGCATTGGGCCTAGTAACCCAACCTAGTGCAGACGACTATTGGCCCAGCGCTGGGGGCACAGTATAAATACCCTCTCTCACGAGAGGGTCAGGTATTATATTCTCATTCTTACTCTCACTCTCTGTACTTACTTGCTCCGTTCCTGACTTTAGCATCGGAGTACCTTGCAGGTACACCTCCCACCGTCTCATCACTACCAGAGTAGTGGAGCTCACGACGTTTGCTGACCACTAATCTACTTTCTGATCAGGTACGATCAAAAGATATATAGAAAAAGTACCTAAAACTTCAATCACTTGATATTTTCCGTGTATCCTAGACCTTACTATCTTTTAAATTAACATCTAAAGTTAAATATGATCAAGTTAATCCTTAAACACCAGTGCTTTTGAAAACTATATAATTAATTTTAATATAATCTTAAAATCACTAAAGAATATTGATAACACACACATTAAACTGGTTAGTTAAATAAAATTTATTCAAGATATGTATATATCTGGTATTGGCCATGCATGTTGATGAGGATGATGATTAGGTTCCCAATAAAGTGAACTAGTAATAAGAACAGTTGATAGCTTCTCTTTTCCGTAGCCAACAATTTCCACCACTTCTTTTCTACTAGATAATAAATCCAACAAAGAGTGGTCATCTTCTTCAACTTCATATGATACTTGAAATCCAACCACAATGTTATTAAGCAATGATAATCAGGACCGATCCAACACATTTCGAGGCCTGAGGCGAAATTTTAAACTAAATATTTTTAATATAATAAAAATATATTTTTTAAAATTAATATATTTTAGATGTTTTAGGATGTAAAACTAATAAATTATTAGAATTCATTTTATTTAAAATTTTATTTTAATTGATAATAAAATTAACTCATGTAAGCACTTTTTTCATTATTCAAAAAATCATAATTGAAAAAGAATATAAAAAAATAGATATTAAGTCTCCTGCTATATTAAAAATTTTAAAAATTTATTATTTATACATGTGATTTTTAAATTAATAAACCAAACAATACATATTATTACATATTCTAAATAGGTGTTATTATTTAATTGATATATAATATAATTTAAAGATTTTCTTTTTTATAAAAAAAATCATTAAATAAAAACATATATAAATATAAATAAAAAAGTGAGGCCCTAGGCGGCAGCCTTGGTAGCCTACCGTTAGGGTCGGCCCTGATGATAATAAAGAGAGGAAAAACAACACGCATGAACGTTGTTAGCATGAAAGTAGCTCATCATTTTTGTGTTTGTTTATCAACTTACGTAAGATATAATGAGTTGTTACTTTCTTGTGAGGGTAATGATGCAAGTGCTTGTGGAGAAAATTAGCATTGTTGTTTTTGAAAAAATTTTGGAGATGTATTTTTGGAGTAAATTTATTCACAAAATTGGCGTCTGACTTAAAAATGAATGAAATGTGTGTATTGAGGTGCGTCTGGAGATGTGTCTCTGAAAATGGGAGACACTTTTAGAATTTCGCGTGGTGCCTAAGAAACATATATGGTCCATTAAGAAATGCTCTAATTTATATTGGGTTGGGTCTGCTATTGATGATAGAAAAATGTTGTGAATTTCTTAATGCACTCCGTGTGCTTCTTATGCACCGCGTGAAATTCCAAAAATGTTCTCAGTTTCAGGAGATGCATCTCCGGACACATCAAAAGATCAGTAAAACGTTAAAATGTTCTAGAGATGCATCTTTAGAATATTTTGGAGGTTAAATCGCGCTAGACTCTTCTCCTATTCATTTTACATTTTACTCAAACTCAACTTCAAACTCTCTTAAATTTCTTTTTTACACCAAATCAAATTTCATTCAACAAGGCTTAAGAGAACATCAATCTTCACCTGTGGCATCATCCAATTTCATCAAAAACATCAATTTCTTGTGAGTTTTTGAACTTTTTATAAATGTTTGAATTTTTGTGTAAATGAGTAGAATTCAATTATTAGAGTTAGAAATGAGTATAAATAACATTTAAGGTAGTTTAAACATGGTGTATTATTAGTTTATTGGCTGAAAATGATGATCAAAACAATTTTTTTTTAGATTGCATGAGGTACCTTACGCCATTGACGCAACTTCTGAGCTGCAGAAAATTCTGAAGATGCATCTCCAACAATTTTTAGTGTTTAATTTTCTGCAGGAAATTCTAGAGATACATTTCTAGAATTTTTCAACGTTTTAGTTTCTCCTAGATTCGATAGATGCGTCTCCGGAATTTCCTGCAGTATTTTTTTTCTTGCTTGTGTGTTGTTTTCCTGCACTAATGGTCTGCCTTACTTTAATTTACAAGCATAATGGCTGATAGACATGATAGACTGAGGCATGGCAGGGTTGCTCAGCACACATGGAGAGGTTGTCAGACACACACAGTAGTCTCTTATTATACAGTAGTAGTAATATGGTTTGTACTTTATTTTGACGGTCTTACTACTTTATTGATCTCGATTGTATGTTTCGACATTTATTAGTATTTTATTTTTGCATGTCATTTTTGGTCCATTTAGAATTATGTACGTCTATTTTTTATTTTCAATTGTACGATATAGTTTAAATCTTCATCTGAACAAAGATGAATAACATATAACATGAATGACATGTTCTAATACGTTACAGATATGTATCTCCGAAATAGTTACGGAGATGCATTTCCGATATAATTCAAATGTAAATGGCTTCTTAGTTGAATGTATTGAATGTTTTAAATTGTTTTAGAGATGCATCTCCGAAATATTTCAACGTTTATTCATGAATTGGTTCGTCTGGAAATGCATATCCGAAAACAAGAGACATTTAGATAATTTCGCGTGGTGGCTATGAAGCATTAAGGGTGGATTAAGAAATCCATAAATTGTTTATTAATATATCTCATCTATCAAATTCAGAAATATTCTTTCTCACCGTCCAGAGATTGAAATTCAAACACATTAAAATACAAACAGTTTCTTCATCACAAATGCATCTCATTTAAGAAAAAAAATTATGAATTACAAAATCCTGACAAACCTTAATTTGGACAGGCCTTAAGAACAATATTGCTTTTACTCAATCGTACAAGATAACAAAGGGATAAATATGGATTATAATATTCAGATAAACCCCTAAGACTATATTGAAAGCTTATGTATATATCATATGGTGAATTCAGATTTCAATCTCTGGATACGTATATAATATAACTAAGGGGTAAATCAGGATTTTAATATTTGGACAAACCCTTGAGATTGTAATGTATTATGTGTATATCTGATATCATGGGGGTGAATATGAATTTCAATCTCCAAACAAATCTTTAGAGGATGTTATAAATATATGGACAATGTTACACATAAGTCATTATACATTAGTCACACAACCATACACTATTAACACAAAAAACCATACATAAGTCATTCGTTCATAATGTTTATGTTAAACTGTACATTAGATAAACATCAATAATAAACCACACATAATTCGTGACTCCACCATTCAAAATGTTTATATCAAAATACAAATAAAAATGCAACTATTGGGTTATAAAATACTCTTGTTCATCCTCTACCTCCTATACTGCAGTGCAAATCGTGCATCAGATAATATCACATCCAAAGTGACCCACTCAGGAGTGTCTTCTTGAAACTTTTCTTTAGATATGACATTCTTCCAATATATACAATATAGTGACATCACTACTACAAAACGCTAAAACAACAACACCAGGCTTACAACGCATCCTTTTATGCCGTTGTAATAGGTTAAAAATTTCGCGCCCATTTAAAAGCTGAGTCATTTAATGACGGTTGAATGAAACCACCGTAGTAATAAATAAAATGTATAAAGCTTCTATTCCCTACAACTACATTTTTTCCATTTTTAGAGTACATTTAGCGTGTGTCAATTAAGTCCATTATTTAAAAAATAAATTGTAAATTATTTTACAACGGTTAAGATGAACAACTGTAGTAATAAATGAAATGTAACAAACTTCGATTCCCTGCAACTACATTTTTTCCATTTTGTAGAGTACATTTAGCGTGTGTCACTTAAGTCCATTATTTAAAAAATAAATTGTAAATTATTTTACAACGGTTAAGATGAACAACCATAGTAATAAATGAAATGTAACAAGCTTCGATTCCCTGCAACATATTTTTACTTTTTTTTTAGGATACATTTCACTTAAGATTCCACTACGGTTTGTTTCTCCACCGAGATTAAAAGGTTTACTGATAAATTAAAACAAAACTTATTATGTATTTCTTTCATAAGACGCCCTAATCGAACAAGTGAGCCAGAGACGCCTTAACCTTTACCCTCTTCGTATCCATTCATTTGGAGCTCAAATATTACTCAAATAAGGTACTCTTCAACATCTTCATTCCTTTTTTCTTGGTTTATGCTCAAATATTGACCGTCTTCATTCATTTTCTTCTTCAGCTTTGAAGTAAGGTACTCTTCAACATCTTCATTCCTTTTTTCTTGGTTTATGCTCAAATATTGACCGTCTTCATTCATTTGCTTCTTCAGCTTCGAAGTAAGGTTCTCTTCAACATCTTCATTCCTTTTTTCTAGGTTTATGCTCAAATATTGACCATCTTCATCATTCATTTGATTCTTCAGCTTCGAAGTAAGGTTCTCTTCAACATCTTCATTCCTTTTTTCTTTGTTCATATTGTATATGCTCAAGTCAGAATGAGATGTTTCATATGCTTTACGTTTAGTATGAGAGTACATCTTCATTGATTTTTTCTTTGTTCATATTGTATATGCATGTGCTTGAGTTTTTGGATTAGATTTTGGTGTGTCATTCACATTATTATACATGTATAAATTTCAGAAGTTGTAATGGATCGTAGTTGGATGAAAGCCAATAGATTAGATTCGATTTATGAGAACGGAGTTTGTGAATTCCTTGAATACGCTGATAAACATCTTCCCGACAATGATGGTATCTCTTATTATCCTTGTGTTGTTTGTGCTAATATAAAAAAGGGTACAAAGAAAGAAATACACAATTACCTTTGTTGTGATGGTATATGTCAAAATTATATAATATGGACGTGGCATGATGAGGTGGATAATAAGGAAAGTCGGGTGTCACAAAGTCAAAGAGTGAAGGAAGATGAATATATGGAAGATCACCTAGAGGATATGTTCCGTGATATTTGGGAATCTTCTTTTATGAATGCTTATATTTATGATAATTTATGTAGTGATAAAGACACCCCTTTTATATAAGGGATGCACAGAGTTCACACGATTGTCGGCGGTGTTAAAGTTGTTTAATCTGAAAGCAAAAAATGGATGGTCGGATAAAAGTTTCACGGAATTACTTGAATTGCTACAGCAAATGTTACCAGAAGATAACAAATTGCCGGATCGTTGCTATGAGGCGAAGAAGATATTGTGTCCACTGGGTCTGGAGTATATCAAGATACATGTTTTCTCTAATGATTGCATATTATACTGGAAAGAGTATGAAGACTTGTTTCAATGTCCGAAATGTGGTGTGCCGCATTGCAAGCTGAAGGCTAGTAATGGTGATGACAATGATCACTATGACAATGTTAGTAGGAAGCATCCTCCTGCTAAAGTGTTATGGTACTTGCCAATACTTTCACGATTAAAGAGACTTTTTTCTAATTTGAATGACGCAAAGAATCTTATATGGCATGCAGATGAAAGGATTCATGATGGAAACATTCGCCATGTAGCTGATTCTTTGCAATGGAAGAAAATTGATTCATTGTTTCCGGATTTTGGATTCGAGCCAAGAAATCTTAGGCTTGGGCTTGCCAGCGATGGAATGAACCCCTTTGGTAATATGAGCATTAATCATACGTCGTGGCCTGTTCTTCTCACTATTTACAACCTATCTCCTTGGTTGTGCATGAAGCGCAAGTATATTCTGTTAAGTATGATGATTTCTGGACCACGACAACTTGGTAACGATATAGATGTTTATCTTAGTCCATTAATTAATGATTTACGACTCTTGTGGGATGAAGGTGTTGAAGTTGATGATGCATATTCTGGGGAAAAGTTTAATATGCGTGCAATGTTATTTTGCACAATTAACGACTTTTCGGCTTACGGTAACTTGGCGGGATACAGTGTCAAAGGACATAAAGTGTGTCCTATATGTGAATATGATACTTGTTATCACCAACTTGAGTTTGGAAAAAAGACCGTTTACCTTGGGCATCGAAAATTTCTAAAACCGGGTCATCCTTATCGTAGATTGCGAAAGGCTTTTAATGGAGAGCAAGAGTTTGGTGAGGCTCCTAAACCTTTAACCATGGATGAAGTTTATCAACGGCAGGAATACATTAATGTTGTCCTTGGGAAGAGAGAAAAAGAAAAAGGTGGGAAGAGAGAAAAAGAAAAAGGTGGGAAGAGAGGAAAAGAAAAAGGGACAGTTGCAAAAAATATATGGAAAAAGAGGTCCATCTTCTTTGATCTTCCATATTGGTCAAGTCTTGATGTTAGACATTGTCTTGATGTGATGCACGTGGAGAAAAATGTGTGTGATAGTTTGATTGACACACTTCTAAATATTCCGGGTAAGACTAAAGATAGTAAGACTTCTCGTATTGATACGGAGAAGATGGGTATACGAAAACAGTTGGCTCCAATAGAGAAAGGAAAAAGAACTTATCTGCCTCCAGTATGTCACACTCTATCTAAAAAGGAAAAGAAGATGTTCTGCGAGTGTTTGCAAGGTATTAAAGTTCCGCAAGGTTACTCATCAAACATCAAGAAACTTGTATCAATGAAAGATCTCAAGTTAATTGGTTTAAAATCTCATGATTGTCATGTATTGATGCAACAACTTCTACCAGTGGCTATCCGTGGGATCCTTCCAAAAAATGTGAGAGTAACTATAACGAGACTGTGTTTATTCTTCAATGCCATATGTAATAAAGTTCTTGATTTCAAAAAATTGGATAAATTAGAAGATGAGGCTGCCATAATCTTGTGTCAATTGGAGATGTATTTTCCGCCATCATTTTTTGACATTATGGTTCACTTGCTTGTTCATCTCATAAGAGAAATCAGAATTTGTGGTCCAGTTTTTTTAAGGTGGATGTATCCAATAGAGCGATATATGAAGATCTTTAAAGGATATACGAAGAATCATCACCGACCGGAAGCTTCGATTGTTGAAAGGTACATCACAGAAGAAGCTGTTGAGTTTTGTACAAACTATTTGTCGGATGCAAATTCTATAGGAATTCCAAAGTCTCGTTATGCTGACACAGACAAAAGAGGTATTCAAGGTCTAAATGTTAGGTCAATGGCTCGCGATGTAGTTATTCAATCACATTTCTATATATTGAATAATATAGAGAGGTTCAACCTTTCATAGAGACTCACAAAAGACTTATGAAGAAAATATATTCCCGAATGAATGATAAGTTGTTGTTGATAGAGCATAACAATAGATTCATGGACTGGTTTAATAAAAGTGTATCTAATGATCCTAGTGCATCCGAGATACTTAGATGGTTGTCGTACGGGCCAAAATTTTGTGTCATTACCGTGAGTGCATACGACATTGGTCATTATACCTTTTATACAAAATCAAAAGATGATCGTAGTACAATGCAAAATAGTGGGGTTATGATTGAAGCCGAATCGGTGTATTACTCTAGTTCGAAAGATAAGAATCCGGTATTGGCAACTACCGCGTTTTATGGTGTCATTGATGAGATTTGGGAGATTGATTATGTTATTTTCAAAGTGGCTTTATTTAAATGCAAGTGGGTTCCCAATAATAGTAATGGTGTAGACATTGATGACTTAGGATTCACCCAAGTCGACCTTGGCAAGACATCTTTTAATACAGAACAAGTTTTCTATGTTTTCGATCCATCGGACAAATCGGGGAAATGGTTAATCGTTCTCCAAGGAAAATACATTCCTCTTAGTGATGAAAGTCTTGATATTCCGTCCACACCTTCTTACACAACACAAGTTCCTACCTCATATGATAAAGTTGATGGAGATGTCGTGCATGCTATACGACTCGATCATGAAGAAGGCATATGGGAAAATTAACAAGTGCGTAATTTATTATTTATTCATAATATATTAATTGTATGTTATAGTTTAGAAGTATTTTTACTAACAAGTATAATTATTTGAAATTATAGGTATTTTGAGTCCAGACACCAGGCCAGGAGACAAGACACCAAGAGACAAGATACCAATACACCAAGTTACAATTATGTGAAGTTATGTAATGTGTGTAAACTGTAATATGGTATATGTGATATTTTATTTATGTAGGTTGTTTGTTCTGATAAACTGTAATCTGGTATATGTGATATTATGAATATGATACGATTAATATTATTATGAAAACATTATCACAAAATGTGAATTGTATTTTTCTGTTGTGCTGGGATATGGAGAACAATAATACAGGTAAAAAAATGGGATTAATTATAAAAACAGAATCATATTTGTTAATTTTGCAGAAACTTTAACGACGGTTATATTTCATAACCGTTATAATATCTGGCACGCTGTCCAGGAAAAAATAAATATCAAAACTGCATTGTTGGGAATCGAACCGAGGACAATTATATTTATTACAATGGTGTAATATAAAACCGTTGTGATAGTTAGCGCGTTTTCCTATTTATTACAACGCCTACAAGGCTGTCGTTGTAAGTATCATACATACAACGACAATCTACATAACAACGCCCTCGCCCGCGTCATTACATGTCATTCCCAACCGTTGTTAAATGGGTTTTTCGTAGTAGTGCATATGAATAATACATCTATGTCATGGTTCGCCCTTGCATGTTCCTCTTTTAGTACCTCCTGATGAGTTGCCTAGGATAATCTCCTTTTGACATTGGTGTCTGATAAGGAGGAGATACTCTATAAAATCATTAGATGTATTTGTATATTATAATCCTTACACGAGGAGATGGCATTCTACTTATATCATCTAACACTATATGCCCATGGTAGTCGACAAATATCCCATTAACATCTCTTGAGGATGGTGGCAAGAGCAACAACTGTGGGGTCCATACGTCTTGAAACTAAGGTTAATATGGCTAATGCATCTAACAAAATTTGTATTAAACAAATATTTAAAAGAATAATTAAACATTTATGCTACCTCTCATCCCCACACATGCTTAGAAGTATGATGTGCATAAAGTGGAAGCAATTACATTTCATCTGGACCTCCAGGAAAACCACCTGGTGCAGTGGGAGCAGGCCCAGTTGCAGGATGTGGGTTATGCACATGTACAACAACATCAGGAGCATGAAAGGGAACAACATGTGATTTATCATGATTCAGAGTTACATGACCACGGGAAAGCGATCCACTAGCGGCTCGAGATGATTCTCTAACAATTCATAATGATTTGGCTCTCTTCTTACGTATTGAATCATGTTAAGACAATCGACCATGTATGTACCTTGGTTTTTCACCAGTAAATTTTTTATAATCACACAAGATAATGCATAGCATTAGCAAACAAAAATATAACGACAAAAAGAATAACATGCATAAAAATCTGGATTTTTTCATCCGTATTGGGGTTTGGATTTTGAAATCATAAATTTCTTAGGGGTGAATACAGATTTGAAATCCATATTTTCTCGTATCAGTGAGAAACCCCAACAATCACCCTACAACCCCATTGCATAATAATTCAAATGAAAGATGTAATTTATTGTAGTTTGAGTAACTTTTAGTAGAGGTAACTTAATGAAGTTTAATTATAATCGTTTAAGAAATTACATTGTATGCATAAAAAATGAGAAACTTGCAAACATGAGAGACGAAGCTAGTTGTTTTGAATGGGAAGGAGTAGAAGCTGATGAAGGTGTTTGGTTTGACCAAACAAAATTAGATATTGAGAGAAAATGTTGAAAAAACGTTGGAGTCCTATTTGTGAGAGCTCTAGTGTTCTTAAGATAAATTCTTTTTATGAATTGAAATGTAAGGGAAAATACATGGAAAAATTGCTCGCACCACTTAAATGGTAGCGCCTGGATTCAATATTTGTATGGTGCATCAGGATTTTGTAATACAAATATTTGTTTACTCGCAATAGGTGTGGTTTTGAGATTGGGTTTTTAGTGTTGTGGTGCGTCTGAATTTTAAATTTTTGACGGTGTGAAAGAGGTATTTTCAAATTTTCACCAAAGTGGTGTGTAATGCATGAGGTGCAATGAACAATTTTCTTGGTGTTCTGATTATGTTATAATGGGATGGGTTATTTGTTATTAAACCTTAAATTAAATAATGTATCAATTAACCTTCAACCTTATTATAATTTAAATTTGGTAGACACGTACCAATTGGATTTTGAGTTTAATGGATATGCATTGATAATGTAAAATAGTTTTAAATTGTCGAATAAGAAATTATCGGTCTACCAGGCCATTCAAATAGTTTTAAAATATATGTGATTTGGTGGAATACATGTCACTTATTAGATATCGGTTAAAAATATTTTACAATCACAATGCATCTCCTAGTTTCTCTTGGAATTTATGGGGCGAATATTTTCAATAATGCATTTTTGCTACAATAGTGTATTTTAGTGAAATTTAATGATATATGAAATAATTATGAAAATTTTATAAATTATTAAATCTTGCCCGATAATTATGGTCAATGTGAGTTAACTTGTTATCTATTTTGTTGCAAAATCTTGTAGTTTATTTATTTTTTATGATTATTTACTTATTGGAATATGATTGAATACACTTGTAAAAATAATAAAGTTAACATTAAATATTAATCAATTAAACCAAAAAATTTATAATCTATAAACTTAAAATGGTAGTTTTTTTTAACCTATGTGTACTTTTTTTTTGTTAAAAAGCTTATTTGAAAATATTTTTATTAATGAAAAACTAAAGTAATAAGATAAGAGAGAAAAGGAAACATGTGACATTTATCTTGATTCACCACAATTTAGTAGTTATCTCCCTTCATGCTTGAATTTTATTTTTATTATAATCAAAATTGATTACAACCTCTTAAATACTTTCTTGTCAACCAAACAATACCTTATATTTTTCTCACGAAAAATAGGACTTAATTAAACTTCTTTATATTATCAAATATACATACTTCAACTAAACCCTTTTAAAAAATTACGACTTAAATTGAAAAAGCATTTTAGTATTTACATGATAAGAACTTGTTTGGACTTAAATTTATTTTTATAAGTTTTTCGTGAAAATAACTTACAATATATATATATATATATATATATATATATATATATATATATATATATATATATATATATATATATATATATATATATATATATATATATATATAATTTAAATGTATTTTATTGTTTGTTATAAAAACAACTTATGTGAGCTTATTCATAAGCGCTTATTTTGTTAAGCATTATGTTATAATATGCAAATAAGTTCTTTAGTCAAATTGGCCTTAATTCTGTTAAGAGAGAAAATGAAATTAGCTCAATACAAGTGTTTATCTTTTAATAGAAAGATGTGCTTGGTACAACAAATTCAATAGTTGATCAAATTGTATTGGGAAGTGCATATTTATCATATTTATCATGAATCAAACTCTTATGCGTATGCTCGTGCCAACATGAGGTGTGATATAGGTCCTAATTTGAAGCTTTATGAGCGAGTTCATGCTTAAATTTCTCTTCTTTTGGTGGCTGATTATAATGAAGTCTTTACTCATATGTTTATTGCTATGCAATATTTTTTTAGCCCTCTTTTCTCCAAAAAAAAATATTTTGAATGATATTCATTGTCAATTGTAACGTAAAATTCTCTTCTTTTGTTAGTTGATTGTATTGAAGTTTTTACTCATATGTTGTATTGAAAGAATTTCCATAACAGAAAACAATTTGAGAATAACAGAAAACAGTTGGAGAAGAAACCAACTCAATGGAAAATTATATTGAATCTGTTAAAACTGTTTACAAAGAGATGGTACATGGTTATATATATTGTGCTATCGTGAACTAATGACCAATGGATAAAACAGAAAATCTCATCCATTAGATGAGGAGCAATGTGAGCCACTAGATAGTATGCAATATCTCAATAGCCTCCCTCAAGCTGAGCATTATAGATGTCTATCATGCCAAGCTTGGAGATGAACATGTTGAACTTAGGAGCTGCCAAAGCCTTAGTGAGAAAGTCAGCAAGCTGTTCTTGTGTAGTAATTGGAAGCAGTCGAAGGGTTCCATCTTGTACCTTCTCTCTGACTAGGTGACAGTCAATGTCGAGGTGTTTGGTTCTCTCGTGGAATACAGGGTTGGAAGCAATGTGGAGGGCACTTTGGCTGTCGCAATAGAGAACAGGTTGCCTCGTGGTCATGATATGCAGATCCTGAAGTAAGTGTAATAGCCATATCAACTCACAAGTGGCAGTGGAAAGCGCTCTATACTCAGCCTCAGACGAGGATCTAGATATGGTTTGTTGCTTCTTGGCACGCCAAGATATTAGAGATGACCCAATGAAGAAGCAATAACCGGATATGGATTTCCTGGAATCAAGGCAACCGGCCCAGTCAGAGTCTGAGTATCCAAGTAATTGAACTTCAGAATTCCTAGGGAAAAGGAGGCCTCTGCCAGGATTATGTTTTAAATATCGAACAACCCTGCACGCAGCATTGAAATGAGTCATGGTGGGAGCGTGTAAGAATTGGCTTAATTGCTGAGTTGCAAACGTGATGTCAGGGCGTGTGGTATTGAGATATAACAAGCGTCCAATAAGTCTTCTGTAAGTTGCTGTGTCTTCAAAGGGCTTGCCATTGTCATGGTGCAACTTCACAGATGGATCAAGTGGACTGTTAGCAGGCTTAGATCCCAAGAGACCTGAGTCTTTGAGTAGATCGAGACAATACTTCCTTTGGGAAATTGTGATGCCACATTTTGAATGAGCAACCTCCAAACCCAAAAAATACTTGAGAATTCCTAAATCCTTGATTTTGAATTGATGGTCAAGGATGTCTTTAATTCTTTGGAATTCAGCAAGAGAGGTACCTGCCATGATTATATCGTCTACGTATACCAAGAGTGCAGTAAAATCAGTTGCAGATTTTAGTGTAAACAAGGAATAGTCAGCAGTGGATTGTCTATAGCCTTCCTTGATTAGAAGGGAGGTCAATTTCTCGTACCACTTTCTGCTGGACTGTTTAAGGCCGTAAAGACTCTTGAGTAACTTGCAAGCCTTGTTTGGTTTATCACACTGCACACCATCAGGAATTGCCATATAAACATCTTCTTGCAAATCGCCATGGAGAAATGCGTTATTGACATCCAATTGATGGAGGTTCCAGTTATGAATGGAAGCAAGAGCTAGTAACATTCTAACTGTGGTGAGCTTCGCGACAGGACTGAAAGTGTCAAAAAAATCAAGTCCTTCAATTTGGTTGTAGCCCTTAGCTACCAATCGTGCCTTATACCTCTCAACAGTTCCATCAGCCCTATGTTTGACTTTAAAAACCCACTTGCTGCCTATAGGTTTCACATGAGGTGGCAAATCAACAATTTTCCAGGTACCATTCTTCTCGAGGGCCTCTAATTCAGATTTCATGGCCATTAACCAACATTCAGACATACTGGCTTCTTTGTAATTTTTAGGTTCAGTATGCTGAGTAATAGCTGTGGAAAATGCATGATGTGCAGGAGACAAATGAGAGAATGAATGAAAATCAGAGATAGGATAGAAAGTACCTGAAGACTTTGGTTCATGTGAATCATTTGAGACATTACACACATAATCTGCTAGATAAGAGGGTGGTTGTCTCTGTCTAGTAGATGGTTTACTTTGGATGGGTGTTATGAGGTCTGTGGCATCAGGGCAAGTTGGGGAAGGGTCTGAGTGAGATATTGAAACTGATTCTGTAGGTATTAATGTGTCAGGAATGTTAGTGGGGGAAGTCTTAGAAGGAGAATGGTAAAGCCAAGTAGGTGGCTTAGAAGTGGGGTTGTATGGGAGGATGTTGTCATGATGTTTGGTGTTTCTAGATACAAAAATTTCTTTGGTGTTTATATCAAATAAAATGGAACCTTTCATGCCCATTTTATACCCTAGAAATATGCATTTTCTGCCTCTAGGTTCTAATTTGGTTCTGTTAGCATGTAAAGTAGAGGCATATACTAAGGAACCAAAGACTTTTAGTTCATAGAGATCAGGTAATTTTTTATGCATTAGGAAGTATGGGGATTGGTTGTTAAGGAGAGGGCTTGACACTCTGTTCATAATGAAGACAGCATGTGAAACTGCATAGCACCAAAATTGTTTAGGGAGATTAGAGTGGAAAAGCAAAGCTCTACCTATGTTTAAGATTTGTTGATGTTTTCTCTCCACCCTACCATTTTGTTGGGGGGATTCAACACAACTTCTTTGGTGAATTATGCCTTTAGATTCATAGAATTGAGGCATCAAAAATTCCTGTCCATTGTCTGTTCGAATAATTTTGATGGATGTGTTGTGTTGTGTGTGAATTAAATGGACAAAGTTCATGACATTTTGTCGAGCTTCAGACTTAGATTTCATGAGGGTTAACCATGTGTATCTACTGAAATCATCTACAGCAGTGAGAAAATAAGAAAAACCATGGACAGATTTTGAGGCAATAGGACCCCAAATGTCAAAATGAATGAGATCAAAAATTTTAGCAGCTTTATTAAGACTTGTATGGTAAGGTAAGTTTCTATGTTTGGCCATGTGACAAACATCACATACACCTTTGTGGTCTACAACAATGAAAGGAAATTCAGAATGTAACAAAGCTAATCTAGAATTGGAAATGTGTCCTAACCTAAAATGCCATATGGCATTGTCTGGTATAGTGATACTATTGTGTACAGAAATTTGTGCTGCAGCCTGTGAACTCTTATCTTGCAGATTGAGGTGGTAAAGTCCTTCAATGAAATTAGCTGAACCAATCGTCTTCAATGAATGAGGATCCTGAATAAGACAAGTGGAGTTTGTAAAATTTACAATACAAGGCATATCATGACACAATTTTGAAACTGAAATGAGATTCAAGGAAAATTGTGGGACAAAAAGAACATTCTTGATGCAAAATAGAGGAGTGAATCTAATGGTACCAATCTGCTTAGCAAGAGCATGATTTCCATTAGGTAGTTTTATATGTACAGGGTTTATGTCATGAATAGAGTGAAACCAATGAAGAGATCCACAAATGTGATCACTAGCCCCAGAATCAACAAGCCAAGTATCAAGAGTAATGTTATTGACAGATGGTGAGGGGATAAAAATGTTACCTGTGTTAACAACAGATGAGTGACCAGCTGAATTGACTGAGCTAACCTGATTAGAGGTAGGTGTGTTCATATTTGAAGCCTGAAGAAGAGATACCAGAGTGTTATATTGCTCAGTAGTGAGTTGAGGGGAAGGTTGAGGTGCAGACTGAGATTCATCTGCTGATTGGATAGTATCTGAACTATCTGTGTTGATATTATGGGCTGTGGAATTTGAGTTTCGTTGCAGATGAGGAGGAACTCCATGCTTTCGATAGCAGGTGTCAATTGTGTGACCATTTTTGCCACAAAAGGTGCACACCTTTTGTCCATATCTTGAATTTCGTGGATTGTGCTTCCTACTGTCAGCAGCATTGACAGAGATCTTGGAGTCATCAGATGAACTTTGGATAGGATTAAGTTGGCGCTCATGTTGAATGACCATAGAGAAGATCTTGTTTAAGGATGGTAAAGGATCAAGAAGCAAAATTTGAGACTTAACTACATTGAATTCTTCATTCAATCCAGTTAGAAAACGGATAACATATAGAAGATCATGATTGAATCTAGCCAATTTCATAGCATCACAAGAACATCTAATACGGCAACTACAGTTGGGAATTGGCATATATACTTCTAATTCCTCCCAAAGAATCTTAAGATGCGAAAAAAATTCAGTTACCGTGCGATTTTCTTGCTTCAGATTGTATATTTCTTGTTGTAGCTCTGAGATGCGGACAAGATCTCCTTGTGCGAATCTTTCTTTGAGATCGTTCCAGACATCAATGGCGTTTTCCATGAAAACGATGGATTGCCCAATGGATTCTGATACTGAGCGCATGATCCATGAGTGAACGAGCATGTTGCAACGTGTCCAAGCGCGAAAACTCGGATCAAATGTATCAGTGGGAACAGGGATCGTTCCATCGACGAAGTCGAATTTCATCTTCCCTCCGAGAGCTCTGCGCATGGATCGTGCCCAACTGTGATAGTTTGAACCGTTGAGAACTGGAGTAATGGAAATTGAAGAAGGGCCGTCGCTGGGATGAACGTAATAAGGGCTTGTTGGATCTGAAATAGGGTCGAGAGAGCCACCGGAGCCACCGGAGTTGACGGTGTTGCGTGGTGGTGGAGCCATGGATTTACAGGCTCAATGATACCATATTGAAAGAATTTCCATAACAGAAAACAATTTGAGAATAACAGAAAACAGTTGGAGAAGAAACCAACTCAATGGAAAATTATATTGAATCTGTTAAAACTGTTTACAAAGAGATGGTACATGGCTATATATATTGTGCTATCGTGAACTAATGACCAATGGATAAAACAGAAAATCTCATCCATTAGATGAGGAGCAATGTGAGCCACTAGATAGTATGCAATATCTCAATATGTTGGTTGCTATGTAATATTTTCTTAGCCCTATTTTCTCCCAACAAAAAAAAAATATTTTGAATGATATTCATTGTCACTTGTAACTTGAAATTTTTAATATAAATAATTTTGAATGATAATTTGTAACTTGATATAACAAATTTATTAGATTGTTGTAGTGATTAATCTTGGGGATTCGAGTCGTTGATATAATTGTGCTATGTGTCAGGAATTGTGCACATAACTTATCATATGATGCATGTATTGTCATTAAAAACATGTATTATGGTACCTTGTACTATTGTCAATTATCTCTATTAAAAAACGACTCTTTTAGAGGTAAACCATCATAGGATAATAAATCATGTTCTGTATCGTATGATTAGATGAGTTTACTTATAAATAGCTGGTCTGATGTTCCAGATGACCTTCATCACAGGCAAAATGATCACCAAAGGAGTGAATTGGGTTCCTTCGACGAGAGAAATTAGTGCAAGATGATGTTGTATGCATTTTTATTGTAAAGTTAATGATGTTAGAGGAAAAGTGTCTTTATTGTGCTGTGATGTTTATTAAAAAGACTGGTTAGTTTTTTTTTTTTAAGTCTGGGAGAATATCAATAAACAATATTGTCCCACCTTTTTATATTTAAAGTTAAGAGTTTTGAACAAACTAACTTGACTAACGTAGTTATATTTAAGAGACCATATTGTTAACTTTTTATAAATATATTGTGTAATGTAACGATGTTTAAATTCAAGTAGATTTAAATGATAATATTTTATTTTGTAAAACTTAAATATTATTGGATTTGTGTGAGAGATGATAAAACTCATTTTGTTACGACAAAATACTCACAAATGATAATAGTTTACATCATAAAATATTATAGGCTTGAATAATCTTTTTGTCTATGTAAGTTGACATATTTTTTTATTATTTTAGTTCCTGAATCTTTTTTTATAAGGTCCTTAAATGTTGTGTTTCATTTGGTATTAATCTCCGACGCTAATAATTTATTTCAAAAAATAGGAGGTCACAAACATTCAGTGATGTGGCACCAGTGACATGGCATAAAAGGACGAAATCCAAATAAAATATTAATTTTACAAAACATCACCTTCTTCCTCAATCCTTCTCCATCTCATCTTTTTTTCTCACCTTCAAATTCCATCTCTAACCTCCATTTTTTTTCCCATTTTCGCGTTCATCTTATGTTCTGCAAACTCCATTTCAAAAAGTAGTCACCTTTCCCTCAACTCCTTATCTCATTCTTCAAAGAATTCTTATGTTTATCTTCTCGCCAACCCCATCATCCATGGAGCTCCATAAACAGACTCAGAGCTTATATGTAAATTCCTGCTCAAATCCATTTCAAAGACCATGATATTGTTCAAAGAAAAATTTTGGGTTGAAAAATTTATGGGTTTGTATGAAGACTAGGAATGAAAATATGAACACAAACCCATAATTCTGGCTTAAATAGTCATTTCATCTATGTAAGTTATCGTGTTTTTTTATTTTAGTCCCTAAATTTTTTTTAAGACCTTAATTATGAGTTTCACAATAAAAAGTTTAAATAAATGGTGCAGCTCCAAAACTCTTGACTAACATTATAAATTGAAGTATTTAACTAGTAAGAAAGTAAGGTTGGTAAAGTCATGATTCTAATAATAGGCAAACACTTCTACCATTGAAAAATATTAACAACCCATGAATTTAACTTTTGGTAGAGGCAACACGTAAAATTCTACACAAAAAGTATGCTTTAACACCTTCATAATAACACATCACTCATTGTTTCAGAGGTGAAACAGAGGAAAAAGTTTTATAAGAGGAGAAATACATTCTAAGGTTTTGATATGAAAATTAAAGTAAGAATGCAATTGATAACGATGCTTAGACTGATTGAGAATAATGAATGATGTTGTGCATGGTAAAATAAAGGTTAGAGATGAGAAAATTGAAGGGTTATTATGTGGAGTTTTCAAATTTTTATGTGGAGATAAGACAGGCTAGGTGGAAAAAACTCTAGAATTAGAGACTAAAACAAAAAAACGTAGGGACGAAAACCAAAAAAGCTCCAACTTACAGAGATGTTTAAGCGATCCTGCTCAAGTGGGGTGAAAGGCTTAGTGTGAAGTGTTGTGCTTTGAGTAATATGCATATGAATTAGGATCTATCTCCTCGACCTTATAAAGGCCAATGAGCCTGGATAGTGGAAGTGGTGGAAGACCAGTTATTGCTTGAATCATAGAGGAGATGGTTACCCTCTTTGACTCCTTTTTAAAGTTTTGTGTGACACATCATCCCTACGTATACTAGTTAAATGGTAATGAGAATTAATACATATGGATAAAGCCCAATTGGGCGGCCTATCACTGAAGCCCAAGCGACTTCATAACCCATTTCGGGCAGCCCCTAGCTTCACCAGGTAAATCAAAGATTGTCATTGCGCCAAGCCTCCATTCTTTTTCATGGAACGTCCCCTCTTAAGGGCTTAATAAAATTATACCACTTCACAATCCCTCAAGCACGGGGGTTTGGAAATGGCGCCATTATTTAGTAGAGTGCTTACAATCTTAAGATTCATGTGCAAATCTATCCCAAATAGGTTTCCCAGACATGGATTAACGTAGAGTCCTTTGATCATAACTTAGGGCAAGTCCTTCAAGCGATACTTTAAGTTAGATCCCGTCCGAGGAAACTCCAAGTCCTTAATGCAAGATGTTTAAATAAGCATGATTGATGGGACTCTTATTCCCTCATGCGAGATTATACATTATGCCTGACTGACGAGACTCGAAGTCTCATAAGCAAAGTTATATGGAGCCCAACTGATGAGATTCATAAGTCCCTCAAGCAAGGATTTAGATAGCCTGGGGATCTTAGTCCCTCAAGAGAAATTATATGCATACTGACTAATGAGATAGTAAGTCCCTCAAGCGAGGCATTGACTCTCTCATATGGGACTTCTATCAAGCACTCAAAAATGACTTAAGATTAGGTATTTTAGATAAGAATTAAACTATTGCTATTATGCGAGATTCATATGTCATGGTCCCACCCAATGAAACTCTAAGTCCCTCAAGCGAGGAGTTGGGTAACTTGGGGATCTTAGTTCCTCATACAAAGTAATGTGAAGCCTAACAAATGAGATAGTTGTTAGAACAAGATTTGTTCTTGACATTTTCTCTTTTAGTTTTGGTGATAACAAAAGTATTAAAAGAACAATGACTTATTTGATGTATGTTTTATTTATGCAGGTTCTTGTTCTTGTACATAAATAATCAGAATCTATTTTACGTAGACACACTTGGAGTTGCTTCATTGCTAGCTTCTGGTGGCAGAGTCTGAAGGACAATTGCTAGTGTGGTTTGACGCAGATTATGAGCTGAAGGCCTCAGTTTTCAGATGAGTTTCTACACTTGGTAATTGTATATCAGCATATGGTACCATTCAGAGTTAGTGATAAAGTTGTGGATTATCCGTACTACTGAAAGCAAGTTGTATTGTCTTATTAGAATATGAGCTCGAGTCTACAAGATTACAAGGCTCAAGAAAAACTGGTACGTTCTATGGATGTCTGCTCCCAATGGCTCTATCAGTACAAAACCTCTTGAAGACTCAAAGGTTAAACACGTTACACGCTGGATTCAGAATTTGTCGTGCATTCATCTTCAACGTCTCTTGTACTATGAAGTAAAGGCAAAGACACTTGATCAAGACACTTCCTCAACGACTAATTTTTGCAAAGGTTATATATATGGCTGAAGATTCAAGTTTGAATTTTAACAAGGATTCTTATGATGAAGAAGTAGCAAGATCAAGCAATTATCAACTTAATGTAATATGCAGATTTTCTGTTTTAGGTTGTAGTTGTAAAAGCCTTAAGATTTCTTATCATTAAATATCTGAAAAATCTTAAGTGCTTTAGGTCTTTGTTATGGTGATTTCCCGTACCTCCGATGCTTGCATCATGTACACATTGTTCTCTATTCTTCTGGGCCTTCAGTAGTTTAGATTAAGTATCCTGCTATGTGCTTGAGCAAAAAGTCTTATCTCATTGGGTTTTAAGCAACAAATCTTGAGCCAAGATGTTAAAGCCACGTAAGTCTCATTGCTTAAGTGATTGAGCTGTGAAAGTCTTATTCAGTTAGACTGATTGAGCAAGTGGGGAAGTCTCTGTCCGAGGGGCGTGAGCAAGAAGTCTCGAGTGCTGCTTGAGCAAGGGAAGTCTTAGTCTAGATGGCCAAAAGAGTAGGTTGCTCGACCAGAGGATGTGAACAAAGGGAAGTCTTAGACATGTGCTCTAAGCAAAGGGAAAGTCTCAACCAGAAGACAGAAAAGCAGGTGGCTCAGTCAGATGGTGTGAGCAAAGGTTAAGTCTTAGACATGTGCTATAAGTAAGGGAAGTCTCAAATAGTTGGTCTAAGCAGTTGTAAAAGTCTTATGCAGAAGCATAAGCGATTATAATCATGAAATGGTTATAATGAAAATTTCTTATGAGGCAAGGGGATTGGACTACTTTCAGTTAGGGGAGGAACTAGTATAAATCTTTTGTGTCTTCTGTTGTTAGTTTATTTCCTTCTGTTATATCCACTGCCTAACGAATTAATTCAGAATCTGAACATCAGCTCTGATTCTAAAATTCTGATCAGAAGTTAAATTAAAAGAGAAAGTGAAACACAATTCAACCCCCTCTTCTTGTGTACTTTTCACACCTTCAATTAGTATCAGAGCTTGGTCTGTGCTTAACACTTAACAGTGGTGCGGATAATGATCCAATAAGAAAAGTATATCTCTTCTTCAAGAAGGAATCAAGTGCAACATGAAAAATATCATATGGTTTTTCCTACCATATTCAATTGGGTGACTCCACTAAATTTAAATGATGGAAAAGCTAAACATATTTTTAACTCATTGGACTTGATAAAGGGTTGTTGAAGGTCTATAGAATATCCTTGAAAAAGGTATTACTATAAAAGTTGATGGTGTTAAAGATGATCATCTTGAAAATCTCTTTTACCAACTCAGAAGATGCATATTGAATATCTTCAGAGGTAGTTGCATTCTGGTGGATGCAATATCTCACTTCTAAGTATATCAACATCAATGATATGTCTGATGCTTGGACTATCTTTGAAATCTTGTGCTTGGGTTTGTGGGGATCAGTCTTTGAAGCTTGAAGTAGTTACACTTCATCTAATTTTTTCAAGCAAATTATGAGAAGAATGTTCCTTGACTTAAATCTAAAGTCACAATTTTTTTTTATGTTTACATCTTGTATCTGTTGTGTTCTAAAGGTTTGTCTTACAGTCTTCAATGGAAATAAATGAAGTTTGTTGATGAAAAACTATTCAACATGTCACCTTCTCTTTTTAGCTTAAGTTCTTTGGAATGACTAATGATAAGAAACTTAGGTTTCTTGTCAGAAGGACTTCTATACTGGCTGAATGGATTATGATATCTGTTGATAGAAGAGTAACTTCAAAATCTAAAAGCAAGGAGAAACAGTACCAGAACCGAATATCAGATGCTCTTCAGTGTCTAAACTTTTGAAGCTGATATTAGTGTAGGATGCAAATGAAAAGAAGCATTGGTGTTCTGAAATAAAAATCAAGTATTGAAAAGCAAGAGATATTGTTAAAGCTATTTTGTTTCAAAATATTTGATTACACGGAGTTTGTTCTTTAAGGTGATATCTTAAGAAACTCCATTGCTTCTTGTTTGAGGACCATCATAGAAGTTGTTTTAAAAGACATTTCTATGAGAAATCTTCAACTTCTCTTTGAGTTCTGTCAGCTGTACTAAGACAGTACTCTGATCTGCTTTATGTCAATTTCTGATAGCTTGTAAATGATTTCAAAGTCAAAAGATTTAATCCCAGATGATGAGATTATTGACACTGCTTAGAACAAGATTTTGTTCCTATCATATCTCATTCTAGACTTATACTCTGAAGTGACTTATGATCTACTATTGGATTGAGATGTAAGGAAAAGAAGAGTCTGTTTGTACTTACATGTATGGTCTTATAGAAATATGAGTATCATAATGTATCTGCTACAAATATCAAGGAAATAAGCTGAGGCATCTTCCATAAGGGTGTTTACAACATTTATTAGAAGAAAAGACAATAACCCATATTCAAGTACTGGTGGTACTGAATTTGGTGAGAGTAGTGGAATCAATGGTTAGACAACCATTAAATCAGAATCCATTCAAAGTTGTGTTCAGACACTTTTGGTTAAGTCTGAATACTGAATCGAGTCTGGCAAAAAAAAAGTGGTATGCTTGTTCTTTTCTGGTTTATCTTTTGGTTTAATGAAACATTTGTATAGATATAAATACAAAGTTTCTGTCAGACTTCTAGAGAAGTTCTTTTGTAAAGAAGAACTTCAGAAATCTTTAAGAGGAAACTTTGTTGTGTTTGTCTATACTTAATGCCTTATTAAGCCATATGATGATCACATATATGAAAACAGTTTTCTCACTTTTGTGTTGATATTATTGCTTGTTAGCTGTCTAAAGAAGACAATTCAATATTCATCTATCACTCATGACTCTTATTTTGAGATAAAGTGATAGTTCTGAATAGAATCTTAGAGACTTGTGACTGACAGATGATATCTCTGTCTAAGTCTAGACTTACTAGACTCTGATGGATGATAGTTTCTGAAAGTTGTCCGTTTTTGAGATTCAGAAGAAGATTATTTTTTACTGTCATAACAGTTTAGGTCAAAAGTTTTTTTTTAAAAAAAAAATATAATACTTAACTTTTCATAAAGGTGAAACTCATATAGTGGAATTAAAATATTTGCTGTATAAAGAACCTTTGGGTAATGATGTTTTCTCTTTTAGTACTTGTTGTTACTATTTCCTGTCCTGTGAAACATCATTGTATCCTTTTTCTGACAAGATTCTTACTCTTGTAAGATTCTTATTTAGTTCTTCTTCTTCTTTTTCTTCTCTTCTTCTTGGTTGTGTGTTGATCAAACCAAACCTGAGATGAGTTTTTCAGTTTATTCTCTTTTGAATTAGTTGGTTGTCATCAATGATAAGTTTGTGGATTTTGATGAGTTGCTTAAGATTGGTTTCAACTTTTGGAAGATTGTGTCTAAACAAAGGTGGAATGACTACTTTGAGATGCTCTGTATTTTCACTTATCCGAGTCTTGTCAAAGAGTTTTGGATCAATGCCTCCATAGTTGAGTTGAATTCTAAGTATGTTATTCTGTCTAGAGTAACTAGTGTTTCTATTACAGTAACCTCTAAAGCGATTACAAATATGATCAATTGTGAGGAGATTGGAGAAATCCCAGGAACCCATGTTTGGGAACACTATCTCCCTACTTTGCATATATTTGAAGATCCATATAATATATCGGTGGTTTCAAATATTCTTCCTGCTGTTGTTGTTTAGATTCATATTCTAAATTCAAACTTACTGCCTAAGGATAAAGTTTTAGACCAAGTGGACCCTATTAAAAAAGATCTGCTTCTACTTCTTAATTCAAATTTGAAGATTAATCTTCCTCAAGTTATGTTTGACCATCTGAAGAGGTCTCTTTCTTCTTTTAAAAAAGGAGAGATCTTCTTCATTCCCTATGGGCGAGTTATTTCTGAAATACGTGTTCAACAAGGGGTTAACATAAGTTCTGAGGCTAGTTCTTCTAAGATTTGGAGAGACAAGTTTGAAGCCATCTATGAAAGATTCTGATGTTAGATTTCTGCATAGCCATGCTTTGTATTGTTGTTGAAATCTTTGTATTAAACATTTTATTAATAAATTCAGAGTTTGTTCATGCTTGTGTTCAGTTTTAACTGATTAATATTTATTATTGTTGTTAAATGAGAATCTGAAATAGATAAAAGAACTCAAATGTTTGCAACTTATTTTATTAATAAAAGGGAAGCTATTAGTACAATAAGATATTTATAGTCTAATGGATGTGTCCTAAGGAATTCCCTAGGATTATCTGATATGTCTAGATTGTCTAAGAAATCCTGCCATTCTTCCTTAGCAAACTCCAAAGCCTTCTTTCTCAGTTTGTTTATGCGTCTGGATCCAGAAGATCTTTTTCTTCTGTGTGTCTTCATAAAGGATGTTGAAGAGGAGAAAACTTCTGAAGCTGTCTGCTTGCTTGCAGATTCTTCAGCTGCTGCCTTGCTTTGATTTGCTTGAGTTGCTGCATTCAGTAGTGCTGCCTTCATGAAATCTCTTTTTGGAACCCAAATTTGCTTTTGCTTATACATCTTAGTGTTTTAGGGATTAAGTGATGATGGAAGAAAACTTACTAGAGTCTTTTTATAGACGCGTTACATTCATTGTCTCGAGTTTAATATTATTTAAGTACTGATTAAATTTTATTAGTATTTTAATAATGACTATTGGAAATGTGATCTAGCAGTCTAACCTATTAAAATTCTCTGAATAACCATGAGTCTATGGTTGATCTGGTTTAACTGTCGTTTCTGTGTCAGTTTCACTTTGATAGTGTACTTTCAGAAAATCTAATGAAATTACTATAATGTACTTGCATGCTAAAAAACAATTCTTGGTCAAAATAAACTTTTTCATTAATTAAATTGATGAATTACAATGTTTTTTTAAAACTGGAACAAGATGATTTCTAGAATTGATCCCTAGCTAGAGCATCTCGTGCCCAACGGCGTCCACTGTTGTCATAGTCTACCTCCTCATCTACAGAATCAATCACTTCTTCCTCTTTTATGTCTAGAAGAGAGCGGTATAACTTCTTGTTGACCCTCATTTTCTTCTTCCTTGAACTCTTAATGTTTTTTCTCTGAGGCTTCAAAGTATCTACTGCTGAACCTCCTTCTAAAGGTCGTTCAGGAACTGTCGAAGTTGCTTCTTCTATAGAAAGTATTGATGAGGGCAGAGGCTCAGCTGAAGAGGACTCAGAAGCAGCTCTCATTTGAGGGGATTGGATTGCCAAGCTTGTAGAGCTCTCGATTGCGTCTGTTACGTCAGATGCATTATGACTCTCAGTTGCTGATTCCATGTCCTTAGGCCAGTGATTGATAAAAATGACTTAGGAGCTGGATGCTTTTATAATGACTTTTGTGGATACCAAGAGTCCAAAACAAATCCTTGTTTAATTCTTGGAATAGTAACAACCACTAAGACTTCAAAGCATACATTTTACAAACCTTAATGACTCTTATTACTTGATTATTCTTCTTCTTTGGAAACTGATCCTGTAATGATGATCTGAGTTACATTTATTAGTGATATTTTTTCTCTTTTCTTTCTTTTCCTTTTATTCTTATTGATGTGACAAAAGGGGGAGAAATAATAGTAAGTATTCAAGTGGAAACTGAACCCATTGAATACCTGTCCTGTACATATTGGTCATTTATTTTATTGTCTTTTATTTATGGTTACCTTGCCCAAGTGTATTTTTAACTTTCTTGTACATAGGTCTAAGGATAAGCTTACAAACCTCAAACTTCGCCTATCAGACCTAGAAGGAGCTTACAACCCTCATATTCAGGTGTTGCCAAAGAAAGTTAAAAAGGGAAACATATTTTAACTCTCTTGTACATAGTGTCGCGGTGAGATTCGGATATCAAGCTATTGAATCAACTTGAATCACAAATCATAATTCACCACCGAAATTTGATTTATCCAAAGGAAATGGTAAAGATCGAAAACCCTAATTGCAATGTAAAACAATGCAAGAGTTCTAAGGTTAGGGGGTTGGTTATACTTAGGGAAGGTGTTAGCATCCTAGATATCTGTAGTACTATACAGGAACCTCTTGTTTGATTGTGTTATTTTATTGTTTGCTTGCTAAGGGAAATGTGCTAAAGTAAAGACCTATGGGTATATACATTAAGTATACTCGCCAAGACATCGCATCTCGTGCCTACGTATCTTGACTAAAAGAATCAGAGCATTCATAGTGCCCCTCACTAAGGGTAAACAAAGTTTGTTGGTTGGTTTTAGGAGAAGAGACAAGTTTCCATCTTAATGAGAAAATGGATCTTTGCTTCACATTAAGAGAAGGTCTCTGACTCGGATATAGAATCGACGAGTATGCCACATACCTCTCTCAAGTAGAAAAGAATCTACATTTTTCTCAACTATATCATGGGGTAGGAGAATTACATCTCAACTAGGGATGACTCACGTCTAATTCTCTCATGGGAGAAAAAGGGGAAGACTAACTGTAAGATGTCTAAGGTGAACATCCTAAGGGGAAAATATCCTAAAGGAAGTTATCCTAAAGGAAATAACCTATAAGAAATAAGGATCAAGCTAAAAAATAAAGGTCTAAACTATCCTAGAAAATGACTTAAGAGTCAATAAGGTAACTTTCATTTGGAAGGAGGGACAACCACTTGTAAAATAAGTGTTGAAATAGGGGAGCTTCAAGACAATGATGATAAAAGCCAATGGACCAAAGCCAAAGATCAAATGAGATAACATAACAAGGATGGCATCAACTATATTATATCATGCTTAACATGCCAAGATGCTCATGAATAAAGTCAAACAAACAACCAAACCAACAAGTATACTTCCCACAAATTTCAACACACAAAGCCAAATGAAAAAATGAGGCTTATCATGGAAGTTATGACTCATAAACTAAGAGGGCAGTAGCATACACATCTCATGAAACTCATAATCAACATCAACATGTCAAAATAAACATCAACATGGTTCACATTTAGGCATGAGCAAAACCATATGCAAATAACAAGCCAAACACATCATGGAATGATTCAAACAAGACAAGGCATGTATAAATGATCAAATGGGCAAACAAAGACACCTTGGGACCATGAATTCAGAAGTGAAACATGCTTTCCAAATCATACATAAGCACATATTTAATCAATGCAAACATCCCAAGAAACAAGCTTAAGAAACTAGGTCAAAATGAACATGAGAACATAGACAAAACAAACAACTTGACATGTTATTCCAACAATAAGAAAATGAACAAATAAATTCTCCATTTATTCTCAAACGCAAACTCATATATTCAAGTGTATATGTGCAAAAGGTGGCCACAAGGAGAGCACAAAAGCTAGCATAAACTAAATCAACAAGTTGGAATATCATGAGAATCGAGTACAAATCGAGGACCACAAATAAGTAAATGAAAACCAATTTAAACAACATCAACAAAGACCAGCAAGCATACACAAACTTCCTTACAATGTGTATTAAAACACTCTAAAAAAACCAACCCAATAATTAAATGGGAAGGTTCTCAATCAAAGCCATAGTTCAAACTAGTTTAAAATGAACACCTTGAATTATAAAATCCAAAATAAAATAAAATAAAAATAAAAATTTATAGAAAATTAAATAAGATTCTAAAATATAACCATGAATTTTTTGGGATTTTTTTGACAAAAGAAAATATTTTTAATAAAATGAAATCTAACAAAAAATAAAATAAAAGAAATAAAAGGAACAAAAAAGGAGGGGTGTATTAATAAACTGGTTTGCAGAAGGATTTAAAAGGGTAGCGCATTGGGCTCACAAATGGGTGGTGCAAAGAGTAAAAGGTCACAAAGCCCATCAGGTATGAGTCCAAACAACTCTAACCATCCTAGGGTTTATATGATGGAATCCAAGAAATCTGGTCCCTATGATCCAGATCAGACGCACCACAACAAAACCACGTTAGACCATTGGATCCCCATTTAAAAAACGTTATCCAAAACCAACGACCAAGATCTGGGATCTATGAAGATCTAGACTCAACACACGCATAGCAAAACAAGCTGGCCTTCATTAATCCAGTCAGCGTTACATGGACGACACGCAAGCGACAACAAAGCAGTCAAACATGCTTCAACTGTACTCCTCAACAGACACAGGGGACGTCGGAGCTATGGCTCCGGTCGTCTTCCTCGACCACCTCACTGGAGCTCAGAATGAAAAGCATCAAAATTCAAAAACAAAGACATGATCTTGCTCGTTTTTTCACGTAGAATTCAAATATGGTCTTCATTTTCATTTTTAAACGCTCTAAGAAGGTGAAACAGAGCACAAATCTAGGTCACTCAAACTGAAACAACAAATAACTGGAACAACACTAACCCATAAATGTTCTACATTGACTCATGGTTCTAAACATGTAAAATAACAGCTAAAAAGAGCATCATGCACAGAGAAAATGGATTGAGAATGTTACCTACGTAAAGCTTTGGTACTGCTTTGTATGGCCTTGTACGCCTCTGAACTTTCTTCCTTTATCCTCAGAGTATCTCCCAGATGTGGATGGAAGCAAATGAGAGGAGAAATTTTTTGGTGAAAATTTCAAAAATATGGAGTGAGGTTGGTACGAGCTACATGGCCAATGGTTGGTGAGCTTCATTGTCATGTTGTGTAGAGTGCTGCAAGGATCATAACAGGCCTTGGTGGAAGCAAGCTTGCTTAACTATTTTGCCATGCTTGCATTCTTTGGTGAAAGGTTAAAGTTGTGGCAAAAGAGATACAAGAATATGTTTAGACAAATGAGGTAAGCTTTGGAATGGTATTATGAAGGACCAAGACCAATTCTTGCGTGTGAAATGTGGAGAGTTGATGTGCTGCATGAAACTTAAATGTATGCATGGCAAAAGTGACATGAAAAGTGCAACCATAAATAATCCATGTAGCTCACTTTGAAGATCCATAACTCACTAAATTTGGTTCAAATTCAAGATATCTTTGGTCCAATGAAAAGCTTATGGATCATAGAACATATTTCCTTTGAGAATCAAGATGAAACAAGCCTTGGAAAGTGAGAAAAAATGCCATGAAATCATGTCCACCAATGTCACTTTGAATGAGAATAACTTAGGATATACTTGCCCAAATGAAGAGTTCTTGTAATGGTTGGAAAGGTTGAAGAGAGCTCTATAACTTTCATGGTTGGGGAAATTTTAAATTCAGCTTGAATCATGGTGAAAGAATGCTTTGAAAATCCATCCTCCACGTTGAGATTCCATACTTAGAAAAATTTCTAAGTATAAAACTTCAAATCTTTGTTTTCTCAACTTTAGGTCTCTATATCTTGAAATCCATGAATCTTTTGAACACTTTTCCTTCTTTAAACTTGTAGTACATGGTGTCCTCTTCAATTTGATAGCTAATTTGCCCCATTTGGATCAAGGATGAAGAAGTTATGGATGTTACAAAATGGCTAAAAAATGGGATTTTCAAACTTAGAAATTTCTCTTCCAAAACCCTAATCCTTCAAATCTCTTGATTTTATGCTTCCTCTTGATTTTCCTTGGTCCAAACTTGAAAGCACCTTTAGTTTAATAAATTTTGGTAAAACACATGGATGATAAAGATGAATAAATTTGGACTAAACAAAGATGTCGAAGAAGATGTCATAACTTAAAATCATGACATCCTGAAGTACTGCACTGATTTAGCAAGTGGATTATTCGCATGGATCAAGGACTAAAGACTGAAGCCCAAGGAAGCAGAAAACACTATAAATAGAAGACTTAGACCTAGGTTTGTCATGCCTTAATACGCCTGTTGTAACCTTGTTTTCTTGTGTAAGAAACAAAGGTTTAGGGTTTTGAGAGTCGTTGGCTCTCTAGGTTATAAGTCTCCCTTTGTATCAGTTGATACACTGTGGTAGATATAGGTGTCGCACAAATCCATAAGCCTTGAGGTATTGGATTGTGTATTGTTCTTGGATGAAGCTTTTAAGCAAATACGAGTTAGCTTGTTTGTCAAGTATGCTTGACAGATTTCTGTATTGATAGGGACGATGAAGAAATCACAGTTGGTGGTTGAGGGAAGTGAGTAGGGTATCTCGTATCAGGGTTCTAAACGTTTGAGTTTAACCTTGGTAAAGATGTTCATGGGGTAGATGTTAGGGATAAAGTTATAAACGTGGGAGTTTAACTTTGTAACAGTCTGCATAATAGTGAAGTCTTCTTCATGGATTGGTATCCCCTAGATGTAGGTGAGTTGCACCGAACTGGATTAAAAATTACTGTGTTCTTTATTTTTCTGCAGATTTACGTTTCTGTTAGGGTTCATGATAAACATGTTGAATCAGATGTCGTGACATCTGTGTTGGTGCAGTTTTGATATTCAAGGTATATGTCTGCAGTTGCGCCTCTGAGTTTAAAAGATTATGTAGCACAATGTATTGACATGTGTTAGGACATCTGCTGTCTGCATATGCCAGAATTTCAATTGATATCAGAGCAGGCATCCTGTCTAGTTCTGGATGAGATCTTTAGGAGATACTTTCTGGCATTTAAACAAGGAGGAGTTTTGGAGATCAGATCAATCCACTCAAACATACCCAAGGGTATTAATGGGTGAGATGAATGTTCTGGATCGAAGGGAGCAACCCAGAGGTTGTTCATGTTACTGAGGAGATTCTACAACAACTACAGGAGAAGTGGCTAGTTCTCTTGTTGATGTGTCTTGTAAGATGTTGTGACATCTTATTAGGGCAAGCAGGATTTGTTCCTTGGTGGTTCCGCTACATATGTTTCTGATGGAAGAGCTCTAGAATTATGGGATTCTGGAGTTGTTACTGAAGACAGTTGGTGGAAGGTCTCAATCGTCGGCCTCTATATTTGAGGATATCTGTATTCTTTTATTCCAAAGTCGCGAGCGATGAAGTGAAGGAAGTTGTGGTTAGATATCTGGTATGATGACTTGGTACTTAGAAGCTTGGTTTCTTAGTGCAGTTTGGAGTCAGTTGAACAGGAGAGGAGTTGAGTTAAAGTTTATCAGGTTCTTACTCTAGGAGTTTGATAAATGTTTGGTCGGCTAGGTTGTCAAAGATACTTGAGATGTCTCTCAAGTCCACTCATAAAGACATCTATGTTGTGTATCTGGAGTCTTCTAGTTACTCTTCTGACTAGAAGGTGTTTCTTTGAGACACATTCTGAAGAACGTGGAGGTGATTTATTTTCACCATCCAAAAACAGCAAGGAAGGATTCATCTCTCTTGACCCTAAGAGTGGATCCAATCTAATTGAAGAGTTGTTGAGGTAAATAAGACTTGTTCAGAGAAAGTCTTAGTTACTTGAGTAAAGGGTGGCAACCTTGGTATCTCAACATTGTCATTGAAGAAGATACTTGTAAAAAGATTAAATACTTTATAAGTGTTCATGACATGATCTGGTGGAGCTCAGCTACAGCAGTGAAGAAGGGTTATGGTACAAGGATTTAAGATCAATTGTTATTTGTGAAATCCACAAGTATTTAATTGATTATCCTTGAAAGTCAATATTGAGGATGTTCTGTCAGATGTTCTAACATATTTTCATTAGAGGCTTGTAGATTCATGGGAGGGGTCATGCATTCGGTCAAAAGTTTCCTAGGTGTTGACATGGGATTATTGGCTTAGCGTCTATTTCCTGGAAAGTATTGTGAATGACTTGTCCAGATGGTGATGCTGTTAAAGATGGAGATGGAAGATTATGAAGACATCATAATCTTGATGGTTACAGCTTGGGTCAGTTTATTTCTGATCCAGGTGCTTTGGACTATAGTGTTTACTCTGGTTATGAAGGTCGAGGATAAGTGGCAGTTATCTCTGGCTTTCTACTGACGGTTCTACTAAGGGAAGTGGCATTCTTTGGTATAGCAATGGGGTAGTCTTGGACTACTCATTTTCTAAAGATTCGGATGTGGCAGGTTTTAAGTCTTTGGAGTTTTAAAGCAGAATGAAGGTTGTCTACTCAAAACTTGGTTGTTGGATCAAGTCTATGAGAGCATGGAAATCTGTTCCTGCAAAGGGAGGAGGTTCTTCTAAGTGGCAAAAGGAGGAGCTGAATTCAATAGTTGGATGTCATATCGAAATGTTCTGACATCTAGCTTTACATCAGAAGTCTCAGCTGGTGATGTGGCACATCATCTTAAGATAAAGTGATCTACAGGAGAATGGGAGTAATGGATTCTTCAAAAAGGTCTATCTCATGCAGTTTGCGGGAGCTGTGGATGAGAAGATGTTACATGACTAAAAGGCTTAGTGGATCCAAGATGTCTTGCTATAGGACAAGTAGTTCATGTGACTTGAAGATCTGATTTCATTATTAGATCAGGGTATCTTGTGGGAGTTCTGAAGATGAGTGAGGTCAATCAAAAGGTGGCATTTGATTGGTTTCACAAAGTGCGTTCAAGCAGGATGCTTGAAATTGATTGCTCTTGTGTACAAGAGTAGTTAGTTGAATTTGTTTGAAGGTTCTGGTTCTCTGGAAGCTTGTGGCAGAAGTTCTGGGTTGAGGATGGAAGCATACCTTCTTTGGTGGGTGAGAGTTTATTTCTCTCTGGGTTTCTGAAGTTTTCTTTGTTCAAGCTGGTGGCGCAGTGTTGTGTGAAGATCTTCAGTGTGGATTACTATGCTGATAGTAAATCTGTAACGCCCCGATTTTGATTATTTCCCAATTATGTGGAGTCTTTTATTTTAATTGGATGATAAATTATTTTAATTGGGAATTTGGTGTGTTAAATGTTATTTTACCGTTTTGAGAGTTTTCGGGGAAATTAGAATGGAGAGTATTTTAGACTTTTCTCGATTAATGATAAATTAGAAATTAAGTGGAATTAGAATTTGTGAGAAAAATGAATTAATTGATTGTTTGGAAAATGAGAGAAAAGAAGTAGAAAGAAAATAGATAGAAAGGAAAAATAGAAGGAAAAATAGTAAGAAAAGGGAATTAGAGAAAAAGAAGAGAAAGAAAAAGGAAGAAGAGAAAAGAAGAAGAAAAGTTTGGAAAAACTAGGAAAATTCATCAAGATCAATCACATAGCAAGTTGGAATCCGGGTAAGGGTGTGAAATCTTGTTATCTTAACATTGTGTATGATTATGTATGATTGTATTGTTGATTTTGTTGATTTTCATGAGTTTTGGGGTATAAACCCATTGGTGTAGAAAATGGTAGAAATCGATGTTTTCGCGGATAGAAATCGATATAATTTGTGTTGTATAATCTCCATATGTTTATGAATCATTGCTATCCATTGTTTTGCTGATGGAAGTGATTTGGGGGAGAAAATGGAGTTTTTGGGAGTTTTGGAACAGTGGAAACGAAGCAGAAATTCTGCTTCTAGTGCAGAGCGCCGGGCGAAAGGCCCAGAGCGCCGGGCGGTTCGTTCCTTCGCCGGGCGAAATTGAGAGGCGCGAGGGTGCCAAGCTACTGGTTTGGTTCACATTTGGGGGAATTTCCTTCGCCCCTTCTTCCCCGGGCGAAGCGAAGGCGAAATGGGAGCGTCGCCGGGCGAAACTTTCCTGTCGCCGGGCGCTTTCGTTTTTTTTTTAATTTTCATTTCTTTTAAAAATTCATAATTCCCGAACCGTAATTCCGATTTAGGAGTTCTTTATATCGTTGGAAAGCTATTGAGCTGTACTTTGTGATTATGATGGTGTGGAAATTGTTGGCCGATTTTATTATGTCGGAAAGTCAGGAATAGTGTTATTTAGCGACTTTTACCGTTTTGACTGTGTGTTTGAATGTGAATCGTACAATAGTGCATTAATGTGAATGTATATAGATTGTATGTGATTGTATGAGATGAATGCATGATTATATTGTGAATATGTATGCATTTCAAGAATGTCTTGAGTCATTTTGCATGTGAGGCATAATGAAGTACATTCTTGTGTTGAGAGATTCTAACGAGAATCCGTTGTATCGTCGTGTGTCTATGTGAGGTGTGAGCGATGATTACAAAAGATTATGTGCCTAGGTGAGGTGTGAGCAATCGGGTCGTGTGCCCATGTGGGGTGTGAGCGATCCGTAAACGTCGTGTGCCCGTGTGGGGTGTGAGCGACAGATTGGTTCCAGAGGGAATCCGCTATAACCTCGTGTGCCCATGTGGGGTGTGAGCGATGATTATAGACGATCGTGTGCCCATGTGGGGTGTGAGTGATCGGGTCGTGTGCCCGTGTGGGGTGTGAACGATCCATAAACATTGTGTGCCCATGTGGGGTGTGAGCAATGGGTGAACATCGTAGGCCCGACGGGGAGTTACATTGGTAACGAGCGATGGTTCCAGCAGAGTTCTTGAGAGAACTAATGAGGATTGAGTCGGTACCGCATTGCATTTGCATAGAGTCGTGAGTAGGTCTCTATGATTTGCATTTATCATCTTTATAAAGATATATTGGTGAATGAACATAAATGTGTATGTCTATGTGAAATGACTGTGAATTATGAAAGTGTGCATGAAGTATAATGGTGAATTTTGATGAATTGTGGTGAGAATGTGGAATATGTGTATTTTTATGCTAAGATATATATAATTATATGCATTGTTATTATGATAATATTTCTCACCCTTCTGCTGTTTTATAATGCTCTATGAGGCATTGCAGAGTAGGTATGCTGGTGGTCTTTTTGTGGAGCGTGTCTTCATTCTTTTGGTCGGTCGGCTCTGATATGTAGCACCGGGTAGCTAGGATGGCTATGATTCTTTTGTGATGCATTTGTATATGCATCTTGTTGATGAATGTTTTTGTAAACATGAATTATGTTGGTGGATAATACTTGATGAAGTATATATCTCTGTATATATGTTTGAATGTGGTTCAATGTTTAGATTTTTCCGCTTTTATTCTAAATATTGAAATGTGGGTGTAAGGACAAAGTTCCTCTGTTGCAAAGTTACCCCACTGTTGCATATCATTGTATTGAGCAGGTGTTGTATGTTGTAATATTGTGTATAATGTGACAGGCCTCTTTTATGCCATGTTATAATTATACTCTGACGAAATTTTTAATATGTGCCTAAATGATTATTTGATTATTTGGGGGTATAGAAAGGGGGTGTTACATTAAGTGGTATCAGAGCCAGAGTTGAGTCAGTTGTGTCTGTCTTGTTGTCGTATTGTTTGAATTGTTGTTTAACCTTGTTGTTATTTTTGGGAATTATTAGAATATGGCTGGTAGAAACGACAATGTGATGGCTGCTGCTTTGGAAGCAATGGCTAGGGCGGTGCAAGGTGCGCCGAACGTGAATGCTAATGACGAGTTCAGGAAGAATCAACCACCGGTCTTCAAAGGAAGATTTGATCCCGATGGTGCTCAACTTTGGTTGAAAGAGATTGAAATGATCTTCAGAGTCATGGATTGTGCGGGGGAGAATATGGTGAGGCTGGGATCTCACATGCTGAAGGAGGAAGCCGACGATTGGTGGGTCGGTATGCGTCAAATTCTTGAGGTGGATGATGAAGAGGTAACTTGGGATTTATTTCGTACTGAGTTCTTAAGGAAGTATTACCCTGAAAGTGTTAAAGGGAAGAAGGAGATGGAGTTCCTTGAATTGAAACAAGGTAGTATATCCGTGGTGGACTATACTGCTAAGTTTGTGGAGTTGGTTCAATTCCATCCCCACTATGCTGCAATCACTGCTGAGTTCTCAAAGTGTATTAAATATGATAATGGTTTGCGTCCTGAGATTAAACAAGTTGTGGGATATCAAAGGATAAGAAGGTTTTCAGATTTGACGGAATGCTGTAGAATCTTTGAGGAAGATAGCAAGGCTCGTTCTACACATTACAAAAGTTTGAATGAGAGGAAGGGAAAGCAACAAGCTAGAAGTGGACCGTATGTGACACCCGCTGATAAGGGCAAGCATAGGGGAAACTTTGAGAAGAGATCGGGAGGAGGTTCCGGTTCTATTAAGTGTTACAAGTGTGGTGAAATGGGTCATAAATCATTTGAGTGTGGGAAGCCTGTGGTGAAATGCTCTAACTGTGGAGGCCTTGGGCATGCTGCTACAGATTGTAGAAGGAACATGGTGAAGTGCTATAATTGTGGAGAAGTTGGTCACATTAGTACTAAGTGTACTAAGCCGAAACAAGCTCAAGCGGGCGGAAAGGTGTTTGCATTGCGGGGACTCAAACTACTAACGCAGACCGTTTGATTAAAGGTACATGCTTTATTAATAGTACGCCTTTAGTTGCTATTATTGATACGGGAGCGACTCATTCCTTTGTTTCGTCTGAGTGCGCGAAGCGTTTGAATCTTATGTTGTCTGTGATGGATGGTAAGATGGTTATTGACACTCCAGCTATGGGGTCAGTAACTACTTCTTTGGTTTGTGTGAGTTGTCCTTTGACCATTTATGGTAAAGACTTCGAGATGGATTTAGTGTGTTTGCCGTTGGAAGGGTTGGACGTAATCTTGGGTATGAACTGGTTGCGATTTAATCGAGTTCATATAGATTGCTATCACAAGTTAGTAAGGTTTCCTTCTTTGGAAGATGATGAAGATGAGAGTTTCCTATCCACTAAAGAATTGAAGAAACTTTTAGCGGACGAAGCTCAATTGTTCGGTTTGTTTGCATCATTGTCTGTGGATAGTCAAGTGTCCCTTGATGTGTTTCCTGTTGTGTGTGATTTTCCTGAGGTGTTTCCTGAGGACATTAAGGATGTACCGCCGGAAAGAGAAGTTGAGTTTTCTATTGATCTAGTTCCGGGTACTATACCGATTTCGATGGCACCGTATCGTATGTCGGCATCGGAGTTGGTAGAATTGAAGAAGCAATTGAATGACTTGTTGGACAAGAGATTTGTAAGACCGAGTATTTCTCCTTGGGGTGCTTCGGTATTGTTGGTAAAGAAAAAGGATGGAAGTATGCGGTTGTGCATTGATTATCGACAATTGAACAAGGTGACAATTAAGAACAAGTATCCGCTTCCAAGGATCGATGATTTGATGGACCAATTGGTTGGTGCGCGTGTTTTTAGCAAGATTGATTTGAGATCGGGATATCACCAGATTCGTGTGAAAGAAGAGGATATTCAAAAGACGGCCTTTAGGACACGGTATGGCCATTACGAATATTCTGTGATGCCATTCGGGGTTTCTAACGCGCCGAGTGTGTTTATGGAATACATGAATCGTATTTTTCATGAACAGTTGGATCGTTTTGTGGTTGTGTTCATCGATGATATTTTAATTTACTCTAAGTCTCAAGAGGAGCATGAAGGGCATTTGAGGATTGTGTTACAAATTTTGAAAGAGAAACAATTGTATGCTAAGTTGTCGAAATGTGAATTTTGGTTGTCGGAAGTAAGTTTCCTTGGACATGTTATTTCCGGTAGGGGTATTAGTGTTAATCCATCCAAGATTGATGCAGTGATGCAATGGGAGGCTCCTAGATCGGTTACGGAGATTCGAAGCTTTTTAGGCTGGCGGGTTATTATCGGAGGTTTATTGAGGGATTTTCAAAGTTGGCACTTCCGTTAACGCAATTGACTTGTAAGGAAAAGGCTTTCATTTGGGATATTCATTGTGAAGAGAGTTTCAATGAGTTAAAAAAAAGGTTGACAACGACTCCGATCTTGATTTTACCAAATCCGACGGAACCATTTGTTGTGTATTGTGATGCTTCGTTGGTTGGTTTGGGTGGTGTTTTTATGCAAGATGGAAAAGTTGTGGCTTATGCTTCAAGACAATTGAGAGTGCATGAAAAGAATTATCCTACGCATGACTTGGAGTTGGCGGCCGTAGTGTTTGTTTTGAAAATATGGAGGCATTATCTTTATGGTGCGAGATTTGAAGTTTTTAGTGATCACAAGAGCTTGAAATATTTATTTGATCAAAAAGAATTGAACATGAGACAAAGAAGGTGGTTAGAGCTTTTGAAGGATTATGAATTTGGTTTGAATTACCATCCGGGTAAGGCAAACGTGGTGGCTGATGCTTTGAGTCGGAAGTCGTTACATATGTCCTCATTGATGATGAGAGAATGGGAACTTTTGGAGAATTTTAGAGACTTGAGTTTGGTTTATGAAATGACACCGAGAAGTGTGAGACTTGGTATGCTACATGTTACAAATAATTTTCTTGCAACCGTGTGTGAAAAGCAAAAGTTGGACTTGAAGTTTGTTGATTTGGTGATGAATGAAAATGAGGATTTCAAGGTTGATAATTCTGGAGTTTTGAGATTCCGTGGTCGTATCTGTATTCCCGATGATGCGGAGTTGAAAAAGATGATATTGGAAGAAGGACACCGAAGTAACTTAAGTATTCATCCGGGAGCGAATAAAATGTATCAAGATTTGAAGAAAATCTTTTGGTGGTCCGAATTAAAGAGAGATGTGGCTCAATTTGTGTATGCGTGCTTAACTTGTCAAAATTCTAAGGTGGAACATCAAAAGCCTAGTGGATTGATGCAACCGTTGGACATTCCGGAGTGGAAATGGGATAGTATATCGATGGATTTTGTTACGGGATTGTCGAATACGTAAAGAGGACATAATGCTATTTGGGTAATTGTTGATAGGCTTACTAAATCTGCTCATTTCATTCCAATTGATATTAGTTATCCTTTGGAGAGGTTAGCCGAGATTTATGTTCTTGTGGTTGTGAAGTTACATGGAGTTCCTAAGAGTATTGTATCGGATAGAGATCCTAGATTCACGTCAAGGTTTTGGGAGAGTTTACAAAAGGCTTTGGGTTCTAAGCTAAGATTGAGTTCGACTTATCATCCGCAAACGGATGGTCAAACCGAGAGGACAATTCAATCATTGGGGGATTTATTGCGTGCATGTGTGCTCGAGCAAGGTGGTGCTTGGGATAGTTATTTGGCGTTGATTGAATTCACTTACAATAATAGTTTTCATTCAAGTATAGGTATGGCACCATTTGAGGCTTTATATGGTCAGAGATGTCGAACACCTTTGTGTTGGCATGAAACAGGTGAAAGGACGGTAGTTGGACCGGAGATGGTACAACAAACGACGGAGAAAGTGAAGTTTATTCGTGAAAAGATGAAAGCTTCTCAAAGTAGACAAAAGAGTTATCATGACAAGAGGAGAAAAGATCTTGAGTTTCAAGAGGGCGACCATGTGTTTTTGAGAGTTACGCCAATTACGGGTGTGGGTCGTGCTTTGAAATCGAAGAAGTTGACTTCTCGTTTTATTGGTCCGTATCAGATTTCTGCACGAGTTGGTGTTGTGGCTTACCGTGTGGCGTTGCCTCCGAATCTTTCGAATTTGCATGACGTTTTCCATGTTTCGCAACTTCGGAAGTATGTTCCGGATCCGTCACATGTTATTCCTATGGACGAGGTTGAAGTGAGAGATAACCTTACGGTGGAAGCTTTACCGATTAGGATTCTGGATCGTGAAGTTAAGAAGCTCAAAGGCAAGGATATTGCGCTTGTAAAGGTAGCATGGGGAGGCGCTGCGGAAGGCAATATGACTTGGGAACTAGAGAATAGGATGCGAGAGTCGTATCCGGAGTTGTTTGAATCAGGTAATATTTTCGAGGACGAAAATTTCTAGTGGGGGAGAGTTGTAACGCCCCGATTTTGATTATTTCCCAATTATGTGGAGTCTTTTATTTTAATTGGATGATAAATTATTTTAATTGTGAATTTGGTGTGTTAAATGTTATTTTACCGTTTTGAGAGTTTTCGGGAAAATTAGAATGGAGAGTATTTTAGACTTTTCTCGATTAATGATAAATTAGAAATTAAGTGGAATTAGAATTTGTGAGAAAAATGAATTAATTGATTGTTTGGAAAATGAGAGAAAAGAAGTAGAAAGAAAAGAGATAGAAAGGAAAAATAGTAAGAAAAGGGAATTAGAGAAAAAGAAGAGAAAGAAAAAGGAAGAAGAGAAAAGAAGAAGAAAAGTTTGGAAAAACTAGGAAAATTCATCAAGATCAATCACATAGCAAGTTGGAATCCGGGTAAGGGTGTGAAATCTTGTTATCTTAACATTGTGTATGATTATGTATGATTGTATTGTTGATTTTGTTGATTTTCATGAGTTTTGGGGTATAAACCCATTGGTGTAGAAAATGGTAGAAATCGATGTTTTCGCGGATAGAAATCGATATAATTTGTGTTGTATAATCTCCATATGTTTATGAATCATTGTTATTCATTGTTTTGCTGATGGAAGTGATTTGGGGGAGAAAATGGAGTTTTTGGGAGTTTTGGAACAGTGGAAACGAAGCAGAAATTCTGCTTCTGGTGCAGAGCGTCGGGCGAAAGGCCCAGAGCGCCGGGCGGTTCGTTCCTTCGCCGGGCGAAATTGAGAGGCGCGAGGGTGCCAAGCTACTGGTTTGGTTCACATTTGGGGGAATTTCCTTCGCCCCTTCTTAGCCGGGCGAAGCGAAGGCGAAATGGGAGCATCGCCGGGCGAAACTTTCCTGTCGCCGGGCGCTTTCGTTTTTTTTTTATTTTCATTTCTTTTAAAAATTCATAATTCCCGAACCATAATTCCGATTTAGGCGTTATTTATATCGTTGGAAAGCTATTGAGTTGTACTTTGTGATTATGATGGTATGGAAACTGTTGGCCGATTTTATTATGTCAGAAAGTCGAGAATAGTGTTATTTAGCGACTTTTACCGTTTTGACTGTGTGTTTGAATGCGAATCGTACAATAGTGCATTAATGTGAATGTATATAGATTGTATGTGATTGTATGAGATGAATGCATGATTATATTGTGAATATGTATGCATTTCAAGAATGTCTTGAGTCATTTTGCATGTGAGGCATAATGAAGTACATTCTTGTGTTGAGAGATTTTAACGAGAATCCGTTGTATCGTCGTGTGCCTATGTGAGGTGTGAGCGATGATTACAAAAGATTGTGTGCCTAGGTGAGGTGTGAGCAATCAGGTCGTGTGCCCATGTGGGGTGTGAGCGATCCGTAAACGTCGTGTGCCCGTGTGGGGTGTGAGCGACAGATTGGTTCCAGAGGGAATCCGCTATAACCTCGTGTGCCCATGTGGGGTGTGAGCGATGATTATAGACGATCGTGTGCCCATGTGGGGTGTGATCGATCGGGTCGTGTGCTCGTGTGGGGTGTGAGCGATCCATAAACATTGTGTGCCCATGTGGGGTGTGAGCAATGGGTGAACATCGTAGGCCCGACGGGGAGTTACATTGGTAACGAGCGATGGTTCCAGCAGAGTTCCTGAGAGAACTAATGAGGATTGAGTCGGTACCGCATTGCATTTGCATAGAGTCGTGAGTAGGTCTCTATGATTTGCATTTATCATCTTTATAAAGATATATTGGTGAATGAACATAAATGTGTATGTCTATGTGAAATGACTGTGAATTGTGAAAGTGTGCATGATGTATACTGGTGAATTTTGATGAATTGTGGTGAGAATGTGGAATATGTGTATTTTTATGCTAAGATATATATAATTATATGCATTGTTATTATGATAATATTTCTCACCCTTCTGCTGTTTTATAATGCTCTATGAGGCATTGCAGAGTAGGTATGCTGGTGGTCTTTTTGTGGAGCGTGTCTTCATTCTTTTGGTCGGTCGACTCTGATATGTAGCACCGAGTAGCTAGGATGGCTATGATTCTTTTGTGATGCATTTGTATATGCATCTTGTTGATGGATGTTTTTGTAAACATGAATTATGTTGGTGGATAATACTTGATGAAGTATATATCTCTGTATATATGTTTGAATGTGGTTCAATGTTTAGATTTTTCCGCTTTTATTCTAAATATTGAAATGTGGGTGTAAGGACAAAGTTCCTCTGTTGCAAAGTTACCCCACTGTTGCATATCATTGTATTGAGCAGGTGTTGTATGTTGTAATATTGTGTATGATGTGACAGGCCTCTTTTATGCCATGTTATAATTATACTCTGACGAAATTTTTAATATGTGCCTAAATGATTATTTGATTATTTGGGGGTATAGAAAGGGGGTGTTACAAAATCCACTGGTGGAGCATATCAAGAACCATGGTGTGTGGTGTCTGTGATGTGTGGAAGATATCCTAACTGATGCTAGAACATCCTTGGGTTGGATATCCTTGGTGAAGGATCTGAGGTTCAATGATGAACCAGTTACTTGCATCGTATCCAAGATGTGTCTACATGATCATCCATAAGAATGATGGAGTAGAAGGGTTCCTTTGAGGGAAGATGTAAGTGTTTGAAGACTGAAGTGAATCATGTGTTGATTGCATGGAAGTCTGTTTCCTGGACGCGTTCAGAAGTGAAGATTTACCATAAAGCAGAAGTATTCCAAATTATCATACGGGAGAATGATAGGAATAACTGTCTTGGATTGGGGGTTTATCTCTAATGCTGGCCTGGTGAGGTCAATGGAAAATCTTGCATACGGCATACTGAGCCCTTGGAGCAAGTCATGCTAGTAGTGGATCAGTTTAGCAGCTGTGAAGTTCCGGAGCATGCATACGATAGTTGACATCGTTATAACAAACTAAGGGGCCTTATGCGTCTCTTTGAGGAATGTGAAACATTCTGATTCAATTGGTTTGTGCCTCAAGCAGCTGGAGGTCTATACATGAGAATTCAAGAGGAGTTTGTGTGGTGTGTAGATGGTTGCAGGATGAGGGGGATCAATGGGACTTTGATCTTGAGCCAAGAGTTTGTTATGGTTGGTATACACGTCCTCACGGGTAGCATGATGGTGATCATGTGTGAGTGATTATTGTTTCTTGTCAGAGGGACCAATAAAGAGTTAATGGTTACGTTCAGCAGGTGTGTTGAACAGAGGGTGCGCTCTTGAAGACATGAAGATGCGTCTTATGTTTTCCAGTCATTAGCTTGGGTGTTCAGTGGAGGAGCACCAGTTACCTTAGTCAGGGGGAGAGGCCTCTTGATCTAAGATGAAGTTCCAGTTTGCATTTATGCGTCAAGCAAACTGAGATGTCAAGGAGGATGTCTTGACATTAGAGTATTGTTGCAAGTTATGGGAAACTTGGCAAAGCATACTTGAATGGTTCTTATTAGATGCTTGAGAATCATTGACTTAGTCTGGGGAATTTATTTTTCTCTGCAGACTGTGATCACAGTGTTGTGAAGATTGTCGTCAATACAGGAGTTTTCTTGGAGAACAGTGTCTGACATGATGTCAGAACATTGACAAGGACATGCTTTATAGGAAACAAATCTTTTGGTCGGTAGGTCTTACATTATGCGCGTGCTAAACATGTTCATCGTTACTCACATTATTGTTGGACGGTTTCCTTGAAGAAGAAACAGTCAAATTTTTAGTCGGTGCACATTGGGACTTGGTAAAGTTACAACCTTGGAGTAATAACTACATTGAATTTCAACAGATCGTTACATTCGAAGGAAAATTCTTGGTTATTTAAGGGTGTTGCTAGAGCAGGTTTCCTCAGATTGTGGTTCTCTTTGTGATTCAGTCAAACTGTCTTTTGTTCAAATCTGGTTTTGTGTTGGTTGGGTATGGGAATGCCTTGGTTTCTTTTGCCAATTTTTGGCTAAAAAAGGGGAGTATGAGTCACTAGGTCGAGGAGGACGAAGGATTCAAGGGTTGTTCCTGCAGTTGTTTTGCAAGGATGATAAACAAAATGCTTTAACATCCTGTCTACATGTTTGTTTCCTTTGTGTCTTGTGACTTGAGTTAAGAATCAAGTTGTGTCTTGTGTGTGACCTGAGTTACATGTTTTATATGCTCAGAATCAAGAAGACTACAACTGATCTCTGGAGGGGGAGTATATTTGAAAGGATGTCTTATGGTCTATGGTTTAAAAAGGTTTTAGTGACTTCTTTAGAAGTTTCTATTGCCTGGACAGTTATCAAAATTCACTCATCCTGGATTACTGTTTTCCTCAAGAGTGGCAGTACCGTCTCATTGGTTAAGGGGGAGCCAGAGTTATCTTCTTTCTCATGTACATTAACAATGACTTGGTTTGCACATTATTCCAATCATAGCTGCCACTCAGAGTGAAGAGACATTCAAGATGTGTTTTAGCCAAAATTTGTCAAAAGGGGGAGATTGAAAGCACCTTTAGTTTGATAAATTTTGGTAAAACACATGGATGATAAAGATGAATAAATCTGGACTAAACAAAGATGTCGAAGAAGATGTCATAACTTAAAATCATGATATCCTGAAGTACAACACTGATTTAGCAAGTGGATTATTCGCATGGATCAAGGACTAATGACTGAAGCCCAAGGAAGCAGAAGATACTATAAATAGAAGACTTAGACCTAGGTTTGTCATGCCTTAGTACGCCTATTGTAACCTTGTTTTCTTGTGTAAGAAACAAGGGTTTAGGGTTTTGAGAGTCGTTGGCTCTCTAGGTTGTAAGTCTCCCTTTGTATCAGTTGATACATTGTGGTAGATATAGGTGTCACACAGATCCATAAGCCTTGAGGTATTGGATTGTGTATTGTTCTTGGATGAAGCTTTTAAGCAAATCCGAGTTAGCTTATTTGTCAAGTATGCTTGACAGATTTCTGTATTGATATGGACGATGAAGAAATCACAGTTGGTGGTTGAGGGAACTGAGTGGGGTATCTCGTATCAGGGTTCTAAATGTTTCAGTTTAACCTTGGTAAAGATGTTCATGGGGTAGATGTTAGGGATAAAGTTGTAAATATGGGAGTTTAACTTTGTAACAGTCTACACAGTAGTGAAGTCTTCTTCCTGGATTGGTATCCCCCAGATGTAGGTGAGTTGCACCGAACTGGGTTAACAATTACTGTGTTCTTTATCTTTCTGCAGATGTACGTTTCTGTTAGGGTTCATGATGAACATGTTGAATCAGATGTTGTGGCATCTGTGATGGTGCATTTTTGATATTCAAGGTATCAGTTTGCAGTTGCACCTCTGAGTTTAAAAGATTATGTAGCACAATGTCTTGACATGTGTTAGAACATCTGTTGTCTGCATATGCCAGAATTTTCAATTGGTATCAGAGCAGGCATCATGTCTGGTTCTGGATGAGATCTTTGGGAGATACTTTCTGGCATTTAAACAAGGAGGAGTTTTGGAGATAAGATCAATCAACTCAAACATACCCAAGGGTATTAATGGATGAGATAAATGTTCTGGATCGAAGGGAGCAACCCGGAGGTTGTTCATGTTGCTGAGAAGATTCTATAACAACTACGGGAGAAGTGGCTAGTTCTCTTGTTGATGTGTCTTGTAAGATGTTGTGACATCTTATTAGGGCAAGCAGGATCTGTTCCTTGGTGGTTCCGCTACATATGTTTCTGATGGAAGAGCTCTAAAATTATAGGATTCTGGAGTTGTTACTGAAGACAGTTGGTGGAAGGTCTCAATCGTCGGCCTCTATATTTGAGGATATTTGTATTCTTTTATTCTAAAGTCGGGAGCGACAGAGTGAAGGAAGTTGTGGTTAGATATCTGGTATGATGACTTGGTACTTGGAAGCTTGGTTTCTTAGTGTAGTTTAAAATCAGTTTAAGAGGAGATGAGTTGAGTTAAAGTTTATCAGGTTCTTGCTCTAGGAGTTTGATAAATGTTTGGTCGGCTAGGTTGTCAAAGATACTTGAGATCTCTCTCAAGTCCACTCATAAAGACATCTATGTCGTGTATCTGGAGTCTTCTAGTTACTCTTCTGACTAGAAGGTGTTTCTTTGAGACACAATCTGAAGAACATGGAGGTGATTTATTTTCACCATCCAAAAACAGCAAGGAAGGATTCATCTCTCTTGACCCTAAGAGTGGATCCAATCTGATTGAAAAGTTGTTGAGGTAAATAAGACTTGTTCAGAGAAAGTCTTAGTTACTTGAGTCAAGGGTGGCAGCCTTGGTATCTTAACATTGTCATTGAAGAAGATACTTGCAAAAAGATTGAATACTTTATAAGTGTTCATGACATGATCTGGTGGAGCTTAGCTACAGGAGTGAAGAAGGGTTATGGTACAAGGATTTAAGATCAATTGCTATTTGTGAAATCCACAAGTATTTAATTGATTATCCTTGAAAGTCAATATTAAGGATGTTCTGTCAGATGTTCTAACATATTTTCATTAGAGGCTTGTAGAATCATGGGAGGGATTCTGCATTCGTTCAAAAGTCTCCTAGGTGTTGACCTGGGATTATTGGCTTAGCGTCTGTTTCCTGGAAAGTATTGTGAATGACTTGTCCAAATGGTGATGCCGTTGAAGATGGAGATGGAAGACTATGAAGACATCATAATCTTGATGGTTACAGCTTGGTCAGTTTATTTCTGATCCAGGTGCTTTGGAGCATAGTGTTTGCTCTGGTTATGAAGGTCGAGGATAAGTGGCAGTTATCTCTGGCTTTCTACTAACGGTTTTACTAAGGGAAGTGGCATTCTTTGGTATAGCTATGGGATAGTCTTGGACTACTCATTTTCTAAAGATTCATATGTGGCAGGTTTGAAGTCTTTGGAGTTTTAAAGCAGAATGAAGGTTGTCTACTCAAAACTTGGTTGTTGGATCAAGTCTGTGAAAGCATGGAAATCTGTTTCTGCAAAGGGAGGAGGTTCTTCTAAGTGGCAGAAGGAGGAGCTGAATTCAACAGTTGGAAGTCATATTGAAATGTTCTGACATCTAGCTTTACATCAGAAGTCTCAGCTGGTGATGTGGCACATCAGCTTAAGATAAGGTGGTCTACAGGAGAATGGGAGTAATGGATTCTTCAAAAAGGTCTATGTCATGCAGTTTGTGGGAGCTGTGGATGAGAAGATGTTACATGACTAAGAGGCTTAGTGGATCCAAGATGTCTTGCTATAGGGCAAGTAGTTCATGTGACTTGAAGATCCGATTTCATTAGTAGATCAGGGTATCTTGTGGGAGTTCTGAAGATGAGTGAGGTCAATCAAAAGGTGGCATTTGATTGGTTTCACAAAGTACGTTCAAGCAGGATGCTTGAAATTGATTGCTCTTGTGTACAAGAGTAGTTAGTTGAATTTGTTTGAAGGTTCTGGTTCTCTGGGAGCTTGTGGCAGAAGTTATGGGTTGAGGATGGAAGCATACCTTCTTTGGTGGATGAGAGTTTATTTCGCTCTGGGTTTCTGAAGTTTTATTTGTTTAAGCTGGTGGCGCAGTGTTGTGTGAAGATCTTTAGTATGGATTACTATGCTGATAGTAAGTCCAGTAGTGAAGCATATCAAGAACCATGGTGTGTGGTGTCTGTGGTGTGTGGAAGATATCCTTACTAATGCTAGAACATCCTTGGGTTGGATATCCTTGGTGAAGGATCTGAGGTTCTGTGATGAACCAGTTACTTGCATCGTATCCAAGATGTATCTACATGATCATCCAGAAGAATGATGGAGTAGAAGGGTTCCTTTGAGGGAAGATGTAAGTGTTTGAAGACTGAAGTGGATCATGTGTCGATTGCATGGAAGTTTGTTTCCTGGACGCGTTCAGAAGTGGAGATTTACCATAAATCAGAAGTATTCCAGATTATCATACGGGAGAATGATAGGAATGACTATCTTGGATTTGGGGTTTATCTTTAATGCTGGCCTGGTGAAGTCACTGGAAAATCTTGCATACGGCATACTAAGCCCTTGGAGCAAGTCATGCTAGTAGTGGATCAGTTTAGCAGCTGTGAAGTTCTGGAGCATCCATACGATAGCTGGCATTGTTATAACAAACTAAGGGGCCATGTGCGTCTCTTTGAGGAATGTTAAGCATTCTGATTCAATTGGTTTGTGCTTCAAGCAGCTGAAGGTCTATACATGAGAATTCAAGAGGAGTTCGTGTGGTGTGTAGATGGTTGCAGGATGAGGGGGATCAATGGGACTTTGATCTTGAGCCAAGAGTTTGTTATGGTTGGTATACACGTCATAATGGTTGCTTTCAGTAGGTGTGTTGAACAGAGGGTGCGTTCTTGAAGACATGAAGATGCGTCTTATGTTTTCCAGTCATTAGCTTGGGTGTTCAGTGGAGGAGCACCAGTTACCTTAGTCAGGGGGAGAGGCCTCTTGATCTAAGATGAAGTTCCAGTTTGCATTTGTGCGTCAAGCAAACTGAGATGTCAAGGAGGATGTCTTGACATTAGAGTATTGTTGCAAGTTGTGGGAAACTTGGCAAAGCATACTTGAATGGTTCTTATTGGATGCTTGAGAATCATTGACTTAGTCTGGGGAATTTATTTTTCTCTGCAGACTGTGATCACAGTGTTGTGAAGATTGTCGTCAATACAGGAGTTTTCTTAGAGAACAGTGTCTAACATGATGTCAGAACATTGACAAGGACATGCTTGATAGGAAATAAGTCTTTTGGTCGGTAGGTCTTACATTATGCGCGTGCTAAACATGTTCATCGTTACTCACATTATTGTTGGACGGTTTCCTTGAAGAAGAAACAGTCAAATTTTTAGTCGGTGCACATTGGGACTTAGTAAAGTTACAACCTTGGAGTAATAACTACATTGAATTTCAACAGATCGTTACATTCGAAGGAAAATTCTTGGTTATTTAAAGGTGTTGCTAGAGCAGGTTTCCTCAGATTGTGGTTCTCTTTGTGATTCAGTCAAAATGTCTTTTGTTCAAATCTGGTTTTGTGTTGGTTGGGTATGGGAATGCCTTGGTTTCTTTTGCCAATTTTTGGCTAAAAAGGAGGAGTATGAGTCACTAGGTCGAGGAGGACGAAGGATTCAAGGGTTGTTCCTGCAGTTGTTTTGCAAGGATGATAAACAAAATGCTTTAACATCCTGTCTGCATGTTTGTTTCCTTTGTGTCTTGTGACTTGAGTTAAGAATCAAGTTGTGTGTTGTGTGTGACCTGAGTTACATGTTTTATATGCTCATAATCAAGAAGACTACAACTGATCTCTGGAGGGGGAGTGTATTTGAAAGGATGTCCTATGGTCTCTGGTTTAAAAAGGTTTTACTGACTTCTTTAAAAGTTTCTATTGCCTGGACAATTATCAAAATTCACTCATCCTGGTTTACTACTTTCCTCAATAGTGGCAGTACCGTCTCATTGGTTAAGGGGGAGCCAGAGTTATTTTCTTCCTCATGTACATCAACAATGACTTGGTTTGCACAGTATTCCAATCATAGCCGCCACTCAGAGTGAAGAGACGTTCAAGATGTGTTTTAGCCAAAATTTATCAAAAGGGGGAGATTAAAAACACCTTTAGTTTGATAAATTTTGGTAAAACACATGGATGATAAAGAAGAATAAATCTGGACTAAACAAAGATGTCGAAGAAGATGTCATAACTTAAAATCATGACATCCTGAAGTACTGCACTGATTTAGCAAGTGGATTATTCGCATGGATCAAGGACTAAAGACTGAAGCCCAAGGAAGCAGAAGACACTATAAATAGAAGACTTAGACCTAGGTTTGTCATGCCTTAGTATGCATGTTGTAACCTTGTTTTCTTGTGTAAGAAACAAGGGTTTAGGGTTTTGAGAGTCGTTGGTTCTCTAGGTTGTAAGTCTCCCTTTGTACCAGCTGATACACTGTGGTAGATACAGGTGTCACACAGATACATAAGCCTTGAGGTATTGGATTGTGTATTGTTCTTGGATGAAGCTTTTAAGCAAATCCGAGTTAGCTTATTTGTCAAGTATGCTTGACAGATTTCTGTATTGATAGGGACGATGAAGAAATCACAGTTGGTGGTTGAAGGAAGTGAGTGAGGTATCTCGTATCAGGGTTCTAAACGTTTCAGTTTAACCTTGGTAAAGATGTTCATGGGGTAGATGTTAGGGATAAAGTTGTAAAAGTGGGAGTTTAACTTTGTAACAGTCTACACAATAGTGAAGTCTTCTTCCTGGATTAGTATCCCCCAGATGTAGGTGAGTTGGACCGAACTGGGTTAACAATTATTGTGTTCTTTATCTTTCTACAGATTTACGTTTCTGTTAGGGTTCATGATGAACATGTTGAATCAGATGTCGTGACATCTGTGATGGTGCAGTTCTAATATTCAAGGTATCAGTCTGCAGTCGCGCCTCTGAGTTTAAAAGATTATGTAGAAAAATGTCTTGACATGTGTTAGGACATCTGTTGTCTGCATAGGCAAGAATTTCAAAACTCATAACAACACTCAAGATGATATGGCATGCTCATGGTTGACCTCAAAATCCCAAGTTTGACTTATAGAGGCACAGTTGACTTCCTTGAACAAATGAATCTCCAAACCTTGATTTTCAATCAACAACAATCTTCTGGGCTATTTGGGTACCTCAAGTGGACTTCATAGATGCATTGATGAGCCTCGGGTTTGTGGCCAACTTTTGACCAAAACCCAAAGATGCAAATGACTTTGACTTTAAGAAACCCTAATTCTTGATTAGGTGCTACTGGACCTCTGAGGAGCTCAATGTGAGGGCATCTTGTACTTCTCATTTGATAGGAATGAGCTTCCATGGAGTGTGAGGACTTGCTTGATTGATGATGCTCTCAAAACTTGACTGGCCAATCCCTTGAAGCCTCTGGGAGCAAACCTTAATTCATTGGTGCACAAAAACAAACAAGGCAAAGCAAAAAACTTGGCTAGTTATGCATGAAATGATTGACCTAAAGAGGCGGGATCTTAGGGTTAAAAATTAGGGTGTAACACATAGTGTTAAGTAAGAGCTTACAAACCTTTGACTTGGCCTATTAGACTCAGAAGGAGCTTACAAACTTTGTATTCTGATGTTGCCAAAAGAAGTTAAAATGTTGTTATTTTGGTTCGTAAATATTGAACTAAAGGGGAGCTTACAGACCTCAACCTTTGAACTGTTTGACTCAGGGGGAGCTTGCAAACCTCATACCCTGATGTTACTAAGAAGACTAGTTTATTTTTTCTTTAAAAGTAGTTCTTGGTGTTAGAGTTAATAGAACTCAGTTGTGGATTATCAGACTCATGGGGAGCTTACAAACCTCATACCCTGTTGTTGCAGAGAAAACTAAATGCCCAACATTGTCCTTTAAATACTTGTGTTTGTCATCATAAAAAATGGGGAGATTGTTTGAACAATATTTGTTCTTGACATTTTCTCTTTTAGTTTTGATGATAACAAAAGTATTAAAAGAATAATGGTTTATTTGATGTGTGTTTTATTTATGCAGGTTCTTGGTCTTGTACATAAATAATCAGAATCTGTTTTACTTAGACACACTTAGAGTTGCTTCATTGCTAGCTTCTGGTGGCAGAGTCTGAAGAACAATTGCTAGTGTGGTTTGACGAAGACTCTGAGCGGAAGGCCTCAACATTCAAACGAGTTTCTACACTTGGTAATTGTATATCAGCATCTGGTACCATTTAGAGTTGGTGATAAGTTCGTGGATTGTCCGTACTACTGAAAGCAAGTTGTATTGTCTTATTAGCCTGTCAGCTCGAGTCTACAAAATTACAAGGCTCAAGAAAAGCTGGTACGTTTTATAGATGTCTGCTCCCAACGACTCTATTAGTACAAAACCTCTTGAAGACTCAAACGTTAAACGCGTTACACACTGGATTCAGAATCTGCCATGCATCCATCTTCAACGTCTCTTGTACTATGAAGTAAAGGAAAAGACACTTGATCAAGACACTTCCTCAACGACTAGTTTTTGCAAAGGCTATATATAAGGGTGAAGATTAAAGTTTGAATCTTAACAAGGATTCTTATGATGAAGGAGTAGCAAGATTAGGCAATTATCAACTCTAATGTAATATGCAGATTTTTGGTTTTAGGTTGTAGTTATAAAAGCCCTAAGATTTCTTATCATTAAATATCTGAGAAATATTAAGTGCTTTAGGTCTTTGTTATGGTGATTTCCCGTACCTCTAATGCTTGCACCATGTACACATTATTCTCTATTCTTCTGAGCCTTCAGTAGATTAGATTAAGTCTTCTACTATGTGCTTGAGAAAAAAGTCTTATCTCATTAGGTTTCAAGCAACCAGTCTTAAGTCAAGATGCTTAAGCCACGTAAGTCTCATTGCTTAAGTGCTTGATCTGTGAAAGTCTTATTCAGCTAGTCTGATTAAGCAAGTGGGGAAGTCTCCATCCGAGGGGCGTGAGCAAGAAGTCTCGAGTGCTGCTTGAGCAAGGGGAAATCTCCGTCTGGATGGCCAGAAGAGCAGGTGGCTCGGTCAGAGGATGTGAGCAAATGGAAGTATTAGACATGTGCTATAAGCAAAGGGAAAGTCTCAACCAGAAGACAAAAGAGCGAGTGGCTCAGTCAGATGGTGTGAGCAAAGGTTAAGTATCAGACATGTGCTATAAGCAAGGGAAGTCTCAGATAGTTGGTTTCAGATAGTTGGTTTGAGATCTTCGTCTCGACGCGATTGGAGAGACTAAAATACAAACATGCACAATTTTTGGCCCTAAGATACCACAAAATGCGTTGATATGATATGATATGCAAAACAAGGATCTGTGGTGGAAAAATGCCACAGGGGAACATGTGCACTGGGAAAAGTTGCAACTCTAACGGAGAAAGGTTGACCACTCCACAGGGAGGAATCTACTAACTACTACTGGGGACCAAACTCAACTCCACCGGGGAAAAGACTACAAACTGACAATCACAGAGCAGTCCAAAGAAGTAACCTCTAAGAGAAAAATAAATTCAGTCATAATAATGGAAAAATACATTTGCAGAAATGATAAACCTCCCCTCGTACCTGGCCGTAAGCCACGGACTGGTCTTAGTTTCATCTTTAATCAAGCTCTTTCAACTTAAAAAGTGTAAACAAACCTCCCCTCGTACCGGGTCATAAGCCATATACTGGTTTCAATTTCTTCTTTAATCAAGCTCTTTCAACTTAAAAAGGGTAAACAAACCTCCCCTCGTACTGGGTCATAAGCCACGAACTGGTGTCAGTTTCTTCTTTAATCAAGCTCTTTCAACTTGAAAAGGGTAAACAAACCTCCCCTCGTACCGGGTCATAAGCCACAGAATGGTCTCAGTTTCTTCTTTAATCAAGCTCTTTCAACTTGAAAAGGGTAAACAAACCTCCCCTTGTACCGGGTCTTAAGCCACAGACTAATGTCAGTTTCTTATTTAATCAAGCTCTTTCAACTTGAAAAGGGTAAACAAACCTCCCCTTGTACCACAGACTGGTCTCAGTTTATTCTTTAATCAAGCTCTTTCAACTTGAAAAGGGTAAACAAACTTCCCCTCGTACCGGGTCATAAGCCACAAACTGGTCTCAGTTTCTTCTTTAATCAAGCTCTTTCAACTTGAAAAGGGTAAACAAACCTCCCATCGTACCGGGTCATAAGCCACGAACTGGTCTTAGTTTCTTCTTTACGGGGCACAATGGGCATCCAGAGGCTCCGTAACTCGAAAGAGCTCCTCTACAAGGCCTAGGCGTACATTTAGTACGAGGAGACGGAGGCTGCCCATTGTGCCCGCGGCTCGCAGCACCAAGAGGGCCCCCGAAGCTCCATACAAGAAGACTCTACCGCTACCCGAATAGGGGGTGATAGAAGAAGAGAAGACCGTCCTAGGGACTCTCGTGAATCGAGAGACACAGCTAGCCGGTTCACGGAGTACACACCACTCACTGCTCCCAGCGAGCAAATTCTGGCCGAGTGCGCCAACTCAGAATTCCAGAAAGGAGGTGTCTGGTTTTCGAAGCCGACACCCCCAAAGCTAATGTTGACAAGTCCAAATACTGCAGGTTCCATAGGAGCCATGGGCATGTCACCGAGGACAGCATCCACCTTAAGGATGCGATAGAAATTCTGATCAAGGAGGGGCACTTCAAGCAGTACATGAGGAGGAATGACCCCCCCCAGACAGGATGCCCGAGAAACACAAAAGGTCGAGGAGACGACCCCTTCCACCGGAGAGAACGGACTGGAAGTCGCTCTGAGTGTCACCAGAGCAGATGACTTTTACGTCCCCGACGAGCCCGAGATCCTCACGATCACTCATAGCCCCTGGGAGAGTCTTCCCCCCGAGGACCCTGTGACTGCTCGCAGCCCGTGGGAAAGTTTCCCCATGGCAATGGTTATATCTGGCGGAGGCTTCAACAAGGTCTCTATAGGGTCGATCAAGCGGAACTTCGACGAGCTGGAATCTGCGAGCTCGGCACAGACTGCCACCTTTGAGAAGGTACAAGGGAAGTCGAACCCCATCACCTTCTACCTCGAGGAACTGCCAGATGGCGCACCTAACTCCACCATCTCTCTCCTGATCAAGGCGCAGATGGTGAACTTTGAAGTCCCAAGAATCTTGGTCGACCAAGGGAGTTCGGTGGACATCATGTACGCCTACCTCTTCGAGACCCTCCAACTCAATGAAAGGCATCTGACCCCCTACGTGGGCTCATATCTTCAGGGTTTCAACGGCACGACCACCAGACCTTGGGGTTATGTCGAGCTGATGGTTACTTTTAGGAGTAACAACACTGCCTGACAAGTCAAGACCCGCTTCCTCGTAGTGGATTGTCCTTCCCTGTACCAGTGCATCCTGGGGAGGACAACTTTGGTCGAGCTCACGGTGGTACCATCTATAGTGCATCTGAAGATGAAGTACTACACCACCCGAGGTCGGGTCGTCACCCTCCACGGGGATATCGAATTTGCAAGAAGGTACTTCGAAGCTGCAACCAAGGGTTTGAGTTCGATCAACGTCAAGCCCAAGACCAGAGAGAAGTCAACCCCGGACGCAGAGCAAAAGCCACTCCCGCGCGTCAACGCAGTGGACCTCGATAGTCGTTTCCTCAGCGAACAGGAAGAATAGGGACCAGCGAACAACGACCTCTCAGCTGAAGGCAACGAGCAGCCTCTCCACTTAACGTGCCTCATCCCAAACGGAGACTTCGAGCTCGTCGCCCTCGGAGACGTTCCCGACAGGAATGTGAAGATTGGTACCGGGCTCCCCGACCTGGCGAAGAAGCAGTTGAAGGCATGCCTCCGGGAGAACGCTGATTTGTTCGCGTGGAGCGCGTCGGAGATGCCCGACCTCGACCTAGAGGTAGCCTATCACCAGCTTACTGTAGATCCAGTTGCTAGGGCTATAGTGCAACGTAGGCGTAGACAGTCTCCCAAGAAAGCGGAGGCTGCTGAAAAAGCTGTAAAAGACCTCTTAGAGGCAAATTTCATTCCGGAGGCCAAGTACACAACCTGGTTGTCCAACGTTGTACTTGTCAAGAAAAATAATGGAAAATGGAGGATGTGTGTTGACTATACTGATCTTAACCGGGCGTGCCCGAAAGATTCTTATCCATTGCCTAACATCGACTAGCTGGTCGATAATTCTGCAGGTTTCAAACTATTGTTCTTCATGGATGCCTAGTCGGGGTACAATCAAATCCCCATGGCCAAGGCTGACGAGCAGCACACTGCCTTCATGACCGAGTCGGACAATTACTACTACAACGTGATGCCCTTCCGCCTGAAGAACGCCAGTGTGACCTACCTGTGGATGATGAACAAAATCTTCTAGGGAGAGATCGGCGACATGCTCGAGGTCTACATGGACGACATGATCGTCAAATCTATGGAAGAAGTCGACCACGCTGCCCACCTCAAAAAGGTCTTTGACACGGCGAGGAAATGCACGATGAGGTTCAACCCCGAGAAATGCACCTTCAGCGTACAGGCGAGCAAGTTCCTCGGTTTCTACCTCACAGAGCGAGGAATCGAGGCGAACCCCGACAAGTACAGGGCATTCTCCAAGATCCCGACACCGAACTCGAAGAAATAAATACAATAGCTGAACGGGATGCTGACCTCGTTTTCCCGCTTCGTGGCCAAGTCAGCACAGTACGCACTCCCATTTTCAAGCTTCTACGCCAGAAAGCCACGTTCGAATGGACCGAGGAATGCGAGCAGGCGCTCCTCCACCTCAAACAAGTCCTTTCGCAACCCCCGGTTCTCTCGCAACCAGAGAGCGGGGAGACGTTATTCCTATACCTCGCCATCACGAGCGAAACGGTCAGCGCGATCCTAATCCGGGAAACCCCCGACGAGTAGAAGCCGATTTACTTCACCAGCAAAGCCCTCCAAGGTCCGGAACTTAGGTACCAGTAGATCGAAAAGGTCGCTCTGGCTCTCGTCACCGCAGCCAGAATACTGCGACACTACTTCTTGGCCCACACGATCGTGGTAAGGACCGAGCAACCCGTGAGACAACTCCTCGGTCGGCCAGACATGGTGGGGAGGATACTCAGATGGTCGCTCGAACTCGTCGAGTTTGACATCCAATATGAGGGGAGAAAGGCCCTGAAGGCTCAGGTGCTGGCCGACTTCGTGGCAGAAATGACCCTCCCAGAACCTTCGACCAACGGATCCCAAAAGTGGACGATCTACGTCGACTGGGCATCCAGCTCAACAGGTAGTGGAGCGGGCATCATCCTTAAAAATGGGGAAGGTATCTTGATCGAAGTCTCCCTCACGTTGTCTTTCCCAACGTCAAATAATCAGGCCAAAATACAAGGCTTTCCTCGTCGGGTTACGCCTAGCTGAGGACCTTGGCACCAAAGAGGTCAAAATATTCACTGACTCCCAGCTTGTGGCCTCACAGGTACGGGGAGAATACCAAGCCAAGAACGACAGCCTCATCGAATACTTGGCTCTGGTGAAGGAAACGATGAAAAAGTTCTCCTCGGCGGAAGTGAATCATGCAACACCCTTTTCTACCCAACAAACATCACGAATAAAAACAACAATTTAATCAGAGTAAAGTCCCAAAAGGGCGCCACATTTCGTCACATAACATCAAATAACCACTTGTCCCGTAACACGGGTTTTACCATCTTGAATTTATTTAAACATCACGCAGCGGAAATCATAGTTTAAGAGAATACTTTTATAATCCAAAACTCCATAAAATAAAACATCATAAAAACATCATGCCAACAAATAAAAGAACGTAAATCGTTCGACTCAAACATCCCGACCCGATGTTACATATCAGAGCAAGACCATTTAATCGACGGAGAAATCAAAATACTTCAAATGCTAAATCTTCATGCGTTAAGAAAGCTAAGCCTGATCACCTGCACGTTACCCATGTGGAGGCAACATTCAAACAGGCAGGGTGAGTAATCACGAATCAATATATAAGATATAAGCACAAGATAAAGCTTAAGCACAAACATCATCAAATCATTCACAACATCATTAATACATCAATCACAACAATATAATGCAATGCAACATCATAGACTCATGCATGTGGTGCCAATTCGTCATAATTGATGGACACAGGGCCATCACCCTCCAAAGATCCCCACCAATAGGATCGATTCTACACAAGAACCAGAGCACGTCACAAAACACTTCAATCCACACAATGGGATTGAAGCCACCAAATTGACTGACGTCCTAACTATGCCATGAACGCATGATGCAAATTGTCATAATAATCATCATCATAAAATCTTCATAATTGTACCATCATTCATGAATCATCATCAAACAAACATCATTATACAACACCAAGTCGCACTCGTCACAATACCTCACAATTCGTCATATTATGCCCGTCACATAAAAATCCCCAATTTTATCCCATTCATCTTCATTACTAGTTCTATCATGTTTTATTACCTCACCATAGTCTTATGTCTCAAAGAATCCGCATCACAAGCGAAATTGGGACAGAAATCGCAAAAACAGGAAAATCTGCCAACAGCCCTGTCCATACGCGCATGACCATGCCCCATACGTGTATGGCTCAATTCCTCGCCCCTGGCCCGCGTATCATACGCGTAGGGCCCCTTGCCCAGGACTCCCTTACGCGTAATGCCCTCCTTGTTACGCGTATCACCAGAGAGGTTTCCCTCTCAAAATTCCCCTTTAGACACCCATTACGCGTAATGGCTAATCCATACGCGTAATGCACCTTTCCCAAGGACCCCATACGCGTAATGGCTTCCCATACGCGTATGCCTCTTCCTTCTCAGCTTCCCATACACGTATTACCATCTCATACGCGTATTGCCTCTATTCTCATACGCTTATCCTACGCGTACTGACAGAGGGTCGAGCTGGCCCTGAGGACAGGTGCGTATGCTACGTGTATCACCCTGAGAATGTCCCATCTTAGGCGTAATGCCTCCCCTGTTACATGTATTGCCAGAAAATCTAAAGAAAATGTACTTGCATGCTCAAAAATAATTCTTGGTCAAAATAAACTTTTTCATTAATTAAATTGATAAATTACAATGTTTTTTTTAACTGGAACAAGATGATTTCTAGAATTGATCCCTAGCTATAGCATCTCGTGCCCAACGGCGTCCACTGTTGTCATAGTCTACCTCCTCATCTACATAATCAATCACTTATTCCTCTTATATGTCTAGAAGAGAGCGGTATAACTTCTTGTTGACCCTCATTTTCTTCTTCCTTAAACTCTTAATGCTTTTTCTTTAAGGCTTCAAAGTATCTACTGCTGAACCTCCTTCTAAAGGTCATTTAGGAACTGTCGAAGTTGCTTCTTCTGTAGAAAGTATTGATGAGGGCAGAGGCTCAGCTGTAGAGGACTCAGAAGCAGCTCTCCTTTGAGGGGATTGGATTGCCAAGCTTGTAGAGCTCTCGATTGCGTCTGTTACGACAGATGCATTATGACTCTCAGTTGCTGATTCCATGTCCTTAGGCTGGTGATTGATGAAAATGACTTAGGAGCTGGATGCTTTTATAATGACTTTTGTGGATACCAAGAGTCCAAAACTAATCCTTGTTTAATTCTTCGAATAGTAACAACACTAAGACTTCAAAGCGTGCACTTTACAAACCTTAATGACTCTTATTACTTTATTATTCTTCCTCTTTGGAAACTGATCCTGTAATGATGATCTGAGTTACATTTATTAGTGATATTTTTTCTCTTTTCTTTCTTTTCCTTTTATTCTTATTGATGTGAAAAAAGGGGGAGAAATAATAGTAAGTATTCAAGTGGAAACTGAACCCATTGAATACATGTCCTGTACATATTGGTCATTTATTTTATTGTCTTTTATTTATGGTTACCTTGCCCAGGGTGTATTTTTAACTTTCTTATACATAGGTCTAAGGATAAGCTTATAGACCTCAAACTTCGCCTATCAGACCTAGAAGGAGCTTACAACCCTCATATTCAGGTGTTGCCAAAGAAAGTTAAAAAGGGAAACATATTTTAACTCTCTTGTACATAGTGCGCGGTGAGATTCGGATATCAAGCTATTGAATCAACTTGAATCACAAATCATAATTCACCACCAAAATTTGATTTATACAAAGGAAAGGGTAAAGATCGAAAACCCTAATTACAATGTAAAACAATGCAAGAGTTCTAAGGTTAGGCGGTTGGTTATACTTAGGGAAGGTGTTAGCATCCTAGATATCTGTAGTACTCTACATGAACCTCTTGTTTGATTGTGTTATGCTATTGTTTGCTTGCTAAGGGAAATATGCTAAAGTAAAGACCTAGGGGTATATACACTAAGTATGCTCGCCAAGACATCGCATCTCGTGCCTACGTATCATGACTAAAAGAATCAGAGCATTCATAGTTCCCCTCACTAAGGGTAAACAAAGTTTGTTGGTTGGTTTTAGGAGAAGAGACAAGTTGCCATCTTAAGGAGAAAACTCAACTTAAACCACCACCAACATATGGAAGATGGATTTTTGCTTCACATTAAGAGAAGGTCTCTGACTCAGATATATAATCGACGAGTATGCCACATATCTCTCTTAAGTGGAAAAGAGTCTACATCTTTCTCAACTATATCATGGGGTCGGAGAATTACATCTCAACTAGGGATGACTCACGTCTAGTTCTCTCATGGGAGAAAAAAGGGAAGACTAACTGTAAGTTGTCTAAGGTGAACATCCTAAGGGGAAACTATCCTAAAGGAAGCTATCCTAAAGGAAATAACCTATAAGAAATAAGGATCAAGCTAAAAAAGAAAGGTCTAAACTATCCTAGAAAATGACTTAAGAGTCGATAAGGTAACTTTCATTTGGAAGGAGGGACAACCACTTGTAAAACAAGTGTTGAAATAGGGGAGCTTCAAGATAATTATGATAAAAGCCAATGGACCAAAGCCAAAGGTCAAATGAGATAACATAACAAGGATGGCAGCAATTATATCATATCATGCTTAACATGCCAAGATGCTCATGAATAAAGTCAAACAAACAACAAACCAACAAGTATACTTGCCACAAATTTCAACACACAAAGCCAAATGAAAAAATGAGGCTTATCATGGAAGTTATGACTCATAAACTAAGATGGCAGTAGCATACACATCTCATGAAACTCGTAATCAACATCAACATGTCAAATAAACATCAACATGGTTCACATTTAGGCATGAGCAAAACCATATGCAAATAACAAGCCAAACACACCATGGAATGATTCAGACAAGACAAGGCATGTATAAATGATCAAATGGGCAAACAAAGACACCTTGGGATCATGAAGTCAGAAGTAAAACATGCTTTCCAAATCATACATGAGCACATATTCAATCAATGGAAACATCCCAAGAAACAAGCTTAAGAAACTAGGTCAAAATGAACATGAGAACATAGACAAAACAAACAACTTGACATGTTATTCCAACAATAAGAAAATGAACAAATAAATTCTCCATTTATTATCAAACGCAAACTCATATATTCAAGTGTATATGTGCAAAAGGTGGCCACAAGAAGAGCACAAAAGCTAGCATAAACTAAATCAACAAGTTGGAATATCATGAGAATCGAGTACAAATCGAGGACCACAAATAAGTAAATGAAAACCAATATAAACAACATCAACAAAGACCAGCAAGCATACAAAAACCTCCTCACAATGTGTATTAAAACACTAAAAAAAACAACCCAATAATTAAAGGGGAAGGTTCTCAATCAAAGCCAAAGTTCAAACTAGTTTAAAATGAACACCTTGAATTAGAAAATCCAAAATAAATACCAAAATAAAATAAAATTAAAATTAAAATGTATAGAAAATTAAATAAGTTTCTAAAATATAACCATGAATTTTTTTGACAAAAGAAAATATTTTTAATAAAATGAAATCAAACAAAAAATAAAAGAAAAGAAATAAAACGAACCAAAAAGGAGGGGTGTATTAGTAAACTGGTTTGCAGCAGGATTTAAAAGGGTAGCGCATTGGGCTCACAAATGGGTGGTGCAAAAAGCAAAAGGTCATAAAGCCCATCAGGTCTGAGTCCAAACAACTCTAACCATCATAGGGTTTATATGATGGAACCCAAGAAATCTGGTCCCTATGATCCAGATCAGACGCACCACAACAAAACCACGTTAGACCGTTGGATCCCCATTTAAAAAACGTTATCCAAAACCAACGACCAAGATCTGGGATCTACGAAGATCTATACTCAACACACGCATAGCAAAACAAGTTGGCCTTCATTAATCCAGTCAGCGTTACACGGACGACACGCAAGCGACAACAAAGCAGTCAAATATGCTTCAATTGTACTCCTCAACAGACACATGGGACGCCGGAGCTAGGGCTCCGGTCATCTTCCTCGACTACGTCACCGGAGCTCAGAATGAAAAGGCATCAAAATGAAAAAACAAAGACATGATCTTGCTCGTTTTTTCACGTAGAATTCAAATATGGTCTTCATTTTCATTTTTAAACGCTCTAAGAAGGTGAAATAGGGCACGAATCTAGGTCACTCAAACTGAAACAACAAATAACCGGAACAACACCAACCCAGAAATGTTCTACATTGACTCATGGTTCTAAACATGTAGAATAACAGCTAAAAGGAGCATCATGCGCAGAGAAAATGGATTGAGAATGTTACCTACGTAAAGCTTTGGTACTGCTTTGTATGGCCTTGTACGCCTCTGAACTTTCTTCCTTTATCCTCAGAGTATCTCCCAGATGTGGATGGAAGCAAATGAGAGGAGAAATTGTTTGGTGAAAATTTCAAAAATATGGAGTGAGGTTGGTACGAGCTACACGGCCAATGGTTGGCGAGGTGCATTGTCATGTTGTGTAGAGTGCTGCAAGGATTGTAACACCCCGATTTTTTGTAAGAATATTTATTTAATTTATTTAAATATTATATTCGTGGTTTTCTGTGAATTTTGGTGTTTCGTGTCGGTGTCAGTGTTTTTATAAAGTTTTGGTTATTTTAATTAAATAATAGTGTATAATATATTAGTATTATTATTAATTTAAATAATATTAGGGAATTAAGGGTAAGATGGCCATTTGAGGAATATTAGAGTGAGTATTATGGGAAAGCCCATATTTGAGGCCCAAGAGTTAAATTAACCAAAAAGGAGGAATTGAGGAGAATTAGGATTCATTTGTGGAGATCGTGAAAATAAGGAGAAAGTGCAGAGCTCTGGGGAAAAAGGGAAAAGGCAAGGATTTTTGTGAAGGTTTCCAAAGGCTCAAGAGAGAACTCATCGAATCGACAATCTAAGGTATGGGGAGTAATTACCTTTCATTGTTTTCATTATAGGATTCGATTGATTGAAGTGGATTTTGGGGTTTTTTTAGGGTTTATAGGTTTTGAGGTAAACTGATGACTTTGAGGGCATGTTGTGAGATCGATTATTAAGAGTTGAAATAATCAGTAGAGTAGACCTTGGGGCTGATTTCCCCATTGTTGTAGTTTTAACCCGGAGGCGAGGGATTTATGGAGTTTATATGAAACTTGAGAGTTTTGAAGGTTTAGGGAAATTAAGGTTTCCCGTAGTGTCCTAAATCGACCTAACAGTCGTAGGTTTTAGGCTTTTAAATTTTGTGATATATTAGAACTGTTATGGGGATGTTTTTGGGTCAATTGGGACTGTAATCGTAGGTGCTTTGGAGGTTGTGGAGCTACTGATGCGTAACAGCGATTTGGTGTAATCGCAGGTTCGCTAGGCGAATGTTCGCCAAGGCTCGCTAAGCTAGCAGCGCAGTGAATGCGCGATGACATGGGAGTGGGTACTGAGATGCTTCTGGAGAGGAAGGGTGGGGCTTCGCTGGGAGTCTCGCTAAGCGAAGGAATCAGCGAGTGGGTTCGCTAAGCGAATAAACCAACGAGTATGACAGATGATTGTGTTTCTGGTGCTGAGTGTGGTGTCTGTGGGATTCGCTGGCCGCTTCACTAATCGAAGGTTGTAGTGAACAGGTTCGCCTAGCGAATCCTGGAGCGAACGTCTGCTGTTCGCAAAATTTGTTTCTATTGTTGTGCTGTTCTGGTGTTTGATGCTGTGATAATTATGATGATTTACCATGCTGTTCTTGATGATATTGAGGTGCTGATTTGTGATGTTTTGATAAATATATGATGACCTGATATGATTGATGTATTGTGAGATGTTCATATATGTGATATCTCGTGATTAGATGATGATATGATGTTATTGATGGTTATTAGATGTTTATGTGTGATGTTTGATGATAAAATGACGATGTGAAGTACCATGAGTATATTGATGATTTTACATGACTATCTTGATGCGTGTATTGATGATTTGACGATGATGATTCATGATGTTTTGATAATGTACATGATGATATGATTAACACGAGGTTCTGATGAATAACGATATAAGTGATGACTTTTGGGGATGAATGATGATGCACATAATGATGTTTATTTGATGATGATGATTAGTGATGTTGTGTATCATACATTCATATGCATACTCTATGACGACGCTTCATTTCCATTGTGCGGATATGAGGAAATTATGACGCGCTCCGGTTCCAAATGCGGGATTGATCCTATTGACAAGGATCTTTGGAGGGTTGATGGCCTTGTGTCCATCTATTATGACGATTGGTACCACATGCATGAGTCTTGTTATGCATGGCATTTTATGTGGCATTTATGAATTTGTGATATGGTGCTTCCTGATATTTTCCTTGATGATGACCTTGATGATGTCGTTTATGAAGATAATGCCATTTTATGTATATCTTGTTTTATAATGATTATTATGAATTGTGATTACTCGCTCTGCCTGTTTGAATGTTGCCTCCACGTGGGTAACGCAGGTGATCAGGTTTAGTTGTGGATACCTTTGAGGACCTTGAAGCTATTTTTCTTTGATTGATTTAGAGGGTCTTGCTCTGATAGTGTAACATCGGGTTGGGGTCCTTTGAGTCGAACTATGTTGTTTCCTTATTTTTGTTGTCATTTGATGATATGGTTTTATTTTGATTATTATGATGTTTGTTGAAAACCTTTTAATTGATAATTTTGAGTTCCGCTGCCATGTGAAGGTTTTTTTTTGTGAAACTTTGAGGAAACCCTTTTGTTTACAGGGCAAGTGTATTATTTTGATTTAAATGAGAAATGTGCACCCTTTGAGGGAATTTTTATGCTTTACTCTGATATTTGAGTTGTTTCTGCTGCAACATTATTGGGGGTAGAAAAGGGTGTTACATTAGTGGTATCAGAGCAGGTCGGTCCGTCCGGCCAGGTTGTCTAATGTTGTTTGTTTACCTAGTGTGCGACATGTGCGTAAAAACACTGTCTATGCTTGTTTTGTTTTCCATTTGCAGGTTGGGAATGAAACAAGTGGGGGAGAAGATGGTGCTTCTCCAAGGTGTTTCGAGTGTGGAGCGTGGCTTAGTGTGGTGTTGGACGCTGCGATAGTTGGTGGAGATAGTTTGTACCGCCTCATGATACCGGCTGTTATTGACAAAGTGTCTAAAGATTATCCCAACCCCCCGAATCAAGAAAAGTCTTCCAATCTTCATCCCATTCATCTTCAGCTGCTTGAAGCTGCACTTGGTTTTTCTTGATAGTCTTCATCCTGATTTCTGATGTCTTGCGTGTTCTTGTTGCTCCAGAAGATGATCCAGCTTTGGACAGGGTTGTGTCCTTCAACTTCTGAGGATCTGGCTTCTTGTCCTCTTGCATGCGCATCTTTGCTGCTGCATTCTTGTTAGACTGACTCATGTTTCCTTCCAGGGTGTGCTGATAGGAGCAAGGAGGTTTGATATTTATAATGGATAAAATGGCATTGTTTGTATCGCCTGACCAGTCAGAGTAGTCTCGGGTGTGGGAATCTGTATTTCTTGGGAAACTGTTTTTCTTGGCACATTGGTTACCAGAGTTTCGTGTTTGATGCCTGGGTAGAAGTGGTCCTAGTATAATGAGGCTAGGTCTTGTCTAGTTGTCCGATGTTATAACTGCTGGACTGGTTGAGTGGGATGGTCTTTTGTCTCGTGCTGATGTCCTACATGTTGTTACAATATTATGGTTGGATATGTACCATACTTATGGAGTTTGAAGAAGCAGCATTATAGTCTGAAGTGGCAGTTCTGACATAGTGTGAATTAGAATGGGCAGATTCTAATCTTGATGGTAAGTAGTTCAGGAAATACATGGCTATTATCATATTGAAGACTTCATTAGGAGCTGGTGTATGTAAGGATAGAAAGGTGTTTATCTTGTGTGAAAAATTTCCAATCAAATGGGTTGTTGTCCTTTGGACTTGGCATATCTTGTACCTATAATCCCCATGAGGAATGTGGCATTATTGGTGGGATATCATGAAGGGCGTTACTGCAGCATGTGTACTGATCAAACTTGTGCAGTGTGATAAGATAGCGCCGATACAGGAGAGGTCTGAAAAGCAAAAGTGGTGTACTTGGCTGATGGTTGAAAGCAATCTAGAAGAAGTTGTGAGAAGTTGCATCTATTAAATAAGAAGATGTGGTTAATGAGCCAGCAGGCAATGTCTGAAGAGATGTCAGAACATGACATAAGACATGTTTTTGCTTGAGCCAAACAGGGTGGTATTTTGGACGGTGGTGTTAGGATAAAGTGAAACACGTGGCTTAGACTGTGCATGGAGCGTTATTGGCCTAATTTATGGCAAGATTCAGTTGTAAATTATTTAAGGCAGTCAAGGCAGTTTTTGGAAGGTAGGCATTGAATTTGAATGCAATTTTTGATACCTAAAATATCGTTTGTTTGACCAAGAACATTGACATATTCAAGGCTCGTTAATTTCTAAGTTACTGGTCAGCTATTTATAGGGGTTAGTTTGTTCTCCTTCAGCCAGTGAGTGTTTGTATCTCTTAAGTCTTATGGCTTTTATTCGTGTTTGGGTAAGCACTTCTTGGGTCTGGTTTTGTGAGGGTTTCCTTTGCCAATTTGTGGCTAAAAAGGGGGAGAAAGGAGAGAGATGGTCTATATGGGTTGCGCAGTGGTTTTGCTTGGAACCTACAATTCCTGATGCAGCAGAAGAGGATGGTACATCCTTGAGTTGATGTTGAATCTTTGTGACTTGTGTCCTGAGTTATGAACACAGTTGTGACCTGTGTTCTGAGTTACCTGGGCTGGCAGAATGACACTTCTCAACGTGTCATGTTATGCCACAGATTGACCAGGGGGTCTGATCAAAGAAGGTGTGCAGAATTCTCTCATGCCACCATTGGTCTTTGGTGAACAGACACACACTTCTTTTATGGGGGAGTCTTCCACAATGTTTCCAGGTCTGAGTTGAAAGGAAAAAGAAATGTGCTACATCAAGGGGGAGTGTCTAAAATCTTCTTCCTCATGTACACCAGATCTCTGTTATCTGAGTGCACAACTTCGGGACTTCCTACTTCTTCCTCCTGATGTGCTGCCTGAAGTGATTGTGGTGGGTTGTGCTGCCAAAAGAAGGTGTCAGACATGATGTCTTAACATCATTCAACTATTCCCTAGAAGATGTTCTCCAGGATTGCTGTGCACAGTAGCTACTGATGGTTACTGATAGGTTCAGTGGTTACTGTTAACTACTGACAGTAGTATAGAGTTGTATTTACTGTGGTGATTTAAGTTGTAATGGTTATATAGTTGTTTTAGCCAAAATTAGCCAAAGGGGGAGATTGTAAGTTCTAGTTATTGGCTGAAATTTTGTTAAAACAATGTTGATGTCATGATTGATGTTGCAACATGAGCTTCTAACAGTATAGCTAACATTCTGGTTTATTGCTGAAGAGTTAAAGTACTGAAGAGTGATGTCACATGCGATGTCTTAACATCACTATACCAGAACATTAAAACATCAGACAGTTATGTGATTAGGGCTGCACGTGTTTCTGGTGTGAATGAGAAATTCTGCTATAGAGAATCAGAGAATATAGGCGAAGATCAAGGGAGAGATATTCTGTTACAGTCAGATCAGTTTGTTGCGCATTTAAAGCTTAAAGATATGGAGAATATTCAGAGTTAATAATTGAAGATTTAATTGAAGATATGATTGAAGATCTATTTAGAAGCAGATTTGTTACAGAAGATATGATCTGATTTGAAGGCCCAAATCCAGTTGGGATTACATTATAAATAGATTACTTGTAACCTAGAATAGGTACGGGTCCAAGATGTAGATCTTTAGGGCTTTGTCAAAGTGAACCACTCGGGTTGTGAGATGGTCACTGTGTGTAACTCAGAAACCTGTAGGTAATGATTTTGGGTTTGGTATTGTTCTTGGAGGAAGCTTTGAAGCAACTCCAAAGGGTGTCATGGAAGGGTGTCTTCTATGATTGTACAGTTGTTGGTAATCAAGTTGTTGATGCAGTGACGGTGTAGTTGACTGCTAGACATCATAGTAATGATAGGAAGTGAGATGGAGTCTCTTACCTATGGAGGACTTAGGTAGAAGGGCCATTGGGTAGTGATTAAATTAGGTAGATTGTCAACTGGTTTGTTGAGTCTGTAATTTGATACTACTAATAGTGGACTTCCTTCCTGGCTTGGTATGCCCCCAGATGTAGGTTGTTGAACCGAACTGGGTGAATAATTCAGTGTGTTATTGTTTCTATTATTGCCTTGTTCAGCAGATTGCGATGTTGTGACATTACACTATGACATCACACATCTGTACCAGAATTTCAATTGGTATCAGAGCAGGCATCCTGTCTGTTTTTGGATGAGATATAGGGAAGATACTTTCTGGTTCATGAGCAAGGAAGATAGTCAGTTCATAGAGTATTTTGTATTAGCCCTTGGAGTAAAGAATGAAGTTATCAGGCCTGTTGTTGTATGGTTTGACCTAGTGCACTTGGAGTGTTGGGCAAGGGTTTTTATGCCTGAAGGTAGTAGAGGAGTTTTCTGGTGTATGTTTCGCTGCATATATATATCTGATGGAAAATTCCTGGTGGTTTTAAGTTAAGACTGCAACATTCTGCTCTCCTCTGAAGATGTGGTGATTTATGAGGACATCTTCAAATAGCTTGTTCATCCCAAGTCCACTCATAAAGGAACTCTTATATAAGTATGGTGAAAAGTGGTCTGAAGAAAAACTTGCATGATCAATCTCTGGTGTGTGGATTTTTTGGTGTGAAGAGATTGTGACATAACAGATGCTTGGGGGCTAAACAAATGTGTTTATCATATCTGTTTGGAACCTACTCCTGACTTGGAAGAGGAGGCATCTGGGCTGTGTGAGGATTCATCAAGAAAAAAGCTGAGCTTAATATGTCAATCAACCTTTGGAATTATGTTAGCCTTGTGACTGGAAGGATCAGAAGTAGAAGACTAATCTGCTCTGTATTGTGACTTCTTCATCCTTCTGATGGTGAAAGAAGAAGGTAGAACCAAAGCTAAAGAGGATCACTGTCAAAGTTTTCATGCGGGAGTGAAAAGTTATGGTAACCTAATAAAGATGGCATCAAGGTTTGAAGATTCTTGGAAGATAAGAGTATGCTGGGTCATGTGACTGGTGATGTTGAAACATTATACTCACGGTAAAGTATCAGGTCAAGCCACTTACCTAATCTAATGTGATCTGTGGGTTAGATTAGCAAAAGAAGGATCAATCAGTGCCTCAAGTCTGCAGAAAAAGGATGTTTGACCAGACATAAGGTTGTATCTTGCATGACAATAGTTAAATATTTGTCTGCTTTGGATAGAGTTATGCAGTCAACTGATGACAATATACATTGACGGGAGATTGTGTATTTGTCTGAGGTTAAAGTATAGGACGGCAGAAGGGTTGAGATTTTACTTTATGGAAGTTTGTCCTGAAGTTGAATCAAATGGTCCAGCTGATGGAACATATCAAGAATCATGGGGATGATGTCTTGGTGGGCGGCAGAGGTTCTAACATGTGTTGGGACATTATCTGGTTAGATATCCTTGGTGAAGAATGATTTTGCTCTGGTTCAGAAGCGTGGTGCCTACATTATACCTGAGGAGCGTCTACATAGTCATACGGGAGGATGATGAAGTAGAAGGTCTACCTTGGATGGAAAATGTAGTTCAGGTACTGATTGGAAGTCTGAAGATGAAGAGCATGGTAAGGAATAAATGCCTTTGGAGAAAGGGACAATGGTGCCAAAATGCATGTGCTCAGCAAGTGTGCTCAAATGTTCATCCTCATCTAGAGCATTGTTAACCATGACAGGGGGAATACTTGTCTGTGGAGGTATATATATTATAAAGATTGCATGCTGATCAAGATTGTGAAGATTGGTTGAATCGTGTGAGGAGATAATGTCAGATAACATGTTATGACATTAGGCTGTTGGATGGCATGTTGGTGTGGACATAAATGGTTCTACCCTTGTGAAGCTAATTGTTTAAATCATATGCGCACATGTTTCTGAGGAGGAGTCTGAAGGACAACTTTGTTTGTGGAAAATTTGCGTTTCTATGCAAGTTTTGGAAGAACTCTGTAGGGGTGTGTGTTGATGGAAGGTGTTCTTCTTAGGGGGAGAATGATATTATGGGAGCTTTTGGTGTTGGCACTTAGGTTAAAGTAAATTGAAAAGTTGTTTACATGAGGATTTAGTGTCTTGTACAGCTGTGTAAATGGAACAGAAGTTAAACCAAAATTTATTGCATTGATGAAAGGTTACAAGATTAGTAAAAACAACAAACAAAGTGTCTAAAGATTATCCCAACCCCCCGAATCAAGAAAAGTCTTCCAATCTTCATCCCATTCATCTTCAGCTGCTTGAAGCTGCACTTGGTTTTTCTTGATAGTCTTCATCCTGATTTCTGATGTCTTGCGTGTTCTTGTTGCTCCAGAAGATGATCCAGCTTTGGACAGGGTTGTGTCCTTCAACTTCTGAGGATCTGGCTTCTTGTCCTCTTGCATGCGCATCTTTGCTGCTGCATTCTTGTTAGACTGACTCATGTTTCCTTCCAGGGTGTGCTGATAGGAGCAAGGAGGTTTGATATTTATAATGGATAAAATGGCATTGTTTGTATCGCCTGACCAGTCAGAGTAGTCTCGGGTGTGGGAATCTGTATTTCTTGGGAAACTGTTTTTCTTGGCACATTAGTTACCAGAGTTTCGTGTTTGATGCCTGGGTAGAAGTGGTCCTAGTATAATGAGGCTAGGTCTTGTCTAGTTGTCCGATGTTATAACTGCTGGACTGGTTGAGTGGGATGGTCTTTTGTCTCGTGCTGATGTCCTACATGTTGTTACAATATTATGGTTGGATATGTACCATACTTATGGAGTTTGAAGAAGCAGCATTATAGTCTGAAGTGGCAGTTCTGACATAGTGTGAATTAGAATGGGTAGATTCTAATCTTGATGGTAAGTAGTTCAGGAAATACATGGCTATTATCATATTGAAGACTTCATTAGGAGCTGGTGTATGTAAGGATAGAAAGGTGTTTATCTTGTGTGAAAAATTTCCAATCAAATGGGTTGTTGTCCTTTGGACTTGGCATATCTTGTACCTATAATCCCCATGAGGAATGTGGCATTATTGGTGGGATATCATGAAGGGCGTTACTGCAGCATGTGTACTGATCAAACTTGTGCAGTGTGATAAGATAGTGCCGATACAGGAGAGGTCTGAAAAGCAAAAGTGGTGTACTTGGCTGATGGTTGGAAGCAATCTAGAAGAAGTTGTGAGAAGTTGCATCTATTAAATAAGAAGATGTGGTTAATGAGCCAGCAGGCAATGTCTGAAGAGATGTCAGAACATGACATAAGACATGTTTTTGCTTGAGCCAAACAGGGTGGTATTTTGGACGGTGGTGTTAGGATAAAGTGAAACACGTGGCTTAGACTGTGCATGGAGCGTTATTGGCCTAATTTATGGCAAGATTCAGTTGTAAATTATTTAAGGCAGTCAAGGCAGTTTTTGGAAGGTAGGCATTGAATTTGAATGCAATTTTTGATACCTAAAATATCGTTTGTTTGACCAAGAACATTGACATATTCAAGGCTCGTTAATTTCTAAGTTACTGGTCAGCTATTTATAGGGGTTAGTTTGTTCTCCTTCAGCCAGTGAGTGTTTGTATCTCTTAAGTCTTATGGCTTTTATTCGTGTTTGGGTAAGCACTTCTTGGGTCTGGTTTTGTGAGGGTTTCCTTTGCCAATTTGTGGCTAAAAAGGGGGAGAAAGGAGAGAGATGGTCTATATGGGTTGCGCAGTGGTTTTGCTTGGAACCTACAATTCCTGATGCAGCAGAAGAGGATGGTACATCCTTGAGTTGATGTTGAATCTTTGTGACTTGTGTCCTGAGTTATGAACACAGTTGTGACCTGTGTTCTGAGTTACCTGGGCTGGCAGAATGACACTTCTCAACGTGTCATGTTATGCCACAGATTGACCAGGGGGTCTGATCAAAGAAGGTGTGCAGAATTCTCTCATGCCACCATTGGTCTTTGGTGAACAGACACACACTTCTTTTATGGGGGAGTCTTCCACAATGTTTCCAGGTCTGAGTTGAAAGGAAAAAGAAATGTGCTACATCAAGGGGGAGTGTCTAAAATCTTCTTCCTCATGTACACCAGATCTCTGTTATCTGAGTGCACAACTTCGGGACTTCCTACTTCTTCCTCCTGATGTGCTGCCTGAAGTGATTGTGGTGGGTTGTGCTGCCAAAAGAAGGTGTCAGACATGATGTCTTAACATCATTCAACTATTCCCTAGAAGATGTTCTCCAGGATTGCTGTGCACAGTAGCTACTGATGGTTACTGATAGGTTCAGTGGTTACTGTTAACTACTGACAGTAGTATAGAGTTGTATTTACTGTGGTGATTTAAGTTGTAATGGTTATATAGTTGTTTTAGCCAAAATTAGCCAAAGGGGGAGATTGTAAGTTCTAGTTATTGGCTGAAATTTTGTTAAAACAATGTTGATGTCATGATTGATGTTGCAACATGAGCTTCTAACAGTATAGCTAACATTCTGGTTTATTGCTGAAGAGTTAAAGTACTGAAGAGTGATGTCACATGCGATGTCTTAACATCACTATACCAGAACATTAAAACATCAGACAGTTATGTGATTAGGGCTGCACGTGTTTCTGGTGTGAATGAGAAATTCTGCTATAGAGAATCAGAGAATATAGGCGAAGATCAAGGGAGAGATATTCTGTTACAGTCAGATCAGTTTGTTGCGCATTTAAAGCTTAAAGATATGGAGAATATTCAGAGTTAATAATTGAAGATTTAATTGAAGATATGATTGAATATCTATTTAGAAGCAGATTTGTTACAGAAGATATGATCTGATTTGAAGGCCCAAATCCAGTTGGGATTACATTATAAATAGATTACTTGTAACCTAGAATAGGTACGGGTCCAAGATGTAGATCTTTAGGGCTTTGTCAAAGTGAACCACTCGGGTTGTGAGATGGTCACTGTGTGTAACTCAGAAACCTGTAGGTAATGATTTTGGGTTTGGTATTGTTCTTGGAGGAAGCTTTGAAGCAACTCCAAAGGGTGTCATGGAAGGGTGTCTTCTATGATTGTACAGTTGTTGGTAATCAAGTTGTTGATGCAGTGACGGTGTAGTTGACTGCTAGACATCATAGTAATGATAGGAAGTGAGATGGAGTCTCTTACCTATGGAGGACTTAGGTAGAAGGGCCATTGGGTAGTGATTAAATTAGGTAGATTGTCAACTGGTTTGTTGAGTCTGTAATTTGATACTACTAATAGTGGACTTCCTTCCTGGCTTGGTATGCCCCCAGATGTAGGTTGTTGAACCGAACTGGGTGAATAATTCAGTGTGTTATTGTTTCTATTATTGCCTTGTTCAGCAGATTGCGATGTTGTGACATTACACTATGACATCACACATCTGTACCAGAATTTCAATTGGTATCAGAGCAGGCATCCTGTCTGTTTCTGGATGAGATCTAGGGAAGATACTTTCTGGTTCATGAGCAAGGAAGATAGTCAGTTCATAGAGTATTTTGTATTAGCCCTTGGAGTAAAGAATGAAGTTATCAGGCCTGTTGTTGTATGGTTTGACCTAGTGCACTTGGAGTGTTGGGCAAGGGTTTTTATGCCTGAAGGTAGTAGAGGAGTTTTCTGGTGTATGTTTCGCTGCATATATATATCTGATGGAATATTCCTGGTGGTTTTAAGTTAAGACTGCAACATTCTGCTCTCCTCTGAAGATGTGGTGATTTATGAGGACATCTTCAAATAGCTTGTTCATCCCAAGTCCACTCATAAAGGAACTCTTATATAAGTATGGTGAAAAGTGGTCTGAAGAAAAACTTGCATGATCAATCTCTGGTGTGTGGATTTTTTGGTGTGAAGAGATTGTGACATAACAGATGCTTGGGGGCTAAACAAATGTGTTTATCATATCTGTTTGGAACCTACTCCTGACTTGGAAGAGGAGGCATCTGGGCTGTGTGAGGATTCATCAAGAAAAAAGCTGAGCTTAATATGTCAATCAACCTTTGGAATTATGTTAGCCTTGTGACTGGAAGGATCAGAAGTAGAAGACTAATCTGCTCTGTATTGTGACTTCTTCATCCTTCTGATGGTGAAAGAAGAAGGTAGAACCAAAGCTAAAGAGGATCACTGTCAAAGTTTTCATGCGGGAGTGAAAAGTTATGGTAACCTAATAAAGATGGCATCAAGGTTTGAAGATTCTTGGAAGATAAGAGTATGCTGGGTCATGTGACTGGTGATGTTGAAACATTATACTCACGGTAAAGTATCAGGTCAAGCCACTTACCTAATCTAATGTGATCTGTGGGTTAGATTAGCAAAAGAAGGATCAATCAGTGCCTCAAGTCTGCAGAAAAAGGATGTTTGACCAGACATAAGGTTGTATCTTGCATGACAATAGTTAAATATTTGTCTGCTTTGGATAGAGTTATGCAGTCAACTGATGACAATATACATTGACGGGAGATTGTGTATTTGTCTGAGGTTAAAGTATAGGACGGCAGAAGGGTTGAGATTTTACTTTATGGAAGTTTGTCCTGAAGTTGAATCAAATGGTCCAGCTGATGGAACATATCAAGAATCATGGGGATGATGTCTTGGTGGGCGGCAGAGGTTCTAACATGTGTTGGGACATTATCTGGTTAGATATCCTTGGTGAAGAATGATTTTGCTCTGGTTCAGAAGCGTGGTGCCTACATTATACCTGAGGAGCGTCTACATAGTCATACGGGAGGATGATGAAGTAGAAGGTCTACCTTGGATGGAAAATGTAGTTCAGGTACTGATTGGAAGTCTGAAGATGAAGAGCATGGTAAGGAATAAATGCCTTTGGAGAAAGGGACAATGGTGCCAAAATGCATGTGCTCAGCAAGTGTGCTCAAATGTTCATCCTCATCTAGAGCATTGTTAACCATGACAGGGGGAATACTTGTCTGTGGAGGTATATATATTATAAAGATTGCATGCTGATCAAGATTGTGAAGATTGGTTGAATCGTGTGAGGAGATAATGTCAGATAACATGTTATGACATTAGGCTGTTGGATGGCATGTTGGTGTGGACATAAATGGTTCTACCCTTGTGAAGCTAATTGTTTAAATCATATGCGCACATGTTTCTGAGGAGGAGTCTGAAGGACAACTTTGTTTGTGGAAAATTTGCGTTTCTATGCAAGTTTTGGAAGAACTCTGTAGGGGTGTGTGTTGATGGAAGGTGTTCTTCTTAGGGGGGGAATGATATTATGGGAGCTTTTGGTGTTGGCACTTAGGTTAAAGTAAATTGAAAAGTTGTTTACATGAGGATTTAGTGTCTTGTACAGCTGTGTAAATGGAACAGAAGTTAAACCAAAATTTATTGCATTGATGAAAGGTTACAAGATTAGTAAAAACAACAAACAAAGTGTCTAAAGATTATCCCAACCCCCCGAATCAAGAAAAGTCTTCCAATCTTCATCCCATTCATCTTCAGCTGCTTGAAGCTGCACTTGGTTTTTCTTGATAGTCTTCATCCTGATTTCTGATGTCTTGCGTGTTCTTGTTGCTCCAGAAGATGATCCAGCTTTGGACAGGGTTGTGTCCTTCAACTTCTGAGGATCTGGCTTCTTGTCCTCTTGCATGCGCATCTTTGCTGCTGCATTCTTGTTAGACTGACTCATGTTTCCTTCCAGGGTGTGCTGATAGGAGCAAGGAGGTTTGATATTTATAATGGATAAAATGGCATTGTTTGTATCGCCTGACCAGTCAGAGTAGTCTCGGGTGTGGGAATCTGTATTTCTTGGGAAACTGTTTTTCTTGGCACATTGGTTACCAGAGTTTCGTGTTTGATGCCTGGGTAGAAGTGGTCCTAGTATAATGAGGCTAGGTCTTGTCTAGTTGTCCGATGTTATAACTGCTGGACTGGTTGAGTGGGATGGTCTTTTGTCTCGTGCTGATGTCCTACATGTTGTTACAATATTATGGTTGGATATGTACCATACTTATGGAGTTTGAAGAAGCAGCATTATAGTCTGAAGTGGCAGTTCTGACATAGTGTGAATTAGAATGGGCAGATTCTAATCTTGATGGTAAGTAGTTCAGGAAATACATGGCTATTATCATATTGAAGACTTCATTAGGAGCTGGTGTATGTAAGGATAGAAAGGTGTTTATCTTGTGTGAAAAATTTCCAATCAAATGGGTTGTTGTCCTTTGGACTTGGCATATCTTGTACCTATAATCCCCATGAGGAATGTGGCATTATTGGTGGGATATCATGAAGGGCGTTACTGCAGCATGTGTACTAATCAAACTTGTGCAGTGTGATAAGATAGTGCCGATACAGGAGAGGTCTGAAAAGCAAAAGTGGTGTACTTGGCTGATGGTTGGAAGCAATCTAGAAGAAGTTGTGAGAAGTTGCATCTATTAAATAAGAAGATGTGGTTAATGAGCCAGCAGGCAATGTCTGAAGAGATGTCAGAACATGACATAAGACATGTTTTTGCTTGAGCCAAACAGGGTGGTATTTTGGACGGTGGTGTTAGGATAAAGTGAAACACGTGGCTTAGACTGTGCATGGAGCGTTATTGGCCTAATTTATGGCAAGATTCAGTTGTAAATTATTTAAGGCAGTCAAGGCAGTTTTTGGAAGGTAGGCATTGAATTTGAATGCAATTTTTGATACCTAAAATATCGTTTGTTTGACCAAGAACATTGACATATTCAAGGCTCGTTAATTTCTAAGTTACTGGTCAGCTATTTATAGGGGTTAGTTTGTTCTCCTTCAGCCAGTGAGTGTTTGTATCTCTTAAGTCTTATGGCTTTTATTCGTGTTTGGGTAAGCACTTCTTGGGTCTGGTTTTGTGAGGGTTTCCTTTGCCAATTTGTGGCTAAAAAGGGGGAGAAAGGAGAGAGATGGTCTATATGGGTTGCGCAGTGGTTTTGCTTGGAACCTACAATTCCTGATGCAGCAGAAGAGGATGGTACATCCTTGAGTTGATGTTGAATCTTTGTGACTTGTGTCCTGAGTTATGAACACAGTTGTGACCTGTGTTCTGAGTTACCTGGGCTGGCAGAATGACACTTCTCAACGTGTCATGTTATGCCACAGATTGACCAGGGGGTCTGATTAAAGAAGGTGTGCAGAATTCTCTCATGCCACCATTGGTCTTTGGTGAACAGACACACACTTCTTTTATGGGGGAGTCTTCCACAATGTTTCCAGGTCTGAGTTGAAAGGAAAAAGAAATGTGCTACATCAAGGGGGAGTGTCTAAAATCTTCTTCCTCATGTACACCAGATCTCTGTTATCTGAGTGCACAACTTCGGGACTTCCTACTTCTTCCTCCTGATGTGCTGCCTGAAGTGATTGTGGTGGGTTGTGCTGCCAAAAGAAGGTGTCAGACATGATGTCTTAACATCATTCAACTATTCCCTAGAAGATGTTCTCCAGGATTGCTGTGCACAGTAGCTACTGATGGTTACTGATAGGTTCAGTGGTTACTGTTAACTACTGACAGTAGTATAGAGTTGTATTTACTGTGGTGATTTAAGTTGTAATGGTTATATAGTTGTTTTAGCCAAAATTAGCCAAAGGGGGAGATTGTAAGTTCTAGTTATTGGCTGAAATTTTGTTAAAACAATGTTGATGTCATGATTGATGTTGCAACATGAGCTTCTAACAGTATAGCTAACATTCTGGTTTATTGCTGAAGAGTTAAAGTACTGAAGAGTGATGTCACATGCGATGTCTTAACATCACTATACCAGAACATTAAAACATCAGACAGTTATGTGATTAGGGCTGCACGTGTTTCTGGTGTGAATGAGAAATTCTGCTATAGAGAATCAGAGAATATAGGCGAAGATCAAGGGAGAGATATTCTGTTACAGTCAGATCAGTTTGTTGCGCATTTAAAGCTTAAAGATATGGAGAATATTCAGAGTTAATAATTGAAGATTTAATTGAAGATATGATTGAAGATCTATTTAGAAGCAGATTTGTTACAGAAGATATGATCTGATTTGAAGGCCCAAATCCAGTTGGGATTACATTATAAATAGATTACTTGTAACCTAGAATAGGTACGGGTCCAAGATGTAGATCTTTAGGGCTTTGTCAAAGTGAACCACTCGGGTTGTGAGATGGTCACTGTGTGTAACTCAGAAACCTGTAGGTAATGATTTTGGGTTTGGTATTGTTCTTGGAGGAAGCTTTGAAGCAACTCCAAAGGGTGTCATGGAAGGGTGTCTTCTATGATTGTACAGTTGTTGGTAATCAAGTTGTTGATGCAGTGACGGTGTAGTTGACTGCTAGACATCATAGTAATGATAGGAAGTGAGATGGAGTCTCTTACCTATGGAGGACTTAGGTAGAAGGGCCATTGGGTAGTGATTAAATTAGGTAGATTGTCAACTGGTTTGTTGAGTCTGTAATTTGATACTACTAATAGTGGACTTCCTTCCTGGCTTGGTATGCCCCCAGATGTAGGTTGTTGAACCGAACTGGGTGAATAATTCAGTGTGTTATTGTTTCTATTATTGCCTTGTTCAGCAGATTGCGATGTTGTGACATTACACTATGACATCACACATCTGTACCAGAATTTCAGGAAGGCATAAAGGATGCGGTGGGGCATGATCCACCTATGGTGTGTGACTATGTGGAGGTGTTCCCATGAGATATCAGTGATTTACCACTGTAGTATGGAGTGTAAATTGCTATCGACCTGGTACTCGATGCAAGCTCGATGTCGGTGTTTGCATACATAATGTATGTTTCTCAATAAGTGAATTGAAGGAAATACTGGAAGAATTGCTTGAGAGGAAGTTGTTCGACCGAGTGTTTACCTGTGAGGTGCCCCTGTGATGTCGGTAAAGAAGAAAGATGGTATTATGAGATTGTGTGTGGATTTTTTTTTACAGTTGAATAAAGTGACGATCTAGAATAAGTGTCTACTTCCGAGGATTGAGGATTTGATGGATCAGTTAGTAGATGCATGTGTGTTTACCAAGATTGAATTGAGGTTTGGTTACCATCAGATTCGTGTTAAGTCTAATGGTGTTCCGAAGACGGCCTTTGGGACGGGGTATGGTGACTATGAGTATATTGTGATGTCGTTTGGTGTGTCTAAGGCACCTGGTATTCATGGAGTATATGAATCGGAATTTTCTAGAGTGTTGGATAAGCTTGTAATGAGTTTTATTGACGATCTTCTGATAGACTCTAAACCTGAAGAAGAGCATGCTGAGCATTTGAGGACTGTGTGGCAGGTGTCGGAAGAGAAGAAGTTGTAGGTGAAGCTGTCGAAGTGGGAGTTTTGGTTGAAGGAAGTGGGTTTCCTTGGCCATGTGATTTCAAGTTGTAGGATTGTTGTTGATCCCTCTAAGATTGATGTTGTATTACAGTGGGAGACTCTGAAGTCTGCTACCGAGATACGAAGTTTCTAGGATTGGCGGGTTACTACCGCAAGTTTATTGGAGTTTTTCTAAGTCGGCATTACCTTTGACTCAGTAGACTTGAAGGAGTCAAGCTTTTGTGTGGGATGTAGCTTGTGAAGGAAGTTTTGTAGAATTGAAGAAGAGATTGATGACCGCTCCGGTGTTGGTTTTGACTAATCCGAGTGAATCTTTTGTGGTATACAGTGATGCGTCGAAGATGGGTCTTGGTGGAGTATTGATACATAATGGACAAGTTGTTGCCTATGCTTTAAGACAATTGCGAGTTCATGAGAGGAATTATCCTACACATGACTTGGAATTGGCCGCTGTGGTGTTTGTGTTGAAAATTTGGAGACATTATCTGTTTGGCTCTAAATGTGAAGTGTTCAGTGATCATAAAAGTCTGAAGTACTTATTTAATCAGAAGGAATTGAATATGAGGCAGAGGAGGTGGTTAGAGTCGTTGAAGGATTTTGATTTTGATTTGAGTTATCATCTGGGCAAGGCAAATGTAGTGGCCGATGCGTTGAGCAGAAAGTCATTGCATATGTCGATGCTTATGGTGAAAGAGTTGGAACTAATTGGGCAATTCAGAGATTTGAGTCTGGTATGTGAAGCGACCCCGGACACTGTGAAGTTGGGAATGTTAAGGTTAACGAGTGGTATTCTGGAAGAAATCAGAGTGGGACAACAATCTGATTTAAAGTTGGTTGATCAATAAACTTTAATTAACCAAGGTAACAGAAGTGACTTTCGGATTGACGAGAATGGCGTAATAATGTTTTGAGACAGGGTGTGTGTCCCAGATGTTCCCGATATCAAGAAGAGTATTCTAGAAGAAGGACATCAAAGTAGGTTGAGTATTCATTCCGATGCTACGAAGATGTATCAGGATTTGAAGAAGTTATTTTGGTGGCCAGGTATGAAGAAGGATATTGCGGAGTTTGTGTATGCGTGTTTGACTTGTCAGAAGTCGAAGTTTGAGCATCAGAAGCCTTAGGTATGATGCAACCGTTGAGTATTCTATAATGGAAATGAGATAGTGTGCCCGTGGATTGTTGTGTCGGGATTGCCAGAGACTAAGAAAGGGGGTGATTCTATTTGGGTGATTGTGGATAGATTAACTAAATCGGCTCATTCTTACCGATGAAGATTAATCATTCTATGTAGAAGCTGGCTGAGATGTATATTGAGGAGATTGTGAAGTTACATGGGGTACCTTCGAGCATTGTGTCAGATAGAGATCCGAGATTTTGTCGAGGTTTTGGAAGAGTTGCAAGATGCTTTGGGTACTAAGTTGAGGATGAGTTCTGCCTATCATCTGCAGACGGATGAACAGACATAGAGGGTTACCCAGTCATTAGAGGAATTGCCGAAGGCTTGTGTGTTGGGTCAAGTTGGATCAAGGGATGGTCATTTGCAGTTTTCATGCTAGTGTTGGAATGACACTGTATGAAGTTTTGTGCAGAATGAGGTGTAGGACTCCATTGTGTTGGTATGGGTCGGGCGAGAGTGTTGTACTCGGACCTGAAATTTTGTAAGAGACACCTGCAGAGGGTAAGAGGATCTAAGAAAGAGGAAAGTTGGACTTGAGGTGTGGAGATCAGTTGAGAGGGTCGTATCTGACTCTGTTTCCTTGAGGTAATTTTTTAGGGCGAAAATTCTTTAAGTGGAGGAGAGTTGTAACACCCCGATTTTTCGTAAGAATATTTATTTAATTTGTTTAAATATTATATTCGTGGTTTTCTGTGAATTTTGGTGTTTCGTGTCGGTGTCGGTATTTTTATGAAGTTTTGGTTATTTTAATTAAATAATAGTATATAATATGAATATATTAGTATTATTATTAATTTAAATAATATTAAAGGAATTAAGGGTAAGATGGACATTTGAGGAGTATTAGAGGGAGTATTATGGGAAAGCCCATATTTGAGGCCCGAGAGTTAAATTAACCAAAAAGGAGGAATTGAGGAGAATTAGGATTCATTTGTGGAGATCGTGAAAATAAGGAGAAAGTGCAGAGCTCTGAGGAAAAAGGGAAAAGGCGAGGATTTTCGTGAAGGTTTCCATAGGATCAAGAGAGAACTCATCGGATCGACAATCTAAGGTATGGAGAGTAATTACCTTTCATTGTTTTCATTATAGGATTCGATTGATTGAAGTGGATTTTGGGGTTTTTGAGGGTTTATAGGTTTTGAGGTAAACTGATGACTTTGAGGGCATGTTGTGAGATCGATTATTAAGAGTTCAAATAATCAGTAGAGTAGACCCTGGGGCTGATTTCCACGTTGTTGTAGTTTTAACCCGGTGGCGAGGGATTTATGGAGTTTATATGAAGCTTGAGAGTTTTGAAGGTTTAGGGAAATTAAGGTTTCCCGTAGTGTCCTAAATCGACCTAACAGTCGTAGGTTTTAGGCCTTTAAATTCTGTGATATATTAGAACTGTTATGGGGATGTTTTTGGGTCAATTGGGACTGTAATCGCAGGTACTTTGGAGGTTGTGGAGCTACTGATGCGTAGCAGCGATTTGCTGTAATCGCAGGTTCGCTATGCGAACCGTTGCTTCGCTAGGCAAATGTTCGCCAAGGCTCTTAAGCAAGCAGCGCAGCGGATGCGCAATGACATGGGAATGGGTACTGAGATGCTTCTGGAGAGGAAGGGTAAGGCTTCGCTGGGAGTCTCGCTAAGCGAAGGAATCAGCGAGTGGGTTCGCTAAGCGAATAAACCAGCGAGTATGATAGATGATTGTGTTTCTGGTGCTGAGTATGGTGTCTGTGGGATTCGCTGGCCGCTTTGCTAAGCGAAGATTGTAGCGAACAAGTTCGCCTAGCGAATCCTGGAGCGAACGTCTGCTGTTCGTGAAATTCGTTTCTATTGCTGTGTTGTTCTGGTGTTTTATGCTGTGATAATTATGATGATTTACCATGATGTTCTTGATGATATTGAGGTGCTGATTTGTGATGTTTTGATGAATATATGATGACCTGATATGATTGATGTATTGTGAGATGTCCATATATGTGATATCTCGTTATTAGATGATGATATGATGTTATTGATGGTTATTAGATGTTTATGTGTGATGTTTGATGATAAAATGACGATGTGAAGTACCATGAGTATATTGATGATTTTACATGACTATCTTGATGCGTGTATTGATGATTTGACGATGATGATTCATGATGTTTTGATGATGTACATTGTTAGTTCTAGTATTGGCTGGAATTTTGGTAAAACAAAGTTGAACAATGTTAATGTCGTTTGTCTGATGTCATAACATTGGTTCCTAACCTTAGTTGTTGCAGGGTTGAAGTTTTATATGCTGATGTTATACTTGATGTCTTGACATCAGTTATCAGAACATCAGAACACCAGGTTGTGATGTTTTAGGGCTGCGCGTGTTTGTTTGTTTTGAGAAGATCTGTTAGAGAGATTGGATGCGAATTTCTTGGAGAAGATATTGGCAATCAGATTTGGAGCTGATCATGGAGCACATCATGTAACTACATTAGGGCTGATTTGAAAAGATTTTAAATAGATTTAGAGATCAAATCTGTTTTTAAATTCTGTTTAATAACAAATCAAATCAGATTTTTAGGAAGAGGTCCAAGCCCAAGTCAGGATTCTATAAAAAGCAGCCTCAACCCTTGTTGAAGGGTAACGAAGACAGAGAGCATAGACTGAGAGTCAAATTGAGTTTTCGTGTGTTTTTGTAAACCATTCATGTTTGAATTGGTGTTACTATTTTGAGTTGTAAGTGTATTCACTCCAGAGCTTTTAAGCAAAAGTGTGTTGTTCTTGATCAAAGCTATTAAGCAGAATCAAGGTGGGGTTTAAAGTGTAATCAGTGGATTGTATCATTGAGGTGTTTTAGGGAGTGAGTGGTTTCTCATACCTAAGTGGTTTCTTAGGTAGAAGTATCATTGGGTAGTGATTAAGTTAGGTAGATGTCAACTGGGATTGTTGAGTCTGTAATTTGATACTACTAATAGTGATTTTCCTCCCTGGCTTGGTAGCCCCCAGACGTAGGTAGTTAGACCGAACTGGGTGAATAATTCATTGTGTTTATTTACTGTTTTTATTGCCTTGTTCATATAGCAGATTGTGTTGTTGTGACATCGCACTTAACATCACACATCTGATACCAGAATTTCATACATGATGATATGATTAACATGAGGTTCTGATGAATGACGATATAAGTGATGACTTTTGTGGATGAATGATGATGCACATAATGATGTTTATCTGATGATGATGATTAGTGATGTTGTGTATCATACATTCATATGCATACTCTATGATGACGCTTCATTCCCATTGTGCGGATATGAGGTAATTATGACGTGCTTCGGCTCCAAATGCGGGATCGATCCTATTGACGGGGATCTTTGGAGGGTTGATGGCCTAGTGTCCATCTATTATGACGATTGGTACCACATGCATGAGTCTTGTTATGCATGGCATTTTATGTGGCATTGATGAATTTGTAATATGGTGCTTCCTGATATTTTCCTTGATGATGACCTTGATGATGTCGTTTATGAAGATAATGTCATTTTATGTATATCTTGTTTTATAATGATTATTATGAATTATGATTACTCACCCTGCATGTTTGAATGTTGCCTCCATGTGGGTAACGTGCAGGTGATCAGGTTTAGCTGTGGATTCCTTCGAGGACCTTGAAGTTATTTTGCTTTGATTGATTTAGAGGGTCTTGCTCTGATAGTGTAACATCGGGTTGGGGTCCTTTGAGTCGAACTATGTTGTTTCCTTATTTTTGTTGTCATTTGATGACATGGTTTTATTTTGATTATTATGATATTTGTTGAAAACCTTTTAACTGAGAATTTTGAGTACCGCTGCCATGTGAAGGTTTTTTTGTGTGAAACTTTGAGGAAACCCTTTTGTTTACAAGGCAAGTGTATTATTTTGATTTAAATGAGAAATATGCACCCTTTGAGGGAATTTTTATGCTTTACTCTGATATTTAAGTTGTTTCTGCTGCAACATTATTGGGGGTAGAAAAGGGTGTTACAAGGATCATAACAGGCCTTGGTGGAAGCAAGCTTGCTTAACTATTTTGCCATGCTTGCATTCTTTGGTGAAAGGTTAAAGTTGTGGCTAAAGAGATACAAGAATATGTTTAGCCAAATAAGGTAAACTTTAGAATGGTATTATGAAGGACCAAAACCAATTATTGCGTGTGAAATGTGGAAAGTTGATGTGTTGCATGAAACTTAAATGTATGCATGGCAAAATTGACATGAAAAGTGCAACCATAAAGAATCCATGTAGCTCACTTTGAAGATCCATAACTCACTAAATTTGGTTCAAATTCAAGAGATCTTTGGTCTAATGAAAAGCTTATGGATCATAGAACAAACTTCCTTTTAGAATCAAGATGAAACAAGCCTTGGAAAGTGAGAAAAAATGCCATGAAATCATGTCCACCAATGTCACTTTGAATGAGCATAACTTAGGATATACTTGCCCAAATGAAGAGTTCTTGTAATGGTTGGAAAGGTTGAAGAGAGCTCTATAACTTTCATGGTTGGGGAAAATTGAAATTCAACTTGAATCATGGTGAAAGAATGCTTTTAAAATCCATCCTCCACGTTGAGATTCCATACTTAGAAAATTTTCTAAGTATAAAACTTCAAATATTTGTTTTCTCAACTTTAGGTCTCTATATCTTGAAATCCATGAATCTTTTGAACACTTTTCCTTCTTTAAACTTGTAGTACATGTTGTCCTCTTCAATTTGATAGCTAATTTGCCCCATTTGGATCAAGGATGGAGAAGTTATGGATGTTACAAAATGGCTAAAAAATGGGATTTTCAAACTTAGAAAATTCTCTTCCAAAACCCTAATCCTTCAAATCTCTAGATTTTATGCTTCCTCTTGATTTTCCTCGGTCCAAACTCATAATAACACTCAAGATGGTATGGCATGCTCATGGTTGACCTCAAAATCCCAAGTTTGACTTTTAGAGACACAGTTGACTTCCTTGAACAAATGAATCTCCAAACCTTGATTTTCAATCAACAACAATTTTCTGGGCTATTTGGGTACCTCAAGTGGACTTCAAGGATGCCTTTATGAGCCTCGGGTTTGTGGCCAACTTTTGACCAAAACCCAAAGATGTAACTGACTTTGACTTGAAGAAACCCTAATTCTTAATTAGGTGCTACTGGACCTCTGAGGAGCTCAATGTGAGGGCATCTTGTACTTGTCATTTGATGGGAATGAGCTTCCATGGAGTGTGAGGACTTGCTTGATTGATGATGCTCTCAAAACTTGGCTGGCCAATCCCTTGAAGCCTCTAGGAGCAAACCTTAATTCATTGGTGCACAAAACACAAACAAGGCAGAGCAAAAAACTTGGCTAGTTATGCATGAAATGATTGACCTAAAGAGGCGGGATCTTAGGGTTAAAAACTATGGTGTAACACATAGTGTTAAGTAAGAGCTTAAAAACCATTTACTTGGCCTATTAGACTCAAAAGGAGCTTACAAACTTCGTATTATGATGTTGCCAAAGGAAGTTAAAATGTTGTTATTATGGTTTTCGTAAATATTGAACAAAAGGGGAGCTTACAAACGTCAACCTTTGAACTGTTTGACCCAGGGGGAGCTTGCAAACCTCATACCCTGATGTTACTCAGAAGACTAATTTATTTTTTCTTTAAAAGTAGTTCTTGGTGTTAGAGTCAATAGAACTCAGTTGTGGACTATCAGACTCATGGGGAGCTTACAAACCTCATACCCTGTTGTTGCAGAGAAAATTAAATGCCCAACATTGTCCTTTAAATACTTGTGTTTGTCATCATAAAAAATGGGGAGATTGTTTGAACAATATTTGTTCTTGACAATTTCTCTCTTAGTTTTGATGATAACAAAAGTATTAAAAGAATAATGGTTTATTTGATGTGTGTTTTATTTATACAGGTTCTTGTTTTCGTACATAAATAATCAGAATATGTTTTACTTAGACACACTTGGAGTTGCTTCATTGCTAGCTTCTGGTGGCAGAGTCTGAAGAACAATTGCTAGTGTGGTTTGACGAAGACTCTGAGCTGAAGGCCTCAACATTCAAACGAGTTTCTACACTTGGTAATTGTATATCAGCATCTTATACCATTCAGAGTTTGTGATAAGGTCGTGGATTGTCCATACTACTGAAAGCAAGTTGCATTGTCTTATTAGCCTGTCAGCTCGAGTCTACAAAATTACAAGGCTCAAGGAAAGCTGGTACGTTCCATGGATGTCTGCTCCTAACGACTCTATCAGTACAAAACCTCTTAAAGACTCAAAGGTTAAATACGTTACACACTGGATTCAGAATCTGCCGTGCATCCATCTTCAACGTCTCTTGTACTATGAAGTAAAGGCAAAGACACTTGATCAAGACACTTCCTTAACGACTAGTTTCTGCAAAGGCTATATATTTGGGTGAAGATTAAAGTTTGAATCTTAACAAGGATTCTTATGATGAAGGAGTAGCAAGATTAGGCAATTATCAACTCTAATGTAATATGCAGATTTTTGGTTTTAGGTTGTAGTTGTAAACGCCCTAAGATTTCTTATCATTAAATATCTGAGAAATCTTAAGTGCTTTAGGTCTTTGTTATGGTGATTTCCCGTACCTTTAATGCTTGCACCATGTACACATTATACTCTATTCTTCTGAGCCTTCAATAGTTTAGATTAAGTCTTCTACTATGTGCTTGAGAAAAAAGTCTTATCTCATTGGGTTTCAAGCAACCAGTCATAAGCCAAGATGCTTAAGCCACGTAAGTCTCATTGCTTAAGTGCTTGAGCTGTGAAAGTCTTATTCAGCTAGTCTGATTGAGCAAGTGGGGAAGTCTCCATCCGAAGGGCGTGAGCAAGAAGTCTCGAGTGCTGCTTGAGCAAAGGGAAATCTCCGTCTTGATGGGCAGAAGAGAAGGTGGCTCGGCCAGAGGATGTGAGCAAATGGAAGTCTTAGACATGTGCTATAAGCAAAGGGAAAGTCTTAACCAGAAGACAAAAGAGCGAGTGGCTCAGTCAGATGGTGTGAGCAAAGGTTAAGTATCAGACATGTGCTATAAGCAAGGGAAGTCTCAGATAGTCTCAGATAATTGGTTTGAGATCTTAGTCTCGATGCGATTGGAGAGACTTAAATACAAACATGCACAATTTTTGGCCCTAAGATACCACCAAATGCGTTGATATGATATGATATGCAAAACAAGGATCTGTGGTGGAAAAGATGCCACAGGGGAACATATGCACTGGGAAAAGTTGCAACTCCAACGGAGAAAGGTTGACCACTCCACAGGGAGGAATCAATGAACTACTACTGGGGACCAAACTCAACTCCACCGGGGAAAAGACTACAAACTAACAATCACAGAGTAGTCCAAAGAAGTAACCTCTGAGAGAAAAATAAATTCAGTTATAATAATGGAAAAATACATTTGCAGAAATGATAAACCCCCCTCGTACCGGGCCGTAAGCCACGGACTGGTCTCAGTTTCATCTTTAATCAAGCTCTTTCAACTTAAAAAGGGTAAACAAACCTCCCCTCGTACCGGGTCATAAGCCACATACTGGTTTCAGTTTCTTCTTTAATCAAGCTCTTTCAACTTGAAAAGGGTAAACAAACCTCCCCTCGTACCGGGTCATAAGCCACTGACTGGTGTCAGTTTCTTCTTTAATCAAGCTCTTTCAACTTGAAAAGGGTAAACAAACCTCCCCTCGTACCGGGTCATAAGGCACGGACTGGTCTCAGTTTCTTCTTTAATCAAGCTCTTTCAACTTGAAAAGGGTAAACAAACCTCCCCTTGTACTGGGTCTTAAGCCATGGACTAGTGTCAGTTTCTTATTTAATCAAGCTCTTTCAACTTGAAAAGGGTAAACAAACCTACCCTCGTACCGGGTCATAAGCCACAGACTGGTCTCAGTTTATTCTTTAATCAAGCTCTTTCAACTTGAAAAGGGTAAACAAACTTCCCCTCGTACTGGGTCATATGCCACAAAATGGTCTCAGTTTCTTCTTTAATCAAGCTCTTTCAACTTGAAAAGGGTAAACAAACCTCCCCTCGTACCGGGTCATAAGCCACAGTCTGGTCTTAGTTTCTTCTTTAATCAAGCTCTTTCAACTTGAAAAGGGTAAACAAACCTTTCCTCGTACCGGGTCATAAGCCATGTACTGGTCTCAGTTTCTTCTTTAATCAGGCTCTTTCAACTTGAAAAAGGTAAACAAACCTCCCCTCGTACCGGGTTATAAGCCACAGAATGGTCTCAGTTTCTTCTTTAATTAAGCTCTTTCAGTTTGAAAAGGGTAAACAAACCTCCCCTCGTATCAGGTGATAAACCACAGACTGGTCTCAGTTTTTTCTTTATTCAATCTCTTTCAACTTGAAAAGGGTAAACAAACCTCCACTTGTACTTGGTCATAAGCCATGGAATGGTCTCAGTTTCTTCTTTAATCAAGCTCTTTCAACTTGAAAAGGGTACACAAACCTCCCCTCTTATCGGGCCGTAAGCCACGAACTGGTCTCGGTTTCTTCTTTAATCAAGCTCTTTCAACTTGAAAAGGGTAAACAAACCTCCCTTCGTATCGGGTCATAAGCCACAAATTGGTCCCAGTTTTTTCTTTAATCAAGCTCTTTCAACTCAAAAAGGGTAAACAAAGTTCCCCTCGTACGTGGTCATAAGCCACAGACTGGTCTTAGTTTCTTCTTTAATCAAGCTCTTTCAACTTGAAAAGGGTAAACAAACCTCCCCTCGTACCGGGTCATAAGCCACGTACTGGTCTTAGTTTCTTCTTTAATCAGGCTCTTTCAACTTGAAAAGGGTAAACAAACCTCCCCTCGTACCGGGTCATAAGCCACAGATTGGTCTCAGTTTCTTCTTTAATCAAGCTCTTTCAGCTTGAAAAGGGTAAACAAACCTCTCATCATACCGGGTCATAAGCCACAGACTAGTCTTAGTTTCTTCTTTAATCAAGCTCTTTCAACTTGAAAAGGGTAAACAAACCTCCCCTTGTACCGGGTCATAAGCCACAGAATGGTCTCAGTTTTTTCTTTAATCAAGATCTTTCATCTTGAAATGGGTAAATAAACCTCCCCTCGTACCAGTTCATAAGCCACAGACTGGTCTTAGTTTATTCTTTAATCAAGCTCTTTTAACTTGAAAGGGGTAAACAAACCTCCCCTCGTACCGGGTCATAAGCCACATACTGGTCTCAGTTTCTTCTTTAATCAAGCTCTTTCAACTTGAAAAGGGTAAACAAACTTCCTCTTGTACCGGGTCATAAACCACATACTGGTCTCAGTTTCTTCTTTAATCAAGCTTTTTCAACTTGAAAAGGGTAAACAAACCTCCCCTCGTACCGGGTCATAAGCCATGGACTGGTCTCAGTTTCTCCTTTAATCAAGCTCTTTTAAGTTGAAAAGGGTAAACAAACCTCCCCTCGTACCGGATCATAAGCCACAGACTGGTCTTAGTTTCTTCTTTAATCAAGCTCTTTCAACTTGAAAAGGGTAAACAAACCTCCCCTTGTACCGGGTCATAAGCCACAGACTGGTCTCAGTTTCTTCTTGAATCAAGCTCTTTTAGCTTGAAAAGGGTAAACAAACCTCCCCTTGTACCGGGTCATAAGCCACGGGCTGGTCTCAGTTTCTTCTTTAATCAAGCTCTTTCAACTTGAAAAGGGTAAACAAACCTCCCTTCGTACCGGGTCGTAAGCCACAGACTGGTCTCAGTTTCTTCTTTAATCAAGCTCTTTCAACTTGAAAAGGGTAAACAAACCTCCCCTCGTTCCGGGTCATAAGCCACAGACTGGTCTCAATTTCATCTTTAATCAAGCTCTTTCAACTTGAAAATGGGTAAACAAACCTCCCCTCATCCGGGTCATAAGCCACGGACTGGTCTCAGTTTCTTCTTTAATCAAGGTCTTTCAACTTGAAAAGGGTAAACAAACCTTCCTTCGTACCGGGTCATAAGCCACTTACTGGTCTCAGTTTCTTCTTTAATCAAGCTCTTTCAACTTGAAAATGGTAAACAAACCTCCCCTCGTACCGAGTCATAAGTCACGGACTGGTCTCAGTTTCGTCCTAGGAAAATAAATACTTTTGGAAGAGTATCTTCACAGGGGATTGGAACTTCGCTGGAGATTGAAGACTTCAGCGGGAATCTGTAACTTATTGTAGATTTGGAATTTCACCGGGATCCTCAAAGGAGATGCTAATCGGTTGACTTGTAAACATGTCATCTCAAATAAAGAGAAGGATCATCTGAATCTTCACCAAACTTCTCGAAGAGAAACCATTTGATAGAAGCAAATGAATAGTGGACTCACTGAAGAGAACATCACTGAGGAGCGATATTGTTGTGGCTTGAAGATCGCATTGTAGCAAATAAAATCCTTGTAACATGAATTCTCAAATAAAGAGAAGCATTTGTAAAGTCTTCAATAAACTTCTTTGACGGATTTTCGAAGAGATGCTATTCGATGAAGAATAAGCTGATAATCTTGTAAAACTTCTAGGGATAGACAAACTGGGAGACTGACATTTGTCATCCAGATAGAAGTTATGTTGCTTAGATATCAGTTCCAAGAAAATGTCATACAACACTGCTGGAGAATAGGATTTTTGTCTTCAATGGTGATCTTAAAAGGAAATGCTTCCTAGGGAGACAAAGTGCAAAATAAATGCACGCTCGATCTAGGTTTAACAACCTAGATAGACTTAGAATTGTGATTGTCATAGACCAAAGTTCAATTCAGGCAATAACTGAAAAGAAACGGTCAAGCAAGACTCTATCCATTGAGGAATGATCTCAACAGGGGTTTATCTTTATCCAGAATTGGAAAAGAAAACTAAAACAACCATCTTCCACGAGGATCAAACTCAGTGTGGAGACTGGGAAGGATATGCTCTTTCTGCTTAGGGTCTATAACTCTACTTGGAAAGAGAAGGCAAACCCAATCACTTGAGGATAAACACAGCCAAACTGAACAACTCAGCAAGCAAATAAATAAAAACATCAGAAAATGCAAAAATGCACAGATGCCATGTATTTATATAAATGAATATATGCCATGTTATGCGTATGCTGACGAAACAAACGGAAAGAAGTGAATTGGAGATGAAATAAACATCTCGACATAGATACTCGGTCAATCTTCTCAATATAAGAATATCACTGGGGATGAATGGAAAGCCACATATGGGACCAAAATCCTGCTTTAAGTCTTCCAATCTATGGGGAAAAGAGAGTACTCCAGATGGGGGTGAACATCATGACTTCACATAGGGGATCGTCAAGATGGATCCAATGACCCTGCTGAAGATGAGAAATATCCATTGGGGAGGAAATCAAACTCATGACTGGAGGGACTTCCTAGGGAATAAAATATATATCCATTGCGAACTAAAACAATTTGAAAGGAAGTTGTAATTGGAGATGCCAGAGTTGATGCCTCATGGGGAATAAAATAAATATCCATCTCAATGGGGAAGCTTGGCTCAAAGTAGCAGCTGCAGACATTAGAGCTAAGACTCCATGGGGATGAAATAAACATCCACTTTGCCGGAGAAGGTTGAAATGGTGAGAAATCCACTGAGGAATGAAATAACATCCACTTCACTAGGGACAGGTTAGGAGTTGAGATTCACTGGAGAATTCTTAGGTCATCAACTGGGAAAATCTTACATCAATCATAGCATAACTGCTTGAAGTAGAGATTCACCGGGGAATTGTCATAACCATCTGAAGTAGCCACTTACTGGGGATCCTTCACACCATCTGAAATAGAATCCTTTGGGGATATGGGTGAAGAGAGTCATAAGACAACATAGCTCTGCATTTCGAGATCCGTCATCCTTGGTAAGACTATTAACACCCTTTTCGTGTCCATAAATCAAAGTAAAATACACACGCATTTTAAAAAACTTTAAAATTATTTCGAAAACTGCTATAAAAAATAAAAGACATTTTGCATAATAAGAATAAACATAGAGATTGCCAATAAATGAAAAAGGCTCAATTTTATTAACGGAATGGTAGTCGGCAAATGGCGCGACTCCACGGATCATTACAAAGTTAGAAAAATGGTAAATAATGGAAAAGGTTACATCAAAATAATATCCAGTATCCTCCTAAATCACTTTGAATTTCCTATACTCTGAGCTTTCGATGATCTGACTGATGAGTCTGGTGAGAGAGAAGGCTTTTGATAATCCAATATGATTTGATGCAGTGAACTAGGCTGATCCCTAACTTTTGCCTAGATTTCCTTTTCAGGTTTTCAACCTAGCGGGATGATTTCTTTTTGTTTCGTGTCTCTAACTTTTGCCTGAACCGCCCTTTCGGGTTTTCAGCCCACCGAGAAGCTCATTTTTTCCTAAGCCGCCCTTTCGGGTTTTCAGCTTAGCGAGCTGTTCTTTTATCTTTTAGGCATAGTACTTTTTTACTGCATCGATATTCACAGGACGAGTGATTTCCTCCCCATCCATAGTTGCTAACATCAAAGTGCCCCATGAGAAGACCCTCTTAACAACATACGAACCGTCATAGTTAGGAGCCCACTTTCCCCTAGAATCAGTGAGGAAGGATTGGATTTTCTTAAGCACTAGGTCACCTTCTCTGAATTCCCGAGGTCGAACCTTTTTGTCAAAAGCTTTCTTCATCCTCTATTGGTATAACTGACCATGGCATAAAGCTGTCATCCTTTTCTCTTCAATTAAATTCAGCTGGTCATATCTGCTTTGACACCATTCAGCCTTTAAGAGTTTTGCCTCCATCAGAACTCGCATGGAAAGAATCTCGACTTCTACTAGGAGTACAACTTCCATACCATAAACAAGTGAAATGGGAGTTGCTCCTGTAGATGTGCGTACCGAAGTACGATACCCAATTAAAGTAAATGAGAGCATTTCATGTCAGTCCTTATAGGTGACAACCATCTTCTGAATGATTTTCTTTATGTTCTTGTTTTCCGCCTCAACAACCTCATTCATCTTTGGTCGGTAAGGAGAAGAATTATGATGTTCGATCTTGAACTCCTCACACAACTCTTTCATCATTCTATTATTCAAATTTGACCCATTATTAGTGATGATTTTTCTTGGCACACCATAACAGCAGATGAGCTGATTCTTGATAAATCTGACCACTACTTGTCTGGTGACATTCGCATATGAAGCGGCTTCCACCCACTTGGTGAAGTAATCAATTGCCACTAAGATGAAGTAATGTTCATTAGATGCTTTCGGCTCTATCATGCCAATCATGTCAATGTCCCACCTGGAAAACAGACAAGGAGACGATATAACATTGAGAAGAGTTGGCGGTACATGAATCTTATCAGCATAGATTTGACACTTTTGGCACTTCTTAGCAAACTTGTAACAATCAGATTCCATTGTTATCCAATAATAGCCTGCTCTTAAGAGTTTCTTTGCCATAGCATATCCATTGGTATGAGTGCCAAAGGACCCTTCATGAATCTCAGTCATTAACATGACTGCTTCTCTCTTATCGACACATCTCAGCAAGACCATGTCAAAATTCCTTTTGTAAAGTACGTCATTGCTCAGGAGAAAATTACCAGCCAATTTCCTCAATGTCTTCTTATCCTTATTGGAGGCCTCAACCGGGTATTCTTGTCTTCGGAGAAACACTTCAATATCATGATACCAAGGTTTGCCATCGCCGGCTTCTTCTATTGAAAACACATAAACAGGTTTGTCGAGACGCATAACATAAATGTTGGGACAATCATTCCAACGGTTCACCACAATTATAGAAGCCAAAGTTGCCAAAGCATCAACCATCTTATTCTCATCACGAGGAATGTGATGGAATTCCACTTTGTTGAAGAAAGGGAGCAATCTCCTTGCATTATCTCTATACAGAAGCAAATTGACTTGACGGGTTTCCCACTCTCCTTTGATTTAGTAGATCACCAAAGCAGAATCACCATACACGTCCAAGTTCTTGATTCTCAAATCAATTGCCTCTTCAAGGCCCATAATGCATGCCTCATATTCGGCTTCATTGTTTGTGCACTTGAAAGTTAATCTGGAAGTAAATGGGATATGGGATCCATGAGGAATCACAATGATTGCTCCAATTCCCTTCCCATAGGCATTGACAACACCGTCAAAAATCAAACCCCATTGAGAATTGGGCTCAGGCCCTTCGTCTGGCAAGGGTTCCTCACAATCCTTCATTTTTAAATACATCACATATTCGTCAGGGAAATCATCCTCAATAGACTAATGATCTTCAATAGGTTGATAAGGTAAGTGATCAGCCAAAACACTTCCTTTGATCGCCTTATGAGTGTGGTACTTAATATCATATTCTGATAATAACATCTACCATCTGGCTATTCTTCCTGTCAGAGCGGGTTTCTCAAAAATGTATTTGATGGGGTCTATCTTAGAAATCAGTCAAGTGGTATGGTTCAACATGTACTAACGCAAGCGTTGCGCAGCCCAAGCCAAAGCGCAACAGGTTTTCTCTAACATTGTATATCAAGACTCACAGTCAATGAATTTCTTACTCAAATAATAAATTGTGTGCTCCTTCTTTCCTGGCTTGTCTTGTTAACCGAGTACACACCCCATGGAATCTTCCAAAATGGTCAAATACATGATCAAAGGTCTTCCTTCAACCGGAGGGATCAAAATAGGAGGCTCGAGAAGATACTCCTTGATACTATCGAATGCTTTATAACAATCATTGGTCCAAACACAACCCTAATCTTTTATGAGAAGCTTGAAAATTGGCCCATAAGTGGCTGTCATATTTGAGATAAACCGAGGAATGTAATTCAGCCGTCTTAAGAAACCTCTGACCTGTTTTTCTGTAGTCGGAGTTGGCATCTCTTGTATGGCCTTAACTTTATCAGGATCCACTTCAACACCCTTCTGGATAACAATGAATCCTAAGAGTTTCCCTGAGCGAACACCAAAGGTACATTTGTTAGGATTCAAACAGAGTTGATACTTCCTCAATCGCTGAAACATCTTCAACAAATACTCAACATGGTCTTCCTCAGTCTTGGACTTAGCTATCATGTCATCCACATACACTTCGATCTCTTTGTTCATCATATCGTTAAAAATGGTAGTCATGGCCCTTTGATACATTGCCCCAGCATTTTCTAGACCAAACGGCATAACTCTGTAGAAGAAGGTGCCCCAAGGTGTAATGAACGACATCTTCTCCATGTCTTCGGGAGCCATTCTGTTTTGGTTGTAACATGAAAAACCATCCATAAAAGAGAACACCTTGTACTTCGTAGTGCTATCTACTGGCATGTCAATGTGCGGCAGAGGAAAGTCATCTTTCAGACTGGCTTTGTTCAAGTCTCGGTAATCAACACACATGCGAACTTTGCCATCCTTTTTCGGGATGGGCACAATGTTGGCTAACCACTGCGGATACTCAGATGTAACAAGGAACCATGTGTCAATTTGCTTTTGTACCTCTTCTTTAATCTTCAGAGCCATGTCAGGACGAGTCCTCATGAGTTTCTGTTTGACCGGTGGATATTCTGACTTCAAAGGCAGGTGATGTTCTACTATGGTAGTGTCAAGGCCGGGCATATCTTGGTATGACCAAGCAAACACATCAACATACTCCTTAAGCGGCCCAATCAATCTCTCTTTCACATCAGACACAAGTAAAGCTCCGATTTTCACTTCCTTACGATCTTCAGTTGTACCTAGATTAATGACCTCTACAGGTTCCTTGTGAGACTTAATGGATTCATCTTCATTCTCAAGCAATCGAGAAATCTCCTCGGGAATCTCTTTTTCTTCTTCTTCTTCTTCGGCTTCGAACACAGGAAACTCAAAGTTTGGAGAAGGCATTAGGTCATTGTTTTTTATGGTTTATTCGTGCAATAATCTGCACATGTGATTTGGCTTTATTTTAGATTTTATGAAAGTGCAAGTGTGTGCACAAAACATGCGAAATGATAAAAATGGGTTTTTTTTATGATTACCGCTTTTCCAGAAAAGCAAAAGAGTAACACAGATAAAATGGAATCACAAAATGACAATTTTATTAATGATAGCAGTTCGTTAAACAAAAGCCCTAACTCAAAATCACCTTTGCCTTGGGCAGAGCAAAGGTAATTATAAAAAATAAGCCCACACAACAACTCCTTCGCCTTGGGCAGAGCGAGGAGCTAAAAAGCAAAAGACAATTACTTTGAAAAATGGGCAACAATAGGAATGTTAACAGCACTCTAGTTCTGAGCGACCACTCCATGCGTCACAAAGTTGGGCTGATCTTCGTCGGACTCGTCTTCGAGGATGGCACAAGCTTCATGCTCATGTCCCTTGAATCTTGGTCGGGGAGAATAAAAAGGACAATAGGTATCTTCAGTCTCAGACCCATATCCAGGATCCTCCAAATAAGGCTCTCAATCCTCAGCAGGGATAGAATCACTTTCAGAGTCGTATGGTATGTAACCTCCAGAGTCATATTCTTTAGTTATAACATTGACTTTTGATGGATGAATAACTCCTCCACTACGAAAAACATCCTCAATGGGGGGAATAATCATATTCATGTGGCAGGCTTGTTGGAACTGACACTTGAAAAATCGAGGCCCTCTTTCTTTTTGTTTCCAGACAATGATAACACTTGTCCCCACCCTTCTTGGGAACCACTTTCCACGACGCGTTGCGCAACCTTGAAAGATGAAATAGAAACTCCGCTATTCTTGGCACTACCGCCATCAATTGAAAGAGCTTCGAACTGGGTTCCTATTTCTTCATCAACATCAATATATGAAAAAGAATAAAGATGACTCACCACTAGAGCCCTCTCTCCACAGACTGTGACCAACTTCCCTTCATTAACAAACTTCAATTTTTAGTGCAGCGTAGATGTGACTGCCCCGACATTATGTATCCATGGCCTACCTAATAAGCAACTGTAAGCAGCACGAATATCCATGACTTGGAATGTGATTTCAAAAAGATGGCATAGGTAAAACAACCTCACCAATGTCAGTCTTCCTTGATCCATCGAAAGCCTTTACAACAATACTGCTAGGCCTCAAAGGCGCTCCTTGGTATAATAATTTTGTTAGAGTCGTCTTTGGCATCATATTTAATGATGAGCCAGTGCCAACCAACACACTAGATAATACGTCATCCATGTAGTTCATCAGATGTGCAATGCCATGTTATGTCTCTTCCCTTCTTCTGTGAGCTCTTTTTCACAGAAACTGAGATTATTACATAAAGTGATATTGCCTATGATCCTATCAAATTGGTCGACGGTCACATCATGATCGACATAGGCCTGCTCAAGAACATTCTGCAGGGCCTCTCTGTGGGCTTCAAAACTCATCAACAGTTGTAGCACAGAGATTTTAGAAGAGGTCTGCAGAAGTTGATCTATAATCTTATACTCGCTTCTTTTGATCATCTTCAAAAATTCATCAGTTTTAGAGGAAGAATCAGTCCCACTGGACTGGCCCAAAATTGAATCATTCACAACTGGCTGCTCAACAGAAATTTCCTTATTATTTGGAGGTGTTGTAGAGAAAACACGATTGCTCCTAGTCACTATACTGATATCAGCAATATTAACGACTAACGGCAAGATAGGCAAAGGTACCTCTTTCCCATTTTCCAGCATAGTGGCATTGTACTTGTAATGAACTGCCTTATTGGTAGCGTAAGGAGTCGGGCCAAGAATGTTGATGACTAGAGGAGTTGGAGAATATTTCCTGCTGTCATAAACGATCTCGATGCGCTCCACTTCCTTGAAATGAGGCACTATCACCAAGACCTCTTCACCCTCATTCTTATTCTTATCAACAAGATCTCCATAACAGGTGATTATAATAGTCATTCGATCCAATAAATCTTGAATATCAGTTCTTATGAGCCTACATCCTCGAGGATTAACAGAACAAACACGACATATAGCATAATCATGACCCTCATGGTCAAAGGAAAACATCTTGGATAAACTTTCATGCATTTTTACTAAAGATCCTTGAATATATCTGACACCAAACACAACATTCTTGCTAGAGGACCCATGCTACATGTTAACACTGGCTGATCCATGCGGTGGGAGAGGATTAACTTGTACATTAGAGTTAGAGTCTTTGAAAGTTAGAATTCCACATTTAACTAATCTCTGAACACCTATCTTCAATCCAATACAATTTTCAGTGTTATGCCCGGGCGCACCTTGGTGGTATGGACAAAACTGATCAGATCTATACCAAAAAGGGAGATCTTTAGGTATCTCTGGTGGAGACTTGGTCTGGATATGCCCCTTTTGTAGTAAAGCTGGAAACAAATCAGAATAAGACATTGGAATGGGATCAAAGTCTGGCCTTCTCTTTGAACGATTTTGGTTGTTAAATGGTGGTCGAGCCTGTTGTAAAGGCTATTGATTCTGATAACGCTCTTGTTGCTGTTGTTGTTGTTGTTGAATTGGTTGAACTGGTTGATACGACTTTGTAAACCGCGACTGATAGACAGGAGTATTGATAACTGGTGTCACTGCTGCAACATGCTGAATGCTGAGATTGTTGATGTTGTTGGTTTCTCCTTCTGGGTCGACGATGGTGTATGGCACTCACCTCCTGTTCCTTCTTCTTCATAAAGCTACTTCCATGCTTCTTCGCATTGCTAGAAATATCAGTTTCTTTTGTCAACCTACCCTCGCAGATTCCTTCTTCTAGGTGCATCCCCATATTTACCATTTCGGTAAAGTCATTAGGCGCGCTGGCCACTATTCTCTCGTAGAAAAATGGACTTAGAGTCTTCAAGAAGATCTTAGTCATTTCCTTCTCCTCGAGGGGGGGGAGGTGCGATCTGAGCAGCCACCTCGCGTCAGCTTTGGGCGTATTCCTTGAAATTTTCTCTCTCTTTTTGAGTCATGGCCCTCAATTGATCTCTATCAGGTTCCATATCAACATTATATTAGTATTGTTTGATAAAATCATCATAGAGATTATTGAAGGTATGGATCTTCAAACTATCCAACCCCATATACCATTTGAGAGCTGCACCGGTTAGGCTATCTTGGAAATAGTGGATAAGCAGTTAGTCATTATCCGTCGGAGTTGACATTTTACGGGCGTACATAATAAGATGGCTCTGAGGACAAGAGTTTCCCTTATACTTCTCAAAATCAGGAACCTTGAATTTAGGAGGAACCTTGACATTCGGGACTAGGCAAAGATTAGAAACGCTTTTTCCAAATAAATCCTTCCCTCTGAGAGCTTTGATTTCTTTTTGCATTTCCAAGAACTTATCTTGGAGCTCATCCATTCTCTAATCAAACCCCACACTCTTACTCGGTGCGGTATGGAACACATGCCCTTCCAAATGGTACGGAACAGTATTCACCACAGGTGGTGGCACAGTCATCACAGCGGGAGCTTCAGGAACCGGTGGACGGTAGCCAGCTGAAATGAAATTATGAGGTATTCCCCATGGAAAACTATGAGGCATAGTATATTATGGTTCACTGACAGGTGCCATTGGGATCGACCCGGAGACGATCTCTGAGATAATAGTCCTCGGAATATGGTCTTGCAAATTGTGTGATGACTGATTCTGAGCAACCGCCAGCGCCTCCATCATTCCATTAAGCCATTCCAAACTCTCTTTCAAAGTTGTAACCTCTTCGCGGAGTGCTCTGTTTTCCTGCTCCAGTTGATCCATCCTTTTCTGGTGACCTGCTCAGTTATACTGGTGATTCATCTTGTTTCTTTGAAGAAGAAGTAAGGGTGAGAACTTGAAATGCAAAGAATGCAATGCAAATGATGTATGCAAATGCGCGGTGCAAGGATGAATCAAGGAACTCAAAAGTGTTTTTGCAAACATTGTAGACATTGAGAACACATTTTAAAATAATTCGAATAACTCATTTCATTAATCAAACTGAAAGTTTTACAAAATAAACGGTACACCCCCAAGGTCCATTACATAAGCAAATAAGTACAGAGAAACAACATAAAAGGAACTAAGACTCCAATCCATCTGACGATGGCCCTTCTCCTCCATGGAGTTCCTTTACGAGCTTGTCAATCAGTTCCTGCATCCTTGCTTTGTCGAGGGCCAGCTCCTCCAATGCCATCTTCATCTTCAACTCTTCACTTGTGTTGATCACAAGAGGCTTATGATGAGGATATGCCATCCTCAATGTGAGGGATCTTTCACGTGCCCACATCAAGTAAGCTTCTGAGACAGTACAATCAGGATGCCCCAACACAGTCATTCCTTGTTTATTTATGCGACACCAAGCGTACGCGATTATGGCTTTAAGCTCAGGGTTTTCCCCCTCTTCAAGGAAAAGTCTTATTAGGTTGTTAGGGTCGGGTTCTTCATTCATTGGATGTCCAAATTGACGACGGGCGAGAACGGGGTTGTAACTGATGCATCCCTTTGTGCCATGAAGAGGCACATTGGGGAAGTCCCCACAACTATGAATCATAACAATCCCCCAATATAACGAATCGTACCACTCGATATCTGAGTGAGTAAGCGCCATGAGTTTCTTGGACCATATTGAACTATCTTTCACATCCCAAAATGTTGCAGACCTCGGTAGGTGCGAAATAAACCACCTATAGAGGAGAGCAACGCAGCACGTGATCTGACCTTCTCCTTGTAGAATCTTCGAGTGAATGGCATGATAGGCATCAGCCAACAGAGTAGGGACCAGATTCTTGAGCATAAAAATCTTGATGGCATTGATGTCGACAAAATCGTCGATATTGGGAAACAAGAATAACCTATAAGCCAACAATGCAAAAGTGGACTCAAAAACCTCAGCGTTCTTCGTATCGGCGAGATACTGAGCCTTCTCAAACAAGAATTAGGCATGCAAACCAGAGAGTCCTCCTTTGATAGTTATGTGAGTTCGAACATCAGACAACCTTAGGCGCATCGCTCTTGCAATATCCTTCTCACTGGGTTCATCCTCTAATCCGGAGAATGGAGGTAGGGCGTTGACAGGGAGGCCCATTAGAGCGGAGTATTCCTCCAAAGTAGGCATTAACTGGTAATCGGGGAACATGAAACAATGGTAGATGGGATCGTAGAGTTGGACGAGCGTCTCTAGTAGCTCATCAGCCTTTTGAAGCTTCAACAACGGGAGAATCCTTCCATATTTCTCCGAGAAAGCCAAAAGGTCCTCGATCAGCCCTCTTAGTTCCCTTAATTGTTCAACATTAGGAGCCTTGAAGGTGTACGACAAAGTTCCCTTCTTTCCAAAATCCATCTTACAATGTCTGCAAAACAGGTTTTTAGTTCCTTGACAGGGTTAGCAAAAGATGCAAAATACAATGCAAATACAATTGGTTTTAAGGAACTTAAAAAGGTAAATCGCAAATCAGGAACATTTCCAAAAGAAACTTCAATTCATTAATAGTGGGAAAAATTACAACTTCAAAGTACAATTTAAGAAGCTCAAAATACAAAGAGGGAAAGACAATTAGGCCTAAAGAGTCCCAGGAGATCCTATCTAAAAAGGCTCTGCTCCACGCATCCTCTTCTGCCTCTTCAACTTGGTGTTTTCCAAAAACAACTTGTCGACAATCCCTTTCCAATCACCTGATGTCGGAGGAATGCTTGAATATTTGTGAGTACTGGAAACTAGTTGTACGCTAGAGAAAAATAAATTCTCTTGCGCTACATGCCTCTCTACCACACGTCTCTCGAGCAACTCAATCAAATCATCCTTCTTTTTCAACTGCTTCTTCATCTCCATCTGTTCAGCATAGATGGCATGGTACTTCTCTTCCCAAGTGTCTCGTTCAAGCTTCATCCTCGCCAATATTTCCCGATACTCTTTCATGCGCTCAATAGGGATGGTAGAAGACGATGCAACGGCAGGCTGTGAAGGTCTTTCAGGGAGGTATGGCATCTTAAGATCACGAGCTCGGGATTGAACCCACTAAATGAATGGCTCCAAGGCTACACAATTTCTTTTTCCCAAGTTATCCTTAGTCCTCTTATGGATTGTTCCCCAAGCACGCAAAACCATGTCCTTAGTTTCGACATTGGCTTCCTCATTAAGATAGAAGAAACCAGACAAAAGAATGTTGTTAGGTTTGTCTTCTATAGTATACCCAAACTGACGTCTAGCAAGAATAGGATTGTAACTAATCTCACCTCTGATACCAAGGAGTGGTACACTGGGGAATTGGCCACAACTATCAATGATGACTCCCTTGTCATATGTTGAGTCGTACCAATACACATCGGAATGAGTGAGCGATATGATTCTTTGAGACCATCGAAGCTTGTTTGGATTATCCTTGAAGCGCTCTGTCTGAGGCAAGTGCAAAATAAACCACTTGTAAAGCAAAGGTGTACAACATATAATGGTCCCGGTTCCCTTGAGAGTTCTGTGATGAATGGAATGATAAATATCACCAAGCAACGTGGGCACGGGGTTCCCACTTAAAAATATCCGAATGGCATTGACATCAATAAACTCCTCAACATTAGAGATCAAAACCAAAGCATAGACAAGTAATGCGAAGATTGCTTCGAAGGCATCCATGCTATTCTCCTTAGCTAAGTCGAAAGCCTTATCTATCAAGAACTTAGAGGGCAGACCCTTGATCCCCCCTTGGTGGTAAGGTTAGCCTTGACTTCGGATATTTCCAAGTGAATAGCATCGGCAATGTCCTTTGGTGAGGGAATCTTCTCTAAATCACTGAAAGGTTCTTTTTTCCAATACCGAGAAACTAACCCAATACGAATACTCCTCTAAAGTTGGGACGAGTTGATAGTCGGGAAATATGAAGCAATGGTAAAGAGGGTCATAAAACTGCACTAACGTGTCAAGAACTCCCTCCTCCATCTTAGTCCTGATGATACCAATCAACTTTCTGTAGCATTTTCTAAAGTCTTCAGGGCACGAAACCAAAGCTCCCAGCTTTTTCAACTCGACCAAATTGGGCCTCTTGAAATTGTACTTCTTAGTGTTCCTTTTTCCAAAATCCATTATACCTATGATTTGCAAAGGAAAAGACGACTGAGTTCCTTAAAACCAACAATGGATCATGAATGCATGGATGGATGAATGTATGCAATGCACAAAACACACATATACAGGTAACTACATATACACATATATACATGCAACAAGCAAAAAGGAAGGCCTAGGTTTGGAGATCACGAGCGTGAAGCCATGGTCTACCCATCCCAAGAGGTATGTACTATAACAGGGTTCTAAAAAAGTTCCCAGAGTCATCGATAAATCTTTCAGATATTATCGGCTTACACGACTACTCGTGCGGGCTAATAATATTCTCAAGATAAACTCGTCTGAGTGTAGTATCGCATGACAACCATCACAGGTCTACACCTGGATGATCACTGTACTACGTACTAAAAAGGCCAAGTGGGGGTGAAGGGTAACTAAAGGTCCTCAGCTTCACGGACTCCCAGGTCGGAAAAAGTAATGCCAATACGACTACTCGCATCTGACATCAGTAATCCCAAAGGGGCCTCCACTGAGCGTGGTTATCATATTTTAACTCTCTTGTACATAGTGTCACGACGAGAATCGAATATCAAGTTAATGAATCAACTTGAATAACAAATCATAATTCACCACCGAACTTTGATTTATTCAAAGGAAAGGGTAAAGATCGAAAACCCTAATTGCAATGTAAAATAATGCATGAGATCTAAGGTTCGGGGGTTGGTTATACTTACTTAGGGAAGGTGTTAGCATCCTAGATATCTGTAGTACTCTACAAGAACCTCTTGTTTGATTGTGTTATGTTGTTTTTTGCTTGCTAAGGGAAATGTGCTAAAGTAAAGACTTAGGGGTATATACACTAAGTATGCTCGCCAAGACATCGCATCTCGTGCCTACGTATCTCGACTAAAAGAATCAAAGCATTCGCAGTTCCCCTCACTAAGAGTAAACAAAGTTTATTGGTTGGTTTTAGGAGAAGAGACAAGTTGTCATCTTAAGGAGAAAACTCAACTTAAACCACCACCAACATATGGAAGATGGATCTTTGTTTCACATTAAGAGATGGGCTCTGACTCGGATATAGAATCGACGAGTATGCCACATACCTCTCTCAAGTGGAAAAGAGTCTACATCTTTCTCAACTATATCATGGGGTAGGAGAATTAAATCTCAACTAGGGATGACTCACGTCTAATTCTCTCATGGGAGAAAAAGGGGAAGACTAACTGTAAGTTGTCTAAGGTGAACATCCTAAGGGGAAACTATCCTAAAGGAAATAACCTATAAGAAATAAGGATCAAGCTAAAAAAGAAAGGTCTAAATTATCCTAGAAAATGACTTAAGAGTCAATAAGGTAACTTTCCTTTGGAAAGAGGGACAACCACTTGTAAAATAAGTGTTGAAATATGGGAGCTTCAAGATAATGATGATAAAAGCTAATGGACCAAAGCCAAAGATCAAATGAGATAACATATCAAGGATGGCAGCAACTATATCATATCATGCTTAACATGAAAAGATGCTCATGAATAAAGTCAAACAAACAACCAAACCAATAAGTATACTTGCCACAAATTTCAACACACAAAGACAAATGAAAAAAAGAGGCTTATCATGGAAGTTATGACTCATAAACTAAGAGGGCAGTAGCATACACATCTCATGAAACTCATAATCAGCATCAACATGGATCACATTTAGGCATGATCAAAACCATATGCAAATAACAAGCCAAACACATCATGAAATGATTCTAACAAGACAAGGCATGTATAAATTATCAAATGGGCAAACAAAGACACCTTGGGATCATGAAGTCAGAAGTGAAACATGCTTTCCAAATCATACATAAGCACATATTCAATCAATGGAAACATCCCAAGAAACAAGCTTAAGAAACTAGGTCAAAATGAACATGAGAACATAGACAAAACAAACAACTTGACATGTTATTCCAACAATAAGAAAATGAACAAATAAATTCTCCATTTATGCTCAAATGCAAACTCATATATTCAAGTGTATGTGTGCAAAAGTTGGCCACAAGAAGAGCATAAAAGCTAGCACGAACTAAATCAACAAGGAGGAATATCATGAAAATCGAGTACAAATCGAGGACCACAAATAAGTAAATGAAAACCAATCCAAACAACATCAACAAAGACCAGCAAGCATACATAAACCTCCTCACAATGTGTATTAAAACACTCTAAAAAACCAGCCCAAGAATTAAAGGGGGAGGTTCTCAATCAAAGCCAAAGTTCAAACTAGTTTAAAATGAACGTCTTGAATTAGAAAATCCAAAATAAATACCAAAATAAAATAAAATTAAAATTAAAATTCACAGAAAATTAAATAAGATTCTAAAATATAACCTTGATTTTTTGGGATTTTTTTTATAAAAGAAAATATTTTTAATAAAATGAAATCAAACGAAAAATAAAAGAAAAGAAATAAAAAGAACCAAAAAGGAGGGGTGCATTAGTAAACTCGTTTGCAGAAAGATTTAAAATGGTAGCGCATTGGGCTCACAAATGGGTGGTGCAAAAAGCAACAGGTCACAAAGCTCATCAGCTGACCTTCATTAAACTAGTCAGCATTACATAAATCACACACAAGCGACAACAAAGCAGTCAAACATGCTTCAACTATACACCTCAGCAAACACAGGGGACGCCGGAGCTAGGGCTCCGATCGTCTTCCCCGACCACCTCACCGGAGCTCAGAATGAAAAGGCATCAAAATGCAAAAACAAAGACATGATCTTGCTCATTTTTTCACGTAGAATTCAAATATGGTCTTCATTTTCATTTTCAAATACTCTAAGAAGGTGAAATGGAGCATGAATCTAGGTCACTCAAACTTAAACAACAAATAACCGGAACAACACCAACCCATAAATGTTCTACATTGGCTCATGGTTCTAAACATGTAAAATAACAGCTAAAATAAGCATCATACGCAGAGAAAATTGATTGAGAATGTTACCTACGTAAAGCTTTGGTACTGCTTTGTATGGCCTTGTGCGCCTATGAACTTTCTTCCTTTATCCTCAGAGTATCTCCCAGATGTGGATGGAAGCAAATGAGAGGAGAAAAAAGGCTCCCAGCAACTGGTTCGAAGAAATGAAAAATTTGAGAAAGAGAAAGCTCTAGGGTTCTAAGTTCTCAGCCAGTGAAGTCTCTCCCTTCTCTCTAGGGTTTTTAGGTTATATATGATGGCTTTGGATGACTTAGGAGGCCAATTACTGTGGTGAAAAGCTTGGTTAAATTGTTTGGTGAAAATTTCAAAAATGTGAAGTGAGGTTGGCACGAGCTACATAGCCAATGGTTGGTGAGGTTCTTTGTCATGTTGTTTAGAGTGCTGCAAGGATCAGAGCAGGCCTTGGTGGAAGTAAGCTTGCTGAACTAGTTTTCCATGTTTGCATTCTTTGGTGAAAGGTTAAAGTTGTGGCAAAAAAGATACAAGAATATGTTTAGCCAAATGAGGTAAACTTTGGAATGGTATTGTGAAGGACCAAGACCAATTCTTGCGTGTGAAATGTGGAGAGTTGATGTGCTGCATGAAACTTAAATGTATGCATGGCAAAAATGACATGAAAAGTGCAACCATAAAGAATTCATTTAGCTCACTTTGAAGATCCATAACTCACTAAATTTAGTTCAAATTCAAGAGATCTTTGGTCCAATGCAAAACTTATGGATCATATAACAAACTTCCTATGAGATTCAAGATGAAACAAGCCTTATAAAGTGAGAAAAAATTTCATGAAATCATGTCCAACAATGTCACCTAAAAGGAAAACTTAGAAAAATTCTAAGTTATGAAGTGACCACTTTGTACTAACTTTGAAGGAGCATAACTTGAGATATACTTGCCCAAATGAAGAGTTCCTGTAATGGTTGGAAAGCTTGAAGAGAGCTCTACAACTTTCATGGTTGGGGAAAATTGAAATTTAACTTGAATCATGGTGAAAGAATGCTTTGAAAATCCATTCTCCATATCTCAACTTTAGGCCTCCATATCTTGAAATCCATGAATCTTTTGAACACTTTTCCTTCTTCAAACTTGTAGTACATGGTGTCCTCTTCAATTTGATAGCTAATTTGCCCCATTTGGATCGAGGATGAAGAAGTTATGGATGTTACAAAATGGCTAAAAAATGGGATTTTCACACTTAAAATTTTCTTTTCCAAAACCCTAATCCATTAAATGTCTTGATTTTATGCTTCCTCTTGATTTTCCTTGGTCCAAACTCATAACAACACTCAAGATGATATGGCATGCTCATGGTTGACCTCAAAATCCCAAGTTTGACTTTTAGAGGCACAATTGACTTCCTTGAACAGATGAATCTCCAAACCTTGATTTTCAATCAACAACAATCTTCTGGGCTATTTGGGTACCTCAAGTGGACTTCATGGATGCCTTGATGAGCCTCGGGTTTGTGGCAAACTTTTGACCAAAACCCAAAGATGCAACTGACTTTGACTTGAAGAAACCTTAATTCTTGATTAGGTGCTACCGGACCTCTGAGGAGCTCAATGTGATGGCATCTTGTACTTGTCATTTGATGGGAATGAGCTTCCTATGAGTGTAAGGACTTGCTTGATTGATGATGCCCTTAAAACTTGACTGGCCAATCTCTTGAAGCCTTTGGGAGCGAACCTTAATTCATTGGTGCACAAAAACAAACAAGGCAAAGCAAAAAACTTGGTTAGTTATGCATGAAATTATTGACCTAAAGAGGTGGGATTTTAGGGTTAAAAATTAGGGTGTGACACATAGTGTTAAGTAAATGCTTACAAACCTCTGACTTGGCCTATTAGACTCAGAAGGAGCTTACAAACCTCGCATTCTGATGTTGCCAAAGGAAGTTAAAATGTTGTTATTTTGGTTTTCTTAAATATTGAACTAAAAGGGAGCTTAAAAACCTTAACCTTGGAACTGTTTGACTCAGGGGGAGCTTGCAAACCTCAGACCCTGATGTTACTAAGAAGACTAATTTATATTTTCTTGAAAAATAGTTCTTGGTGTTAGAGTCAATAGAACTCAGTTGTGGACTATTAGACTCAGGGGGCACTTACAAACCTCATACCCTGTTGTTGCAGAGAAAATTATATGCCTAACATTGTCCTTTAAATACTTGTGTTTGTCATCATAAAAAATGGGGAGATTATTAGAACAAGATTTGTTCTTGACATTTTCTCTTTTAGTTTTGATGATAACAGAAGTATTAAAAGAATACTAGTTTATTTGATGTGTGATTTATTTATACAGGTTCTTGTTCTTGTACATAAATAATCAGAATCTGTTTTACTTGAACACACTTGGAGTTGATTCATTGCTAGCTTCTGGTGGCAGAGTCTGAAGAACAATTGCTAGTATGGTTTGCCGAAGACTCTGAGCTGAAGGGCTCAACATTCAGACGAGTTTCTACACTTGGTAATTATATATTAGCATCTGGTACCATTCAGAGTTGGTGATAAAGTTATGGATTGTCTGTACTACTGAAAGCAAGTTGTATTGTCTTATTAACTTGTCAGCTCGAGTCTACAAAATTACAAGGCTCAAGAAAAGCTGGTACGTTATATGGGTGTCTACTCCCAACAACTCTATCAGCATAAAACCTCTTGAAGACTCAAAGGTTAAACGCGTTATACACTGGATTCAAAATCTGTCATTCATCCATCTTCAACGTCTCTTGTATTATGAAGTAAAGGCAAAGACACTTCCTCAACGACTAGTTTCTGCAAAGGCTATATATATGGCTGAAGATTCAAGTTTGAATCTTAACAAGGATTCTTATGATTAAGGAGTAGCAAGATCAAGCAATTATCAACTCTAATGTAATATGCAGATTTTTTGTTTTAGGTTGTAGTTGTAAAAGCCTTAAGATTTCTTATCATTAAATATCTGAGAAATCTTAAGTGCTTTAGGTCTTTGTTATGGTGATTCCCTTACCTCTAATGCTTGCATCATGTACACATTGTTCTTTATTCTTCTGAGCCTTCAGTAATTTAGATTAAGTCTCTTGCTATGTGCTTGAATAAAAATTCTTATCTCATTGGGTTTCAAGCAACAAGTCTTGAGCCAAGATGCTTAAGCCACGTAAGTCTCATTGCTTAAGTGCTTGAGCTGTGAAAGTCTTATTCAGCTAGTCTAATTGAGCAAGTGAGGAAGTCTCTATCCGAGGGGCGTGAGCAAGAAGTCTCGAGTGCTGCTTAAGCAAGGGGAAATCTCTGTCTGGATGGCCAGAAGAGCAGATGGTTCGACCAGAGGATGTGAGCAAATGGAAGTCTTAGACATGTGCTATAAGCAAAGGGAAAGTCTCAACCAGAAGACAAAAGAGCAGGTGGCTCAGTCAGATGGTGTGAGCAAAGGTTAAGTCTTACACGTGTTCTTTAAGCAAGGGAAGTCTCCGGTAGTTGGTATGAGTAGTTGTAAAAGTCTTATAAGCATAAGCATTTGTAATCATGAAGTGGTTATAATGAAAATCTCCTGTGAGGCAATGAGACTAGACTACTCTCAGTTAGGGGAGGAACCAATATAAATCTTTTATGTCTTCTGCTGTTATTTTATTTAATTTTGTTATATCCGTTGCCAAACGAATTAACTCAGAATATGAACATCAGTTCTGATTTTGAAACTCTGATAAGAAGTTAAATTAAAAGAGAACGCGGAACACAATTCAACCCCCTCTTCTTGTGTACTTTTCACATCTTCAATAGTAAGTCCTTTAAGCAAGGCATTGACCCTCCCGGAAAAGACTTATATCAAGCCCTAAGACAAGACTTAAGACTAAGTCTTTTAGGAAAGACTGCAGTCGCGCCTCTTAGGCTAGATTTACATGTCTTAGTCCTGCCCGATGAAACTCTAAGTTCCTCAAACGAGGTGTTAGATAACTTAGGGATCTTAGTCCCTCATACAATGTAATATGAAGCTTGACCGATGAAACAATAAGTCCTTAAGGCAAGGCATTGACCCTCTCAGACATGACTTCTATCAAGCCTTCAGACAATATTTAAGACTAAGTCTCTTAGGCAAAACTTCATTTGCGCCTCTTGGGAAAAACTTATATGTCTTGGTCCCGCCTGATGAAACTTTAAGCCCTCGAGCAAGGATTCAAATAACACGGGGATGTTAGTTCCTTAGATGAATCAATGTAAATCCTGAATGATGAGACAGTATGTCCCTTAGGCAAGGCATTTACCCTCTCTGGCTGGTTCAATCAAGCCCTCAGACAAGATTTAAGACTAAGTCTTTTAGGAAAGACTTTAGTCATGCCTCTTGGGCGAGATTTATATATCTTAGTCCCGCCTGAGAAAACTCTAAGTCCCTCAGACGAGGAGTTTAGACGGTTCATTCATATTTCCTTGAAGGGCGACAAGGATCTTTGCTATGAAGTCCGACCAATATAATCTCCTCGAGGGCGACAAGGATCTTTACCCTGATGTCTCATAAATGAAATATTGCCTTGAGAGGCGACAATGAAATTCACCATGAAGCCTAGCATATGAAATATTGCCTTAAGAGGCGACAATGATCTTTTTATAGAAGTCCATATAATACAATCAATTTGAGGGGAGACAAGGAACTTCCCCTGGAAATTCGTAAAATGTGATCCCCTCGAGGGGCGATAAATATATTCTTGTGAAAGTCCATAAAATATAATCGCCTCGAGGGGTAACAAGGATATTCATGTGGATGTCCAACAAATATAATAGCCTCGAGGCCGACAAGGATATTCTTGTGGAAGTCCAACAAATGTAATCACCTTAAGGGGCGACAAGGTTCTTCGTGTGGAAGTCCAACAAATGTAATCGCCTCGATGAGAGGCAAAGTTCTTCATGTGGAAGTCCAATAAACGTAATCACCTCGAGTGGAGGCAAAGACCTTCTTGTGGAAGTCTAATAAATGTTATCGGCTCGATGGGCGATAATGATATTTGGTGGAAGTCCTTCACTTTCATAACATATATATTCTTCTAGCATTTCACATATATCCTTCATAATCTCTACAAGTTAGAAAGAGATGGAGAACCTCCTACCCATTTAGGGGAAAAAGCGAAGTCCATTATTCAAAGTAATTTTTAAAGAGTTCTTAAAGGAGTTACAAACAACCGAGACAATAACTCCTTTTAACCAGAATAAAAGTAACTAACTAAAACATAGACTTTCATATGTCAAACCTATTGGTTTATTTAGTAATCTTACTTGATAAATTAAGGTTGGCTCCATTAGCTCGCACATATGATGCAGTTTGACACATCTCACCTCTCTATGGGTAACTTGTTGTCTTTCAACTCTGTGAGTGATAATTTAATTTATTGTTCATGCTTTGCCACATTCACTTATAATCGTGTACCGTAATCAACTTGATGCCTCCCTTAGTTTTGTATTATTTCCAACTTCACCAATCCCAATATTTATCTTGGAGTATGTATTGGATAAACCTCAAACAACCATGGTTTAACACTGTCGCTCCCGAAAGATTCACATCCAACGGTACAAACGCGAGAGTGGCGCAGAAAACACAGAGTCACCAGCAATGTGTATTTATCCCGAGAGAGGGAAAGGAAACACTGCATAAACCTGAAGAGAAAGGGGGAAAGACATGGTCATCGCAACCATAGTCCGGGTTCGGGAGTCGGTTATGCGAGGGGAAGGTGTTAGCATCCCACGCATTCATCGTACTCGATGGGATCCACGCTTGTTGTCTAAACGGAGGGTGAGTTATCCTACTATCTATGGCTGAACACAAGAAAACGGGGATGGGGGTGACTAAGACGGACTCGGTAGGACATATTCGATGCCCTAGGCCTACGTACTCCCTCAGTGCAATGGGAAAGTCAGAGTCAACGTAGTTCGGACGGGAACTGTGGGGGAAGGTTGCTTGCCAAGACATCGCCGTCTTGTGCCTACGTATCCTCAATCGGGCTAGAGAGAGGAAATCAGAGCAGTCGTAGTTCGACCTAACGAGGTCGGTTAGTGTTTTTTATGAGCGACGTTAGATTCGCGTCCGGCAGTTAGGGTCGATGCCTGTTTGCGACTTAGACGGAAGGTAACGTGCTCTTTTCTGAAAATGGTCTGGAACCAAACAATCCCGAAGGATAAAAAGATTTGAATTTGTTTTTGTGTTTTTTAGACAGAAGTGTTTTTTTAAGTTAGTTCATAACTTGCATTGCACCAAAGTCTAGGGCACAGGGACGAATACTTAACGAATCGTCCCAAGACAAGACGCCCGCTAAGCACTCTAGAAAGATAAGAGGAAGCCCCTCATTTCTCATTCCCCACGCTTAAGGCTCGTGCGCAATACACTTTATCTTTATTAAGTGTTTTCAAGAAGTTTTGAGATGAGAAGAGAGAAGACACAAAGGAAACTCTAAAGGGAAACTAAGAGTCCTAATGTTATCATGCAAAATGGCCCTAAGGTCAGGATTAGGAGGGAGCTAACCTAATGTTATCATGCTTGGAAGCCTAATGCTAATCCTACTCCAAGCTTAATTGAAAATTAAGTCGGACTAGGTAGCTCTAAGGGAGTGAATCCAAGACTTAAACAAGTCTTGAGACTCATGGGAAGAGAAAGAGTGAAAGAGATGAAGAAGAAAAAGAGGAAATATGAGATGAGAAACCAAAGAGGGCAGCAAGTACATCATGCATATCACATCCAATTCATATCATTAATCATGCTTCAAAAGATCACACAAGGAAAACCCACATAAACAAGTAAGAACAAACAAGAAAGGATGCAAGCAAACTTGCATAAGAAGCACAATTAAACATCATACAATTCCGTCACAAATAAAATTAAGACTTAAACAAGTCTCAAGAAAAGAAGGAGAAAGAAAACTCAAGTATGTGTTCAATCATCAACATGTTGACACAATAGAGGTACAAAGCATTTAAGTACTAAACATGATGCGCAAACAGAGCCTACTTCGAGGTAGGGCTTCAGATGTACTCAATATGCTTCTAACATGGATACAATCCTAGAATGAGGCATGAAAAATAAAATTGAGATTCTAGGGGTACCTAACGGAGAAGGTCTGTTGCCTCTTCAAAGCTCACAACAAGCTCAAGCCTCTAAGCTATTAGGCACTTCCATCAAGTAAGCAAGTCCAGTAGTCAAGCATAAAAAACAGCATCAACAACAGCGCTTCAGCACAGCACAACAGTGTATTCCAGCAATCACCAAGAACAGCATTTAACAGCTTCTTTTTCCAGGACAGAACAGATGTAATATCCAACATGACAGAATAGCAGCATTTAACAGCTTCTTTTTCCAGGACAGAACAGATGTAATATCCAGCATGACAGAATAGCAGCATTTAACAGCATGCATGTACAGAACAGCAGTGTATACATCAACATCATTTCCTACATTCAATCAACTTATGCACAAGGAGAGTTTAGCAACCAATGAGAATTCATATGCAATTTCAAGCATCAACAAGATCAAGCAAACACAAATATCTCAAGTGTCGAAGCACAAATCTCATTCAAGATCAATTGAGCCAAAAAGTTAGCAAGAACTTAATAAAGGAAAGTCAATTGAAATTCTAATCAAAATCAACTAAGAAACTATTGACATTTGAACAAAAACTCCTCAAGAAATTAATATTAATATTATCATTGTTAATCAAGAATTAACATCAAAAGTTTAGTCCAAAATAATTAATCCAAAGTCTAATCACTAACCAAAACCAAATTATTCAAACTCAAATTAAAATGAGATTAGAACTATCATAAAGATTAAAAATCTAACTCTAAAAACCAGCAAAGTAGTTAAACAAAATTAATCTAAAGCCATGAAAATTAAATCCAAAACCACAATAATCCATCACTAATTAACCAATAATTGAAATAATCAATACTATTAACCAAAAGCTAATTCCCAAGTAATCAATCAAAATTCTATTAAAAGTTCAATCAATAATTAACAAAAGGTTTAAACAAATTAATCTAATATCAGAATCAAATTAAAATAAACCTAATTAATCAAATCAACATTAAAACTAAATCAAATAACAATTAGAAGGAAAGGGTACAGCAGCAATTAGGATTCAATGGGCTTAGGAATGGAATCCTTGTTGAGCTCATTCTCATCTTTTCCTTAACCAAAACGGGCTTCCAAAAAAAAAAAGTAAGAAAAGCCCGGTCCAACACAAGACAACAATTCATCAGATTCCTCTTTTCCCTTTCACCGATCTTAAAAGAAGAAGGAAAAATCAAATGACGCAAAAGGCACGGTCAGAACTGGTTCAATCACCATCACGCGTCGCATCTGAAAAGACAGAATAAGAAACCATGGCTCGTCATCCTCATCACGCACAATCAAATTAAACCTCCTCTCCGTGCATAACTTTCTCTGAATCGGTTGGGTTTTGCTTTCGAGCTCGATCCTTCATGTGTGGTTTGTTATTGCTCAAGTTTATTATTCGTGTTCTTGTCTTAGGTCGCCATTTTCGTTTCAAGGTTCGCTTCAGGTGTGTTTCGGTTTTGATCTCAGTTCCATTTTCTCACTCTTCTTCTTCCATTTCATCTGGTTCTGAGATGATTGGATTTGTATGGGTTTTGAGCTGTTTGGATTTGTATGGGTTTTGAGCTGTTTGGATTTGGTTATGGGTGGATCAATGCTGAAGGTTCGTGAGTTGAAGGTTGAAGAGAGTAAGGAAGCTTGGTTAAAGGTTTGATGAAGGGTTGTAGATGAGGAGAGGATGAAGTTTGTTTGAGGTGAAGATATTGATGAGAGATTGCAGAGAGTTTTTTATTTAGAGGAAAGTTTGGAGATAGATGATGTGTGTTGTTGAGGTGGGTTTCGTATGAAGGTTGAGAAGGATTGGGTTAAGAATAGGGAATACGATTTGCTGTTGATGCTCAGATTTGGTTTTTGTGGGTGAAAGATGTTGGAGAAGTTAATGGATGTATTGAAGGTTTATTGAATGGTGTGGGTTATTTTTGGAGAATGAAGTTTTCAGAAGATGAAGAGGATACGGTTTTTATGGTACTGGCATGGAAACGGTTGTGGTTTTGCAGCGTAATTTTGTGAATCATTCAGCAGGTTGTGCGTGAGTGGCTACAAGATGTGAAGTCATTTTTCTTTTTGAAAGCTTGCGATGCCGTTTTGCTTTTACGGGTACAGGTCTTGGTGAGTTTGGCAATTGTGGGATTCTTGGATGAAAAATTATAGGTCCAGCTTGTGTGGAAAATTGTGGTTTTGGTTGTTAGTAAAATAAATAGAAATATATTAACATAAAAAATAATTCTAAAGTGGATATGGTTTGTGGATATATGCATTGAATTTAATTTGGACATGAAATAGCTTTAATGGATAAAAAGAAAAGAAATGGATTTGGAATGGTATTGGATCGAACAAATGGATAATGGAATGGTTTAGTGGTTATTAACATAGTGATTTAAAATATGGAGTAAAATTGGATGTGAATAAGAGTGGAAAAAAAATTGGAAAATGGTAATTTGGTTAATGAATGGATAATAATAAAAAAAAAAGGTTAAAATGAATGGATATGGACATGAATTGAAATGGATATGGTTTTATGAATTTGGTTATTGGAAAATATGGATTTGAAGAGTGGATAAATGGATTTAAATGAATTTAAAATGAAATATGGTTATGAGATGAAATGGATAATTGGTTTAGAAAAATGGATATGGATATTAGGAAATGAACAATGGATTTGAAAATCAAAAGGTGGATAACATGATTTAGCAAATGGGTAGCCAAATGAATCCAAAACCAATCCCAAACTTTTTCACGAGCCTCTAATAAAGTGCACACAGCTACCACTGAATAATCTTGCCATTTGAAACAAAAAATCCAAATTAAACATCCTCTGAATCTTTGATTAAGTGAATCCTCACATGAACCCTTGCTTGACAACCTGATGAAGTCAACAACTCAACTCTATGAACCTCTGACCCAATGCCTTTAATGATTCCTCTGGATAAGAAAACCTCAGAACTTGACGCACCTCTGAATAGGAAAATACTGATAATAAGAAAAACCTTTGATCCCATGTCTTAGAAGACCAATGCTATGCACAAATACTAATGCAAGAAATGCAAAGAAACATAAGCCAGATAGCTAAAAGTAAGAGGGCAAATTTTGGGGTGTTACAAACACTACTCCAACTTCTTTGCGGGATATACAAATATAAGGAATATAACTATTTAATAATATTCCCATTCGAGTCGCCCTCATGAAAATTAAATTAATAGAAATAGTGGATTACTTGGGAATTTAATTAAAACAATGTGGGATATCCACATCACAGATAACAACTTATCTTATACACAATAAAAGTAATGAACTAAAACATAAACTTTCGTATGTCCAACTTATTGGTTTTTCGATAATCTCGCTTGATAAATTAAGGTTAGCTCCATTAGCTCGCACATATGATGCAGTTTGACACATCTCACCTCTCTGTGGGTGACTTGTTGTATTTCAACTTTATGAGTGATAGTTCAATTTACTATTCATACTTTGCCACATTCATTTATAATCATGTACCGTAATCAAATTGATGTCTCAATTAGTTATGAACTCTTTCATGCTTCGCCACATTCACTACTAGAAAAACTACTTTTTATGACAACGATTTCACCTCAAATATCGAAAAATTGAGGTAAAATTCTTGAACACGCCATGTTTAAAAAAATACAATATATAACATCGATTATTTTGAAAACCGACGGGTAAACTTATTTAGTGTACATGCTTCGAATCCCAACAATTTCATATTGTGTTTTTATCTTATTAAAATGACGTATTCTTGAATATTTTATTTTTAATCAAAAAATACACCACTTTTCACCTTGGTTTTCTTTCCAACCAAGGTAAATATGTTTTTCCGGTGTATATAACTTTACCTTGTAACATTCACTTTCACTTGTCTATACAACACAAACAAGACCCTAACGAAGAGACATTAACAAAATATCCCTAAACAACGAGAGCCATAAAACACATATCATTTTTAATACAAAAATGTTTTGTGTTCAGGACTTTCGTTTCTTCTTTAGATATTCAAATCATTTTCTTTTACTTCTTCTCCAAAGATCTAACATGTCAAACACCACTACTCATATTGTTGTTGTTATTGTGTTGTTGAGATCCGAAACCCTAAAGGTTTTCTTTTGTTTTTTTTTGCTGTTTAAACAGGTTTATATTATAGGTTTATTGATGTTGTATTTATTGTTGATGTTGTTGTTCTCGTTGTTGAAACCCTAGACCTTAAAGGCTTAAGCTTGTTGTCGTTGTTGCTAATTAAACAAATTTATGTTATAAGTTTATTGATGTTGTTTTGTTGATGTTGTTGTTCTTGTTGTTTTGACCTTAAACTCTAGAAGTTGTTTATTGATGTTATTGTTCTTGATGTTGTTGGTTTTTTTTTTTTGTGTTGTTGTTTAATGTAAGTTGTTGTTCTTTAGTTGAGTTTATAAAATCTATATGTTGTAGTTTAGTTGTTGTTATTGTGTTTGAGTTTGAGATTGAGATTGATATTGAGATTATGTTTTTTGTGATTCTTTGTGCAACTCTCATCTTGTTCAGTCCAGTTAAGTTTATTATATCTAATGTCGATTATTTGTTTCACCAACCCCTCTTTGAACATATAACCTATTAAATAGATTTTGAAAATAATCATATGAAAAATTATGTTGTATTAAAAACACATCTTACACTGATTAATGTTTTTATAGAATTTTGTTACTCATCATTTATCTCGTGCTCTTTTAATGTTAAAATCTCTCTAATACTTCTAGTTTTTGTTAAACTTTCTTTCATATTTGTTCATTTTTTAAAGCATTAAATTGCATGTTTTCAATTATGAATTAATAGAAAAGTATGTCCTGAATAAAGAACTTGAAATATTGAAGAGATTTTAACCATGAAAGAACGTGAGATGAGTGATGAGTTACAGGATGCTTCAAAATCATTAATCGATGTATGTTGTTATTCAAATATAACACAATTGTTCGTATAATTATTTTCCTAACCAATTTTGAGAAGTTATATATTCAGTATAGGGTTTAGTGAAATAAACAATCCACATTAAATTTAATAAACTCAAAATGGTTTTACCCGTTGGTTTAATGAGAAAATTGAGGTGAAAAAAATGAAAAACCCGTCATCGGTGAAATGTCAAAACCGAGGGGACATGTGTTTTCGCCATTTTAGAATTCTAAAAAGGTCTCCATGAGGATCGAACCCATGACCTTTACACAATACGCGTCATTTTTTAAAAACTGAGAGGTAAAGTGAGCACTTTTCATGACGCCCTTCGTTGCCTCGCCTGTAGAGCTGTCAAAATGGGTTAGCCCATATGGGTCGGCCCGCCAGACCCAAAAAATCACAGGGCTTGGACATTAAAATTATAGCTCATATTTTTTGGGGCTTTTTTAGCCCAACCCTTAAAATCCCACTACCCATTAGGGATAGCCCATATGGGTCATGGGTAGCCCATGAAGCACAGATCGCTATAAATTTTAAAAAATTATATTAATATTTATATTGTCTTACTACAAAATAACACATTCATTTTTCTCATCTCCCTAAATTTTATATCTATTATATTCAATCTTTCTTTTTTTAATATTATACATTAATATAATCAACACTCTTTTCTCGTGTTCTATTAGTTTCTCTTATGTTAAATATTTGAGTATTATTTTATACAATTTTGACATGTATTGTATTCAAAAACACATTATAGTATTTATAAAAGATAATATAGTATTTAAAAATGTATTATGTTTAAAATAATATAATTTTTAATCTTATTTATAATAAATACTATGACATTTTTATTTTAATTTTTTAGTAAAAAAAAGTCTATTTAGGGTCGGGTAGCCCGAAGCCCATATAGGGCTGGGTTCGGGTAGTAATTTTCGAACCCATATTAGAAATGGATTTTTTCCCAGTCATAAAAAGGCCCAAGCCCACTAGGGCCGACCCGTTTAGGGTCGAGTAACCCATTTCGACATCTCTACTCACCTGTGAAACCGAGGTAAGACCTCTTTTTCAACCAAGGTAAAAGACATTTTTTGTTGTAGTGTAAAACGTAAACTTTCGTATATCCAGCCTATTAGTTTTTTGGCAATCTCACTTGATAAATTAAGGTTAACTCCATAAGCTCGCACATATGATGTCGTTTGACATATCTCACCTATATGTGGGTGACTTGATGTCTTTCAACTTTGTGAGTGATAATTCAATTTACTGTTTATGCTTCACCACATTCATTTATAATCGTGTACCGTAATAAACTTGATACATCCATTAGTTGTGTATTCTTTTTAGCTTCACCAATCCTAATATTTATCTTGGAGTACATACTTGATGAACTTTAAACAACCATAGTTTAACATTACTCCAATTTCTTTGTGGGAGGTACAAATACAAGTAATATAAATGTTTAAAAATATTTCCATTCGAGTTGCCCTCATGAAAATTAACTTAATATATAATTAAATAGTGGATTACTTGTGAATTTAATTAAAACAATGTGAGATATCCATAACAGACACAATAACTTGTCTTATCCATAATAAAAGTAATTAACTAAAACGTAAACTTTCGTATGTCAAACTTATTGGTTTTTCGGCAATCTCGCTTGATAAATTAAGGTTAGCTCCATTAGCTTGCACATGTGATGCAATTTGACATATCTCGCCTCTTTATGGGTGACTTATTGTCTTTCAACTTTGTGAGTGATAATTCAATTTACTGTTCATGGTTCACCACATTAATTTATAATCGTGTATTGTAATCAACTCGATGCCACCATTAGTTGTGTATTCTTTCTAGCTTTACCAATCCCAATATTTATCTTAGAGTACGTATTTTATGAACCGCAAACAACCACATTTTAACATTACTCCATTTTTTTTAAGGAGATACAAATACAACGAATATAACTATTTAATAATATTCTCATTCGAGTCGCCCCATGAAAATCAACTTAATAGAGACAGTGGATTAATTAGGAATTTAATTAAAACAAGGTGGGGTATATATACTTTAAGGCAAAGCAGCATTAGTTCCTTTAGTTACTTGGTCAACATTGATTCCTCTAGTTACAAGGTGTGTGTTTGTGTGTGTGTGCGCGCTTATGCGTGCGTGTGTGTAGATGTGTGTGTGTGTGTGTATGTGTGTGTGTGTGCGCGTGCATGTGCATGTGTGTACGTGTTAGTGTGTGTATGTATGTGAGAGTGTGCACATGTGTGTGTGCGTGTGTATGTATGTACGTGTGTGTGTGTGTGCATGTGTACGAGTGCACGCGTGTGTGCGTGTGTGTGAATAAATATGTTGGACTTCCACAGGAAGATCCATTATTCCCCTAAAGGCGAATACATTTGTTGGGTTCCACAAGAAAATCCTTGTTTCCCTTTTAGGCAAATACATTTGTTGGACTTCCACAGGAAGATCCATGTTGCCCCTCGAGACAAATACATTTGCTAGATTTCCACAGGAATATCCTTACTGCCCATCGAGGTGAATACATTCATCAGACTTTCACAAGAAGATCATTGTCGCCCCTTGAGGCGAATACATTCGTCGAACTTCCATATGAAGATCCTTGTCGTCCCTCGAGACGAATACATTCGCTAGAATTCCAAAGAAGATCCTTATCGTGCTCTGAGGCAAATATATTCGCTGGACTTCCACATGAAGATCCTTGTTGCCCCTCAAAGCGAATACATTCGTTGGACTTCCACATGAAGATCCTCGTCGTCCCTCGAGGTGAATACATTTGCTGGACTTCCACATGAAAATCCTTGCAGCCCCTCGAGGCCAACACATTTGCTTGAATTCCACAGGAAAATCCTTGCTGCCCTCGAGGCAAACACATTTTCTTGAATTCCACAAGAAGATCCTTGCCTCCCCTCGAGGCAAATACATTTGTTGGACTTTCGAAAGAACATCTTTGTCACCCATCGTGGTGAATACATTCAATGGATTTCCACAGGAAGAACCTTACCGTACCTTGAGGCGAATACACTTGTTGGACTTTCACTGAAAGATCTTTGCTGCCCCTCGATGAGAATACATTCGCTGCACTTCCATAAGAAGATCCTTGCGGCCCCTCGACGCGAATACATTTGTTAGACTTCCACAAGAAAATCCTTTTCATCTCTTAAGACGAATACATTCGTTGTACTTCTATAGGAAGATCCTTGCCACACCTCGAGGCGAATACATTCGTTGGACTTCCTATTTTCGCCCCTTGAGGCGAATACATTTGCTAGACTTCTACAAGAAGATCCTTGTCATCCACTCGATGTGAATAAATTCGCTGGACTTCCACAAGAAGATCATTGTTGCCCCTTCGAGGAGAGTACATTTGCTGGACTTCCACGAGAAGATCCTTGCCGCCCGTCAAGGCAAATACATTCGTTGGACTTCAACAGGAAGATCCTTGTCGCCCCATTGAAGAAAATATATTCGGTGGACTTCCACAGGAATATCCTTGTCACCCTTCGAGGCAAATACATTCATCAGACTTCCATAAGAAGATAATTGCCGCTCCTCGAGGTGAATGCATTCGTTGGACTTCCATATGTAGATCCTTGTCGTCCCTTGAGGCGAATACATTTGTTGGACTTCCATAGGAAGACCGTTGTCGCGCTTCGAGGTGAATACATTCGGTGGACTTCCATATGAAGATCCTTGTTACCCCTCAAAGTGAATACATTCATTGGACTTCCAAATGAAGATCCGCGTCGCCCCTCGAGATGAATACATTTGTTGGACTTCCATATGAAAATCCTTGCTGCCCCTCGAGGTGAACACATTTGCTTGAATTCCACAGGAAAATCCTTGTCGCCCCTTGAAGCGAACACATTTTCTTGAATTCCACAGGAAGATCCTTGTCGCCCCTCGAGGCAAATACATTTGCTTGACTTTCGCAGGAATATCCTTGTCGCCCATCGTGGAAAATACATTCACTGGATTTCCACAGGAAGAACCTTACAGTACCTTGAGGCGATTACATTCGTTGGACTTCCACAGGAAGATCCTTACCTCCCCTCGATGAGAATACATTCGCTGGACTTTCACAAGAAGATCTTTGCGGCCCCTCGAGGCGAATACATTAGCTGGACTTCCACAAGAAGATCCTTTATGTCCCTTAAGGCGAATACATTCGTTGTACTTCCATAGGAAAATCCTTGCTGCCCCTCGAGGCGAATACATTTGTTGGACAACCTGTTTTTGCCCCTAAAGGCGAATACATTCGCTGGACTTCTACAGGAAGATCCTTGTCGTCCCCTCTATGTAAATACATTTACTGGACTTCCACATGAATCCCATTGCCGCCCCTTCGAGGTTAATACATTTGTTGGACTTCCACAGGAAGATCCTTGCCGCCCATCGAGGTAAATACATACGTTAGACTTCAACAGGAAGATCCTTGCCGCCCCTTGAAGAAAATATATTCGGTGGACTTCCACAGAAATATTCTTGCTCCCATCGAGGAAAATTCATTCATAAAACTTCCACAAGAAGATCCCAGGAAAACCTCTGCCACGCTCTCAAACTATATCGATACGTGGGTTATGGTATACCTAAGAGGCGCGACCTGTATCAAGCCCTAGAGACTTGATTTCCAATCTTGTTAGAAGGCTTGACAAATGTCCCACATGAAAGGTTAACAAGACTCACCCAAGGGACTCAATGTTCCCCCAGTCGTCCCATTATTTGAGGAACTTAACTTCTTTAAGCTAATTAAATACTCACCTGAGAGACTAAGTGTCTCGTAAGCTAGACCACATATTACTACACTTGAGGGACTTGCGCCCCCTCAGGCGGGGTTACTTATAATAAATCACGCCTAAGAGGTGCGACGTGTATCAAGTCCGGAAGATTTAATTTCCACTTTTGCCAGAAGGCAAGACGAAAGTCCAACCTCAAAGGTCAACACGCCTCACCTGAGGAATCCATTGTTCCCTCAGCCAGACCTTACATTATTCGAGGAATTTAGCTTCTTCAAGCTAATTAAATCCTCGCTCGAGAGACTTAATGTCTTATCAGTCAAGCCACATATTACTACTCTTGAGGGACTTAGCACCCCCTCACGCAGGGTTACTTCTAATAAGTCACGCCTAAGAGGTGTGTCCTCTATAAAGCCCTAGATACTTGATTTCCAGTCTTGCTAAATGACTCGGCGAAGTCCCGCCTAAAAGGTCAACACGCCTTGCCTGAGGGACTCAGTGTTCCCCCAGGTTGGCCATACATTATTCGAGGAGCTTAGCTTTTTCAAACTAATTAAATCCTCGTCTGGGAGACTTAGTGTCTCGTCAGCCGAGCCACATATTACTACACCTAAAGGACTAAACGTCCCCTCATACAGGGTTACTTCTAATAAATCATGCATAACATGCGCGACTTGTATCAAGTCTCAAATACTTGATTTTTAATATTGCTAGAGGACTCGATGAAAGTCTCGCATGATAGGTTAACACGCCTCGCCTGAGGGACTCAATGTTCCCCCAACCGAGTCATACATTATTTGAGGAACTTAACTTCTTCAACCTAATTCAATCCTAGTATAAGAGACTTAATGTGCCATCAGCCGAGCTGCATATTACTACGCCTGAGGGACTTAGCGCCCCTCAGACGGGGTTATTTTTAATAAATCACGTCTAAGAGGCGTGACCCATATAAAGGCCTGGAGACTTGATTCCCATTCTTGCTATAGGGCTTGGCGAATGTCCCACCTAGAAGGTCAACACACTTCGCCTAAGGGACTCATTGTTCCCTCAGCCGGACCATACATTATTCGAGGAACTTAGCTTTTTCAAGCTAATTAAATCATCTCCTAATGGATTTAGTGTCTCGTCATCCGAACCACATATTACTATGCCAGAGGGACTCAGTGCCCCATCAACTAGGCCATTAAGTATTGTGCTCAAGTTTTTAACTCTCGAATGACAACTAATGTATCGCAAAGGAAAGTACTAACGTTCAAGATATTCCTTTTCCCGTATGTGATAAACACTTCGTCGTCCGTCTAAGGTCTCTTGCCAAAGGGACTATGTAGTGTTATATTTGCAAGAGGACTTGCCTAGGGCGATGCCCCGGTGACCGCCCTAGGAAAAGGCGGCGACGAAGACCGTTTAAGGGAGGTATCGCCTCGCCCACGTAGGAAAACGTGGGATGAGACATGTCTTGGATAGAGGTAAAGCCAAAGTCATAAACTGACCCATGAATCCCTTGGAAATATGGATTTAACCGTCCATCTTTGACTAGGTCGGCGACGACCTTTTCCAAGAAAACCCTTGCCCCACGAGGCTTATATAAATACACCATATCCAAAGGGAGAAAGGACAAACTCTCATTCACATACACTGCCCACTACTTAGAGAGCATCACACTCCCAGTAGCCCTAATACCTTATCAACCCAATTGTCTGCCCGCACTTGTTGAAGCGGTAAAGCGGCAAGCAAAAATATTTATTTTCGGAAGAATTCCCTCCGGGATTTATGTCGTCTCCACAGAGATCGGTTCAAGGGAAAGAATGTCATTCGACAATCTCTCACGTTTATGTAGAGCTGTCAAAATGAGTTACCCGGTCCTAAACGGGCCGGCCCTGATGGACTCGAGTTTTTTAAGGTTAGGCCAAAAAAGCTCATTTCTAATATGGGTTCGAAAATTACAATCCGAGCCCGGCCCTAAATGGGCTTCTTTTAATAAAAAATTAAAATTAAAATGCCATAATATTTATTATAAATAAAATAAAAAATTATATTATTTTAAACATAATACATTTTTAAGTATTATATATATCTTTTATCAATACTATAATGTGTTTTTAAATACAATACATGTCTGAATTGTATAAAATAATACTCAAATATTTGACATAAGGGAAACTAATAGAAAACGAGAAAAGTGTGTTGATTATATTAATGTATAATATTTAAAAGAGAAATATTGAATAGAATATATATAAAATTTAGTGAGGTGAGAAAAATTAATTTGTTATTTTGGAGTAAGATAATATAAGTATTAGTAATTTTTTAAAATTTATAGTGATATGGGCCTAATGGGCTACCCATGGCCCATATGGGCTAGCCCTAATGGGTAGCGAGCTTTTTAGGGCTGGGCTAAAAAGGCCCTAAAAATACGGGCTCTAATTTTAAGGCCCAAGCCCAATGATTCTTCGGGCCTGGTGGGTCGGCCCATGTGGGCTAGCCCATTTTGACGGTTCTATGTTTATGAGTTTGGATTAAAATGGTTTAAACATAGAAACAGAAAAGTAAATATTAAAACAAAAAGAATTCATTCTTCAGAGAGAAGAAACTTATCCGACATGCACATAATCGACTCCTCACAAACTTAAACTTACCGACCAGTTATACTCAACCTACAATACTCTTCAATATCACCTAACATCGCTCACAACCAAGGTTATGTCTAACACAAAGTTGAGAGAATAACCGTGTTACCATCGTCGACACTCTCGCACCCGACTCAAGACACGGAGGCATTAAGCTTCGACGCCTATTGAAGATTGTTAGCTCTAAATCTATCTATAGAATCCAGAAACTAACAGATAATCATCCCTAATCGAAGTTTGTTAGGAATATCTCTAACGCAACCCAAACCCCGCGCATAAAGCAAAAATCAGAGAAAATCATCAATAGAGATTTGTAACGCAGATTTCATACAACGCCATGGGCGACAAATATACATGAGTTCAAAGTAAATACATATACAACAACCCAACATAGAAGAAAAACACAAAGAATAAGAGAAATAAACCAAACATCTCGCGGATTGTCAAAGCCCATCGACGATCAATCCACCCCGGTTCATCCGTATGCAAGCTTCCATGTTGTTTTCTAAGCTAATCTACTGAAAAATGAAGTTTGATGGAGTTGGGAGCAAAAATCCCAAAAATCATAACCTAAAAAATGGTAAAAATGAACTTATAAACATCGCAAATTTTGTCACGTTCGCTAAGCGAACGTTTTACTCGCAAAGCAAGCCTCAAAAAGTGGCACTTAAGTGCCTACGAAACAGTTAAACCGACTCTGCACGAACATTCGCTGGAAAGTTCGCTTTGCGAACTTTCTGGCGAACATTCGCTGGGAAGTTCGCTTTCCTAACTTTGGTCCCTTTTTCTACTGTCTCGTTCACTGGGAAGTTCGCTTTGCTAACTTTGGTCCCTTTTTGCTCCCAACCCTTGTTTTGAGCATAACTTTTGAACCGTAACTCGGATTGACGCACGGTCGGAAGCGTTGGAAAGCTTATTCAATGCTCTACACAACAATGGCAAAATATCATTGCTTAAATACCTACAAAAATGAGAGAAAATCAATTAAACTCATTGATATTTATACGATACGCAATATATACACTAAAATGTAAAGTAAACGTATTTATAAACAAATCGGAGTTTATTCGAACGATATTAACCAAAAAGTATCGATAAGTGCAACAAAACTTATATACAAAAGTAGGTACAATTTGCACTTATCAAACTCTCCCCAACTTAAACTTGTTTGTCCTCAAACAAGAATCAAGCGACTCAAAGAAACAGAGTGACAACTAAACAATCACGAATCAACAAGTTTTGAAAAACGGAAACAAATGTATGGTTCAAATGAATAACGGTACACACAAAGTAAATACTTACCACTAAACTACGACGATAACATAGTCACGAAACAAATGCAAAAGACAAAAATCATGCCAAACCATCCTAAAACAACACAAGTTCAAATTTGAATCACACCTAACAAAAACAATCATCGGTAGATGAAAAACACAAAATAAGGTACTTATCACTCACACAAAAATCATGTAAACAATAGACTAAATTATGCAACCATCCAAAAATCATATTGAACATATAAAGGCAAGAATCACAAGGACTTTCAAGGTTGTAACGTGGTCGGGTAAACAAACAAGGGGCAATTTCTAAAGGTAATTGAAACAAAAACTTGCCTAAACCTAAGGGAGTGATCAACTCACAAAGACTCAAACACAAAATTCCAATCAACTTCTTCCAAAATCCCAAGTGTTACACAAAACACAATACTTATTTAGCACAATTATTTGAACTCTTTTTGTTTCCTTTCTCAAGGATTTTCTTTGTCTTTCATTTTTTTTCTTCTATTTTCTTTGTCATATTTTTCTCTTTTTTCTTTTCTTTTTCATCCTCATAGAAACCAACCAATGAGTAAACAATCATTCTCTCCCCAACTTGAATTCAACCACATTATCACGTGAATACTCCCTACTTTCTAAGGCAAGGCAAAAATTCATACAACAACACAAAGTTGAGGGTTCAAGAAAAAACAAAATCCATTCAAAAATAAGTGAACTAAATACTCATAGACAAGCATTAAGTTTAAATAAAATATGGATCAAAAAGCTCAAAGGGGTTACGAATGATCACACGCTCACAAGGTGAATTGACTATTTGGCTAGGTAGTTGTGCTCAAAATGAAACAAAATGCCTTGATCCTGTTCATGCTTTCATATAATCAACACAAACAAAAGATTAAGCATAATAAAATCCAGTTAGAACAAGAATGTTGGTACTCCGCATATATGAACAATGGAAAACCACCTCACAAAAAGGTTGGGAACTAAAGTGATTCACAATAAGAACAAGTATACAAAAGAATGAATGACATGGAAGTTTGTAAAAAGCCAAAGTATCATGAATATGCTAAAGTCAAGAAAGCGATAAACACAAACCTTGGACGTGTATCAAACTTTAAACACTATCATTACCACGTATTCGCAAGTTGAAACGATCAAACTTAGAACATCACCAAATTTCCTCAAGCAACTCAAAATAAGCTCATTGACAAACACAAAAACTATTAATATAAACACTAAAAGACCGGGTGAAAATGGATTAAACAAGTTGTAAAGTGAAGATTTGAGAATTTCACGAAAAATTCGAGTACAACTTGTTTAATGAATGTTCACCACACTACCTAAGCTAAACCACAGCAAAAGAAAATAATACAACATGCTTGTTTTACGTCGTAAGCTCGATGCCTTTACAATGCTTAGCTAGTAACTTCCTTCCTTCATGCCATAGTGATGTCTCACCACGCAAACCAAAAGCAAGTGTCCTAACCAAACACTTAAACAAACGTTAAAATGTACAAGTATCAATATAAACAAGTGAAAATAGACAATATGTACGATATCTACAAAACTAAAAAACAAAGAAACTATCGCAATGCGATTCAATATCAAAACCAATCCCCGACAACGACGCCATTTTGTTGAAGCGGTAAAGCGGCAAGCAAAAATATTTATTTTCGGAAGAATTCCCTCCGGGATTTATGTCGTGCCCACAGGATCGGTTCGAGGGAAAGAATAACGTTCGACAATCTCTCCCGTTTATGAGCTTGGATTAAAATGGTTTAAACATAGAAACAGAAAAGTAAATATTAAAACAAAAAGAATTCATTCTTCATAAAGAAGAAACTTATCCGGCATGCACATAATCGACTCCTTAAAAACTTAAACTTACCGACCAGTTATACTCAACCTACAATACTCCTCAATATCACCCAACATCGCTCACAACCAAGGTTATGTCTAACGCAAAGTTGAGAGAACAACCGTGTTACCACCGTCGACACTCTCACACCTGACTCAAGACACAGAGGCATTAAGCTTCGACGCCTATTAAAGATTGTTAGCTCTAAATCTATCTCTAGAATTCAGAAACTAACAGATAATCATCCCTAATCGAAGTTTGCGAGGATTATCTCTAACGCAACCCAAACCCCGCGCATAAAGCAAAAATCAGAGACAATCACCAATAGAGATTTGTAAAGCAGATTTCATACAACGCCATGGGCGGCAAATATACATGAGTTCAAAGTAAATACATATACAACAACCCAACATAAAAGAAAAACACAAAGAAGAAGAGAAATAAACCAAACATCTCGCGGATTGTCAAAGCCCATCGACGATCAATCCACCTCGGTTCATCCGTATGCAAGCTTCCATGTTGTTTTCTAAGCTAATCTACTGAAAAATGAAGTTTGATGGAGTTGGGAGCAAAAATCCCCAAAACCATAACCTAAAAAATGGTAAAAATGAACTTATAAACATTACAAATTCTGTGACGTTCGCTAAGCGAACGTTTTACACGCAAAGCGAGCCTAAAAAAGTGGCACTTAAGTGCCTACGGAACAGTTAAACCGACTCTGCACGAACATTCGCTGGGAAGTTCGCTTTCCTAACTTTGGTCCCTTTTTCTACTGTCTCGTTCACTGGGAAGTTCGCTTTGCTAACTTTGGTCCCTTTTTGCTCCCAACCCTTGTTTTGAGCATAACTTTTGAACCGTAACTCGGATTGACGTACGGTCGGAAGCGTTGGAAAGCTTATTCAATGCTCTACACAACAATGGCAAAATATCATTGCTTAAATACCTACAAAAATGAGAGAAAATCAATTAAACTAATTGATATTTATACGATACGCAATATATACACTAAAATGTAAAGTAAACGTATTTATAAACAAATCAGAGTTTATTCGAACGATATTAACCAAAAAGTATCGATAAGTGTAACAAAACTTATATACAAAAATAGGTACAATTTGCACTTATCAAACTCTCCCTAACTTAAACTTGTTTGTCCTCAAACAAGAATCAAGCGACTCAAAGAAACAGAGTGACAACTAAACAATCACAAATCAACAAGTTTTGAAAAACGGAAACAAATGTATGGTTCAAATGAATAACGGTACACACAAAGTAAATACTTACCACTAAACTACGACGATAACATAGTCACGAAACAAATGCAAAAGACAAAAATCATGCCAAACCATCCTAAAACAACACAAGTTCAAATGTGAATCACACCTAACAAAAACAATCATCGGTAGATGAAAAACACAAAATAAGGTACTTATCACTCACACAAAAATCATGTAAACAATAGACTAAATTATGCAACCATCCAAAAATCATATTGAACATATAAAGGCAAGAATCACAAGGACTTTCAAGGTTGTAACGTGGTCGGGTAAACAAACAAGGGGCAATTTCTAAAGGTAATTGAAACAAAAACTTGCCTAAACCTAAGGGAGTGATCAACTCACAAAGACTCAAACACAAAATTCCAATCAACTTCTTCCAAAATCCCAAGTGTTACACAAAACACAATACTTATTTAGCACAATTATTTAAACTCTTTTTGTTTCCTTTCTCAAGGATTTTCTTTGTCTTTCATTTTTTTTCTTCTATTTTCTTTGTCATATTTTTCTCTTTTTTCTTTTCTTTTTCATCCTCATAGAAACCAACCAATGAGTAAACAATCATTCTCTCCCCAACTTGAATTCAACCACATTATCACGTGAATACTCCCTACTTTCTAAGGCAAGGCAAAAATTCATACAACAACACAAAGTTGAGGGTTCAAGAAAAAACAAAATCCATTCAAAAATAAGTGAACTAAATACTCATAGACAAGCATTAAGTTCAAATAAAATATGGATCAAAAAGCTCAAAGGGGTTACGAATGATCACACGCTCACAAGGTGAATTGACTATTTGGCTAGGTAGTTGTGCTCAAAATGAAACAAAATGCCTTGATCCTGTTCATGCTTTCATATAATCAACACAAACAAAAGATTAAGCATAATAAAATCCAGTTAGAACAAGAATGTTGGTACTCCGCATATATGAACAATGGAAAACCACCTCACAAAAAGGTTGGGAACTAAAGTGATTCACAATAAGAACAAGTATACAAAAGAATGAATGACATGGAAGTTTGTAAAAAGCCAAAGTATCATGAATATGCTAAAGTCAAGAAAGCGATAAACACAAACCTTGGACGTGTATCAAACTTTAAACACTATCATTACCACGTATTCGCAAGTTGAAACGATCAAACTTAGAACATCACCAAATTTCCTCAAGCAACTCAAAATAAGCTCATTGACAAACACAAAAACTATTAATATAAACACTAAAAGACCAGGTGAAAATGGATTAAACAAGTTGTAAAGCGAAGATTTGAGAATTTCACGAAAAATTCGAGTACAACTTGTTTAATGAATGTTCACCACACTACCTAAGCTAAACCACAGCAAAAGAAAATAATACAACATGCTTGTTTTACGTCGTAAGCTCGATGCCTTTACAATGCTTAGCTAGTAACTTTCTTCCTTCATGCCATAGTGATGTCTCACCACGCAAACCAAAAGCAAGTGTCCTAACCAAACACTTAAACAAACGTTAAAATGTACAAGTATCAATATAAACAAGTGAAAATAGACAATATGTACGATATCTACAAAACTAAAAAACAAAGAAACTATCGCAATGCGATTCAATATCAAAACCAATCCCCGACAACGACGCCATTTTGTTGAAGCGGTAAAGCGGCAAGCAAAAATATTTATTTTCGGAAGAATTCCCTCCGGGATTTATGTCGTGCCCACAGGATCGGTTCGAGGGAAAGAATAACGTTCGACAATCTCTCCCGTTTATGAGCTTGGATTAAAATGGTTTAAACATAGAAACAGAAAAGTAAATATTAAAACAAAAAGAATTCATTCTTCAGAAAGAAGAAACTTATCCGGCATGCACATAATCGACTCCTTAAAAACTTAAACTTACCGACCAGTTATACTCAACCTACAATACTCCTCAATATCACCCAACATCGCTCACAACCAAGGTTATGTCTAACGCAAAGTTGAGAGAACAACCGTGTTACCACCGTCGACACTCTCACACCTGACTCAAGACACAGAGGCATTAAGCTTCGACGCCTATTAAAGATTGTTAGCTCTAAATCTATCTCTAGAATTCAGAAACTAACAGATAATCATCCCTAATCGAAGTTTGCGAGGATTATCTCTAACGCAACCCAAACCCCACGCATAAAGCAAAAATCAGAGACAATCACCAATAGAGATTTGTAAAGCAGATTTCATACAACGCCATGGGCGGCAAATATACATGAGTTCAAAGTAAATACATATACAACAACCCAACATAAAAGAAAAACACAAAGAAGAAGAGAAATAAACCAAACATCTCGCGGATTGTCAAAGCCCATCGACGATCAATCCACCTCGGTTCATCCGTATGCAAGCTTCCATGTTGTTTTCTAAGCTAATCTACTGAAAAATGAAGTTTGATGGAGTTGAGAGCAAAAATCCCCAAAACCATAACCTAAAAAATGGTAAAAATGAACTTATAAACATTACAAATTCTGTCACGTTCGCTAAGCGAACGTTTTACACGCAAAGCGAGCCTAAAAAAGTGGCACTTAAGTGCCTACGGAACAGTTAAACCGACTCTGCACGATCATTCGCCGGGAAGTTCGCTTTCCTAACTTTGGTCCCTTTTTCTACTGTCTCGTTCACTGGGAAGTTCGCTTTGCTAACTTTGGTCCCTTTTTGCTCCCAACCCTTGTTTTGAGCATAACTTTTGAACCGTAACTCGGATTGACGCACGGTCGGAAGCGTTGGAAAGCTTATTCAATGCTCTACACAACAATGGCAAAATATCATTGCTTAAATACCTACAAAAATGAGAGAAAATCAATTAAACTAATTGATATTTATACGATACGCAATATATACACTAAAATGTAAAGTAAACGTATTTATAAACAAATCGGAGTTTATTCGAACGATATTAACCAAAAAGTATCGATAAGTGCAACAAAACTTATATACAAAAATAGGTACAATTTGCACTTATCAAACTCTCCCCAACTTAAACTTGTTTGTCCTCAAACAAGAATCAAGCGACTCAAAGAAACAGAGTGACAACTAAACAATCACGAATCAACAAGTTTTGAAAAACGGAAACAAATGTATGGTTCAAATGAATAACGGTACACACAAAGTAAATACTTACCACTAAATTACGACGATAACATAGTCACGAAACAAATGCAAAAGACAAAAATCATGCCAAACCATCCTAAAACAACACAAGTTCAAATGTGAATCACACCTAACAAAAACAATCATCGGTAGATGAAAAACACAAAATAAGGTACTTATCACTCACACAAAAATCATGTAAACAATAGACTAAATTATGCAACCATCCAAAAATCATATTGAACATATAAAGGCAAGAATCACAAGGACTTTCAAGGTTGTAACGTGGTCGGGTAAACAAACAAGGGGCAATTTCTAAAGGTAATTGAAACAAAAACTTGCCTAAACCTAAGGGAGTGATCAACTCACAAAGACTCAAACACAAAATTCCAATCAACTTCTTCCAAAATCCCAAGTGTTACACAAAACACAATACTTATTTAGCACAATTATTTGAACTTTTTTTGTTTCCTTTCTCAAGGATTTTCTTTGTCTTTCATTTTTTTTTCTTCTATTTTCTTTGTCATATTTTTCTCTTTTTTCTTTTCTTTTTCATTCTCATAGAAACCAACCAATGAGTAAACAATCATTCTCTCCCCAACTTGAATTCAACCACATTATCACGTGAATACTCCCTACTTTCTAAGGCAAGGCAAAAATTCATACAACAACACAAAGTTGAGGGTTCAAGAAAAAACAAAATCCATTCAAAAATAAGTGAACTAAATACTCATAGACAAGCATTAAGTTCAAATAAAATATGGATCAAAAAGCTCAAAGGGGTTACGAATGATCACACGCTCACAAGGTTAATTGACTATTTGGCTAGGTAGTTGTGCTCAAAATGAAACAAAATGCCTTGATCCTGTTCATGCTTTCATATAATCAACACAAACAAAAGATTAAGCATAATAAAATCCAGTTAGAACAAGAATGTTGGTACTCCGCATATATGAACAATGGAAAACCACCTCAAAAAAAGGTTGGGAACTAAAGTGATTCACAATAAGAACAAGTATACAAAAGAATGAATGACATGGAAGTTTGTAAAAAGCCAAAGTATCATGAATATGCTAAAGTCAAGAAAGCGATAAACACAAACCTTGGACGTGTATCAAACTTTAAACACTATCATTACCACGTATTCGCAAGTTGAAACGATCAAACTTAGAACATCACCAAATTTCCTCAAGCAACTCAAAATAAGCTCATTGACAAACACAAAAACTATTAATATAAACACTAAAAGACCGGGTGAAAATGGATTAAACAAGTTGTAAAGTGAAGATTTGAGAATTTCACGAAAAATTCGAGTACAACTTGTTTAATGAATGTTCACCACACTACCTAAGCTAAACCACAGCAAAAGAAAATAATACAACATGCTTGTTTTACGTCGTAAGCTCAACGCCTTTACAATGCTTAGCTAGTAACTTCCTTCCTTCATGCCATAGTGATGCCTCACCGCGCAAACCAAAAGCAAGAGTCCTAACCAAACACTTAAACAAACGTTAAAATGTACAAGTATCAATATAAACAAGTGAAAATAGACAATATGTACGATATCTACAAAACTAAAAGACAAAGAAACTATCGCAATGCGATTCAATATCAAAACCAATCCCCGACAACGGTGCCATTTTGTTGAAGCGGTAAAGCGGCAAGCAAAAATATTTATTTTCGAAAGAATTCCCTCTGGGATTTATGTCGTGTCCATAGGATCGGTTCGAGGGAAAGAATGACGTTCGACAATCTCTCCCGTTTATGAGTTTGGATTAAAATGGTTTAAACATAGAAACAGAAAAGTAAATATTAAAATAAAAAGAATTCATTCTTCAGAAAGAAGAAACTTATCCGGCATGCACATAATCGACTCCTCAAAAACTTAAACTTACCGACCAGTTATACTCAACCTACAATACTCCTCAATATCACCCAACATCGCTCACAACCAAGGTTATGTCTAACGCAAAGTTGAAAGAACAACCGTGTTACCATCGTCGACACTCTCGCACCCGACTCAAGACACAGAGGCATTAAGCTTCGACGCCTATTAAAGATTGTTAGCTCTAAATCTATCTCTAGAATCCAGAAACTAACAGATAATCGTCCCTAATCGAAGTTTGCGAGGATTATCTCTAACGCAACCCAAACCCCGCGCATGAAGCAAAAATCAGAGACAATCACCAATAGAGATTTGTAAAGCATATTTCATACAACGCCATGGGCGACAAATATACATGAGTTCAAAGTAAATACATATACAACAACCCAACATATAAGAAAAACACAAAGAAGAAGAGAAATAAACCAAACATCTCGCAGATTGTCAAAGCCCATCGACGATCAATCCACCCCGGTTCATCCGTATGCAAGCTTCCATGTTATTTTCTAAGCTAATCTACTGAAAAATGAAGTTTGATGGAGTTGGGAGCAAAAATCCCCAAAACCATAACCTAAAAAATGGTAAAAATGAACTTATAAACATTACAAATTCTGTCACGTTCGCTAAGCGAGCCTCAAAAAGTGGCACTTAAGTGCCTACGGAACAGTTAAACCGACTCTGCACAAACATTCGCTGGAAAGTTCGCTTTGCGAACTTTCTGGCGAACATTCGCTGGGAAGTTCGCTTTGCTAACTTTGGTCCCTTTTTCTACTGTCTCGTTCGCTGGGAAGTTCGCTTTGCTAACTTTGGTCCCTTTTTGCTCCCAACCCTTATTTTGACCATAACTTTTGAACCGTAACTCGGATTGACGCACGGTCGAAAGCGTTGGAAAGCTTATTCAATGATCTATACAACAATGACAAAATATCATTGCTTAAATACCTACAAAAATGAGAGAAAATCAATTAAACTCAATGATATTTACACGATACGCAATATATACACTAAAATGTAAAGTAAATGTATTTATAAACAAATCGGAGTTTATTCGAACGATATTAACCAAAAAGTATCGATAAGTGTAACAAAACTTATATACAAAAATAGGTACAATTTACACTTATCAGCACTCTGGCAGCGTTGACCACCATACATGGCCTCTCACCTCACGTGAGCTGGTCCCTCGGATAATCTCAACAAAAACCATACAGGGCTTCTTGCTTCTGTAGGCAAACTCTCACTTACTAAATCGTAATATATCTACTAAGGTCTCTAAGTCTCCCTGCCCTTGTAGGGGAAACACACACCCCTATAATGTTCGACTAGTACAAATAATATAACATTTTGGAGTTTTTTTAAAACAATACATTTAAATAGTAAACATGTAAATAACACAGGTTGGATCATTGACCTTTTTGAGTTAAAAACATTTTTCTTTAACGCTACACCAACTAACTTACATTATACAATAATATATAATTTAAACAACTAATATTTAGAGGCCTTGAAACATTGGCCTTGAACAACTAATTTAAACAATTAATTTTAAGGCCCTTATTTTTTAGAGGCCTTGAACTATAGGTCTCGTTGTCTTGGCCAAGATCGACCATGATAATTATTAATTAATTAAAATAAAACAATTTTTTATATAAATAAATTATAGAAAATTAAAAGTAATTAAAATATTTATGTAAGTATTATAAAAAAAATGAGTTTCGGAAGAAGTAAGAAGAAACAATAAATTGAGAAAAAAAAAAGAATATATTAAAACTAGAAAAATTGCATCAAAATAAAAAAAGAAAGAAGAGCAGTAACATTTAAAGAAATAAAAAAATGTAAAATTGAGAAAAAAAAAATTAATATGTGACCTTTCATTTGATATCTTTGAAAATTTGAAAGTTTTTGATGATTTAATTGTGTAGGTTAGATTTGAGGAGCACAATAGTTAACATGAAAATTATTACTAGTTATTATTAATAATATTAATGAGAGTAATAATGGAAATTTTAAAATAATTAAATAATAAAATAAAATAAAACAATTTTTATATATATAAGTTAGGAGAAATTAGAAGTAAGTAAATTTTTTATATTAGTAGTACATCATATAAAATTCTTAAATAAATAATTTAGAAAAAATTAGAAGTAAATAGTTTTTTATATAAATAATAGAAAAACGAGCTTTGAAATAAAGAAGAGATAAAAATAATAATAAAAAAATAAAGAAGAGATAAAAATAATAATAAAAAATATTAAAAATAAAGAACTTTATGAAAAAAAAGTAACAATAAAAGAAATGAGAAAAGATATTAAATTGGAAAAACACTTAAAAATATGACTTTTGATTTGATATCTCTGAAATTGATTAGTTTTCAATGACTTAATTGCTTATTTGAAAGACAGAATAGTTAAAGACTTTATTATCATTATTATTATTATTAATTATTAAATAAATAAATATTTTATTTTTTATGCAAAATCACATGGAAGAATGCAAAACTAGTGAAGAAATTAATTTAATTGAGACTAATGAGGGGAAGTTAGAATTTATTAAAATTTATATTTGTAAAGGATTTATAATAGAATATTTAGATTATACTCTAAATATTTATGCTATATATTTAAATATTATTTGAATGATTTTTGTTATTTTATTTTTTAATTTATTTTATAAATCAACTTTAAAAAAGTATTTAAAAAACAAAAAAAATGTTTGCTAATCTTATTAAAAAAAATTATTTTAGATATAATAAACAAAAAAATTTGTTTGAAAGATTTATTTTTAAAATATGTTTTAAAAACTAAAAACAGAGGAATTTATTTTATACATATTTAATTTTTTTACTATTTTCTCTCTCAAATTTAATGAAAAATAAATTAACTCATAATACATTTTATATAGTGTAAATGATTGTATTAACAATTATCTTATTATTTTAAGTTTGAAATGATAAACGCATTTTTTTCTCTTAAAATTATTAAAATTGAATACTAAACAGATACAAGTAATAATTTTTTTTCTTTCAATCTTTTCTATATTACAAAAACAACAAAACCCCTTTAAACTTTATAGTACTAAAACAATAACTAATAAAATAAATAAATTCAAAACAAGGAATGTAAAATTTTCTAGAACAATATTAAAGCAAATATGATATCACATGTGAAGGTTAAATGAAGAATTGTATAACCATTTATATTTCTTTAAACACACAAAAAAATATATATATATAACGGTATTTTTGGAAGTCTCGTATAAGAATAGTCACAATTTAACAAGGACAAAATAAATTGAGTTCCTATTTAATTATATTTAGGCTTAAATAGTGTTTTAGTCCTTGTAAGTTGGCGAGTTTTTGGTTTTAGTCCCTGTATCTTTTTTTTTTTCGGTCCAAGTCCCCATATTTTCATTTCCTTTTGGTTATAGTCTCTGACGGTGCTGATCTGGAATATTGTTTTGTCATTTCTTTATTAATTTATGTAACACACGTGGAAAAGTCAATGGACCATTTCATAAAGAGGGACCAAATCCAAAAAAAGTTCAAATTTGTTTTCTTCTTCTTCCTTCTAAATTTGGCCTCGTTTTCTTCTTCTTCTTGTTTTCTCCATCTTCTACCTTCAACATCAATGGCGTCCATTTCTGCTGCAAACTCTCATCATAATCAAGCACCGGAGTGTGGTTGCAATAGAAGCATGAAAACGTTTATGTCAAATTCAATGGAAAACCCTACAAGACGATTTTGGAAGTGTCAAAATTCAGGGCGATTGAAGATGGTGAATGAGAAGAGAAAAATGACTCTGTTGAATATTGTTTTGGTTATTTCATGGGGTATTTTTTGTGTTGAAGGATTTGAGGTTCATGGTCAAGGAGATTGAAAATGGTAAAAAAAAAGATGAAGATTAAGCTGGAGAAGGAGAAGAGAAAAGTGAATCTGTTGAAGCTATTGTTGGTTGTTTCATGTGGGATGTTCTTTGGTTATCTGAAATGGTGAATCCAATTGTTTGTGTTGTTGTTCAGTTTTTTTGTCTTTAAGTCCTTGTAACATTATCTTATTTTGGAATTGGTCCCTGTACCATATTTTGAATGAAAAACATGTTTTGGTTTTGAAAAAGTGACTCTGTATATGCTGTTGATGTTATTTTACTAAAACAACTTTCCAAGAAACAAGTTTCAATGACATAGAAAGTATTGTAGAGTGGGCGGCTGATGTTATTTTGCTAAAACAACTTTCCAAGAAACAAGTTTCAATGACATAGGAAGTATTGTAGAGTGGGCGGTTGTGTTTTTCCAAGGCTGATATCACGTCTTTCAACGTCTTACTTCTTGAATATGGAATCTTGTTTTTCCAAGGGTTTGTTCCTTATAAGATTGTGGCCATCTTGCTCATTTGTATACTACCTACGCAATACTCCAACATGAGCACCTCCTCAAAAAAATTCGTGGCCATGAAGGTGGGCGAGAAAGTGAAGAAGGACGGTCCAAAGGTGAAGAAGGACGGTCCTTAACATGTTGCAACATCAGCTGTATCATCGACCGGAGCAACCATGTCCAGGAAGATATCTGTGACAAAGATGAAGTCCCTTACCAAAGGCCGCGTTCAGAAAAATGATTTTCATGCAGATTTAGAGGACTGGGATGAAGACTGGTTCAATTTTCTTCATTCAGGAGGCTGGAGAAAGGGTCATTAACTTCAATTTTCTTCATTCTGTTATTGTTTTGATTATCCAATTGTATGGTTAATGTTTTGTTGTTGTTTTTTTGTTTTGTTTTGATTATCCCGTTGTTTTGTTTTTGTTGTTATTTTGATCATCAATACCTGTCTCAGCTTGAACATTAGTTACATTTTCCTCAAGAACTGTGTCAGATCCATAGTATATGTCTAATTTGCCAAAAAATGCATCGAAGTTCTGAAGACCAAAAACGAGTTCAGTCAATTACAATATAAAGAATCAAAATTTAAATCACGTGGTATACAACTATATATGCGTTTATATTATCTACAAACCCCATCAAATCAATGTTATTAAAATTCCAGAAGAAAAAAAGTGTAGTAATATCACTTCTCTCGTGTGGTTTGAAAAAAATAATACTAATCTAAATAATACAACACTTAAGAGCTAAAGGTATACTCAAAAAATGGCCAAAATCAGAAAAATTGCCACTGTAAATGCAAAACAGGTTTTATCAAGACGACTTTAAGTATTTGCCACTGTAAAGTATTTGCTACTTTAAAGTATTTGCCACTTTAAGTAAATGCAAATACAACACTTAAGCATTTATTTTGTTATGACTTTAAGTATGAAAATTATCAAGATATGGTTTAAGTATAACTGCAAGCACAATGACCAACTTAATTGAATTCATATACTTAACAATATAATTGCATACATATACTGAACAAAACCAAAACATGTTTTTCATTCATCATATGGTACAGGGACCAATTCCAAAATACGATAATGTTACAAGGACTTAAAGACAAAAAAACTGAACAACAACACAAACAATTGGATTCACCATTTCGGATAACCAAAGAACATCCCCCATGAAACAACCAACAATAGCTTCAACATATTCACTTTTCTCTTCTCCTTCTCCAGCTTAATCTTCATCTTTGTTTTTTTACCATTTTCAATCTCCTTGACCATGAACCCCAAATCCTTCAACACAAAAAATCTCCCATGAAATAACCAAAACAATATTCAACAGAGTCATTTTCCTCTTCTCATTCACCATCTTCAATCGCCCTGAATTTTGACACTTCCAAAATCGTCTTTTAGGGTTTTCCATTGAATTTGACATAAACGTTTTCATGCTTCTATTGCAACCACACTCCGGTGCTTGATTATGATGAGAGTTTGCAGCAGAAATGGACGCCATTGATGTTGAAGGTAGAAGATGAAAAGAAGAAGAAGAAAACGAGGCCAAATTTAGAAGGAAGAAGAAGAAAACAAATTTGAACTTTTTTTGGATTTGGTCCCTCTTTATGAAACGGTCCATTGACTTTTCCACGTGTGTTACATAAATTAATAAAGAAATGACAAAACAATATTGCAGATCAGCACCGTCTGCCAACTAAGCTTTTTTTAACGTTCCATTGACGGCAGAGACTATAACCAAAAGGAAATGAAAATGTGGGGACTTGGACCGAAAAAAAAAAATACAGGGACTAAAACCAAAAACTCGCCAACTTATAGGGACTAAAACACTATTTAAACCTTATATTTAATTAGGATTTAACTCGTCAAATATTTTATGAGATTCTATTTAGTTATAATTTAATTCTGAAAATTTTGATACTTGTGTGATAATCCACCTTATACACTCTCAAAGACGATCATGTATTCTACTAATATGTTCATCCAAATCATATTTTTATTGTTAAAACATGACATCATTAGGTTGAATAATAAAATCTTATAAGATAATAATATAAAATTATTTTACACTTATATTACACTACTTTAAATCTCTTTAATAATATATTTTTAATATAAAAAATACTTAATAAATTTTATTCATGAATTATTATTATTATTATTATTATTATTATTATTATTATTATTATTATAAAAGCTTTCTAGCTATTAAATCAATCATAATTATAAAATCATTTAAAAGTGAAAACATATTTGATTTTAACAGCGTACACTCTAAAATCACAAATCACAATATAATATGTGAGGAAATAAAATATACATTAAATAGATTTTAAGTGACAAGCAATAAACAATACATATTTGGCCAAATTATATATATATATATATATATATATATAGGCTAAAATACAGTTTTGGTCCCCCTGTTTTTCAAAATTTACGGTTTTGGTCCCCCACCCCTCACTACTATTCATGTACTGTTCATGTACGGACATGTACTGTTCATGTACGGACATGTATTGTTCATCACTTTTTTGGGCCAAAATTGGAGTGGGGGACCAAAACTGTTAAAAAACAAAATGGGGGGACCAAAACCGTGAATTTTGAAAAACAGGGGGACCAAAACTGTATTTTAGCCATATATATATATATATATATATATATATATATATAGGACGAGATCATTTGACACCGGTGTCAAAATATTAACTTTGACACCAAATCTTAATCGTTTATTATTATTAATGTAAAGGTTAAGATATATTCACTTAAAACTAACACATGAGTTTTTTAAGGGAATTTATCTTAGCCATTGAATGAATAATAATAAAGGGGTAGGATGTGGTGTCAAAGTTAATATTTTGACACCGGTGTCAAATGATCCCCTCCCTATATATATATATATATATATAAGATTAGGTTACACTGTCATCCAATTATAATTAATTATTTTGACACATATTTATGGAATTAAAAATAAAACAAATTACATTATAAATAAATCATTTTAATAACCACTTCTTCCTTGTTTCTCTCTTCTCATGTGTCAAAATAACTAATTCTAATTGGATAACAGTGTAAAGTAATTTTACACTGACAGTGTATTTCAATTAATCTTATATATATATATATATATATATATATATATATATATATATATATATATATATATATATATATATTAACAAATTTTATTAATTTAATCCATCCATATGAATTTTATTTTACAATAGAATGATTATACATTTATTTGTCCGTACAAAATTAATTGAAGAAAGGAGTAGATAGTGGGAATTGTGGTGTACTGTATGAAAGAAAGATTGTAGTATGTGAAATACCGAAAACACCCTAATCCCCAAATCATGAAGAGCAAATGCAATAGCTTCTTCTGGTGATCTCGTTTCTTTCACAGTGCGCTCTCTCGCTCTCTCGCTTCCATTGTTTTCCTACAAGCACCGCACCGCGAGGTCAATTACTACAACCGTCATGACCGTGATGACTCCTGCTCCCATTGATGTACCTCACTCTTCGCAACTTTGTTTCCGTTTTCTTTTCTTTCCGTTTCGTTAATCACTTTTCTGTTTCCAATTTTGCTTCTACTTTTTCAATTTTGATTTTGTTGCGTGATTCCTGTTTATTTGTTCTTGATTTATTTTGTGTGCATGTTGCGTATGTGGTTAGAATTGATTGGTGTTTTCGGTTATGTGGTTGAGAGTGACGGGGGTTTTGATCTTGTATAGTTTAATTTGCTTTAGTTTTGTTGCATTTTGTGTTTAGATTTCGGGGATTTTGTTAGGGATTGGTTTCGTAGTGGATCAGAAGTAGTGTAATGGTGTTTTTTTGTTGTGTGGATTTTGTAGCAGCAACAGCAGGAGGATGAGGAGATGCTTGTCCCGCACACTGTTCCACAGGCTGATTTGGCTGAGAATAATCACGAACCTATGGATGGTACTGCTTATTGCTTTTGATCTGTGGATAAGCTTGATGTTTTGTCACTTTATTTATTGTCTTTTAGAGGATTTAATCAAATTGATGTTAGAGTTAAGGAAACCACTTGAATGTAACTCGTGGCAGTGTCGTAAACCGGGCAAGCCTTCAATGTCAAATGTCGGTGCTACATAAGGCTTATTTAGTTTGAGAAAACATTTCCTGTTTTCTTTTTTAATTACAAATGCTACTCAGTGTTCACTTTGTTTTCGTTTTCAATGATTTGTGGAAAAAAATAGAGAAAAAAACTATGTAAATATTTGAAAGTAGTAAGCAAATTGGCATTTAGTTTCAAGCGAAACGTGAAAATGAAAAACAGTTTTTTTCTTCAAACCAAACAGGCCTTTATTTATTGTTGTTATCCATTCTGGAATGTCTGTGTTTTAAGTTTCTTTATTTTTATGTTTTCCTCCCATTGTTTCACTCATTTTGTGGCAACTCCATTTTTAGTTAGTTCAGTTATGATGACATTTTTATTTCCGCCTCTAAGTTTCAAGCTAGTTTAAGGCAGATACTTAATTTCTCTTTTCATTTATGTCGATGAACATTAGTTGTTGCTCAACCTGAAATTGCCAACCCAGTGGAGCCTGCCGAGGATCCTACGCCATCAAGATTCACATGGAGAATCGACAACTTTTCTAGGATGAACACGAAAAAGCTCTATTCAGATGTATTTTTTGTTGGGACTTTCAAATGGTATTATGCTTATCCATTTCCCGAATCAATTCATGATGTTCATTTTTCTATTTCATTAAACATGCTCTATGATAGGATATTATGCTGTTGTTTGACCCAAATATATCTAGTGGGGCAAGTAATTTTTTGTGTTATATTTTTCATATCTGTTTTTATCTTCAACAACCTCTCCTGATTTTCCCCACACTCTGAACAGGCGTGTACTTATTTTCCCAAAAGGGAACAATGTCGACTATTTGTCCATGTATTTGGATGTTGCAGATTCAACTAGTTTGCCCTACGGTTGGAGCAGATATGCACAATTTAGCTTGGCAGTTGTTAATCAAATCCATACTAAGTACAGTGTGAGAAAAGGTAACCTATTTAGTTTGTTCCTTACAATTCTTACAAGATGAATTGCCATGCATGATGTATTAAAAGGCATTAATAGAGTTTAAAAGCTAGTAATGTTGTAAGATGTATGATGCCATTACTAGAAGAGAATTTCATACTTGAAAAATCTATGTTATGCTGCCATTTTCTCTAAGAAGCCCACATGGTTTTGGTTGATTGTTTTCATCAAATCCCTAGAATAATAATGTTTCTATACATTTCACACTCCTTTCATATGCCATTTCTGATTAACGATTAATTTATGCACCTAGTCGTTGTTATTGCTTGTTGATATTAAATTTAGAGGTTAACCTAATTGGTTTCTTTCCTTCAGCCATTTGTTTCATAATTTACTTCATTTAGTTTTTTTTTTACTAAATTTGAATTGAAACTACCACTTCCCCTTAGAAGTTGTAATTGTTTTCTAAGGCTGGACTTGTTAGTATTGACTTGTTGAACAAAACAATGGTTTTGCTAATGAGTACCCTTTGGGAACTTGTCAAATCTAAGGATATTGCACTAATTTTTTTCTTCTCTTTCTTGAGCTCTTTCCACGTGTCTCGTGGGAACGGTTTAGCATTTACCATTAGACCAAATGGAAGAGGAGAAAAAATGTGAGAATGCACATAATTTTTGGGCATAGAAATGTGTTATTTTTGTAACTATTTTTTATTTTGCACAATGTAGACACGCAGCATCAGTTCAATGCACGAGAAAGTGATTGGGGTTTCACATCCTTCATGCCTCTTGGTGAATTGTATGATCCTAGTAGAGGGTATCTTATGAATGATACTCTTATAATTGAAGCCGAGGTCCTTGTCCGTAGAATTGTTGATTACTGGACTTATGATTCAAAAAAGGAGACGGGATATGTTGGCCTCAAGAACCAGGGAGCTACATGTTATATGAATTCTCTGCTCCAAACTCTGTACCATATTCCTTATTTCCGGAAGGTCAGGCTCTATTTCTCCTATTTTATTCTTGTTTTTAGCCCACTTCTTTGACTGGATAGTGATGTGGATGTTGGGTCGTGTATGTTGTATTTCAGGCTGTATACCATATGCCTACAACAGAGAATGATATGCCCTCTGGAAGCATCCCCTTGGCTCTGCAAAGTTTGTTTTACAAGCTCCAGTATAGTGACACCAGTGTCGCAACAAAAGAGCTGACAAAATCGTTTGGGTGGGATACTTACGATTCTTTCTTGCAGCACGATGTTCAAGAACTAAATAGAGTTCTTTGTGAAAAACTTGAAGACAAAATGAAGGTAATGGAAAGACCTTCAGATATTTGTGCACAATTTCATTTTGGTGAAGTACCGACTCAAATGCATAATGAACTATTATTTTCAGGCAACTGTTGTTGAAGGAACTATACAGAAATTGTTTGAAGGGCACCACATGAACTATATCGAGTGCATCAATGTGGATTATAAATCAACACGAAAGGAGTCATTTTATGGTACTTTCATATGCATGCTGAAGTTATTTGTATTTTCAGTTGCACCATGCTACTTGAGTCTAATTTAGTCTTTAACTGATGTATGGCAGATCTTCAACTTGATGTCAAAGGCTGTCCTGATGTTTATGCTTCATTTGACAAGTATGTTGAAGTTGAACGTCTTGAGGGAGACAACAAATACCATGCTGAACAATATGGTTTGCAGGTTAGTGATAGAAGCTGGCACCTATAGTGACCGAATTGAAGAAAAGATTACAGAAATGATAGAATAATGCTCTGCAGAATTTGTCTAAAATAGTAGTTTATTTATAATAAATATATAATTCACTCACCTGTACATTAGAGAAAGTTTAGAGACACAATGATAGAATCAATACAAAGCAATTCCAATTGTTAGAAGTTGAAGATTCATGAAGAAGCAAGAAGAAGAAAGAGCAGAGTGAAAGAGAGAGAGAGATAAAGAGTTATTTCATTATGATTAGTTAGTTACAACAGTTATAGTTAGGGTGTATATATAATAACCCTTGGCAACAACCTCTAACTGATTCTGTTACAACAGTGTAACAGAATCCTAACTAACTCTTAACTAACCCTTAACTAACTCTAGTTATATTACATTAAGGATCTTTCATCAATACTCTAATATTCCCCCCAAACTTAGGGAGGTTGGTAGATAGAGGTTTTGTCAGCACATCTGCCCACTGATCTGCGGCAGGAATGTGAGCTACAATGAGACTTTTGCTTAGAACTTTCTCCATAGCAAAGAAAATATCCAATTCCACGTGCTTTGTCCTGGAATGTAGTACTGGATTGTGAGCCAAGGAAACAACACTGAGGTTGTCACAGAAAACTCTAGGGACCTGATGCTTGACTTTGAGCTCAAGGAGAAGAGATTGGAGTCACAAGATCTCGGCTGTGGCATGAGCAAGGCTTCTGTATTCTGCTTCAGCATTGGATCTGGCAACCAGAGTTTGTTTCTTTGCCTACCAAGATACAAGATTAGGGCCTAGAAAAAGACATGCCCCTGAAGTAGACCTTCTATTATCAGGGGTCAGAGGCCCAATCTGCATCACAGGCTCCATCACAGAAGCTTGTGATGGTAATGGGAGTGCTGAGATTGGCTGGGGCAAGTAAGAGACCATGACTGGAGGTGCCTTGCAAGTACCTTAAAATTCTCTTAACAGCCTTCCAATGATCCTCTAAAGGATTAGACAGAAACTGGCGGACCTTGTTAACAGCATAGGAAATCTCAAGTCTTGTAACAGTGGCATATTGCTGAGCTCCTACCACACACCTGAAGTAAGTTGGATCACTCACTTGAGCTGAGCCAACTTTAGAAAGCTTGGTACTGGAGGCCATAGGAGAGACAATTCTCTTGGATGCTAGCATGTTTGTTCTGGTCAAGAGATCCCTAATGTATTTGCCTTGGGATAACAAGAGAGAGCCATTAGCAAAAGGTGAACTTCTATGCCAAGAAAATAGTCCAGCTGACCAAGATCTTTTAGAGAGAATGAAAGATTAAGCTTGGACACCAATGTGTGGATGAACTGCTGTGAGGAACCAGTGATGATAATATCATCCACATACACTAAGACAAGTGTTTAACATACAGTAGAATGCAGTATGAATAAAGAAGGATCACACTTGCTGGCTATAAATCCAAGAGAAAGTAGAGCACCTTTGAGCCTATCAAACCAGGCTCTAGGAGCCTGCCTAAGGCCATATAGTGCCTTGTGAAGCTTACAAACCAAGCCTGAGTCACCTTGCACAAAACTTGGAGGCTGAACCATATAGACCTCCTCATTGAGAATGCCATTTAAAAAGGCATTATTAACATCCTACTGATGGATTGCCCACTTTTGAGAGAGAGCTAAAGTTAAGACAACCCTAACAGTGATAGGTTTGACTACAGGTGAGAATGTCTTAGTGTAGTCAAAATCTTCAACCTGATGGAATCCTTTTGCCACTAACCTGGCCTTGTACTTGTTAACAGAACCTTCTGGGTTTTCCTTCACTTTAAAACCCCACTTACAGCCAATTGGTTTTCTGTGAGATGGAGTAGGAACAAGAGTCCAGGTGTTATTTTTCATTAATGCCTCATATTCAGATTTCATAGCAGCATACCACTCGGGAGCAGCCATAGCCTGCTTATAGGATGTTGGTTCAAGATGAGTTAGAAGAAGGGTTGGATGTAACCTGGGTTGAACAATTCCATTTTTAGCCCTGGTGACCATAGGATGTGTATTCTGAGGGTGTATAAAGGGTATGGGTGAGGAGGTAGATGATAAGGATAGAGACTCATTAGGGTGAGGTTGTGAAGGTAGGTGAAGAGAAAGGACTCCCTGACACAGTGTGAGAGGAGTCAGTAGGAGATGATGATGTAGAAGAAGAAGCATTAATGGCCTAAGGTGACGAGGACTGAGATAAAAGCTGAGACATAATAGGGGCAGTGGTGGGAGACCACTGCTGAGAGTTTGCCATAGAACTGGGAGCAGATAGATGTGTAGCAGGCAAAGGTGCAGAGGAATTTGAGCTGACTGAACCATTAGGGCTAGGTATAGAAGCAGTAGGGATAAGAGCAGATGAATTTGAGTTAACTAATCCATTGGGGCTAGGTGAATCAGAATTGGAGGGACTGATACTTGGCCAAGGTGAAAGGTGTTGTATAGGATTATGAACCTGCAAAGGTGCAAAGGTCTAGGTATGGAAGAACCAAATTGAGATGACCCTGCTGACACAATGGTTAACTCAGACTGATGAGAAGGAGACAAATCTAGATAGGGGAACCTGACCTCATTAAACAAGGCATCTTTGGAAATAAAAATTCTGCCACTAGAATCCATACATTTGTAGCCTTTGTGTGATGAAGAATACCCAAGGAAAATACATTCTGTGGAGTGCATGGCAAACTTGTTAGAATTATAGGGTCTTAATTGAGGAAAGCAGGCACAACCAAAGGGCTTCAGAAATTTGTAGTCAGGTTATTTGAAATTGAGAAGAAAGAAAGGAGAAACATTGGCTAAAGAAGGGGTTGGAAGTCTGTTGATGAGGTAAGTAGCAGTGAGAAAGACATGATCCCAGAAATGAAGAGGCAACTTGGCTCGGGCTAAGAGAGTTAAACCTGTTTCAACAATATGTCTATGCTTCCTCTTCACAGACCCATTTTGATGATGAGTATGAGGGCATGTAATTCTGTGAATTATGCCACGAGAGGTCAGAAAATGGGTGAGAGGCCTGAATTCACCACCACCATCAGTTTGGACAGACTTAATTTTAAGATTAAACTGTAATTCAGTAAGAGCTTTGAACTGAACAAATGTGTTGAGTGTATGAGACTTTAATTTGAGAGGGTACACCCATGTATACCTGCTGTAAGCATCAACACATGTGAGAAAATAGGTAAAACCACAAGAAGAAATAACAGGGGAGGGTCCCCATAGATCACAGAAAACTAATTCTAGTGGTTTAGTATATACAGTAGTAGAAGCAATAAAAGGTATTCTATGGACCTTGCCCGGACCTTGCCCAACAAGCATTGCAAAAATCTGTAAAAGTTTTATTAGGAATATGAATGTTACATAGTTGAAGAACATGCTTTAGAGTTTCATGACTAGGATGCCCTAACTTCTGATGCCATATTTGGTATAGACTAGGACTAGAAACATTGACATCATTACGCTGAACATTAAAATCAAGACTAGGTCCTAAATGAGGGGATGAAAGTTGATGACTTGCTGTTTTGTGAGCAACACTGAGCACTTGTGGAGATGCAGAATGAGGAGAGCTGTCAAATTTGTATAGTCCCTCACTACCAAGTGAGCCCTTCAGCAACACCTTAGAGGTAGCCTGGCATTTGACAAAACAATCATTAGCATGAAACTCAAAAAAGACCAGATTATCTTTGGCCAATTGACTCACACTAATCAGATTCTTAGTAATAGAAGGTACTAAGAGAAGATTATTGAGTTTAAGAGACTTATTTGGGCATAAATTTGAAGGAAATGTCATAGAGCCAAGAGTGGTAATAGCCAAACCTTGCCCATTTCCCACATGAACCTGATCAGAACCAAGAAGAGAAATGGATTCCACCAGATTTGAGGCATCAGGAGTGACATGGTGAGTAGCTCCAGAATCAGGATACTAGTTTTGATTGTAGAATGGAGTGTAGTCAGTGCCAGCTATAAGTGCCTGAGGTCTTGGTGAAGCCTAGTGAGCTTGGACAGAAGGATTGCCAGGTCTAGGAGCAGAAAAATACTGAGATTGCCAGGTCTAGGAGCAGAAAAATACTGAGGATTAGGTGCCCTGTACCCAGGATGGGTCCACACATTGGACTGAGGCATACCAAAGTTAACAGAGGCAGGAGGATAGCCATGGGAATCCTGACTGTGACGATAATAGCAATAGCTGGCATCATGGCCAGGCTTATGAGTTATGACATATTTGGCACTGAACTACATTTCTGTAGCCATGGCGTGCACCACCACGACCACGAAACCTACCACCACGTTGTCCTTTGCCACGAGACTGATTATTACGTCCACCAAAACCAGCACTAGAAGCATCAAACTGCTTAAGTCATGTGTTTCAGAGGAATTAGGAAGATTGGGGTGAGGACTTCCTTGAGTGAGATTAACAGAAACAACTTTAGTGACCTCTTTCTTGGTCTTCTCAATGCGTGACTCTTGAGCAAGAAGAAGTGACTCAAGTTCATCAAGAGACACAAACTCAGGTCTTGAATTGACAACAGCAACTACTGAATCAAATTCAGAAGGTAGAGCTTCAAGAATAAGCTCAATTTGGTCACGATACAACACTGGATCACCAATGGACATCAAAGTGTCAACAATGGTGTGAACACGAGCAAGAAACTCAGATATGGTGCGCGTTCCCTTTGACAGCGATCGTAACTCAGATCGCAACTATCTGGAACGCGTTTTCATCTGCGTGTGACAGTAAGAGTGAACTTCTTTCCATACTTGCCATGAATGACGAAGCAAAACGAACCTTGAGAAAAGCGAATTAGAGATTGTTGTCAGTAGCCATGTGCACAGCAAGGCATCTTGTTCTTCCCACGCGATGAAGCTAGGGTTTTCAGAACCTGCATCGCAATTAGCAATGGAAAGGAAACGTTCAGGGATTTGAGGTGAAACAACGAATTTCACCATCTTCGTGCCTCGCAGGACGCCTTCTACTTGTGCGCCATTGACGATAATTAGAATCGTCCAATTTCACAGAAATCTTCTGTTTGAAGGTTGTTGCAGTAGCGGAAGTTGCAGCATTTGCTGTAGATGAATGCGACGGGGAAGGTGTAGCCATGGCGCAAAAACAGGCACCAAAGATCAGAAGCTCATTGATACCATGTTAGAAGTTGAAGATTCATGAAGAAGCAAGAAGAAGAAAGAGCAGAGTGAAAGAGAGAGAGAGAGAGAGTTATTTCATTATGATTAGTTAGAGTGAAAGAGAGAGAGAGAAAGAGTTATTTCATTATGATTAGTTAGTTACAACAGTTATAGTTAGGGTGTATATATAACAACCCGAGAGTGAGAGAGAGAGTTATTTCATTATGATTAGTTAGAGTGAAAGAGAGAGAGAGAGAAAGAATTATTTCATTATGATTAGTTAGTTACAACAGTTATAGTTAGGGTGTATATATAACAACCCTTGGCAACAGCCTCTAACCGATTCTGTTACAACAGTGTAACAGAATCCTAACTAACTCTTAACTAACCCTTAACTAACTCTAGTTATATTACATTAAGGATCTTTCATCAATACTCTAATACCAATCCATGAAATTCAGTAGTCTTGGTCTCCTTCCCGTAACCACTGAATAAATATCCCATAATCAGTTACTCCTTCTATTTATAGATTAAAAAAAACATCATAACTGACATAGTAAAACATGTAACCACTAATTAATTGCTGCTCTCTCCTATATTGTTCTCTAATAAAAAGTCTTAACTTCAAGTTGCAATAGTTGAACCGAGTCTACCTGTTAAATTTCATTTAGTTCAGTCAACCTTCATCTTGAAGGAGTGCTTAAGTTCTGGGTCAGACTTGCAACAACCAACGATGTATTAAAAATGTTTTTTGTTTCGTTCTTGTCTCTTCCCTAGATAGCTGGTTATGCCTTACCCCTTATATTGTGTGGTGACAATTATGGTTAATGACATATGTGCACTTCAAAGCAGTGTATGCAAACTCATGTGTTGACTCGTAGGATCGGACGGTCTTACGATTCAAACCCAGCTTTCTGTGCTCCGATGCTAGTGAAATCGGACTGAAAATCTCAGTAAAATCTTTGGAGTGAAATGGTAAAATCGTTAAAGTGAATCTGGTCGGGTTATCATTATATTGCATATGGGTAGAATCAGATCTTGCATCAGTGAGGTGCCACGCAGCCACCACAGTCACCGATGTGTCGCTTTTAAAGGTGTGACGGAAAAAGAGGATGTCACCACTTAGTTTTGTGATGGAGTTTGCATACGTAGAAGAACAGCATCAAAGAGGCCCAAACACGATAGAAATAGAAGATGAGATGAAGTGGTGGAGGCAGCGAAATATAAATCAAGAAATAAATCAAAGAAAAGAGTGTTGAAAAGGCACCTATGATATGAAATCCAAGGAAAGGCACTTTGCAAAACCCAATGTCAAGTATACCACATATTTCACCTATGCTTATTAAAAATATACTAATATGATTTTTTTAGCAAAAAAACAAGTTATAACAATAGTAATAATAATAATATATCTTAAAAAATAAAAAAACAATACATAGCACACGACATAAACAAAAGGCAAAAAATTAAGTGTTTTACCCTTAAATTTGTTATAAACTTATGGTTATGTAGTTGGTTTAATGTTATGATTTAAAGATTATTTTCTTTATCTATGATAATTTTTATGTATATGTATATAAAAGTATATATATTTTATATTAGTAGGATCTTTTGATCCATTTAACGATCCTGGATAGACTCTCGTTTTTTAAAACATTGCTTCAAAGCCATATTAAACCTGTGACCTTTTCCTTCATGGAAGTCTATTATAGGTTTCTAATCAATCTTTTTAGGTAAGGTTGCCCTTGAAAGTCTTGTTGATTGTGCAAAGGTTTGTTTGGTGGTTAGTTGTTATGCACAAGTTTTTGGCCTTGATTGCATGGATACCTTCATAGTTGTTAAAAACATAAATTGACTTTTGTTTAGTTGTTTTTGTCTATGGATATTATATTATTTACCATTTCTTCCTTTCTCAATTGGCGTTCAAGATTTCTTTTCTATATGATGATATCTCTAAAGAAGTATATATTGAACAACCTGTTGGATTTGCTGCTTATGGGGGAGTAGTTTGAAATAATTTGTTTGCTGCAAAATCTATGTCATCAAGAAATCCAATAGGAGTAGATTTGGCAGACGTAGCATCGCGGTCCAACATTTTGGTATGAAATTAAGTGAGAATGACGACTCAGTATTCTATTTCTATTCTTGATTAATATATGACAACTCGAGCATTAAATAACTGATATACTCTTGTATATAAGTAATCTACTTTTGAAGTAAAACAACTATTTATATTTATTACTTTTTACACTTTCACCACATTCTTCTCTTAGCTCTCTCTTTCAACAGAGTGATTTAATTTGCTACCTTCTGCACTCAAATATTGATATATTAATTTTTGCAAAAAAAATGTTGGTATTCTATTTGTTGTTTCCATGTTTTCAAGTATATTTGTGATTTGCTTGGAACAAATTCTTGACATTTCCTTGAGTTTGTTTTATTCACACTCAGAGGGTAATCATCTAAGCAATTTTTAAATCTAGTTTTACGTTTAACTGATGATTTTTCATATTTTCAGGATGCTAAGAAAGGTGTTCTATTCATCGATTTTCCTCCAGTTTTGCAGCTTCAACTGAAAAGATTTGAATATGACTTTATGCGGGATACTATGGTAAAGGTCAGTAGTCAAATGGAGACACCGCTTTGCAACATATTTTGTACTCTTGGTGCTTTGTAACTGGTTCTACAGTTTTATTGGGTATTGGCAAGAGTAAGATGCAGATAGAACATTCTAACTTTGCTATATAATGTTATTGAAGATTATTTTTTGATCCGACTCGATTATGTACACTGAAATAATATTCTTATTTTTCTTTTGTAGTATGCATTCATTTACGGTGCTGTTACCTAATGCAAGAAAGTGATTTGACTTGTCATGTGTTTGGAGACAATGAATTTCTTTGAGATTGAAAAACAAAAGATTAACAAAAAGATTTTTGTGTTTTCTTAATATTTGTTTTTAAATGAAAGTTTCTGTTTAATAAATGCTTTTTCCTTTGCTGATTTGAAAATTGCTACTTACTTTTAGTAGAGGAGGATCTTTTTTATACACACACACACACACACACACACACACACATTAATTCAAGTACTTCATTTGAAAAAGTCACATACAATGAAGGAACACTGTCTGCTAGAAAAAAACTAGGGCTTTTGCTATTATAATTAGTTTCTACCTATCTGTCACTGAGTTCTTCACATTTGACGGAGGGATTGAATTGTTGTATCATATCTATACTTGGAAATTTAATTCTCTCTCTTTTTTTTGACACGTAGATTAATGATCGTTATGAGTTTCCATTGCAACTTGATCTTGATCGAGACAATGGAAAATATTTATCACCTGATGCTGATAGGAATGTCCACAATCTTTACACACTTCATAGGTAATATATTGTCTGTTTCAGCGGTTTATGTTGCTGATTCTATGTTTTTTTTGGCATTGGGACTAGTGATCTTTCTGATTTGTTTAAGGGGTGGCTAATGGGCATGCCCGACCCAAAAAGTGGTGGGGCGTGCATATTAGAGGGGGTGCGAGCCTATAACATTGGCCTGACCTGTGAAAAAGTGCGGGAAAAACGAGCATGCCTGTCGGGCCGGGCCCGTTTTGCCACCCCTAATTTGTTTCATGATTTCTTCTGTAATTGTGATTGCTTTCTGATAATGGAAAAAGATACAAAGAAAACAATTTATTTTTTTGGAGAGCCATCTCCTAGCCCCATCCATATTAATTAGTAAATGTATGTTTGACTCCTTTTGGAACTGGTAACCTTAGAATATGTATTGAAAGCTTCCGTTTGTCCAGAATTTTAATCAATGAAGTTCATAAATCTGTGATTTCTATTTCTCATACTAATTTTATCAGTTGATGTTCAATTATTTATGCATGTCTTAATTTGTGATGACAATATTTGACAGATTTAAATGTTTTTTCCAGTGTTCTGGTTCACAGTGGTGGTGTGCACGGTGGACATTACTATGCTTTTATCAGACCCACTCTCTCCGATCAGTGGTACGTACAATAGGGTTTCCATGCCTAAACTGTCACTTCCTTGTAAGCTACATGCAATTGTCAACATATTTGACGGACTAGGGGCCATGTATTACATTCATCAAATGCTTATGTGGTTCAAGTCTCAAGTGAATATTTCTGACTAACTGTACATTATACGTCAGGAATACACATTTTTTCATTGTCTTCCAAACACAAATCACAAGTTTATTTTGCCAAGTATCTATTTGTCATGAAGAGGTAGGGCAAAGAGGTGCTTTGTGGGAGTGGATAGTAGTTAGAACTAGAAGTAAGACCATGCTAATGTTAAAATTAAATCAATTTCAGCAATTCCAAATCTTGTTTAATAGGCTATCATGGAGTTTGCTTAATTCAGCTGTTTGTAAATAAATTAACAATTGCAAATTTCATCCGCAGACCTGATAAGTTTTCAAATCAATATTTTGAATTATTAGAATAAGTAAATTTGTTTGGTAGTTTGTTCTGTTACTTAACAATTTTTAAATTACAGAAATTCTTAGGGAAGCAAATTACTTAGATCAAACCTCGGTATGCTAAATTTTATAAGATAATGTGACGAGGAGTGTTTTTTAATGATGGAGTCTTCACATACTTTCTCACCTTATTTCTACAAGCAGAATGCTTGAGTACTTCCTACTTCCTGGATGCCTTGTTTCTAAACGAGACAAATAAAATATGCTGGTCTCTTTAATATATTCTTACTTTCGTAATTATTAGATTTCATGTGTTTTATCAGAGTGACTAGTAAGCGTCTGTGTAGATCTGACACTATATCTTAAAGGTATGTCCAACATGTATCGGTGTCAGAAGTGCGTTAATAAGTGATACTTCAAAAAGAAGCTGTTCTAGTGGTTGACAATCGAAAGGCAAAATATGTTACTTTTGACCTGTATTATAGTTATATGCAATTTCAATAATAGTTGTAAATGGACTTTGGTATTGCATGAAAATTTCTGAAAGGCAAGTCACTTTTTTTTTTGTTATTTTGTATTGCTTTGTATTGGTGACTGAGTGAACTCTGCATGATTTGATTGTATATGTAAATTGCTATTAGGTACAAATTTGATGATGAGAGGGTGACAAAAGAAGACCCTAAACGGGCATTAGAGGAGCAATATGGTGGTGAGGAAGAGGTAGTTACTTTATTTTTATTAGTTGTGTCATTTGATCTTTATGAGCATTTGAGTACTTGTTAATGATTCAACTGCTTGTATATTGTATTTTAACAGTTACCGCAGACAAATCCTGGATTCAATAACAGTCCTTTTAAATTCACCAAATATTCAAATGCTTATATGCTGGTGTATATACGGGAAGCTGACAAGGAAAAAGTTGTATGCAATGTGGATGAGAAAGACATCGCTGAGCATTTAAGGGTACATATATTTTTTTGGCGAGTAAAAGTATGGTTTAATACATGGAATTCAAGGGATCCTATTTGTCTTCTGCGTACAAGTTAACTTCCAAATAAATTCAGATGCCTAATTTATTTTATGATAATAGATATAAGGAAGCATGTCATATTCTGCTATTGCAATGGTGACTGTTCTTGCATGAAACTGTCACTTTTGTTGCTTTTCCTGTAAATTTAAACTCTACACGACCAATAAATTTTCATTTTTTTCTCATTAGAAGTTCCTTATGAGTATTTCAAGCTAAAATCAAACCCAAGTTTGCCACTCCCTTTCATTTTCTATTCTACTATCAATTGTGGGTTGCAGAAAATAGCGGTTTGTTCAAATTCTTCTATGCATTCGTGGTATAGTGCCATTATAGCTTCTATTTGACAGCATTTTGTACTAAATAGCATATCACAGAACATTAAAGATTTGTTCAAATTCTGCTATGCTATAGCCGCTATTTAATAACACTGATTTGTACAATGGGTTTATGCAGGAGAGGTTGAAGAAAGAACAGGAGGAAAAAGAGCACAAAAAGAAAGAAAAGGCTGAGGCTCACCTATACACTATCATAAAGGTGTTATTATCTTGCTATCCTAGAATTGAGTGTTGCTTGCGTCTTTATAAAGATGATGTGAATTGCTCAATTATATTGTTTTTTTTATATAACTGATGACACATAATACTTAGGTGGCACGAGATGAAGACCTTGGAGAACAGATTGGAAAGGATATATATTTTGATCTTGTAGACCATGACAAAGTGCGGAGTTTCCGTGTCCAAAAGCAGACACCATTTAATGTTTTCAAGGTATCATCGGCAGTTACACTCTTGGAATTGTAGAACAAAAAAACTAATGTTAATTAGGGATTGATATACGAACACTAATGTGATCATATAGATAAAGCCTAATAAATAATACTCCTTCAGTCCCTAAATATGAGCACCCACACACGGTATATGTCACTCTAATTAAGGAATGTTGATAGTGTTGTTAATATATCCATTTTGTATGACAGTATGACTAATTGCCCTTTGTGTAAAGATAGATGTATTCAATTTCAAAATTGATTTTTCATATTCCAAGATAAATTAGTAGTATTAATTAGGGTTGTGTTTTGAAAAAAAAAACAAATAAATTTATCTAATAATTTGAAATGGGACTTATATTTAGGAACAATTATTTTTACAATGGGTGCTTATAAGTAGGGACGGAGGGAGTAATCAAGAAAATCAAGAAATCCCTTTCTAAATACATTTTCCCATTTAAATCCAGAAGGGATGCGTAGTTATAAAATGACTATCTAGTTCTATCATGTTGTACTTAGTTGTGTGCAATGCTAATGGCAGAATTATTAGCATAGAGTAGCCTCATAGGATAAGAGTCGTGGAAATTGGGAAAGTTTAGTTTGTGAAATGCTAAAGAGAAAGTCATTGTTTTGGTTGCTTTCCTCATAGAAGGGATCTAGTTCTATCATGTTGTACGTAGTTGTCTGCAATGCTAATGGCAGAATTATTAGCATAGAGTAGCCTCATTGGATACAATTCATGGAAGTTGGGAAAGTTTAGTTTGTGAAAGGCTAAAGAGAAAGTCATTTGTTTTGGTTGCTTCTTCATAGAAAACTATTATTTCCAAAAACTGTACTAAAATATAATAGTCACGAAGTGTTAGTTGGAAGAAGAAAAAACAGGTCAAGGTTCTTTATAATCTTTATGCTTTTGATTTTGTAATTTATAATTTAATTTGTGATGTTCGTGATGATAATTTGTTATTTTTCTAAGTTTGACTGCTAATCTGTAATATGTAGGAAGAGGTTGCTAAAGAGATTGGCATACCGGTCCAATTCCAGCGCTTTTGGCTATGGGCAAAGCGTCAAAACCATACATATCGTCCTAATCGGCCATTAACACACATTGAGGAAGCACAAACTGTAAATTCACAATCCGTGCCTATCATTTTTCTCATATATGTTTGTTGGCTTTTAGGGAAATATTGGTTTTGTATTAAAAAAACCCTGAGCTTCTTTTCCCCTCATATGTTTTATGTTGAATTTGTTCAGTGCTTCATGACATTTTATGTCGAACCGCCGATGTAGTAGTTTTTTAATTTTTTTTAAAATTTTTAAAATTTTAATTTTAAAACAAATAACAAAGCAGCACATGTAGGTTGTCTTCTTATTGACTGTTTAGGATCCATGTGAGGGTGCTTAGTTTTCGTATGATTCATGTCTGTGCAACACCCAAGTAGTTTTCTCTATGATTTGAAGTATATTTTGTTTACCTGATACTGATTCAAACCGCAGGTTGGACAATTGAGAGAGATATCGAACAAGGTTCACAATGCAGAATTAAAATTGTTTTTAGAAGTGGAACATGGGCTGGTAACCTTTAAATTTTGAAGTTGCGTACTATTTTGATTCCGTGATACATTATCTAAACACATCCCTGTTGACAAACTACATTGTTATTTAGGATTTATGTCCCATTGCACCACCTGAGAAGACAAAGGATGATATATTGCTTTTTTTCAAGTTATATGATCCTGAAAAAGAGGAACTGCGGTACTGAATGATTTTTTGATTTTTAACAAATGTTGTGGTAAAAGGTGGCCCTGAGTTGACATAAAATGTATTTTCCTTTGATGGCAGTTATGTTGGCAGACTCTTTGTGAACAGTATTGGCAAGCCATCAGAAATCATAACAAGGTTAAATAAAATGGCTCATTATGATCCTGATGAAGAGATTGGACTTTATGAGGTTGGTTTGTGTTGTTAAGTTTATTATTTATCTGTCAAGATTTTTAACTTAAAATACATAAAATTTTAAAATCGTAGTGCATCCTTGCATGTTCAGAAACCAGAAGCCATATGATTCATAACAAAGTGTCAGGCACTAGCATTCATTGTTTTAGTTGTTTAGTAACTAAGCTTTCTGGTGATTAATGTCAAGTAAAGTGCATAATGTTCTATGAAAATTTATCTGTGTTGCATATGACTTACCTGAAGTGAAAGGGCCTTTCCTAATGGCGTCTTCAGGTTCTGATCTCTGCAAATGACTTTTATGAATTGGCTTTAGCGAATTAACTGTGTCTATATTTGTGTAGGAAATTAAGTTTGAACCAAATGTAATGTGCGAACCTATTGACCAGAAATTAACATTTCGAGCAAGCCAGGTATAGTATATTCCCTGTTGATGCACATTAAGTTGCTGTATCTTTGGTGTGCTTGTTGATTTGTTTTTCCATGAATGCAGCTTGAAGATGGAGATATTATATGCTTTCAGAAGGTTCTTGCTATAGATAACGAGGAACATATCCGCTATCCTGACGTACCTTCATACTTAGAATATGTGCATAATCGCCAGGTATTTTCCTTGTTTAATTAAAGGCAGTTTGTTTTGTTTGCCGTGATGCAAAAATGAAAGCTGCCCATTTACTCTGTCATGTTTTGTTTATTTTACTTTCCTCCTCTTGTTTGGGCTAATGCATACATGTATTGGTGTATGTAAACAATAAGCCTTTGCTAGTTTCTTTGTGTTTAGATTGTAAGCTATATGCTGAAATTTTTATCACTGATTCATGTACTGTAGGTTGTTCACTTTCGGTCTCTAGATAAACCAAAGGAAGATGACTTCTCCCTAGAGATGTAAGCTGACTGGATTTTATTGGTGTAAATTGTTACAGACACGAGCGCACACACATGTTTATAATGCTTAGGATCATACCCTTATCAAGTACGCTTGTTAATTTATAGGTCAAGGCTTTTTACATATGATGACGTTGTGGAGAGAGTAGCTGAACAACTTGGTTTGAACGATCCTTCCAAAATCAGGCTCACCCCACACAACTGCTACTCTCAACAACCTAAACCACAGCCTATCAAGTACCGAGGGGTGGAACATTTATCTGATATGCTGGTTCACTACAATCAGGTAGTTGTTGATTTATTGTTAAATACTTCTCAGTGTCTCTTATTTAAAAACAAAATGTCTTATTCTTTTCTTGCATGTCAGACATCGGATATATTGTACTATGAAGTACTTGACATCCCTCTGCCAGAATTACAAGGTTTGAAGACTCTGAAAGTTGCATTTCATCATGCTACCTCAGATGAAGTGAGTATGGTGACCTGATTTTTTTTCTGGTTTTCATCTATTTTCTTTTCATAATTATTATCGTAATTTTTTTAAATATTGATTCAGGTGGTTATACATACCATCAGACTCCCAAAGCAGAGCACTGTGGGAGATGTCCTTGATGATCTTAAAACAAAGGTGTCTGTGTTTTTTACTATATTTCATTTACTTGCCTGTATTGTACGTTGATACTTATGGAATATACAACTGCACCCCACTTGCTTCATGGCTTGAGTTAGAATAAAAAAGTGATGCTATGTTTGCCAGCCTTGTGCAGTTGTGACTGTTGTATTGTATGAGTAGCAGTTTTATAATATAAAGTTGATAACCTTCCTAAATTTATGATTTTTCACATTTAATTATATTTCTGATGCTCAATTTTGGCTGTTTTTACAGGTTGAGTTGTCTCGCCCTGATGCTGAGCTTAGGTTGCTTGAAGTCTTCTATCACAAAATATACAAGGTTTGGCATTACATTAAAATTATGCACCCCTTAGTTTATTATGAATCTTGTTAAGTCCCAATCCCTCCTATTGCACATGTTACTGACAATGCATTTAAAGATTGCACATGTTGCCATTTTCCTTATTAAAATATGTTCATTATGTCCTGCCTTTACTGTGCAGGTTTTCCCTCCCAATGAAAAGATTGAAAACATAAATGATCAATACTGGACACTACGGGCAGAGGAGGTAACAGTCTCTTTTGTGAATGGGGTCGGGAAAGGGAGAGGATGCTGTTCATTTCATCAAGTGTTTTTTGCTTTTTTTTCTGGGGGGGGGAGGGAGTGTTTCTGCTTTTATTTATTCAAATAACAGCACCAGTTTGTAAATATGTTAATCTTTGCATACTACTTTTACAGATTCCAGAAGAAGAGAAAAATCTTGGTCCTCTTGATCGTCTAATTCATGTGTATCATTTTACTAAAGACACAACTCAGAACCAAATGGTATATAGTTTTAATTAATCCATTTGCTTTATACCGTTCTTTGTATTTGACTACTTCGATACATTAATTGTATGCCAATCCTTTTGTAACTTGGTTTTGCATTTTATATGTACAGCAAATTCAAAACTTTGGGGAACCCTTTTTCTTGGTCATACACGAATGTGAGACTTTGGCCGAAATTAGAGTGCGATTACAGAAGAAGCTTCAAGTTCCTGATGATGAGTTTGTCAAGGTATGTCTTCATCTTCGCGAGTTCTATTCTGTTTTAAGTAATTTTGATTTTAGTGATTGATGCTTCATAGAGTAAATATTGGTTTGTTTACTTGACTCAGTGCACTTAATTCTTTTAATTTAATTTTTTGCTTGGCCAGTGGAAGTTTGCCTTTTTTTCATTAGGGCGACCAGAGTACCTCGAGGACTCTGACGTTGTATCAAGTCGCTTTCAGGTGATTCATTTATACTAAACTTTTTTTATTGAACAATATTAGCTAATTTACATTTAATACCATTTTCATATATTGAGACTTATATTTACTGTACATTGTCCTCCTATTATTGTATCTTTTGACAGAGAAGAGATGTATATGGTGCTTGGGAGCAGTATCTTGGCTTGGAGCATACTGATAATGCTCCTAAAAGATCATATGCTGCTAATCAGGTTAGTAACTTTGTTTACGAAAACTAATTTTATCAGTATATTTTGGCCTTTGAATGTTTGGTTGTTGTTCACTCTACTAGTACTTTTTGGTTTTAATTCAAAGTTAACAACTTTTTGTTACACCATTTCAACTTACATAGGTTTTGTTTTCAGAATCGTCACACATTTGAGAAGCCAGTAAAGATTTATAATTAGGAAATCAGGATGGATGGGTTATCATTTTGCATGGGATGAATTCAGCGTTCTTCTACATCTATGGGCTTGTAAAAACAGGGAAAGTAGGGAAGGCCAAGTCTTCATAGGCCAACTTTTGAGATCAGTGATCAAGGCTGTGTGTGCAGGTTTTTTATATTAGAATTGTGATATGTAGTTATTTCTTTTGATGGAGTGACATTGCTCTCTACACTGTGTATCTGCCGGCCACAGCACTTCTTCCATTGGTGTATGGAAGTTGTTGTTCATGTCGTGGGCCTTGATCACCATCACTGCACTTTATCAGTACATAATTTTTTTTTTTGGATTAGCAAGTAAATACAAGGTATAGCTGGTTGACTCTTGTCATATTGTTTGCTTCCCGATTTTGTTCAGTAGTTAGAATTGTTAAATCTAGCAATGGCTGCAAAATGGTGTAGCAAAGTCCATGTAGTGATTTGTAAAAGAGGATTTTGCAGCCTCCATATACTTATATAGCATAAATACCCCGTAGAACCATCTGGTTACTATTTCCTATCTATGATACAAAGAAAGGAATATTAGTCAATGACATGGTATCTTTAATCAAAAAACGATAGACAGACATTTTCTTGTTCCCACACCCTTGTTGGGTAGTTTGATCTGAAGATTTGCTAACCAATGCAAAGAGATTCACAAACAAATAAAATAACTTAACATCACTTTTAAACAACCGCAATTACAGCTAATAACGAATACATCAGTATAGTATCTAAGTGGTTCCATGGATGTTCATATTTTATATTATTATTATTATTTTTTAATATTATAATTTAATAGGCATTCTCACTTTTCAACAGGGGGTGTGCATGGTTTTAAAATCAAACCAAATCGAACCAAATATATAATTCAAATATATAATTCAGTTTGGTTTTTAAAACTACTTTAATTAAACTAGTATATTTTTTTAAAATTGGGTTTTAATTGGTTTAGTCCGGTTTAAAATCGGTTTATATTAATATCCAGTTTTCAATGGAAGCATTTTGAAACCAGATTTTTCACACAATCAATTTATAACCGGAATTTTTTCAAAATTGATATATATAACGAAGGTTATTTTGAAATCAATTTTATATATAACATATAATAAAATTTGGATATTCAATAACTAAACTATATAATAAAATTTGGATATTCAATAACTAAACCATATTATTATTATGGTTATCGGTTTATATTTGGATAATAAAATGGATAATCGTATTTATATTTTGGCATTTGGTTTGGATTTTTAAAAGTGGAACAATTTGGATACTAATTTGATTAAGGATAACCGGTTTTTTTCACACCCCTACTTTTCAACCCAGCACTTGGAAGAAAAATTAAATGAATTTCATGATATAATTACATTTTAACAATTACAATTATTTTAATTAATATAAATTTATTAGTTGGCGTGGTAAAAATAGTGGAGGGAGAGGGAATTTTATAGTTAACCATTTTTAATAGTCATCAATTTTTTTTCTTCCTTTTCAATGGGGACTGGTGACATGTATATGCCCTCAGCCACTTAGATATATAATAATATATTCCAACACTCTTAATTTGTATCATAGATATTATTTATAATAAAAGGTTTTTTTATAACATTTGTTTTGAGAGTACAAATCTATGGTTTAATACTGATCGTATCTAGATCAGCCAGTTTTTAGTGGCCAACGACGTCGTCTGGGCTTCAGCTCCGGTGAGGTTGAAAGGCGGCGCGGGGGGGGGGGGGGGGTGTACCTGCAAGGTACTCCGACGCTCAAGTAAGGTAACTGTCAGAGGAAAAAGCAAGTACAGAGGTGAGTAAGAAAGTGAACGTAACCTGACCCTCTCAAGTGAGAGGATATTTATAGAGAGCCCCCAGCGCGGGGCCAACGGTTACTTGCATTGGACTGGATTGCCAGGCCCAATCCAAATAACTGCCAGGGCTTACGTGGCGTAGTGAAGACCAGCACGTGGTCTCCGCCCTGGGGTAACCGTTCCTAGATCTTCGAAATTAGGGCAGACCGATTTCATCGGGAGTGGAGCGGTTACATGAGAACGTGTCCTCGCGGGGAGAGGTCTTGCGTGTCGAGGAGAGACACGTCCTCTCGAGGAGGACTTGCTTGCGGATGGGGATGACTCCTCGCGGGGGGGTAGCGTCCTCGTGTCGAGGAGGGGCGAACTCCGGGGAAGGCTAAGCGCCTCTGCCCGAAGCTCAACGCCGTTTGTGCTCGACACCGCTGAAGTGGTATGTGCCCGACATTGACTGGATTGAGGCCTTCGTTGGGCCGTCCCAGAACGCGCGGGCTGGGCCTGCTCGACTGTGGAGTAGGTCCCCGGTCCAGTCCAGAACAAATACTTTTTTAGTTCTGTATCTTAAGGTTCATTTTTGGTCATTTTACTTTAAAAATGTTCATATTGGTCTCTTAATCCTTTAAAATGTTTCATAATAGTTCTTTTTGTTTAATTAGTGATGAATTTAGTGATTAATTTTTGTTTTTTTTTTGTTGTAAATAGGACAAAAAAGGATTAATAAGGAACATTTTGAAAAGTTAGGGGACCAATATGAACCTTTTTTAAGTTAAGGGAGCAAAACAAACTTCGAGGCTAAGATATAGGACCAAAAAGAATATTAAGCCGTAATTAATCTGTAACAGGAGATGCAAAAAGAATATTAAGACGTAATTAATCTGTAACAAGAGATGCGAAAGAAGTGGCACGTACCAACCATATATTAGGAAATTGAAACGAGATGACATTAGATCGAGAAAATGTGAGTATCCGTTTAAATTGCGCAAACACCGTATGACGGATGACACATGGAAATTTAATGTGATTTTTGATATACATAATTATGCCTTGAGTAACAAGCTAGCCAGTCATCCCATTGTATGTCGTCTTATTCCGGAGGAAAGGGAACTTGTTGGACATGACATTAAACATGGTGGAGTCGAAAAACATACTTGTATCTTTGGAACGGAAAAGACTTCTAAATGTTTAAAATATCAAGTAAATATACAATGTGCGTGGGTCTCCGCCCTGAGGTAACCGTTCCTAGATCTCCGGAATTAGGGCAGACCTATTTCATCTGGAGTGGAGCGGTTACATGAGAACGTGTCCTCGTGGGGAGGGGTCTTGCGTGTCGAGGAGAGACACATCCTCGCGAGGAGGACTTGCTTGCGGATGGGGATGACTCCTCGCGGGGGGTAGCGTCCTCGTGTCGAGGAGGGGCGAACTCCGGGGAAGGCTAAGCGCCTCTGCCCGAAGCTCAACGCCGTTTGTGCCCGACACCGCTGAAGTGGTACGTGCCCGACATTGACTGGACTGAGGCCTTCGTTGGGCCGTCCCAGAACGCGCAGGCTGGGCCTGCTCGACTGTGGAGTAGGTCCCCGACCCAGTCCAGAACAAATACTTTTTTAGTTCTGTATCTTAAGGTTCATTTTTGGTCATTTTACTTTAAAAATGTTCATATTGGTCTCTTAATCCTTTAAAATGTTTCATAATAGTTCTTTTTGTTTAATTAGTGATGAATTTAGTGATTAATTTTTGATTTTTTTTTTGTTGTAAATAGGACAAAAAAGGATTAATAAGGAACATTTTGAAAAGTTAAGGGACCAATATGAACCTTTTTTAAGTTAAGGGAGCAAAATAAACTTCGAGGCTAAGATATAGGACCAAAAAGAATATTAAGCCGTAATTAATCTGTAACAGGAGATGCAAAAAGAATATTAAGACGTAATTAATCTGTAACAAGAGATGCGAAAGAAGTGGCACGTACCAACCATATATTAGGAAATTGAAACGAGATGACATTAGATCGAGAAAATGTGAGTATCCGTTTAAATTGCGCAAACACCGTATGACGGATGACACATGGAAATTTAATGTGATTTTTGATATACATAATTATGCCTTGAGTAACAAGCTAGCCATTCATCCCATTGTATGTCGTCTTATTCCGGAGGAAAGGGAACTTGTTGGACATGACATTAAACATGGTGGAGTCGAAAAACATACTTGTATCTTTGGAACGGAAAAGACTTCTAAATGTTTAAAATATCAAGTAAATATACAATGTGCGTGGGTCTCCGCCCTGAGGTAACCGTTCCTAGATCTCCGGAATTAGGGCAGACCGATTTCATCTGGAGTGGAGCGGTTACATGAGAACGTGTCCTCGCGGGGAGGGGTCTTGCGTGTCGAGGAGAGACACGTCCTCGCGAGGAGGACTTGCTTGCGGATGGGGATGACTCCTCGCGGGGGGTAGCGTCCTCGTGTCGAGGAGGGGCGAACTCCGGGGAAGGCTAAGCGCCTCTGCCCGAAGCTCAACGCCGTTTGTGCCCGACACCGCTGAAGTGGTACGTGGCCGACATTGACTGGACTGAGGCCTTCGTTGGGCCGTCCCAGAACACGCGGGCTGGGCCTGCTCGACTGTGGAGTAGGTCCCCGACCCAGTCCAGAACAAATACTTTTTTAGTTCTGTATCTTAAGGTTCATTTTTGGTCATTTTACTTTAAAAATGTTCATATTGGTCTCTTAATCCTTTAAAATGTTTCATAATAGTTCTTTTTGTTTAATTAGTGATGAATTTAGTGATTAATTTTTGATTTTTTTTTGTTGTAAATAGGACAAAAAAGGATTAATAAGGAACATTTTTAAAAGTTAAGGGACCAATATGAACCTTTTTTAAGTTAAGGGAGCAAAATAAACTTCGAGGCTAAGATATAGGACCAAAAAGAATATTAAGCCGTAATTAATCTGTAACAGGAGATGCAAAAAGAATATTAAGACGTAATTAATCTGTAACAAGAGATGCGAAAGAAGTGGCACGTACCAACCATATATTAGGAAATTGAAACGAGATGACATTAGATCGAGAAAATGTGAGTGTCCGTTTAAATTGCGCAAACACCGTATGACGGATGACACATGGAAATTTAATGTGATTTTTGATATACATAATTATGCCTTGAGTAACAAGCTAGCCAGTCATCCCATTGTATGTCGTCTTATTCCGGAGGAAAGGGAACTTGTTGGACATGACATTAAACATGGTGGAGTCGAAAAACATACTTGTATCTTTGGAACGGAAAAGACTTCTAAATGTTTAAAATATCAAGTAAATATACAATGTGTGTGGGTCTCTGCCCTGAGGTAACCGTTCCTAGATCTCCGGAATTAGGGCAGACCGATTTCATCTGGAGTGGAGCGGTTACATGAGAACGTGTCCTCGCGGGGAGGGGTCTTGCATGTCGAGGAGAGACACGTCCTCGCGAGGAGGACTTACTTGTGGATGGGGATGACTCCTCGCGGGGGGGTAGCGTCCTCGTGTCGAGGAGGGGCGAACTCCGGGGAAGGCTAAGCGCCTCTGCCCGAAGCTCAACGCCGTTTGTGCCCGACACCGCTGAAGTGGTACGTGCCCGACATTGACTGGACTGAGGCCTTCGTTGGGCCGTCCCAGAACGCGCGGGCTGGGCCTGCTCGACTGTGGAGTAGGTCCCCGACCCAGTCCAGAACAAATACTTTTTAGTTCTATATCTTAAGGTTCATATTTGGTCATTTTACTTTAAAAATGTTCATATTGGTCTCTTAATCCTTTAAAATGTTTCATTATAGTTCTTTTTGTTTAATTAGTGATGAATTTAGTGATTAATTTTTGATTTTTTTTTTGTTGTAAATAGGACAAAAAAGGATTAATATGGAACGTTTTGAAAAGTTAAGGGACCATTATGAACCTTTTTTAAGTTAAGGGAGCAAAATAAACTTCGCGGTTAAGATATAGGACCAAAAAGAATATTAAGCCGTAATTAATCTGTAACAGGAGATGCAAAAAGAATATTAAGACGTAATTAATCTGTAACAAGAGATGCGAAAGAAGTGGCACGTACCAACCATATATTAGGAAATTGAAACGAGATGACATTAGATCGAGAAAATGTGAGTGTCCGTTTAAATTGCGCAAACACCGTATGACGGATGACACATGGAAATTTAATGTGATTTTTGATATACATAATTATGCCTTGAGTAACAAGCTAGCCAGTCATCCCATTGTATGCCGTCTTATTCCGGAGGAAAGGGAACTTGTTGGACATGACATTAAACATGGTGGAGTCGAAAAACATACTTGTATTTTTGGAACGGAAAAGACTTCTAAATGTTTAAAATATCAAGTAAATATACAATGTGCGTGTTCGTAGTAACAAGGCGGTAAGAGGACCAAGATCCAATATGTAACAATTGTTAAAACTTTTGGAAGATGACCACTATGTTTCTAGGTACAAAGTTTGTAAGGGTAAATTCACCGTTCAAGATATTTTTTTTGGACTCATCCCGATTCCTTAAGTTGTTCAACACATTTTTCTCTATGCTCATAATTGATTCAACATACACAACAAACAAGTATAGATTTTCACTCTTATAAATTATTGGTGTTACTTTATCGAAGATGACTTTTTGTCAGTTTTGCATTTTTGGAATCTAAAAAAGAGGACAATGTTACATAGGCTTTGGAAATGTGCAAAACTACCAGTTGTGGATTTTGCCAAAAATATTAAGGGGTGCGAAAAATCTATAATATAAGAAAGGAAGGTGTTCTGGAAAACACCTTTCTGGCCCAGCCTTAGGAGCTGTCATGTGTTTAAAGTAGGGGTATTTGGTGTCCAAAATTTTCTTTTTTCAACTGATGATGTTACTTTGTTCCATTATAACTACATGGTTAATGAATTTTGCCTTTGGATGTCGGGATTGAATCAAATGGTGATGTCACAATTGGTTAATGAAGTATTCCCTAATATTTCTCTTTCTTACCTATCTCTTCATTCTATACTATTCGTTCTCTCTCTTCTATCTAATATTTCTTTTTCTCATTCTTTTTTCTTATTCTGCTTCATCTCTCTCTCTCTCTCTCTTTCTCTCTCTCTCTCTCTCTCTCTCTCTTCCAACTTCTTCTTTCTTCCAACTCCTTCTCTCTCTCTCTCTCTCTCTCTCTCTCTCTCTCTCTCTCTCTCTCTCTCTCTCTCTCTCTTTCTTCCAACTTCTTCTTTCTTCCAACTCCTCCTCTCTCTCTCTCTAATATAAGAAAGGAAGGTGTTCTGGAAAACACCTTTCTGCCCCAGCCTTAGGAGTTGTCATATGTTTAAAGTAGGGGTATTTGGTGTCAAAAATATTCTTTTTTCAACTGATGATGTTACTTTGTTCCATTATAACTACATGGTTAATGAATTTTGCCTTTGGATGTTGGGATTGAATCAAATGGTGATGTCATAATTGGTTAATGAAGTATTCCATAATATTTCTCTTTCTTACCTATCTCTTCATTCTATACTATTTGCTCTCTCTCTTCTATCTAATATTTCTTTTTCTCATTCTTTTTTCTTATTCTGCTTCATCTCTCTCTCTCTCTCTCTCTCTCTCTCTCTCTCTCTCTCTCTCTTCCAACTTCTTCTTTCTTCCAACTCCTTCTCTCTCCCTCTCTCTCTCTCTCTGTAATATAAGAAAGGAAGGTGTTCTGGAAAATACCTTTCTGCCCCAGCCTTAGGAGCTGTCATGTGTTTAAAGTAGGGGTATTTGGTGTCCAAAATTTTCTTTTTTCAACTGATGATGTTACGTTGTTCCATTATAACTACATGGTTAATGAATTTTGCCTTTGGATGTCGGGATTGAATCAAATGGTGATGTCACAATTGGTTAATGAAGTATTCCCTAATATTTCTCTTTCTTACCTATCTCTTCATTCTATACTATTCGTTCTCTCTCTTCTATCTAATATTTCTTTTTCTCATTCTTTTTTCTTATTATGCTTCATCTCTCTTTCTCTCTTTCTTCCAACTTCTTCTTTCTTCCAACTCCTTCTTTCTCTCTCTCTCTCTCTCTCTCTCTCTCTCTCTCTCTCTCTATAATATAAGAAAGGAAGGTGTTCTGGAAAACACCTTTCTGCCCCAGCCTTAGGAGCTGTCATGTGTTTAAAGTAGTGGTATTTGGTGTCCAAAATTTTCTTTTTTCAACTGATGATGTTACTTTGTTCCATTATAACTACATGGTTAATGAATTTTGCCTTTGGATGTCGGGATTGAATCAAATGGTGATGTCACAATTGGTTAATGAAGTATTCCCTAATATTTCTCTTTCTTACCTATCTCTTCATTCTATACTATTCGTTCTCTCTCTTCTATCTAATATTTCTTTTTCTCATTCTTTTTTCTTATTCTGCTTCATCTCTCTCTCTCTCTCTCTCTCTCTCTCTCTCTCTCTCTCTCTCTCTCTCTCTCTCTCTTCTTCCAACTTCTTATTTCTTCCAACTCCCTCCCTCTCTCTCTCCCTCTCTCTCTCTCTCTCTCTGCTTCATCCCTCTCTTTATTGTTTAATACCAATCTCTTGGATTTTGGATTTGCAGGTTAATGCAAGGACAACCAATGGAGAAGAAGAACAACCTTCTTGACGTTTAAATGGAGGTAATATATTTTTCAGATGTGTTTTTACTCATAATCTTCCTTCTTCCATTCGTTCATCTTTATCAAAATGTTATTCATTTTTCTCATCGTTAACATGTGATGCTTCTGAGTTTTATGTTATGGTTTAATGAGGTTAACGAAAAAAGTTATTATTTTTATGGTTATTGTTTCAGAAAAAGTTATCATTTTTATGGTTATTGTTTTGGAAAATGTTATCATTTTTATCATCGTTAGTCTATGTGTTGATTTTTCTGATTATGTTTCTTGTGTTAATATTTGCTGGTTTTTTATAGTAGTGCACAGTTTTACGGTGTAGATCTGTCGTGGTGGCAGTACGTTTTCGGCGGCGAGTGTGGTTGTGGTCGGATTTTAAATGGTTGCTATGCTTTATTGACTGAAATGTGTATCATCTACACTTTCATGATTTCTTTATCGTTTTTTCGCTTGCAGATCTACTATTACGCACATGGAAACTCGTAGTAGAACAACATAAAAAATGTAAGTTTGAACATAAACTTTTGTTTTCTCTTTTTCGTGTCTTAAGATCTTCTTCACTTCTTTTATCCGGCTTTGTTGAGGTTAACTGTGTATTATTATTGTGATGTTATTAGACCTTATTTATTCTATTATCTTCAAAAAATATCACAGTAATTATTTTTCATCCAACTTTGATAGATTTAGGTTTTTCATCCAACTTAGTTTATATATTTTTTTACAGATCTTCAATTTTGACAATAAGTATGAAACTTTGTGTTGTTGATTTATTCTCTTTCTGTTAGTATTTTTTTTTATAGGTAATGCTCTAAATTGCAGTCACATCACATTAATTGATAATGCTGAGAATCACACGGAAATGTGGTTTATGCACAGTAGCTGTTTGAATTAAGGTCGCAGAGATGTCAAAAATAACAACTATGATGTTGGTGCTTAAATCACAGTCACAGTGTTATATGAACATCTATTTAGGATAACAAAATCAGTCAACTTTTCAAATGGTTAACATTTCAGTTCACGTGTGGTAGATTTGAATGGTTACTTTAAGAAAATACTATGCTATATTTATGCCGTTTATGATTTTATGGTTTATCATTGATGGTGCTTTGTTGTGTGTTTTATATTCTTCTTTGTAATGTTTATCATTGATGGTGTTATGCTTTGTGATTTAAATTTCATTTTTTTGTGTTTTAATTCTTGAATTTTGAAGATCATAATATTTTGTTTTGGTTGATCAGTTAACATGCGCAGAGTTGGGAGAGAATTTGACTCAATTGCAATTGGCCCAAGGTAGGACTGCGTGGGAGGCGCATAATTGCTGCCGTCATGAGTATCATTGTGTTGTATGTCATACTTATAAAAATTGTAGAGGGTTGCATTGCTGGAGGTGTTGCTATAGAAGCAACTTTATACCCCAATGATACCATCAAAACACAGCTACATGTGAATTCAACAGTAAGTTATATTTAATTCAAATTGTATTTTCCAGTTGATGCCTGCTGAAGATTTTTTTGTTCTCAATATTTTCTATCTTATCATGGATTTTGTCATAAGTTTCAATTTTGTTTCTGTCGGACCATATTCAATAAATGACTTCTTATATGGATTGCAGGGATGGATGAGCTCTCATTGTGAAGAAATTATACACATAATGTTTGGTAAGATATAAATTTCCAGTTTAACATTGCTTTTTGAATTTTGTTTATAGGATTAGTAAATGAAATTATACACATAATGTAGATGTTTGTATGTGCACAAGCGTGAATGCTTACCATCCTTAAGATTTCAGAGTATTAACTTGATTTTGGAATCTTTGGTTAGACATTGCCTTCAATGGTTATAACTAAGATTTATCTGTCATACCATGATCTTCAGACACCATGATCTTACATTGTTACTCTATTTTTAATGATTATCTTTCAGATGATGGTGATGGCAGCTTTGATGACGATTTTAACAAGATTGACAATTTTGTAAGTGCTATTTAATTGCTAGAGAGCTACTTTACTTAGTCTAACATTCTTTAGTTGTCTTAATATTGTTAGAGAGCAGCAAATAAGATGTTCGCTACGAAAACTGATTTTGTTGCATTATTTTTATTTTTTTATATATGGAGCACATATATCTTTCCATATCTTACTTTTTCAATTTTCTTCGTCTCTCAATTTTGTATTTTTTTCTTATATTTCATTTCCCTATTTTCCTTATTTGTTTGTTATTATTGTCTCTTATTAATTATTTTTATTGATGTTTACTTTTTGCACATTTGATAGATTTGATATATCATTCTCTCAACTCTCTCATCTACCACTCTAACTTCTCTTTCATCTGTGACGCTACAGAAAGTATATATATATATGGAGTATATATATCCTGACAAAAGTTGAAGAATGTGACTAAACACAATTTAAAAGAAAGTTAAAGGTTTATAGATAGTGTAATGGTAGTTTCATCTATATAAAGAGACATAAATAAAAGATGTCAGATATTATAAAAAATTAAAAAGTATTGCTATGACCAGTTCTCTAGCGGTTTGGCCGGTTAGACCAGTTCTCTAGCGGTTTTGCCGGTTATATCGGATTTCTTCAAGTTTTTTATTGTTTTTTTTTTTGGTTTTATGAGACAATTTTTTTTAATAAAATAAATAATTTGTTAAAATTTAGTTTTTCTTAAAAATTTATTATAGTGTTTTAAAATTAATTAATTTGATTTTTTTCTACTTTGTTCACAATTTTAAAATATATTATTATATTATAAATGATCCAATTTAAACCTCCAACTATTGTTTATCATGTTATTTTTTTAAATCATTTATTTATTTATTTAAATTTATTTAATATTTATGACAAACGAGCACTCTTTTAGTCTGTTACTTATAACTTATAGAAAAATTAAATGGGTTGACTTGAGACACAACTACACTTACATTTATATTATAAACAAATCTCAAGACAATAAAAAATTGATAAAATTGCAGGGGTTGATAGCATTTATTGTGGGGATTTGACTTATGGCAACCATGAGATAAAAGATCATTTTTTAGAGACAAATCTAAATTTGGAGATACATATCATGTGAGCCCATCTATACTTTCTTGTGCATAAAGTAGTTATAGTATTTGACAGATTGACAACTCATAGACAAAACTATAATATACTTCTTTTTATTTGATTACAAAATCAATTAATACATGTATTGCATATAAAATATTTAAATTCTAAACAAAATTTGTTAGTTAATGAGATAGTTAAAAAATGTATCTTCTGTTGTCCGCTAATTAGGTATTACATTTTTTTTTCTTCAGTTTGTTGGGTGGACTGCTTTGTTTGTATATTAATGATATAATCAGATTTTCAACATATTGATGGGACAAGTCATAGCAATTCAACTACTACAAGTAATAGGTCTGCTATGTTCAAGTTCTAGAAAAAAGATAGTATCACATTATTAGGTACTAGAACAATACTTGCAAGCTGTACAAAATTAAACTGAACATATCATCCTATCATATTTGTATTAAAGAAATCATTAATAATGGAATTTGAGATTAAAATTTCAATTATTTAAGCAATTTGAGAAATTAGACTATTATTATTATTATTATTATTATTATTCAATAGCTTTTAATTATTATTATTATTATCATATTTCTTTTTATTATTATTACCATTACAATTAATCATATGTGTCTTTAAAATAAAATTTGGTAAAAAGCCGGTCTATGTTTTTCTAAAAGTAAGTATATTACTTGTGCTTTTTGACATTATATTATTTATGTGTATTAGTGTGATATAAATATATGAAAATTATTTGTAGTGGCGAAAATAACCCGACAACCATTCAAGTGGATAATATATTATGAAATATATGCTTTATATTGTCTCCACAGACATTACAAATGGATGGATAAATCATAAGGTATTAACTTAATCCATATCTTTTAAAGTATGTTGTTGTTGTCAGCTTATCATAATTTAATTTTTGTTCTAATTATAGGAGTTTAACAACAAAATGCCACACTAAAAAATGGATATGGATGACATCCGATCACCTTGGACCATAGTCTTTTTCCCTTCTTATGATTATCTAAAACAATAGTTTTTCTCGTTTCTAAATGAGTAAATTTCCTTAATTTGTTTTATGCAAGTATGTAAATGTGTGTATTCTGTCTTGATAATTAGAACAATGTAAATTTTTAACCTTGGCTTAAATGATATGATATATTCTAATTTTGTTGCATATTTTGTAGTTTCTGTGTAAAAAATAATACAGGCAGGTGAAACTAAGATTTAAAACAATGTAAATCTGATATTCATTAGTTAATAGATTTATAATGATATGATACAGACCGGTGAAAATGATGAATGCAAAATTATACAGGTCAGTGAAAATAATACAGGCAAAAATGAGATTTTATCCCTCGACTATTAGTTAAAATCGAGGTAAATAAATACCTTATTACCTCGGTCTTTAAATACAACCAAGAGGTATATGGCGTGCACAACAAATTTTAGAAAATAAAAAATATGCAGTCACTAGCGCAAAAACGGTTTTAGACAGCGCTTTTTTAGCCTTTAGACAGCGCTTTAAAGCGCTGTATAAACCAGCGACGCTATAGGTTTAGACAGCGCTTTTGGTATTACCAAAAGCGCTGTCTAAAGGGGCGTGTATTTAATGAAAAGCGCTGTCTATGGTACCTTTAGACAGCGCTTTTTCACATTATATGGATTACTTTAGACAGCGCTTTCGTCAAAAGCGCTGTCTAAGCCCTACCTTTTTTTGACTTTTTTGGTACACCTTAGACAGCGCTTTCTCAAAAAGCACTGTCTAAGACCTTCCTTTTTGACTTTTTTAGTACACCTTAGACAGCGCTTTCACCATAAGCGCTGTCTAAGACCTTCCATTTTTGACTTTTTTAGTACACCTTAGACAGCGCTTTCACCATAAGCGCTGTCTAAAGTGGACCTTAGACAGCGCTTTCACCAAAAGCGCTGTCTAAGGTGTACGAAAAATTTTATATAATTTTTTTTTAACCACAATTTTACCAGGTTTTTTCAACCAAAATTTGACCTGTAATTTTCAACCAGCAATTTTTTTTCAGAATTGGCAATTCAAACCATTGGCCTTTCTACACCAAAATTATATATCCAAAATTGGCATTTCATACCAATATATATATTTAAAATTACAAACCAAAATTGTATATACACCTATTTATAATTACAAATCATTACATTTTTCTACAAATGCACATTTTACTTATTCACCAAAATTGCATCCAACCAAAGCATTGCTTCCAACCAAAGTTATTGCTTCCAACCAAAGCATTTTTTCTACAATGCACATATTACTTATACACCAAAATTGCATCCAACCAAAACATTGCTTCAATCTACATTATAGGTCCTGAAAACACAAAGATTGTAATTCAAAGTATTAAAATTCAAAGTATATACACCAAAAATTGTAATTCAAAGTATATACACCAAAATTGTAATTCAAAGTTTGTAATTCAAAGTATATACACCAAAATTGCAATTCAAAGTATATACACCAAAATTGTAATTCAAAGTATATACACCAAAATTGCATCCAAAATTGTAATTCAAAGTTTGTAATTCAAAGTATATACACCAAAATTGCAATTCAAAGTATATACACCAAAATTGCATCCAACCAAAGCATTACTCCAACCAAAGTTACACATATTAAAATTCTCATCAATTAAAGTAAGAGTATAATATTATACCTTAAGTTTAGGGATATAGAAATATTTGGTCTTATCTAACACAAACTTATGATTGGAACCAGAATACCATATCAAAGTGCAAGGTCTTCCAACAGCTTCACTAAACCATGCATTGGTCTCATTGCTGTAACTATATACCTTGTACCTAAGCAACAAAATGAAAAAGATAATAATACAAAATAAATAAATCCATGTAACAATCATCAAACTAAAACAGTGTGTAAGCCAATTTAGAATTTCCTTAAACTTTAGCGTTAGCAAATACAATAACAAACTACTTATCTGCATGTGATTCTTTTTGTAAGATTCCATTAGTTTACCCAGTGTACCAGTGGATATATAAAATCAATGAAGTCATCCTTAACAATACATAAGAACATATTTATAAAAAATATATATATTAATAATGCAAAACTAGACATTTAACACTTACGTTGTGCTGATTCCTATAAACATTTGTGGTAAATTTTATAAATTGAATTATATTGGAAGTGTATGTTTTTTTAACAGCAAACAGAAAGTGTGTGGTAGATAATAATTGGGCCAGAAAACTTAGCTTGTGACAACTAATGCAAACTAATTCCTACTAATCTCAATGATTATTTACAACACATATTATAAGAAGATCCACGTCAGCACCTTAGAATTAGATGCCATGTTTTGGTTACTAGTAAACTAATTCAATAGAAAGCACATCTTGCAGGTCCAAAAGCTGTCAAATGAGAAGAGTAAACATATCATCAACAACATGGAAAATTACTTATCATTTTGGTTAGTAGTAAACAAGCGGTGACTGCAGTGAATCATGATCCCAGACGAAAACATATATTTTAATATTCGAAAAATAAAATGAAGATGTAACTTTATTATATTTCTAGAAAGAGTACCTTCACATGTTGCATAACCATCACCCTTATACTGAACAGCTTCCACAACAGGACACTCACAAACTCTTCCCCTGAAAGTATCCTGAGAAACAATAAAATGTTCAATTTGCAGCCAATCAGAGAAAGACTATGGACCGTTATATATGTCCATAGTGCTTATATTTTGTAAGAAAAATTGGCAACAGAAATTGCTTATGTATACCTTGCACGCAGTTACATTAGCACTTTTGTCTTGCCGACATCCTCCATTTCTTCTTCCTAGACACTCATTAGTTTCAATATCTGATAAATCGAAACCAGAATAAAGTTGAACTCACTCTAACATTAGAAATTTTAATCTAAAATAATCAATCATTAGTTCGGTTCATATGATGAAATATTAAGCACACTAACCTCCACTTATACAAACTTGAGGTTCGGTAGTTTCCTTAAATCCAGCACATATCGCCTTCAAAACAGGTGTTCTCTCCAATTTTCCTAGACAAAATATAAAAAATTTAGAATTTTGTTATATCAAATATGTTCATGAAAAGGATAGTCAAAGTTGAAACCGAAGTCAAAGAAACAAAAATATGTGTCCATTACAGTAACTAACCTCTATACTGATCATCATTTAAAATCAATGTTAGCAAGATGGTTACATCGCCAAGAGATCCTCCCCCGATCTTTTACACCACAAATTGACCAACACAATATAAGTTATTAGATCTATGCAATTTCAAAAGTCATATGATCATATCAGTAAGAATTAAACATTAATCCAATCACAATTCCAGCAATTGCTCCAGCAGATAAACCATTTGAAGGAATTTTAAAGTCTAAAGAAAAGTATAAATGTTTTTAAGAATATGAAATACAATGTAGCTTACTCAGTATATTTAGCAGAAGGTTATGAAATCAAAACAATATGAAAACTAGTAGTTACTTGGGGTCACGGTGATAGCAGATATAAGAGGTCCGTATACACCTCTCATAGGAATTGCATTAGTTCTTTTTCCTGCCCATGATAAGTGGATTTGCAAGGTGCTATCATTAACATCAACGTTAAAGTCCCAAGCAGTTCCCTTGCCGACTCCACCAGCTTCTTCCATAATGTTAAAGTCTTTTAAATAGTATATTACACTCACAGAAAATATCAAAGGTGCTGAAGAAGGCACACTACAATAATCCAAGTAAAAAAGAATATAGTTAGCTTCAATTTTACATGTTACAAGAATACTACACTAACACTAACACTAACACTAACCTAACACTAACACTAACACTAACCTAAACTAAACTAAACAAACACATTATATAGCAATAGTTAACAATGTAGAAAAATGTTAACAAGAACAAACTAAACTAACACATTATATTGATTCTATTCCTATATCACCAAAAATGAAGTTAGCACATATTTTATTCTTATATCCAACAACAGTCCAACATTAGCAACAACATTAACAACATTAGCAACATTATCAACATTAGCAACAGTCCAACATTAGCAACAACATAAACAACATTATTATCAACATCAACAACAACATTATTATCAACATCAACAACAACATTATCAACATTATCAGCAACATTATCAACTGAAACTCTGAAACTCTGAAACTTCCAAACTGAAACTCTGAAACGTGTAAAATGTGTAATACTCTGAAACGTGTAAAATGTGTAATACATCAACAACAACATTATTATCAACATCAACAACAACATTATCAACAGCAACATTATCAGCATACCTTATAAAATGTGTAATAATCTGAAACTCTTAAACTTCCAAACTGAGTGACGAAAACGCGAAATGAGAGAGGAACAGACGGTCACGGTGGAGTAAAGGTCGTCGGAGTCGCGAAATGAGGGAGGAACGGTGGACGACGACGCGGTGGACGACGGCAAGGGTTTAGCTCAGGTTCGCAAGTATCCGTTCGCAACAGGGGAGGGAGAAGAAAGAGCGCAAAACTGAAAATGAAAACTGAGTATATTCATATATTTTAATTTTATTAGACCTTAGTCAGCGCTTTTCAACAAAGCGCTTTCTAAGGTGGCCCTTAGACAGCGCTTTAAAAGCGCTTTCTAAGATTGGCCTTAGACAGCGCTTTTGTTTTTATTTTTTTAAATATTTAAGACCTTAGACAGCGCTTTCCTTAAAAGCGCTGTCTAAGGTCTTATATTTTTTTTAAATTTAAAAGGCCTTAGACAGCGCTTTTAAGGAAAGCGCTGTCTAATATTTTCCATTAAATTTTTTTAAAAATTTAAAAGGCCTTAGACAGCGCTTTTCACTAAAGTGCTGTCTAAGGTCTTATATTTTTTTGCGCTTTTCCTTTATTAAATTAATAGATTCCGTGTTTTTGACCTATAGCAGCGCTTTTGTAATAAAGCGCTGTCTAAGGTGAGATGTTATAAGTCCTTTTTGTTGTAGTGAGTTGATTAGGATCGAACCCAAGACATTTTAATTTCTAACCTCGGTTTTATAAACACCGAGGTGACAAATGATTGCTTTTCATGTCGCCCTTCGTTACCTCGCCCGTATAGCTGAGGTTAAATGCATTTCGCGGTCGACAACGAAGGGAAGATATAGTTCACCATGGTGGGGGATTGTGAGAAAAATTTCCAAAATAATAATATATTGGATGATTGTATTATTTGAAATAATGAAATAAATATTATATTCAAATTTGTATCTAAAAAATTGGATGGTCAGTTGAATAATTTTGTTATTTATTTAAATATAAATAATTTAAAATAAAAGTGGCTAGTTACCTTTTATTTAGGAACATGTGCAAGTTACCAACTGAACAATGCTAATTTTTGTGCTGAAAATGTGCAACACCTATTTTTATACGTTATAATTAAAACAGTGCAAAACCTTTAAGAGATGTTTTATGTTTTTAAACAGATATGAATTTCATTATAAATAAGAGGTTCTTGGCATCTGATTAAAGCATGAAAAAATATTTAGTCTCAAAATTATTTTCTAATTCTTAATCATCTTTCTCTTCTCTAATGCATGAGAGCAAGTAAAAGAAACATTCTTCTGTAAAATACTATCAAAAGATATGCTTAGAAAGATTGTGCAATTCTCTTTAAGGATTTCAAAGTATCGTGCAAGAAAGCCGCTGGCAAAACCTTCGCACCCAACGTACAAAGATTGGTGAGGGCGAATTGTTCCTTAAGCTTAGTGTGGAAACAAACGCTTTGGAAATTTATCTAGCAAATTTATTTCTAAATTTTCATCCCCATTTATTCCTAATTTTGCAGCAGCCCCAAAACAAAATATCTAACATTCTTAAGGAACAATTCATCTTATTCAATGGATGCTTCACTATAAGAGGTGACTTTTGACTTTGTGAAATTAGAGAAGTTCGATGGAGGCAATTTTATCCGTTGGAAGAAAAAATTGAAATTCCTTATCACAACATTGAAAGTGGTGTATGTCCTTAACATTCCAAGACCAGTGGAAAATGAAGATGAAACAATTACTGAAACTAGAGAGAGACAAAAGTGAGACAATGATGATTATATATGCATGGGACATACCCTCAACGGTATGTACAATTCGTTGTTCGACATTTATCAGAGTAGTCACTCCGCAAAATAATTATGAGAGAAACTAGAATCAAGATACATGCAAGAAGACACTACAAGTAAGAAGTTTCTTGTTTCTCAATTTAATAATTACAAAATGATAGATGGTAGGTCTGTTATGGAACAAATGCACGAAATTGAACATATTCTAAATAATTACAAACAACACAATATGCACATGGATGAAATCATAACTGTATCCTCCATAATAGATAAACTTCCTCCTTCTTGGAAAGATTTAAAAAAAACCATGAAGCATAAGAAAGAGGACATTTCTCTTGAACAATTGGGTAATCACCTTCGTTTAGAAGAAGAGTATCGAAAATAAGATGATACTAAAAGCCAGTTTACTCAAGAGAAGGTCCATGTGATGGAGGAAGGAAAGTCAAGTAAAACTTCCATGAAAAGGAAACAAGGGCAAATATCATGAAAATCATAGCGACAAATGCAATAACAATTATAGAAATAAAAATAAAGGAAGTTGTTATCATTGTGGAAAACCAGGACACTTTAAAAATAAGTCCAGGTTCTTGAAAAGAGAGAACAAAGAAAAGAATTCAAAAGCAATAAAAGACAATCTTGTTGCTGTCATCTCTGAAATCAAAATGATAGAAGATATTAATTCTTGGTAGATAGACTCTGGAGTTACCCGTCATGTGTGCAAAATAAAAAAGTATTCAAGAGATTGAATTCAGGTCTGGAAAAATACTCACTCTTAAAGATGCATTTTATGTTCCTGAAGTTAGGAAGAACTTAATTTCTATACCTTTACTTAATACGTATGGTTTTAAATCTGTATTTGAGGGAGATAAATTTATTCTCTCTAAAGGGGGAATGTTTGAAGGGAGAGGTTATCTTTGTGAGATTATATTAACGTCTAATGTTGTTAATAATAATAATAATAATAATAGTAATGTAATTTCTGCTGATATTGTTGAGTCTTGTGATTTCTGGCCTATGCGACTAGGACATGTTAATTTTAAAAAATTAAATGATATGATGAAATCACGTGGGTTAATAATATTCTCAAGATAAACTCGTCTGAGTGTAGTATCGTGTGACAACTACTCGGGACTGACTCCCTCATAGTCACCGCACTACGCTATAAAGGCCAAGTGGGGTGAAGGTAACTACGGTCCTCAGAATCCCTGGCACTCAATTGAAAAAGTAATATCAATGTGACTGCTCACATCAGACATCAACAATCCCAAAGGGCCTCATCTGAGTGTGGTCATCATATGCCATAAATTGTTGGTACTACTGCCAACAACCGACTATTGATTACACCACGATCCTATCATATTTGTGCTCTCAAGTCCGGGTTAGGACTTATCTCACCACTCAATAGTAGCACCCTGCACACAGAAAATCCAGTACAGACAGAGATATATATAAATATATACAGATATACAGATATCACAGATGTATACAAGTAAACAAGCAAGACATAAATAACACAAGTAAAAAACAAGGTAGGCTTAACCCTAAAAAATAAGACTCCCCGGTGAAGTCGCCATTTCTGTTGCGGTGAAAATTGGATAACAAGCTATTAATTAACTTGCATCATATTTCTTTTACAACCGACTTTGATTTATCCAAAGGAAAGGTTCAAGATCGTTGAAAAAACCTAAAAGGGGGAGATCTAAGGTTCAGGGGTTAGTTATACAAAGGGAAGGTATTAGCACCCTAAGTATCCGTAGTACTCTATGGGAACCTCTTGTTTGTTTGTGTTATGCTATGTTTGCTAAAGGTTGAAACCCTAGGGGTTAGTATCTAAATATACTTGATAAGGCATCGCACCTTAGGCCTACGTATCCTCGGGAATAGAATCAGAGTATGCGTAGTTCTACTTCTACTGAATTATTGACTGTGGTCAATATTCAGAGGAGAAATGAGTACAAGCTCAATGTAGAGTTCAAGAACTCTCTAAGTCTAATTGAGATGGACCTAGGATTATGTTTTAGTTAGTAGGGGAGGTGATGATTCACATGATGAATTAAACATGGAGGGACTAATTCAAGGTTTAAACAAGTATTAGTGAAATAATCACCCAAGATCAACAAAGTTGCTCATAAATAAATGTTAACAATTAATCCAAAAGTGATCAACAATTAACAACACAATTAAGATTAACAACACAATGAGAATTAACAATTAACAACACAAATAGAATTAACAATTAATAACAAAATTAAAATACAAATTGATTAACAATTAACAATTAAAAATACAAATGCAAATTAACAATTAAAATTTAAAAGTTAACACAACAATTAACAATTAACATACATAGCATATTAATTAATGATATTCAAATAAACAATTAAGAAACAAACTATGAAATTAAAATAAATATTTTTGGAGTTTTTGAATAAAGAAAAAAAAAATAGAATAAAAAGGTTTTTCTAAAAAACAGAAAATAAAATAAATACTAAAAAGAGAGGCGCAGGGGGGTGTATGAGTGATTCTGGTTAGTTTAAAAATGAGAAGGATTTTGAAATGGGCCAGAACTGGGGGGTGTGGATAACAAAAGGCGCAAGGCCCAGGAGAGGAATGGCAATAACATCAGGCGAAAAAGAGAAAATGGCCAAAAGGGTTGATCCGCAGGATCGAACCCAGGTCATTGGGGTGAAAGGGTAATGGCAAGGCAAGGTTAAACCGTTGGGACGGCGCATACATCCGGTAAATAAACGCCTTCAATTAATACATAAGCCAAAACAAACAGTGAAATATATTAAAAAAAGAAAAGGTACGCACGCTGAACATGTAGTAACATTTAACAATTGGTCAGGATTTAAAGTTACTAACGACAAAACACACACCCAACCAAACAACACCTGCCACGCCCTCTCTCTCACCCATGCACGTAACAAAACCTGAAGCGAAGTTGTGGAAAAGGAAAAGAGAAAACGCACGGCCAAACCCTCATCTTCTTCAGCTTCGCTCAACCTTATTTCTCCATCAAATCTCACAAACCAATAGTCCAAATTAATCAGCGAAGATCAAGGATTATGAATATGTAATTTTTTTTCCTACGGCTAAACACGCAGTTCACACGAGGGCCAAAACCAGACTGTTTAGTGAGGTTCAAAAATGACATATAAAGCCAACACTCATTAACACAAATTATTTGCACATATGCACCACACTACAATCACAACAGCACTGCACATATGTATATGTATAATACAAAATTTGATGATAAAACAGTCATTGGCATAGAACACACATCACAATTATATTAACATACTACACATAATCACACATACAACACATCGAACAATTCAAGATACGAGTAATCACCAGAATATCAGACAATACATGCTCTGCACACATACACAGTTACATCGCATTGTTTACACATAACAACTATCACTAATAGCTACAACAAAGCTACACACAAACAAATCGTAACAACACACAAAATGCATACCATGCCTATGAATACTATATAACACCACAACATACATACAAACACATTGTTGTGCATATAGAATGATATACTCAGTGTCCACATAATCAAAACAAACCTACCCTAAAGTAGCATTCATTTCAACATGGATTAATAAAAGGTTATTCATGGAAGCGATTATGTTTACATTATGCAGTCAAGAAGATGTGCAAAACTTCTAAAATAATCTCAACAAAAGTTCATACTATGCATTAAAACAGTACACGGTTAAACTGAAATATATTCAACATAGTATATGATTTCTAACATAATAAATGGAAGGTTGTGGAACTTACCTGGTTCCCAAACAACAACAACTTCCTCCCTTGCAGCTAGCCCGAGCACTCAAATGTTTGTTGTTTTTTTTAGAGTGTTTTTGTATTTGTTGTTGGTGAGAAATAAAGAGGAGAAGGGCCCCTTTTATAGGGAGCTCAGCTGGTCCATGGGTGTGAATATCCAATGTGCCAAGGATTTGTCTTGGAGAGAAAGATCATGGGAAGGATTTGGAGTGTGGCTGTTCTGATCACAACACCATAGAGCCACGCGAAGTCCCTTTTTTTGATGCCACTAGGTCAGAAAATGTAGGTTATTTTGGTTCGTGTCTAGTGGGTTAATGAAGTACAAGAGAGAAATGTTTGAGGTGGCTTGCAAAGATTAACATGATAGTACAAAAGCAAACATATGGCAGCGTGCTTTAGGGTAAAAGTGATGTTGGAAAGGATGTAGTGGGTATGCAGAGAGTGCCCTTGGAGAGAGGAAAGAAATTCAAATTCAAAATTGATGTGTTCTTGGTGCAAAAATCATTTTTGTATGGCCATATTCCATGCATGATATCTCTTGACTTGGTGATCCAAATTTCATGCTCTTGGGTTCAAATGAAAGTTCATACATCATACTACAATGTTGGTGTTGGAAAGTAGTTGAAATGATGCCTTGAATTGGTAGAAAAATGCCTTGCAAATCGTGTGCCCAAAACTGCCAAAATGAACTTAGAAAATTTCTAAGTTATAGAAATTGACAACTTCAAGTGCCCTTCTTTGGAAGTCCATAACTTGAGAATGGCTTATCCTATTGAGATGTTCCACACATGGTTGGAAAGCTTTCATCATGCTCTACAACTTTCATTTGGGACCCAAGTCTTGAATCCAAATGGAAATGGGTGAAAAATGGGGTTAAAGTTGAGAAAAAGAGTGGTGAAAAGTGCTGAAAAAATTTCTAAGTGTTGGTCAAAATATCTTGCAAGCTTCATAACTCAAAAACCAAGCATTTTTGGACAAAAAGTCATATGGAACAAATTGAATATCTTGAAAAGAGCTTTCCAATGAGCTTTGAGTCACTCCAATTGGATGTGTGGTTTAGGAGTTATGATCATTTCAAAATATACTATTAGGGGAAAAATCTCACAAATGACACCTTTCTTGGTCAAAACCCTACTTCTCTTGCAAGAAACCTCATGAAACTTGATATGGATGCTTTATATACTTCATGAGACATTATATGATGATTAGAACCAATGATTGCTTCATTTGAACCAAAACTTCAAAGATTAGGGTTTCAGTCAAACCCTAATTTTGACTGTGAATGCACTGAAGTCAACCCTTGTAAACTTGCTTCTTTCTTCACATCTAAAGTCCTTAGGAGACTCTTGAGGATGTTTGATAAACCATAGAATCATGAATTAGGGTTATAGGGTTCATCTTGATGAAAATCAAAGCCATTGACTGACATGTCTCAAGGAAACCCTAATTTGAACACAAAAGAAACAAACTGCAAGATATGGGTTAGTTTAAACAATGCAGATGATTTACCTAAGATGCAAAAATGAAGATGACATCTAAGGGGTAAAATTTGTGGTACAACAGTTGCCCCTATTTAAATAGCTTCATCGGACGACACGAGGGATGGACATCCTCGAGAGATCAAGGTGAAAGATATTTAAATATAGATAACCGAAAATTTTGCCCTTAGATGACATGCACATGCTAAGGACAAGCAACAGACATGCAAATGCTGACATGCCATGAACTTCTAGTATGATGATATGATGTTATGATAGTGCAAGAATGCAGACAGACTCCAGAAATAAAGAGCAAACCACCACAGATGAGCCTTACTGGGGAATGATGAAGGTTAATATCCATGAGTAAGACTCACTGGGGATACAGACTAACCAACATAAGAGACTCAATGGAGAGACTCTGAGGGAACACTGGGGAAAATAAAAGCACACTCTTTACTTAGCATGGAACCAGAAAGCAGACATGATCTCTACTGGGGATCAATTTGGAATAAAAAGATAGACATCAACAAAAGATTTTCTGGAATTTTCTTATGCTGAAGAGTTCAAACGGGATCTTCAAGAAAAAAACCAAAAAAAAAAACAGAGAAAGACACATCCGGAAAAACACCAGATGGCATAAGAAACCAGTCATCCAATAATGGCTTTGAATGAAAGGTACAAATCACGATATCTAATAATGGCTTTAGATGAATGTGAACAGAGACTACATTCAAGAATGGCATTGAATGCAAAGAAACCAGTCATCCAATAATGGCTTTGAACAAAAGGTACAAATCACAATATCTAATAACGGCTTTAGATAAAGTGAACAAGGCCTCTATCTAAAAATATCAGAAAGAGAGACACATCCGAATAGGCATCAGATGGTAAAGAAACCAGACATCCAATAATGGCGTTGAATGAGAGGTACAAATCACAAAATCTAATAATGGCTTTAGATAAAGTGAACAAAGACTCGATCTAAAAAAACATCAGAAAGATAGACACATCCAGAAAGGCATCGGATGGTAAAGAAACCAGACATCCAATAATGGCTTTGAATGAGAGGTACAAATCACAATATCTAATAATGGCTTTAGATGAAGTGAACAAAGACTCGATCTGAAAAAACATCAGAAATAGAGACACATCCGGAAAGGCATCAGATGGTAAAGAAACCAGACATCCAATAATGGCTTTGAATGAGAGGTACAAATCACAATATCTAATAACGGCTTTAGATAAAGTGAACAGAGAAGACTATATGACATTGAATAAAAGGACACCAAACATTCAATAATGGCTTTGAATGGAAGGTACAAATCACAATATCTAATAACGACTTTAGATAAAAGTGAACAAAGATTACATTCAAGAATGATATTGAATGCAAGGGAACCAGTCATCCAATAATGGCTTTGAACAAAAGGTACAAATCACAATATCTAATAACGGCTTTAGATAAAGTGAACAAAGATTACATTCAAGAATGATATTGAATGCAAGGGAACCAGTCATCCAATAATGACTTTGAACAAAAGGTACAAATCACAATATCTAATAATGGCTTTAGATAAAGTGAACAAAGATTACATTCAAGAATGATATTGAATGCAAGGGAACCAGTCATCCAATAATGGCTTTGAACAAAAGGTATAAATCACAATATCTAATAACGGCTTTAGATAAAGTGAACAAAGACTCGATCTGAAAAACATCAGAAAACCGGACATCCAATAATGGCTTTGAATGAAAGGTATAACGCATAATATCTTTAGATAAATGTGAATAATAAGAATCTAAGAAAGCATTGGACAAAAGGACACCAGACATCCAATAATGGCTTTGAATGAAAGGTACAAATCACGGCATCTGAGAAAGCATCAGATAAACATGAGAAAGGTAGAGATCCAAGAAAGCATTGGATAAGAGGAATCACAATATCCAAGAAAACATTGAATGACTGTGGTCTTTTAGGAATAACACTGAAAGTAAAGGCAAATCACTATATTCACGAATGGCATCAAATGATAGTGAGAAAGACATCCAGGAATGGCATTGAATGAACAGATAAGACTTTCAGGAATAACACTAAAAGATATCCAAGCAAATTTGATTGTGGTTACAGAAGGTAGGCAAAACTTCTAGGAATAACACTGGGAGAAACAAGAGGAATAAGATATCCAGGAATGGCACTGGAGATCACAAGAGACGGACATCCAGGAATGACACTGGATTGAAAGAATATAAAGATCCAGGAATAGCACCGGAATGAGAGAAGACCAATATCTATCAACAAGATTAGATGCTCAAGAGAATGACAATATTCAGGAATGGCACTGAATGAAAGGACAGGTAACATTTTGGCAAGCGCCAAGTAAGTTAGACTTTGACACGACCTCGGGAGAAATGCAAATGAGGATGAAACACTCATGCTATGCATATGTATATGAATTATGCAGATGATATATAATCAAATACAAATGCAGATGTTGACGACACAGCTCGACTTTTGTGGGAAGAAGATAAGATTAGAAGACTGATTCCTTAAAACGGGGATGAAGAGCTGTTTGGGGATTCTTCAAGTAAACTGCCCCAGACTAGCTGATTATTGTAGATGAGCTGATCATTGCTTCAGCTTGCCTGACTCGGTAACTGACTGTTTCACGGTGCTCTTTGGAAAACTTGCCCCAGTCTGAGTCTTGAAAGATGATTGCTTTACTGTACAATGGGAAAGCTTGCCCCAGTATGAGTCTTGAAAAATCTTCTGTATAAACCAATTCTGAGAAGTCGTCATTAAACCACAAATCTTGAACTGATTCCCAACAGGATATGGAAGGAACTTGCCCCTGATTGGATCACCGACCAAGTTTCTCAAATGTTTGAAAATTCCTTAAGAAGAAAGCTAGTTTGCAAACAAAAGTATTTGTACAAACATGGTAAATGCAAAGTTCATGCAACTTTTGAAATCAAAATCATTTTGAAAGAGGTGCAAAGTATATGGGATACTGGTCAGAACACGGTGGTTCAAGACATTAAAGTGAAAGGTAAAGCAAAAGGTGTAATGCGAAAACAAATGATCTGCAAAAATATTTGGGAGTCAGTTTACGCAACCTTACTGTAGTATGCTTTCAAAATGAGCTTGCTTCAATTACGTCTTTCAAGGGTTGTAACGTGGCTTGGTTCACGGTTTAAGAAACAAAGGATAAAGGCTCAAAGTTTATTTGTGACCCACCCAATCTACATGATGATCTCCAATCCTATGCTCAGTTAACTCAAACTATGCACTCAGGTTCACATGAGTTAGGAATTGCACTGATGATAGTAATGATGATGGTTCAAAATTCAATGGACTTGAGATGGCATTCACTGCTTCTCACAACATTTTTTTTTGACTGGTGGCTTAAGGATTACGACGAACCATCTTCGGCGTTCGACTTGAAAGACATCTTCGACACTTGCTTGCTGTGTGCGAAGAAAAACTTATAAGTACAACTTTTAAGTGACATGTGTCTTGCGTGAAACTCTTGCATTTGAATTCACAATCCAGTTAACTGAGAACTACCCTGCCCTAGGTTAAGAATCGTGGGTCATTATTTGTAAAGAAAAGAAACTCCTACGTCCAGGCTCAAAGGGGTTAACAAAGGGTTATCTTCCTTATTTCTCCAGTGTTTGGGGATTGAATCAATGCCTTACATAGTCAGCAAAGTTTTGATTTGAAAGCATGTCAACAGCAATTATGGATATAACGTTTTCGTCATCCTCCCTCCAATCTTTGCATAATAAAAAAGAAAATGGCAAAGAGATAAAATATTTATTGAAAAAAGAAAGCATGGATATGTAACTAGCAAACACAGATGAATTGAATCAAAAAGTTGCAACGCTCATTTCATTAATTGAGAAAGTACAAACATAATTTGAAAGCAAACAACTATTACAAAATAAAGAAAGTGCAAACAACAAGAAACAAAGGCCTAGTGACTAATCAAACACAAGGATGAGCTGTCCTGTCTTTAAGAAGTAGCTGAGCCGAAGTCGACTGAGGCTTCACTTAGCGTGCCCTGGCAGAGGATTGCTCTGAACATTGAGATTGTCCTTAAAGGAGAGGACTTTGTTCCTCATCAGCTCTTGTACTCTAGCCTTCAATGCAAAGCAATTTTCCAAGTTATGGCCTGCACCACCTCGATGGTATTCACAATGAAGATCAACCCTATAGCCGGCTGGAAGAGGATTTGGAGGAGGAGGCAAAGGCCTTGTGGTAATCAAATCTTGTTGAACCAAACTAGGATAAAGTTCAGTGTAAGTCATGAGAATGGGATCAAATTGACCCCTATTACGATACTGGCTCTGTCCTGTAGCTGGACGTTGGAAAGCTTGAGTTGGTCGAGGTACAGCAACCACAGGAGTAACAGCAGCAACAACAGGGTGAATGGTATACCGAGGTTGGGGACGAGGCTTTCTTGCTTCAACCATGATAGCATTAGTCTGTTCTTCCTTCCTCTTCTGGAAGTCCCCATATGATTTTTTCACAGCATTGGAAGATTCAACCGCCTTGGATACTTTTCCCTTCTTAAGACCTTTCTCGAGTCTTTGGCCAATAGTAACCAAATCAGTGAAATTAGAGGAAACACTTCCAACCATCTTCTCCCAATAAAACGGGGACAAGGTATCCATAAACATTCCAGTTAACTCCTTCTCGGCCAGGGGAGGTTCCACTTGGGAAGCCAACTCTCTCCAGCGCTGAGCATACTCCTTGAAAGACTCTTTATCATTCTGAGACATATTTTTGCAGTTGACGGCGATCAGGAGCCATTTCAAGGTTATACTTGTATTGCTTCATGAAGGCATTGGTGAGGTCTTGGAAGCTATGGATAGAGTTTTGCTCGAGACCCATGTACCATTTAAGTGATGCTCCACTCAAGCTGTCTTGAAAACAGTGGATAAGCAACTTCTGATTCTTGGCATGAGCAGTCATCCTGCTAAGATACATGACCAAATGAGCTCTTGGGCAAGAGTGACCTTTGTACTTCACAAAATATGGAGTTGTAAACTTAGGAGGTATAACAAGGTCAGACACTAAGCACATGTTGTCTGCATCTACATTAAAGAAATCAGTACCCTCAACGGCTTTGAGTCTTCTTTCTATGCTTTGAAACTGCTCTCGGACAACTTCGGGTTCAACAAAGTCCTCATGGTCCTCACCTTGAGCATTGGCAACATTGTACTCATAGCGGGGATCCTCAAAGGGAGCTCGAATAGTCTGAACTATAGGTTGAGGCTCGGTAAAAATAGGAGCTTGAAACACTGGTCTAGCAGCTTGACCAATCATAGCATTAGATGCAAGAGGTGGAGAATAGTTGTGTGGCAAACCAAACTCTGGCCAAGTTGAAGGTGGCACTTGAACTGGTGGAGGATCAACACTTGAAACTTCCTGGATGACTGTCCTTTGGGGAGGCTCTCCTCTTGCAAGCAAAACTTGAAGCATCTCAGTGAGTTTAGTCATACTTAATTTGAGATCATCGATCTCCATTCGGACTTCAACATTGTGTATCTCTTGCTCTGACATCTTGCGTCTGTAATCAGCTTTAGTCCGGTATCGGTGTCGAGGAGTCAACTTGACGACTAACAGACAAACACTGGAAGATAGAGACAATTGGAAATGAGTCACTGGACAGACAGACATATGCAATGAATCATGCAAAGGTGCAAATGATATGCAATGCGATGCAAACAGGATGCAAAACACATATAGCAGGATCAAAGGTTTGAGATCACGGCATGGAGTCTGGGTAAAGCACCAACCACAGGGTGTGTACTAGGGTTTATCAACTGTAGAACATGGTTCTAAAAGTTCCCAGAGTCTACGTAAATCCTTCAGATATTATCGGCACTACTCACGTGGGTTAATAATATTCTCAAGATAAACTTGTCTGAGTGTAATATCGCGTGACAACTACTCGGGACTGGCTCCCTCATAGTCACCGCACTACGCTATAAAGGCCAAGTGGGGTGAAGGTAACTACGGTCCTCAGAATCCCTGGCACTCAATTGAAAAAGTAATATCAATGTGACTGCTCACATCAGACATCAACAATCCCAAAGGGCCTCATCTGAGTATGGTCATCATATGCCATAAATTGTTGGTACTACAGCCAACAACCGACTATTGATTACACCACGATCCTATCATATTTGTGCTCTCAAGTTCGGGTTAGGACTTATCTCACCACTTAATAGTAGCACCCTGCACACAGAAAATCCAGTACAGACAGAGATATATACAAATATATACAGATATACAGATATCACAGATGTATACAAGTAAACAAGCAAGACATAAATAACACAAGTAAAAAACAAGGTAGGCTTAACCCTAAAAAATAAGACTCCCCGGTGAAGTCACCATTTCTGTTGCGGTGAAAATCGGATAACAAGCTATTAATTAACTTGCATCATATTTCTTTTACAACCGACTTTGATTTATCCAAAGGAAAGGTTCAAGATCGTTGAAAAAACCTAAAAGGGGGAGATCTAAGGTTCGGGGGTTGGTTATACAAAGGGAAGGTATTAGCACCCTAAGTATCCGTAGTACTCTATGGGAACCTCTTGTTTGTTTGTGTTATGCTATGTTTGCTAAAGGTTGAAACCCTAGGGGTTAGTATCTAAGTATACTCGATAAGGCATTGCACCTTACGCCTACGTATCCTCGGGAATAGAATCAGAGTATGCGTAGTTCTACTTCTACTGAATTATTGACTGTGGTCAATATTCAGAGGGGAAATGAGTACAAGCTCAATGTAGAGTTCAAGAACTCTTTAATTGAGATGGACCTAGGATTATGTTTTAGTTAGTAGGGGAGGTGATGATTCACATGATGAATTAAACATGGAGGGACTAATTCAAGGTTTAAACAAGTATTACTGAAATAATCACCCAAGATCAACAAAGGTGCTCATAAATAAATGTTAACAATTCATCCAAAAGTGATAAACAATCAACAACACAAATAGAATTAACAATTAACAACACAAATAGAATTAACAATTAATAACAAAATTAAAATACAAATTAATTAACAATTAACAATTAAAAATACAAATGCAAATTAACAATTAAAATTTAAAAGTTAACACAACAATTAACAATTAACATACATAGCATATTAATTAATGATATTCAAATAAACAATTAAGAAACAAACTATGAAATTAAAATAAATATTTTTGGAGTTTTTGAATAAAGAAAAAAAAATAGAATAAAAAGGTTTTTCTAAAAAACAGAAAATAAAATAAATACTAAAAAGAGAGGCGCAGGGGGGTGTATGAGTGATTCTGGTTAGTTTAAAAATGAGAAGGATTTTGAAATGGGCCAGAACTGGGGGGTGTGGATAACAAAAGGCGCAAGGCCCAGGAGAGGAATGGCAATAGCATCAGGCGAAAAAGAGAAAATGGCCAAAAGGGTTGATCCGCAGGATCGAACCCAGGTCATTGGGGTGAAAGGGTAATGGCAAGGCAAGGTTAAACCGTTGGGACGGCGCATACATCCGGTAAATAAACGCCTTCAATTAATACATAAGCCAAAACAAACAGTGAAATATATTAAAAAAAGAAAAGGTACGCACGCTGAACATGTAGTAACATTTAACAATTGGTCAGGATTTAAAGTTACTAACGACAAAACACACACCCAACCAAACAACACCTGCCACGCCCTCTCTCTCTCTCCCATGCACATAACAAAACCTGAAGTGAAGTTGTGGAAAAGGAAAAGAGAAAACGCACGGCCAAACCCTCATCTTTTTCAGCTTCGCTCAACCTCATTTCTCCATCAAATCTCACAAACCAATAGTCCAAATTTATCAGCAAAGATCAAGGATTATGAATATGTAATTTGTTTTTCCTACGGCTAAACACGCAGTTCACACGAGGGCCAAAACCAGACTGTTTAGTGAGGTTCAAAAATGACATATAAAGCCAACACTCATTAACACAAATTATTTGCACATATGCACCACACTACAATCACAACATCACTGCACATGTGTATATGTATAATACAAAAATTGATGATAAAACAGTCATTGGCATAGAACACACATCACAATTATATTAACATACTACACATAATCACACATACAACACATCGCACAATTGAAGATACGAGTAATCACCAGAATATCAGACAATACATGCTCTGCACACATACACAGTTACATCACATTGCTTACACATAACAACTATCACTAATAGCTACAGCAAAGCTACACACAAACAAATCGTAACAACACACAAAATGCATACCATGCCTATGAATACTATATAACACCACAACATACATACAAACACATAGATGTGCATATAGAATGATATACTCAGTGTCCACATAATCAAAACAAACCTACCCTAAAGTAGCATTCATTTCAACATGGATTAACAAAAGGTTATTCATGGAGGCGATTATGTTTACATTATGCAGTCAAGAAGATGTGCAAAACTTCTAAAATAATCTCAACAAAAGTTCATACTATGCATTAAAACAGCACACGGTTAAACTGAAATATATTCAACATAGCATATGATTTCTAACATAATAAATGGAAGGTTGTGGAACTTACCTGGTTCCTAAACAACAACAACTTCCTCCCTTGCAGCTAGCCCGAGCACTCAAATGTTTGTTGTTTTTTTAGAGTGTTTTTGTATTTTTTGTTGGTGAGAAATGAAGAGGAGAAGGGCCCCTTTAATAGGGAGCTCAGCTGGTCCATGGGTGTGAATATCCAATGTGCCAAGGATTTGTCTTGGAGAGAAAGATCATGGGAAGGAAAAATCATTTTTGTATGGCCATATTCCATGCATGATATCTCTTGACTTGGTGATCCAAATTTCATGCTCTTGGGTTCAAATGAAAGTTCATACATCATACTACAATGTTGGTGTTGGAAAGTAGTTGAAATGATGCCTTGAATTGGTAGAAAAATTCCTTGCAAATCGTGTACCCAAAACTGCCAAAATGAACTTAGAAAATTTCTAAGTTATAGAAATTGACAACTTCAAGTGCCCTTCTTTAGAAGTCCATAACTTGAGAATGGCTTATCCTATTGAGATGTTCCACACATGGTTAGAAAGCTTTCATCATGCTCTACAACTTTCATTTGGGACCCAAGTCTTGAATCCAAATGGAAATGGGTGAAAAATGGGGTTAAAGTTGAGAAAAAGAGTGGTGAAAAGTGCTGAAAAAATTTCTAAATGTTGGTCAAAATATCTTGCAAGCTTCATAACTCAAAGACCAAGCATTTTTGGACAAAAAGTCATATGGAACAAATTGAAGATCTTGAAAAGAGCTTTCCAATGAGCTTTGAGTCACTCCAATTTGATGTGTGGTTTAGGAGTTATGGTCCTTTCAAAATATGCTATTAGGGGAAAAATCTCAAATGACACCTTTCTTGGTCAAAATCCTACTTATCTTGCAAGAAACCTCATGAAACTTGATATGGATGCTTTGTATACTTCATGAGACATTATATGATTTTTAGAACCAATGATTGCTTCATTTGAACCAAAACTTCAAAGATTAGGGTTTCAGTCAAACCCTAATTTTGACTGTGAATGCACTGAAGTCAACCCTTGTAAACTTGCTTCTTTCTTCACATCTAAAGTCCTTAGGAGACTCTTGAGGATGTTTGATAAACCATAGAATCATGAATTAGGGTTATAGGGTTCATCTTGATGAAAATCAAAGCCATTGACTGACATGTCTCAAGGAAACCCTAATTTGAACACAAAAGAAACAAACTGCCAGATATGGGTTAGTTTAAACAATGCAGATGATTGACCTAAGATGCAAAAATGAAGATGACATCTAAGGGGTAAAATTTGGGGTACAACACAACCACAAAAAGGATGTCCTGTGGCACAACTTGAATATTCAAAGTTAATCATATGCTTGATGTACGCTATGACTAGTACCAGACCTGATATATCATATGTTGTTGGCAGGTTAAGTTGGTATACTAGTAATCTAAGTAAAGACCATTGGGATGCTGTTAATAGAGTATTAAAACACTTGAAAGGGAATATTAACTATACTTTAACATATAGTGGATATCCTTCGGTTTTGGAAGGATATACAGATTTCAATTGGGTAACATATATAAAAGATCATGCCTCCACTAGTGGATGGATCATTAATCTTGGTGGAGGTGCAGTTTCTTGGGGTTCAAAGAAACAAACTTGCATTGTCGAATCCACCATGACTGCAGAATTTATTGCTTTGGCTGCAGGTAGTAAAGAGGATGAATGACTAAGAAATTTGTTATATGAGATACCTATTTGGCCAAAGCTAATAGCATTTGTATCCATAGATTGTGATAGTCAATCCACACTATCTAAAACATATAGCCAAGTATATAATGGAAAATCAAGACATATTGGTATAAGACATAACTATGTGAAGGATTTAATTTTAAATAGAGTAATCTCCATAGTGTACGTAAGAACTAAAAATAATCTTGCAGATCCTTTGACGAAAGGTCTGACTAAAGACATGGTGTTGAAGACATCATTAAGGATGGGTCTCAAGCCCATATCTAATTGATCACCAATAGGTGAAACTCAACTCACACTTGATTAAAACCAAGTCTTGAGTTCAATGATGAAAGTACATTATTAGAGTGATTTAAGTACTTGACAATACATACATCCCAAGGGGAAAAAAAACTTAGACCATAAAAGTAAAGTGATAGGATGAGATTATTCTATTAATAGATATATAACATATGTTTGCTGGAATGCTTATTATGGGAACATTTCTGATATAATCTATCTATATGAGAATGAAGTGGGCCGCTTCATAGAGTTAAAGGGCTTGATTCTTAAATTTTCATGGAAAGGATATATGACATAGGACCTTATCAAATGTGTCATATTTATAATTCTTTTGATAGTATCAAGATTTCATGTGTAAGTTTTGCACACCTGTTCTAATGAATAGTTGATTCAAAGCTTGTCTACCAATGTCTATTCGGGGTGAGTGGAACCCATAACTTACTAAGTATTGGTTCAAATCGTAAGATACCAATATCTGAAACCATGATATTTCCAGGATTATGAGATTTAGTTATATTGAAAATGGTGGAGGATTGTGAGAAAAATTTCCAAAATAATAATATATTGGATGATTGCATTATTTGAAATAATGAGATAAATATTATATTCAAATTGTATCTAAAAAATTGGATGGTCAGTTGAATAATTTTGTTATTTATTTAAATACAAATAATTTAAAATGAAAAGCGGCTACTTATCTTTTATTTAGGAACATGTGCAACTTACCAACTTAACAATGCTAATTTTGTGTTGAAAATGTGCAATACCTTCTTTTATACGTTATAATCAAAATGTTGCAAAACATTTAAGAGATATTTTCTGTTTCTAAACAGATGTGGAGCATTTTCAGTATAAAAATTATTTTCTCATTCTAAATCATCTTTCTCTTGTCTAATGCATGAGAGCAAGTAAAAGAAACATTCTTCTATAAAATACTATCAAAAGATATGTTTAGGGCTTGTGCAATTCTCTTTAAGGATTCCAAAGTATCATGCAGGAAATTTACCGGTAAACCCTTTTGCATCCAACGTACAAAGATTGGTGGGGGCTGTAATTCCCCAAAATTTGCCCTCTCATTTCTTCATATCATTTAGCATGAGCTTTCATTTCATTACATTGCATTCAAGCATAGAAAAATAAAACATTAAGCATTTAGCATTGCATCTTGCATAAGGGCATGTGGTCAGTTGTTTCTCAAAGAGGTGGATCATCCAAAGCAAGAGAATAAGAGCCAAAGGTCTCTCAATAAGCCTAAATGGTTTATTACATCATATATCATCCCACTTGATCTCACAAGTCATTGGAAGATGGGAATTCATCAATAAGATTGGACAGTGCATCACCTCCTATCAAAAACAGTCCAAATTAGGGTTTTGAATTCAAGTGGTCTCCTGATGAAATTTTGATTCAAACTTGATCTCAATGTTTTCTACATGATATTAAGTGTATAAGGATGGAAGATTGACCATTGGTTCATTTCAGAAGAGGTTCAATTGATCAGTTGCTTGATAATCAAGAAATTGGGGAAAAAGCCAACTGTGCAGTGAAAAAAGTCAACTCCTGACTTTTTAAGGTCAAATTCATGAAATTCAAGTTATATATGTTCATTGGACAAGATTTGATCAAGAAATAATGGAGGAATCATGAAAAATCAAGAAGTTACAAAACTGCCAAAAATAGAAACTTTAGGGTTTCCAAAAATGGCAAGTTTGGACCATTTTGCACCCTACTTTGAGGCTCTCTTTCTTCATGATAAAAGCTCCAAACCTCAGGCCCAAGTTGAGCCAATTAAAGTTCATGTTCTAAGCTTCAAATCCATATAAAGAACTCTTCCATTGGATCAAAATTGAGGGGGGTTATGGTCAATCAAAGTTCGGTAAAATCAAGGCAAAAACCAAGTCATGGCAAGGTAAGCTTAGGCCCACCGGCCATAATTTTGACAAACACATGGTGTGCCAAATGTCCAACCATTTTTCTCCATCAAGGAAGCTTCAAATGGAAAACTTTCCAACATCAAAGTTCTTCCTTTCCATGCCCTCTACAATGTTTATGTTGGACATTTTTTAATTTGAGCAAGTTATGAGATAGTTATGTTGGTCCCCAGTTGGTATGATCATGCTGAATTCCATGCACCATGTTGCCACGCCATGCCACTACTTGCCACGCATTTGTACCAGTTTCAAACTTTGACATTCCAAGCAATTTTACACCATTCTACAAGCCTCTATTCAAGTCAATTTTCACATCAAAGTTGTTCTATGATGAATGATTTTTCCATTGACACCCAAAACTCATCAAACCATCCACAAATCATGAAGAAATTCCTTCACAAACTTCCATGTTTCAAGCTGCCAAAATTAGAAGAAAATGAATTGTTGTTGTTGTTGTCATAGCTCAGTTCACACGCATACAAACCATGCCCTTTCTTTTCTTCTTTTGGACCAACATAATCATATGTCACACACCATGCCATGCTACTTCATACAAGAAAGGAAAAGAATAAAAGCTTGTGCAGCAAGTTTCTGCTACACCAGAACTACATCACCACCATTCTTTTCACTTCCACCTCACCATAACACCATGAATCAACCACACTACATCACAACCCACACCAACTCGCCCTAACTAACTTGACTCAGTTAGTTATAGGACACTCATTTAACTCACTCAGAACTCAACTAACCACCCTAGCTAACAAATTTAACCACACCTATATAACAAAACCTGACTCACAAATTCAGATTGAACTCTCATTTTCCACACTCACTTCAAAATCGTTCTCACTTTTTTCTCTCAAGTTCTCAAACTCTCTCTGAACTTCTTCTCTTTCTGCACACGATTGCACCATCATCTTCATCTGAATTCAGTTTCAAGCTCCATTACCAAACAACATTGAAACTTGGAAGCATTGAAGAGCTGAAGTAGCTTCCACTGTAGCTTCATCTTCATCTATATTTTCAAGGTTTTGAGCCTTTATTTGGCCAACTCAAAGCTCAAAGAGGAAGCACACTTCTCTGGTTTTCTTTGGACACAAGACTCTTCACACTTCAGGTTCCTCGTTCTCAACCTTTTCCACTGAATGTAGCTTGTTTTCATGTTGTATGTGGCTTAATAGAAGTTGTGTGCATCCTGGCTAGTTGATAGGCTCATTAGGAGCTTAGTTGAAAAATTAGGGCAAAAGTGTTTGGAAGCTATTCTTGCTATGTGTGCATGATGTGTTGATTCTATGCTTGGATTCATGATGTACGCAACTTGAGCTTTCGATTGGTACCATTTTTGTTCATTTCTGGAGGTTTGAAGAGTTGCAGGTGGCGGAGAGTGGCCGGAGAAGATGACCGGAGGTCCTTCTCCGGCCGGTGAGGTTTAATGCTAGGGTTTCCCTCAGTTTAAATCCTGTCCGTGCGATCATATTCATCCAACGATCATGACATTGCCAACGCATAAATGAAGCATATGCATCTCACATGCTCTCTTTTTCTTTCTGATTGATCACGTGTACGTGTGTGCACCATTGTTACCATGATCCTTGCATCTCATCCACTTGATGGTTTTACTTGTATGATGATCTGAGCTTGAGATTCATCCAACGTTCATTATATTGCCAGCGCATTAAAATTACATGTGCTTATCACGTGTTTTCCTTTTGGACTCATAAGCTTGCATGCGCGTGTGTGTAGGATAATTAACATGTGTGTGCATCTTCATCCATTGTATTGGTTTAGTTCACTTGATTGATTGCATTGACTGGATTCTGTAGCCATGATTATATCCACGTGTTTGACTTGAATGCACACTAGCACACACAATCACACGTAATGTGGACTGGGTCTTAATTTCTTTTCACACCCCCTTCCCTGAGCCCAATTATATTCTGAACATGTATTTTACTCACGCTACACCCCCTTCCCATTTCTTTTTATTTTTTATTTTCTTTTCCATATTGTTTTGATTTCATATTTTAAAAATACCAAATCATCTCTAAAAATCCTAAATTAATTCATGTGACATCTTAACATGTTTAAATAATTTTATCTATATTTTAATTCTGAATTTGTGAATTTTTACACATTATTTCATATTTTCTTTTCAATTTCTTTTTGAATGCTCTTATTCCTTGACACTTGCACTTGCATGATTTCTTTCTCTCATCTCACATCATATTTTTGATTCTTTCTTTTTGTATTGACTAGATAACATCTTAAAGTGCCTAAAAAATTTTTTGTTTGATTTTTAAAGTCATTATATCATACCTTTTGATGTTCATCTTGGCACCTTCTTGTGATGTGTTTCATATGAATTGGTTGATTTGTTTGAGCATGTTTCATTTTTATTTTTGCCATGAACTTTTGATACTTGATTTGTTTCTAATTTAGGTTATTTAGAACCATTTTTCATGTTTTTAATATGTACTTTTGATATTTGTTTAGAGCTTTACATTTGAAGCTATCTTTGTGCATATTCTTATACTTCCTTCTAGCTTACTTTTAATGAGGCACTTGCGCCACACTTTCTTGTTTGCTTTGTGTGAGATTAGAGGTTTCATTTAGAAGATTATAGTTCTTTCTTAACTCAATTATAGGTCATGTTGGTTTATACTTGCATTTGGTTTGTGTTTATGCATTTTGACTTAGCTTTTTGACAAGGTTTCATATCTTATCTACTCTTGTGCTTAACATGAATTGTGTTTGCATTTGGTATGCCATCTTACATGTTTCATTTGCATTTCATCAATGATATGTTACTGCCCATTTACCTTCATCAATCATTTTACATGATATGCATCTTTGATATGTAACTTTGTGCATCTTAGTGAAATTGGTTTCTCATTCTTTTCTCTTTCTCATCTCTTCTTCTTACATCATTTTATTTATGAACTACATGATGATTCATAAGCATTGTGAAACCATTCCTAAATGACATTGGTTCTGACTTTAACCTTTCATGAAGCATTAATGCATGATCACTTTGCATATCCACTCATACTTCATCTACTTCTTTCATAATGCATTTCTTTGTGGTTTAAGGCATTGTTTGTGTGCATTTGATTTGTGTGTGATCTCATAGCATTAGAGAACATTATTATGATGTGCATTCTGACCTTATGCTTTCCTTAACCTTTAAGATGCTTTTACTTCGGTTCTTGACTTGTTTAAGCCTTACTTGTTCATCTTAACTTGTTTCTTCATTTGTAAATAATTGTACTAACCGTTTCAGGGGCTAATGGTAAGTTACTTGAGTGTGGATATGCATCCACATTATAATTTCTCCCTTCATATTTTAATTATTCAATTTGTGTTGTTTAAGCATTTAATGATGCTTTGCTTTCATAATCTTCTTTCTTCCCTCTTAGAAATAACTTAACTTCCATCTTGGAAGTTAGTTGTTTTCTATCTTCTTTTCCTTTCTCTTAGGAGTAGATTTCTTGAACCACATTAACCTTAGGATCACCATGCATGATAACATTAAGATTGAGTCTTAGTCTCCCTCTTTAGTTTTTACCTTTACTCCTCCATTTGAATCATCTTCTTCTCACCTCTAAACAAAAGTAAAAAACACTTAATAAAGGCATAACAAATATTGTATTTGAGCCTTTCATGTAAGAATGAGATAGTGAGGGGTCTTCTCTCACTTTCTCAGAATGTTTAGCGTACGTCCCGTCTTGGGTCGATATGCGAGGCATTCGATCCTACATGAAGGACTTAAATACAATATGTGTTACTAAACACCAATAATCAAAATACTTCTTTCTTAAAAGACAAAAACAAACAATTCTCTTCTTATCTCCTTCATTCTATTCCTTGAGGATGCGTCATTTCCGTTCTACCGCAAACAGGTAACGCCTAAGTCTCCCTACAGCGAGCTGCAACACCTAACTGCTGGGACGCGCACTCTGACATTTCCATTAAAAAACACAAACAAAGCGACCCTCATTGAGGGGAACTACGTCGCTCTGATTCTCATGCTCCCGATGAGATACGTAGGCAGTGGGGTAGGGCCCATTCGAGCACTTATTTTATTTCTCTACATTTGTTTCTCTTTCTTGCTCCTTTCCTTTTCCAGTTCTCCAGTTAGCAGTTCCTTTTCCAGTATCCTTTCTTACACCCTTTGATTGAAGCAGCAAGCGTGGATCCCATCGGGTACGATGGACGCGTGGGGGTGCTAATACCTTCCCTTCGCGTAACCGACTCCCGAACCCAGTTCTCTTGGTCGTAAGACCTTGTTCTTTTCTTTCCTCAGGTTTATGAGATGTTTCCTTTCCCTCTCTTGGGATAAATACACATTGTTGGCGACTCTGTTCTGTGCCACCTTCGCGTTTGTACTTGGATGAAAATCCAGGGAGCAACAGCTGGCGACTCTGCTGGGGATCAAACCCAGAATCTCTGGTTTCCTTAGCGAGTCAATCCTAGCGCTTGTCTGCTTTCTTTTATTGGGTGTTTGCTGTGATGCTGTGTTTTGCTGTTTTACTGTTTACTGTATTACTGCTTTACTGTATTTACCGCACTTTAGCATTTTCATTTCATATGCTATATTATGCTATGCTGGATTGTGCTGTTTGCTGTTTGGAGGGATGAGGTATTTTGAGAGATAGGCCCAATACATAGGCCTGAGTGCACTTATGTTTAGTGTGTTTCATATCCTCTCGCGTTCCATTTCGGTGCGAGGAGGGAATATGAAGCACAATTTGGATGTGGTTCTCTCTAGAGAATTCTGCGTTGTGGATCTTCCACGATGGTAGAACTATCTGGAAGAGCTGTTAAGTCTGGATGACCTTTTAGGATGACCCCTCTTTATTTCGAGGTGAATCAGAGGACGATATCTTTGTTTGGCGATAACATTGTATCCTCTGGGCTGAATGTGCTATTGCTTCTCATTCCGGGATCCGAATTTGAGGATCCTCACGTTCTAGTACATACATGTGAGATTGGGGGATTGTTTACAGGTGTGTAGGAACCCTTGGCCTTCATCCTACCTGGTTTTATTATTTGTTCTGGATTGGTTACTGAATCTTTGATCCTGACCAGCTCACATTTGTTCTGGATTTGTTATTGGACTTTCTATCCTGGTTTTGTATATCTCATCGAATTCAGACTGCAGTACAGTGGGTTCAGCATTATTTGTGCAGCACTGATCACATGCCCTTGCATACATATCATCATTAGCATTCTTGCATTTAACCTTCATGTTTATTCATTTGCAGGGTATACTTCCTTTCGATTCCGGTTGACAGTTCCCCTTGCAGTATGGATGTTCCAAGGAAGAACAATGTGCATTACACGTTCTTTGACACCAAGGTGGGTCAATTGCATAGGATGGTTTCTCTTATTACTCCAGATCATGTGGGTATGTTCCGACAGGCTTATGGGGAGTTTCTGACTATGGTTGATGACTTGAATGCTTCAGAGAGGAGTACCATTCATACTTGTTTGCAGTTTTATGACCCACAATTAAGGTGCTTTACTTTCTCGGACTTTCAGTTGGCCCCGATGCTAGAAGAGTATGCCATTCTCCTAGATGTGCCTCTCAAATACCATATTCCTTTTAACTCCGATATACGCCCTCCAAACCCTGAAGAGATAGCTAAGGCCCTCCATCTGAGCGTACCTATGGTGATAGATAACCTCGCCACCAAAGGAGGTTTATCTGGCTTTCATCTGGATTTCTTGGGTGCCAAAGCTTAAGAATGTGCTGCTAAAGCTCGATGGGAAACAGTTTGTGCTATTCTGGCCTTGAGCATTTATGGGATTATGTTATTTGCTGATGAGCCCAAATTTGTGGACATGAGAGCCATCTATATCTTTGTGTTGAAAAATCCTGTACCTACACTCTTGGGTGACTTGTATTATTCTGTGCATCATAAGAATGAGAAGAAGAGAGGGGGTTTGGTTAGATGTTGTGCACCTTTGTTTCATAAATGGCTCATGAGACACTTACCAAATTCCGAGGCTTTCCTAGATCCTCATCCTGCAAAGAATTGGGCTAAAAGGATGATTCAGTTGACGAGAAAAGATATTCATTGGTTCAATCAAAGAACGATGGGCGGGGATTTCATCAGTAGCTGTGGAAAACATCCAAATGGGCCACTCTTGGGGATAAAGGGTTACATCAATTACAATCTTGTTATTCTAAGGAGGCAGTTGGGATTTGCTTTGATAGATCCTCCGAGAGATAGCGAATTGGAAGAATCTTTCTTTTTCTCTGTGAAAGATAATCTTTTGTTGGTAAGGCAAGCGGCCGGATCTTGGGGCAATTTGCAAACAAAGGGTAAAGTTGTCTTTGGCAGGTGCAACAACGTGTCGTCTCCTTAGTATGATGCATGGTTAAAAGGAAGAGTTCAGATCACCTTTTTGCCATTCTCTAGGGAAAGTCTGTCAGATACAGTTGCTGTTGAACCAATGACCATGATAAGTGTTGCAGAATATAACAAGCTTAAGGCGGAGATGGATAAGACAGTCAAAATGAATGAGAAACTAAGTGAAGGACTCCGAAAGACGCTTTGTGAAAAGCGTAATGTTGAGTATGAGCTGCAAAAGCTGACTGAGCGTCATGAGGCTAATGAGAAAAGAATTGCAGAGGACACTATCAATATTCTCAAGGTCAAGCAAAATGAGATGACATTAAAAGAGGCGTGCAAACGTATCAACGAGCAGTTGTCAAAGTCTGAAAATGCACTTGCCAAAGGGAAGCAGAGATGGGATGAGTTCTCCGAGTGTCGAAGGGAGATCGAAGCGAGAATCAGGGCTGAAAATGATGAGTTGAGAAAGAATTTGAAGAGCAAAGAAGGCGAATTTGTCAAGCAGCTTAGTTCAGCCCACCGAGAGATTGAAGATCTGAAAGTCCGCGCCGGAGTAAAGAGAGTCAAAGAGTTAGACGTTAAAGATCAAATCAGGAAGCTGAAGGAAGCTGTCAAGATAAGGAGTCAGCTGATCAGAAGTCTCACGGAGCGCCCTAATGATCCAGTTACTGAAGCACTTATCAAGGAGGTCCGGGAGGATTTGTATGGGCTCAGTGTCTGAGTTGTTGTTATTCTGGAAATTCACCATCAGGCTTGTTGATGGGTTTTCTTTTACTTGTATTCATGATATTTAGTTGTATCTGTTCAGAACCAATTTGTATTTGATTGTTCCACACCTGGTAGTGGGTTTTCATTTATGCTAATGGTGTTTAGTTTGGTATTATGGAGGTGGATTCTTCATTAGATTATACAATGATTCACACACTCACTGGGCCGTATATGATGGGTATTCTGAATTATTAATATGCACCTCTGTTGATCTGTCACTGTTAACAATTGCAGGAATATGCAGTATTCCCTTACGGTCAAACTGGAATTGAAGGAAGGAACGCCACAAAATGAATAAACATTGCATTGCATTGCATATCATTTTGCTTTTTGTTGCTTGCTTTTCAGGTATTCGTGGCAGGGTCTCTAACCTTTATTTGGTTTCAGGCATTATAGCTGAGAATTACATTCACCGATAGTCAACTCGAAGAAATCAAGCAAGGATAATGGATCAAATGCAGAATGATTTGGCTGAAATGAGGGCACGCATGGACCAGTTCATGACCCTCATGACTGGTATGGCACAGACTCAAGAGAGATTGAGACTTCTGGTCGAGCGTCCAGAGGCCACGCCTGAAGGTAATCAAAATGACAATTCACAGATAAGGGTCACTCCTCCTCCTGTTGGCAATCCTCCTCCTGGTGGTAATTTGGGTAATGGAAATGGCATAAATGTTGGTGGTGTTCAAGAAGATGTTCTGGAAGACCAATTCACCCTGTTGGATGCTGGTATGGGTAATCCTGGTGACAGAAGGTATGATGAGCTGGCTGAGAAGATCAGGGCTATAGAGTCCAGGAATTCTATGGGTATTGATGTTACTAGTTTGGGTCTGGTACCAGGAGTCAGAATTCCTCCAAAGTTCAAGCCGCCCACTTTTGACAAATATCATGGCAATACGTGTCCCCAGACACATATTCAGGCTTATTTTGGGAGGATCTCAGCCCACACTGATGACAAGAAGTTATGGATGCATTACTTTCAAGACAGTTTGGCTGGAGCTTCTTGGACTTGGTATATGAAATTGAACAGAGCTGCTGTGAGGAGCTGGAAGGATCTGGCAGAAGCGTTTCTGAAGCAATACCAGTAGAATATCGACATGGCTCCCAATCGCACTTAATTGCAAGGGTTGTCACAGAATGCTAAGGAAAGTTTCAAGGTATGCGCTCAAAGGTGGAGAGAAATGGCTGCCCAGGTTCAACCTCCTTTGCTGGATAGAGAAATGGCAGATATGTTCATGGGCACCCTACAAGGGGCATTTCTTAAAAGATTGGCTGCTTGTCCATCGACCGGATTTTCTGATATTGTGATTGCTGGGGAAAGGATTGAGAGTCTGTTGAAACTTAGGAAGATCCAAGATGCAAGTGGGGCTAGCTCTTCTGGAACAAAGAAACCCTTTGCTAATGGTCAGAAGAGGAGGGAAGGTGATACAAACGATGTGTATAGAGGACGAGGAAGAGGACGTTCTCAGGCTTATCACCAGGTAGGTGCAGTAACAATCCCAACACCATCTGTTCAACAACAACAACCACAACAGCAGGCTCAGCAGCAACCTCCTTTCCAGCAAAGGTCTAGGCAGAGGAACCGTAAGATTGACCATCTCCCTATGACTTATTCAGCGTTGTTACCTTAGTTACTACAACTGAAGTTAGTTGAACTTTGTACTATGAGACCTCCTGCCGCTGGCAACTTGCCACCTAATTTTGATGTTAATGCTCGTTGTGATTTCCACTCAGGTGCTCAAGGGCATACCACTAAAAAGTGTTGGGCATTTCAGAATAAGGTGCAAGACTTGATCGATGCTAAAGCAATCAATTTCTCTCTACCTCCTAATGTTATCCAGAACCCCATGCCTAACCATGGTGTGGTAGATGTGCACTCTATGGAGGACGAAAATAGATTGAACCTGGTGGCAGATATCAATCAGGTGAAGACTTCATTGCTAGTGGTGAAGGATCGTTTGTTGAAGGGACAGGTGTTCCCAGGGTGTGATCAAGATTGTTCTGATTGTATGGGCCAAGAGAATGGCTGTGATAAATTGAGAATTGGTTTGCAGACTCTGATTAATGAGGATCGTCTACAGTTTGACCGGGCTATAAAAGATATTGATGAGGTGTCAACTGTGACCATTTATTATACTCCTGCAGAAATTCAGGTGCCTGCAAGTACAGCTCCTGTAGCAAGTGTTGTGCAAGAAAAATCCAGTCCTGTTACCATCACGGTGCCAGGACCAATTCCGTTTACATCTACGAAGGCAATCCCTTGGCACTATGGGGCAGACGTGTATTATGAAGGGAAAAAGCAGGTAGTCGGGACATCAGCCAGTTCAAATATTGATAATGTGGGTGGTGTAGGTGGCTTTACTAGGAGTGGGAGGTTGTTTGCTCCCCAAACTTTGCGCAGTGATAAAGAAGTTGAGGCTGCGGCAAAAGCTAAAGGAAAACAGGTGGCTGAGAGTGTGCCCGCGCCTGAAACAGAGACCAAGATTACTTTTGACAACGAGGTAGAAGAGTTTATGAGGATAATAAAGAAAAGTGATTACAAGATTGTCGATCAATTGAACCAGACACCCTCAAAGATCTCAATTTTGTCATTGTTAATGTGTTCTGACGCACACCGAGAGGCTTTGCTGAAAGTATTGAAGAGAGCTTACGTTACACAGGAAATTACTGTCAATCAGTTTGAGGGTGTGATTTCTAATGTCAATGTCAGCCACGGATTGGGTTTCATAAGCAGAGACTTGACTGCTGAAGGAAGAAACCATAACAAAGCTTTGCACATTACAATGGAGTGTAGGGGTGCAGTGTTGTCGCACGTGTTGGTAGACACTGGTTCCTCGCTCAATGTCTTGCCTAAGAAGGCGCTAATGATGCTGGAAGTTGATGGATTGATCTTAAGGCCAAGTGATTTGGTTGTCAGAGCGTTCGATGGGACGAAGAGATTTGTGTTTGGTGAGGTGGAATTACCCGTGCAAATTGGACCTCAAGTGTTCAAGTCAACATTCCACGTGATGGATATACAACCTGCTTATAGCTGTTTATTAGGTCAACCTTGGATTCATGCGGCCGGGGCTGTTACATCCACCTTACACCAAAAGCTGAAATACGAGTTCGAGGGACAAGTGGTGACTGTGTGTGGTAAAGAGGACATTTTTGTCAGTCACTTGTCCACGTTCAAGTATGTTAAGATGGACGGGGAAATCCACGAAATGCTTTGCCAGTCGTTTGAAGCGGTGAATATTGATAAAGTGTCTAAATCTTCCCTACTCCAGATAGAGCCGGCACATCCATTTCGTCCTATAAACAGGCTGTCGAGGTTGTCAGAGCAGGTAATGCCCAAAGCTGGGGCAAGCTGATAGAGACACCAATGAAGGAGGACAAGTTCGGTATTTGCTATCAACCCTCTATGACTTCAGTTGCAGAGAACAGTGGACCCATCACTTTCAGCAGCGGGGGAATCATTTACCCAGATCAGTCTTGTGCAGCTACAGAAGATGGCGTTGACAGTGACTGTGACTTGGACAATTGGGTACGCCCACGTGCTCCGGGACAACAATTGTAGAACTGGTCCGTTGAAGAAGTCGTTCAAGTTACTCTTCAAATAGAGTAATTTTCTTTGTTTTTCTAACCATAATGCATGTTAAAATCTTGCGCTATGCCCAAGGCGTATAGATTCATTTGTAGGGCCACCCTGTTTGCATTTGCAATTTTAATCATCAATAAAGGACGTTTTGCACTCAAATTTTGTTCCTTGTCTTTCATTTTTATTTTTGCACAAAAATAATAAAATGGCAATTTTTCATTTCTTTTTGTTTTAAAATAAATTCTAAAATAAAGCATGAACCCGTTCGTGCAGACTTGATCCTCCGGATTCTATTGATAACGGTTCTACTATGGCTATGTATGACTTTGACAAACCGATTTATCAAGCCGAAGAAGGGGATGAGAAAGGTTGTGAACTCCCTGAGGAACTAGCCAGATTATTAAAACAAGAGGAAAGGGTCATCCAGCCTCATCAAGAGACTATAGAGATCATCAATATTGGTACCGAGGATGCTAAGAAAGAGATCAAGATTGGAGCCAGTCTGCAAGCAGATGTGAAGAAAGCTTTGACTGAGATGTTGTGTGAATATGTTGATATCTTCGCCTAGTCGTATCAAGACATGCCAGGGTTGGATACTGATATTGTTGTACACAGGCTGCCATTGAGAGAAGAATGCCCGCTAGTCAAGCAGAAACTTCGTCGGACTCATCCCGATATGGCCATAAAGATCAAAGAAGAAGTTCAGAAGCAGTGGGATGCATGATTTCTTGCTGTGACCAAATATCCTTCCTGGGTTGCCAACATTGTGCCGGTACCAAAGAAAGAGGGAAAGGTTAGAATGTGTGTGGATTATCAAGATCTTAACAAAACTACTCCGAAAGATAATTTTCCACTACCCCACATCGATGTGCTGGTTGACAATACAACTCAGTTTTCAGTGTTCTCGTTTATGGGCGGTTTCTCTGGGTACAACCAGATTAAGATGGCACTTGAGGATATGGAGAAGACCACGTTCATTAACCCATGGGGTACGTACTGTTATAAGGTGATGCCTTTTGGGTTGAAAAACGCAGGGGCAACGTATCAGCGGGCAATGGTAACATTATTCCATGACTTAATTCACAAAGAGATTGAATGTTATGTGGATGACATGATTGCCAAGTCGCGAACGGAAGAAGAACATCTGATTAACTTGAAAAAGTTGTTTGAAAGGTTGAGAAAGTTCCGTTTAAGGTTGAATCCAAACAAGTGCACTTTCGGGGTGCGTTCTGGAAAGCTGCTGGGTTTCATTGTGAGTGAAAAAGGGATTGAGGTTGATCCTGCCAAAGTGAAAGCAATACAAGATATGCCTGAACCGAGAACAGAGAAAGAGGTTCGTGGTTTCCTGGGTAGATTGAACTACATTGCAAGGTTCATATCTCATCTAACAGCCACATGCGAACCAATATTCAAACTGCTAAGAAAAGATCAATCGGTCAGGTGGAATGACGATTGCCAATTGGCATTCGATAAAATAAAAGAATACTTGCAGGAACCTCCAATTCTCATGCCTCCAGTTGCAGGAAGACCTTTGATAATGTATTTGACAGTGCTTGAAGGTTCTATGGGTTGCGTTCTCGGTCAACATGACGAGAGAGGTAGGAAGGAGCATGCTATCTACTACCTGAGCAAAAAGTTCAATGACTGCGAGTCCCGATACTTAATGCTTGAGAAGACATGCTGTGCACTTGCATGGGCTACTAAGCGATTGAGGCAGTATATGATCAGGCACACAACTTTGTTGATTTCAAAAATGGATCCTATCAAATACATTTTCGAGAAACCATCATTAACAGGCAGAGTTGCACGGTGGAAAATGGTTTTGACAGAATATGATATCCAGTATACTTCTCAAAAGGCCATCAAAGTAAGTATCTTGTCAGACTATCTTGCGCACAGCCGATTGATGATTACCAACCCATGAAATTTGATTTCCCTGATGAGGACATCATGTTTCTCAAAGCTAAAGATTGCGAGGAACCACTCCCAGAGGAGGGGCCAGACCCTGAATCCAAATGGAGTTTGATGTTTGATGGGGCTGTCAACATGAATGGGTGCGGAGTCGGAGCAGTTCTTATCACGCCAGAAGGTGTTCATATGCCTTTCACTGCCCGAGTAACTTTCGGGTGCACCAACAATGAAGCAGAGTATGAAGCTTGTATAATGGGGATTGAGGAGGCGATTAATTTATGAATTAAGACCCTCGATATTTTTGGTGATTCAGCTTTGGTAATCAATCAAGTGAAAGGGAGTTGGTACACGCACCAAGCACATCTAATTCCGTATAGAGATTATATAAGGAGATTGTTGACATTTTTCACAACAGTGAAGCTGTACCATATTCCTCGGGATGAGAACAAGTTTGCTGATGCCTTGGCCACATTGTCTTCCATGATCAAAGTGCAAAGATGGAACCATGTACCTAAGATTGAAGTGTCTCGTCTTGACAGACCTGCATTTATGTTTGCGGTTGATGCAACGTCTGATGACAAGCCATGGTTTCATGACGTCAAGTGTTTCTTGAAAAGTCAAGAGTACCCGCCTGGGGCATCTACCAAAGATAAGAAGACGCTAAGAAGGTTGTCTGGTAGCTTCTTCTTGAATCAAGATGACGTGCTGTACAAACGGAATTTTGACATGGTTCTGCTCAGATGCGTGGATAGACACGAAGCAGACTTGTTAATGCAGGAAGTACATGAAGGCTCTTTTGGTACTCATGCCGGAGGACATGCAATGGCAAAGAAATTATTGAGATCGGGATATTATTGGTTGACGATGGAGGCAGATTGTTGCAAGTACGTCCGCAAGTGTCACAAATGCCAGATTTATGCAGACAAAGTGCATGTTCCTCCGAATCCGTTGAGTGTCATGTCCTCTCCTTGGCCATTTGCCATGTGGGGCATCGACATGATCGGAAAGATTGAGCCTACTGCTTCAAACGGCCATCGTTTCATCTTGGTTGCCATTGATTATTTCACAAAATGGGTTGAAGCAGCGTCTTATGCCAATGTTACTAAGCAAGTGGTAGCTCGTTTCCTGAAACGGGATATCATTTGTCGCTATGGAGTGCCCGAGAAAATCATCACTGATAATGGTTCTAATCTGAATAACAAAGTGATGGCTGAGCTGTGACGGGACTTGAAAATTAAGCATCATAATTCTTCCCCGTATCGCTCGAAGATGAATGGCGCTGTGGAGGCGGCCAACAAGAATATTAAGAAGATTGTGCAGAAAATGGTTGTCACATATAAAGATTGGCATGAGATGCTACCATTCGCCTTGCATGGGTACCGAACGTCAGTACGCACGTCCACTGGGGCAACACCATTCTCACTTGTATACGGTATGGAGGAAGTACTACCGGTCGAAGTTGAGATTCCATCCCTCAGAGTCATGATGGATGTCAAGTTAGACGAAGCTGAATGGGTTCTGTAATACCCCAAATTTTGACCACTTAGATTTCCCATCATTGTGAAAATCATCATCACAATATGGATGTACCTTTATGCTTCATTAGTCTCCCCGAAGATGGGTGAGCATCCACTACAATCAAAATTAGGGTTTCAAGCCCTCTCTGAGTGCTTAGACAAATGATCAATCAAGAAATGACATGATCTTCAACTTTTATAATCTCTTAAATATCCACAATGGATCAAAAAGGACTCCCACTTCAAGGATTAAGCACAAGGCTGCTCCCTTCTAGGTGGATCAAGTCTCAAGATCGATAGTGTCACCAAATTAGGGTTTTGGTCGACCAGGGCCTCCAGATGGAAATTTTCATCTGGGCACAAGGCAATGATCCAAAACATAACCTAATATACTTCATGGAACCTCATGAACCCATGCATCAAGTCAATTTTGCCTCAGGGGATGCATTCATCAAAAATCAGGAATTAGGTTTCTTGACCTAATTCACCCCTAAGTTGACTTTTGGGACAAACCATGAGCCAAGACCTCAAGAGATGATTTGAGGGTCTCTAATATACCATATTTATCCATTTGGGACAATGGATTAATCCAAGAAGTTTGAGCAACAAGTCTCAATTTCATCTGCACCACAATTAGGGTTTTAAGGGAAAAGTCAACTGTAACTTTGACTTTTGACCTGGACATGCTCCCAAACCCTAATACATGATTGAATATACCCTATGACACCCATGGAACATGTCCATCAAGTTTGATTTAGGTCAAGGACATGATTTCCTGAAGAATTGCACAGTTTGGAATTCATCTGATAAAAAGTCAACTGTGCACAAAAGTCAACTTTGACTTTTTGAGATTTTTCACCAAAATGGATTTTTAACCCTAAAATGATGTTAATGTATGATTTGAATCATCATTCATCAAGAAAAATCAAGAAAAGTGAGATAACTTGTAAAAGGGGTAACCATAAAACTTATAAATTTTTCTAAGTTAAAAATAAAGTGGCAAAGGTACCAACTTTGGAGGACCATAACTCCTAAACCACAAGGCCATTTTTTCTCATCCAAAGATGGATTTGTAGCCCTCATTATCACCTACAAAAACTTCAACTACAAGTCATTCCAATTCATTAAGGACTTTGAGTTATGGAGTGATCAAAGTGGCTGAAAAGTGAAAATGTCACTTTTTCCAACACTTAGTGAAATTTTCACTAAGTCAGATTCTGCCTCACTTTTTGCCAAATGTAGGGGGATTTTTCACTTGGAATAAAAAGAGATCAAAACCAAACTTGTTCAAACAGTTGTTGTATCATGTAAGAGCTTTCCAAAATAGCCAAGAACATTGCCAAATTCAACCTACACCATGAGATACAACATTGCCAAGTTGCCTTGCTGAAATCTGTCAAGGCAAGGCAGAATTTGCAACTTTGGTCGATTTGCCAAAATCAGCCAAATTTAATTGCTCCTATCCACTTGGACACCTCAGAGGATTGAATCTAAAGGGGACAATCACTGAGCCAAGCCTCCAAAGTCCATGGAACAAGAAATAGCATGTTGAACCTAGAATGGCCAAAATAGGGACAAGACTTCAAATTTGGAATGAGGCATTCAATGGAACCATCAAGGTGGCATGGACTGAGCCATTCTCATCTGAAATCAGTCAAGACTTATCCAAGACCAAGGGAACCAAAGCTCTGTGCCCTAACCTCTAGTCAATGGCTAGAGGAGACTTGGATTTTCATTTGCCAACATTGGCCAAACCTACTTACCAGCTGCCATGCACTATTCCTTGCAAAACAAACTTGCTATACTATAAATAGAGCTCAATTATGGTCAGTTTGAGTACACCAAAGCCATCTAACAGATGCTTTCCTCAAAATCTCTTCTTTCACTCCAATTTTGCCTTCTAAGTTAAGTCACTATCGGGTTTTGAGTTTGAGAGCAATTCCAATCAAACCAATCACTCACACACCTCACATACATCACATATGAGCTGATCAAACACTTAGATTACTTCTGAAACATCAATTTCACAAAATCACCAGCTGGTTGCTCAAGGTTTTAACCAAAGTGCAGCTGAGGTACCACAAAATGATCCAGCCAATTTCAATCAAGTCCAACCATCCAAACACAATCTATAGGGTGTAGGGAAGCTGTTCAGATCATCACAACTCATCTGTAACACCTCCAAATCAAAAATCACTTTGAACTTGCTGTCACGGCCTAGAGGTAAGCACATACTTGGTCATCTCTCAATCTATGCATATTTCCTCGCACAATAATTTGGCCATATGTTCATAATCATGCATGGAATGTTTTCCCTCAATTAATTGCATTGTTTGAATCGTGTATCAAAAATCCTAGCCTTCATGCAGAAATTAGGGTTCTTGAGGTCTCTTCGTGATTTCTTGTTGTATGTTTAATTTAAATGAAATTAAAGTACATAGACATGATCGTGAGGTTGAGACGAGCATAATGATATGTGGATTGCATGATATAATCAAGTATTCATGGAGATTGGATAGAAAATGCAAATCTGGGAATCCCAGAACACGCGCGTGTTCTTCAGCTGTTCTTGGCGCCATTTTTCATATATTTGAATATTTGAATTTTGTGATTTTGTTTAATTGATTCAAAAATTAATTTCTCTCTGAGTTTTAATGATTTTGAGTTGATTCTTTTTTTAATAATTCACAAAAATGTTAAAATATTTTATTTTCACAAAAAATCCCAAAAATATTATTTATTTCATATAATTGATATTTTTGTAAAGAATTAATATTTTGATTGTTTTTGGCATTTTAAATATTTTTTCTACATTGATTTTGCAACTTTTAATGCTTTCTAATTATTTTGTAGGTCAATACTTAATTTTTGAAGCATTAATCCAAGATCACAATTTGTTTTCCATGTGTTAAACAATTTTTGATCATTTTAATTGAATTTTTATTCAATTAAATACATTTTGAAAACAAATTAGGGTTTTGGATTAATTCAACCCTCATAAATCATTTTCAAAACTCTTTGGGCCTCTTGAGAGAGTGTAAGACCCATCCCCCCTTGTACAAAAACTTTTTGGGCCTCACCCATTGTATAAGTCCCTCTGTACAAGTAAACGACACGATCGTCGCCCGTTTAAAAATAAAAACCATCTGGGCCTCTCCTTGAGCTATAAGACCCATTAAAAACACTTTGGGCCTCTATTAGAGTGTAACACCCAATCCCCCTTTTAACCAAAACATTTTGGGCCTCACTTATTGTATAAGTCCCTCTGCGTTAAAAGAAAACCTCGGCACGATCGCCATTTTTAAACAAAAAATCATTTGGGCCTACCCTCGTGTTATAAGCCCCACTTTTTTTTCTTCAAACCTTTTTGGGCCTCTTGAGAGAGTGTAAGACACATCCCTTTGTACAGAAAACCTTTTTGGGCCCCAGTCACTTGTATAAGTCCCGCTGTACAAAGTCAAACAGTGCGCTCACTGATAAAACCCTGGGCATCTCCTTGAGCTGTAAGCCCCAAATCTTTCTTTTTCAAAGCACTTTCTCCTTTGACTTTGAATATACTGTTGTTTTCAATCTTTCTTTGTTGAACAACTAACCAAACAGCATGGAAGCACTCCAACCGAGTAAGTGGTTATCGCTTTCGTTTACTGCTTTCATATTATAAACTGTATTGTGGTGCTGCTCACTGTAAGTCTCCTTTCATAAACTCATATCTACTGTGTAATAATAGTATAGATATTTCGAGTTTCCCCGGCTACTACGTCTAGAACTAGGTGACGCCGTTTCATTTATTCGTCGAAATAGACGCCTAGATCCCCAATAGGAGCACCAGATACAGTCTTCTCTTCGACTGTCCTCCTTAGGAATCGTCAAGAAGCTCTACTCCCCAAGATGAATGTATTCTCCGTGAATGGCATCTTTGAGTTTCTTCCAAATTCTCGAACTTTCCTGACTTGATCTATTCCTTGTGGATAGCTTGCCTTGAATGTCTCGAGGTTTGGGTACCCACTACGGTCATAATCTTGGACCTTAACTAAGGAACCCTCTTTAAAAGCTAAAAGTCGCTGGATAGTAAACCTCGCACGTTTACCAGTGGTTTTTATCTTTAAAAGAGTTATCTCTCCTAATGGAAAGGAGATGATAGACCCACGGGCTTCTTAAAAGCATCGGCCACCTCTTGGGCATTATTCAAGGACACTACGGCTTCTTAGAAGTATTCACAGCCTCCTCTTAGGCTTCGTCTAATGATCTCTTCCTCCGGGAATGATAGCCTCCTCTTGGGCTTCGTACAAGGACTCGTCGGCTTCTTAAAAGTTTCCAGCCTCCTCTTGGGCTTCGTACAAATTGTCCCGACGACCTCCTAGAGGTATAGGAACAGAACCTAGTCATCCTCATAGAACAGTCCTTTCATAGAGTCTACTACTGTTTCTCAAAGCATAGTACGAAAGATAAAACTCTAGACACGGACAGTCTAACTTCCTTGAGTCTCAAAAGACATTCTCAAGTGACCCCTTCGTTAAATAGGAAGGAAACCCGCAGACTCGGACAGTCTCAATACCCATTGGATTTCCAGTTTCCCCAAAGAAAAGGAAGCAACCCCGATCCTAAGATCTAACCCATGAGTACAGTGATGCTCATATAAGAACTGATTTTCTCTTTCAAAATCAGTATACTGGACCTGTCACTTAACTGACACAATAACCTTAGCCTTCTCTTGGGCTTTGTACAAATGATTCTCCCCAGCGGAGTCAAACAACGTTTAACCTCTCTCTCGGGCTTTGTACGAGACACATAAGAGACTCCCTCGTTGAGTCAATCCCCCTTTCGCCTCCATCTCGGGCTTTGTACGAGATACAAAAAGGTTCTTATTGAGCCAAACAAACAATCGCCTCCATCTCGGGCTTCATACGAGATACAAAAAACTCCCTTGCTGAGTCAAATAGCCTCCATCTCGGGCTTTATACGAGATACCAAAAGACTCCATCGTCGGGTCAAAATCTTTTAGCCTCTCTCTCGGGCTTTGTACGGGACACAAAATTGCCTCCTCTTAGGCTTTGTATAATGATTTTCCTAGCGGAAAATAGCCTCCTCTTAGGCTTTGTATAAGAAAACCACTGGTTGATCCAATTAACCTTTTAGCATCGAAGCTGTGCCTCGTTCACAGTATACAAACATCAACAACTTCTTCCCCTTCATTTAATCGCTGTAAGCGGCAAGCCTCTGGATCATCTATATCCACGCCACTGTCCCTCTTTTAGCATGAGAAATTCCTAAGGAAAGATGGCATTGCTCTACACTGAGTTAAAGTCTTCTCCTTCAGGTTAAAACCCTTTCTTCGGAAATTATGGCATTGCTCGGATCCGCGTATCCCAGTTAAAGTAATTCTCCTTCTCCCCTCTTTAGAGATGACAAATTCTCTCTAAAGCCGAGGTCTTTCAGCTTCACATCTTGGGCTTTGAACAAGATACAAACCACCTTTCGCTTCACGTCTTGGGCTTTGAACAAGACACCAAAAACCAATTTCCTCCCATAGAATAGGAGGAACTAAGAACGCTCTGATTTCCCTGTTTCGGTAAACGGGAATACGTAGGCATAAGATCGAAAGAAAAGATCTTAGCGAGCGCAATCAACAAAAAACCCAAATCCCATATCTCCATCAATCAAAAGCAGTATTTCAAAAGCATCAGTCCTAACATCCTAATCCTTGTTCCCCGCCAGAAACCTTTTGCCCAGGTAAAAAGAAAGAAAACAGTATTGGCGAAAATACAAATAACCAGTACAAAGGCCCTCCACATTGATAGCATCCGTAACCTAACAGACCGCTGTTTAAACTCAGTATGCAAGCAGGGTTAATTGGAGACATCTATTTCCCTTCCTTATTCAGCTTACAATAGGATAAAAAATGTATCGACCTGTAGTCAAAGCTCAAACCGCAGAGAGCGACCAGCGCTTAAGAACCACGTCCAAAATCGCTCGCTACAGGTTCGTGCCAGATTTAATCAGTTGAGCCTTATTGAAGAGAAACGACTGGCAGCTGTGTGTCATGGTACCAACGGAGGATGAAGCAAGCATTTGACCAAAAGGTGCGTCCTCGGGTTTACAAAGTGGGAGATGTGATACTCAAAAGGATCCTTCCTCCTAGTACAGATCACAGGGACAAATGGACTCCCAACTATGAAGGTCCATTAGTGGTTAAGAAGGTCTTCTCGGGCGGAGCCTTATTACTTACAACCATGGACGGCGAAGACTTTTCATCCCCTGTCAACTCAGACATAGTCAAAAAATACTTCGCATGAATAGACCCGTTGGACAAAACAAAAAGAAAAAGAGATGTCCAGGAAAAAAGGGCATCCCGGCGAACCACAAAAACAGAATAAAAAAGGTTCGGGCAAAAATTAGGGATAAAATAAAAAATTTGTACACCCGGTGAGTTGAAAATCCGCAACGACAACTCAGGAAAAAAAGGGTATCCCGATGGATTGAAAACCCGAAAGGGCGGTCCATGCAAAAGAGGGATTTAAGCGAATGACTACGGTCTGAGTTATCTGTACTCCATCACTGTTTCAGCAACTGACTTTCCAAAGGGTAGGAATCAGTCTAATCACTCCTCAGAAGGCAAGGTCGGGGAGTCTTGAAGACATACTGGCCATAGTAGAATTGAAACTCAGTGGAATTCCGTTTTCACATTGCCATTAGGATAGTTTCTTTTCTCAATTTACAGCAATCTCCTCTTTCCAGGGTTTGCTTCCCAATTGTACTTGCCTATTCTGGGCGTTTTCAATCAATAAATTGAATTTCATTCAAAAGATTCTTATTTTGTTTTTACTGCTTTGTTTGCAAAAAAATGTCCGAATTTTTGATAAAACATTGCATTTGAAAACACTGTGGCCTTACATATAACATGCGCAGAAAAACATTTAAAATCACTTTGAATGTTGAGTACTCCTGGATGGTGGAATCAAACCACACAATATCCTGGGGCAGGTGTGCATATTCTTTTGTTGCAGGTAACAGGTACAAGTCTTCCAAGAGCATGGATCATGTCTTCTAGATGAGTAATCACTTATCCCCATGCAGAAGGCTGGGAGAGGCAGGTTCAGGAAAAGGTTCACATGTCACCTTTTGTCACAACGTTTACTGATTGAGTCCATTCGTCAGCTGACGGTCGCTCACGACGATTCGATATCGACAAGTTAATTGCCACTGGGTATCGTGGTATCTTATTAAGTCGATTCTCTCATTCAGTACTTCCAACAGCTACAAGCTTTTCTGTGTCGATAACAGTTGCAAATTCCCTAGTAAATTTGCTTCGCAGACCTCGCAGTTAATGGTCAAGACTCAGTGAATGTCCAAGAGTTTGAAGATGTGTAATCTTCTGTAAAATCCTCTTGGGACGTTTTCTTCAGATTGGTCTTGTATCATAGGGCAAAAGCAAGTGGTTGACCCTCCCAAGCATGGGGCATCTTAAAGTACCCCAGCCACGGAAGTCCTGGATCTATTATCCCTAGTAGAGTGACCTCCCTGTTATTACGTCTAGCTCAAGTCACGGCATTTGTCCAAGAGTTTGAAGATGCGTGGTCTTCTGTAAAATCCTCTTGCGAGACATTCCCCAGCGAGAGACGCTTTGAGACAGTTCTCCCCAGCAGTGTTTGTCGTCAACTCATTATCCCCAGTGGAGTCGTCAAGCAGAAGGTTTGCCTAGCATGGGACGTTGTGGCTCTTACCCTAAGCTCGACAGTTTTATTCCTCAACAGATTACCGTGAATTTTCTTTGTCTTTCCCAGCAGATCTCTAGGGACTTTTTCCCAGCATGTCGCAATAGAATGTCTTCTAACTAGGATTTGTGTATCCCTGACGGAGTAGTTTCGGTCCCTAGTAAGATCGTATCTCTAGTAGTTGTACTCCCCACAGAGTTCAGCATTGAATCTTGTCAACAATACTCCCCAGCTGAGCTGTTTTTCTTCCCCGTAGAAGTTTAGCAGGTCAACATAATCTCTTCCTCAGTAGAGTGTTAGCAGATTCTCCTCGGATTTGATAGATCCCCACGCAGAGTTTTAATGACTTGTCTTCTTCAGCAGAGTGTTATTACATTCTTTCCCCAGCCGAGTCAGAAAATTCTCATCCCCAGCGGAGTTGCTATGACCGGAATTCGTCCCCAGTCAGAGGAAGTAGTTCCTGGCAAGGTCATCACTCTCTTATATCTCAAAGTCCAATTTATTTTTGGCAAGCGTGACAATTCGAAGCAAACAGATTGTTCATTCAGTCTCCAACAGAGATACCATCCTTCCAGGAGTCTCTAAGGTTAAATTATTGATCACTGTCCCTCAGCAGAGTCAGCAGGGATGCCTGATATGCATACAGAGCGTAATTCGGTGTTGAATTTTTGTAAAAGTCCACCCGCAGTGTGGCCAATCAATAGTCAACTGACTTCATCCAAAGGCATCTTTCAAAATTCCACCCGCAGCGTGGCCCGTCGGCATTTGTCCGGTTTTATTCGAAAGCCATAGCAAAGTCCAACCGTAGATTGGCAAAAGTCTATCTTAGGGTGGCATATCAGCAAGTCCAACCGTAGATTGGCAAAAGTCCATCCAAGGGTGGCAAATCAGCTGCAAGTACAACCGCAGATTGGCAAAAGTCTATCCAAGGGTGGCAAAGCAAGGCAAAGTCCAACCGTAGATTGGCAAAAGTCCATCCAAGGGTGGCAATTCAGCTGCAAGTCCAACCGTAGATTGGCAAAAGTCCACCCGTAGTGCGGCAAGTCAGTAGTCGTCTGACTCAATTCAAAAAGACAGTTGTAAGTCCAACCGTAGATTGGCAAAAGTCCACCCGCAGTGTGGCAAGCCAGTAGTCGTCTGGTGTCGTTCCAAAAAGACATTGTTAAAGTTCACCCGCAGTGTGGCAAGCCAGTAGTCGTCTGGCGTCGTGCTAAAAGACATGGTTAAAGTCTACTCGCAGTGTGGCAAGCCAGTAGTCGTCTGGCGTTGTACAAAAGCCATTGCTAAAGTCCACCCGTAGTGTGGCAAGCCAGTAGTCATCTGGCGTTGTACAAAAGACATTGCTAAAGTCCACCCGTATTATGGCAAGCCAGTAGTCGTCTGGCGTTGTACAAAAGACATTGTTAAAGTCCACCCGTAGTGTGGCAGGCCAGTAGTCGTCTGGCGTTGTTTAAAAAGACATCCCTTCAGTGTTATTATTCATCATCAGAGTTTTATTCAAGAAGAGTTCACTTGGTGGGGTTTATATCCTTTTTCTTCTCCACAGAGTGCAAATTTTTTGGTTATTTTTGGTATTCAATCCCTCCATAACTCGAAAGTCTGACAGTAATCGTTATCATCCATTCAGGTCTACAGTGATTGAATAAGGGCAGCTGTAATACCCCAAAATTTTCCCTCTCATTTCTTCATATCATTTAGCATGAGCTTTCATTTCATTGCATTGCATTCAAGCATAGAAAAATAAAACATTAAGCATTTAGCATTGCATCTTGCATAAGGGCATGTGGTCAGTTGTTTCTCAAAGAGGTAGATCATCCAAAGCAAGAGAATAAGAGCCAAAGGTCTGTCAATAAGCCTCAAGGGTTTATTACATCATATATCATCCCACTTTATCTCACAAGTCATTGGAAGATGGGAATTCATCAATAAGATTGGACAGTGCATCACCTCCTATAAAAAACAGTCCAAATTAGGGTTTTGAATTCAAGTGGTCTCCTGATAAAATTTTGATTCAAACTTGATCTCAATGTTTTCTACATGATATTAAGTGTCTAAGGGTGGAAGATTGACCATTGGTTCATTTCAGAAGAGGTTCAATTGATCAGTAGCTTGATAATCAAGAAATTGGGGAAAAAGTCAACTGTGCAGTGAAAAAAGTCAACTCCTGACTTTTTAAGGTCAAATTCATGAAATTCAAGTTATATATGTTCATTGGACAAGATTTGATCAAGAAATGATGGAGGAATCATGAAAAATCAAGAAGTTACAAAACTGCCAAAAATAGAAACTTTAGGGTTTCCAAAATGGCAAGTTTGGACCATTTTGCACCCTACTTTGAGGCTCTCTTTCTTCATGATAAAAGCTCCAAACCTCAGGCCCAAGTTGAGCCAATTAAATTTCATGTTCTAAGCTTCAAATCCATATAAAGAACTCTTCCATTGGATCAAAATTGAGGGAGTTATGGTCAATCAAAGTTTGGTAAAATCAAGGCAAAAACCAAGTCATGGCAAGGCAAGCTTAGGCCCACCGGCCATAATTTTGACAAACACATGGTGTGCCAAATGTCCAGCCATTTTTCTCCATTAAGGAAGCTTTAAATGGAAAACTTTCCAACATCAAAGTTGTTCCTTTCCATGCCCTTTACAATGTTCTTGTTGGACATTTTTTAATTTGAGCAAGTTATGAGATAGTTATGATGGTTCCAAGTTGGTATGAGCATGCTGAATTCCATGCACCATGTTGCCATGCCATGCCACTACTTGCCACGCATTTGTACCAGTTTCAAACTTTGACATTCCAAGCAATTTTACACCATTCTACAAGCCTCCATTCAAGTCAATTTTCACATCAAAGTTGTTCTATGATGAATGATCTTTCCATTGACACCCAAAACTCATCAAACCATCCACAAATCATGAAGAAATTCCTTCACAAACTTCCATGTTTCAAGCTGCCAAAATTAGAAGAAAATGAATTGTTGTTGTTGTCATAGCTCAGTTCACACGCATACAAACCATGCCCTTTCTTTTCTTCTTTTGGACCAACATAATCATATGTCACACACCATGCCATGCTACTTCATACAAGAAAGGAAAAGAATAAAAGCTTGTGCAGCAAGTTTCTGCTACACCAGAACTACATCACCACCATTCTTTTCACTTCCACCTCACCATAACACCATGAATCAACCAAACTACATCACAGCCCACACCAACTCGCCCTAACTAACTTGACTCAGTTAGTTAGAGGCCACTCATTTAACTCACTCAGAACTCAACTAACCACCCTAGTTAACACATTTAACCACACCTATATAACAAAATCTGACTCACAAATTTAGATTGAACTCTCATTTTCCACACTCACTTCAAAATCGTTCTCACTTTTTTCTCTCAAGTTCTCAAACTCTCTCTTAACTTTTTCTCTTTCTGCACACGATTGCACCATCATCTTCATCTGAATTCAGTTTCAAGCTCCATTACCAAGCAGCATTGAAACTTGGAAGCATTGAAGAGCTGAAGTAGCTTCCACTGCAGCTTCATCTTCATCTATATTTTCAAGGTTTTGAGCCTTTATTTGGCCAACTCAAAGCTCAAAGAGGAAGCACACTTCTCTGGTTTTCTTTGGACACAAGACTCTTCACACTTCAGGTTCCTCGTTCTCAACCTTTTCCACTGAATGTAGCTTGCTTTCATGTTGTATGCGGCTTAATTGAAGCTGTGTGCGTCCTGGCTAGTTGATAGGCTCATTAGGAGCTTAGTTGAAAAATTAGGGCAAAAGTGTTTGGATGCTGTTCTTGCTATGCGTGCATGATGTGTTGATTCTATGCTTGGATTCATGATGTACGTAACTTGAGCTTTCGATTGGTACCATTTTTGTGCATTTCTGGAGGTTTGAAGAGTTGCAGGTGGCGGAGAGTGGCCGGAGAAGATGACCGGAGGTCCTTCTCCGGCCGGTGAGGTTTAATGCTAGGGTTTCCCTCAGTTTAAATCCTGGCCGTGCGATCATATTCATCCAACGATCATGACATTGCCAACGCATAAATGAAGCATGTGCTTCTCACATGCTCTCTTTTTCTTTCTGATTGATCACGTGTACGTGTGTGCATCATTGTTACCATGATCCTTGCATCTCATCCACTTGATGGTTTTACTTGTATGGTGATCTGAGATTGAGATTCATCCAACGTTCATTATATTACCAGCGCATTAAAATTACATGTGCTTATCACGTGTTTTCCTTTTGGACTCATAAGCTTGCATGTGCGTGTGTGTAGGATAATTAACATATGTGTGCATCCTCATCCATTGGATTGGTTTAGTTCGCTTGATTGATTGCATTGACTGGATTCTGTAGCCATGATTATATCCACGTGTTTGACTTGAATGCACACTAGCACACACAATCAAACGTAATGTGGACTGGGTCTTAATTGCTTTTCACACCCCCTTCCCTGAGCCCAATTATATTCTGAACATGTATTTTACTCACGCTACACCCCCTTCCCATTTCTTTTTATTTTTTATTTTCTTTTCCATATTGTTTTGATTTCATATTTTAAAAATACCAAATCATCTCTAAAAATCCTAAATTAATTCATGTGACATCTTAACATGTTTAAATAATTTTTTCTATTTTTTAATTCTGACTTTGTGAATTTTTACACATTATTTCATATTTTCTTTTCAATTTCTTTTTGAATGCTCTTATTCCTTGACACTTGCACTTGCATGATTTCTTTCTCTCATCTCACATCATATTTTTGATTCATTCTTTTTGTATTGACTAGATAACATCTTAAAGTGCCTAAAACAATTTTTGTTTGATTTTTAAAGTCATTATATTATACATTTTGATGTTCATCTTGGCACCTTCTTGTGATGTGTTTCATATGAATTGGTTGATTTGTTTGAGCATGTTTCATTTTGATTTTTGCCATGAACTTTTGATACTTGATTTGTTTCTGATTTAGTTTGTTTAGAGCCATTTTTAATGTTTTTAATATGTACTTTTGATATTTGTTTAGAGCTTTACATTTGAAGCTATCTTTGTGCATATTCTTATACTTCCTTCTAGCTTACTTTTAATGAGGCACTTGTGCCACACTTTCTTGTTTGCTTTGTGTGAGATTAGAGGTTTCATTTAAAAGATTATAGTTCTTTCTTAACTCAATTATAGGTCACGTTGGTTTATACTTGCATTTGGTTTGTGTTTATGCATTTTGACTTACCTTTTTGACATGGTTTCATATCTTATCTACTCTTGTGCTTAACATGAATTGTGTTTGCATTTGGTATGCCATCTTACATGTTTCATTTACATTTCATCAATGATATGTTACTGCCCATTTACCTTCATCAATCATTTTACATGATATGCATCTTTGATATGTAACTTTGTGCATCTTAGTGAAATTGGTTTCTCATTCTTTTCTTTTTCTCATCTCTTCTTCTTACATCATTTTATTTATGAACTACATGATGATTCATAAGCATTGTGAAACCATTCCTAAATGACATTGGTTATGACTTTAACCTTTCATGAAGCATTAATGCATGATTACTTTGCATATCCACTCATACTTCATCTACTTCTTTCATAATGCATTTCTTTGTGGTTTAAGGCATTGTTTGTGTGCATTTGATTTGTGTGTGATCTCATAGCATTAGAGAACATTCTTATGATGTGCATTCTGACCTTATGCTTTCCTTAACCTTTAAGATGCTTTTACTTCGGTTCTTGACTTGTTTAAGCCTTACTTGTTCATCTTTACTTGTTTCTTCATTTGTAAATAATTGTACTAACCGTTTCAGGGGCTAATGGTAAGTTACTTGAGTGTGGATATGCATCCACATTATAATTTCTCCCTTCATCTTTTAATCATTCAATTTGTGTTGTTTAAGCATTTAATGATGCTTTGCTTTCATAATCTTCTTTCTTCCCTCTTAGAAATAACTTAACTTCCATCTTGGAAGTAAGTTGTTTTCTATCTTCTTTTCCTTTCTCTTAGGAGTAGATTTCTTGAACCACATTAACCTTAGGATCACCATGCATGATAACATTAAGATTGAGTCATAGTCTCCCTCTTTAGTTTTTACCTTTACACCTCCATTTGAGTCATCTTCTTCTCACCTCTAAAAAAAAGTAAAAAACACTTAATAAAGGCATAACAAATATTGTATTTGAGCCTTTCATGTAAGAATGAGATAGTGAGGGGTCTTCTCTCACTTTCTCAGAATGTTTAGCGTACGTCCCGTCTTGAGTCGATATGCGAGGCATTCGATCCTACATGAAGGACTTAAATACAATTTGTGTTACTAAACACCAATAATCAAAATACTTCTTTCTTAAAAGACAAAAACAAACAATTCTCTTCTCATCTCCTTCATTCTATTCCTTGAGGATGTGTCATTTCCGTTCTACCGCAAACAGGTAACACCTAAGTCTCCCTACAGCGAGCTGCAACACCTAACTGCTGGGACGCGCACTCTGACGTTTCCACTAAAAAACACAAACAAAGCGACCCTCGTTGAGGGGAACTACGTCGCTCTGATTCTCATGCTCCCGATGAGATACGTAGGCAGTGGGGTAGGGCCCCATTCGAGCACTTCTTTTATTTTCCCTACATTTGTTTCTCTTTCTTTCTCCTTTCCTTTTCCAGTTCTCCAGTTAGCAGTTCATTTTCCAGTATCCTTTCTTACACCCTTTGATTGAAGCAGCAAGCGTGGATCCCATCGGGTACGATGGACGCGTGGGGGTGCTAATACCTTCCCTTCGCGTAACCGACTCCCGAACCCAGTTCGCTTGGTCGTAAGACCTTGTTCTTTCCTCCCCTCAGGTTTCTGCGATGTTTCCTTTCCCTCTCTTGGGATAAATACACATTGCTGGCGACTCTGTTCTGTGCCACCTTCGCGTTTGTACTTGGATGAAAATCCAGGGAGCGACAGGGGCGAATTGTTCTGTAAGCTTAGTGTGAAAACACACGCTCTGGAAATTTATCAAGCAGATTTATTTCTCAATTTTCATCTCCATTTATTCTTAATTTTGCACCAGCCCCAAAACAAAGTATTTAACAAAGATCAATCGAATATATTATATTGACGTTGCAACGTTCTGAACCACCTGTTTGTAATGACTTGTAATGTGTTTTTAGAAGGTTATGACTTGTAATGTTAAATTTATGTTATCGTTAACAATTAAAAATTATCTATATAATGTTTATTTTAATGTTAATTCATGTTGTGTTTGAACTAACAGAACATATATCAAAGATGCATCTCTAAAACATTCATTGAATATTGAACCAATGAGAGTTACAGATATCTTTAAATTAACCTTTTATGCATACAAAGATGCTTCTCCAAACTAAATTTTAACAAAATAAGAGTTTCTCAATAATTTTATCTGAGATGTAAGTAAAAAATGTGCGTGTGAAAATATATCTCTAAATGCTAATAACAATTGTGATTTTTCACAGTGAAAAGAACAACCCCTTATTATTTTTGCCTCACAAGATTATCAAAATTGAAATATAATATAAAAATATTTCAACCATTAAACACAGAAAAATAAAATTCAAATAATAAAAAAGGAGAGGCCATAGTTCGGCTAGCTCCACATTCTAATAACAAAAAAATAAAATAAAATTATTTGTTCTCTTTTTATCAATGGCTATAATTTCTCACTACAATCTTCATCCTCTATCTTCGTCTTTTTCTTCAACCTTGATTCATCTTTCACCATGTTCTTCTACATCTTCTCTAACTCTTCCACAACCTTCATCTTCATCCAAATTCTTCTTCCCATCTTCCAAATGCAGACGGAAACCAACCAGACTCAAACACTTCACGATCATTGACCCAATTTTGCTGTTTAACGGCTTCGGTAGCGCTTTCTACTTCGATACTCAGACACTTCTTGCTACTGTTAGTGTCCTGGCTGCCATTGCTCTTTCTCTCTTCCTTGGCCTCAAGGTATCTACAACACATTTCCACAATTTTTTATTTTATTGTATTTTATTTTTTTACTTTTTTAGTTTTCATAAAAAATTTCTTTTTTTGGGGTGTTAATTCCTCTTTGTTAAATGAAAATTATGCAATAGAAAATAGCAACAATTGTTTTATATATACTTAGAGAGTTTCTTGAAATTTCTGTTTGTTAAAATGAAATTTTTTCATTATTTATAGCATTTTTTGAGGTAGTACTTCTAGTGGTTGAGCTTATAGCATATCATTTTTATCCTCATTATTATCATCTTAGTTAAAATTTTTAGAAATATTAATTAAAAATCATTTTATGTCATTTTCACATTTTGTATTTATCAATTATTTAACAACTAATTTTATCCAACACTTCAATATCAGTTAAAAGTTAATTTATATGTTATCGGTCGTCTTAAGTTTTTGGAGGTCCTACGTAGATTAACCACGATTTAACCACAAAACAACTAGAAGTCCTATTTTACCATGATTTAGCCGTGACAACTATTATGAAGCCCTATTTAGCCACAGTTCAACTGTGACAAATTTGAGGCAGTGTGCTATATTCTATGTTGCACACCCTCAAAGACCACCCTCTATGTTAACTGCTATTTTTTACCAAACCAAGGTTGGGCTCTTAGCCATGCATGCTTTCAAAAATGTATTTATGGTAGTCAGTCCAATTTGACTAATTCCTTTATTTAGTGAGTTTGATTTTGATATGCAATGTCATGGATGTAAAGCTAAGCAAATAGTTTCCGCCCCTAGAATAGAGCATTGTGTTGTTTAAGGGTTCTCGACGATTTATGGAAAGTATATATTTATATGTTTTACTTCCAGAGTGTATTTCCCTTGGTAACAATAAGATTGTGGATCAAGATTGATACTTTGTTTTGGACTTTAGTAACGAGTGATGTGGTTTTGCAGGGTGATCCGGTGTCCTGTGAGCGATGTGGTGGAAACGGTAATTATCTTTCTGCTTTTGGACTTCAAGATTGATGAGCTTTTTTGTTGTTTCTCTTATGCAAGTTATTATTGCTTTGTACTTTGGTAGTGTGAGGAACATTATAAAGTATTAGCAATGAGGACATAACATGTTACTTGTTTAGAAATATGATTGAGTAAGCCTAGTGGGATGAAAGAGTTATCGATTATTGCCTTATTTGTAAACTATTTTGGAGAGTTTATCGAAGTAAGTTGAAAACTTATCAATATGTCACAAGTTATTTTTGTAAATGTGTTTCCTAGTATTCCTCTAGTTACCATGTTTTTTTTATATTCCTTACCCCTATATATCTCTCTACCTTGAAAATGGAGATACAATGTATGACAATGTGTCATTGACTATGACTATGAAACACTGACACAAACATGACACGGACATTCACATGTAGAAACCAATGATAATTTGAGAAAATGCAAGTAATTGAATGGAACCACTGCGTCATTCTAGTTGCAGCACGTGTCAAACACTCCCTCACATCTTGAATCTGAAGTGTCCGTGCTACAGGTCATTGAAATGGAGAAAGAAGGTGACATACATGCTATGATTCACAATTGTATTTTCTATTGCCATTGCACTCAATGTTTTTCTTATTCAAGTGTATCTGTTTGTTCCTTTATCAAGAGGAGTCTGAGGCAACTTGTATTAGTATTGTTGAAGTGTTTACAGAAAGTTATGATTTTAAATGGCATTATTGATAAGCAGGAGGAACAAAATGTGTTTTTTGCAATGACGGCAAGATGAAGCAAGAGATGGGGTTGGTTGACTGCAAAGTATGCAAGGGTTCAGGTATTTCTTTATGTCTTATCATTAACATGCATTGTTTAGAGAATAGTGTGAAACTGGTGTTGTCAAATAGAGGCTATAGTATAGCGGAATTTAAATAAATCACTATTGTTTTGTGATAGATTGTTTAGAGACTAAAGATGCTATAGCAATGTAGGTTTGCAAAATTTTAACTAACTGCTATATTTATTTCAGATTGACAATACTAGTGAAAACCAACAATATATTTCACAGTATATTCTGCTAATACATGTGCTAATTCACATTTTGTAGGATTGATATTCTGCAAGAAATGTGCAGGTTCTGGCTATTCCAGAAGGTTATGAGCTTTGAATTTCGCTAAATATCTTAAACCTTCTTGTTTGGAAATCTCTTAAGATATTGTAACTATCTTATTGTTTATAGTTTATATATTTTTTGTATGAATCTTTTTAATAATATAACTATGTTTAAAGTTCGCAAATATTCATATATATGATTATTTGTCATGTTTTACAAATGAGACGTCATTAAAAAAAGGATACATCATCAATTTTCAGTATAAAAATGTGAGAGAGACCTAAATTGTTTGATTTTACAAATAAGAGAACTAAATTTATGAATCTCCTAAAATAAGGGATCACAACTGTAATTAAACATACTTTATAAAATGACCATGTCTAAGAAAAAAACATTCTGATAATAATTAAAGCTTTCAATAAAAAAACTAATCTACCCGCGCATTATCCACTGTCTTAATCTAGTTTCTTTTGATGCAATAAGTTGTTGGTGTGGACATGTTTCCGTGTTGGCGGTGTTGGGAAATAATCAATCAGAATATTTTTCAAGCGAAACACTGTTTTCAAACTTGTGCAATTTAAATGACATTCAGTAAAACCAATTTCAAAGCACAAAGCTTCCGAAACTACAAGAATTGAGGCTCTCGGGGTGTGCTCTTTCAGATCTTTATCTTTTCTCTGTCTCGTTCGCGATTGAATTTTTCTACTTCTCTTGCAATCCTTGATCTTTCGTTCAATACCTTCTCATCATCCAAAATATTTGAATGGGTGTTTAATGTCACTTCCAACTTAACCGAGCTTGAACTTTCCTCTAACAGCTTCAATGGCACCATTCCATATGATTTTGGCAACATAAACTGCAAATCCCATACTTTGCACTCATTGCATTTTGATTATAACAATTTGAATCAAGATATTCCAACTATTCTTCTAAAATTCTCTGGTTGTGTAAGATACTCGCTGCAAGGTTTTAGTTTGCGTCACAACCAAATTACTGGAACATTGCCTAACCTTTCAACATTTCCATCTCTAACAACGATCGACCTTTCATATAATATGTTAAACGGCATGCTTCCCGATGAAATTCCAAAATCATTTGAGTCTTTGATATTTCCATCAAATTCTTTAGAAGGTGGAATTCCAAAATCATTTGGTCACCTATGTTCGTTAAAGCTGCTAGATTTGTCGAGTAACAAATTGAGTGAAGATCTGACACCGATACTTCATAATTTAACGGTTGGGTGTGCAAAGTACTCATTGCAAGAATTAAATCTAGGTAGCAACCGAATTATTGGCACGCTACCTGACATGTCCGGGTTGTCAGCTCTCAAAAACTTGTTTCTATCGAACAATCTATTACATGGCAACATAGTGCAAAAGTCTCCATTCCCCTATCAACTAGAAGTTCTGAGTTTGGATTCTAATAACTTAGAAGGTGTGATCAGTGACTCTCATTTCGGAAACATGTCCTTGTTAACAGATTTAAACCTGAATGGAAATTCATTGTCACTGATATTTGGGGAAAATTCGGTGGTGCCACCTTAAGGTTAGGTTCTTGTGTTTTAGGCTCTAATTTTCCGAAATGGCCGCAGAGTCAAAAACATCTTTTTGATTTGGACATTTCTAACGCCAGAATCTCAGATGTACTTACCATGTGATTTTGGACTCAAGCAAAAAATTTAAGGTTCATGAATATTTCTCACAACAATTTATCTAGCACAATTCCAAATTTGTCCATAACATTTTCAAAAGATTGTACACTAATTCTAGACTAAAATCAGTTTGAAGGTCCAATCCCTCCGTTTTTTGGAAGTGCAACTTTTCTACGGTTGTCCAAGAACAAATTTTCAGAAACTACCTCGTTTTTATGTACTAAACTATGGTTTATAGTTTGTTCTTGTTGGGTCTATAAAAAAAATCATGGGTTAATACACATTTTAGATCCTGCCATTTGGAGCGAATTCGAAAAAGGACTGTCCCTGCCAACAATTTAGCTTTGTGGACTTTTTTTATTTAATTTTTATTCTTTTAATGTGACGTGACTGCTTTGTTGGTTTTTTATATATTTTATCTTTTTATTTTAATTACACGCATGGCTTATTTATTATTATTTTATTGTTGTGGTTTAAATTGTTAAATCTCAAAAATTAATAATTTTGCATCCAAGGAGTGTTGAACTCATGTCCTTTTGGTTATATGAAAGTCCCTTTACCACTAGGTTAGTTGTTTCTTCTGTGTATATGTTTGCATCAAATGCTTTTAGTTTACTTTCAAATTACTATTTAATTTAATTTTTAACTTATAATACACATCAAATACTTATTTTAATTTAACATACTTATGGTATGCATCAAATACTTATAGTTATTAAAATATTTATTTTAACATACTTATATTAAAGTATTTATATTATACATAATTAATGTTAACTAAAATATTAATTTTATCATCCTTATATTAATATTAATGTTAATAATTTAATTAAAATATTAATTTTAATTCAAATAGTAATTTTTAATATTAGAAATTAATAATAAACTGAAACTAAAAATATTTTTAATTAAAATAGCAGTTTTTAATATTAGTGATTAATAATAAACTGAAAATTAAAATATTTTAAATTAAAATAGTAGTTTTAATATTAGTAATTAATAATAAATTGAAAATAAAAATATATACGTAAATTAAAATTAAATAATTACCTTAACATTAAATATATACGTAAATTTAAAATAAAAATATATACGTAAATTAAATAGTTATCTTATCTTATATCATCAAAATACGTTAATATTAGTTTATTATAATTTAGTTAAAATGTTAATATTAATTTAAGTTAGTTTTTTATTAATATTAATTTAGTTAAAACAATAAAAAAAATAGTTTAGTTTAATTTAGTTTATATTAATATTAAACATATATACGTAAATTGAAAATAAAAATATATACGTAAATTAAATAGTTATTTCATTTTATTTCATCAAAATACATTAATTTTAGTAATTAATAATAAACTGAAAATTAAAATATTTTTAATTAAAATAGTAGTTTTAATATTAGTAATTAATAATAAATTGAAAATAAAAATATATACGTAAATTAAAATTAAATAATTATCTTAACATTAAGTATATACGTAAATTGAAAATAAAAATATATACGTAAATTAAATAGTTATTTCATTTTATTTCATCAAAATAAGTTAATATTAGTTTATTATAATTTAGTTAAAATGTTAATATTAATTTGGGTTAGTTTTTTTATTAATATTAATTTAGTTAAAACATTAAAAAAAATAGTTTAGCTTAATTTAGTTTATATTGATATTAATTTAGTTCAAATGTTAATATTAATTTGGGTTAGTTTTTTATTAATATTAATTTAGTTAAAACATTAAAAAAAAGTTTAGTTTAATTTAGTTTATATTGATATTAATTTAGTTCAAATGTTAATATTAATTTGGGTTAGTTTTTTATTAATATTAATTTAGTTAAAACATTAAAAAAAATAGTTTAGTTTAATTTAGTTTATATTGATATTAATTTAGTTCAAATGTTAATATTAATTTAGTTTAATTTATTAAAACATTAATATTCATTTATAAATAAAATATTAAAATAAAATTTAGTTTATTAAAACGTTTCAAATGCTGTAATTAAATAAATTTTAGATTAGTTTATATTAAATATTAAATATTAAATAAATAAACAAATTATAAATATTTTAACATGCATCTAAATTTAATTTAGTTTAGTTTATATTATATATATATATGATACAAAACATAAACAATAAAAGCATAGTGGCATAGTGGTAAAGGGATTTTCATGCAAACAAAAGGACATGGTTTCAACACTCCTTGGAATAAAAAATTTTTAATTATTGAAATTTAACAATTTAAACCACAACAATAAAATAATAATAAATAAGCCACGCGCGTAATTAAAATAAAAAGATAAAATATATAAAAAGCCAACAAAGCAGCCACGTCACATTAAAAGAATAAAAATTAAATAAAAAAGCCAACAAAGCAGCTTCAGGGTCCAAAATGAAACAATTTTCAAATGGCAGCAGCGTCAGGGTCTAAAATGAAAGAATCTTCAAATGGCAGGGACAGAATCTGTTTTTTTTATAGGGTCCTTTTTCGAATTCGCCCCAAATGGCATGGTCCAAAATGTGTATTAACCCAAAAATCATTTATCAACACAACTCCCTAATTGCTGGGATAATTTGAAAGCATTGCAATTTCTAGATTTGAGTGACAATACTTTGTCATGTGAAGTGCCATTGTAATACCCCGTAAATTATTTCACTCTGAATAATATTGGTATGGTCAACTGGACTCCAGTTTACTCTGAGAATGTATTTGATAAAATAATTAGAGTAAACTGACGAGCTCAGAGCAGACCCAATTAATATTATCTGACTCTGAGGTTTTAAGTGTTGGAGCTTTAGTGACTGGTTGGACAATTAGTAGTGTTTCTAATTGATAAGATATTTTCTATATCATTTCTTTTCCTCTTATTTCCCAACATAGCAACTTTTGAGAAGGAAAGGAAGGGAAAAGAAGAGAAAAGAGGAAAAAAGTTCAAGAGTTCAAGATCATCAACCATCACTCAATCTTCTTCATCATCATCTATTCCAGGCGGGTTCTAGATAGAAACTTTTGTTTTAGATTTTCTAGAGGTTTAGGAGTTAGGTTGGAATGGTGAGAAAATGAGAACTCTTGAATTTAACGGTTGAAATGCGGTATAATCTGTGTAGCATAATCACTAGGCATGTATGATCATCTGATATATATGTTTTGCATGTTGGTGAAGTTTTGGGATGAGGAATTGGTCATAAGGCTCTGTTTTTACGCTGCTGAAACCCCAGAATTTTCCAGGTTCGCACTGCGAATCCCCTAGCGAAGGGTGAATCGAGCACTCGCTGGCTGTTCGCACTGCGAAGGTGAGGGCGAATGTTCGCCAGAGGTTCGCACTGCGAACTTCCCCTTATTTCAGTTCTGATTTGGTTCTGCCACCGTTCGCTAGACGTTCGCACTGCGAATGGGACAACGAACCCAGTGTTTTTAGGCATTCGCTGGGAGCTTCGCACTGCGAAGGAGGTAGCGAGCATTCGCTGGATGCTTCACATTGCGAACATAGCAGATCCTCCAACTTGTTTCTTGCATAACTTTTGACTCGTTTATCCGTTGTGAGTATTCTTGGTATCGTTGTGAAGCTAGGAACATATTTTAGCTAATGCCAGTGAGGAATATCTGTTTATTGGTCGATTAAATAAATCGGAGAGAACCGTGAATTGGTGTAATTTGTGATACGTTGAATTATGTGTTTTCGTTATGCTATTGATGATTATTTGCCTATGTTCTTATTGTTAAACATGTTTGAATATGTACGCATGTTAAAATACAAAATCGGTAGAGTGAGGAATATTACCGTAAACAATGTCGGAAAGTGTGGAATGACATAATGGCAACGATCGTGTATACGGTGCCGAGGCGTGTGTCAGATACTAATGTCATAGAATAGACAAACACTAGTATGAACATGTGTGTTAACCTTTGTGGTTGTGATAAGGCGTTATGGCCTTGTGATCGTCGAATACGATCCCGTTTGTGAGTGTGATCACGTAATCGTAACCGGTTATCTTGTGAGTGCATTTCATGGGTCTCGAGCTCCTCTGAAACATGTGCACAACTACTTGGCAGGTTTGATTCCCGTGTGCAGTACGAATGACGCTCTGGGAGCGTATGCTTGTGACGGTTAATGGCCCGTGTGAAGTGACGGTTCATAACGGTTAATGGCCCGTAGAACCCGAATCATTCGTATGTCAAGTAGGTTACCAGGATCCATGACTCGGGTCGACTTCTAGACGTAGAAGCGGACGGGAACAGGGGATGCCTTGGTGTGGTTACCGATTAGTGATATTGTGAGTTGATGAACTCATGACATGTTTCCATATAGTGTGCGTGTGTACTTAAAGTCACTTCCCTTCCCTTTTGACTTAAGTTAGGCTTGTTAGAACCTTGTAAAGCTGAGAGGACTATAGGATAGCGAACTCACTGAGATTTGATGCATCTCACCCCACGTTGTTGTTTACATCACAGGTACTACAGGTTCGATGAAGGGTAAGGACAAAGTTGTTTGACTTTTCCTTACGGATCGTGGCTTTTGTGTGGCAAGGCTTCCGTTGTGGAGATTTTGAGATCATTAGTGATCTAGTTCTTAGTTTTATCTTTTTGAACATCTTGTATATATAATATGCCAGAGTTGTGGTATTAGATTTTTGGGCATTTATATATATATACTGTGTTACTAGGAACTTGTATATTTCAGTACTAAACGTATTATTCATGTATGATATATGCTTTGAGGTATGTATTTGTATGTGGACGTTACAGTTGGTATCAGAGCAGGTCGTATCCTCGACCTAGCCATGAAATAGTATAAGTATTTTCTTTCTGTTTCATATGTGTTGTGTCGCCATTGGTTTTACGTGTTATATTTATGGTATTGAGCCTGATCAACTTAATCCTATATGTATGACATTTAGGAACATGGCCGACCGACGCAGAAACAACCGGGGTAGACCGAGAACCACTCCAGCCGGGACAAATCCACCAGTTGACGCAGAGAATGCCCCTTTGTATCAATTCATGCAACAGATGCAGCAACAACATAATCAGTTTGTGCAACAAATGGTATAGCAAATGGCTGGTGGCGTACATCCTCCAGTGGTTGTTCCTGAAGCTGCAGGGGGAACCTTTAGGGATTTCATTCATATGAACCCTCCAGAGTTTCAGGGAGGATTAGATCCAGTGAAGGCGCATGAATGGTTATCCGGTATGGAGCGTATTTTCTTAATAGTTCAGTGCAGTGAGGAAAACAAGGTGGTTTTTGCTTCTCACTTGTTTAAGGGTCATGCCACGAGGTGGTGGGAGAGTGCTTCAGCCTTAATGACAATTCAAGAGGTACCGAAGGTATGGGAACAGTTTAAGATAACTTTTATGGAGAAGTATTTTCCAAGTTCCTTAAGGTCTCAGAAAGAATTTGAGTTTCAACAGTTGAGACAAGGCAACCTGACTGTGGCTTCTTATGTAGAGAAATTTGAGACTATGGCTGCTTATTCTAGACAAGCTATGTATGCTCCCGATGAGAGGTGGAAGATTGATCAGTTTCTGTTTGGTTTGAGGGATGAAATTTTGCATAGCGTATCACAGCGGGAATTCAGTAACTATGCTGAATTGTTAAGGCAGTGTTATGTGGCAGAGCATAGTTTGAAGAAGATACAAGCGGAAGGAGAATTGAGTAGGCTGAATCAAAGTGATCGAGGGAGATCGAATCAACAATTTAGACCAAGGCAACAATCTTTTAAAGGAAAGAAAGTTCAGAGTTCCAGGACTAGTACACCTCCTGTATGTCGTCATTGTGGTAGAAATCATCAGGGAAGGCGTGGTATCGAAGGTGTGAGGTGTTATCAGTGTCAGAAAATGGGCCATTTGGTGAGAGACTGTCCTCAGAAGAGGAATACCGGGTGAGTTTACACAATGGATGCAAGGAAAGCAAAGGGTGATAATTCCTTGATTGCTGGTACGTGTTTCATAAATGGACATCCTTGTTTTGTGTTATTTGATTGTGGAGCAACACATTCCTTTATATCGGTGCAATGTACGAAGCGACTGGGGTTGCAAGCTATTCCATTGTCTCCACCCATGGTGGTTACTACTGCCATGGATGAGATTGTTGAAACGCCATTAGTATGTGAAAATTGTGTTCTATCGGTAAATGAAAGAGTTTTCCAGATTGACCTTATTTGTTTGCCGCTTAAGAAAGTGGATGTTGTTCTGGGAATGGATTGGCTTTCTGCTAATTCGGTTTTTATCGGTTGTGAAGAGAAGTTAATTATTATTCCGTCTGAGGAGGCTATTCCGAAGGATGTGTTGACTACTATTTTGGAAGGTACGGTGGGAATGATTAATTTCTTGTTTGAGAATGAAAAGTCTGTTCTTATGGTTCTCACTAAGGAGGAGAACGACAACCTTCAGGTTCTGAATATTCCAGTAGTCTGCGAGTTTCCGGAAGTTTTTCCTGAGGATATCACTTCTCTTCCTCCGGAGAGGGAAGTGGAATTCTCTATTGACCTGGTACCGGGAACGGCTCCAATATCCATTTCTCCGTATCAGATGGCATCACTCGAGTTACGAGAATTAAAGGATCAATTGGAAGAATTGATGGCTAAGCATTTTGTTAGACCAAGTGTTTCGCCTTGGGGAGCTCCAGTGTTGTTGGTAAAGAAGAAGGATGGTGGAATACGGTTGTGTGTTGATTACCGTTAGTTGAATAAGGTCACCATCAAGAACAAATACCCATTTCCAAGGATAGACGATCTGTTAGATCAATTGAAAGGAGCCTGTGTGTTCTCTAAGATTGATTTACGATCGGTTTATCATCAGATTTGGGTGAAGAGTTCGGATGTACCGAAAACTGCGTTTAGCACTCGTTATGGTCATTATGAATTCCTCGTGATTCCTTTCGGCGTGACTAATGCTCCTACAGTTTTCATGGATTATATGAACCAGATATTTCAACCTTACTTGGACCAATTTGTGGTGATCTTTATTGATGATATTCTTATCTATTCTCGTGATCCTCAAGAGCACGGAGATCACCTAAGAATCATTTTATCCGTCTTGCAAGAGAGGAAACTTTTTGCCAAGTTAAGAAAATGTGAGTTCTGGATGTCGGAGGTAAATTTTCTTGGTCACATCATATCTCAAGGAGGTGTGGCAGTGGATCCATCAAAAGTTGAGGTGGTGATTAATTGGGAGAGACCGAAGGACGTTGCAGAAGTTAGAAGTTTCTTGGGGTTAGCAGGTTATTATAGAAGGTTCATAAAAGGCTTTTCCCAACTGGATTTACCAATGACGAGACTTACTCGGAAGGATTGTTCGTATGAATGGAATTCGGCGTGTGAGAGAAGTTTTATGAGTTTGAAGAAAATATTGACTACCGCTCCTGTTTTGATTATTCTTGATCCTAGCATGTCGTATGAGGTATACTGCGATGCATCGAAGAAGGGATTAGGAGGTGTGTTGATGCATGATGGACATGTAGTAGCTTATGCTTCTCGACAGTTGAAAGTCCATGAAGAGAATTATCCGACGCATAATCTAGAATTGGTGGCCATTGTGTTTACTTTGAAAGTATGGCGTCATTATTTGTATGGTGTACATTTTGAGATGTTTAGCGACCACAAGAGCTTAAAGTATCTTTTCGATCAGAAAGAGTTGAACATGCGTCAAAGGAGGTGGATGGAGTATTTGAAGATTATGATTTGGAACTAAAATACCATCTGGGTAAAGCGAATAAAGTAGCGGACGCACTGAGTAGGAAAGTGTTGCATAGTGCCGAATTGATGATGTTAGAGTATGCCTTAATGGAAAGGTTTAGAGATCTAAATCTTCAATTTAATTGGACTCCAGATTGTGTGGTGATGGGGAATTTGAATGTCACTTCTCCTCTTAGGGAGGAAATCCGACAAGGACAAGGGTTGGATGAGAAGTTACAAGAAATGTTGGCTCAACCAGGTTTTGTGCGAACTACCGATGGAATCATTTTATTTAATCAAAGAATTTGTGTTCCGGATGATACGGTGTTGAAAAGAAGGATTTTGGAAGAAGCACATAAGAGTACTTTTACTATCCATCCCGGCTCTTCGAAAATGTATCAAGATTTAAAGAGGGACTATTGGTGGTCTGGGATGAAAAAAGATGTTGCGGTGTACGTGTCAGAATGTGCGGTATGCCAACAAGTGAAAATAGAACACCAAAGGCCGGGTGGCTTGTTGCAACCTTTAGAAATTCTGGTGTGGAAATGGGACAGTATTTCGATGGACTTCGCGGTGGGATTACCCCGTGCGCAAGGTGGTTATGATTTGATTTGGGTAGTTGTAGATCGGTTGACAAAATCTGCTCATTTCTTGGCCGTAAAGACTATTTATAAGGCGAGTCATCTCGCAAGATTATTCATTTCGGAGATTGTGAGATTACATGGTATTCCTTCTAGCATTATTTCGGATAAAGATCCAAAGTTTACTTCTAGATTTTGGAGAGCTTTTCAACAAGCTGTGGGGACGAAGTTGTGTTTGAGCACGTCGAATCATCCGCAAACGGATGGTCAGACGGAACGGACAATACAAACCATGGAAGATATGTTGAGAGCTTGTGTGTTGGAAAGTGGCGGAAATTGGATAGAACTATTGCCATTGATTGAATTCTCTTACAACAATAGTTATCACGCAAGTATTGGTATGACTCCTTATGAGGCATTATACGGAAGGAAGTGTAGAACGCCATTGTGTTGGGCGAAGGTCGGCGAAGATAGGATTTTAGGACCCGAGATTATTCACAAAACCACGAAAAAGATTAGAATGATTCGTGAAAAAGTTAAACAAGCCCAAGATCGCCAAAAGAGCTATGCGGACAACCGGCGGAGACCTTTGGAATTTGATGAGGGTGATCATGTATTTTTGAAGGTTACCCCGAGATTAAGATTGAAGGGACCATTTAAATCGCGGAAGTTAAGTCCAAGATATGTGGGACGGTATCAGATATTAGAGAGAGTTGGTGAAGTAGCTTACAGATTAGCCTTACCATCTTCTCTGTCCGAGATGCACGATGTTTTTCATGTATCTCAGCTTCGGATGTTTGTTCCAGACCCTCTTCAGCCAATTCTACCCGATACTATTGAGATAGAAGCAGATTTAACGTTTGAGCATCGACCGAGTCGTATCACGGGAAAAGAAACTAAGGTGTTAAGGAATAAGGAGATTCCTCTGGTTAAAATTCAGTGGGATGAGACGCATCTGGGAGATGCAACGTGGGAGCTAGAATCAGAGATGCGCGACGCATATCCTCATCTTTTCAGGTAACTGTTTTAAATTCGTGGGCGAATTTCTATTTAAGGGGGGGAGGATGTAATACCCCGTAAATTATTTCACTCTGGATAATATTGGTATGGTCAACTGGACTCCAGTTTACTCTGAGAATGTATTTGATAAAATAATTAGAGTAAACTGACGAGCTCAGAGCAGACCCAATTAATATTATCTGACTCTGAGGTTTTAAGTGTTGGAGCTTTAGTGACTGGTTGGACAATTAGTAGTGTTTCTAATTGATAAGATATTTTCTATATCATTTCTTTTCCTCTTATTTCCAAACATAGAAACTTTTGAGAAGGAAAGGAAGGGAAAGGAAGAGAAAAGAGGAAAAAAGTCCAAGAGTTCAAGATCATCAACCATCACTCAATCTTCATCAAATCATCTCCCAATCTTCTTCATCATCATCTATTCCAGGTGGGTTCTAGATAGAAACTTTTGTTTTAGATTTTCTAGAGGTTTAGGAGTTAGGTTGGAATGGTGAGAAAATGAGAACTCTTGAATTTAACGGTTGAAATGCGGTATAATCTGTGTAGCATAATCACTAGGCATGTATGATCATCTGATATATATGTTTTGCATGTTGGTGAAGTTTTGGGATGAGAAATTGGTCATAAGGCTCTGTTATTACGTTGCTAAAACCCCAGAATTTTCCAGGTTCGCACTGCGAATCCCCTAGCGAAGGGTGAATCGAGCACTCACTGGCTGTTCGCACTGCGAAGGTGAGGGCGAATGTTCGCCAGAGGTTCGCACTGTGAACTTCCCCTTATTTCAGTTCTGATTTGGTTCTGCCACCGTTCGCTAGACGTTCGCACTGCGAATGGGACAGCGAACCCAGTGTTTTTAGGCATTTGCTGGGAGCTTCGCACTGCGAAGGAGGTAGCGAGCATTCGCTGGATGCTTCGCATTGCGAACATAGCAGATCCTCCAACTTGTTTCTTGCATAACTTTTGACTCATTTATCCGTTGTGAGTATTCTTGGTATCGTTGTGAAGCTAGGAACATATTCTAGCTAATGGCAGTAAGGAATATCTGTTTATTGGCCGATTAAATAAATCGGAGAGAACCGTGAATTGGTGTAATTTATGATACGTTGAATTATGTGTTTTCGTTATGCTATTGATGATTATTTGCCTATGTTCTTATTGTTAAACATGTTTGAATATGTACGCATGTTAAAATACAAAATCGGTAGAGTGAGGAATATTACCTTAAACAATGTCGGAAAGTGTGGAATGACATAATGGCAACGATCGTGTATACGGTGCCGAGGCGTGTGTTAGATACTAATGTCATAGAATGGACAAACACTAGTATGGAACATGTGTGTTAACCTTTGTGGTTGTGATAAGGCGTTATGGCCTTGTGATCGTCGAATATGATCCCGTTTGTGAGTGTGATCACGTAATCGTAACCGGTTATCTTGTGAGTGTGTTTCATGGGTCTCGAGCTCCTCTGAAGCATGTGCACAACTACTTGGCAGGTTTGATTCCCGCGTGCAGTACGAATGGCACTCTGGGAGCGTATGCTTGTGACGGTTAATGGCCCGTGTGAAGTGACGGTTCATAACGGTTAATGGCCCGTAGAACTCGAATCCATTCGTATGTCAAGTAGGTTACCAGGATCCATGACTCGGGTCGACTTCTAGATGTAGAAGCGGACAGGAACAGGGGATGCCTTGGTGTAGTTACCGATTAGTGATATTGTGAGTTGATGAACTCATGACATGTTTCCATATAGTGTGCGTGTGTACTCAAAGTCACTTCCCTTCCTTTTTGACTTGAGTTAGGCTTGTTAGAACCTTTTAAAGCCGAGAGGAATATAGGATAGCGAACTCACTGAGATTTGATGCATCTCACCCCACGTTGTTGTTTACATCACAGGTACTACAGGTTCGGCGAAGGGTAATGACAAAGTTGTTTGAGTTTTCCTTACGGATCGTGGCTTTTGTGTGGCAAGGCTTCCGTTGTGGAGATTTTGAGATCATTAGTGATCTAGTTCTTAGTTTTATCTTTTTGAACATCTTGTATATATAACATGCCAGAGTTGTGGTATTAGATTTTTGGGCATTTATATATATACTGTGTTACTAGGAACTTGTATATTTTAGTATCAAACGTATTATTCATGTATGATATATGCTTTGAGGTATGTATTTGTATGTGGGCGTTACAACCATCCTCAATGGGATCATTACTTGAACTTAAGGTATTGATATTGCGTAACAATAATTTCACTGGAAAGTTATCCGTCTCTTTGAAAAATTCCATTGAACTCATCATGCTTGATGTTGGAAATAATAGATTCTCAGGACCAATACCGAATTGGTTAGGACAATTCTATGGAAGTCTTCCAGAGAGTCTTTGTTACTTAAACATTCAATTGTTGGATCTCTCAAAAAACAATCTATCAGGACGGATTTTCAAATGCATGAAGAATTTTTCTGTAATGTCTCAAGATGTTTCCTCTGATAGTACAACAAAATCAGTTAGCTATAGCGAGAACTTTGAAGGCTTTGATATTATTGCATTGTTGATGTGGAAAGGCGCAGAACAACAATTCAAGAATAATAAGCTCATTTTGAGGAGTATTGATCTTTCAAGCAATCAACTGATTGGAGACATTCCAAAAGAAATAGAAAACTTGATAGAGTTGGTGTCATTAAATATATCAAGCAACAATTTGACCGAAAAAATTACTTCAGAGATTGGAAGGTTAACTGACATTCTGGCAAGCGGATCACAGATGTCATAAGAGATGTTGAGACATTGATCTTTGCTAAAACTTGAACAAGGACAGAACAGAAACATTCCGTTATTTTAAAATCAAGAACACTCTGAACCTTCATGGTAAAAAACAATAAAACATGTAGAGTATAGATACAGAATGATAAATAACACAAAGATATGATGGCCCAGTTCGATGCAACTCACCTACATCTGGGGGCTACCAAGGCAGGAATGAAATCCACTAATAGTATTAGTTCAAAGCTAAACTCCCCTGTTTACAAATTATCACCTAATCACTACCTGTGCTTAATTTTTACCTAAGACACTCCTAGATATGAGAAATCACCATCTCAATTCCTAAATCACCTCAGTGATATCTAACAATTACAACCTCCGACAACTGCATCAAACTGTTCAATTGAAAGACACCCCTTTCAATACAATATTCAGTCAAGACTCTTGACTAACAATAACTCTTGAATTTGATTAATAGCTTCATCCAAGAACAATAAATAATTCATTACCTACAGGTTTCTGAATCTGTAAAACTATGTCTACCGCAATGTATCAAACGATACAAAGGGTGACTTACAACACAAGAAAGTACGCGACTCTCAAAACCCTAAAACCTTATTTTCTACTTTACAAAAGTCTTAATAAGAATTCTTTCTTTTTTCTTTTTTTTCACGTTTGCCCTAGGTCTTGGTCTTCCTTTTATAATCTTCAGTTGTCAATGGGCTTCAAAATATTTGTTTAATCATCCCTTGATCCATGTTCTGATTGCTCCTTAAATCTTGGACCAGATCTGCAATAACCTGCTATATCAGACCAAGATGTCGAGTCCACAAGTTAGGACATCTTGTCTGACATGTCTTCTTTCAGCAGCTTTCATCATGTTGGAACATCTTGTTCAACACCATGTTTTACCAAAATTTAGTTAAATCTTAGAGCTTTCAATCTCCCCCTTTTGACAAATTTTGGCTAAAACACCTTTTGCACCATAAACCCAGGAAGGAGTAGAAAGTCCTGAAGTCATTTCAGCCGGATGACGAGTCTAGCAGAAAATAATGTGACTCCTATCTCCCTTATGTTGAAAGTTTTCATTCTTCCTGTACATGAGGAAGAAGATACACATAACTCCCCCTCAAACCCAGGACCAATACTTGTCATGACAAGACTCATGCTTCCTAGTTTTAATATTCTATAGAGCAACCAAACACCAGCCTAAATTATCCCGATGAGGATTCAGGGGAGCAACCTGCAACTCCGGGTAACTCAGAACACAAGACACAACTGTGTTCATAATTCAGATCACAAGACACAAAAGAAAGACTCAGAAACGACACTGAGACTCAGACAAGATGTTAGAACATCCCATCCAACATCCTTGCAAAACAACTGCACGAATTCACTCCACACCTAAAAAGGATATAAGTTATGTGTTGTAAGGACCAACACACAACCGAGATGAATACACACCCATTCTCTCCCTTTTTAGCCAAAATTTGGCAAAAGTAACCAACACAGTTCCAGACCCACATGGTACTTACCCAAACCTGGACAAAATCCATGAAGACACAACACAACAAAAGAAACACAACCTGAGAACCAAGAAGCAGCGACCTTCTTTAAATACCCAAGAAGTTTATCTAGGAATTAATGGTCCATAGAAGTTACCGAAGAATAATTCAATGAAGATATAAATTTAGGTAGATAACTTCAACATAAATGACTGTGTGTCGCCCAACTAGGATTTGTCTGTTTCAACTTTAGGCTAAATCGTCCAAAGATTATACATGTACCAAGACACATGTTTAACACGCCTTCTCTTAAGCACACTCTCCATTGTCCAAGGAACACCGTCCAAATGAACCTACTTGGAAATAACCACAAGTCCTAAATAATGTCCTGACATCTGGTCAGACTTTGTCTAGTCTCTCTCATAGCCTCTGAGGCATAGTCACAGATTCTTCAAATAATCCCTGCCTGCTCCTTTCAGCCATGGGCTGACTAAGATGTTATGACATCCTGTCCAACATCTTCTAACAAGGACTCTCATGAACCTTAACTCATTTTGCAGAGAAAAATAGATTCTCACAGACAATATCCAATCTTATTTCTCAGGTCCCTCCTAATAATTAAGAACACATTTGATATCATTCAGTAGCCTTAACAACTCAACCTTCCATGTAGAGCTGACAAAGCCACACAATCAACACCCCACGATGTCAAGACATCTTTCTTGACATCACATATTCACAAGAAACACATGAGCATCTTCTCGCTCATAAGTGAGAAAAATACCAGGACCACACTCCTTGTATCATAACCAAATAACTTTAGATTGAGGCCAAATAACACCATTGATCGTTCTCCCCCTGAACACATCCATATACTGTACAAATTCCTCTTGAATTTTATAGCCATAGACAACCTTGTTCTTGAGAATAAATCCAATCAAATATGGCATCCTCACATCCACGAATTCTCTTAACTCCTTGGTTGGGCACGATGTCATGTACCCTTGTTTGACACCAAACACATTCTTCAGAATAATTATTCACCCTTCTCCCTTCATAAGGTTCATAATAATACACTCTTATAAAGCAAGATCATTTCCTCACTAATATGCTGAGCACCACAAGGTTTATGGTCTGATATCCTTCAATGACTGACAACCATGACATACATCCTTACCATACTCTACTTCAGAATTGGCTAGTATCTCCTCATCATGAACTCCAAATTATCTCCCATGGATAAACAACTTTCCTTTTTGGAGAGGTAATCAACTGAGATGATGTTGCAACATCCATTAAGACATCAATCTCAATCATAGTAATCATCTACTTTGGTTCTTGAAACAACATCCAAAAATTACTAACCATACACTTCCCTTACAAGGAACATATAAGGATCACAAAAGGTCATAACAACAACATATCATAGACCACCACAGAAGACAGAATACCACAGAGAGAAATAAACTCTCATGATCCTCATGAAGCTTCAACCCAGAAGCACAAAGTTCAGACATCCCAATCTAAACAGACTCCTCAACAAGATCTGCTTACCCTCTACCGTACAGTCTTCTTTCCTACAAAACTGCACCTTGCACAATCCAACGCAAGACAAAGTACATCAGAACTAGCAAGGGCTAATGTTTCAGCAGGTGATGTCATCATAAGCCTAGAGCAACAGGCTTGAGCAGGAACTTCCTTGAGTCACACTCAAAAACCACATTCCTCCATAAGTGACCAATCAGAATACCTTTCACCATGTCCTTGATCATGAGGAAACATAGTTGAAACTTCCAGTAGTAACATCCCCTTACCCCAGACAGAACTCTGGAACACTTATATCCAACATCTTAGATGAGACTTCAAGAAGAAAATATGAAAACACCAAGCAATCAGCAACTCCATTGAGCTTTTAGCTATTGCATGATCTAAAGAAGTTGAGATAGCCTTTGGGGACAACCTTATAGTTGGAGAACAACCACTCCTAAGAAAACCAGCCTATACAAGGTGGTACAGTTCCACCCCACACAAAGGACTACAACATGAACAACCTGGTGTTCAGTCCAATGTCAGAATATTTGATTTATGTCAATGACTTGACTAGCAAACTGATGAAACCACACATGCTTGAAACATTCTTGAAGATCTAACCCTTAGACTTACAAATAATATGCCACATGTAACACCCCCTTCTATACCCCCAAATAAACACATATTAATCATTTAGGCATATATTAAAAATTTCATCAGAGTATAATTACAAAGCATGGCATAAAAGAAGCATGTCACATTATACTTGAAATTAAAACAATCAACACCTGCTCAACAGAGATATGCAACAGTGGGGTAACTTGCACAGAGGAACTTCGTCCTTACACCCACATCTCAATATCTAGAATAAAAGCGGAAAATCTAGACATTGAATAACTTCAAACATATATACATATATATCATCAAGTATTATCCACCAACATAATTCATGTTCACATAAACATTCATCCATAGATACATGTACAATGTATCCCAAAAGAATCATATACATCCTAGCTACCCGGTGCTACATATCAGAGCCGACCGACCAAAAGAATGAAGTCCTAAGCTTCACAAAAAGACCTCCAACACTAATCTGCAATGCCTCATAGAGCATTATAAAACAGCAGAAGGGTGAGAAACACAATTATAATATAAATGCATATAATTATATATACCAACATAAAAATACACATATCAAGTATTCTCATACAATGCATGCGTTCATACACAAAACATATCAATTACAATTTACTACATCCAACACCATTGCACAACAATTTCCCAAGGCTTATCATAAGCTCAATCATAAAATCCACCATTTATTAATGCATATCAAACATGAACAATACATTTATCATAAATGTACATCACCATTTTCCACACAGATAATCAATCATGACTTTCCGCATATAACAATGCAATCATGATTCATGTAAATGCAAGAGACCAACGCAACGACTCTATGCAATTACATATGCGGTGCCGACTCATCACTAGTTCACTCAGGAACTCTGCTGGAACCATCGCTCGTTACTGAGGATCACTCAAGTAACACCCCGTCGGGCCTACGATGTTCACCCGTCGCTTTAGGTCCCCACATGGGCACACGACGTTATGGATTGCTTTAGGTCCCCACATGGGCACACAACCCGATCGCTTTAAGTCCCCACCTGGGCACACGATCCGATCGCTTTAAGTCCCCACCTGGGCACACGATCATCTATAACCATCGCTTTAGGTCCTCACATAGGCACACGATGTCATAGCGGAATTCTCTTTGAATCCCTCAACATAAGAATGCAATCATTATGCTTCACATACAAAATGATTCATGACATTCTTATAATGCATACATGTATACAAACATTGTCATGCATTCATCTCTTACAATCACATACAATTCATCAATATGAATTATTTCACCATCTTTATTCATGCATTATGAATCAATCCAACAATGCATTTTTTCTTGCCATACAGCCACCAATTAACATACATTGAATTTCACGTAAGCAATGCATTTTCACCCATACATGTAATCATAAACATGCATATGAAACCAATTACAACATATCATATTCATTTGCCTTTCGGCCACACTTTATCATCACAACATGTCATCACATGCACTATCATTACACCACATCATACAAGGCCTACACATTAATATCAATGCCACATTGTATGTTACACAACCAATATACACATTTAAAACGACAAAAGTCGGTAAATGACACTATTCCCAAATTCTCGACTTTATTTAATCGGCTAACAATTTCAAAATTATCATCATAAGAAAGTACATTTCATAAGCTTTCCAACGATATAAATAACGTCCCGATCCGAGTTACGGATCAAAAGTTATGCATTTTTAAAGAAAAGAATTTATTGAGAAACAGCCAGATTCGCCTGGCCACTTCAGAATTCGCCTGGCCAAACCTCTTTCGCCAGTACTTCGCCTGGCCAATCACCATTCGCCAGCACTTCGCCTGGCGAATCACCATTCGCCAGCAGTTCGCCTAGCGAGCTAGTGGCGAGTCACCAAATTAGAAAAACCCCAAGAGTTACAGAAGCTACCCCATTTCTGTCATTCCAAATTCGCCTGGCGACTTACGATTTCGCTTGGCGAATCACCCTTCGCCAGCACTTTGCCTGGCGAACGAGTGGCGAGTCCTAATCCGCTTGGCGAATCGCACCAGGACCAGAAAAATGCTGTTACGGGTTACACTATTCCAAAACCCCCAAAAACCTCATTTTTCATTCCCAATCAATTCCAACAGCAAAACAATTACCAGCAATGATTCATAAACACATGGTAATCATACAACGCAAATTATATCGATTTTCGACCGTAAAAACATCGATTCCTAATCATTTTATCGTTTTCGACCTAAAACTCAAAAACCATGGAAAGGCAAGAAACATCCAAGCAAACACATACATAATCATACACAATCATACAATAATCGAGTTTCGCACCCTTACCCGATTAAATCGATTCCTAGAGTTGTTTTTCTTTGATTTCCAAGCTTTTTCTTCTTTTCTCTCTTTTTCCCTTCTCTTCTCTTTCCTTCTTCCTATTTCTTTCTCTCTATTTTCTCTCTTCCCCTTATATTTCTATTTTCTTTCTTTTCTAACTTAGTAAATTATTAGGAAAAGACTAAAACACCCTTACTCTCAATTGTCCCGCAAACGTTCCCAAAACGCGATAAAATATAATAACAATGCAAAACAACATATTATCACACCAAAGTCATAAGTAAAAATAATATAATACTCAAAATAATTAAATCGACTCGATTAAATAAAACGATCAAAACTGGGGCGTTACAACTCTCCCCCACTTGGAAATTTTCGTCCTCGAAAATATAACCGATCCCAACAACTCCAAACACGGCCCTCGCATCCGACCAAACAAACATAGACCGATGAAAGGCACACCATGAATAACACAACTGACAAATCACCTAGCTAACATCAACAACCACGACAACACGACCACGATGACAATAACGACAAGATGCAAAGCCCATAAAATGCACTTGACGACCGACTCGCAACTCAAAGAATACACAAACACGACTTACAGGTTCACTCTTGAACCGAAACACAACAAGATCGTTACCATCGCCGTAGGTAACACAACACTAATCCCTCACACAAGAATTAACCACTCGCACTCGAACCAATTCAATGGAGACGAGGCAACAACACAAACAAGGACAGGAAGTTCCATGACACAACATCGTTCACGAACTCCTACATAGCCACAAGAACAACCTCTTTGTTCACATATCTATGCTATGATTCACCAATCGAACATATTACCAACACATCCATCTACCTTGTAGTCCACGAAATAAATTTAAACCTTTCACTTAACACTTCCATTCCGGAACGTCCAATAATCTCATCATTCCAACATGTCTCCAATGCCTAACTTATGTACTCTTACAAGTATCACACATTCATACAAAATGGATCACATCACGCTTCCACTGCGCACTCTGATTGCTCAAAACTATCGAGTCCATCAATCTCGCTTCCAAAGTCTAACCTTCTCTCACTAGGTACAAGTCTCTGAACTGCTCAATGATTCTAGCTCTCTTGCCATCAAAACCGACATACATAAAGATTTTCGACTTACACACTAGGCCTAACAACTGCCTCTCCCAAAACCAAACCAAATTCATAACTCGCCATGAATCTTAATCGTCTTTGTTGTCTCATACTCTATTCCTTCGGACCAAACAAGTACTCAATACTCTCGAAATCACTAAACACTTCGAATTTCAAAATTATAAAGATAATACTTCCAATACTCCAACACAACACAACCGTAACCAATTCCAACTCCACAATAGCACTAATCCTTTCATGAATTCTCCGCTTCCCAACATACTAAAACTTCTAATATGCCTCGTCTTCAAATATGAAAATCTTCATCAACTCATCAAAATCAATCCATAATCCATCATTAATTCCGAACAATGTATTCCATTTCACTATTAAAGCCGAAAAGATACGTCTATCCCATCCAACACAATTCCCGTCTGCTATCAACAATAGATTAAGGGCGATTAGTTCCTCAATTTGTCAATAGACAGCTGACAACTATGATAGGGCATAAACCATCTTCACTAAACTATAATAGTCTTTCTTGCATCCCGTGCACAAAACTACCTAAGGCACAAATCCTTAGTCGACATAAAGTTTACCTCTGTATCCTTCCTGAAACCGGAAACTACTCTGTCCAAATAACACTTACGATCTCACAATCCACAACACACCGACTTAACGCCCCACACCCGAGGAAACACGGAGAAGTACCAGCTTCTCCCCCACTTATCTCATCATAACACCTGCTGACCACCGAACAGGAAAACCAAAAAATACTGACGGTGTTTCACACACCCATCAGGTACTAAGGAACAAACAACAAATTCAAACGCTTCACTCACTCATGTGAAATAAACGAATGAGTCACTCCGATAATAACAATAGCAACTAAAGGCCTACCATTAATAAGACAAGTACCTGAAGTCTAACGATCCGCATCAATAGTATCCGTGCCCGCCAATGCAAACACTTTTCCGCCCGCTTGAGCTTGTTTCGGCTTAGCACAATTAGTACTAATGTGACCTGATTCCCCGCAATTGTAACACTTCACCCTGTTCCTTTTATAATCGGCGACAGCATGCCCCAAGCCTCCACAGTTGGAACACTTCTCAAGAGTCTTCCTACATTCCAATGATTTATGACCAATCTCTCCACATTTGAAACATTTCGGAGCACTAGAACCCCCTCCACTCGACTTCTGGTCAAAGTTACTCTTATGCTTGTCCTTATCAACGGGTGTCACATAAGGACCACCACGAGCTTGTTGTTTTCCTTTTCTCTCATTCATACTCTTGTAGTGAGCAGAACGAGCTTTGCTATCTTCCTCGAAGATTCTACTACATTCCACCAAGTCGGGAAACCTTCTTATCCTCTGATAACCAATGGCTTGCTTAATCTCAGGGCGTAGACCATTCTCGTACTTCACACATCTGGAAAACTCAGCAGTAATCGCCGCATAGTGAGGATGAAATTGTACCAATTCCACAAACTTCGTAGTATAGTCCACAACAGACATACTACCTTGCTTTAGTTCTAGAAATTCCATCTCCTTCTTTCCCTTAACATGTTCAGGGTAATACTTCCTTAGAAAATCAGTACGAAACAAATCCCAAGTAATTCCCTCCTCATCAATCTCAAGAATTTGACGCATACCGACCCACCAATCGTCGGCTTCCTCCTTCAGCATTTGAGTTCCTAACCTTACCTTGTTCTCTTTCGCACAACCCATAACTTGGAAAATCCTTTCAATTTCCTTCAACCATATTTGAGCACCATCCGGATCAAATCTTCCCTTGAAGACCGGCGGTTGATTCTTTCTAAACTCATCGTTCGCATTCACGTTCGCTGCACCTTGCACAGCTCTAGCCATAGACTCCATAGCAGCAACAATAATATTGTCGTTTCTACCAGCCATATTCTGATCATTCTCAACAACGACAACACGGTTAAACAACAGTTCAACCAACAACAACAACAAGACAGACACAAACTGACTCAACACTGGCTCTGATACCACTTAATGTAACACCCCCTTCTATACCCCCAAATAAACACATATTAATCATTTAGGCATATATTAAAAATTTCATCAGAGTATAATTACAAAGCATGGCATAAAAGAAGCATGTCACATTATACTTGAAATTAAAACAATCAACACCTGCTCAACAGAGATATGCAACAGTGGGGTAACTTGCACAGAGGAACTTCGTCCTTACACCCACATCTCAATATCTAGAATAAAAGCGGAAAATCTAGACATTGAATAACTTCAAACATATATACATCTATATCATCAAGTATTATCCACCAACATAATTCATGTTCACATAAACATTCATCCATAGATACATGTACAATGTATCCCAAAAGAATCATATACATCCTAGCTACCCGGTGCTACATATCAGAGCCGACCGACCAAAAGAATGAAGTCCTAAGCTTCACAAAAAGACCTCCAGCACTAATCTGCAATGCCTCATAGAGCATTCTAAAACAGCAGAAGGGTGAGAAACACAATTATAATATAAATGCATATAATTATATATACCAACATAAAAATACACATATCAAGTATTCTCATACAATGCATACGTTCATACACAAAACATATCAATTACAATTCACTACATCCAACACCATTGCACAACAATTTCCCAAGGCTTATCATAAGCTCAATCATAAAATCCACCATTTATTAATGCATATCAAACATGCACAATACATTTATCATAAATGTACATCACCATTTTCCACATAGATAATCAATCATGACTTTCCGCATATAACAATGCAATCATGATTCATGTAAATGCAAGAGACCGACGCAACGACTCTATGCAATTACATATACGGTGCCGACTCATCACTAGTTCACTCAAGAACTCTGCTGGAACCATCGCTCGTTACTGAGGATCACTCAAGTAACACCCCGTCGGGCCTACGATGTTCACCCGTCGCTTTAGGTCCCCACATGGGCACACGACGTTATGGATTGCTTTAGGTCCCCACATGGGCACACAACCCGATCGCTTTAAGTCCCCACCTGGGCACACGATCCGATCGCTTTAAGTCCCCACCTGGGCACACGATCATCTATAACCATCGCTTTAGGTCCTCACATAGGCACACGATGTCATAGCGGAATTCTCTTTGAATCCCTCAACATAAGAATGCAATCATTATGCTTCACATACAAAATGATTCATGACATTCTTATAATGCATACATGTATACAAACATTGTCATGCATTCATCTCTTACAATCACATACAATTCATCAATATGAATTATTTCACCATCTTTATTCATGCATTATGAATCAATCCAACAATGCATTTTTTCTTGCCATACAGCCACCAATTAACATACATTGAACTTCACGTAAGCAATGCATTTTCACCCATACATGTAATCATAAACATGCATATGAAACCAATTACAACATATCATATTCATTTGCCTTTCGGCCACACTTTATCATCACAACATGTCATCACATGCACTATCATTACACCACATCATACAAGGCCTACACATTAATATCAATGCCACATTGTATGTTACACAACCAATATACACATTTAAAACGACAAAAGTCGGTAAATGACACTATTCCCAAATTCTCGACTTTATTTAATCGGCTAACAATTTCAAAAATTATCATCATAAGAAAGTACATTTCATAAGCTTTCCAACGATATAAAGAACGTCCCGATCCGAGTTACGGATCAAAAGTTATGCATTTTAAAAGAAAAGAATTTATTGAGAAACAGCCAGATTCGCCTGGCCACTTTAGAATTCGCCTGGCCAAACCTCTTTCGCCAGCACTTCGCCTGGCCAATCACCATTCGCCAGCACTTCGCCTGGCGAATCACCATTCGCCAGCAGTTCGCCTGGCGAGTCACCAAATTAGAAAAACCCCAAGAGTTACAGAAGCTACCCCATTTCTGTCATTCCAAATTTGCCTGGCGACTTACGATTTCGCCTGGCGAATCACCCTTCGCCAGCACTTCGCCTGGCGAATGAGTGACGAGTCCTAATCCGCCTGGCGAATTCCCAATTCGCCTGGCGAATCGTACCAGGACCAGAAAAATGCTGTTACGGGTTACACTATTCCAAAGCCCCCAAAAACCTCATTTTTCATTCCCAATCAATTCCAATAGCAAAACAATTACCATCAATGATTCATAAACACATGGTAATCATACAACGCAAATTATATCGATTTCCGACCGTAAAAACATCGATTCCTAATCATTTTATCGTTTTCGACCTAAAACTCTAAAACCATGGAAAGGCAAGAAACATCCAAGCAAACACATACATAATCATACACAATCATACAATAATCGAGTTTCGCACCCTTACCCGATTAAATCGATTCCTAGAAGTTGTTTTTCTTTGATTTCCAAGCTTTTTCTTCTTTTCTCTCTTTTTCCCTTCTCTTATCTTTGCTTCTTCCTATTTCTTTCTCTCTATTTTCTCTCTTCCCCTTATATTTCTATTTTCTTTCTTTTCTAACTTAGTAAATTATTAGGAAAAGACTAAAACACCCTTACTCTCAATTGTCCCGCAAACGTTCCCAAAACGCGATAAAATATAATAACAATGCAAAACAACATATTATCACACCAAAGTCATAAGTAAAAATAATATAATACTCAAAATAATTAAATCGACTCGATTAAATAAAACGATCAAAACTGGGGCGTTACAACTCTCCCCCACTTGAAAATTTTCGTCCTCGAAAATATAACCGATCCCAACAACTCCAAACACGGCCCTCGCATCCGACCAAACAAACATAGACCGATGAAAGACACACCATGAATAACACAACTGACAAATCACCTAGATAACATCAACAACCACGACAACACGACCACGATGACAATAACGACAAGATGCAAAGCCCATAAAATGCACTTGACGACCGACTCGCAACTCAAAGAATACACAAACACGACTTACAGGTTCACTCTTGAACCGAAACACAACAAGATCGTTACCATCGCCGTAGGTAACACAACACTAATTCCTCACACAGGAATTAACCACTCGCACTCGAACCAATTCAATGGAGACGAGGCAATAACACAAACAAGGACAGGAAGTTCCATGACACAACATCGTTCACGAACTCCTACATAGCCACAAGAACAACCTCTTTGTTCACATATCTATGCTATGATTCACCAATCGAACATATTACCAACACATCCATCTACCTTGTAGTCCACGAAATAAATTTAAACCTTTCACTTAACACTTCCATTCTGGAACGTCCAATAATCTCATCATTCCAACATGTCTCCAATGCCTAACTTATGTACTCTTACAAGTATCACACATTCATACAAAATGGATCACATCACGCTTCCACTGCGCACTCTGATTGCTCAAAACTATCGAGTCCATCAATCTCGCTTCCAAAGTCTAACCCTCTCTCACTAGGTACAAGTCTCTGAACTGCTCAATGATTCTAGCTCTCTTGCCATCAAAACCGACATACATAAAGATTTTCGACTTACACACTAGGCCTAACAACTGCCTCTTCCAAAACCAAACCAAATTCATAACTCGCCATGAATCTTAATCGTCTTTGTTGTCTCATACTCTATTCCTTCGGACCAAACAAGTACTCAATACTCTCGAAATCACTAAACACTTCGAATTTCAAAATTATAAAGATAATACTTCCAATACTCCAACACAACACAACCGTAACCAATTCCAACTCCACAATAGCACTAATCCTTTCATGAATTCTCCGCTTCCCAACATACTAAAACTTCTAATCTGCCTCGTCTTCAAATATGAAAATCTTCATCAACTCATCAAAATCAATCCATAATCCTTCATTAATTCCGAACAATGTATTCCTTTTCACTATTAAAGTCGGAAAGATACGTCTATCCCATCCAACACAATTCCCGTCTGCTATCAACAATAGATTAAGGGCGATCAGTTCCTCAATTTGTCAATAGACAGCTGACAACTATGATGGGGCATAAACCATCTTCACTAAACTATAATAGCCTTTCTTGCATCCCGTGCACAAAACTACCTAAGGCACAAATCCTTAGTCGACATAAAGTTTACCTCTGTATCCTTCCTGAAATCGGAAACTACTCTGTCCAAATAACACTTACGATCTCACAATCCACAACACACCGACTTAACGCCCCACACCCGAGGAAACACGGAGAAGTACCAGCTTCTCCCCCACTTATCTCATCATAACACCTGCTGACCACCGAACAGGAAAACCAAAAAGTACTGACGGTGTTTCACACACCCATCAGGTACTAAGGAACAAACAACAAATTCAAACGCTTCACTCACGTGAAATAAACGAATGAGTCACACCGATAATAACAATAGCAACTAAAGGCCTACCATTAATAAGACAAGTACCTGAAGTCTAACGATCCGCATCAGTAGTATCCGTGCCCGCCAATGCAAACACTTTTCCGCCCGCTTGAGCTTATTTCGGCTTAGCACAATTAGTACTAATGTGACCCGATTCCCCGCAATTGTAACACTTCACCCTGTTCCTTTTATAATCGGCGACAGCATGCCCCAAGCCTCCACAGTTGGAACACTTCTCAAGAGTCTTCCTACATTCCAATGATTTATGACCAATCTCTCCACATTTGAAACATTTCGGAGCACTAGAACCCCCTCCACTCGACTTCTGGTCAAAGTTACTCTTATGCTTATCCTTATCAACGGGTGTCACATAAGGACCACCACGAGCTTGTTGTTTTCCTTTTCTCTCATTCATACTCTTGTAGTGAGCAGAACGAGCTTTGCTATCTTCCTCGAAGATTCTACTACATTCCACCAAGTCGGGAAACCTTCTTATCCTCTGATAACCAAGGGATTGCTTAATCTCAGGGCGTAGACCATTCTCGTACTTCACACATCTGGAAAACTCAGCAGTAATCGCCGCATAGTGAGGATGAAATTGTACCAATTCCACAAACTTCGTAGTATAGTCCACAACGGACATACTACCTTGCTTTAGTTCTAGAAATTCCATCTCCTTCTTTCCCTTAACATGTTCAGGGTAATACTTCCTTAGAAACTCAGTACGAAACAAATCCCAAGTAATTCCCTCCTCATCAATCTCAAGAATTTGACGCATACCGACCCACCAATCGTCGGCTTCCTCCTTCAGCATGTGAGTTCCTAACCTTACCTTGTTCTCTTCCGCACAACCCATAACTCGGAAAATCCTTTCAATTTCCTTCAACCATATCTGAGCACCATCCGGATCAAATCTTCCCTTGAAGACCGGCGGTTGATTCTTTCTAAACTCATCGTTCGCATTCACGTTCGCTGCACCTTGCACAGCTCTAGCCATAGACTCCATAGCAGCAGCAATAATATTGTCGTTCCTACCAGCCATATTCTGATCATTCTCAACAATGACAACACGGTTAAATAACAGTTCAGCCAACAACAACAACAAGACAGACACAAACTGACTCAACACTGGCTCTGATACCACTTAATGTAACACCCCCTTCTATACCCCCAAATAAACACATATTAATCATTTAGGCATATATTAAAAATTTCATCAGAGTATAATTACAAAGAATGGCATAAAAGAAGCATGTCACATTATACTTGAAATTAAAACAATCAACACCTGCTCAACAGAGATATGCAACAGTAGGGTAACTTGCACAGAAGAACTTCGTCCTTACACCCACATCTCAATATCTAGAATAAAAGCGAAAAATCTAGACATTGAATAACTTCAAACATATATACATATATATCATCAAGTATTATCCACCAACATAATTCATGTTCACATAAACATTCATCCATAGATACATGTACAATGTATCCCAAAAGAATCATATACATCCTAGCTACCCGGTGCTACATATCAGAGCCGACCGACCAAAAGAATGAAGTCCTAAGCTTCACAAAAAGACCTCCAGCACTAATCTGCAATGCCTCATAGAGCATTATAAAACAGCAGAAGGGTGAGAAACACAATTATAATATAAATGCATATAATTATATATACCAACATAAAAATACACATATCAAGTATTCTCATACAATGCATACGTTCATACACAAAACATATCAATTACAATTCACTACATCCAACACCATTGCACAAAAATTTCCCAAGGCTTATCATAAGCTCAATCATAAAATCCACCATTTATTAATGCATATCAAACATGCACAATACATTTATCATAAATGTACATCACCATTTTCCACACAGATAATCAATCATGACTTTCCGCATATAACAATGCAATCATGATTCATGTAAATGCAAGAGACCGACGCAACGACTCTATGCAATTATATATGCGGTGCCGACTCATCACTAGTTCACTTAGGAACTCTGCTGGAACCATCGCTCGTTACTGAGGATCACTCAAGTAACACCCCGTCGGGCCTACGATGTTCACCCGTCGCTTTAGGTCCCCACATGGGCACACGACGTTATGGATTGCTTTAGGTCCCCACATGGGCACACAACCCGATCGCTTTAAGTCCCCACCTGGGCACACGATCCGATCGCTTTAAGTCCCCACCTGGGCACACGATCATCTATAACCATCGCTTTAGGTCCTCACATAGGCACACGATGTCATAGCGGAATTCTCTTTGAATCCCTCAACATAAGAATGCAATCATTATGCTTCACATACAAAATGATTCATGACGTTCTTATAATGCATACATGTATACAAACATTGTCATGCATTCATCTCTTACAATCACATACAATTCATCAATATGAATTATTTCACCATCTTTATTCATGCATTATGAATCAATCCAATAATGCATTTTTTCTTGCCATATAGCCACCAATTAACATACATTGAACTTCATGTAAGCAATGCATTTTCACCCATACATGTAATCATAAACATGCATATGAAACCAATTACAACATATCATATTCATTTGCCTTTCGGCCACACTTTATCATCACAACATGTCATCACATGCACTATCATTACACCACATCATACAAGGCCTACACATTAATATCAATGCCACATTGTATGTTACACAACCAATATACACATTTAAAACGACAAAAGTCGGTAAATGACACTATTCCCAAATTCTCGACTTTATTTAATCGGCTAACAATTTCAAAATTATCATCATAAGAAAGTACATTTCATAAGCTTTCCAACGATATAAAGAACGTCCCGATCCGAGTTACGGATCAAAAGTTATGCATTTTTAAAGAAAAGAATTTATTGAGAAACAGCCAGATTCGCCTGGCCACTTCAGAATTCGCCTGGCCAAACCTCTTTCGCCAGTACTTCGCCTGGCCAATCACCATTCGCCAGCACTTCGCCTGGCGAATCACCATTCGCCAGCAGTTCGCCTGGCGAGCTAGTGGCGAGTCACCAAATTAGAAAAACCCCAAGAGTTACAGAAGCTACCCCATTTCTGTCATTCCAAATTTGCCTGGCGACTTACGATTTCGCCTGGCGAATCACCCTTCGCCAGCACTTCGCCTGGCGAATGAGTGACGAGTCCTAATCCGCCTGGCGAATTCCCAATTCGCCTGGCGAATCGTACCAGGACCAGAAAAATGCTGTTACGGGTTACACTATTCCAAAGCCCCCAAAAACCTCATTTTTCATTCCCAATCAATTCCAATAGCAAAACAATTACCATCAATGATTCATAAACACATGGTAATCATACAACGCAAATTATATCGATTTCCGACCGTAAAAACATCGATTCCTAATCATTTTATCGTTTTCGACCTAAAACTCTAAAACCATGGAAAGGCAAGAAACATCCAAGCAAACACATACATAATCATACACAATCATACAATAATCGAGTTTCGCACCCTTACCCGATTAAATCGATTCCTAGAAGTTGTTTTTCTTTGATTTCCAAGCTTTTTCTTCTTTTCTCTCTTTTTCCCTTCTCTTATCTTTGCTTCTTCCTATTTCTTTCTCTCTATTTTCTCTCTTCCCCTTATATTTCTATTTTCTTTCTTTTCTAACTTAGTAAATTATTAGGAAAAGACTAAAACACCCTTACTCTCAATTGTCCCGCAAACGTTCCCAAAACGCGATAAAATATAATAACAATGCAAAACAACATATTATCACACCAAAGTCATAAGTAAAAATAATATAATACTCAAAATAATTAAATCGACTCGATTAAATAAAACGATCAAAACTGGGGCGTTACAACTCTCCCCCACTTGAAAATTTTCGTCCTCGAAAATATAACCGATCCCAACAACTCCAAACACGGCCCTCGCATCCGACCAAACAAACATAGACCGATGAAAGACACACCATGAATAACACAACTGACAAATCACCTAGATAACATCAACAACCACGACAACACGACCACGATGACAATAACGACAAGATGCAAAGCCCATAAAATGCACTTGACGACCGACTCGCAACTCAAAGAATACACAAACACGACTTACAGGTTCACTCTTGAACCGAAACACAACAAGATCGTTACCATCGCCGTAGGTAACACAACACTAATTCCTCACACAGGAATTAACCACTCGCACTCGAACCAATTCAATGGAGACGAGGCAATAACACAAACAAGGACAGGAAGTTCCATGACACAACATCGTTCACGAACTCCTACATAGCCACAAGAACAACCTCTTTGTTCACATATCTATGCTATGATTCACCAATCGAACATATTACCAACACATCCATCTACCTTGTAGTCCACGAAATAAATTTAAACCTTTCACTTAACACTTCCATTCTGGAACGTCCAATAATCTCATCATTCCAACATGTCTCCAATGCCTAACTTATGTACTCTTACAAGTATCACACATTCATACAAAATGGATCACATCACGCTTCCACTGCGCACTCTGATTGCTCAAAACTATCGAGTCCATCAATCTCGCTTCCAAAGTCTAACCCTCTCTCACTAGGTACAAGTCTCTGAACTGCTCAATGATTCTAGCTCTCTTGCCATCAAAACCGACATACATAAAGATTTTCGACTTACACACTAGGCCTAACAACTGCCTCTTCCAAAACCAAACCAAATTCATAACTCGCCATGAATCTTAATCGTCTTTGTTGTCTCATACTCTATTCCTTCGGACCAAACAAGTACTCAATACTCTCGAAATCACTAAACACTTCGAATTTCAAAATTATAAAGATAATACTTCCAATACTCCAACACAACACAACCGTAACCAATTCCAACTCCACAATAGCACTAATCCTTTCATGAATTCTCCGCTTCCCAACATACTAAAACTTCTAATCTGCCTCGTCTTCAAATATGAAAATCTTCATCAACTCATCAAAATCAATCCATAATCCTTCATTAATTCCGAACAATGTATTCCTTTTCACTATTAAAGTCGGAAAGATACGTCTATCCCATCCAACACAATTCCCGTCTGCTATCAACAATAGATTAAGGGCGATCAGTTCCTCAATTTGTCAATAGACAGCTGACAACTATGATGGGGCATAAACCATCTTCACTAAACTATAATAGCCTTTCTTGCATCCCGTGCACAAAACTACCTAAGGCACAAATCCTTAGTCGACATAAAGTTTACCTCTGTATCCTTCCTGAAATCGGAAACTACTCTGTCCAAATAACACTTACGATCTCACAATCCACAACACACCGACTTAACGCCCCACACCCGAGGAAACACGGAGAAGTACCAGCTTCTCCCCCACTTATCTCATCATAACACCTGCTGACCACCGAACAGGAAAACCAAAAAGTACTGACGGTGTTTCACACACCCATCAGGTACTAAGGAACAAACAACAAATTCAAACGCTTCACTCACGTGAAATAAACGAATGAGTCACACCGATAATAACAATAGCAACTAAAGGCCTACCATTAATAAGACAAGTACCTGAAGTCTAACGATCCGCATCAGTAGTATCCGTGCCCGCCAATGCAAACACTTTTCCGCCCGCTTGAGCTTATTTCGGCTTAGCACAATTAGTACTAATGTGACCCGATTCCCCGCAATTGTAACACTTCACCCTGTTCCTTTTATAATCGGCGACAGCATGCCCCAAGCCTCCACAGTTGGAACACTTCTCAAGAGTCTTCCTACATTCCAATGATTTATGACCAATCTCTCCACATTTGAAACATTTCGGAGCACTAGAACCCCCTCCACTCGACTTCTGGTCAAAGTTACTCTTATGCTTATCCTTATCAACGGGTGTCACATAAGGACCACCACGAGCTTGTTGTTTTCCTTTTCTCTCATTCATACTCTTGTAGTGAGCAGAACGAGCTTTGCTATCTTCCTCGAAGATTCTACTACATTCCACCAAGTCGGGAAACCTTCTTATCCTCTGATAACCAAGGGATTGCTTAATCTCAGGGCGTAGACCATTCTCGTACTTCACACATCTGGAAAACTCAGCAGTAATCGCCGCATAGTGAGGATGAAATTGTACCAATTCCACAAACTTCGTAGTATAGTCCACAACGGACATACTACCTTGCTTTAGTTCTAGAAATTCCATCTCCTTCTTTCCCTTAACATGTTCAGGGTAATACTTCCTTAGAAACTCAGTACGAAACAAATCCCAAGTAATTCCCTCCTCATCAATCTCAAGAATTTGACGCATACCGACCCACCAATCGTCGGCTTCCTCCTTCAGCATGTGAGTTCCTAACCTTACCTTGTTCTCTTCCGCACAACCCATAACTCGGAAAATCCTTTCAATTTCCTTCAACCATATCTGAGCACCATCCGGATCAAATCTTCCCTTGAAGACCGGCGGTTGATTCTTTCTAAACTCATCGTTCGCATTCACGTTCGCTGCACCTTGCACAGCTCTAGCCATAGACTCCATAGCAGCAGCAATAATATTGTCGTTCCTACCAGCCATATTCTGATCATTCTCAACAATGACAACACGGTTAAATAACAGTTCAGCCAACAACAACAACAAGACAGACACAAACTGACTCAACACTGGCTCTGATACCACTTAATGTAACACCCCCTTCTATACCCCCAAATAAACACATATTAATCATTTAGGCATATATTAAAAATTTCATCAGAGTATAATTACAAAGAATGGCATAAAAGAAGCATGTCACATTATACTTGAAATTAAAACAATCAACACCTGCTCAACAGAGATATGCAACAGTAGGGTAACTTGCACAGAAGAACTTCGTCCTTACACCCACATCTCAATATCTAGAATAAAAGCGAAAAATCTAGACATTGAATAACTTCAAACATATATACATATATATCATCAAGTATTATCCACCAACATAATTCATGTTCACATAAACATTCATCCATAGATACATGTACAATGTATCCCAAAAGAATCATATACATCCTAGCTACCCGGTGCTACATATCAGAGCCGACCGACCAAAAGAATGAAGTCCTAAGCTTCACAAAAAGACCTCCAGCACTAATCTGCAATGCCTCATAGAGCATTATAAAACAGCAGAAGGGTGAGAAACACAATTATAATATAAATGCATATAATTATATATACCAACATAAAAATACACATATCAAGTATTCTCATACAATGCATACGTTCATACACAAAACATATCAATTACAATTCACTACATCCAACACCATTGCACAAAAATTTCCCAAGGCTTATCATAAGCTCAATCATAAAATCCACCATTTATTAATGCATATCAAACATGCACAATACATTTATCATAAATGTACATCACCATTTTCCACACAGATAATCAATCATGACTTTCCGCATATAACAATGCAATCATGATTCATGTAAATGCAAGAGACCGACGCAACGACTCTATGCAATTATATATGCGGTGCCGACTCATCACTAGTTCACTTAGGAACTCTGCTGGAACCATCGCTCGTTACTGAGGATCACTCAAGTAACACCCCGTCGGGCCTACGATGTTCACCCGTCGCTTTAGGTCCCCACATGGGCACACGACGTTATGGATTGCTTTAGGTCCCCACATGGGCACACAACCCGATCGCTTTAAGTCCCCACCTGGGCACACGATCCGATCGCTTTAAGTCCCCACCTGGGCACACGATCATCTATAACCATCGCTTTAGGTCCTCACATAGGCACACGATGTCATAGCGGAATTCTCTTTGAATCCCTCAACATAAGAATGCAATCATTATGCTTCACATACAAAATGATTCATGACGTTCTTATAATGCATACATGTATACAAACATTGTCATGCATTCATCTCTTACAATCACATACAATTCATCAATATGAATTATTTCACCATCTTTATTCATGCATTATGAATCAATCCAATAATGCATTTTTTCTTGCCATATAGCCACCAATTAACATACATTGAACTTCATGTAAGCAATGCATTTTCACCCATACATGTAATCATAAACATGCATATGAAACCAATTACAACATATCATATTCATTTGCCTTTCGGCCACACTTTATCATCACAACATGTCATCACATGCACTATCATTACACCACATCATACAAGGCCTACACATTAATATCAATGCCACATTGTATGTTACACAACCAATATACACATTTAAAACGACAAAAGTCGGTAAATGACACTATTCCCAAATTCTCGACTTTATTTAATCGGCTAACAATTTCAAAATTATCATCATAAGAAAGTACATTTCATAAGCTTTCCAACGATATAAAGAACGTCCCGATCCGAGTTACGGATCAAAAGTTATGCATTTTTAAAGAAAAGAATTTATTGAGAAACAGCCAGATTCGCCTGGCCACTTCAGAATTCGCCTGGCCAAACCTCTTTCGCCAGTACTTCGCCTGGCCAATCACCATTCGCCAGCACTTCGCCTGGCGAATCACCATTCGCCAGCAGTTCGCCTGGCGAGCTAGTGGCGAGTCACCAAATTAGAAAAACCCCAAGAGTTACAGAAGCTACCCCATTTCTGTCATTCCAAATTTGCCTGGCGACTTACGATTTCGCCTGGCGAATCACCCTTCGCCAGCACTTCGCCTGGCGAATGAGTGACGAGTCCTAATCCGCCTGGCGAATTCCCAATTCGCCTGGCGAATCGTACCAGGACCAGAAAAATGCTGTTACGGGTTACACTATTCCAAAGCCCCCAAAAACCTCATTTTTCATTCCCAATCAATTCCAATAGCAAAACAATTACCATCAATGATTCATAAACACATGGTAATCATACAACGCAAATTATATCGATTTTCGACCGTAAAAACATCGATTCCTAATCATTTTATCGTTTTCGACCTAAAACTCTAAAACCATGGAAAGGCAAGAAACATCCAAGCAAACACATACATAATCATACACAATCATACAATAATCGAGTTTCGCACCCTTACCCGATTAAATCGATTCCTAGAAGTTGTTTTTCTTTGATTTCCAAGCTTTTTCTTCTTTTCTCTCTTTTTCCCTTCTCTTATCTTTGCTTCTTCCTATTTCTTTCTCTCTATTTTCTCTCTTCCCCTTATATTTCTATTTTCTTTCTTTTCTAACTTAGTAAATTATTAGGAAAAGACTAAAACACCCTTACTCTCAATTGTCCCGCAAACGTTCCCAAAACGCGATAAAATATAATAACAATGCAAAACAACATATTATCACACCAAAGTCATAAGTAAAAATAATATAATACTCAAAATAATTAAATCGACTCGATTAAATAAAACGATCAAAACTGGGGCGTTACAACTCTCCCCCACTTGAAAATTTTCGTCCTCGAAAATATAACCGATCCCAACAACTCCAAACACGGCCCTCGCATCCGACCAAACAAACATAGACCGATGAAAGACACACCATGAATAACACAACTGACAAATCACCTAGATAACATCAACAACCACGACAACACGACCACGATGACAATAACGACAAGATGCAAAGCCCATAAAATGCACTTGACGACCGACTCGCAACTCAAAGAATACACAAACACGACTTACAGGTTCACTCTTGAACCGAAACACAACAAGATCGTTACCATCGCCGTAGGTAACACAACACTAATTCCTCACACAGGAATTAACCACTCGCACTCGAACCAATTCAATGGAGACGAGGCAATAACACAAACAAGGACAGGAAGTTCCATGACACAACATCGTTCACGAACTCCTACATAGCCACAAGAACAACCTCTTTGTTCACATATCTATGCTATGATTCACCAATCGAACATATTACCAACACATCCATCTACCTTGTAGTCCACGAAATAAATTTAAACCTTTCACTTAACACTTCCATTCTGGAACGTCCAATAATCTCATCATTCCAACATGTCTCCAATGCCTAACTTATGTACTCTTACAAGTATCACACATTCATACAAAATGGATCACATCACGCTTCCACTGCGCACTCTGATTGCTCAAAACTATCGAGTCCATCAATCTCGCTTCCAAAGTCTAACCTTCTCTCACTAGGTACAAGTCTCTGAACTGCTCAATGATTCTAGCTCTCTTGCCATCAAAACCGACATACATAAAGATTTTCGACTTACACACTAGGCCTAACAAATGCCTCTCCCAAAACCAAACCAAATTCATAACTCGCCATGAATCTTAATCGTCTTTGTTGTCTCATACTCTATTCCTTCGGACCAAACAAGTACTCAATACTCTCGAAATCACTAAACACTTCGAATTTCAAAATTATAAAGATAATACTTCTAATACTCCAACACAACACAACCGTAACCAATTCCAACTCCACAATAGCACTAATCCCTTCATGAATTCTCCGCTTCCCAACATACTAAAACTTCTAATCTGCCTCGTCTTCAAATATGAAAATCTTCATCAACTCATCAAAATCAATCCATAATCCTTCATTAATTCCGAACAATGTATTCCATTTCACTATTAAAGCCGGAAAGATACGTCTATCCCATCCAACACAATTCCCGTCTGCTATCAACAATAGATTAAGGGCGATCAGTTCCTCAATTTGTCAATAGACTGCTGACAACTATGATGGGGCATAAACCATCTTCACTAAACTATAATAGCCTTTCTTGCATCCCATGCACAAAACTACCTAAGGCACAAATCCTTAGTCGACATAAAGTTTACCTCTGTATCCTTCCTGAAATCGGAAACTACTCTGTCCAAATAACACTTACGATCTCACAATCCACAACACACCGACTTAACGCCCCACACCCGAGGAAACACGGAGAAGTACCAGCTTCTCCCCCACTTATCTCATCATAACACCTGCTGACCACCGAACAGGAAAACCAAAAAGTACTGACGGTGTTTCACACACCCATCAGGTACTAAGGAACAAACAACAAATTCAAACGCTTCACTCACGTGAAATAAACGAATGAGTCACACCGATAATAACAATAGCAACTAAAGGCCTACCATTAATAAGACAAGTACCTGAAGTCTAACGATCCGCATCAGTAGTATCCGTGCCCACCAATGCAAACACTTTTCCGCCCGCTTGAGCTTATTTCGGCTTAGCACAATTAGTACTAATGTGACCCGATTCCCCGCAATTGTAACACTTCACCCTGTTCCTTTTATAATCGGCGACAGCATGCCCCAAGCCTCCACAGTTGGAACACTTCTCAAGAGTCTTCCTACATTCCAATGATTTATGACCAATCTCTCCACATTTGAAACATTTCGGAGCACTAGAACCCCCTCCACTCGACTTCTGGTCAAAGTTACTCTTATGCTTATCCTTATCAACGGGTGTCACATAAGGACCACCACGAGCTTGTTGTTTTCCTTTTCTCTCATTCATACTCTTGTAGTGAGCAGAACGAGCTTTGCTATCTTCCTCGAAGATTCTACTACATTCCACCAAGTCGGGAAACCTTCTTATCCTCTGATAACCAAGGGATTGCTTAATCTCAGGGCGTAGACCATTCTCGTACTTCACACATCTGGAAAACTCAGCAGTAATCGCCGCATAGTGAGGATGAAATTGTACCAATTCCACAAACTTCGTAGTATAGTCCACAACGGACATACTACCTTGCTTTAGTTCTAGAAATTCCATCTCATTCTTTCCCTTAACATGTTCAGGGTAATACTTCCTTAGAAACTAAGTACGAAACAAATCCCAAGTAATTCCCTCCTCATCAATCTCAAGAATTTGACGCATACCGACCCACCAATCGTCGGCTTCCTCCTTCAGCATGTGAGTTCCTAACCTTACCTTGTTCTCTTCCGCACAACCCATAACTCGGAAAATCCTTTCAATTTCCTTCAACCATATCTGAGCACCATCCGGATCAAATCTTCCCTTGAAGACCGGCGGTTGATTCTTTCTAAACTCATCGTTCGCATTCACGTTCGCTGCACCTTGCACAGCTCTAGCCATAGACTCCATAGCAGCAGCAATAATATTGTCGTTCCTACCAGCCATATTCTGATCATTCTCAACAATGACAACACGGTTAAATAACAGTTCAGCCAACAACAACAACAAGACAGACACAAACTGACTCAACACTGGCTCTGATACCACTTAATGTAACACCCCCTTCTATACCCCCAAATAAACACATATTAATCATTTAGGCATATATTAAAAATTTCATCAGAGTATAATTACAAAGAATGGCATAAAAGAAGCATGTCACATTATACTTGAAATTAAAACAATCAACACCTGCTCAACAGAGATATGCAACAGTAGGGTAACTTGCACAGAGGAACTTCGTCCTTACACCCACATCTCAATATCTAGAATAAAAGCGGAAAATCTAGACATTGAATAACTTCAAACATATATACATATATATCATCAAGTATTATCCACCAACATAATTCATGTTCACATAAACATTCATCCATAGATACATGTACAATGTATCCCAAAAGAATCATATACATCCTAGCTACCCGGTGCTACATATCAGAGCCGACCGACCAAAAGAATGAAGTTCTAAGCTTCACAAAAAGACCTCCAGCACTAATCTGCAATGCCTCATAGAGCATTATAAAACAGCAGAAGGGTGAGAAACACAATTATAATATAAATGCATATAATTATATATACCAACATAAAAATACACATATCAAGTATTCTCATACAATGCATACGTTCATACACAAAACATATCAATTACAATTCACTACATCCAACACCATTGCACAACAATTTCCCAAGGCTTATCATAAGCTCAATCATAAAATCCACCATTTATTAATGCATATCAAACATGCACAATACATTTATCATAAATGTACATCACCATTTTCCACACAGATAATCAATCATGACTTTCCGCATATAACAATGCAATCATGATTCATGTAAATGCAAGAGACCGACGCAACGACTCTATGCAATTACATATGCGGTGCCGACTCATCACTAGTTCACTCAGGAACTCTGCTGGAACCATCGCTCGTTACTGAGGATCACTCAAGTAACACCCCGTCAGGCCTACGATGTTCACCCGTCGCTTTAGGTCCCCACATGGGCACACGACGTTATGGATTGCTTTAGGTCCCCACATGGGCACACAACCCGATCGCTTTAAGTCCCCACCTGGGTACACGATCCGATCGCTTTAAGTCCCCACCTGGGCACACGATCATCTATAACCATCGCTTTAGGTCCTCACATAGGCACACGATGTCATAGCGGAATTCTCTTTGAATCCCTCAACATAAGAATGCAATCATTATGCTTCACATACAAAATGATTCATGACATTCTTATAATGCATACATGTATACAAACATTGTCATGCATTCATCTCTTACAATCACATACAATTCATCAATATGAATTATTTCACCATCTTTATTCATGCATTATGAATCAATCCAACAATGCATTTTTTCTTGCCATACAGCCACCAATTAACATACATTGAACTTCACGTAAGCAATGCATTTTCACCCATACATGTAATCATAAACATGCATATGAAACCAATTACAACATATCATATTCATTTGCCTTTCGGCCACACTTTATCATCACAACATGTCATCACATGCACTATCATTACACCACATCATACAAGGCCTACACATTAATATCAATGCCACATTGTATGTTACACAACCAATATACACATTTAAAACGACAAAAGTCGGTAAATGACACAATTCCCAAATTCTCGACTTTATTTAATCGGCTAACAATTTCAAAATTATCATCATAAGAAAGTACATTTCATAAGCTTTCCAACGATATAAAGAACGTCCCGATCCGAGTTACGGATCAAAAGTTATGCATTTTTAAAGAAAATAATTTATTGAGAAACAGCCAGATTCGCCTGGCCACTTCAGAATTCGCCTGGCCAAACCTCTTTCGCCAGCACTTCGCCTGGCCAATCACCATTCGCCAGCACTTCGCCTGGCGAATCACCATTCGCCAGCAGTTCGCCTGGCGAGCTAGTGGCGAGTCACCAAATTAGAAAAACCCCAAGAGTTACAGAAGCTACCCCATTTCTGTCATTCCAAATTCGCCTGGCGACTTACGATTTCGCCTGGCGAATCACCCTTCGCCAGCACTTCGCCTGGCGAACGAGTGGCGAGTCCTAATCCGCCTGGCGAATCGCACCAGGACCAGAAAAATGCTGTTACGGGTTACACTATTCCAAAACCCCCAAAAACCTCATTTTTCATTCCCAATCAATTCCAACAGCAATACAATTACCAGCAATGATTCATAAACACATGGTAATCATACAACGCAAGTTATATCGATTTCCGACCGTAAAAACATCGATTCCTAATCATTTTATCGTTTTCGACCTAAAACTCAAAAACCATGGAAAGGCAAGAAACATCCAAGCAAACACATACATAATCATACACAATCATACAATAATCGAGTTTCGCACCTTTACCCGATTAAATCGATTCCTAGAAGTTGTTTTTCTTTGATTTCCAAGCTTTTTCTTCTTTTCTCTCTTTTTCCCTTCTCTTCTCTTTCCTTTTTCCTATTTCTTTCTCTCTATTTTCTCTCTTCCCCTTATATTTCTATTTTCTTTCTTTTCTAACTTAGTAAATTATTAGGAAAAGACTAAAACACCCTTACTCTCAATTGTCCCGCAAACGTTCCCAAAACGCGATAAAATATAATAACAATGCAAAACAACATATTATCACACCAAAGTCATAAGTAAAAATAATATAATACTCAAAATAATTAAATCGACTCGATTAAATAAAACGATCAAAACTGGGGCGTTACACCACCTTGAATAACCTTTCCATCAGAACAAGAGTTCCATGTTCTCATAGACTTGATCATGAAATCAAGTTTGAGTAAACAACCTCCATCCTGAACAAGAGAAAGAAAACCAACAACCAGTCCTTTTCAGGGAAGGAACAAATACCCTGATAACAACCTCCATAATTCTCCAAGGGAATCATCCACACATGATTAGATTCCACGCTAGAACCAAACCAAATAGACACAACTATCTACACGATCATTCAGATCCAGCTTTGAAAGACCAAAAAAATCTCCAAGATGTCAGGATAAATGTCCTAGACATGTTTCCTTAACTTCCATATGCACAGAATCTGGTAGAGATGTCTTAACAGTCCTCCACTAGTAATTTGAACACATACTCCTATAGAAGATATAGGAACATAACTTCTGCATCCCTATAAGCTTGGATCAGAAATAAACTGACCCACGAATGTTCATCAAGATGACCATATGTTGACCTTCAGCACATCAACACATCTCACAATAGGAAAGATGTTTCAACATTTGATTGAACATCAACACCTTCTCAACCAAACAGATCACTGAAATTGGTTCTAAAACTATTTTCAGAAGTACACACCTTGATCACCAAGCAATAGGATAATAAACTAAATAATTTCTAAGACACAAATAGTAATTGATCTTAAATCCAAAATCTGTGTTCTTCAGATTTGCATTCCTCCTTACTCTAGCTACAACACCAGAAATAAATAAACCAGCACAACCTAGGAAGACATCTTTAAGGCACAAAACTTCAGTAACATCCTTGGATAAACGAAATAACTATTTAAGATAAAGATCCAATATCTTCATACTGCTTTGACATTGATCAGCACTTACTTCAGTTCCAGTAGATCTAATAGGTTATCCTTAACCAAGGACAATCTCTTGTAGGATTGGAAACAAGAGAAGCTTGCTCTAGACTCTCTTCAATGATATGACATTCTCATGTCTCACTTTCAGAAACCTTAAAGCATTCACTTTACCATCTACTCTTCTGACACACATTCAAAAGTGCCTTTATGGGTGGACTTGAGAGACAACTCAAGTATCTTTGGAAACTTTAAACATGACATAGAGTGTATATCAAGGCCAATGAATACACGAGACCTCAACTCAACCTTTTTCCTCCTATTACCCTTCATGTTACCTGATAGAAACTATCTTCCAAGCATCATAGAAGGATCCTTCAGAAGAATCTAGGTCACAGTGCTTTATCCTGTCCATTACTCCTAGCTAGAAGTGACAAGAACGACGATAGAAACTGATACCATCTTCAACGTGCACCAGGTAAGATGTCAGAACATCTTATAAGGCACTATGCATAACAATAGCATCATTATCAGCATCGGCGGTAGAATCTTCACATGGTATCAGTTAACCATCAGTAGTTGTTTGTCTGGAACAACCTATCCCACAACACCAAAGGATGGTCTGATCATGCAACCACCTACCTTGTTCAAAGACCAGAAAGTATCTTCCCTAGACCTCATCCAGAAACAGAACATGATACCTGCTCTGGTACCAATTGAATTTCTGGCAAGCAGATCACAAATGTCCTAAGAGATGTCGAGATTGATCTCTGCTAAAAACTGAACAAGGACAGAACAGAAACATTATATTCTTTTAAAATCAAGAAAACTATGAACCTTCAAGGTCAAAAACAATGTCATGACAGATGTTTCAACATCTGTCAAAACATGTACTTCAGAGTATAGATACAGACTGAATCATAACAGAATGATAAATAACATAAAGATATGACGACCCAGTTCGGTGCAACTCACCTACATCTGGGGGCTATCAAGCCATGAATGAAATCCACTAATAGTATTAGTTCAAAGCTAAACTCCCTCGTTTACAACTTATCACCTAATCACTACCCGTGCTTAATTTCTACCTAAGACACTCCTAGATATAAGAAATCACCATCTCAATTCCTAAATCACCTCAATGATATCTAACAATTACAACCTCCGGCAACTGCATCAAACTATTCAATTGAAAGACACCCCTTTCAATACAATATTCAGTCAAGACTCTTGACTAACAATAACTCTTGAATTTGCTTAACAACTTCATCCAAGAACAATACACAATTCATTACCTACAGGTTTCATAATCTGTAAAACTATGTCTACTGCAATGTATCAAACGATACACAAGGTGACTTACTACACAAGAAAGTACACGACTCTCAAAACCCTAAATCCTTATTTTCTACTTTACAAAAGTTTTAATAAGAATTTTTTTTTTTTCTTTTTTTTTCACGTTTTCCCTAGGTCTTGGTCTTCCTTTTATAATCTTCAGCTGTCCATGGGCTTCGAAATATCTGTTTAATCATCCCTTGATCCATGTTCTGATTACTCCTTAAATCTTGGACCAGATCTGCAACAACCTGCTATATCAGACTAAGATGTCGAGTCCACAAGCTAGGACATCTTGTCTGACATGTCTTCTTTCAGCAGCTTTCATCATGTTGGAACATCTTGTTCAACACCATGTTTTACCAAAATTTAGTCAAATCTTAGAGCTTTCAATCTCTTCCTTTTGACAAATTTTGGCTAATGTACAATTTGCACCATAAACCCAGGAAGGAGTAAAAAGTCCTGAAGTCATTTTAGCCAGATGATGAGTCTAGTAGAAAATAATGTGACTTCTGTCTCCCTTATGTTGAAAGCTTTCATTCTTCCTATACATGGGGAAGAAGATACATACAACTCCCCCTCAAACCCAGAACCAATACTTCTCACGAGAACACTCATGCTTCCTAGTTTTAATATTCCCCGGAGCAACCAAACACCAACATGAATTATCCCGATGAGGACTTAGGGGAGCGGCCTGCAACTCCGGGTAACTCAGAACACAAGATACAACTGTGTTCATAACTAAGATCACAAGACACAAAAGAAAGACTAAAAAACGAAACTAAGGCTCAGATAGGATGTTAGAACATCCCATCCAACATCCATACAACCAAGATGTGATTGATTCAATCGAGTGAATAGTGAAGAACAAGAGGAGTAATCAATCATAAAGATTGATTATTGTTCATAAAGATTGCTTCAGAATTCTCCATAGGTTTGGTGTAATTCCAACATTTGGTATCTAGAGCACTGGCTGTGTGATTCTTGGAAAGCATAAGGGCGATGAATCAACATAATGGGCATTTTTCGGTGAGTCTCCTAATTCCGAAGAATTAGAATTACGAGAATTGGTGAAATAAGATAAAGATTATTTTCTGCTATCAAGATCTTTGGGATCTTGTGAAGGAGGGAGTGATGCCACTTGCAGAAAATGCGACGGATGAAGAAAAGGTTGCACAAAAAGAATTGAAGAAGAAAGATTATAAAGCTCTTTTTATGATCCATCAATGCGTTGATCCAGATAATTTCATAAAGGCCAGTGAAGTAGAATCGGCAAAAAAAGTATGGGAAATCTTGGAGAAATCATTTGGAGGCACTGAAAAGGTGAAACTGGTGGGTTACAAACTCACAAAAGAACATATGAATTGCTTCAGATGGAAGAAAGTGAAATCATAACTGATTTTTTCACCAGGGTTACAAAACTGGTGAATCAGATCAAGGTATGTGGAGAATTGTTGACATTAAGATCAGTTGTTGCAAAAATCTCGAGGTCATTGCTCCAAAGTTCGACCATGTGGTAGTAGCCATAGAAGAATCAAAAGACTTTACAAAATTGACAAAGGAAGAGCTTCAAGGGACGATTGAATCTCATGAACAAAGATTGACTAAAAGAGATGCAAGCAAATTGAAGAACGGTGTAGCTTTGTAGGCGCAATCAACAAATGAAAATAAATGCAAAGGAAAATGGTTCGACAACAAAGGTAGAGGAGACTACAACAATTCGACTGGTAAAGAAAACTAACAAGAAGGAAATTCGTCGACTAAAAAAAGACCCTCATACCAAAGCGACCACAGAGATGGTGTTGCAAGTAGAGGAAGAGGCGGTGATCGAAAACCTGACAAAAGTCACATTCAGTGTTTCAATTGTCAGAAGTATAATCATTACTGTAATGATTGTCCTAAAAAACAAAAGAATCAAGAAAATGATGCAAAATTGGCAAAACATGAAAAAGAAGAGATGTTGTTAATGGTCACAAGAAAAGTTGAAGAAATATTCAAGGACCAATGGTACTTGGACTTAGGATGCTCATCCCACTTGTCTGGAAGGAAAGATTGGTTTGTCAACATAAAACCCTTAATGAAGAACATGGTGAAATTTGTAAATGACAATACTCTAGCAGCTGAAGGTCTTGGTGATATTCTGATTATGAGGAAAGATGACAAAAGATCATTAATTTCCAATGTATTGTATATACCAAACAAGAAAAGTAATTTTCTCATCATAGGGAAGTTGGTAGAAAAGAATACAAAGTGTCGATTGAAGACAAGATGATAAGAGTTCTCGACTCAGGTGGAAGGTTAATCTTGAAGGCTCTCATGTCTCAGAATAGATCCTTCAAGATTAAACTTAATTTGATGGAGCACAAGTGCATTTCAACTGCAGCTAGATGGGATGAATGGATATGACACTATAGACTTGGCTATCTTAACTTCAAAGGCATCAAAGATCTGAAAAAAGAAGAAATATGGTTCCAGGGTTACCAGAAATCGACATTCCAAATAAAGTGTGTGAGGAATGTGTGCAATCAAAGCAACACAAGAACAACATCAACAAGGATTCAGGAAGCAGGTTGAAGGAAATTCTTGAAATCATATACCCTGATGTGTGTGGTCCTATCCAGGCGGATTCGATTGGAGGTAACAGATACTTTGTCACATTCATCGATGATTTCAGTCAAAAACCGTGGACCAACCTGATCAATAATAAAAGTGAAGTGATCGAGGTATTTGACAAGTTTAAATCTATGGTCGAAAGACAAAGTGATCGAAAGTTCAAGATTCTAAGGACTAATGGTGGTGGAGAATATATGTAAAAAGACTTCGACACATTATCTGAGAAAGAAGGGATTATGCATGAGGTGGTGCCACCCTACACTCCACGACAAAATAGATCTACTGAAAGGAAGAATAGAACCATCATGAATATGGTTCTAAGTATGTTCAAAGGTAAGCATTTACCCAAAGAATTATAGGAATAAGTTGTGTCGACTGCAACATACATACTGAACAGATGTCCGACAAAGAATCCAGAAGGAATCAAGCCAGAAGAATATTAGTCTGGTGTCAAGCTTAGCATAAGTCATCTGAAATTATTTGGATCTTTAGCACATAGACATGTGCATGATTAGTTAAGAAGAAAACTTGATGATTAGTCGAGTCAAATGATCCTAATAGGATATCCTTTGACTGGAGGATACAAGTTGTTCAACCCAGTGAACAAGAAAGTAGTGATCTGCAAGGACGTGGTCATAGATGAGCTTAAGGAATGGGAATGGACTGAAAATTTAAATAAGGATTCAGTGAGAGTCTTATGTGATGAACTAATAAGTGAAGTCGAAAGAGAAGTTTGACAAGAAGAAGTCAAAGATTAGCACAAGCAAAACTCAAAGAATAAGACACATGCCTGCAAGATTGCAGAAGTGTGTGATTACATCAAATGATGTGGTCAATGATGAAGGTGAGCTGATACACAATGTGTTCTATGTAGATTTTGAAACAGTCAATGCAGCTGGGGCATTAAAGGATTCGAAGTGGATGAAAGAGATGAATGAGGAGCTGAAGTCCATCGAAGTCAACAACACTTGGTCACTTGTCGAATTTCCTCAAGGCAAGAAGTAAATTAATGTGAAGTGGGTATACAAGGTGAATTTAAATCCTAAATGAGAAGTAACTCGACACAAGGCAAGACTTGTGGCGAAAGGATTTCTTCAGAAAGAAAGAATCGACTTCGATGAAGTTTTTGCACCTGTTGCTAGGATCGAAACAATCAGGTTGGTTGTAGGTCTAACAAACATGAACAACTGACATATGTGTCAGATGGATGTGAAATATCCATTCCTGAATGGCCCCTTAGATGAAGAAGTTTATGTTGCACAACTATTTGGGTTTGTGAAACAAGGCAAAGAAAGCAAGGTATACATGCTGCATAAAGCCCTGTATGGACTTAAGCAAGCTCCAAGAGCTTGGAATATTTCTAAGAGAGAAGGAAATTGTGAAGTACACAACTAAGAATGGAGCATATGTAAGAAGAAGCAAGAGTGAATTTCTTATATCGTGTCTCTATGTCGATGACTTGTTGATAAAAGGTAACCGCAAGAAAGAGATCGAAGACTTCAAAGGTGATCTAAGCATTGTACATGTTCCATTTTATAACCTGTATTGTTTAAACTGTAACAGAATAAAAACAACAATCGAAGATGTATATTAAAACACTAAAACTCAAATACTTATTTATTTTATCAAATAAAAGATGTTATTTACAACACTCAAACTCAAATGTACATCAAACATATATATATATATATATATATATATATATATATATATATATATATATATATATATATATATATATATATATATGTACATATATATATATATATAAATGTGTATATATATATATATATATATATAGATGTATATATATATGTACATATATATATATATATATATATATATATATATATATATAAATGTGTATATATATATATACATATATATATATATATATGTACATATATATATATATATATATATATATATATATATATATATATATATATATATATATATATATATATATATATTACATATTAATATTATGTTTGAGGACCCTTAAGCGCATTAAACATATACACCCAACGTTTACGAATGTCTACAAAGTCTTCACATAGGAATGGCGTTCTGTCGTTAAAAGTATGCATAAAATATACCAAATTAGGCTCATTATTGAGGACCTATAAGCGCATTGTAAACAATTCATTACATATATAATATATATTTGGTCCCATTTATCAACAATGTCGGCGAAGACAATGTTTAACATGTGTTTCATTATATAATAACCACACTCGAATCCCTTTGGTTGTTTCCTTGTCTACAAAAATAAACATTAATTTCATGAATGTTATAAACACACATGCATGTAAAAATATATATAAATGAATGTGACAAGTAATATAGCCACTTACATTAGGCAAGATAAATGTTGACTTTTTTCTAATATTGTTTAACATATTGTGTCACTGCATAACACTGTACATTAAAAATATTTTACGAGTTAAACCAATTAAACTAATTACAAATTCAAAGAAAATATATATTACTAAAAAGTTTCATATAAACATAATCTTACCCATTAATAATTTGCCTCATTTTATGTTCGAGTGATTTATGTAAGGAACATAATGTCGTTATAGTATTAGTCCTAAGCGTTATTGATGATCAATTGCCAATGATCACTGAATAAACACGAGCATATATATAATTAGTATTTTCTAAAACAAAAATAACTATAAAAGATAAACCACAATTTCAAAATTACTTACGTAATGTGAAATGGTGCTAATTAACATTCTTTTCCCCCTTGACTTAACCGTTCCGAAATGTAGGACTCAATCTCTTTTGGCTTATTATTTGTCCATCGAATACTATACGGATCCAAGATGCCATAAATATTAAATTTATTTAACTCTATACATACACGATGAATGTACCTAAATGGTTAAACAAAATTCAAAAAATAAGTAAGGAAATACAAAAATGATAATGTGCTATAAATAATGACATGCATGTTCAAATATATACTTACGTGCACCAAACTTGCAATATCCCTACATCCAACCAATTTTTTATATAGAGAAAATTTCGTATGTCACTAGGAGAAGAATAGAAGAGCTCTACCGAAGGACAATTCTCTAGAGGAAGAGAATATGGGTCATCGCTTTCCGCAACCAAAACGTATAACGTGGTGATTTTATTTGTGGAAGGATCCAATAACTCATTGACCTCTTTAGCGGGGGCGGCTGAACAATTGCTTCCTTTAGTTCTAGCATGACGTACAACATGTGTTTGGGGAACTTGAACATCAACATTATCATCATTTTCATCCGTACATTGTGGCAAGGATCCACTTATTCTCTGTGCCCTAACATTCATTTTGAACACAATACATAATAAACACATTTCTATCTTTTCTAACTTTTCAGATAAAACACAATATATCATACATTTCATATAAAACACTAGTATTTCAGATAAAACACTTACCACATAAAACTATTCTAACTTTTTTATGTCTTTCTTCCAATTTTCCCGCTCAACTTCTAACATCTTTGTAGCGTGCGATTTTTGTCGGTGACGCGACCACCTTATCGCCATGGTTGGAATTGGGTGCTACTTTCTGATTTCTTATTTATCCTATGAAGCTGGAAAGGAAAGGGAAGCTATCTAAAACTAACCTTGCACGCAAATGTTTTCTTTAACAAATGCTTAAGAGATTGGGGAGTTCGGGGCTAGGTTATACAATGGGGAGTTGTCAATTACCCATCCGATATATGGTTATCCATAGATTGCTAGCAATTTCTACTATTTTCTATTTACTGGTGTTTATCTGTCGATTGGAAAAAGTTTCTCCTTTGGGAATGTTTGAGAGAGAGAGAGAGAGAGTTTTGTTGATTTCGGGTTTTTTCGATGTTTTTGGTAAGGTACTGGACCTAAGGTTTTTGATTAGTGTGCTCGCTAAGATTTCACAATCTTATGCCTACGTATTCCCGTTAAAGAAAACAGGGAAATCAGAGCAATCGTAGTTCCTCCTATTCTATGGGAGGAAAAAGATGTTTGGTGTCTTGTTCAAAGCCCAAGATTGAAGCTAAAAGACTATTTGTGTCTTGTTCAAAGCCCAAGATTGAAGCTAAAAGGTTTGACTGAGAGAGAATTTGTCATCTCTAAAGAGAGATATCTCATCTGTTTATCACAACTGTTGGGTGATTGATTATAAAGGAGGATTACTTTAACTGGGATATGTGAATCCAAGAATGCCATAATTTCCTTTACAAGGGATTTGTCCTGAAGGAGGAAACTTTAACTCAGTGTTGAGCAATGCCATTTTTCCTTAGGAATCTTTCATGCTAAAAGGGGGACATGGGCTTGGATTTAAATAATCCAGAGGCTTGCCACTTACAACAATTAGATGAAAGAAGGGGATTTACCAGGATAAGAGATGGACTACAGCTTGGATATTTAAATAAACAAGTGTGCCACTTACAACAGTTATATGGGATTAAGGTCTATTTTGAATGTCTGTTTTGATGTGTGATTTTACAGAGAAATGTCTTCCTACAGAGAGTTTTTTGATTTCCTCTGAGGGGATGTTGGTTTTTGTGTGCCTTGATCAAAGCCCAAGGTTGAAGCTAAAAGGTAGACTCTACTAGGGAGTTTTATATCTGTCTTATACAAAGCCCAAGATTGAGGCTGAAAAGAGACTGACTTTTTTGGGGAAATAATTGTACAAAGCCTAAGAGGAGGCTAAAAATTAACTTTTCTGGGGAAATATTTTGTCTGTCTTGTACAAAGCCCAAGATTGAGGCTAAAAAGGGTTTTTTTTTGACTCCACTGGGTAATATTTGTATGTGTCCTGTACAAAGCCCAAGATTGAGGCTAAAATGGGAAACTGACTCTACTGGTGCGAGGTTTTAGCTGTCTTGTTCAAAGCCCAAGATTGAGGCTAGAAGAAAATTGACTCTGCTGGAGAGTATGATTTGTATTGTACAAAGCCTAAGATTGAGGCTGAAAAGAGGATTGACTCTGCTTAGGGAGATTTTATATGTGTCTTGTATAAAGCCCAAGATTGAGGCTAAAAAAGAGACTTACTCAACAAGAGAGTGGTTTTTTCTGTCTTATACAAAGCCCATGATTGAGGCTGAAAAGGGATTTTATTGACTCAGCTGAGGATATTTATAGGTGTCTTGTACAAAGCCAAAGATTGAGGCTAAAAAGGCTGAGGGAAAATCATTATACAAAGCCTAAAAGGGGCTGGTTGGGGAATTTCTTATATAAAGCCTAAGAGGAGGCTAACTTCTGTTGAGGATTATTGGGATCCAGAGACAGGTCCAAATTAGGGAATTAACTCTTGCTGAGGAAAGAAGAAGAGTTGAAATATCTGATGCCTTGAGGTTCTAATAATGGGTTTATTGATAGCATTTTGATCCTAGATGGGGAAATTTAGGAATGAAAAGTTTAAACTCTGTTGGTGATTGATGAAATGATTAGGGTTTTTTCCTTTTCCTAGAGGAGATGAGACTGTCCAAGTCTACTGGTATGAAAGGGTTTATCTTTGTATGATGCCCAAGAGGAGGCAGGTGTTTTAAGGGATGAGAATCAACCCTAAATTGGTCTGATGTTTTGACTCTTTGGAAGACTACTCTAACAAAGGATGAGTAGGTCTTGTCCTATACCTATAGGAGGTCTTTGGGTCCTTGTACTAAGCCCAAGAGAAGACATGAGAACTTTTAAGAAGCCTGAGGGTCCTTATACAAAGCCCAAGAGGAGGCTGGGGATGCTTTTAGGAAGCCTGTGGGTCCAAACCTAAGAAAAGTTCAAGAAAGGTTTCACCGGGAATAATCCTTTCTTTAGTGAACAATTTTAGGGTTTGAAGAAATTCAAGAGAGGTTTCACCGGGAATTAATCCTCTCTGGGGGAAATGAATTTCTTAGAAAAATTTCTAGTAGTGACAGTCTTGAGAAAAGTTTCACCGGTAATAATGCCTTTCTCTGTTCCATATTGTATAAGCCCAAGAGGAGGCAAGATTGTATCTGGAAATTCCTATGGGGAACTAGTTTTGACTGTGTTGAAAGAGTGACCATTGGTTTGATCTATTCCTAGACCTAATTATCGTGGAAGACTCTAAGCAGATAATATACAAGCATATATATACAGATGAAATATATAGACAAGTATGTAAAAGAGGGTAGGAGGACTTACAGGTGAGCAAGCTTCCAACTGTATGGTTAGTTGTTCAAGAAATTAAAGAAAGTTTTGATAACAACTATGAATTTGAATCTAAAACAAAGGGTAAAGTTGTTTTTAAGAGAAGATTGGAGCTTATACTCAAGGAGAGGCCCAGATGAAAAACAGTAATCGTACCGTTGATCTAAATATTGTATCGGGACTTATACAATGACTGAGGCCCAAACTATTGTATTTACAAAGAGGTTGGGTCTTACACTCTATTAGAGGCCAAAAGTTTATTTTTGTACAAGAGATGGGGTTACAACTCAAGGAGAGGCCCAGGAATAACAGTGATTGCACCGTTGTTTTAAGAATCGCAGAGGGACTTATACAATGACTGAGGCCCAAAAAGGTTTTCTGTACAATGGAATGGGACTTACACTCTATTAGAGGCCCAAATGTGTTTGAAAAAGAAGAAAAATGGAACTTACAACACAAGGAAAGACCCAAATGATTTTGTTTGAAAATAGCGATCGCGCCGAGATTTTTTACGTACTGGGACTTATACAATGACTGAGGCCCAAAAAGGTTTTTATTTACAAGGGACGGGTCTTACACTCTATTAGAGGCCCAAAAGTGTTTTGAAAAATGTTTGTGAGGGTGAAAATAATCAAAACCCTAATTTGATTAAAAAATGCATTTTAATTTGAATAAAAATCATTTAAAATGATCAAAATTATCAAACATGTATGAAAAACAAGTTGTGATCTTGGATAAATGTTTGAAAAATCATGTTTTGTCCATAGAATGATTTGAAAATCATTTGAATTTGAAAAATCAAGAGAAAGAAATATTTTTAAATGTTAAAAAATAAATAAAAAATAAATTCTTTATGAAAATATTAAATATATAAAATAAGTAATATTTTTGTGAAATTTTTGTAGAATAAAATATTTTAACATTTCTCATGAATTTTGAAAAAATGCATTAATTCAAAAACATAAAAACTCAAAGAGAAATTAATTTTTCAAATCATTTAAGAAAATAATGTGAAAAAGAAATGAAATTGGACAAGTGATAAAAAAATTGGTCATGGGCGGGGATTGAACCCACGACCTCTCGCCCTCCAACTCACAAAAAACGCCCTTGCCAACTGAGCCAGCGTGTGCTGGTGATAGAGAATGGAAAGAGTAGATAATATATGAAAAATTCTTTTGAAATGGTTTAAAAATAAAACCAAAAGGTCTGGGGCGAGGGGGATTCGAACCCCAGACCCTTCGTTCGCTACACACACAAAACCAGCTGATCAACCGCTGGAGCGCAATGCCAATTCAAATATATAGTGGCAACTGAATAATATATACTAAAACTAAGTTTGATTTTTGAAGAATGGCGCCATGGCCATCTTCTTCCTTGGGCAACTTTCAGACTTGCGTGAAGCAAGCTATCTCTCTCATTTCTCAACCATTTGGCAAGATGTAAAGATGAAATTCGTGCATTTTTAAACAAGGAATACAATGGTTCTTTTTAATTTCATTTAAATTAAGTGTAATAGAAAGTATCATGGCATAATTAGATGAACCCTAAAATTTTCAAGAACTGAATGAAATCATATACACGAATTATAAACATCAATTAATTGAGGGTTAATGACCTATGAGCACCCAGAAACACAATGGTAACTTGAAAACATGTTTATGATGCATGTATTAATGAGTTCAGTTTTAAGAAAGCTTACCTTGCAAGTGAGAATCGAATTCTTGCTTGGAAGTGTTACAGATGTGTAATGATAATCTGGACAACTTCCTTATACCTCAAGGAATGTGTTTGAGTGCTTAGAGTGGTTGGAAGATCTTTGGTTTGATCAGCTGAAACCCTTCTGCAGCAGATGGTGGATTTTGTGCAAATGGGGTACCACTTTGTGATTCTGATGTTACAGGTGTTGTTTTAGTGTTTAGATCACCTACATATGATGTATGTGAGGTGTTTGCATCATTAGTTTGGACAGAAATGCGCTGGTTTTAAAATTCATGATTCTCAATTTTGAAAATGTGAAAATTTGGAGCAAGAGCAAGAAGAGAGTGAAAACGAGTGTGGTATTGTTTTGGTGTGATCTGAATGAAGCAATGTGACCTCTATTTATAGGTGATCACGTTTTGTCTTGGAAGAATAGTGCTGCAACAATAGATAAGGGCTCACTAAATGCATTTTGGCAAGGTGTGCTTACTTCTCATGCAAGGTACCATAGCTCTCTAAGTAACATACCCAACTTTTGACCAATTCCACATTCCTCAGATGTTTTTATTGTTGTTTATGCATGAATCTTGACTGAGAAGATCAGCTTTGTTGAAAGTATAATATTGCACATAAATGCACTTTGAATTCCAAGTCTTTGTACAAAGACTCACCATGCCAAAGGATGAACTTTGAAGCATCTTGGCATAACTCAGCAGGTTTGGTGTGATTCAATTTGATCCTCATTGATTTGTGAAGATGACAAAGTTGGCAAGATGACAAACTTGCAAAATGGAAATCGTGTGGTGCAAGAAAATGTCCCAAAATCTGTCTTGAATACAGTTGCAGCAGGGCAACTTGGGAGGATCATATCTCCCTGCTCACATGGAATCTTTGAGTGTTCTTGTACTCTTTAGAAAGCTGGGGTAACATACTTCAACTTTGATGTTTACCAATGGACCTGGTTCAACTTGGATCAAGGTGAAAAATGTCCTCAAAGTTTGAAAAAAGTGAAACAGATTCTAACTTTTGAAAATTTCACTAAGTGTTGGAAAAAGTGGTCATTTTCACTTTTTGTGATTTTGATCAATCAATAACTCAAAATACATGAGGATTTGGATTTTCTTGTAGTTGACACTTTTAAAGTATGTAAAACGAACTTTCATTTGAGCTTTGGATGGAAGAAAAAGGCCTTGTGGTTTAAGAGTTATGACCTTGCAAATTTTGTACAAAACCATTTTTATTCCATAACTTATAAAAATTTCGGTTTCTCGTGGTTGCCCCTTTTGCAAGAAATCTCACTTTTCTTGATTTTTCTTGATGTATGATGATCAATATCATACATTAACCTTGTTTTTGACTTAGGGGAACCATATTTGTGAAAAATTCCAAAAAGTCAAACTTGATTTTGTGCACAGTTGACTTTTTGTCAGATGAAATCCAAAATGTGTGATTGTTTGTGCAATCAAGTTCTTGACCTTATTCAAACCTAATGAATAGGTTCCATAGGTGTTGTAGGGTGTATTGAATCATGTCCCAAGGTTTGGGAGCATGTCTTGGTCAAAATTCAACGGTACAGTTGACTTTTTCTTCAAAACCTAATTGTAGTCCAGATGAAATTGAAACTTGTGAATCAAGCTTCTTGGATAAATCCATTGTTGCAAATGGATCAATATGGTGTGTTTGAGGCCCTCAAATCATGTCTTGAGGTCTTGGCTCATGCTTTGCTCCAAAAGTCAACTTAGGGGTGAATTAGGTCAAGAAACCCTAATTCCTGATTTTTTATGAATGCATCCCCTGAGGCTATTTTGACTTGATGATGGGACTCATAAGGTTCCTTGGAGTATCTTGGGTTATGCTTTGAAGCATTGGCTCATGCCCAGAGGAAAGATTTCCATCTTGAGGCCTTGGTCGACCAAAACCCTAATTTGGTGACACTGGCGATCTCGAGGCTTGATCCACTTGGAATGTTCCAACCTTGTGCTTGATTCTTGATATGAGAGTCCTCTTGATCCTTTATGGGTGTTTTAGAGGTTAGATAAGTTGAAGATCACGTCATTTCTTGATTGATCCTTTGTCTAAGTGCTCTGAGAGGGCTCAAAACCCATATTCTGGGTTGTAGTGAAAGCTCAACAGTCCTTGAGGAAATTGGTGAGGCATGATGGCACATCCATATTGTGGCAATGATTTGTACAATGATGGGAAATCTTGGTGGTCAAAATTTGGGGTATGACAGATGCCCCTATTTAATCTTCTTAGACCTGAAGGTGTGAATGGCGAAGATATTCAGACATTTAGGGTGCAAGAGGATTAAATATCAGAATACCTGAAATTTTGACTGTGGTTATGAATAGAAGTTTGCTCATCCATCTTCTTTTGCTAAGCAAATGATACTTAGAAAAGGGTAAAACTTCCCCTCGATCCTGGTCTTCAGCCAAGGAGCTGGTTTCAGTTTCTGAAATAAACTTCCCCTCGATCCTGGTCCTCAGCCAAGGAACTGGTCTCAGTTTCTGAAATAAACTTCCCCTCGATCCTGGTCTTCAGCCAAGAAACTGGTCTCAGTTTCTGAAATAAACTTCCCCTCGATCCTGGTCTTCAGCCAAGGAACTGGTCTTAGTTTCTGAAATAAACTTCCCCTCGATCCTGGTCTTCAGCCAAGGAACTGGTCTCAGTTTCTTCTTGTCGAGTTTCTTCCTTGACAAGGGATGCTATTTGAAGCGATTTTCATCAAACTTCTCGCCGAGTTTTACTGTGGAGATGCCATCTGATGGAAAATTTTTGAGGTCAGACTTGCTGGGGGCACCCATTTGTCCGTGTTGTAGAGGTGTACAAACTTCTCTGTTGGAGACGCCATTTGTTAACTCTACTGGGGAAAAACGAATCTCTTGAGAGACTGGTTTTTCGCTTGGGGATATTACATCATACTTTTTCTTCGAGATCTTCTCGGAGAAATTCCATGTGATGTAATCCAATTTTGAGATGCTGATGACTTCATTAACATTGACTTTCTTGGGAGAAAATCGATGTATTGCTGAGAGTCTTCGGTTGAGAGGCATTCTTTGGGGATTTTTCTTAATCCGGGAAAGTGAAAACATCATCTTCAATGGTGAAGAGTGATGTTCCAGAGGTGTCTATTGTATGTCTTCTGGCCTTTCAGAGGTTCAAGTTATCAAAGATGGTCGAGGACAGGCTCCAATCCAGAAATAAACTGGGGAGAAATTGCTCAGGCGATACATCTCCTGACGAGGAAACAACTTAAACTGGGATTTTGTTTTATCTGACACGGAAAGGACAACTGACAACTTGACAAAAGGGTTTTATCACTTGGGAAATGAGTATGACCAGAGCGATATTAATGTAATATGAATATGAATGTGAATCAATTATGCATGATGTATGTATGTTTATGCTGACAAAACTGATGCGACATACAAACTAGTGGATGAACACGACTAGATACTAGGCCATTGCGGGGGATGAAAAGTATCATTGGTCCAAGATAGCAAATCTTGTCTTGGTTTGGAGAAGTGGTCCCTGTGGGGGGAGAAAGAATCGTCAATCGGTCTTAAGAGGTAAGAACTTTGTCGGGGGTATCATACTAGATATTACATCTGACACAGTTGATCCTTCATTCAGGTGTACTGGTTTAGAAGGAGTACTTTGATTCTGCACTTTGAGGTTCAATCACCTTCGAAGAAACTATTGATGTTCTTTTGATGTTCATTAGTAAAAAAGAATTGCCATCTTTATTTTAAAAGCAGAAAATTTTTGACAAGTAAATTCATTTTTGTTTTATTTCAAGAATCGTTGATCATGTTAAAAATGTCATTCTGTAAAGCTAAAACAAATGAGAATTGCAAACAAAAGCACTAGGGCTCAAATTTTATTGATAGGATGTAAATCGGCCAAGCGCGTGATTCCATAGAGCATTTACAAAGTTTAGAAAATGGTAATTTAAAGGGAAAAGGGGCTACATTGAAATATAACAACCGTTATCCTTCTACTAACTTTGAATTCTAGACATCCTGAGCTTCTGTCGAAGATGACCTTGACTTGAAGTTTTCCGACGGATGGTGCTACCGCTGGGGATTTAACCTTGTCGGACGTAGTTACTTGCCATTAATCCCTAACTTTTTCCTGAATTGTCTTTTGAGGTTTCCAATCCATCGGGATGATTTTTGCTTATGTCTCTAATTTTTTCCTGGACCGCCCTTTCGGGTTTTCAATCCACCGAGACATTTTTTTTTTATTTTTAGGTGAAGTATTTCTTGACTACGTCAACATTTGTGGGGTAGGCAAACTCTTCTCCATCCATGGTTGCGAGTCTCAAGACGCCGCCTGAGAAAGCTTTCTTGACCACATAGGGGCCGTCATAATTCGGAGTCCATTTGCCCCTGGAATCCGTGAGAAATGATTGTATCTTCTTGAGCATAAGGTCTCCTTTTCTGAAGATGAGAGGTCGGACCTTTTTGTCAAATGCCTTCTTCATCCTTTGCTGATACAACTGACCATGGCATAAAGCCGTTATTCGCTTTTCTTCGATTAGGTTCAGTTCGTCGTGTCGACTTTGACACCATTCTGCTTCTGTTAGCTTAGCTTCCATCAATACACGGATTGATGTGATCTCTACTTCTATGGGAATCACTACTTCCATGCCATATACTAGAGAGAATGGGTTGCCCCTGTTGAAGTGCGGACAAATGTGCGATAACCGTGAAGAGAAAAGGGTAGCATCTCGTGCCAGTATTTGTAGGTTACAACCATATTTTGAACGATCTTCTTGATGTTCTTGTTAGCCGCTTCTACCGCTCCGTTCATCTTAGGCCGGTTGGGAGATGAGTTATGGTGTTCGATCTTAAACTCAGCACATAACTCTTTCATCATCTTGTTGTTCAAGTTAGATCCATTATCCATAATGATCTGGCTTGGAATACCATAACGGCAGATGAGATTGTTCTTGATAAATCGGACCACCACTGGTCTGGTCACATTGGCGAATAACGCTGCTTCGACCCACTTGGTGAAGTAATCAATGGCTACCGGGATGAACCGATCCGTTTGAAGCTTTGGGTTTGATCATGCCAATCATGTCGATTCCCCATATAGAAAATTATTAGTTCTTGTGATTGGCTGAAATTTTGGTAAAATAATGTTAATGTCATGGTTGATGTTTCAACATGAGTCTTCTAACCTTACTGTTATGTTTAGTTAACATTCTGGTCTTGTTAAGTTGTAAGGGTTGCTGTTGAGTGCTGATGTTGAACCCGATGTTAAGACATCAGTTGATAAAACATCAGGTCTAAGATGATTGATTAGGGCTGCACATGTATATGGTTTTAATGAGATATTCTGCTGAAGAGAATCAGAGATTACATGCGAATATCATGGGAGATAAATTCTGTTGCAATCATTTATGAAGAAGATTAGTTTGTTGCTAATTTAATGCAAAAAGATATGGAGAATATTTAGAGTTAATTATGAAGATTTAATTGAAGATCTATTTGATAGCAGAATCTGTTGCAGATTTGTAGTAGAAGATTTGCTGTGATTTGAAGGCCCAAATCCAGTTGGGAAAAAGATATAAATAGAATGCTTGTAACCTAGAAGAGGTACGGGTCCAAGATGTAGATCATTAGGGCTTTGTCTAAGTGAACCACTCGGGTTGTGAGATGGTCACTGTGTTTTCACTCAGAAGCCTGTAGGTAATGAGTGTTGTATTGTTCTTGGATGAAGCTTTGAAGCAACTCCAAGGTGTGTCCTTGAAGTGTGTCTTTTACTTTTCTGTGATTGAAGAGTTGTTGGAAATCAAGCTGTTGATGCAGTGGCTGGGATGTTGACTGCAAGACATCATTCCGATGATTGGGAGTGAGATGGAGTCTCTTATCTAGGGAGGACTTAGATAGAAGGGTCATTGGGTAGTGATTAAATTAGGTAGATTGTCAACTGGTTTGTTGAGTCTGTAAATTTGATACTACTAATAGTGGACTTCCTTCCTGGCTTGGTATGCCCCCAGACGTAGGTTGTTAGACCGAACTGGGTGAACAATTCATGGTGTTTACTTACTGCTGTTTATTGCCTTGTTCATGTTAGCAGAGTGTGTTGTTGTGACATCGCACGTAACATCACATATCTGGTACCAGAATTTCAATGGCCATGGAGAAGAAAGAACTTTGAGATGTGTTGGCGGTACATGGTTGATCTCATGCTTAAGGTGATCAAACTGTGGCATTTGGTTGATCTTAGAAGTGGATTCGAAGAATCAAGATAATCAGAGTGTGGCAGCTGGTTATTATGGAGGATTGTCTTGGAACAAGTTACTTTTGGGCAGAAGGGTGATGAGTTGAAGACTTAAGGAGATTATTCTTCTTGAAGGTGGATGAGAGTATATTTCTCTAGTTCTTTGGTTTACTATGGTGTAGTAAGTCCAGTTGGTGGAACATATCAAGAATCATGGTAATGATGTTTTGGAGCATGTGAAGATAACAAACCAAGAGGGAATCATGACTTCTATGCGAAATGAGTCCTCTGAATGGTAATGAGAAGCTGATGTCCCAAAAGATGTTGTTGTTGCTGATAGCTATATTTGGAAGATGTTTGAGATTGTTGTCAGATTTGATGTTGGAACAACTTTTCGAAGGTGTTGAGTTTTCAGCCAAGAAAGTTAGTTGTGCTCATGGTGGAGTATCAGGTCAAGCCACTTACCTAATCTGAAGTGATCAGTGGTGTGAAGTTATAAAAGAGGGATCAGCTAGTGCCACAAGTGTGCAGAAAAGAATGTCAGACCAAATGTCATGCCTTGTGTGAGAAGGTAATATAATTCTGTCTAATAGTAGATACTGTGACAGGAGACTTAGTATTTGTCTATTAGTGATGTTGTGCATAAGAGTAAATACTTTGACGGGAGACTAAGTATTTGTCTAGAGAATTATGCAAATCTGCAGTCTGGATATTATGGTTCAGGAATTTATTTTATGGCTGTGATTGAGTAACTTGATATTTGAAGACGACAACCTGAGGTAGCCTTATCAGCTGAGTGTATCAGAAGAGTGTGAATGAAGAAGTGCATCATCTGCTGTTTGTTTTCTTGGATAACAAAGACCTTGCTGGGAGCTTGGTAGTTATCTGATGTGTGGATGCAATTCAGATTTCTGAATTGTGTGAGAGTTTATTTCTCTCTGTTGTGATCAGGTGGCTGTGGTTACCTGAATAAAATGCAGAAGATGTGATCTTTTAGCTAATGCTGATGTCCTACATAATGTTACAACATCTTTGTCTGTTGAAGGTCTGGGACTGTGCTTGTGGAGTTGGAAGAAGCAGCATTAATGTCTGAAGTGGCAGTTCTGACATAATGGGCAGATTCTAATCTTGATGTTAAGTAGGTTGTTCTGGAAATACATGACTACTTTCATGATGTAGACTTCGTTAGGTGCTTGTAAGGACAGAAGGTTGTTGTCAGTGGTGTGATCTGATCAGAATGGCTGAAGATAAGGAGGTTTTTCTCTAATACAAGTCAAAGGTGGTGGCAGTCCTTATCTTGTGTTGCAAGTGATCTAAAGACATTTGTTATGGAATATGTGAGAAATTCCAAATCAAGTGGGCTTTTATGTTGGACTTGACAGACCATGTATCTGAATTAAACATGATGAGATTATGCTCAACAAATACAAGAAGTGGCAGTTCGTAGTGTTGAGAATGTGGCAATATCATTGTGCTATCATCTGGTGTCAAGTGTTCATCTTCATAAGGAGCATGGGTTGTTCATGCTAGGGGGAGTGTGTGCAGAGAAACAACATGATGGGACATGTACTACTGAGTGTGCTTGAGTGTTCCCAAGGTTGTGAAGTTTTTTTTGGGTGCTAGGGGGAGAGTGTGCAGCTGGTATGCTGGCTCTTGTTTTGAAGAGTCTTGGGTTAATAATATTGTGAGTCAGCAGACATTGTCTGATACGATGTCAGAACATGATACAGGACATGTTTTTTTTCCAAACAAGGAATTATTCTGGACGGTGGTGTAAGGATAAGGTGTAACACGTGTCTACGACTATGCATGGAACTGTTTTGGCACAATTTATGGTAAGAATTAGTTAAGAAACAATAAAGGTCGTTAAGACTGTTTTGGATGGTAGACATTGAATTTGGATGGAGTTTTTAGTACCTAAAATAGCGTTTCTTTGACCAATAACTTTGACATATTCAAAGCTCGTTAATTTCAAAGAAACTGGTAAGCTATTTATAGGGGTTATTCATTTCTCCTTCAGCCAGTGAGTGTTCTTGTTTCATAAGTCTTATGGCTTTTGTTCGTTTTTGGGTGAGCACTTCTTGGGTCTGGTTCTGTGAGGGCTTTCTTTGCCAATTTGTGGCTAAAAAGGGGGAGAAAGGGTTTGCTGAATGGTTTGCGCAGATGCTATGTCTGGAGTCTGCAGTTCAAGATGTGTTTGTCGAAAAGGATGTCCTATCCTTATGTTGGTGTTGAGACTTTGTGACTTGTGTCCTGAGTTATGAGCACAGTTGTGACTTGTGTTCTGAGTTACCTCAAATAAGGTGTGCAAAATTCTCTTATGCCACCATTGGTTCTTTATGTCTAGACATACATTTCTTTTCTGGAGGAGCCTTCTACACGTGTTCTGGGTCTGTCCTGGAAGGAAAAAGAAATGTGCTGTATTGAGGGGGAGTGTCAGATATCTTCTTCCTCATGTGCACCAAATGACTTCAGGACTTTCTACTTCTTAGGTCCTGATGTGCTGCCTGAAGTTGTTGTGCTGTGGTGCTCGGAGGTGATGTTATGGAGCTCATAGAGTATGCTGGAAAGAATTGTCAAACATGATGTCCTAACATCATTCAAATGTTCCCAAGAAGATGATTCTCCATATTAGCTGCTGTTAGGTTCAGTAGTTGCTGATGTCTTCTGACAGTAGGATATGGTTGTAATGTTTTAGCCAAAATTAGCCAAAGGGGGAGATTGTTAGTTCTTGTGATTGGATGAAATTTTGGTAAAACAATGTTAATGTCATGGTTGATGTTTCAACATGAGTCTTCTAACCTTACTGTTATGTTTAGTTAACATTCTGGTCTTGTTAAGTTGTAAGGGTTGCTGTTGAGTGCTGATGTTAAACCCGATGTTAAGACATCAGTTGATAAAACATCAGGTCTGAGATGATTGATTAGGGCTGCGCATGTATCTGGTTTTAATGAGATATTCTGCTGAAGAGAATCAGAGATTACATGCGAATATCATGGGAGATAAATTCTGTTGCAATCATTTGTGAAGAAGATTAGTTTGTTGCTAATTTAATGCAAAAAGATATGGAGAATATTTAGAGTTAATTATGAAGATTTAATTGAAGATCTATTTGATAGCAGAATCTGTTGCAGATTTGTAGCAGAAGATTTGCTGTGATTTGAAGGCCCAAATCCAGTTGGGAAAAAGATATAAATAGAATGCTTGTAACCTAGAAGAGGTATGGGTCCAAGATGTAGATCATTAGGGCTTTGTCTAAGTGAACCACTCGGGTTGTGAGATGGTCACTGTGTTTTCACTCAGAAGCCTGTAGGTAATGAGTGTTGTATTGTTCTTGGAGGAAGCTTTGAAGCAACTCCATGGTGTGTCCTTGAAGTGTGTCTTTTACTTTTCTGTGATTGAAGAGTTGTTGGAAATCAAGCTGTTGATGCAGTGGCTGGGATGTTGACTGCAAGACATCATTCCGATGATTGGGAGTGAGATGGAGTCTCTTATCTAGGGAGGACTTAGATAGAAGGGTCATTGGGTAGTGATTAAATTAGGTAGATTGTCAACTGGTTTGTTGAGTCTGTAAATTTGATACTACTAATAGTGGACTTCCTTCCTAGCTTGGTATGCCCCCAAATGTAGGTTGTTAGACCGAACTGGGTGAACAATTCATGGTGTTTACTTACTGCTGTTTATTGCCTTGTTCATGTTAGCAGAGTGTGTTGTTGTGACATCGCACGTAACATCACATATCTGGTACCAGAATTTCAATGGCCATGGAGAAGAAAGAACTTTGAGATGCGTTGGCGGTACATGGATTTTGTCAACTTATATTTGACACATGTGACATCTTCTTATGTACTTGTAGCAATCGGATTCCATGGTCAACCAATAGTATCCTGCTCTTAGAATTTTTCTCGCCATTGTGTGTCCGTTGGCATGAGTGTCAAAGGATCATTTGTGAATTTCTTTTATCAGCATGTTTGCTTATGGTCTGTCTACGCATCGAAGTAAGACCATGTCAAAGTTTCTCTTATAGAGTGTATCACCGCTCAGAAAGAAGCTACCTGCCAATCTTCTGAGGGTCTTTTTGTATTTTCTGGATGCCCCAGGTGGGTACTCTTGTGTTCGAAGGAAGCATTTGATATCGTGATACCAAGGTTTGTCGTCTATGACTGCTTCGATCGTGAATATGTAAGCGGGCCATTCTAGGCGCATTATGTCAATCTTAGGTACGTCGTTCCATTGACCTACACTAATTATGGAAGAGAGAGTGGCTAGTGCATAAGCCATGTGATTCTCTTCACGAGGGATATGATGAAACTTGATTCTGTTGAAGAATGGTAACAACCTTCTCGGGTAATCTTTGTAAGGAATCAATCCTGATTGGTATGTGTTCTATTCTCCTTTGATCTGATTGATAACCAGGGCTGAGTATCCATACACATCCAAGTTCTTAATCCTTAAGTCAATTTCTTCTTCGAGACCCATGATACAAACTTCGTATTCGGCCTCGTTGTTTGTGCATTTGAAAGTTAGTCTGGCAGTGAAAAGAATATGGGTACCCTGAGGTGTTACGATGATTGCCCCAATTCTGTTTCCATAATTGTTGACAGCTCCGTCAAAGATTAGTCCTCATTGGGAACCTGGTTCTGGCCCTTCACTGGGTAGCGGTTCATCGCAATATTTCATTTTCAAATACATGACGTCTTCGTCTGGGAAGTCAAATTCGACTGATTTCTGATCGTCAATCGGTTGATGAGCTAAATGATCGACTAAAATACTTCCTTTGACTGATTTCTGAGCATGGTACTCGATGTTGTATTCTTATAACAACATCTGTCAACGGGCGATCCTTCTTGTGAGAGCAGGCTTTTCAAATACATACTTGATCGGATCCATTTCGGAGATTAACCAAGTAGTGTGACAAATCATATACTGGCAAAGACATTTGGCTGCCCAAGCCAGAGCACAACAAGTTTTCTCAAGCATAGTGTAGCGAGTTTCACATTCGGTAAATTTCTTGCTTAAATAGTAGATGGCAAACTCTTTTCTTTTGGTTTCGTCTTGTTGGCCAAGTACACAACCCATGGAGTCTTTCAAGACTGTTAGGTATATGATCAATGGTCTTCCCTCTACTGGAGGTGACAGGATTGGTGGATTCAACAGATATTCTTTGATATTGTCGAAGGCTTTTTGGCAGTTTTCTGTCCATACGCAACCTTGATTCTTTCTGAGTAGTTTGAAAATTGGCGCGCATGTCGCGGTCATGAGAGATATGAATCTTGAGATGTAATTCAGACATCCCAAAAATCCTCGGACTTGTTTCTCAGTCTTTGCCGAAGGCATTTCTTGAATGGCCTTGACCTTGTCGGGATCAACCTCAATTCCTTTCTGGCTGGCGATGAACCCTAAATGTTTCCCCGAGCGGACACCGAACATGCATTTATTGGGATACAAGCGGAGTTTGTACTTTCTCAGAAGCTCGAATAGTTTTGACAGGTGTATCACATGCTCTTCTTCTATTTTAGATTTGGCAGTCATGTCATTGACATACACTTCGATTTCTTTATGCATCATGTCGTGAAACAGAGTTGTCATGGCCCTTTGATAGGTTGCCCCAGTGTTCTTCAAACCGAATGGCATTACCTTGTAACAAAAGGTGCCCCATGGGGTGATGAATGAAGTTTTCTCCATATCTTCTGGAACCATCTTGATTTGATTATAGCCCGAGAATCCATCAATGAAGGAGAAGACTTTGAACTTTACTGTACTGTCTACCAGCATGTCTATGTGCGGTAAGGGAAAGTTATCCTTTGGACTGACTTTTTTCAGATCCCTGTAGTCTACACACATCCTGACTTTTCCGTCCTTTTTCGGAACTGGCACTATGTTGGCTAGCCATTGAGGATATTCTGAGGTGGCAAGGAAACCTGCGTCAATTTATTTCTTCACTTCCTCTTTGATCTTGATAGCCATATCTGGATGAGTCCGTCTCAGCCTTTGTTTTACCGGAGGACATTCTGATTTCAATGGTAGATGATGTTCCACGATGCTGGTATCCAACCCTGGCATGTCATGATAGGACTAAGCAAATACATCGGGAAACTCTTTGAGAAGTTTTATCAAGTTTTCTTTGACAGTCGGACTAAGCAATGCTCCAATCTTAACTTCTTTCTTTTCTTCCTCTGATCCCAAATTGACCGTAACGGCTCTTTGTGAGGTTCAATGGACCTTTCCTCTTGTCTGAGTAATCGAAAGATCTCTTCTGGAATTTCTGCGTCCTCTTCTTCTTCAGCTTCAAATACCGAGAATTCAAAGTTGGGAGAAGGCATTGGATCGTATGTTTCAACGGGGTTTAAAACAAGCAATCTGCATGACGTGATGATTCATTTTTTAGAAGAGATAAAGAGAATGCAAGAGTGTGTGCAGTGTATTATCTGAAATATGCTTGTTTTTATTTATTTTGGGTTATTTTAGGATTACCATTTTCTGAAAAACCAAAATGAAAATAGCGATAAATGTGGGAATGACAGAATGACATTTATTTATTTATGATTTGGTCGATTCTTGAAATACAGCCCTATAAAACAAAACTCTGTCGCTTTGGGTGAAGCGAAGAGGGACATTTATAGAAAGGTGAGCCCTATAAAAACACCCGTTTCACCTGGGCAGGGTGAAAGGTTAAAACAAAGATGGCAATTACTTAGACTTATGGACGACTTTCGGGACAACGACAACAACCCATTGGCGCCGAACTCCTCGGTGGATCACAAAGTCTGATACCTTCTTTCTTTGTTTGTCCTCAGAAATGACGCTGATTTCTGGCAGAGCAGGATCGTGGAGTCTTCCTCCCAAGCAGAGTTGTCATAAATGAACTCTTTTGTTGTAGCTTCCTTAGTGTTTTCACTCTCAAGAGGATCTCCCCATCCAATTGGCTGGATGTCCTCGTATCTGATACGAGAGCTTTCAGGAGCGGTGTACTTGACCAAGAAGTCGTACTTGCCACTCGGCTGTCCTAAGGTGTCCCATACTTCTGTGGGAACAGAGGAGTCATCCTTCTCGATGACGTTGACCTCAGGAAAAGCATAGTTGATGAACTCTTGTCCTGCAATCTTTGCAGATTCATCATTGTGCTGGATATCTTCGGAATGTCCTGAGTAATGATCCCATGACTCGGTGGGGACGTGGGTATTCCTTTCAATATTACTCAGCTGATAAGCATTGTTTGGCTGACTCTTTTGCCCCAAGTTTTCTATGTACGGCTTCCAGATAGGCAAGTCATCCAGGAGATCATAATAGTCCTGATCGAAGTTATCCTTCATTAGATCATCTTCTAACGAGTTAGGTGGAGCACGACATCCCTCAGGATCACAATCTCCATAGATCATTCGGACGTCTGATCTTGGTATATATATCTCGGGCCCTGCATGGGATAATAGAACGGCATATGCGTTTCTTCTTGAGACATATAACCGTTGTTGTTAAGATAAGATTTCCATTCCTCGTTCGTATCAGAGGAGTCACTTTTATTGATGGTGTGTACTTCTTAAGGTACTGGGTGGAGGAAACCTCCATTATGGAAGAAGTTCTGAAAGGGACGAAAACTTTCGTCTTTAGTAGTCTGGGTACATGCTGAAGAAAAACTAAGACCTTTCTTTGTCTTGTTATCAGTAGGAATTATGAGCTGTCCCCATCCTTTTACGTTATTACTCTCGATTGCTTTGAGAGCATCTTTGTATGAGGAAATCGATGTCCCTTTCTCTGATCGATTCTCATTGCTCACTGAGAGTGCTTGGAACTGGGTTCCAACGACCTCCTCGGGTTCTACACAGGAAAATGAGGATAAGTTGCTTACTATTAAGGCCTGCTCTCCGCATACTGTGACTAACTTGTCATTTTTGACGAACTTCAGCTTTCGGTGAAGTGTCGAAGTGACTGCCCCAACTTCATGTATCCAAGGTCTTCCTAATAAATAACTGGATACTACCCGGATGTCCATGACCTGGAAAGTGCCTTGGAAAGTGTGGGGACCGATGGTTATGGGAAGATCAACTTTGCTGATAACTGTTTTATGGATCCGTCAAAGGCTTTGACGATGACCTCGCTGCCTCTCATCGGGGATCCTTGAAATGATAGTCGTATCAGAGTTGATTTTGGCATAACATTCAAAGTTGATCCTGTGTCTACCCGTACGGTGGCCAGAGCATCGTCCTGATAGTTGACTGTAATGTTAAGCGCCATATTGTGATATTTGCCTTCTTCCGGCAGTTCTTCATCACTGAATCCTAAGTTGTTGCAGGAAGTGATGTTGGAAATGATGCTGTCAAACTGCTTTACCGTCACATCTTGTTCTACAAAACCTTGCTCCAAGACTTTCTGCAGAGCTTCCCTGTGAGCTTCAGAACTGAGCAAGAGAGATAGCACAGAGATTCTCAAAGAAGTTTGCAACAGTTGGTCTACAATGTTGTACTCGCTTTTCTGGATGAGCTTCAACATCTCATCGCTGTTTTTTACCATTTCTGGATTACTAGATTGATCGACTGGTTGATTAGGAACTTCTGTTTGAGGTTCCTTTTCTTTAGTGGGTTCTCCAACTCCTCTGTTGATGATCCGACCGCTCCGTGTTACCCGACTGATGTCGGTAATGTTTACGATGGAGGGTAATGGAGTTTCCTTTCCATTTTCGATGGTTGTTGCACCGTACTTGTAAGGGATAACCTTATCTGATTTGTACGGTATTGGACCTGGCAAGTAGACAACCACGGGAGCTTTCTGATTTCCCTGACCATTATAGGAAGCCTCAATTGGTTCCAGGTTAAGGATTTTTCTACGGTTAAGAGAGACTTTTGACTCGTTGAGTAGAGGGATTATGGTACAAACGTTTTTGGTCCTCCCATGATCAGAGATTATGACAACATCTTTGCTTTGATCTGGGAGATAATCTAGCATCACGTTGATTAACCCAGAATTTGAACATGGTCGAATTTTTTTGGTCCAACTGACTTTGAAGATCCGCTCGTACGAGGTAGCATCCTTGGTTGTTCTCTGAACAAACTCTACAGCGCTCGTAGTTGTGGGGTGGCACCCGGCCACGTCCGCTTTGTATGCAGTGCAACTTTACTAGATTTGTTTCCATCGAGCGGACATCCTGACTTTGATGCCTATCAGGATTTCCATCAGTCAAGCTAACTTGTTGTGTAGCTTCATCCAGTAGATTGGAAGCCAGCAGTGGTCCAACAAGTGTTGAAGTGTTCTTTGGACAAATGTACACCCTTGGTCGTCTTTATGGCATTGTTCACAGTCCTGATAATCATGTGAAGCCAGAAAGTTGAGCCTAACTTGCTTAGCGTGTAATTCTACCAGACTGGTATTCATCAAGCGTATGTCAAAGATCTAAACCATATTGACTTGATGGTTATTTCTCTCCCGATAGTCTTGGATCCATCTGAGATCCATATGACACTGAAGGGCCTCTTATACAAAAGAGCATCCCTGATTGCTTATTGAGCAGATCGAACATGTATTGTAATCGTGATGTGGCAGATTATGATATTGACTTTGCCTTGAATGCATCACCACTAAGTTGACGTTCATTGTGCGGACGTCGTGGTTCTGAACAATGTTGGGATGCGCATGGCCCATGTTAATTTCACGGATTCGGTGATCTTGGATCCATACGAGATCTATTTGTTCTTGTAGAGCTGATTGCACTACAGAACACCCCGGGTTATTCTTTGAGCAGATATCACAATGGTGATAATTGTGAGGTGGTACATAACCGTACCCGCTCTATCTACAATGCATCCTGACCAGATTGGTTCCTAATAGGAGTACATCGTGAATTTGATAATTGCAACTAAATTCTTCCTCTATTAAATTTACTGTAGCCTTCTCATGTTGTGGCAACAGGTTTGTCTGAACATTTGGATTAGTATCTTTGAAAGATAGGACCTCGTTCCTGATAAGCTTCTATACATCGGACTTGAAACTGAAACAATTCTCAATGTTGTGCCCCGATCCTCCTTGACGGTAAGGGCAAGTTTGATCTACTTTGAACCAAAAAGGTGGATTTTCTGGTACTATAAGAGGAGACCTGGTTTGGACGTGCTCCTTGGCCAGTAGAAGTGGAAATAGTTTTGCGTACAACATCGGTATAAGGTCAAACCCTGATGGTCGTGATGTACGATTGTTTCTGTTGTACTTTGGACGAGCCTGCTGAAGAGGCTGTTTTGTCCATTACTGATACTATTGTTGACTTGGTTGTCCCTGAGCAACCTGAGATTGATATGTCGGAGCCGGCGCAGGGTTGATAGCTGGAGTTACCGCTGCTACTGGTTGATACCTTCGCATTTGCTTTCCGAGAGAGATATTACCAATATCTTGCTCTTATTTCTTTGGGAAAGCACTACCGTATCTTTTGGTACTGCTTGATGGCTCTGCATCTTTGACCAATCGTCCTTCTCAGACTGCTTCTTCAAGGCGTACTCCCATGTTCACCATTTCAATGAAGTCATTGGGCGCACTGGCAACCATTCGGTCGTAATAGAATGAACTCAAGGTTTTCAAAAAGATCTTTGTCATCTATCTTTCCTCAAGAGAGGGACAGATCTGGGTGGTAATTTCTCGCCATCTCTGAGCATATTCTTTGAAAGTTTCTTTGTCCTTCTGTGACATTGCTCTAAGCTGATCCCTATTCAGTGCCATGTTCAGATTGTACTTATACTGCTGAACGAAGGCAGCGCCGAGATCTCTGAAAGTACTAATCTTGGTGCGGTTTAAACCCATGTACCATTTGAGTGTGGCACCGGTTAAACTGTCTTGGAAGTAATGGATCAGTAGCTGTTGATTTTCTGTCTGGGTTGTCATCTTTCGAGCGTACATCACCAAATGACTTTGAGGGCAAGAGTTGCCTTTGTATTTTTCAAAGTCAGGCACGTTGAATTTGTGCGGGATTTTTACATTAGGGACCAAATAGAGGTCGACGGCGTCCTTTCCGAATAAGTCTTGACCGCGAATGGCATGCAGTTCCTTCTGTATTTCCACGAATTATTCCTAGAACTCATTCATTCTTTCGTACATGTCTTCATTTCCACCAGAAATTACTTGTGGAATCTGTCCTTCCGGGACAGTATGTACCACTGGTTGTGGTATAGACATTACATCGGTGATTCTTAGAGCTTCAGTATTCTGAAGTTTGTAACCTTCAGGTGCTGCTGTCGTAAACCTTGCATCTTCATTTTCCCGAAGTTTGTAACCTTCAGGCCCAATGGTTCCTGCTGCAATTTCTGGGTCTTCAGTGACCAGTGGGATGTATCCTTCAGGGACAAAGTTGAGAGGCATGCCCTAGGGGCGCCCCTTAGGCATGTTGTACCGAGGATCATATGTCTCCACTATAGGCGTAGATGCGATCTCTAAGATCATAGTCCTTTGTTGTTGTCTCTGAGCTGCTGCCAGGGGTTGCATGTCATTGTGAAGTTTTTCCAAACTTTCCTTTAGAGCGTCGACTTCTTCTCTCAGCTCTCTGTTCTCTTTCTTGAGATCTTCCATTTTATTTTGTCGATTGGCCCGAGTATTGTATGAGTGAGACAGTTTGACTCTAGAATTATGACACACACGTGAGACATGAAGATAAGAAGAATGCATTATGTGAGAATGATGAATGATATGCAATGATATATATTTTTAGTTTTAATAAAAAAGAACTTCAACAAATAGATTGCAAAGATCATACAGTGGAGGGTGGAGACCATGTTTTATTGAATTTAAAAGATTGCAGAAAGAGAAAAGTACAGTATTTTACAAAGTGCTATAAGGAAAATGGCTAAGCTTATGGTATTTTCCTTTTCTTTGACCGAGGCTCTTCAGCCGTTGTCGGGTTGTCAATCCTTTGCCATGTGAAAGGATCGATCAGATTTCTTCGGTCTTCTTGACTTTCTACAACATGCTGCTCTAATATCTTAATCAGAGCATCCTTTTCTTTTAACAGTTCCTGAATCTTGGTACACTCCACGTTGAGGATTCGATACTTGTTTTTCCAAGAGCTCTTCTCACGTTTAACTTTGTTGAGAGCTACCTGGAGTTTTTCCGTGTCAGACATGAAATAAAGGACAAATTACTTTAACGGAAAAACTTCTTGGCGAGGGTAAGGCATCCTCAGCTTGAGGGCTCTAGTTTGCACCCAGTGGAGATAAGGCTCCATGGAGGTACAGTTTGCTCTTCCTAGAGACTCTCTCCCTTTCCTGTGAATATGTTGCCAGGCATGCACTACTTTCTTCTTTAGTGCCCTGTCATTTTCCCATTCCTTGAAAAAAAGACCTTCCAGATGAACATTATGCGGGATATGCTTCATCGGGTATCCGAGTTGACGTCGAACTAAAATTGGATGATAGTTGATTCCTCCTTTAGTTCCAATGAGGGCTACGTTAGGGAAATTTCCACATCTATCTTTGATCTCTATCCCCTCATAAATCCTATTATTCAAATCTATGTCAGAGTTGGTAAGAGACATAATCCTTTGTGACCAACGTAAAGTACTCTTGTGATCCCAAAATGTAGCAGACTTGGGTAAATGGGAAATGAACCATTTGTAAAGTAAGGGTACACAATATGTGATCATTCCTCCACTGTACAAATTCCTTAAGTGTACATAATGATAAGCATCTGCGAGCAAGGTTGGTATGGGGTTTCCAATCAGAAATATCTTAACAGCGTTGGTGTCAACAAAATGTTGGGAAAGAGGAATAACCCGTATGCGAGTAGGACAAATATATCTTAGAAAGCAGTTACATTTCCTATACTAGAAAAGTACAGAGCTTTATCTATCAGGAATTTAGCTGGTAAACCCTGGATTCCTCCTTTAGTGGTCATGTGAGTCATAACTTCTGACTCGTCCAAAGAGACTGCTCTTGCAATGGCCTGATCCTTTGGAATTTCTTCCAGTCCAGAAAATAGAGCTTGATCAATGATAGGTAAATCAATCAGATGAGAGTACTCTTCTAACGTTAGTACCAGTAGATAATCCGGGAATGTGAAGCAGTGATAAACCGGATCGTAAAACTGAATTAACGTAAATAGGATTCCTTCAACTTCGTGGACCCTTAATAGAGACAGCAGTCCTCCATGCTTAACTCTAAAAGCATCAGGGTTGGTGATCATCCTTGCCAACCTCCTTAAATTCTCTAGTTTTGGAGCCTTGAAAGTTTACTTGTGCGTCTTTCTCCTACCGAAATCCATAACGCAATCTTTCTGATATTTGCAATTATTGTTTTAGTTTATTTTGAAAAAAGAAGAGAAGATTTTTCTTTATTTAAGAGTTTTTTAAATGAATGCATGAATGCAGCACACAAAAACATTGAAAAAACATGAGTTCAAGGGTTCAACGTCACGAGCATGAAGTCATAGCTCTACCCATACCCAAAGGTTGTATTCTGGTAAATTTTTGTACCTGTAGAACGGATCCTAAGGTTCCCCAAATCAGTGACCCCCTAGGGATATCAACAGCAAGATGGTTCACCCGAGCGAGTTGTAGCATCCTAGGGTAATCTCATTTGAGTGTAGTATCACGTATTAGCTATTCCTGATAGTCACCGCACTACCAAATGGTCATAGGGTTAATGTCTACTAAATCTTCAGGGTCACGGGTGCCGCACTGGGAAAACCCTGCTTTCACGACCATGGGTCGTTCAACAGTCAGAATCCACACGGGCCCTTGTAACGCCCCGATTTTGATTATTCCATTATTTTTGAGTCTTTTGTTTTAATTGGGTGATAAATTATTTTATTTGTTAAATTGGTGTGTTAAATGTTATTTTACCGTTTTTGAGAGTTTTCGGGGAAATTAGAATGAAGGGTATTTTAGACTTTTCTCAATTAATCATAAGTTAGAAATTTTGTGGAGTTAGAATTTTGTGAGAAAAATGAATTAATTGATTTAGTGGAAAATGAGAGAAAAGAAATAGAAAAAGAAAGAAAATAGATAGAAAAGAGAAAGAAAAGAGAAATAGAGAGGAAAAGGAGAGAAAGAAAGAAGAGGAAGAGAAAAGAAGAGGAAAACCAAGAAAATCAACCTCTAGGAATCGATTTAATCGGGTAAGGGTGTGAAACATTGTTATCTTATCAATGTATAGTATTATGTATGATTGTGTATGTGTGTATTGGATTGGTTGTGGTGTTTTCATAGTTTTCCATTTTAGGTCGATAATGAGAAATCGATGTTTTCGCGGTTGGAAATCGACGAAAATGTGGTAGAATGCTTGTTGCCATGATTAGATTGAGTTCTGATGGATGTATGTTGTTTTGAAAATGTTTTGGGTTGAAAAATAGGGTTTTTGGGTTTTCAACAGCGCTGGAGGATTCTGAGTTTTCGCAGGTTCGCCTAGCGAACCAATCAGCGAAGGGTAGCGAATGTTCGCTACGGGTATTCGCCTAGCGAAGGCATCAGCGAAGGTTCGCTAGAGTGTTCGCCTAGCGAACTTTGGGTGTTTTTGGCTCTGTTTGGTTCTGACTTGGTTCGCCAAGTGCTCGCCTAGCGAACTTTGTGTCTGTTTTTAGCTAACATTTAGTTCGCTGGAACATTCGCCTAGCGAAGGAGCTAGCGAATGCTCACGAGGGATGTTCGCCTAGCGAAGGAGCTAGCGAATGCTCGCGAGGGAGGTTCGCCCAGCGAACAGTGCTGTTCGTGTAATTTTGTTTTCTGCATAACTTTTGATCTGTGGTTCGGTTTGAGGCGTGGTTTGATGCGTTAGAAAGCTTATGGAATGTTCTTTCTTAATAAATGTAAATTGGAAATTATTAGCCGATTAAATAAGTCGGATAAGTCAGAAATAGTGCTATTTAGCGACTTTTACCGTTTTGACGGTGTGTTTGAATGTGAATCGTACAATAGTGCATTGACGTGAATGTATGTAGATTGTATGTGATTGTATGAGATGAATGCATGTATATATTGTGAATATGTATGCATTTCAAGAATGTCTGGAGTCATTATCATGTGTAGCATAATGATGTGCATTCTTGTGTTGAGGGATTCTAATGAGAATCTGCTACAACGTCGTGAGCCTCTCTCGGTGGAGGTGTGAGCGATGGTTGTAGACGATCGTGAGCCTCTCTTGGTGGAGGTGTGAGCGATCGGGTCGTGAGCCTCTCTCGGTGGAGGTGTGAGCGATCCATAAACATCGTGAGCCTCTCTTGGTGGAGGTGTGAGCGGTGGGTGAACATCGTAGGCCCGACGGGGTGTTACTTTGGTAACGAGCGATGGTTCCAGCAGAAGTTCCTGAGTGAACTTGAGATGATTGAGTCGGTACCGCATTGCATTTGCATAGAGTCGTGAGTCGGTCTCTATGATTTGCATTTATCATCTTTAAATGATGCATTGGCGAATAAACAGTTATGTACGTTTATGTGGAATGATAAGAATTGTGAAAGTATGCCTGATGTGTATGCTTGGTTTTGTACATATATGGATACATTGCGATGTATATGGGTAACTTGTGATGAATTGTGGTGAGAAGGTGAATTATGTGTAATTTTATGCTAGTATATATAATTATATGCATTGTTATTATGATAATATTTCTCACCCTTCTGCTGTTTTATGATGCTCTATGAGGCATTGCAGAGTAGGTATGCTGGTGGTCTTTTTGTGAAGCGTGTCTTCATTATTTTGGTTGGTTGGCTCTGATATGTAGCACCGGGTAGCTAGGAGGGCTATGATTCTTTTGTGATACATTATATATGTATTTTGTTGATAAATGTTTATGTAAACATGGATTATCTTGGTGGATAATACTTGGCGAGGTATATATGTGTATGTATATATGAATTGATTGTTATTCAATGTTTAGATCTTTCGCTTTTATTCTAAATATTGACATGTGGGTGTAAGGAATAAGTTCCTCTGTTGCTAGTTACCTCGCTGTTGCATATCGATTGTGGAGCAGGTGTTATATGTTTAAATTTTCGTAATTGATGTGACATGCCTCTTTTATACCATGATTGTAATTATACTCTGACGAAATCTTTAATATGTGCCTAAATGATTATTTGGGGGTATAGAAAGGGGGTGTTACATTAAGTGGTATCAGAGCCAGAGTTGAGTCAGTTGTGTCTGTCTTGTTGTTGTGTTAGTTGAACTGTTGTTTAACCTTGTTGTAATTTTTGGGAATGATCAGAATATGGCTGGTAGAAATGATAATGCGATGGCTGCTGCTTTGGAAGCAATGGCTAGGGCGGTGCAAGGTGCGCCGAACGTGAATGCTAATGACGAGTTCAGGAAGAATCAACCACCGGTTTTCAAAGGAAGATTTGATCCCGATGGTGTTCAACTTTGGTTAAAAGAGATTGAACGGATCTTCAGGGTCATGGACTGTGCTGAAGAGAATAAGGTGAGGCTTGGGTCTCACATGTTGAAGGAAGAAGCCGACGATTGGTGGGTCGGTATGCGTGAAGTTCTTGAGGTGGATGATGAAGAAGTAACTTGGGATTTATTCCGTACTGAATTCTTGAGGAAGTATTACCCTGAGAGTGTGAAGGGAAAGAAGGAGATGGAGTTTCTTGAACTAAAACAAGGTAGTATGTCAGTGGTGGACTATACTGCTAAGTTTGTGGAGTTGGTTCAATTCCATCCTCATTATGCTGCGATTACTGCTGAGTTCTCAAAGTGTATTAAATATGAGAATGGTTTACGTCCTGAGATTAAACAAGCTGTGGGATATCAAAGGATAAGAAGATTTTCGGATTTGACGGAATGTAGTAGAATCTTCGAGGAAGATAGCAAGGCTCGTTCTACACATTATAAAAGTTTGAATGAGAGGAAGGGAAAGCAACAAGCTAGAAGTGGACCTTATGTGACACCCGCTGATAAGGGAAAGCATAGGGGAAACTTCGAGAGGAGATCTGGAGGAGGAGGTTCTGGTCCCATTAAGTGCTACAAGTGTGGTGAAATGGGTCATAAATCATTTGAGTGTGGGAAGACAGTGGCGAAATGTTCTAACTGTGGAGGCCTTGGGCATGCTACTACAGATTGTAGAAGGAATGTGGTGAAGTGCTATAACTGTGGGGAAATTGGTCACATTAGCCCAAAGTGTCCGAATCCGAAGAAAGCTCCATCCGGTGGGAAGGTATTTTCTCTGGCAGGAACTCAGACTTCGAGTGCAGATCGTCTGATTCGAGGTACTTGCTTTATTAATAGTACACCTTTAGTTGCCATTATTGATACTGGAGCGACTCATTCGTTTATTTCGTCTGAGTGCGCGAAGCGTTTAAATCTTGTGTTGTCTCTGATGGATGGTAAGATGGTTATTGATACTCCAGTAATGGGGTCAGTAACTACGTCTTTGGTTTGTTTGATGTGTCCTTTGACCATTTATGGTAAAGACTTCGAGATGGATCTAGTGTGTTTGCCGTTGGAAGGGTTGGACGTGATCTTGGGTATGAACTGGTTGCAATATAATCGAGTTCATATAGATTGCTATCACAAGTTAGTAAGGTTTCCTTCTTTGGAAGATGATGAATTTGAGAGTTTCCTATCCACTAAAGAGTTGAAGAAAATTTTAGCGGACGAAGCTCAATTGTTTGGTTTGTTTGCATCATTATCGGTGGAGAGTAAAGTTGAGCTTGATGTGTTCCCAGTGGTGTGTGAATTTCCAGAAGTGTTTCCGGAGGATATTACGGATGTACCGCCGGAAAGAGAAGTTGAATTTTCTATTGATCTAGTTCCAGGTACTAGACCGATTTCGATGGCACCGTATCATATGTCGGCATCGGAATTGGTAGAATTGAAAAAGAAATTGAATGACTTGTTGGACAAGAAATTTGTAAGACCAAGTGTTTCTCCTTGGGGTGCTCCAGTATTGTTGGTTAAAAAGAAGGATGGGAGTATGCGGTTATGCATTGATTATCGACAGTTGAACAAAGTGATAATTAAGAACAAGTATCCGCTTCCAAGGATCGATGATTTGATGGACCAATTGGTTGGTGCGAATATTTTTAGCAAGATTGATTTGAGATCAGGATACCACCAGATTCGTGTGAAAGGAGAAGATATTCAAAAGACGGCATTTAGGACACGGTATGGTCATTACGAATACTCCGTGATGCCATTCGGGGTTTCTAACGCGCCGGGTGTGTTTATGGAATACATGAATCGCATTTTTCATGAACAGTTGGATCGTTTTGTGGTTGTGTTCATCGATGATATTTTGATTTACTCTAAGTCTCAAGAGGAGCATGAAGAGCATTTGAGGATTGTGTTGCAAATTTTGAAAGAGAAACAATTGTATGCTAAGTTGTCGAAATGTGAGTTCTGGTTATCGGAAGTAAGTTTTCTTGGGCATGTTATTTCCGGTAGTAGTATTAGTGTTGATCCATCCAAGATCGATGCGGTGATGCTATGGGAGGTTCCTAGATCGGTGACTGAGATTCGAAGCTTTTTAGGCTTGGCGGGTTATTATCGGAGGTTTATTGAGGGATTTTCGAAGTTGGCACTTCCTTTAACGCAATTGACTTGTAAAGGAAAGGCTTTCATTTGGGATATTCATTGTGAAGAGAGTTTCAATGAGCTAAAAAGAAGGCTGACAACGGCTCCGATCTTGATTTTGCCTAATCCTAATGAACCATTTGTAGTGTATTGTGATGCTTCATTGGTGGGTTTAGGTGGTGTTTTGATGCAAGATGGAAAAGTTGTGGCATATGCTTCTAGACAATTGAGAGTGCATGAAAAGAATTATCCTACGCATGACTTGGAGTTAGCGGCCGTGGTGTTTGTTTTGAAAATATGGAGGCATTACCTTTATGGTGCGAGATTTGAAGTTTTTAGTGATCACAAAAGCTTAAGATATTTATTTGATCAAAAAGAATTGAACATGAGACAAAGAAGGTGGTTAGAGCTTTTGAAGGATTATGATTTTGGTTTGAATTACCATCCGGGTAAGGCAAACGTGGTGGCCGATGCTTTGAGTCGAAAATCGTTACATATGTCCGCATTGATGATGAGAGAATGGGAACTTTTGGAAGATTTTAGAGACTTGAGTTTGGTTTGTGAAATGACGCCGCAAAGTGTGCGACTTGGTATGCTACATGTTACGAATGATTTTCTTGCAACGGTTAGTGAAAAGCAAAAGTTGGATTTGAAGTTCGTTGATTTGATGATGAATGAGGACGGGGATTTTAAGGTTGATAATTTTGGAGTTTTGAGATTCCGTGGTCGTATTTGTATTCCAGACGATGTGGAGTTGAAAAAGATGATTTTGGAGGAAGGACACCGAAGTAATTTAAGTATTCATCCGGGTGCGAATAAGATGTATCAAGATTTGAAGAAGATCTTTTGGTGGTCCGGTTTAAAGAGAGATGTTGCTCAATTTGTGTATGCGTGCTTAACTTGTCAAAAGTCTAAGGTGGAACATCAAAAGCCTAGTGGATTGATGCAACCGTTGGATATTCCGGAATGGAAATGGGATAGTATATCGATGGATTTCGTTACGGGATTGCCGAATACGCAAAGAGGTCATAATGCTATTTGGGTAATTGTTGATAGGCTTACTAAATCTGCTCACTTTATTCCAATTGATATTAGTTATCCTTTGGAGAAGTTAGCCGAGATTTATGTTCTTGCGGTTGTGAAGTTACATGGAGTTCCTAAGAGTATTGTATCGGATCGAGATCCGAGATTTACATCGAGATTTTGGGTGAGTTTACAAGAGGCTTTGGGTTCTAAGCTAAGATTGAGTTCGTCTTATCATCCGCAAACGGACGGTCAAACCGAAAGGACGATTCAATCGTTGGAGGATTTATTGCGTGCTTGTGTACTCGAGCAAGGTGGTGCTTGGGATGGTTATTTGGCGTTGATTGAATTCACTTACAATAACAGTTTTCATTCGAGTATAAGTATGGCACCATTTGAGGCTTTGTATGGTCGGAGATGCCGAACACCTTTGTGTTGGCATGAAACCGGCGAGAGGACGATAGTTGGACCGGAAATGGTACAACAAACGACGGAGAAAGTGAAGTTTATTCGGGAGAAGATGAAAGCTTCTCAAAGTAGACAAAAGAGCTATCATGACAAGAGAAGGAAAGATCTTGAATTTCAAGAAGGCGACCATGTGTTTTTGAGAGTTACACCGGTTACGGGTGTGGGTCGTGCTTTGAAGTCGAAGAAGTTGACTTCTCGTTTTATTGGTCCGTATCAGATTACTTCACGAGTTGGTGTTGTGGCTTACCGTGTGGCATTGCCTCCGAACCTTTCGAATTTGCATGACGTATTCCATGTTTCGCAACTTCGGAAATATGTTCTGGATCCGTCACATGTTATTCCTATGGACGAGGTAGAAGTGAGAGATAACCTTACGTTGGAAGCTTTACCGGTTAGGATTTTGGACCGTGAAGTTAAGAAATTAAGAGGCAAGGATATTGCGCTTGTGAAAGTAGCATGGGGAGGCGCGGCGGAAGGCAATATGACTTGGGAACTAGAGAGTGGGATGCGAGAGTCGTATCCGGAGTTGTTTGAATCAGGTATTATTTTCGAGGACGAAAATTTCTAAAGTGGGGGAGAGTTGTAACGCCCCGATTTTGATTATTCCATTATTTTTGAGTCTTTTGTTTTAATTGGGTGATAAATTATTTTATTTGTTAAATTGGTGTGTTAAATGTTATTTTACCGTTTTTGAGAGTTTTCGGGGAAATTAGAATGGAGGGTATTTTAGACTTTTCTCAATTAATCATAAGTTAGAAATTTTGTGGAGTTAGAATTTTGTGAGAAAAATGAATTAATTGATTTAGTGGAAAATGAGAGAAAAGAAATAGAAAAAGAAAGAAAATAGATAGAAAAGAGAAAGAAAAGAGAAATAGAGAGGAAAAGGAGAGAAAGAAAGAAGAGGAAGAGAAAAGAAGAGGAAAAGAGGAAAACCAAGAAAATCAACCTCTAGGAATCGATTTAATCGGGTAAGGGTGTGAAACATTGTTATCTTATCAATGTATAGTATTATGTATGATTGTGTATGTGTGTATTGGATTGGTTGTGGTGTTTTCATAGTTTTCCATTTTAGGTCGATAATGAGAAATCGATGTTTTCGCGGTTGGAAATCGACGAAAATGTGGTAGAATGCTTGTTGCCATGATTAGATTGAGTTCTGATGGATGTATGTTGTTTTGAAAATGTTTTGGGTTAAAAAATAGGGTTTTTGGGTTTTCAACAGCGCTGGAGGATTCTGAGTTTTCGCAGGTTCGCCTAGCGAACCAATCAGCGAAGGGTAGCGAATGTTCGCTACGGGTATTCGCCTAGCGAAGGCATCAGCAAAGGTTCGCTAGAGTGTTCGCCTAGCGAACTTTGGGTGTTTTTGGCTCTGTTTGGTTCTGACTTGGTTCGCCAAGTGCTCGCCTAGCGAACTTTGTGTCTGTTTTTAGCTAACATTTGGTTCGCTGGAACATTCGCCTAGCGAAGGAGCTAGCGAATGCTCGCGAGGGATGTTCGCCTAGCGAATGCTCGCGAGGGAGGTTCGCCCAGCGAACAGTGCTGTTCGTGTAATTTTGTTTTCTGCATAACTTTTGATCTGTGGTTCGGTTTGAGGCGTGGTTTGATGCGTTAGAAAGCTTATGGAATGTTCTTTCTTAATATGATAAATTGGAAATTATTAGCCGATTAAATAAGTCGGATAAGTCAGAAATAGTGCTATTTAGCGACTTTTACCGTTTTGACAGTGTGTTTGAATGTGAATCGTACAATAGTGCATTGACGTGAATGTATGTAGATTGTATGTGATTGTATGAGATGAATGCATGTATATATTGTGAATATGTATGCATTTCAAGAATGTCTGGAGTCATTATCATGTGTAGTATAATGATGTGCATTCTTGTGTTGAGGGATTCTAATGAGAATCCGCTACAACGTCGTGAGCCTCTCTCGGTGGAGGTGTGAGCGATGGTTGTAGACGATCGTGAGCCTCTCTTGGTGGAGGTGTGAGCGATCGGGTCGTGAGCCTCTCTCGGTGGAGGTGTGAGCGATCCATAAACATCGTGAGCCTCTCTTGGTGGAGGTGTGAGCGGTGGGTGAACATCGTAGGCCCGACGGGGTGTTACTTTGGTAACGAGCGATGGTTCCAGCAGAAGTTCCTGAGTGAACTTGAGATGATTGAGTCGATACCGCATTGCATTTGCATAGAGTCGTGAGTCGGTCTCTATGATTTGCATTTATCATCTTTAAATGATGCATTGGTGAATAAACAGTTGTGTACGTTTATGTGGAATGATAAGAATTGTGAAAGTATGCCTGATGTGTATGCTTGGTTTTGTACATATATGGATACATTGCGATGTATATGGGTAACTTGTGATGAATTGTGGTGAGAAGGTGAATTATGTGTAATTTTATGCTAGTATATATAATTATATGCATTGTTATTATGATAATATTTCTCACCCTTCTGCTGTTTTATGATGCTCTATGAGGCATTGCAGAGTAGGTATGATGGTGGTCTTTTTGTGAAGCGTGTCTTCATTCTTTTGGTTGGTTGGCTCTGATATGTAGCACCGGGTAGCTAGGAGGGCTATGATTCTTTTGTGATACATTATATATGTATTTTGTTGATAAATGTTTATGTAAACATGGATTATCTTGGTGGATAATACTTGGCGAGGTATATATGTGTATGTATATATGAATTGATTGTTATTTAATGTTTAGATCTTCCGCTTTTATTCTAAATATTGACATGTGGGTGTAAGGAATAAGTTCCTCTGTTGCTAGTTACCTCGCTGTTGCATATCGATTGTGGAGCAGGTGTTGTATGTTTAAATTTTCGTAATTGATGTGACATGCCTCTTTTATACCATGATTGTAATTATACTCTGACGAAATCTTTAATATGTGCCTAAATGATTATTTGGGGGTATAGAAAGGGGGTGTTACAGCCCTCGCCTGATTTGGTGGTCCACCAGGATCGCTTATTCGAGATTCACTCCCTTTAAGTCCACCCGTCTATGCCACTCCTTATCTTAGGGTTCTCTCAAACTTTCCACATGCGTATTAATCACATTCCCATTGACAGAAAAAATAAACACGGATATCAAGTAGGAAAAGCAGTAAATATATATATATATATATATATATATATATATATATATATATAGTATGTAGAAAAATTTCTAACAACCTAGACCTCTTAGGAATTCTAATCCTAGTTTGGATCCCCAGCAAAGTCACCATTTTTCTGTAGTGTGCGATTTTTCTCGGTGACGCGGCCACCTTATCGCCATGGTTGGAATTGGGTGCTACTTTCTGATTTCTTATTTATCCTATGAAGCTGGAAAGGAAAGGGAAGCTATCTAAAACTAACCTTGCACACAAATGTTTTCTTTAACAAATGCTTAAGAGATTGGGGAGTTCAAGGTCAGGTTATACAATGGCGAGTTGTCAATTATCCATCCTATATATGGTTATCCATAGATTGTTAGCAATTTCTACTATTTTCTATTTACTGGTGTTTATCTGTCGATTGGGAAAAGTTTCTCCTTTGGGAATGTTTGAGAGAGAGAGAGAGAGAGTTTTATGATTTCAGGTTTTTTCGATGTTTTTGGTAAGGTACTGGACCTAAGGTTTTTGATTAGTGTGTTCGCTAAGATTTCGCAATCTTATGCCTACGTATTCCTGTTAAAGAAAACAGGGAAATCAGAGCAATCATAGTTCCTCCTATTCTATGGGAGGAAAAAGATGTTTGGTGTCTTGTTCAAAGCCCAAGATTGAAGCTAAAAGATTATTTGTGTCTTGTTCAAAGCCTAAGATTGAAGCTAAAAGGTTTGACTGAGAGAGAAATTGTCATCTCTAAAGAGAGATATCTCATCTGTTTATCACAACTGTTGGGTGACTGATTATAAAGGAGGATTACTTTAACTGGGATATATGAATCCATCAATGCCATAATTTCCTTTACAAGGGATTTGTCCTGAAGGAGGAAACTTTAACTCAGTGTTGAACAATGCCATTTTTCCTTAGGAATCTTTCACGCTAAGAGGGGGAAATGGGCTTAGATGTAAATAATCTAGAGGCTTGCCACTTACAACAATTAGATGAAAGAAGGGGATTTACCAGGATAAGAGATAGACTACAACTTGGATATTTGAATCAACAAGTGTGCCACTTACAGCAGTTATCTGGGATTAAGGTCTGTTTTGATTGTCTGTTTTGATGTGTGATTTTACAGAGAAATGTCTCCCTACAGAGAGTTTTTTTTATTTCCTCTAAGGGGATGTTGGTTTTTATGTGCCATGATCAAAGCCCAAGGTTGAAGCTAAAAGGTAGACACTACTAGGGAGTTTTATATATGTCTTGTACAAAGCCCAAGATTGAGGCAGAAAAGAGACTGACTCTTTTGGGGAGATCATTGTACAAAGCCAAAGAGGAGGCTAAAAGTTGACTTTTCTGGGGAAATATTTTGTCTGTCTTGTACAAAGCCCAAGATTGAGGCTAAAAAGGGTTTTTTGACTCCGCTGGGGAATATTTGTATGTGTCCTGTACAAACCCCAAGATTGAGGCTAAAATGGGAAACTGACTCTACTGGTGAGAGGTTTTATCTGTCTTGTACAAAGCCCAAGATTGAGGCTAGAAGAAAATTGACTCTCCTGGAGAGTATGATTTGTCTTGTACAAAGCCCAAGATTGAGGCTGAAAAGAGGATTGACTCTGCTTAGGGAGATTTTATATGTGTCTTGTATAAAGCCCAAGATTGAGGCTAAAAAAGAGACTGACTCAATAAGAGCGTGGTTTTTATCTATCTTGTACAAAGCCCAAGATTGAGGCTGAAAAGGGATTTTACTAACTCAGCTGAGGATATTTATAGGTGTCTTGTACAAAGCCCAAGATTGAGGCTAAAAAGGCTGAGGGAAAATCATTATACAAAGCCTAAGAGAAGGCTGGTTGGGGAATTTCTTATATAAAGCCTAAGAGGAGGCTAACTTATGCTGAGGATTATTGGGATCCAGAGACAGGTCCAAATTGGGGAATCAACTCTTGCTGAGGAATGAAGAAGAGTTGATATATCAGATGCCTTCAGGTTCTGATAATGGGTTTATTGATAGCATTTTGACCCTAGATGGGAAAATTTAGGAATGAAGAGTTTAAACTCTGTTGGTGATTGATGAAATGGTTAGAGTTTTTCCTTTTCCTTGAGGAGATGAGACTGTCCAAATCTACTGGTATGAGAGGGTTTATCTTTGTATGATGCCCAAGAGGAGGCAGGTGTTTTAAGGGATGAGAATCAACCCTAAATTGGTCTGATGTTTTGACTCTTTGGAAGACTTCTCTAACAAAGGATGACTAGGTCCTGTCCTATACATGTAGGAGGTCTTTGGGTCCTTGTACTAAGCCTAAGAGAAGGCATGAGAACTTTTAAGAAGCCTGAGGGTTCTTGTACAAAGCCTAAGAGGAGGCTGGGGATGCTTTTAGGAAGCCTGTGGGTCTAAACCTATGAAAAGTTCAAGAAAGGTTTCATCGGGAATAATCCTTTCTTTAGTGAATAGTTCTAGGGTTTGAAGAAATTCAAGAGAAGTTTCACCGAGAATTAATCCTCTCTGGGGGAAATGAATTTCTTAGACTAATTTCTAGTAGTGACAGTCTTGAGAAAAGTTTCACCGGGAATAATTCCTTTCTTTGTTCCATATTGTATAAGCCCAAGAGGAGGCAAGACTGTATCTTGAAATTCCTATGGGGAACTAGTTTTGACTATGTTGAAAGAGTGACCACTGATTTGATCTATTCCTAGACCTAATTGTCGGGGAAAACTCTAAGCAGATAATATACAGGCATATATATATATATGAAATATATAGACAAGTATGTAAAAGAGGGTAGGAGGACTTACAAGTGAGCAAGCTTCCATTATTACAAATAAATAAATAAATAAATAAATAAATAAATAAATAAATATATATATATATATATATATATATATATATATATATATATATATACAAGTATGTAAAAGAAAGCTGTTTTAAAACATACAGGTGAACAAGCTTCCATTGTAACAGCTGTATGTTTAGTTGTTCAAGAAATTAAAGAAAGTTTTGATAACAACTATGAATTTGAATCTAAAACAAAGTGGAATGTTGTTTTAAAGAAAAGATTGGGGCTTATACTCAAGGAAATGCCCAGATGAAAAACAATAATCGTATCGTTGATCTGAAAATTGTATCGAGAATTATACAATCACTGAGGCCCAAATTATTGTATTTACAACGAGGTTGGGTCTTACACTCTATTAGAGGCCCAAAGTTTATTTTTGTACAAGAGATGGGGCTTACAACTCAAGGAGAGGCCCAAAAATAACAGTGATTGCACCGTTGTTTTAAAAATCGCAGAGGGACTTATACAATGACTGAGGCCCAAAAAGGTTTTCTGTACAAAGGGATAAGACTTACACTCTATTAGAGACCCAAAAGTGTTTGAAAAAGAAGAAAAATGGGACTTACAACACAAGGGAAGACCCAGATGATTTTGTTTGAAAACGACGATTGCACCGAGATTTTTTACGTACTGGGACTTATACAATGACTGAGGCCCAAAAAGGTTTTTATTTACAAGAGATGGGTCTTACACTCTATTAGAGACCCAAAAGTGTTTTGAAAAATATTTGTGAGGGTGAAAATAATCAAAACCCTAATTTGATAAAAAAAATGCATTTTAATTTGAATAAAAATCATTTAAAATGATCAAAATTATCAAACATGTATGAAAAACAAGTTGTGATCTTGGATAAATGTTTGAAAAATCATGTTTTGTCCATAGAATGATTTGAAAATCATTTGAATTGGAAAAATCAAGAGAAAGAAATATTTTTAAATGTTAAAAAATAAATAAAAAATAAATTCTTTATGAAAATATTAAATATATAAAATAAGTAATATTTTTGTGAAATTTTTGTAGAATAAAATATTTTAACATTTCTCATGAATTTTGAAAAAATGAATTAATTCAAAAACATAAAAACTCAAAGAGAAATTAATTTTTCAAATCATTTAAGAAAATAATGTGAAAAAGAAATGAAATTGGACTAGTGAAAAAAAAATTGGTCATGGACGGGGATTGAACCCACGACCTCTCGCCCTCCAACTCACAAAACACACCTTTGCCAACTGAGCCAGCGTGTGCTGATGATAGATAGTGGAAAGAGTGGATAATATATGAAAAATTCTTTTGAAATGGTTTAAAAATAAAACCAAAAGGTCTGGGGCGAGGGGGATTCGAACCCCAGACCCTTTGCTCACTACACACACAAAACCAGCTGATCAACCCCTAGGGCGCAATGTCAATTCAAATATATAGTGGCAACTGAATAATATATACTAAAACTAAGTTTGATTTCTGAAGAATGGCGCCATGGCCATCTTCTTCCTTGGGCAACTTTCAGACTTGCGTGAAGCAAGTTATCTCTCTCATTTCTCAACCATTTGGCAAGATGTAAAGATGAAATTCGTGCATTTTTAAACAAGGAATACAATGGTTCTTTTTAATTTCATTTAAATTAAGTGTAATAGAAAGTATCATGGCATAATCAGATGAACCCTAAAATTTGCAAGAACTGAATGAAATCCTATACACGAATTATAAACATCAATTAATTGAGGGTTAATGACCTATGAGCACCCAGAAACACAATGGTAACTTGAAAACATGTTTATGATGCATGCATTAATGAGTTCAGTTTTAAGAAAGCTTACCTTGCAAGTGAGAATCGAATTCTTGCTTGGAAGTGTTACAGATGTGTAATGATAATCTGGACAACTTCCTTATACCTCAAGGAATGTGTTTGAGTGCTTAGAGTGGTTGGAAGATCTTTGGTTTGATCAGCTGAAACCCTTCTGCAGCAGATGGTGGATTTTGTGCAAATGGGGTACCACTTTGTGATTCTGATGTTACAGGTGTTGTTTTAGTGTTTAGATCACCTACATATGATGTATGTGAGGTGTTTGCATCATTAGTTTGGACAGAAATGCTCTGGTTTTAAAATTCATGATTCTCAATTTTGAAAATGTGAAAATTTGGAGCAAGAGCAAGAAGAGAGTGAAAATTAGTAGGTTTGTTATGATTCAATCTTTTCCTCATTGATTTGAGAAGATGACAAAGTTGGCAAGATGACAAACTTGCAAAATGGAAATCGTGTGGTGCAAGAAAATGTCCCAAAATCTGTCTTGAAGACAGTTGTAGCAGGGCAACTTGGGAGGATCATATCTCCCTGCTCACATGGAATCTTTGAGTGTTCTTGTACTCTTTAGAAAGCTGGGATAACATACTTCAAATTTGATGTTCACCAATGGATCTGGTTCAACTTGGATCAAGGTGAAAAATGTCCTCAAAGTTTGAAAAAAGTGAAACATATTCTGACTTTTGAAAATTTCACTAAGTGTTGGAAAAAGTGGTCATTTTCACTTTTTGTGATTTTGATCAATCCATAACTCAAAATCCATGAGGATTTGGAATTTCTTGTATTTGACACTTTTAAAGTATGTAAGATGAACTTTCATTTGAGCTTTGGATGGAAGAAAAAGGCCTTGTGGTTTAGGAGTTATGACCTTGCAAAGTTGGTACAAAACCACTTTTATTCCATAACTTAGAAATTTTTTGGTTTCTCATGGTTGCCCCTTTTGCAAGAAACATCACTTTTCTTGATTTTTCTTGATGGGTGATGATCAATATCATACATTAACATTGTTTTTGAGCTAGGGGAACCATATTTGTGAAAAATTCCAAAAAGTCAAACTTGATTTTGTGCACAGTTGACTTTTTGTCAGATGAAATCCAAAATGTGTGATTCTTTGTGTAATCAAGTTCTTAACCTAATTCAAACCTAATGAATGGGTTTCATAGGTGTTGTATGGTGTATTGAATCATGTCCCAAGGTTTGGGAGCATTTCTTGGTCAAAAGTCAAAGGTACAGTTGACTTTTTCTTCAAAACCCTAATTGTGGTCCAGATGAAATTGAAACCTGTGAATCAAGCTTCTTGGATCAATCCATTGTTGCAAATGGATCAATGTGGTGTGTTTGAGGCCCTCAAATCATGTCTTGAGGTCTTGGATCATGCTTTTCTCCAAAAGTCAACTTAGGGGTGAATTAGGTCAAGAAACCCTAATTCCTGATTTTTTATGAATGCATCCCCTGAGGCTATTTTGACTTGATAATGGGACTCATAAGGTTCCTTGGAGTATCTTGGGTTATGCTTTAAAGCATTGGCTCATTCCCAGAGGAAAATTTTCCATCTAGAGGCCTTGGTCTACCAAAACCCTAATTTGGTGACACTGGCGATCTCGAGGCTTGATCCACTTGGAATGTTGCGACCTTGTGCTTGATTCTTGATATGGGAGTCCTCTTGATCCTTTATGGGTGTTTAAGAGGTTAGAAAAGTTGAAGATCATGTCATTTCATGATTGATCATTTGTCTAAGTGCTCTGAGAGGGCTCAAAACCCTAATTCAGGGTTGTAGTGAAAGCTCAACAGTCCTTGAGGAAATTGATGAGGTATGATGGCACATCCATATTGTGGCAATGATTTGTACAATGATGGGAAATCTTGGTGGTAAAAATTTGTGGTATGACAATCTTCCTTTGTTCTTCTAACTCCTTCTCAACAACCGCAAGCTTTTCTCTTTGCTCTTGTAATTCGGTGTTTTTGGTGCTTTTTTGGTTGGACCAAAGAATAATCTCAGGCCGACGCCTTCTCCAACACCACGAACGCGCCCACCATGCTCATCTGTTCCAATAGCCTCGACTAGTATATCATGTCGTGGTTTTGGAACAAATGAGCCTCCACGGGCCTCATCAACCAACACATCCTACACAACATGCATGATAATGTTAATATTGCAATTACCACAACATTTAAATAACACATAACATACACACAACAAATCATACTTACAACTTTCTCAGCAACTGCTCTTGACGCATCTGAGGTGTACTCTCCATTTTGTCTTAGTTAAGCCTTCTTCCACTTCTTATGCTTTGACGGTGGAGATGGGTTGCGATCAGGACTAATGGAGTCCTCGTATCCCATTTGTTGTTTTTTCCTCCATCATTTTTTCTCCAGTTTCCTGTAACCCCCACGAGATAATCTATGAGGGTAAATATCTTCGCTTTATTTTGTATTCCTGCTTGACCTAGTCTGTTATAAACATAGTGAAAATATGATTAGTATCTATAAATCATTAGCAACAAATTATCAAGATAAATAAGACTAGTACTAACCAGGAATTTCTCAGAACGATGACCCTTTGCAAAATTTTCCCAAACCTTCTTCAAGAGAAAACTATACCTCGCCCATGGACGCTCAAGACCAATCTTAGGCTTCCTAATGCAGTCACGCATGAGCCGTAACTTAAAGCTTCTCCAACACGTACCAATATGACTTACCCACTTTTTTTCAAGTGTTTATCACCATCCGTAAACTCAAAGGTCAACTACATTTAAATCAATAAGAATGTATTAGAAATTATAGAAAGTCATATCAAAATGATAAAATTAAAACTAATACCTTAACGTCTGTCCATATGCTATCTTTGACATCATCTGGCGCTTGTTTCCAATCATCTATCAATATATTAACTTTGCTACATCCAAGGAACGTAACATAACTCTTAAAAAGAGAAGAGTATTCACCATCAACTACTATATAATACGAATCAAACGCGATAGGCAATTTGATACCAGATTTGTGGACTTTTGTTCCTCTGGTAAGCACTGTGGCATCTCTTTGTGATCTTTTTGTTCTGATTTGAGTATCACTTGTCATAGTTTCCTCGCCACTAGATGAAGAATACGACAAAGACGACATCTATTTTCAAAAACAAATACAACCTCAACAACAACAACAACAAACTCTTTCATCTATTATCACATACACATTCAACGACAACAACAAACTCTTTCAAAGATTATCACATACACATTCAACAACAACAACAATAAACTCTTTCATCTATTATCCCAAACTCATTCAACAACAACAACAATAAGAGATTAATCAAGTTTTATGACACACATTCAAGAAGAACCAGAAAAACAACAACAACATCAACAACAATGGAAACTGAAGTTTACTGTAGATGCAACAATGGGAAAAAAGTTTTACGTACCGTAAACGTGATGACTAAGTAAATGTGAATATTTGGGTTGATACAAATAGTGTTGTTGTTGTATTCCTCCTTGAAGATGACGATGATGTTAGTGTTGGCGTTGGTGTGGTAGGGTTGAAAACGAACCGATGACGATGACTACGAGTTGAAAATGAACAACAAATGTAAAACGATGAACCAATGATAATGAATGATGAATCGATGATGATAAATGATGAATGTTAGGGTTGATATGGTGTTTCGTTTCTCAACACTGAACATTAGGGTTGAAATGGTGTATCGTTTCTCAGCAAAGAATGGCTACTGAAGAGACAAGCTAGTTAGCTTGATAAAAATGAATGAATCATACCACCACTGTCTAAAATAAGAACTATGGTGATATATTACTTACTAAATTAAATTTCATAAAGAAGCGCCAGTGTATTACAAATGTGATGGTATCACATTTATTTAAAAATTAAAAATAGATAAAAATAAAAAAGCGCGACTAAATGTTAAAGAAATAAAACATTTCACACATCAGTATATTAAAATTTAAAATATTCAAAACAAGTCATAACGGTTGAGTTACTCAACCGTGGTGGTGTCAAATGTTAAAGAAATGTTAAAAATACAAAGGCACGACTAAATGTTAAAGAAATAAAACATTTGAGGGTGCTGAGATTCGAACCCATGAAAGGGTGATTATATAACCACGGTCGTATGTTTCATCAGTGATTATACCATATCAAAATTTACATAAGTAAATAAAACAAAATTATCGCGCGTTAAGTAAGACATATCATCACGGTGGAAGCCTAACCGTAGTAGAATTAGTGTTACCGAAGGTGTATTTTGTAGTAGTTATGATATGGCTTCTAAATCTTCGAAAATAGGAGAAGGAACCTATATTAGAATGACAAACATGAAAAGAAAATTTGTAATTCTATAACTGTGAAAAGTGGGGTCATTTGGCCAAGAATTGTTGGTACAAGAAAGACAAGAGAGCAACAAAAGGTAAGGATGATGAAGGAGCAAACCTTGCACTTAAAGATTCAAATGATTCAGATGGTATGGGGCTTATGGCTAAAGTTGCAGATTAGCATGTCGACTCCAAGATCAGGTTCCTCGACACAGGCTGCTCGAATCACATGAATGGTCGAAGAGTGTGCTTAGCAAATTTTGACGAGTCAAAGAAAAGCAAGATCAGACATGCAGATAATAACTCGCTGCAAGTAGAAGGTACTAACAACATAATCATTCAAAGGAGTAATGGAGAAAAAGCTATGATCAAAGATGTACTCTATGTACCTGACGTAAAATGCAATATGCTAAGTGTAGGAAAAATGCTCAAAAAAGGTTTCTCAGTGGTTATGAAATATGGAGCCTTTAAATTGTTTGACACCCTAAATAACTTGGTCTTAAAATCTCCTTTGTAGAAGAATAGGACATTTAAGACCATGATTAGTTCAGCTAATGTACAATGCCTAAAAATAGTGGTCGACCACAAGCATATGATGATGTGGCATTTTAGGTTTGGCCATTCGAATTTTAGGTTACTCAATCAACTGATTACTCAAAACATGGTAATTGGTATACCAAGTCTTGTGAAGGTTGCTTAGTAGGGAAGAAATCCAGAAAGTCATTAATTTCAACTATGCTAATGAGATTCTCATGCATACTAGAAGTAGTACATTCAGATGTATGCGGCTCGTTTGATGATCATACCATTGGAGGAAACATGTATTTTGTCTCATTTGTCGATGAGTACAATCGAAAGCTATGGATATATGTGATCAGACACAAATACAAAGTATATTCAATCCTTAAGAGATTCAAAATGCTTGTCGAAAACCAGAGTGAAAAGAAGATCAAGGTTATGGGAACAGATGGAGGTGGAGAATACACACCCAAGATATTTAAAGAGTTTTGTGCAGAACATGGTATTGATCATAAAGTAACTACTCCTTACACGCCTCAACATAATGGAATAGCAGAAAGAAGAAATCGAACCATATTGGATATGGCAAGATTCATGTTGAAACAAAAGAACTTGCCAAAATCCTTATGGGGTTAAACAACCACTACTGCTGTTTATATTCTCAATAGGTACTCTAGAAAGAAACTAAAGAACAAGGTTCCAGAAGAAGTATGGAGTGGAAAACAACCATTAGTGATCATCTAAAGGTGTATTACTCTATTTGCTACAAACATATTCCTGATGCTAGGATAAGGAAGTTTAATGATAAGAGTGAACCTATCATTCTGGTAGGATATCATAAGATTGTACACTGTAGCATACATGCTATTCAATACAATGAATGATAAGATCGTGATGAGTCCAGACATTGTGATTCATGAGAACTCTGCCTGGGATTGGAATTCAAGTGATGCAATTAATAAGCCATTGATGAACTATGGTATTAATGAAACAAGTGGTGAGCATGAAGAAATTCTAGCTATTGAGATTCTAGTTACAGTCAAAGTCGAATTAGACAATAGAGAGGGTGTGGCTAGCACTAGCCAAAGACCTTAAAGAACCAGAGTTCTCCTGACAAGGATTCATGATGGAGATTTGGTTCATTTTGCTTTAATTACATATTTTAAAACAATCAACTATAGTGAGGCCTAAAAAAATAAACACTGGAAGGAGGATATGGTCAAAGAGTTACAAGAAAATGAAAGAAACATTACATATGAGCTAGTCGAATTGCCAACACATGCAAAAGCTATCGAAGTGAAATGGGTGTTCAAGCTGATGCACAATCCTGGTGGGTTGATTGCAAGAGACAAGGTAAGACTAGTAGCTTGAGGATTTCTTCAGAGATCAGGACTCGACTATTCTGTATTAAATGCACCAATAGCTAGATTGAAGATTATCAGATTGGTGGTAGCCTTGGCATGGAAACAAGGCTGGTTGACAAATCACTTAGACGTGAAACAAGTCGTGTATGTCACATAGCCTCATGGGATTGTGATACAGGAGGAAGCAAAGAAAGTGTACAAGTTGCACATACCCTTTTATGGTCTCAAACATGCACTTAGGGCATATAACAAGAAAATTGACTCATACTTAGTCGAATTGGTATTCATCAAATGCAGGTCTGAGTATGTTGTCTATGTACAGGTCATGGCACAAGATATAACCCTCATCTGCTTATGTCAATGACTTGCTAGTAACTGGAAATAACATGGAGAACTTATCGAAGTTCAAGGACCTGATGAAGAGGGAATTTGAAATATCGAATCTAGGAAACTTGTCATATTTCCTAAGCATGGAATTTCAAATTACCAAACAAGGTATGGTGTTGCATTAAAGGTAGTATGTCAAATAAATACTCATGAGATTCAGGATGGAAGATTCGAATCCTGCATCCTCGCTTGTCAAACCTAATCTGAAACTAGAAAAGCATGGAGAGGAGGACAAGGTCGATGTCACTTTGTTCAAAAAATTGTAGGATCTATGAGGTATGTGTGTAATAGCAGACCTAATATAAGTTTCTCATTTGGATTGGTAAGCATGTGCATGGATGAACCAAATGTGTCACACATGAAGGCTACAAGAAGAATCCTGGAATACCTAAAAGGATCAATAAACTATGAAATCCTGTTCCTGCGAGATTCTGAAAGCAAAGAAGTTGTGAATAATTGTTAATCAGATGCTGATTGGCGTGGAGGTAAGGAAGATTGGAGAAGCACAATTGATTATTTCTTTCAAGTATTTGGTGCCCCAATCTCATGGGGGCTCGAGAAAGCAATTTGTGGTGGCATTATCACCGTGTGAGGTTGAGTATATAGCATGATCATATGCTGCTTCTCAATCAATATACATCATATTAATGCTAGATGAGATAAAGGTCGAAGTAAAGAAACCTCTGGTATTGTAGATAGATAATAAGCCAGTCATTAATCTTGCAAAGAATCCAGTATTGCATGGAAGGAGTAAGCACATTGAAGTAGATTTCACTTCTCAATCAATCAAGTCAACTTGAAGTGAGACATTGCTCATGTGAAACATAGTTGGCCGGCATTTTCACCAAAGGATTTAAGATCGACGAATTCCTAACTTTGAGAAAGAAATTATGAATAGTTCAGACCGATTAACTTGTGTTTAACAACTTAGATTATAAGGGGTGTATTTTGTGATATAATCCAAGTTAGTTAGTTAGTTTGTTATGATTAGTTACTTGAGTAACAAGTAACCTACTTGTATATATACATGTATAGTGTAATTCCATAATTAATATACAATTACTCTCTCTTTCTCTCTCTTTCTCTCTCTCTCTCTCTCTCTCACACACACACACACACACACACGCACACGCACACGCGCACACACACACATGCACACACATACACACACACACACACATCCGCACGCGCACCCACGCACACACACACACACACCCACACACGCACATACGCGTGCACACATGCACATACACAGACACACACACACACACACACACGCGCACATGTGCACACATACACGCACACACACATACACACCCACACACACACCCACACACACCATGTGCATTGACAGTAACAATAATATTTTTGACTTGGAAGGGGAAGGAGGAAGCAAATTTATTTGACCAACTAGAGATCATTGAAAGTTAATATAGGAAGCAATGTCTGCAATGTCTCCAACGAAATAAATATATTTTTGGATTTTTTCTAAACGTATACTTCCGAATCAATGTTTGGCAAAATGTAAAAAAAAAAGACTCAATCATAAATGGTTGTGGTGTATTGTGTTCAAAAATGTATTTCCAAATTTAAATGACGTTTTAAAATTTTCACAAAAATATGTAAACACTACTATGTCTTATCCTTATTATATGAAAAAATCTATTTTTTTAGAAACATTGAATAATCAATGTATCTTATTCATATATAATCTAGATACATTAATTATTCATTGAATCTAAAAAATTAACTTTCTCTTATAAATATGATTAGATTATAAATATGATTAGAGGGAAAGGTGTCAAAAGTAATGTCCAAATAAAATAAGAAGCCCCACACAAACCATACCTATAAATATTATTTATCAAGTAGCTTTTTTCAAATGGAATGGAAGAGCGTGAGCATGAGGAAGAAAAGAAGTTCCGTCTCAGGAAAATGGGACTCATTTTCTATTGAAGAAATTCATTCATTTTATTTCTCTAAATTTCCCGACCATGTGAAGCCAGAGAAGATTTTCTTGTTATTCAGGGAGTTTGGGAAGGTGGTTGAGGTGGTTATTCCACCAAAAAGAAACAAATTTGGGAAGCGATTTGCTTTTGCGAGATTTATAGAGGTTGAAGATAGTAGGACTCTTGCCATCAAGCTGGACAACATCATTATAGATAACGTGAAGATTCACGCAAACGTTCCAAGATTTAACAGAGAGGTGAAGAATCATGGCAGCAAAGTCTTCAACAACAAAGCAAGAGCTCGCTTCAAAGATAATTAAGGTCACAGTAGAAGGAAGGAAGTAGAGGAGGAAGCTAGAGTAGGAAGTAGATCGTTCACTGAGGTTGTTCACTATGGTCGCGACATTTATAATAGTCTTCCTTCAAGAAAGACGCAAATCCATCTGAAATATGAGGCTGCTAAGGAGGACATTGCTAGATTTAAGAAGGCTTACGTGGGTGTTGTTTTAGAATATGGAATGACTTATAACATTCGTACTAATTTTGAGGTTGAGGGTTATTTCTCTATCAAAGTTACGCCATTGGGATCTAACCTTTGTTTATTGGAAGAAAGCGAACCAGGAGAGATCAGAGACATTATCAGGGAAGCAGAATCGTGGTGGAAATAGAGGTTTTCTGAAATTAAAGAATGGGAGGAAGACATGGTGGATAAAGAAAGAGTCACTTGGTTGAGATGTTACGAAATTCCTTGTCATGCTTGGAATTTCGCTTTCTTTGAAGTTCTAGCTAAAAGTGTTGGTAGATATATTTGTACTGATGAGAACACTCTTAAGGGAGAATATATGGAAGTTGCAATTTATGGTGAAGACTCATTGCGTTGTGGTGATCAATGAAACTTTTAAAGTTCAGATCAATGAAGAGGTGTTCAACATTAAAATGTGCGAACATTATCATGGTCTGTTGCGCATCGTGGTTAACAAACCCTGTAACAATACCAACCTTGGTAATTCTTCCTCGGAGTCGGAATCTATTTGGATCCATCTTGAAGGGGAGGACCAGGAGGTTGAGGGATGAGAGCAAAGAGGTGACAACGTGTTTGCAAAAAACGGAGTCTTCCCTGGTTCTTTTTCGGTGAACTCCACGACGGAGGAAAAACTAGCTTTGGTTTTCGGAAACTCTGTGGATTTTGAAAAGTCTGCCTCTTCGTTAGTGCAGGTGGTAGCTGACTCTAGGGGTAGAGTCTATGAGTTTGACTCTGCAATCGAGGCGGCCAAGCAAAACCTTTTTGTAGAAGCGACGAAAGAAGTTTGGAATGATTCTGGTGCTATTGATGTTGGTGCAGTGTCTTTTCCTACTCAAGTGTTACCTAGTCCTAAGGATGTTTCTGAATTTTTGGGAAACCGTGAAAAGGAGACCTTTTGCAAAAAGGTGAAACTGAAAGGCTTTTCGAGGTTATTGGGCCCTCCCTTAGGAAGTCCGAATCCAAGAAGAAAACTTTAAGGAAGGTGAACCAGATCACTATGATAGGGCCTGTGTTATCGGATGACCCGATATAACAGTTCTCTCAACCTTCTTTCTTTGAGGTTTTAGGAAAAAACCCTAACTCCTCTTTTAACCCTAGCTGTAGGCTCAACCCTAATAAAGGGAAAAACGATTCAGATAATTTCTCAGCAGGTGCTATTATGTGTTGCGATCAAACTTCAGATTCCGACATAATATGTTGTAACAAGAAATTTTGGAACAATCTTGAATCTAAGGAGGAAAAAAAATATGAGGAACTATTTCTAATCTAGGGGTTGTGTCGGGCGATAAATCAAGTACAGTTCTACAGATCTTCATAGGAAGATTGCTGAGTTGAAAGCTTTGGATAGATGTAGATTCAGTGGTCAGAAGGAGCAAAACAATGCAGTTCAATGATTTTTGGATCATTTAACATTAGAGGGGGGAGGGGGGGGGGGTTCTCTCTCTAAAAGAAGAAGAATCAATCATATCATTTCCAAAGGTAAAGCGGATATCTTCTTTATTCAAGAGTCTAAAACTTGTTTAGTGGAGGAATCGTTTATCAGAAGTTTGTGGAGTTACAGAGAGGTAGGATGGTCTTTTTATGGATCTAAAGGTCAATCCGGTGGCTTAATTACGCTCTAGAATGAGGACTCTATCAAAGCTCTTGGTTCCTTCAGAGGTGATGGTTACCCGGGGATTAAGCTTTTGTGGAATCATGAAGTGTTCTATGCGATCAATGTCTATTGTGGCTACGGTTTGCGAGCTAAGAGAAAGCTTTGGGGGAGACTTAGTGAGTTTGAAATCTAAACTTTCTGATGGTTGTTGGATTTTTGGAGGAGACTTCAACGCTACGATTGTTGCTTCTGAAAGAAAGGGCAAGAGTAGTATTGGCAGATCTTCAGAAATGGGTGAATTCAAAGATTTTTTCTCAATTTTAGGTGTTGTTGACCTTCCAGTTGCCGGTAGTAGGTTCTCTTGGTACAGTGGAGATGGTAATTCGATGAGTCGGTTAGACAGATTTTTGGTTGAAGAAGCAGTTATCCAGAAGTGGGGTATGGTGGACCAAATCATAGGCAAACGGGATATTTTGGACCATTGTCCGATTTGGTTGAAGATCAACCCTATCAATTAGGGGCACAAACCTTTCAAAAGTAACGATAGCTGGTTTGACCACCCTGCTTTTTTCAGCTTTGTGGAAAAAGAGTGGAAGAACATGAAGATCATAGGTAGGAGCGAATTTGTTGTTAAAGAAAAATTCAGGCTTTTGAAAAGCAAGATCAAAAAGTGGAGGGAAGAAAGTTTTGGCTGGTATGATCTTAAAGTGGAAGAGGATATTGATGCGTTGAACCAGAATGACCAGTTGTTGGTTTCTGCTAGAGAAAACAAAATCAAGGACATAGTTGTTGCTAGAGCAGAAGCTTGTAAGGCCTTTTGGAAGAAGCTTCATATCAAGGACAATATGCTGCAACAAAAAGCTAGAAGAAGATGGTTAAAGGATGGTGATACTATCTCTAGATTCTACCATCATTGGATTAGAGGAAGTCTTAGAAGGAAGTATTTAGGAAGGGTGGAAACTTCCCAAGGTATTGTTGATTCAGTGGAAGGAGTCAAGGCTGAGGTGAGGAGGTTTTTCAAAGATATTTTTTCGGAACCTGACTTGCAGAGACCTATTCTTGAAGGGTATAATTTTAGTAGATTGTCTTTTGAGGACGTTTCCTTCTTGGAGATGCCTTTCTTTGAAGAAGAAATTAAAAGCGCGGTGTGGAGTTGTATTGGCTTCAAAAGCCTTGGCCCAGATGGTTATAAACTGTTTTTCCTCAAGTAATATTGGAGTTTCATGAATGATGATGTTGTTCGGTTTGTTAAAGATTTTCATGAAGCAGCTTTTCTCCCTAAAGCGACCACCTCTTCCTTCTTGACCCTTATCCCAAAGGTTGATAACCCGCTGAATCTTGGAGACTATAGGCCTATTTACTTGGTTGGGAGCCTTTACAAGATTGTGGTTAAATTACTTGCTATGAGGTTGAAAACTGTTATCGGTAAGGTAATCTCTCTGTGTCAGACTGCTTTCGTGCCAGGGAGGAACCTTCTGGACGGTGTGGTCATAAAAAACGAATCTGTGGACTTGGCCACCAGAGACAAGAAGGAGTGTATTCTGTTCAAAGTTGTTTTCTCCAAGGACTACGATTTCGTTAGCTGGAACTTTCTCCGTTTCATGTTAGATAAAATGGGCTTTGGGAGTAGATGGAGGAAGTGAATGGAGGCAACCATTTTCAAAAGTCATCTTTCAATTTTGGTTAACGGTAGTCCTATGCAAGACTTCGCAGCTGAAAGAGAATTACGACAGGGTGACCCTTTAACACCCTTTCTTTTTCGTATTGTGGCTAAGAGGCTAAAAGGTCTGATCAATAATGTTGTTGCGATGGGAAGCTTTAAATGTTTCAGAGTGGATGATGGTATAACAGTGGATATGGTTCAATTTCCAGACGATGCCCTTATCTTAGGAGAAGGATGTTTGAGTAATGTTTGGAGTCTTAAAGCCATTCTCAGAGGTTTCGAGTTAACTTCGGGGCCAAAGGTTAATTTTGGTAAGAGCAGTCTAATTGGTTTGAACGTTAGTCCGCACTTTTTACTTGCAGCTTCTTCTTTCTTATCTTGCAAGGTTGACAAGGCTGCTTTTTCCTTTCTTGGAATACCTATTGGATTTAATCCAAGAAGGATTATTGGTTGGAATCCCATAATGGATAAATTTAAAAGGAAGATGAATTCTTGGAAGGCTAAATCTCTCTCCATGGCGGGAAGGATTACTCTCATTAATTCTGTGTTATCAAGCTTACCGATTTTTTGGTTCTCTTTTTACAAGGCCTCGGTCACGGTTTTAAAGAAGATTGATTCTCTTAGAAGCAGGTTTTTGTGGGGATGAGTGGAGAAGAAGGCTAAAATTCATTGGATTAACTAGGATATTTGTTGTTTACCAAAGGAAAATGGAGGTCTAGGGATCAGAAGAATGGAGGATTTCAACTTGGCATTACTTGCTAAATGGAAATGAAGGATTGTTGCTAATAAAACATCCCTTTGGAAGGATTTTCTGATAGCAAGATATGGTGTTATTTATCATCACGTGATCACTGACAAGCTGCAGCCTTCAGTATCCTCTTCTTAATGGTGGAAGGACATCATTAACAATGGGAAGATTTTAACTAACAAAGGTTTTTGTTGTGTAGATAACATTCAATTTCAACTGGGTGCTGGAACCACTATCCCTTTCTGGACTACTAAGTGGTTGAAAGGGATCATTTTGGCAAAAAATTTCCAAGACCTTTTCCAACTCAGTTCTGAACCGGAAGCAGCCGTGCATGATATGGGTTATAGAGTTAATGAAGCTTGGATTTGGAGTAATTTTGGCCTGTCTCATCATGATCTGCTGCAGAATTCTGACAGAGTTTCTGAACTGCTTTCCACCATTGGAGGTACATCGCCTGTTCCGGATAAGCTTGATAAAGTAGGTTGGGAGGAAAACGTAGCAGCTGAGTATAATGTTAAGGATGTTTATCATATGATGATGGATTACATGCCTGTTACTTCTTTTTCTGTTTCCATTAGTAAAGCTTTTACTGTTTTGTGGAAATTAAAAGTCCCACCAAAAGTGATTTGCTTTGGCTGGAAGATTTTTTGGAAGAGAATAGATGTGAAAACTGAGTTGTTTAGAAAAGGATTGATTTCCTTGAATCTTGGCTATGTGTTTTGTCATAATAGTGATGAAGATATTTATCACGTCTGTTTCTCTTGCACTTCAATTTCTGCTGTGTGGGAAAGAATTGGAGACTGGTGTGGTTTTGGCAGCTTTTATGTTGGAAATATCGAAGAATTCTTTTTAGATTGGTGTGATTTGGGCAACTCGGTTGAAGGAAATTTGAAGATGGGGGCCATTTGGCTTATTATAGTTTGGAGCATTTGAAAGTGTAGAAATGATATCATTTTTGCTAATGGTTCCTTCAATCTTGATGATTTATGTTGGAATATTAAAATCAATGTTTGGAAGTGGTCTAGGGTGAGTGAAATTTACTATCCCAACTCTGATTTTTTAGTCTTGTGTTCGGTTTCTAATCTTATCGGCTTTTAGAAAAAAAAAACATTCTTTTCTACCGAGGTGAGCACACAAGATAATTTTATAAAATTAAAAATTACGATTTTGTTATGGAGACGGCAAACAAAATGTAATAATTTTGTAAAATTAAGAATAATACTTAATCTTTTTTATAAAAAAACAAAGATAAATTTAATTTGAAATGCTAGTAAAGTTCATTAGTTTTTAATATTGTTGTATGTGTAAATACAATTAAAAGGATGATTATAAAGAAACAAAATGAATAATAAATAATTTAGAAGTTAGAACATTGATTGACGTTGTACGTGAAAATATCGGTGATAGTTGTGAACCGTTATGACGAATTTCAAAGGGAAGTACTCTCTACATTCAATATAATATAGCCGTTATGGAAACAAACAAACCTCACAATAAAGCACAATATGCTCCCAACCACGCCACTTCCACATGCTGCCTACCAAACACGTTGTTTTATGAATTTTCCATTACTCATTTATTAACTTTTTTTCATCTATTTATTCAAAAAATTTACTGTAATTTTTATTTAATTTTTTTCAATTAATATAACTTTTTGACAGCATTCATATTTGATACATAAAAAGATACAAATATAATAAGAGTTTAATTTATATGCAATAAAAATTTATCAATTTGTCCTATCATATTACTAATTTAAAATTTATAATATAATATGTCGGGATACATGATAATAATTGATTGACAATATAAAATTATTTTAATTTGTTAATGCATATCTCATAATAGTCATTAAAATAAAAAAATATATTATGAAGACATCCAATCAAATCAAATTATATAAATATTTTAAAAACTATTCCAAAATAATAAGATTATTTATTATAAAGTATAAAAATTAAATCCAAAAGTATCATTACATTTTTAACTTTTAGTAAAAAATTATTCAATTCAATATTTTTCACTCCAAACAAAAGATTGTCATGTATGGACAAATTTCCATTATTATATACCTAATTAACTTAAAAAATATAATTAAATCTCTCCACATGCTACTACTATAATTTAACACTAAAATCATAACATAAAAAAAATCAGATTTCCTAGTCAAAAACACTTCAATTTTATTCCATTTTTTAATGCTTAACTTTTTTATTTTTATATATAATATTTTACATTTTTTTTTCATCAAGCACGTTTCAGACAGAGTATGGCTAGTTGGTCGGCAACGTATTCATGAATGAGTAGGCACAATTCATATCTTAGCAAATTGAGACGTTTCGCAACAAATTTTATATTTTCTATAACCCTTTGAAATAAAAGCCATAAAGTTTGCAACTTTTGACTTATTTTCTTCTTGTTTTCTCCATTTTGCCCCTGCTTGAGCGTTGAACTAACATTAACATTAACAGTAAAAGTGTCACTCTCATCATCTCAGTTTTGCTTTCAACAATAAGTCCTTTCTGTTTGTTTCACCTTTTTGCTGTTTCAGAATTTTGGTGATAAACAAGGTAATGTATACTCTATGCAATGGATCTAATGTTTTTTTTCTGTTACTTTTGTTTCATTGTTAACAGTTTCAATTGGAGATTTTGGTTCTGTGTTCTTGTCTGTGTTTTTAAGAATAATGTTTTTTTTTTAATACAAAAATTATAATTTTTAAATTTTTTTATTTAAAATTTTTATGTTTGATGAAGAATAATTTCTTGAATATATGACTTTTCAGCCCCACCACTTTACTTTTTTTTTTTGAATTTTATGTTTTTATTTTGTTTAAATTATCACAAATCAGATGTTAAATCAGTGTCACTATCTTGCTTCAAAAGAACATTGTACTTTCAAATTGTGTGATGTGATGTGATGTGACTATCTTGCATGCAATTTTTTTTGTGATGTATGAAATTTGCTAGTTTATAATTTATATCATTGATTTTTATGAATGAAATTGTTTTGATGAAACCATGAAATTTTGTATATTTGCAGGGAGTAGTTTTGTGAATTGAAGAACATGGCTTCACTTGGAGATATAGGATTTGCAGCTGCCATAAATATCCTTACTGCAATTGCTTTCTTACTTGCATTTGCCATACTTCGGATTCAACCTATAAACGATAGGGTTTATTTTCCGAAATGGTATCTGAAAGGTTTAAGGTCAAGTCCATTGCAAGGAGGGGTGTTTGTGTCGAAATTTGTTAATATAGACTTCAGGTCATACATAAGGTTCTTGAATTGGATGCCTGCAGCGTTGAAAATGCCCGAACCTGAACTAATTGAACATGCTGGTTTGGACTCTGCTGTATACTTGAGGATATACTTACTCGGGTATGCTCCGTTACACTTTGACTCGTCTAATATTAATGGTTTATATGTGTCTTTTGTATTTACTAACTGTGTAATCTTACATAATTGAAGTGCAGGCTGAAAATATTTGTCCCAATTTCACTCCTAGCGTTTTCTGTTATGGTTCCTGTCAATTGGACTAATAAGACATTGGAACGTTCGAATGTTGTTTATACCAGCGTAGATAAGCTTTCGATTTCAAATATTCCAATGGGATCAAATAGGTATGCAAAATTTTAAAACTTGTATTTCTAGTTTTCCATCTTTTTCGTGCTCTAAAGTGTGTTTCTTTATCTTTCAACAACTCATTATTTATTGCAGATTTTGGACTCACTTGGTAATGGCTTATACTTTTACCTTCTGGACATGCTATATCTTGAAAAGGGAGTATCAGATAGTTGCAGCAATGAGATTGTCTTTTCTTGCATCTGAACGACGCCGTCCTGATCAATTCACGGTTAGATCGAGTCTTATCACTCTCATAGATATAATATACTGATAATCATAGTAACACTTATTCTAAGATAAGGATATATATACACCAAAATGACTTTGTTTTTTCGTTTTGTTCCCTATGCTCCTTTTTCAAGAAACTAATATGCATTTGTGCAGGTAATTGTTAGGAATGTACCACCCGATCCCGATGAATCGGTCAGTGAGCTAGTTGAACATTTCTTTTTGGTCAATCATCCAGATAACTATCTCACTCATCAGGTCTGATCCTTTATTTCTACAAGTGCACATACCTAATTGTTTATCTTGTCTGGAGCTTGAGTACTAACAATGTTGTGTAATTTGAACTATTTGATTAAACATCAAAATTAGGGGTGGCAAAACTGGTCAGGTCCACCGGGCAGGCCTAATTTGCTCGTACTTTTTCACATGGCGGGTCAAGGTTTTAGACCCGCCAAACTCCCATTTTTTTGCGGGCTTTTGCAGGCAAGAGCATAAACATAATTTTTTAGATTTAAAGGTGCAGTGCCCGCGGGTCCGCTTCGCCCTCAATTTTTTGTGGGACGGGCCAAGATTTTAAGCCTGCACCCTCAACAATGCCCTTCCCGTACCATTTTTTTTGTGTGGCAGGCATGCCCGTTTGCCACCCCTAATCAAAACAATCAAGTTAACCTGTTATGACTTCAAATTCGTGTCAATTTTTACTGGTGTTCAAATTGATAGTAGTTCTTCTCTAGTATAAGAAGCAAATAATGCGAAGGTGTATCTGGTACAAATTCTAATTGGTTGTATGCTGTGTCTTATCCTACCTAGCTGTTTCATTGTTTTTTTTCCTTACTTTTAGAGATATTTTGCAGGTTGTTTACGATGCAAAGAAACTCTCTAGTCTAGTTGCTCAGAAGAAGAAAAAACAGAATTGGCTTGACTACTATGAACTAAAATATTCTAGAAACCAATCCATAAGGCCAACTATAAAGGTACGCCATTTCAAGTAATCCGGTCTCTATAAACTCCAAGTCATCTTCCATTTCTTTTTCCTCTTCCCTCTTGCTCTACGTAATTCTTTGTGGCTAACACTATACTTGCAGACTGGATTTTTAGGTCTTTGCGGTAGTAAAGTGGATGCTATTGATTTTTATAATGCAGCAGTTGAGAGGCTGTCAAGAGACGTAAGCAGACCTTCCGTTAACTATATTTCTTGCACAAGAAGTTATTAAATTGTTCATTACTTTTATGAAAAATATGTATTTCAGATAGAGTTGGAGAAAGAAAAGGTCATGAAGAATTCTAAATCTATAATGCCAGCGGCTTTTGTTTCCTTCAGAACTCGCTGGGGTGCGGCAGTTTGTGCACAAACTCAACAAACAAGAAATCCGACGACATGGTTGACTGAATGGGCTCCAGAACCCCGTGACGTGTATTGGGATAACATGGCCATACCATATGTTTCACTCACAATAAGGCGGCTTGTAATTGCTGTTGCTTTCTTCTTTCTCACATTCTTTTTCATGATTCCAATTGCATTTGTACAGTCACTTGCTAATATTGAAGGCATTGAAAAAGCAGTACCCTTCCTCAAAGCCTTCATTGAAATGTATTGTTATCTTCTTTTGCCTTTTTCACATTTTATTATACATTCGACAAGAAAACAAAATCTTGCAGATAACTCTGAGTGGCTCTTTTTCATATGATATGCTTTATTTTTATTGCAGAAAAGTCATTAAATCTCTTATACAAGGTCTTCTTCCTGGGATTGCTTTGAAGATATTCCTCATATTTTTGCCATCGATATTGATGATGATGTCTAAGTTCGAAGGGTTTATAAGCAAGTCTGCTCTAGAAAGAAGAGCAGCCACAAGATATTACATCTTTCAGTTCATTAATGTGTTTCTCGGGAGCATAATTACGGGGACTGCATTCCAACAACTAGATAAATTCCTCCATCAATCTGCAAATGAGTAAGTGCTCTTCTTATATGCATGCATTTATATAACTGTGTGTACTCGTATTATCCGTGGTTATTTTACTTGTATATGGTTTCTTCATAATGCAAAAGATTTGTGTGTGTACAGAATTCCCAAGACAATCGGTGTTTCGATTCCAATGAAAGCAACGTTCTTCATAACATACATAATGGTTGATGGGTGGGCTGGATGTGCTGGTGAGATTTTAAGATTGAAGCCTTTGATATTTTATCACTTAAAGAATTTCTTGTTGGTGAAGACTGAAAAAGACCGGGAAGAAGCAATGGATCCCGGGACTTTTGGTTTCAATACCGGAGAACCTCAAATTCAACTTTATTTCTTGCTTGGCCTTGTGTATGCTGTGGTCACACCATTTCTACTTCCATACATCATCGTATTCTTTGGTTTGGCATATCTTGTCTACCGTCATCAGGTAGATATTTGCACTATTTCAATTCTCGTTGTTATCGATTTTACACATTTACCACAAACATGATTACCGATTTTGTAATATTAACGGCTTAAACTGAATGACAGATTATTAATGTCTACAACCAAGAGTATGAGAGTGCTGGAGCATTCTGGCCTGATATTCATGGACGTATTGTATTTGCGTTAGTTATCTCACAACTGCTGTTGATGGGCTTATTGAGTACAAAAGAAGCTGCTAACTCAACTCCACTGCTCATTGCTCTCCCAGTTTTGACAATATGGTTTCGTCGGTTTTGCAAGGGAAGCTACGAACCTGCTTTTACTACTCATCCATTACAGGTTAGTCCTGAGGTTGAAATTAGTATTCAGTGTATTTTACAAACAAAAAAGAAATATTTTAGGCCTATCCTATGTTTTGAATTTGCTTCTTTATAAAGCCTGAGTTAATGTTTCTTGTTTTGCTGTGCATGAACTTCAGGAAGCAATGGTGAAAGATACATTGGAGCGAACGAAAGAGCCAAACTTCAATTTGAAAGAGTTCCTCCAAAGTGCATATATCCATCCCGTTTTCAAAGATGATGATGACTCAGACAGTGATGCGATGAGTCAAGAGTATAAGGAAGAGCCGGTGGTTGTCCAAACAAAACGCCAGTTGCGGAAGAACACACGCGCCCCTAGCAAACATAGTGGTTCATTACTGTCCTCGGTGCATGACACGGATGATGTCTGACGATGAGCATTAACAGCCTTAGAGTTAATGCAGCATAGTTATATAGGTAGATTGGTTTCTGCTGGTAGCATAGTTTGCTTGGTTCACAAGTCACTATAATAAACTGCAGTGATTTCCTGATTTTCTTTTGTACATAAAAATGCAAAGCAAGAAAATTTTGGGATGAGACAGATAAGAGAGAAGTATTCAGGTCAAAATTTGAAAAGATTTTATCAAATTTTCTCGTTGATTTTTTTTTTTTTTAATAATTGGCAGTGAGGGTCAATTATTGATTTAAAGATTCTGAAACCAGGCATATGGATTTAAAGATTGGAAGTTACATAAATGTATGGATTTAATTTTACTTTTAATGATAGAAAGTTCAGCATAAAATATATTAATAAGTAAATGTTTCAAAAATGCAACACCATATATAATATTTGTTCGAAAATACAAAAAATAATAATACATTCAAACATAAATTACTGAGAATGTCGAACTCCTTGCCTTCTCCTCCTCTGACTGTATTGCACGACATTTTGTAACTCGGCAACCATGTTCTCCACGAGGGCCAATTCGGACTGCCATCCTCAAAGAGTCACGCCTCTAAGCCTACTCTATCCATCTGCACAACACGTCGACAAATTGCCGTCACACTCTCGGTGTACTCATCTTGAGCCTTAAGTATCTCCTAGTTGGCTGGCCTAGGTGGTCTTCTATGAGCGTCTGACGCTATGATAGAGTGGGACAACCTATAAAACCAGATCATGTAGGCGTCTGCATAGACCCATTGTACAGGAGCTAGTACCCTGCGATACTCCTCTGGTCCCAGGTGACTCTCGAAATCGTCAAGTATCGCATAGAGATCTCTACGGCGGACGGTGGGAGGAGCGAACTCTAAGGGGTGTCACAGAATAATCTGCAGATAGCCAAACTGCCGCATCACTCGCTTGGGCAAATAAGGAAACATCAGACTGGACCCACATGTCATCCATCCGGAGTATAAGGAAATAACTTCAAATGAGCACGTCTCGCGGTGAGTTCTGTATGGGCAGAAGCAAATGTCATCTGTCACAAGACGGTCAAGATGCACTATGAGTGGCTCGACCGCAATATTTCCCCTGTACGGAATAAATGCGACAACACGCGACCAATCTTTAGTGTAGGCATACACAGCTTCAAACTCGATAATGTGAGGAAAATGGGAGATGATCCATCCCTGAAAACGGTTCAAATACAATATTAATAACAAGTGTAACAAATGAATTTTGAAAATATTAGTAATAGTAAATTGCCGTAAGCAGCGCAGAACTCCCTGTTATCTGCTTTGTCTTCCAAAGACAACCCGTTGCCAGTTTCGAGTAAAGGTAGACCAAATAAGTGGCCCTCCAGTCGTACTCGTGAATCACAGTCATGTTGATGAAATACCAAAGGTAGACTACATTGACACAAGTCTCACTTTTGTCCACAAAAATGGACGTACCAACCAAGAACAAGAAGTAACACCTCAATGCAAGTCCGATGGTACCTAACCTACGTGTCATCGCCTTCGGTGTCCACAACCTTCTACAGATAGTCTTTATAAAGCTTTTCCAAAAAAACTAAACCTAGCATGAGAACCTCTTGTGTTATGTGCCTCCTATGTTCTACAATTCACTTAAGCACGCCGTAATTTATGGTGTTCCGTAATTCTCTTAAGTACACAGTACCTTACGGTGTTCCGTATTTCACTTTCTCACCAATTTGTCCTTATGTACGTGACCCTATAGGTTATCGGAACATTGGCAATGATATTAAATCACATATTTGACACAATAAACACTAATTGGTATCTATAAACACATCACTGCTACCCAAGTCACTAAAATGTCATGTAATTTGGAAAAATCTTTCCGTGAAAATGCTTGTGTGTACAATTATCCTTTTACCCTCATGTCTATATTAAACACAAGACATAGACTTTGTCACCCTTATATAGTTCAATATTGGGCCTTAGACATATATCCTATTACGCCGGATAGGGAAATTCCATCTAGGTAACTCATGTCCCTCAACATGATTTGTGGAGTACTCATCAACCATCTTTATGGCCATTCTGTTACGGACATTGTTTGATTGGCAATAAAGTACTCGACTTAATATATATGGTCCATATTGGTTTCAGGTCAAAGGGTGGTATACCACAGTATCACCTTGAGAATAACTTATAACACTTGCGTAACCTACTATGTAATATTCTCATGATGGGTCGATCAAGTATAAATATTACTCCTAATATTCATACTTATGTGAAGACTTGATGACTCTTTATCCATGATCCATGGAATGTGATCATTAACCTATGTACATAATAGTCTCAATGCTTTAATGTTATTCTACTTCACAATAAAGCTTGTATATGTATACTTTAGGAATTATGTCCTTAAGTTTAATGGAATCGCATGATTAAGTCACATTTAATTATTCATTAAACTTACTAGATATTCTAAGGACTTTATTATTTTGGAAAAACAAACATAATAAAGAAATGAATTTTATTATTAATAAATAATTCGATACAAGTATCAAGTTCTAATAAAACTATTGATGTTTAGGGCTTATACCAACAAGCACAAGATTACTTCATAACCAAGCTACTTCAAGGTTAAGCAAAACAACTTGCTAAGAAAAGTAGAAAACTCGCTAAGCAAGCTATGGTGATTCATTTCTTCTAGGATAATTTACTTTAGAGAGAAGGAATGGCTTGTTCGATAAGGGAGCATGGAAAATTTTCTAAGCGAAGAATGGTGGCAAAGCCACTTACAAATTTGCTGACTTAGCTTAAAGGAGAAGAAACACAAGTTTGCTAAGCGAGCTACAAGCCTCGCTTATCAAGAAAGACATATTAGAATTCTATAAATAGGAGTTCAAGTCAGTTCATTTGAGAGTTTGACATTGGATTCTAGGTGGTTATGAGAAGAAAAACACATTTTATACCAAAAATCACAATAGGAGAGTAAAGTTGAGGAAGATTGAGGGAGGAAGCGCTGTCCAAGAAATCTCCATAGATGATATTCATCTTCTTTCTTCTAAGTCTTAATTGTAAACCTACGATGAGCAAGCATAGCTAATTTATCTTTTGTTGGGGTTAGATATAGTTTTCCATAAACTCATGTATTAATTATGATCATGGTGTTCTATGTAATTCTTCTTACACTTTAATATTGATGAACTTTTCTTACTTAATTGCTTGTTTTGAATTACCTACCTAAAACATGTTTTCATGGTTTGACTCAATATTCGAAAGGTACTTGTCATTACTAGATCCAAGATTTTCATTTATTAGATGCTAAACACTAGACATATATTTAGTTTTACTATCCATATGAACTGTCGAAGCTTAATGGTATATAATTGGTTAATAGGCATAAAAATTGTTCAATAGGAAATACAATCGATCTCAAGTTATTGACTTAGACATTTGGTATAATGCAGAGCGATGGGTGGTAATATTTGTAACACCCCAAAATTTTCCCTCTCATTCTTTGAACTTTTTGGCTTATGCTTCATTTCATTTGCATCGTCATTTGTGCATTGCATAGGTTTTCTAAGACATGGGATCAAGGTATCTTCACGCAGTTCAAGGTTACAAAGTTAAACGGATGGTCGTCAAAGTCTTTTCGAACATTTATTTTGCTCAATAGATGATTTGATTATCAGAGGTTCCGACATTTTCTTTTGCTCATTGATTTGGCACCGGACAATATTTTTTCAACAGGATATTTCGAGTGCGGAAGGAAATTCACAACATATTTCAGGCATGATTTAGTGGCAATATCAAATGACAAGTTTCAGAGGCCTAACGTGGCTCAGAACAGGTGGAAACAGGTGTTTTTTCCAAGATTCCCTCCAAAAGGTGCCAAATTTGAAATTTTGAATGTGGTAATCGATTACCACAATATGGGTAATCGATTACCACAAGCGAAATTTTCTCAATCACTTCATTTTTCAGCACTGCAGAATTTTAAAACCAATTTTCACCACTTGATTTCACATGTGAACCAATAGAAGGATCTAGAATTGGTGCAAATTTGATTCATTATTCAAATTAATTTCACTTCCCTCCAAAAATTAAAACATTTCCATTCCTAATTCCACTCCTAATTTCCATTCCTCTTACTAACCCACACTCCAAACCACATTTTGATACCAAACCTAAACCATATTTAAATCAATTTTCTCCAAACCTCAAGGATTCACTTTCATTTTTCACCCACATTTTCAGAATTTGCTCTCAATTCTCTCTCACTTTTTCACTCTTCATCTTCAACTTCACTCCAAAGCTCTTCCATTAGAGTTGACAAATTCTTCATTAGAATTTGTTAATCCTTGAGCTAATCCTTCATACATTGTTGTTCCATTTCTTGATTCTACAGTAGATTTTCGTTTGGATCTAGATCTGAATTTTGGAAGTGCTTATTTGAAGTGATTGTGGAATAATTCTAGCTTATTGCTTGGTTTTATAACTTTTCTTGCAAGAATTTTCATAGATCTCTGGATTTCTTGTTTGGATTCATCAATTTCAGTTTGCAACACTCACCAAAGCAATTCTCCGCTTTGTAGGTTGGTTAATTTCAGATCCAATCTCTTTCTAGCTTATTTTCAGCTTTTGCGATGTAGATCTTTAATTTGTTGATGTGAACTTGCTAATTGTTGGATTTGATTGTGGATCTTGTTGTTTGATTGATGCAATTGGTGTTTGATTACTGATATTTAGTGTGTTTTTCATGTACAGTTGCATACCTATTCATTTGGCTGATTGAATAAGTGATTTGCTGCTGAAAGGTATTTTGGAAAGTTGAGTTTCTGCCACTGCTTCAGTGGTAATCGATTACCACAATTAGGGTAATCGATTACCTTGCCTTTTTTTCACGTTTTTTTTTGACATTTTCAAGAGGGTAATCGATTACCACTGGAGCAGAATGTGTTTTTCTGGGTTTTTCTTGCTTGTTTGGATCCCTATCCATCCCTAAACTTCATGGATTAATATGATGCTTATTTGTGTACTATTTTGGAGATATTTCACCTTACACGATTGTATGGATGCGATTCTTCGACGCGCGACTTTTGGTTTTCGTAACGCATATGCATGATTCGTCCGTTTTGCATTCTTGATGTGATGATCATGTTGCATAATCCTTTGTGCCACTGTAAATGTTTGTACTTGATGTTTACATTGCTTCTCGTGTTCATGTTGTTGATTCCATGACTGCGTGTTCGTTTCATGCGAGTAATTATTGATTGGATGATTTGTCCATGATTGCTTTTGATGAATGTTTAAGTATACCATGTTATTGGAATTTGTTCATGCTAAATTGCTTTGTACTTAATTGAATGTGTATGTGTAGCGTTTGCTCTTACTTGATGTTCGTTCATGTTTGCGTCTCATGTATAGTCATTTGAATATGAAGGCATGTTTATGTTCGATTCTTGCTATTTGATTATGCTTAATTGTTGGACATGTTTATGGAGGATCGATTAATCTTAATGCATGTTTAACTTGATGTTGTGTTGTTCCATGATCATCCATGCTTGGTACCTATTCATGAACATTTGTTTTGATGCATTGGTTGCTGCCTGAGCTTTTACACATGCCGTTCTAGATTTTTAACATGCTGTCAATTGTGCATCCATTCTATTTGCTGCCTTTTACACCTGTTTCTGCCTGAAAACATGTGCTGTTGAAAGCTATCTTGCTTGTATGCGGGCTTTTACTGCTGTTTTGGTGTTGGAGCGCTGTTGTAGCTGTTGTTTTTGGTTTATTCTCTTGGTTTTTGTTTGTTTTTGCATGTTCCCTTAGGATTCCCTAGTCCAACTTAATTTTCGATTAAGCTTGGAGTAGGATAGACATTAGGAGCTAATCCATGCATTATAACAATTAGGATAGTCCCTTTTCAACCTTAACTTTAGGACCATTGCGCATGACAACCATAGGAATCAGTTTCCCTTAGTTGTTTCTTTTCAACCTTGAGTCCTCTCTTCTCACCTCAAAACAAAATCAAAATACTTAATAAATACGAGGAGTATTGTGCGCCACGAGCCTTAAGTATATGGGAAATGATAAGCGGGAGTCTCTCCTTACCTTATCTAGAGTGTTTTGCATACGTCCCGTCTTTGGTCGATCTTGCGGAGCATTCGATCCTATGTCATAGACTTTAGTGCAATACGAATCTCAAACAAAATTAATTCACTTCTGTCTAAAACTCACAAACCAAATGCAAACGTTTTTATCCTTCGGGATTGTTTGTCAAATCATTTTCCGAAAGAGTATGTTATTTCCGTTCTACCGCAAACAAGCATCGATCCTAAATCCTGGAACGCGAACTTAACGTCGCTAAAAAAAAACACTTATCGACTCATTGGTCGAACTGCGAGTGCTCTGATTTCCTTATCTTCGTCCAGATAAGGATACATAGGCACAAGACGATGATGTCTTGGCGAGCAACCTCCCCCATTCACCCGTAGTCCTCTGAACTACATTGACTCTGACTTTCCCATTGCACGAGGGAATACGTAGGCATAGGACGTCGAAGTCCTATCGAGTCTCCTTTTTGTTTTTTCTTTTTTCCGTTTCCGTTTAGCAGTGGGCTTTAGATAACACACCCTTTGATTAGACAACAAGTATGGATCCCGTTGAGTACAACTGACGCGAGGGGGTGCTAATACCTTCCTCTCGCGTAACCGACTCCTGAACCCGGACTATGGTTGCGAGGACCATGTCTTCTCCCTTTTGAGGTTTTCTTCGATCGTTTCCTTTCCCCCGTCGGGATAAATAACGTTCGGTGGCGACTCTTCTGTTTTTCCGCCGGTTGTTTTTCGCAGTTGCGACAATATTAATAGCTTATTAGAATTTAATTTTACTGATCAATGATCATACATGAGGGTAGGTTGATGAAATCTAACCCTTGCAAATTTTCTCAACTATTAACACTGAAGTTCAATTTATTTCCTATTATTTCAATTTCATAAACAAACAAACTTTGACAAACCATCCTTAAAATCATATAAACTATTGAATGGTCTTTGAGACACAACTAGTCCTGTGGAAGTGGTAAAAATATACTTACATTAGTTTGTTGATAAAAAAATATTACCAACAAAATGTTGTAGTTGTCGGGAACTGACGTTAGTTTTTAAAGATATTGCGAAAAATTTATCATTTTAAGTATATTGTTTATACTTGTTTATCTTTATGCATATTTTTGTTTATAGTCACTAACCAACTAATTGTGTTGGCCAACTTTGTTGATGTTTGTGTATTTAAGGTAAGGTTCCTACATAATAACTCTTGTTAGATCCCAAAATTGAATGAACCACGCGTAGAAATAACATCAAAACAAGAAAGACAAAGTCACTAGCCAAAATACAAGATTTATAATAGTCTTTTGTTTCAAAACTAGAAACCATGGTCGACGCTGGTAATATACAAAAAAATGATGCAAATAGAAACAACAATAATGGTAACAATGGAAACAAAAATGGTGGTGGCATGTTGTGCCATAATAGTCCAAGATAACTAGCTCATATAGCTAGACCACAATGGAATACCCGCCAAACCAAAACGAAAATAGTTTTATTACAAATTCTTTATGCTAATCCTTTTGCGGGGTTGGATCATGAGGACCAGTATACTCATATCATAAAGGTACGCTTAGAGCTCTAGAAGCTGAAGAAGAGGCAGTATTCATGAGATTGTTTCCACATTCATTGATTGGAAAAGATAAGGAATGGTATCTTGATCAACCAATGTAAGTAATTACCAACTGGAACTCATTGGATGAAAAGTTCTCGGATAGGTTTTTCCTTGCAAAAAATTCTTGGAAGCCAAAACAATAATTGTCGTGGTTTATAAAGGCACAACTAAAACTCTATGTGAAACATGAGAGAGATACAAATTCATGTTGAGGAGATGCCCAAACCATAATTTCGATGATCTGAAACAGATACAAATCTTCAGGAATGAATTACGACAACAACCTAAGTTGTTACTAGATATTACTGCGGGGGGCGGGGGGGGGGGGGATCTCTAGTGTTAAAAAGCATAGAAAATGCAATTGTAATAATTTAAAGAATGGAAATCAATGATTATCAACGTCAATATAATAGGAACCCAACTCAAAGAAATAATGTTATCATGGAAATGAATACCAATGATGCTATTCTAGCACAAACCTAGTTGTTGAAACAAACAATGGATGAGTTGATAAATCAGTTGTCCAAGCTACCACAATAATAAATGAGATGCATGAAATGTCAAAACAAAGCATGTTGCGTTATGTGAATTATACAGTGGTGACTATCCAACTGGATTTCGACCCTATCGATGAAGAACTCAATTACGTAGGAAATCAATAAAGGCTTGGGCAATACAAAAATAACAAATTCCAAAGGAACAACAATTTTAATCAAGGATGGAGATCAGAAGTTAGTCTATCAAATAGATAATTGTATCAAAACTATACTCAAGCACCTCCACAAGATAAATCATCAAATCTGGAGGATACACTCAACCAATTTATGCACATGTCGATTTCTATCCATAAAATTTTTGATGCTTCTATCAAAATCCTTGAAATGTAAATTGTTCAACTAGCAAAGCAATTGGATAATCAACAAAAGAGTGATTTCAATACCGATACATAGACAAATGTAAATGAGAATTGTAATGTGGTCATCCATTCTTGGTACCTTATAATGTGGAACTTCTGAAAGTGGTCCTGCTTCTGAAGGTTTCTAGAGACCACTGAGAGTTAGAATAATACCAAGGAGACTTGCAGATTTTGAGTTGCTGTAAGATACTGAGATTGATTCTGAAGGTAAAGTCATACATAGGCCATAATGGTGGACTTTGAACCTGTCATCATTAATGAGGCTCTCAAGAAGAAGGCGTGGGTGAATGCCATGAGGGAAGATCTTGAGGCCATTGAAAGAAATAAGACATGGGAATTGACTATTCTACCTCAAAACAAGAAAGCCATCGGTGTGAGATGGGATTTCAAGATAAATATGAAGCTAGATGGTTTAGTTTCTAAGCATAAAGCAAGATTAGTAGCTAGAGGATTCCTACAAAAGTATGGTTTAGACTACTTTGAAGTGTTTGCACCTGTAGCGAGACATGAAACCATAAGGTTGGTTATTTCTATAACTACAAATAGGAATTGGCCTCTTACACACTTAGATGTAAATTTATATTTTCTAAATGGTCCATTTCAAGCATATATGGTTCAAGAAATGTGAAATGGAGTATGGTGTGTATGTGCAACATACTTATTAAGGCAATGTGATCCTGGTGTGTCTTTATGTGGATGACATACTACTAACAAGGAGCTGTACTTTTGAAATAAAGTTTAAGAAGGTGCTGATGAATGCGTTTGATATGTTGGGCCTTGGAAATATGGTATATTTTCTAGGGATGAAGATTTTGCATTCTGAGAATGGAATTATTGTGCACCAATTGAAGTATGAACTTGAACTGCTGAAGAGATTTGAGCTAATGAATTGTAATTCAACAGTCACACCTGCTGAGACAAATCGTAAGCTGGACTCTGATGATGATGGTGAGGATGTAAATGCTATAACCTTTAATTAGTTGGTTGGCTGACTAAGATATTTGTGTAACAACAAACTTGACATATGTTATGCAGTTGGAATAATGAGTAGGTTTATGAGTAAACCAAAGTGGTCACATTACCCAGCCACAACCAGGATTCTGAGATATATAAAAGGAACTCTAAGGCATGGAATTTTGTTTCCATCTAGAGTGTCAGATGTTTCTTAGTTGATATACTACTTTACTCTGATTGGTGTGGTAATAGAATAGATAGAAGAAGCACTATAGGATACATGTTTATCTATCTGGGAGCCCCCATTTCTTAGTGTTCCAAGAAGCAACCAGTGGTTGGATTGTCAACCTATGAAGTTGAATACATATTGGGTGCTCTGTCCGCTTGTCAGGCTGTTTGATTCATGAATTTATTGCAGGGACTGATGTTCAAGGTAAGCAAACCAATCAAGTTGATGATTGACAAAAAATCTTCTAAAAGTCTTGCTAAGATTCCAGTGCTGCATGGAAAAAACAAGCACATTGATACCAAGTACCATTTTTTGCGCAATTAGGTTCAGAACGGAGTACATGATATTTTTCATGTCAGCACTCAAAAGCAGCTTGCATATGTGCTGACCAATGCTAATTAGTTTCAAGATGTTCTATGCTATTCCGATCTTTCCGGTTTATGTTAGGTTGCATACATGGCCATATCCCATGACATGTAAGTGACTTTTGCTGAGAGATAACATTCAGAGACTTCTTATTTCCACCTTCCTATAGGCGAGATGACCATCACCTTGGATGACGTCTCATGCCTTCGGCATCTTCCCATAAGGGGGATATTTCTGGGCCACTAGAGGATCGGTCGAGAGGAAGGCATCGACATGATGGTCACCCATTTGAGGGCTGACCCAGCTGAGGCCTCATATATGGTACGATACATTTAAGTTGAATACATAATACTTTATGGTACCATGCACTTAAGTGAAATACAATACACTGTATGGTATGGTGTACTTAAGTGGGATTTTTCAGATTGTAGCCCACATAAGTGGTTCTATAAATAGAACCCTTGTGAAGAAGCTAACACACTTGATGAAATTTGGTTTTGAACCCTAGTTGTATTCACTCTCTCTCTCTCTCTCTCTCTATCTCTCTCTCTATCTCTCTATCTATATCTCAAGGTCTTCAATCATCGTATCTAGAACTGATATTGAAGGCATTATGTTCGTGTGGACTAAGTAGAGGCATTGTTATCTGTTCAACGCTTGTGACTGTTCATCCGATTATGCATCAAAAGTATTAGTCGCCACAAGAGGTAACTGTTTCTATAAATAATCATGCATCATTCTCAAGGATTGAATCAAGGGAATTTTTTCTTTTTTTTATTGCATTTATATCGCAATTTCCCTTAAGTGATATCAAAGCCACTTATGAAACCATGCATTAGATAATTATTTATTTTCTGGGCTTTATGTATTAATTCGATTAAAGCATATAATGGATTAAATAATAGGAAGGAATTAAGTATTGGCATCATGTTTGTATAATTTGGATTATTTGTTGTTGACTATGCTTCTGAATTCGATGTTTGTATGGTGAACCAACGATACTTCGATAATTCGAATTGATACAAATATGATTGATAGATTTATATAAGATATAAATAATTATGGTGCGACGGTAGTATATTTGATATGTTATTTTGTTTCATCCATTCGATTAGTGTATTGATTGTCTTTCATCTAGATGATCAATGCTCATTTTGCTTTAGAATCCGACATTTGTATGGTGAATGAATGACATTTCGATCAGTCGAATAGAATAATCGATCATTACATTTTTTTATTGTATGAATATGTTATATTAGGGTTTATGATGGCACAAGAGTTGTGTTGTCAGGAGTTATACGATTAGCATTTGTGATGGCGTAAGAGTCGTACCTAAGGGTTTGTATAAAGCATCAAGTGTTGATGCGAAAATGACGCTGATTGCAAGTGAATTATTCATTAAAAAAGTTCCGAAAGTCCCGGCTAACTCTTCGTAGTGTGATCAATCGCCAAAATTTAATTTAGTTTATTTAATTAACAAAGTTTAATGATGATAATAATAAAATGTGTTTATTACTATTGTCTTTGTGAGTGCTATCAACAAATTAACCAGGTTTTGAATGATGTCCAACAAGGTAGTATAACGTAGCGTTTTTGTATATTGGATAATATCAACCTACATTTAGATGTTCCTTTATCCTTTAGTCTTAGGGTGCATAAAAAGAGTCTTTGAACAAATTTGAGAGGTCTTAGGCATGTTATACACATCAAAAATCATGTTTGTGTGTCAACATAACTGGATATGCCAACCTATACTTGATCAGGTCGACCTATGGAAGCCTTTGCTTCAGTACAGGTCAACACATCCATATTTCAGGTCGGCTCAAACGATCCAAGAACGAAGCCTGTAGGCTCTACCCACAGGTCGCCTCTCAGGTCGCCTTACAGGCCGTCCTGAACACCTTCATAGGCCGACTTATGCAACTTAAAACTTGAAATTTTTTTTGCATCTTATTTTTCTTGCATCCTCTTTGCCTTTCTTCCACACACACACACACACACACACACACACACACATATATATATATATATATATATACACTCATACATACATCTTCTTCTAGGCAAGGTTCCCAGTGAATAAAACCTAAGCGAAACCAGATTACAAATTTGCCCATCATCTTCATCCTTTCTTCTAAGCATACACACAATTGAACTACACATAATCATTTTTCAATTGTGTCACCATCTAGATTAGGTTTGATAACGTCCAATTAGGTTTGGTGTAACCGAGAATATTGGGTTGGAAACTTTGTGTGTTTCAAATAAGAAAACCAAGGTGGGGTTTTACTTCAAGATCATGTTGATTTAAAGGTTTTGGACAAGATCACGTCAACACAGATTCGACCGAGTGAAGGCCTTAGGACAAGGTGGTTTCCTTGCAAGGGAGTAGCACAAAACGGTGAATTGTGTTCTAGAATCTTGGGGTTTCAACAACTTGCACGCTCAGGATAATCGGAGGATTGTAGCCGCATTTTTTGGTCACTTGATCAAGCTTTTGATCAAGGATTAGAGGTGGAAGAATCAACACAAAATAATAGGATTTTTGGGGTTTGCATTCTTCATCTCTTGTATAAATGATTTTTGCAAAAAAAAGGTTAATAACAATATCTTAATTCGATTTTGAATTGAAACCAGACGTACCCATAGCGAGGCCGATTAGGGGAACCGCCTAAACAAATCTTGGTCTCTCTCTCTCTCTCTTCCTCTCTCTCTCTCTCTCTCTCTCTCTCTCTATCTATCTCTTTATCACTTTTATTGTTGATTTTACAATTTATCGAGTTCATCGTTTTTGATCAATTCGATTGGAAATTATTTTCTATTATCTTTTAAAAATGTTGTTGTTGATATAATCAAAATCACTTTGATTGTGATTGGCTTTTAACATCAACAATACAAATTAAATTTCTAATTGCTATTGATTGCACACCAAATGTTCGATAAATTGTTTGTGCGTATTTTAATTGTGTATTGGTTCATTGGATATATGAGTTACGATTAACATTGCATTTACTTGATTTATAACATGATCGTTGTTGAACATTTACGTTCGTTATCATTCCGTTTGTTTTACGATACGTATATTGTTTTTCGATAGTAGGTTCAATTAGACGATTCGATTCTGGTCGTTTTTCCGTTGTGCCATATTTTTGAAAACATATTTTTGCCAAAAGTTTTTGTTGTAAAATTTATGATCTATTCACCCCCTCTAGATTGAAGCCTATCGTCTAATAGTCTTGTGGTGAACGGTTATGACCTTAGTTTTCCTTTATTTTGTTTTGAATTTTTTTTAAATACGATCTACGTGTTGTTCCTTTCTTTATACTCTCTTTATGTAACTTCTTTGCTCATCTCACTTCCTCGTATGTAAAACAGATATTCATTGATGTAATCACTACTACAAAAAAAACACATTTAACCTCATACGCGAAGTTAATTTAACCTTGGTTACAAAGGCGAGGTAACGAAAGGCGTCATTAAAACTTTCCACTATACCCCTCGGTTTTTGAATAATCGAGGGAATAGTGGTTTGATTCCCAATAATATTTTTTTTAGATTTTAAAAACTAGCGCCACATACCTCTCAGTTTATGGCCAAAACTCACTAGGAAATTTTTTTAAAATACTCATTAGATTGTTTACACAGAATATTAATAAATTAATTTTTTTACAAACTACATTATTTACACATAATATTATATTATTTTCAGAGAATATTAAAGTAAAAATATCTTGGGGAAAACAAATTTTGAATCTTGGGGATCCTTATTTCATTGATCTTGGGAAAAATCAAATGTTGGATGCAATATATTATCTATGGCGTTTGCATTCATTTGTTTCTTATATAAAACAAAAAAGGTTAGATAGATAAATAAATATTCAGTTATATGATTATTTAAGAACACAAAACTTGAACCCAAATAATTTTCTGCTCTTACAATCCATTCTAGAGAACTTTCCCTAAATAAATAGACGCTTCTTTAAGTTTCAAATTTTCATGTCAAATATTTCATTATCAATTTTAATATTCAGAATGCTTTTATAATGTCTTTTAGATTTTCCACAGATCACTAATGACAATGTCTTTAGCGTTAATACTCATTAAATAGACGACAAAGATTTGTTTAAGGACGGTGAAGAAACTAAATAAACACGCTTATATTTCCTCTCAGTTATTACTCAAAACCAAGGTAAAATGTGTTTCTTTTTAAATAAAAAATACAATAAAATATGTTCCATCCCAAGTGCCATATACCTCTCAGTTTCTTTAAAAAATCGAGGGGAATAAGTTTTTTTTTTAAGTTACATTGTTTACAAATAATATTAAAATACACTGTTTAAACAAATCCAAATTTTGACAATGAATTCTTAAAGAACAACAAATCTTTTCAAGTTCAATGGATTTCATGCATCCAATTTCAGATAAGTTACCTATTCTAACCATTGAATTTTGTTTCTGCACTTACAATCTATCACAGAGATCAATTCAAAGATTTCATTATCTTGAGCAAATATTTCCATGGAAAATGCTTTCACAAGAAAGACAACAAGATATATAGTGGTGGATGTAGAGAGTTTCTAATGGATTGATGTGTTGACAATATCTTGAGCATTGTTATAATAAGGACTTTCCACTCAATTTTATAAAAAAATTGAGGTAATATATAACTTGCAAAAAATGGTGAATGCTAAAAAATTGAAAGTAACATGTCTTGTTTCCTTTTCAATTTTTTTACCATTTACCATTTTTTTTGTACTGCAATTGATTGCAATTTACAATATGTTTAGGAATAAATTTATGGATGTTATCAACCAAGGAAATCAATAAATTATGGAGTATTTTCTTTGATTGACAAGATAGGAAGGTTATTCAAAATGTACAACAACAACATCAACACATTATGTTGGGATGAATTGCAAGAGAAAAAAAATGTTTTGTTCAAGATAGAAGAACATTGAAGATTTTTTTTGTCTTGCAATCCATCCCAAAGTATAATGCGTACAAGTTTGGAGCGGCTACATATAAGTTAGGTTTAGGGTAAAATCTGATTAATGAGTGATTTTATAGTAAAATTATGATTATCTAATCATCGAAGGAATAAATCATTAATTTAAAAATAAAAAATAAAAGAAAAAGAAAGGCACAACTTTTAAAGAAATAAAAACATAAATTTCTCTTGTTTGGATTCGAAGCATGTCCTGAATTATTTTTCACCTCGATTATATTTAGAAACCGAGGAAATATGTGATATTTATTTAAAAGAAAAGTAAAACATGGCGGACCTTGACATTATACCTCGGTTTTTTATTGGGTGAGGTGAAAGTTTTGTTATATTATGTATTTTTTGTAGTATGAAATATAATGTAATTACGAAAGGAAGAATATAAAATCAAAGGAGGACAACCATGGAGGTCTATCTTAGAGAAGCATAGATTGCTATTAGGTTAACTTAGGTTCTCATTGGCTTGAGGTTCTCTCGTTAGCTTAGATTTAGCTTAGGTTCTCTCGGTGAGATCAAACTAATTACAAATTTTTTTTTTGAAATAAAACTAATTACAAATTCTCTCAAAATAAATATTAAATTAATGCTTTCCAAATTTTAGCATTCATCAAGATTAGTATCGAATAATGTAGGTTTCTCCCACTATGAAGTTCATGTGTTATATTAATAAGGTGCACTGGGATAAATGTAATATTCAATTGCTAAAACTCGGGTTTAACTTAACTAAACTAATTATAATAAGATTATAGTTTGGAATAACCCATATGATAGATTAGAATAAGGAGTTATTCACCCAAGTCTTAATATTTAAGAATTGTATTAGATACGATTGAAAGGAGTTCCTACCTAAATAACTAATTTTGTGTAATCAGCCCACCACTGACTTGAAACAAAGTGAAATATGGGTCTTGTTCCACTAGAAAATCTTATTACGTAACTATTCTTCGACTTTTACTATTTGGAGTAATGTGATTAAGTTAGATATGAGGGGATCTTTTTTCATTTGTAATATTAAGGAGTGTGTGGATACTAATTTGAGTTTTGATTTTTGTATTAGTGGAGATCTGTCGTGAACGGAACTTTGGGCAACCTCTTTCCATGCACTTTGAATGTGGAGGAATAAGAAACAACGTGATGAAAATTTTGAGACCTATAATTCTCTGGCGACATGTTACTAAAGTTGCTCATGAGTATTTTTTGGTAGTGGAGCTGCATGATAGTAAGATGGAGTTGCCTCGAGAGGTTAAGCAAATAAGGTGGACTTCTCCTCCTTCGGGTTGGGTGAGATTGAACACAAATGAAGCTAGTAAGAATGACTCGATAGTTGGATGTGGTGGTCTTTTAAGAGGTTGTACGAGTGAGTAACTTGGATGCTTTGCAAGATATTTGGGTTCTTGTAGTTCATATATTCTTGAACTTTAAGGTCTGCTAGAAGGATTAAAATTAACAAAAGAGATTGGGTTTAGAGCTATGGAGCTTCATATAAATTCCAAAGTTGTTGTTCAAAACATTTTGGATTCTGGGCAGGGTAGTATAATCGGAATGTGATTGATACAACAAATTTAACAGCTACTCAAATTGAATTTGGAGGTGCAAAATTTTCATATTTACCGTGAGTCAAATACTTGTACAGTTGTACTTGCCAACTTGGAATGTGATTTAGGTCCTAACTTGATGCTTTATGAGTGAGTTCTTGTTCAAATTTGTCTTTTTTATAAGCCGATAATATTGAAGTCTCTAGGTTAATTGCTATGTAAGTTTTTATCTTTAAACATCGACTCTATTTACTTAAATAAAAAAAAGAGATTAGTTATTAAACATAATTAGACAACAAGGGAGTAACTAAATAAATTTATAGTTTGATGGAGGTATTTTTCTCAGAATAAAGAAAAAATGTTCTGGGCATCTTTGTTTACTATCCAATCGTTGTGGTTGTGGTGACTTATTCTGAATTTTTAAAATGTGATTATGATTTCCCCCTATTTATAATCCTAGCACGGGAAGCGAGGCAACACTAGGCACTCAAGTTCCCATACGCGTAGCCGCCCTAGGCATTAATTACACATGACACGTGGCCCTAGAAGACACCACGCGTGTTCTCTCAGCTCCCCCTCGTGCCCGAGGACCAGCATGCCCGCTCTTTTCCATCTTCGCCACATCGTCGGCCATAGCACCAAACGGGGACATATCTAGAGGGGAAGAAAAAGGGCCAGTAGTACAGCTGACGGGCAGACCTCCCCGCGAACGCCTGTCTCATCGAGCATCTCCTTCTCCTGGCCACACGAATCGTCCCCCAGCTCGGTGTTTCAGACATACTGATGCTCCTTCGGACGGGTCCTCGACGTTTGAATTGACTATTAAGTCATTACTCCACTGCTTCGGAGCAACGACTTGGGGGGTTTTTATTCTGGACTGGGCCTAAGGCTGGCCCACCGTCGGGCACGACCCAACCCAACTCCTCGTCGGGGAGGGCCCAATTGAGATCCAGCCCATCTGCACGCCCGGGGAGCTCTCACACGTCTCCCCCACGGACTCCACGTGCTCCCCACACGGGGACACGTCATCAGACAACTACCACTTCCGAAAGAGCCGGTCAGCCCACCTTCTGAAGATCACAGGGCAGTTGATCCAGGGCGAAGACCACATACTGGTCTTCCCTACGTCACGCAAGCCCTGACAGTTACTCGTATTGGGCCTTGCGATCCAACCCAATGCAAAGTAACCGTTGGCCCTACGCTGAGGGCACATTATAAATACTCTTTTTCACTAGAGGGTCAGTTATTCTATTCGCTACACATTTTTTCTATACTTGCTTTCTCTCTTGCTGAAACTTACTTTGACATCGGAGTACCTTGCAGGTACACCCCGTCCTCTTCTCCGCCACCGGCGAATAAAGGAGCTCACGACATGTTGTTGGCTGCTGATCCTTTTCTGATCAGGTAAGATCAATATTATTGTTGTTAAATATTTATAAAATATAGGATGTATAGTATATTTTATTAATTAGATAAATATAATATACAATATAATAAATATAGTTAAAATTAAATAATATAAATAGTATATGATGTGTTTTTTCCAAAAGAATATGCAATTTTAACATAATTGAATAAAATTATTCGAGTTATCGAGCATCAAACCTTTAGGATTAATCTTTTGTAATTTTATCATTTATTAGTGAAAATTTTGTCTCATGTTTTTTAATATTATTCAATGATAAATACATGTCTCATATTTATTTAAATAAAACTAATAAATTAAATCAAGTGTACATATGTATTTTTGGCTGCAATTTGTTTTTTTTTAAACTTAAAAGTGGATTATATATTATAATAAAACAAACTTGAACACCCTATTTCTCCCATGTATGAATTACAAGTATCAATGATTTTTTAAATGTCTGATTTCCTATAAAAACAATATTAAAATAATCTAATATAAAAAATATATTGAGTCTATTAGTTTTATTTAAATAAATATGGGACATGTATTTATCATTGAATAATATAAAAAACAAGCATGGAAAGGCACCCCATGCATACATTAATGGACATTGAAACACAATGTTTTTTTTTTTTTTGTTAATACACATTTTAACCCCTGTCATTTGAGGCAAATTCGAAAAAGGACTCTGTAGAAAAAAAATTTAGATTCCGTCCCTGCCATTTGAAAATTCTTTCATTTTGGCCTCTCAGTGTACACAGTCAGCAGAAGAATCTGTGACGTGGCGCGACTTTGTTGCTTTTTTTTATATTTTTTTTATTATTTTAATATGACGTGTCAGGTTAGTGGGAATTTTATTTATTTTTCTTATATATTTTAATTACACGCGTGACATTTTATTATTATTTTAATATTTGAATGATGAAATGTTTAAAGATCAAAAGTTCAAAAATTTGCCAACTCCAAGAATTGAACCCATGATTTAGTGTATACAATAATCTTGCCTTTCCACTAGAATGTTATGCTTTAGTTGTTATTGGTTTGTGTCAAATAGATATAATATAAACTAAATTAAACTAAATTTAATATAAACTAAATTAAACTAAACTAAATTTAGTTTAAAATAAATTAATCTTATATTTATTTATTTATTTTATTTCAGTTTAATATAAATATTTAATTTTTGTTTAACGTTAAAATATTTATATTTTTAGTTTAATTTTAATTGTTTAACGTTAAGATATTTATATTTTATTTTAATTTTAATTTTTATTTAACGTTAATATATTTAAATTAGATTATATTTTTAGTTTATTTAAAGTTAAGATATTTTAAATTATTATTAATTTTAAAAAAAATATTTTCAGTTTATTATTAATTATTAATATTAAAAACTGTTATGTTAATTAAAAATATTTTTATTTTCAGTTTATATTAATTATTAATATTAAAAAATGTTATTTTAATTAAAAATATTTTTACTTTCAGTTTAATATTAATTATTAATATTAAAAACTGTTATTTTAATTAAAAATATTTTTATTTTCAGTTTATTTATTATTTAATATTTAAATATTTAATACTAAATTTAATATTTAATATTTTTTTTCAGTTTATTTGTTATTTAATATTTAAATATTTAATACTAAATTTAATATTTAATATTTAATATTTAATACTAATATTATCCTTTTAACAAAACTATAATAAATTAATATTAATGTATTGTGATGAAATAAATTGAAATAATTAACATATTAAAATCAAATAATTAATAATAAACAGAAAATAAAAATATTTTAATTTAATATAATTTTTTAACGTTTGTATTTTTTTATAATATTTTAATTTAATATAATTTAATATAGTTAATAATAAACTGAAATAATTTATTATATTCTTAAAACTAATTTATTAAATATAAATATAATAAATATATATATTAACGTTTGTATAATAAAAATAAATTATTTAAACTAAATATTTATATTAACATTTAGAGAAAAAAGAAAATGCACTGACAGTGTAAAATTTTTTACACTGTCAACCAATGAGAAACATGCATCAGAATAAATTCCAATTTTATTTTTAAAGTACTGAAATGATATGGAAAATATAAGAGCTTTAATTGGTTGCATGGGCAAAACTGTCTTACACTGACAGTGCACTACCATTAAACCCTAACATTTAATATTTAAAAACTAAATTAATTTAATATTTGTACTAATTTATTTTATTAAAAATAAATATAATAAATTATTAATTATTTAAATATTTATAATAAATATTTAAATATAATTTATATTAAGGTTTGTATAATAAATATTTATATTAGTGTTTAGTATTTACTAAACATTATTTTTACTAAACATTATTAAAGGACAAAAATGTTGTAACATATACATTTAAAGCAAACAATTAAACAGCTAAGACATTCTAGCCTAGTGGTGAAGGACGCCCATTCTCATCGATGAGGACATGGGTTCAATATTTGGTGAAGACAAATTTTTAAGTTTTCATATTTTAACATTTCAACATGTAAACAATTAAATAATAAAAAAAGCCACGCGTATAATTAAATTAAAAAGAAAATAAACATAAAAATCCAACTAAGCCCCGCGTCACATTAAAAAGAATAAAAATAAAAAAAAAAACCAACAAAGCAGAAACGAAATCTTCATATATTATGGCAGAAACGAAATCTAAGTTTTTTTTTACAGAGTCCTTTTTCAAATTTGCCCCAAATCGGATTAAAATATATATTAATCTTTTTTTTTTTTTCTGGAGCTTGACTAGTCATCTTCTAAATTTCTAGACAAATATATATTGCTCTCACAGGATCTATTATAAATATTGTTAATATATTATTGTTGTTAAATATTTATAGAATATAGGATGTATAGTATATTTTATTGATTAGGTAAATATAATATACAATATAAAATATATAGTTGAAATTAAATAATATAAATAGTATATGATATGTTTTTTCCATATGAATATGCAATTTTAACATAATTGAATAAAATTATTCGAGTTATCAAGTATCAAACTATTAGGATTAACTTTTGTAATTTTGAAACAAATTAAACTTATTATTTAAATTTTTGTCTTATTTTTCCCCATATATTTTATTAACAAATATCTGTCAATATTGTTTTATATTTATCAAAGACAAAAATTTGCTTTATATATTATTATCATTTATTAGCTCGTGACAATTGTCTCATATTTTTTTATATTATTTCATGATAAATACATGTCCCATATTTATTTAAATACTCATTAAATAATCATTAGTAATAAATATTTGTTCAATATCTTTATATTAAATAATGAAATAATGTATCCCATATTTGTTAATATATTTATTAGATACAAATTTGTATCCACTATTTTTTTTTATATTAGTCAATGCCAAATATTTATCACATATTTTTTTATATTATATTTTTATATATTAATCAATGATAAATACATATCCCTTACTTTTTATATATTTATTCGTGACAAATATTTATCTAGTGATTATATACACATCACATACTTTTCATATTTGTTTATATATTTATTAGTGACGATTATTTATTATTTATTATTTATTTATTAGCGACAAATATATATTTGATATTTTTTATATTGATTTTTATATTTATCAATTATAAATATTTGTCATGTGTTATAATTTGCACCAAGGATATATATTATCTTTTTTTGGCAAATATTTTTGTTAAAGAACTTTGCCACATGTCATAGATTAAATCAGGATATATATATATTTTTGGTTGTAATTTTTTTAACTTAAAAATGGAATATATATCATAATAGTTCAAACTTGAATTCCCTATTTGTCCCATTTATGAATTACAAGTATCTATGATTTTTTTAATGTCTGATTTCCAATAAAAACAATATTAAACTATTTTAATATAAAAAATATATTGAGTTTATTAGTTTTATTTTATGTTTATATCGACAATTTTAAAAAAATGAAGTTTAATTAATTATCTAGTTATAAAAATTTATCTTGTATTCAAATAAAATGAAGTTTAAGTTAGTCATTTAGTTTTTGTTATTAATTAATATCAGTGTATATTTTTATTTATTGAGTGAAGACCTATTTTAGTCTCTCATAAAAATTAGAGAGTCCAACTTAATCTTTAAAAAAAAAGTTTTTATTAAATTTTTTTTAAAATTTAACCGAGTCATATTAGTCTTTCTATTAATATTTTTTTCAAACCGGTTCTTTTTCCTTCTTTTAAACCGTGACTGACTTAACCGAGTCATGTATATTATTTTTATTTTTGATTATTTTTAAATTCACGTAATATTCATATTTTTAATTTATTTTAATTTTATTTAATTATAAAAAAGGTTGGAAAAATAATCAAAATTTTGCATCAAACAAGTATTGAACAAAGACCCCCATGGTGGGTTATTGGGGATCTATCCCAACCACTATACCAGCATACTTTCTATGTTTTAAATTACAAATAACACTTATATCAACACAATTTCTTATTATTTTTTAATTATTAACAATATTTAATACATTTTGATCTCTAATAAAAAATAAACTATTTATTCCCTTACAAAATATAATTTGGTTTTGATCCCTAACAAAAAAAATACGCTTTTAATACCTTAAAAAATACACTATCTAAAAAATACACATATGTTCAATCATATATTATACTACCAACACATTGAAATCAATGAACAAAAATTTTACATTACCATCACATACATTATAGATGTACCATCAAATTCAAAATATTATAATGCCAGCAAATTCCAAAACATTGTACAAATAAATAAATAAAACTTTAAAATCTAAAACATTTAATATCACCAAAATAAATAAAACAAACAAAGTGGCATAAAATTGTAATGAACGTTGTAGTAACTATTACAACTTCAAAAAAACATTTGATAATTTCATCAAATCCAAAAGAAAAACTAAATAAACTAGAAGCTTTGAACTTTCCTTACCATCTGTGCTTAAATAAAGCAAAAATAATACACATGGGATAGTCCAGTCATGGGTTCAAAAATAGGAAAAAAAATCGGTTTGAGAAAAATATTATTAGAGGGAATAACACGGCTCGGTTAAATTTTGCAAAAAATTTAATAGAGACTTTTTTTCGTAGAGATTAATTTAGACTCTTCAATTTTTTTAAAGACTAAAATGGGTCTCCACTCTAATTAAAAAATAATAAGAAATTGTGTTGATATAAATGTTATTTGTAATTTAAAACATAAAAAATATATTAGTTTAGTGGTGGAGATTGATGCCCGCTAACCAAGTTAAATTTTGCAAGGAATATAATAGAAACTTTTTTTCTTAGAAATTAATTTGGACTCTTCAATTTTTGTGAGGGACTAAAATGAATCTTTACCCTTATTTATTTTATTATTTAGTATGATATTTTTTTAGTGATAGCAATAATCAACACCATAGCATGCATAAGTGGGAACCGAAAAAAAAAATCTGTTTAGGGTGTACGTACCGATTGAGTGTTGGCAATGGCATGCACTTGTTTTATAGTTTCTTCAAACGTAAGGAGCACTCCAGTAGGAAGATGGGTAGGGACTGAGTAAAATGAAAACAATCATTCTTCGAAAGATGAAGACCAAGACTTTTGAACCAATTGTATATCTCTCTCAATCATTGCTCCGTCGCTCCATCGTAAAAAAAAATGTTATATGCAAAGTTGAAACTTTGTCTCACACACTAACATTTATAATTTTCTTTCTAAATTTTTTCAAAATTGACCAATTTAACCTTATTTACCATTCAATTTTTTACTCTCTCATTTAACATTTTCAAATTTCGCAGAAGTGCACGCCTTATAATAATTTTCTAGATTACTTCAATCTCAACATTCTGATACGTATTTTTCTCTCGTCAAATTACTTTCAATCAAGTTTTCTAGTATATGTTGGTGTTTACCGGACAACTTGCATTATAGTTATCCGATATTACAAGCTTAAAAACTAGTCATGTGTAGATACTACTAATTCAATACCAACTACACACAAATTTCATTATATTTCATTTACACTACTACTAAAAATCCATTTAACAGCGGTTGGAAATGACATATAATGATGCGGGCGAAGGCGTTGTTATGTAGAGTGTTGTTGTATATGTGGTACGCACAATGACGGTCCTGGGACCGTTGTTGTATTCCAGAAAGCGCGCACCATTTCACAACGGTTAGATTACACAACCGTTGTGATATAACTAAAGGTGATCTGGTTCACAACATTTTTTATTTATATTATTCTGGTCAGCGTTTGACATACAACTATGGTTAGGTTTTATAACCGCTGTCAAAACAGTCTGTTTTAAATATAAAAATTCCCTGCTTATCAAATTCTTCCTATATTTTATCCTGTCAAAACAACTTCTGTTTACATCAAACACAATATGTGTGTCATACCCCAAATTTTGACCACTAAGATTTCCCATCATTGTGCAAATCATCATCACAATATGGATGAACCATCATGCCTCATCAGTCTCCCCAAAGATGGGTGAGCATTCACTACTATCATAATTAGGGTTTCAAGCCCTCTTAGAACTCTTAGACAAAGGATCAATCAAGGAATGATATGATCTTCAACTTGTCTAACCTCTCAAACATCCACAAAGGAACAAGAGGACTCCCACAACAAGGATTAAGCACAAGGTTGCTCCCTTCTAGGTGGATCAAGCCTCAAGATCGCCAGTGTCACCAAATTAGGGTTTTGGTCGACCAGGGCCTCCAGATGAAAGTTTTCCTCTGGGCATGAGCCAATGCTTCAAAGCATAACCTATGATGCTCCAAGGGACATCATAAACCCAAACACCAAGTCAATTTAGCCTCAGGGGATGCATACATCAAAAATCAAGAATTAGGGTTTCTTGACCTAATTCACCCCTAAGTTAACTTTTGGGACAAATCATGAGCCAAGACCTTAAGACATGATTTGAGGGTCTCTAATACACCACATTGATACATTTGCAACAATGGATTAATCCAAGAAGCTTGAGCAACAAGTCTCAATTTCATCTGGACCACAATTAGGGTTTCGCGAGAAAAGTCAACTGTACCTTTGACTTTTGACCAGGACATGCTCCCAAACCCTAGGACATGATTCAATACACCCTATAATACCTATGGAATCAATCCATCAAGTTTGATTTAGGTCAAGTACTTGATTTCATAGAGGATCGCACAGTTTGGAAATCATCTAACAAAAAGTCAACTGTGCACAAAAGTCAACTTTGACTTTTTGAGATTTTTCACAAAAATGGTTTTTTAACCCTAAAATGATGTTAATGTATGATTGGAGTCATCATTCATCAAGAAAAATCAAAGAAAGTGGGATAACTTGTAAAAGGAGTAACCATAAAAAAACTTAGAAAATTTTCTAAGTTATGAACAAAGTGGCAAGGGTACCAACTTTGGAGGATCATAACTCCTAAACCACAAAGCCATTTTCCCCATCCAAAGCTGGATTTGTAGCCCTCATGGCCCTCTACAAAAGCTTCAAACTGAGCTCCTTCCAGTTCCTCATGGATTTTGAGTTATGGAGTGACCAAAATGACAAAAAGTGAAAATGTCACTTTTTTCCAACACTTAGTGAAATTTTCACTAAGTCAGAATCTGCCTTGCTTTTTTTCCAAATGTAGGGGGATTTTTCACTTGGATCCAAAAGGTATCAAGACTAAATATGATCAAATAGTTATTGTATCATATGAGGGCTTTCCAAAATGGCCAAAAACATCACCAAACTCAACTTGAGTCATGAGATATGACAATGGCAATATGTCTTGCTGAAAACTGCCAAGACTAGGCAGAATTTTGCATTTTTGCTCGATTTGGCAAAATCAGATAATTCAAAGCCTTGTCATCACTTTGGACACATCCGAGGATCAAATCTAAAGGGAACAAACACTGATTCATGCCTCCAAAGTCTTTGGAACAAGAAGTAGCATGCCAAACCTAAAAATCCCTAAAAGAGGGACAAGACTCCAATTTTGGATTGGAGCATTTAATGGATGCTTAGAGGTGGCATGGACTGACACATTTGTAACTGAATTCAGTCAAGAATGATCCAACAACTAGGGAACCAAAGGCCTGTGCCCTAACCTCTAGTCAATGGCTAGAGGAGACTTGGCTTCTCATTGCTCAACATTGGCCAAACCTCAGCTGCAGTTGCCATTCACTATTGATCCCAAAACAAACTTGATCTACTATAAATAGAGCTCATTTGTGCTCAGTTTGAGTACACCAAAGCCATCAAACAGATGCTTTCCTCAAAATTTCTTTCTTTAGGCCAAAATACCTTCTTTAGCAAGGTAACTCTGAGTTTTTGAGTTTGAGAGCAATTCCAATCAAACCAATCACACAAACACCTCATAAATATCATATGTAGGTGATCCAAACTCACACAAGTGACCTGTAATCCTCAAATCACAAAGTCATATCTCAAAACCTCAAAATAGGCCTTTTGTGCATTTTTCAAGCCATGTCTTGATTCAGTCACTTTCCAAACCAGATAAAACCTCAAACACACTCCAGATATCATCCTTGAACTGTCCCAAATGGTTTCCCCCATCTGGAACACCATTTGAGAGAGTTGCTATTTTGGTCATTTTAACCCCTTTTGCAAGAAAGGGCCAGTTTGTGTTATTACAAGTTCTAGCTGATTCCACTCATCCTAAAAGCTTCTAAGGGATCATTAAAGAGTGTCCAAAGCATCAAACCATTTCTGGAACAAGAAACTTGGCAGATTGCACAAAATCTCCAAAAGCTCAAAAGAGAGGTAAGCATCATGACTTGAATCTTCCAAAACATGCATTGCTTTGAAGTCCACTAATCATGCACACCTCATACATGTTATATATGTTGTGTTTGAACCAATTCATCATGTAATTCATGCCTGTACCAAAGTGTAGCATAGAAAAGGCAATTATAGGCATATTTCAAAACCACTATCGGATTTTGAGGAGGGAGTATGATCTGAAAAAAATACCACCACCATTGGATTCCTTGTGAAATTCTAGGCCAGATGCATATAAATTTTATCTCAAACCATGGAGAAATGAGAAAGTTATGACCTTCACGTTTCTGAGCCAAAACTTGCCTTCCCTTGCCTTGGCCAAGCCTAGAAACCAAGGCAAGCCTTGTGTATTTGTTGGTTTGTTTCAAGCAATTGATGTATCACCACCCTAGTGGTAAGGCGCGCGCCCTATAACCATGAGGTCGTGGATTCAAACCCCACCCATTCCATTTTGTGTTATTTCACTTTTTTACTATTTTTCCAAATATTTTCATGTTTTGTTAATTAATTGGAAAATTAATAACTCCTTCAATTTTAATTATTTTTGATTGGTTCTTTTTGTAAAAAATCACAAAAATGTTGAAATATTTTATTTCACAAAAAAATTAAATTTATATTAGTTATTTAATATAATTAGTATTTTTGTGAATAAATTCCTTTTTAATTGTTTTTAAACATTTTAAAAGTGAATATTTACCTTGAAAATCAAAACCAAATGAGTTTTAATATCTCTTGTGATTAAAACCTCATTTTTCAAACCTTAAACAAAAATCACAAGTGGTTTATTCAAACTTATTTGGTATTTTTATCATTTTATTTGATTTTCTTTAAATGTTTACTTTTAAAAGAAAACAAATTAGGGTTTCTTTGATTTTCACCCACACAAAACATTTTCAAACACTCATGGGCATCTAATAGAGTGTAAGACCTAACCCTTTGTAAATAAAAAACCATTTTGGGCCTCACTTATTGTATAAGTCCCGTTGTATTTTCAAAAGTTCGGCGCGGTTATCGCCCGTGAAAAACAAACCATCTAGGCCTACCCTCGCGTTATAAGCCCCATTTATTTTCTTCAAATCACCTTTGGGCCTCTAATAGAGTGTAAGACCTAACCCCCTTTTAACCAAAACTATTTTGGGCCTCAGATATTGTATAAGTCCCTCTGCGTTAAAAGAAAAAAGCCTCGGCGTGATCGCCAGTTCAAAAATCAAATCATCTGGGCCTACCCTCGTGTTGTAAGCCCCATTCCTTTTCTTTAAACACTTGGGCCTCTTGAGAGAGTATAAGACCCATTCCCTTGTACAGAAAACCTTTTTCGGGCCTCAGTCACTTGTATAAGTCCCTGTACAAACAACAGTGCGATCACTGATAAAACCTTGGACCTCTCATTGAGATGTAAGCCCCAACAAACTTTTCAAAGCACTTTCTCCTTTGATTTTGAATATGCTGTTGTTTTCAATATTTCTTTGTTGAACAACTAATAAAACAACATGAAGCTCTACAACCGAGTAAGTGTTTACTCGCTTTCATTTACCGCTTTCATATGTATATAACTGTATTGTGGGGCTGTTTCACTGTAAGTCTTCTTTCATAAACTCATATCAACTGTGTAATAATAGTATATATATTTAGAGTTTCGCCGGCAACTACGTCTAGCATTAAACCCGTTGATCACTCTTAAAAGTAGACAAAACTAGATCCCCTATAGGAGCACCAGATACAGTCTTCTCTTCGGTTGTCCTCCTTAGAAATTGTCAAAGAAACTCTATTCCCCAGAGATGATCTTTTCTCCGTGAATGGCATCTCTTGAGTTTCTTCCAAATTCTCGAACTTTCCTGGCTTGATCTATTCTATGTGAATAGTCTGTCTTGAATTTCTCGGGGTTTGGGGACCTACAGGCTTCCTAAAAGCATCCCCGCCTCCTCTTGGGCGTTGTACAAGGACCCGTCGGCTTCTTAGAAGTATTCACACCCTCCTCTTAGGCTTCGTATAATGATTTCTTCCTCCGGGAATATAGCCTCCTCTTGGGCTTAGTACAAATTATCCCCCGACTTCTTAAAAGTTTCCAGCCTCCCCTTGGACTTCGTACAGATTGTCCCGACGACCTCCTAGAGGTATAGGAACATAAATTAGTCATCTTAATAGAACAATCTTTCAAAGAGTCTAGATCTTACTATTACTGTTCCTTAAGCATAGTACAAAAGATAAAACCCGTAGACTCAGACAGTCTCCATACCCTTGGGATTCCCCGTTTCCTTAAAGAACAGGAAATAACCCCGATCCTCCGATCAAATCCATGAGTGTGACATTGCTCATATAAGAACTGATTTTCTCTTTAAACCCGCATACTGGACCTGTCACTCAACTGAAACAGTAACCATAGCCTCCATCTCGGGCTTCGTACGAGATACTATAAAAGACTTTCTTGTTGAGTCACCCTTTTAGCCTCCATCTCGGGCTTCGTACGAGATACTATAAAAGACTCTCTTGTTGAGTTGCCCTTTTAGCCTCCATCTCGGGCTTCGTACGAGATACCATAAAAGATTCTCTGGTTGAGTAAAAAACCTTTTACCCTCTCTCTCAGGCTTCGTACGAGACACATAAAAACTCCCTCTTGTTGGGTCATTAGCCTCCTCTTAGGCTTTGTATACGAAAAACCCGGTTGAGTCAATCAACCTTTTAGCATCAAAGTTGTGCCTCGTTCACAGTATACAAACATCAACAACTCCTTTCCCTTCATCTAACTACTGTAAGCGACAAGCCTCTGGATCATTTACATCCATGCCACTGTCCCTCTTTTAGCATGAGAAATTCCTAAGGAAAAATGGCATTGTTCTACACTGAGTTAAAGTCTTCTCCTTCAGGTCAAAAATCCCCTATAAAATAAATTATAGCATTGCTGGATTCATATATCCCAGTTAAAGTAATTCTCCTTTATAATCAGTCACCCAACAGTTGTGACAAACACCCTCTTTAGAGATGACAAATTCTCTCTAAAGTCGACCCCCTTTTAGCTTCACATCTTGGGCTTTGAACAAGATACAAATAGACCCTTCAGCTTCATATCTTGGGCTTTGAACAAGATACAAACCATCTTTCGCTTCACGTCTTGGGCTTTGAACAAGACACCAAAACACCATTTCCTCCCATAGAATAGGAGGAACTACGATCGCTCTGATTTCCCTGTTTCGGTAAACGGGAATACGTAGGCATAAGATTGAAAGAAAAATCTTAGCGAGCACACTAACAAAAAAACCTAAAGTCCCCTACCTTCACCCAATCTGGCGCAGTATCCTAACAAATCCCACATGAACAATCCCAGTATTTCATTCGGAACAAAGTAAGAAGAAAGAAGCCCCATTACCATATAGCATCCGTAACCTAACAGACCGCTGTTTAAACTCAGTATGCAAGCAGGGTTAGTTGGAGACATCTATTTCCCTTCCTTCATCAGCTTCAATAGGATAAAAAATGAATCGACCTGTAGTAAACCCCAGAGCGATAATGCTTAAGAACCACGTCCCAGAATCGCTCGCTACAGAAAAGTGGCGCCCACCGTGGGGCCCATCTTTCTTTCTTACAATCTAAGGTAAAAACCTTGGACAAGTTATTTTCATAACAGTTCCATCGGGGAATGTCATTATTACTAGAATCAGACTTCACTAGGATCTTAGGTCAAAACCTTTAGGTTGGGAAGGTACCACAGGATGGCGATTCCACCGGGGAGCCATTTTCTGTCAGGAACATAGGATTCATAGCTCTTAAAAGTCTAGGACATTAGGACAAATATATATACTGCTTTTCCTAATTGATATCTGTGTTTATTTTTTTGCTAATGGGAATGCGTGTGATGCCGCATGTGAAAAGATTGAGTATACACCTAGGAAAAACCTCTTTTAGTAGCGCGGAAGCTATCGAAAATAGTTGTCACGCGATACTACCCTCTTCTGAAGGTTCTTCGAAATAACATCACCTAGCAAGGTTCCCGGTCCGCTGGTGTTATCTCGACAAGAACTGATGATTTTGAGAGACAGGTACAAAAATCACTAGTATAAACCTTTGGGATGGGTAGAGCCTTGAATCCATGACACCGACCCTTTGACCCCATGTTTTTTCTATGTTTTTGTGTGCTGCATTCATGCATTCATTTAAAAAACATTTAAAAAAAAACTTCTCTTCTAGTCTCTCTTTTTCAAATTAAACTAAGACAATGATTGCAAATGTCAGAGAAAGAGATTGCGCTCATGGATTTCGGTAGAAGGAGAACTCATATGTATACCTTCAAGGTTCCAAAACTAGAGGATTTGAGAAGATTAACAAGAATGATCACTAACCCTGAAGCTTTCAGAGCCAAGTACGGAGGTCTGCTACCTCTGTTAAGGGTCCAAGTAATTGAAAGAATCATGGAGGCACTCGTTCAGTTTTACGATCCGGTTTATCACTGTTTCACATTCCCGGATTACCAGCTCACACCAACGCTGGAGGAGTATTCTCACCCGACTAATTTACATATCACTGATCGAGCTCCCTTTTCTGGACTGGAAGAAATTCCAAGGGGTCAGACCATTGCAAGAGCAATTTATTTGGACGAGTCAGAAGTCAGGACTCACATGACCACTAAGGGTGGCATCCAAGGTTTGCCAGCCCAGTTCTTAACAAAGAAAGCTCTGTACTTTGCTAGTATAGGGAACATGACTGCTTTTGAAAACATCTTTGTTTTACTCACCTACGGGTTATTTCTGTTTCCCAACATTGATAACTTCGTCGATATCAACGCCGTTAAGGTTTTTCTCATTGGAAACCCTGTACCGACTTTGCTCACAGATGCGTATCATTCTATACACTTAGGGAATTTGTACAGCGGAGGAGAGATCACGTACTGTGTACCCCTGCTATACAAATGGTTTATCTCCCATTTGCCTAAGTCTGCTGCTTTTTGGGATCACAAGAGTGCCTTATGTTGGTCGCAGAAAATCATGTCTCTCACCAACTCTGGAATAGATTGGTGCAATAGGATTTATGACGGGATCAGGATCATTGACCGTTGTGGAAACTTCGCCAACATACCTTTTATAGGAACTAAGGGAGGAATCAATTATCATACAGTTTTAGTTCGTCGTCAATTTGGATACCCGATGAGGCATGTCCCGCGTAATGCTGATCTAGAAGGTCTTTTCTTCAAGGAAGGAGAAAATGACAGGGCACTAAAGATGGAAATAGTGCACGCTTGGAAACATGTTCATAAGAAAGGATGGGAGTCTCTAGGAAAACCGGACTGTGTCTCGGTGGAGCCTTATCTCCACTGAGTACAAACTAGAGCTCTCAAGCTAAAAATGCCTTATCCTCGTCACAGAGTTCTTCCACCAAGGGGATCTGTCATGTACTTTATGACTGAAACGGAAAAACTTCAGGTTATTCTCAACAAAGTTCAACAGGAGAGGAGGTCTTGGAAGAACAAGTACCGCATTCTCAATGTGGAGTGCACCAAAATACAACAACTACTGAAAGATAAGGATGCTCTGATTGAGATTTCAGAGCAACACGCTGTAGAAAATCAGGATGAACAAAGAATTTGCTCGCTCCTTTCACTTGGCAAAGGAATGACAACCCGACAACGGCTCAAAAGCCCCGGTCAAAGAAAAGGAAAGTACCAGAATCAGCACCCGAGTTCTCCTCAGAGAGGACTCGGGACCCATTAGCTTAGGTTTCTGTTTCCGCACTTTGTAATTTACTGTATTTTCATTTCTGCAATCGTTTGAATTCAATAAAACGGGGTTTCCCCACTGTTTGATATTTGCAATCTAATTGTCGTAGTTTACTTTGAATAAACAAAAAAAAAATTAATATAATCATTGCATTCATCATTCTCCCGTCACGTATTCTTCTTACCTACGAATCTCACGTTTGTGTCTCGGTTCTAGAGTCAAACTGTCTCATTCGTACAATACTCGGGCCAATCGTCAGAAAAAGATGGATGATCTCGAGGAAGAGAACAGAGAGTTGAAAGAAGAGATCGACGCTCTAAGAGAGGATATGGAAAAGCTTCGTAACGACATGCAAGCCATGGCAGAAGCTCAGCTACAAAGAACTGTGATCTCAGAGATCACCTCAGCGCCCATAGTGGAGAAGTATGATCCTAGGTACCAAATGCCGAAAGATCGTCCCTGGGGCATGCCTGTTAACTATATCCCGGAAGGATATGTTCCGCCGATCACTGAAGATCAGGGAATCATAGCAGAAGCCGCTGGGCCTGAAGGTTACAAACTTCGGGAAAGTGAGGATGCCAGAGGCATATTGAGGACTCCTGAAGGTTACAAACTTCGGGAAATGTCAAGATTCACTGCCGTAGTCACGGTACCGCCCCCTGTGGTGCACATTGTCCCGGAAGGACAGATTCCCCAGATACCTTCTGGTGGAAACGAAAGCATGTTCGAAAGAATGAACGAATTCCAAGAACAATTCTTAGAAATGCAAAAGGAATTGCAAGCCCTTCGCGGTCAGGATCTATTTGGAAAGGACGCCGCAGACCTCTGCTTGGTCCCCAATGTGAAAGTTCCGCACAAGTTCCAAGTGCCCGACTTTGAAAGATACAAGGGTAACTCTTTCCCTCAGAGCCACTTGGTGATGTACGCTCGACGAATGTCAGCTCAGACAGAGAATCAGGACCTACTGATTCATTACTTTCAGGATAGTTTAACCGGTGCCGTATTAAAATGGTACATGGGTTTAAACCGTGCTACGATCGACACATTCAGGGATCTTGGCGCTACCTTCGTTCAACACTATAAATACAATTTGGACATGGCACCAGACAGAGATCAACTCAGATCAATGTCGCAAAAGGACAAGGAAACCTTTAAGAAGTACGCTCAGAGATGGCGTGAAATCTCCGCCCAAATTTGTCCACCTCTTGAGGAAAAAGAGATGACAAAGATCTTCTTAAAGACCTTGAGATCATTTTACTACGACAGAATGGTTGCCAGTGCACCCAGTGACTTCACCGAAATGGTCGGTATGGGAGTTCGTCTTGAGGAAGCCGTTCGAGAAGGACGTCTAGTCAAAGACACTGGATCATCAAATAGTACAAAACGATACGGTAGTGCTCTCCCTAAGAAAAAAGAGCAAGATATTGGGAATATCTCTCTCGGAAAGCAAAGGCGACGTTATCAACCAGTAGCAGCTGTAACTCCTGCTATCAACCCTGCGCCTGTTTCTACGTATCAACCTCAGGTTATGCAGAGCCAACCTAATCAACAACAATTTCAGCAAAGGACACAACAACCTCTTCAGCAGGCTCGTCCTCAATACAACAACAACCGTACAACGCGGCCACCAGGATTTGATCCTATACCCGTATCGTACGCAGAACTATTTCCGTTACTACTGGCCAAGGGGCACATCCAGACTAAGTCTCCTCTTACAGTACCGGAAAATCCGCCTTTTTGGTTTAAGGTGGATCAGGCATGTCCTTACCATCAAGGAGGACCAGGGCATAACATAGAAAACTGTCTCAATTTCAAATCCGACGTGCAAAAGCTTGTTAGGAGCGAGCTCTTATCTTTCAAGGATACGAATCCCAATGTTCTCACGAACCCGCTGCCTCAACACGAGAAAGTTGCAGTCAACCTGATAGTGGGAGAGTCTAACAATGTCTATCAAATTCACGATGTACTCTTATAGAGGACCAATCTGGTCAAGCTGCATTGTAGACAGAGTGGATATGGCCATGTTCCACCTCATAATTATCGTCAGTGTGATACCTGCTCTAAAAGCAATCGAGGATGTTCTGTGGTGCAATCAGCTCTGCAGGAATAGATGGATCTCGGATGGATCCAAGAGCACCGAGTTCGTGGGGTTAACATGGTTTACACGAATTCCAACGTCATCCAAAACCACAATATCCAGGCGATGAATGTCAACCTGGTGGCAATGCACTCAAGGCAAAGCCAGTATCATAATCTGCCGCGGTACGATTACAGTTCTTGTCTGACTTGCTCGGTAAACAAACAGGGATGCTCTTTCGTACAAGAGGCCCTCCAGCGTCAGATGGATCTTGGATGGATCCAGGACTACCATGATAGGAATCCCTATCAGATCAACATGGTTCAAATCTTTAAAATTCGCTTGATGAATACCAACCTGGTAGAATTACATGCTGAACAGGTCCGACTAGGGTTCCTGATATCACATGATTATCAGAGCTGCAAAGCGGGTTGCGAAAATGATCAAGGCTCTGCCCTTGTTCAGGAAACACTTCAGCACTTGTTGAACCATTGGTGGCTTCCAATCTATATGGATGAAGACACTCAGCAAATTAGTATCACCAACGGGAACCCTACTCGGCGTCAAAGTCAGGATGTCCGATCCGTGGAAACTAACCTAGTGAGGTTACATTGTATTCAAAGCGGGCGTGGCCAGGTGCCACTACACAACTATGAGCGATGTGGAGTTTTCTCAGTGAATAATCAAGGATGCTACCTCGTGCGGGCAACCCTTTAAAGTCAGTTGGACCGCAAAGAGATTCAACCATGCTCAAGTTCTGGATCAGTCAACTATCTCGCTGATCAAATCGAGGACGTTGTCGTAATCTCTGATCATCAGAGGGCTAGGGATGTTTGTGCCATCATCCCTCTACTTGACAAATCAAGAGTTCCCAACCAGGAACGGATCGAAATTGCTTACGATGGTCAAAAAAATCAGAAGGCTCCCATAGTCATCTATTTGCCAGGACCACTACCGTATGAATCAACTAAGGCTATCCGTTACAAGTACGGTGCAACAACAGTCGAGAATGGAAAGGAAATTCCATTACCCTCTGTCGTGAATATTGCAGACATCAGTCGAGTAACACGGAGTGGTAGAATCTTCAACAGAGGAGTTGGAGAACCCAACAAAGAAAAGGAACCTCAGACAGAAGTTCCAGTCGGTCAATCCAGTGATTCCGACCTTTCGAAAAACAATGATGAGATGCTGAAGCTCATCCAAAGGAGTGAATACAACATTATTGATCAACTGTTACAGACTCCTTCAAGGATCTCGGTATTATCACTGTTACTCAGTTCAGAAGCGCACAGGGAGGCTCTACAGAAAATCTTGGAGCAAGCCTTTGTGGAACAAGATGTAACAATCAGACAGTTCGATTGCATTGTCTCTAACATTACTTCCTGCAATAACTTGGGATTTAGTGATGAGGAATTACCTGAAGAAGGTCGCCGTCATAAAATGGCGCTCAACATCACAATCAACTGCCATGACGATGCTTTAGCCAGCGTACTGGTAGACACAGGGTCAGCCCTGAATGTTATGCCGAAGTCCACTTTGACGTAATTATCATTAAAAGGCCCTCCGATGAGAGGCAGCGAGGTCATTGTCAAAGCATTCGACGGATCCAGAAAAACGGTTATCAGCGAAGTCGACCTTCCCATAACTATCGGTCCTCACACTTTCTAAGTCACTTTCCAGGTCATGGACATCCGGGCAACATACAGTTGTTTATTAGGAAGACCTTGGATACATCAAGCTGGGGCGGTCACTTCAACCCTCCACCAAAAGCTAAAGTTCGTCCAGAACGGCCAACTCATCACAGTCTGTGGGGAACAGGCTTTGCTCGTCAGCAATTTATCGTCATCCACTTATGTGGAACCAGAAGGGATAATCGGAACCCAGTTCCAAGCGCTTTCGCTACACAAGGACGATCAATCCGAGGGGGGAACTTCCATTTCCTCGTACAAAGATGCTATCAAAGCAGTCGAGAGTGCCAATACAATAGGATGGGGACATCTTGTCATTCCTACTGACAATAAAACAAAGAAGGGTCTTGGTTTTTCTGCAACCTGTACCCAAACAGCTGCTAGCGATGGAAGTTTTCATCCCATTCAGGATTTCTTCCACAGTGGAGGCTTCCTTCAACCAGTGACTCAGGAAGTACATACCATCAATGAAGATGATTCATCCGGTATGGAGGAAGAAAGGAAGTCATATCTTAACAAGGATGGTTATATGTCTCAGGAAGAGGTGCCTACGCCATTTTGATATCCCGCACAGAGTCCGAGATTTATACCCCGGTCATACGTCGAAATGATATATGGAGATTGTGATCCGGAAGGATGCCGTGCTCCACCAAATTCATTAGAGGAGGACACTCTGATGAATGACAGCTTTGACCACGAATACTATAGCCCGATGGATGGCCTGCCAATGTGGCAGCCTTACCCAGGAGACTTGGGGGAAGGAAATCAGCCGAACAATGAAAATCAGCTGAGCATCATTGAACAAAATACTTGCGTCCCCACCATGTCATGGGATCAATACTCAAGTCATTCAGAAAATATCCAGCACGACGATGAATTTGCAAGGTTTGTCGGACTATAATTCATCAACTATGCTTTTCCCGAGGTCAATGTCATCGAGATGGATGATTCCTCCAGTTCCAAAGAAGTGTGGGACACCTTGGGACAACCGAGTGGAAAATACGACTATATGGTCAAGTACACTGCTCTTGAGAGCTCTCGTATCAGGCTCGAAGACATCTAGCCAACTGGATGGGGAGATACAGCTGAGAGCACAAATACTTTGCAAAATGCAACAGAGGAATCCTCCTACGACAACTCTGTCTGGGAGACAGATTCCAATGATCCAGCTCTACCAGAAATCAGCGTTATTTTTGAAGACAAATCAAGGAAGGTACCCGACTTTGTGATTCACCGAGGAGTTCGCCGCCAGTGGGTTGCTGTCGATGTTCCGAAGATCATTCATAAGTCAAAGTAATTGCCATCTTTAACCTTTCACCCCGTCCAGGTGAAATGGATGTTTTGATAGGGCTCAATTTCTGTAAATTTCCCTCTTCGCTTCGCCCAAAGCGACATAGTTTTGTTTTATAGGGTTGTAGTTTCAAGAATCGACTTGTTCATTAATAAAATAACGTCGTTCTGTAATTTCTGCATTAATTGCTATTTTCTCTTTTTGCTTTTCTCAGAAAATGGTAATCCTAAAAAACAATTTAAATAATAAAAACAAGCAGTAAAAGAAATACACTGCACACACTTTTGCATTCTCAATCTCTTCTAAACACGAATCATACCGTCATGCAGATTGCTTGTTTTAAACCCAGTTGAAACATACGATTCGATGCCTTCTCCCGACTTTGAATTCCCGGTATTTGAGGCTGAAGAAGAAGTTGACGACGAAATTCCAGAGGAGATCTCCCGACTACTCAGACAAGAGGAAAGGTCCATTGAACCTCACAAAGAGCCGTTGGAAACAATCAACGTAGGTTCAGAAAAAGAGAGAAAAGAAATCAGGATTGGGGCACTGCTCAGTCCAACTGCCAAAGAGAGTTTGACAAAGCTTCTCAGAGAATTTCCCGATGTATTCACTTGGTCCTATCAGGACATGCCAGGGTTGGATACCAGCATCGTGGAACATCATCTACCATTGAAATCAGAATGTCCGCCAGTAAAACAGAAGTTGAGACGGACTCACCCGAACATGGCTATCAAAATCAAAGAGGAAGTACAGAAACAGATTGACGCGGGTTTCCTCGCTACATCAGAATATCCTCAATGGTTAGCCAACATCACCCGTTCCGAAAAAGGACGGAAAGGTCAGAATGTGTGTGGACTACAGAGATCTGAACAAGGCTAGTCCAAAGGACCACTTTCCTTTACCACACATTGACATGCTGGTAGACAGTACAACAAAATTCAAAATTTTCTCCTTCATGGATGGATTCTCGGGCTATAACCAAATCAAAATGGCGCCAAAAGACATGGAGAAAACTTCGTTCATTACCCCATTAGGGTACCTTTTGTTACAAGGTAATTCCGTTCGGTTTGAAGAACGCCGAGGCAACCTATCAAAGGGCCATGACTACTCTGTTTCATGACATGATACACAAGGAAATTGAGGTATATGTCGATGACATGATTGCCAAATCTAAGACAGAAGAGGAACATGTGACCCACCTGTCAAAGCTATTCGAGCGGTTGAGAAAGTATAAACTCCGCTTGAATCCCAACAAGTGCACCTTCGGTGTCCGTTCAGGGAAACTCTTAGGGTTCATCGTCAGCCAGAAAGGAATTGAGGTTGATCCTGACAAGGTCAAGGCCAATCAAGAAATGCCTTCTCTGAAAACTAAAAAACAAGTCAGAGGATTCCTGGGACGTTTGAACTACATCTCCAGATTCATATTCCTCATGACCGCGACCTGTGCACCGATTTTCAAACTGCTAAAAAAGAATCAGGATTGCGTTTGGACAGAAGATTGCCAAACCGGCTTCGACGGTATTAAGGAATATCTGTTGAATCCATCGATTCTATCACCTCCAGTGGAAGGAAGACCACTGATCATCTACCTCACGGTCTTGGAAGACTCCATGGGTTATGTGCTTGGCCAACAAGACGAAACCAAACGGAAAGAGTCTGCCATCTACTACTTAAGCAAGAAATTCACCGACTGCGAGACTCGGTACACTATGCTTGAGAAAACTTGATGCGCTCTGGCTTGGGCAGCTAAACGTCTTCGCCAGTACATGATTCGTCACACTACTTGGTTGGTTTCTGAAATGGATCCGATCAAGCATGTCTTCGAAAAACCTGCTCTCACGGGAAGGATTGCCTGTTGGCAGGTGTTATTATCAGAATATGACATAGAGTACCATGCTAAAAAATCCGTTAAAGGAAGTATTTTAGCCGATCATTTGGCTCATCAACCGATTGACGATCAAGAATCAGTCGGATTTGACTTCCCAGATGAAGATGTCATGTATCTAAAAATGAAAGACTGTGATAAACCATTACCCAGTGAAGGGCCAGAACCAAGTTCCCAATGGGGACTTATCTTTGACGGAGCTGTCAATTATTATGGAAACGGAATTGGGGCAATCATTGTTACCCCTTAGGGTACCCATATTCCTTTCACCACCAGACTTACGTTCAAGTGCACAAACAACGAGGCCGAATACGAAGCATGTATCATGGGTCTCGAGGAAGCGATTGATTTAAGGATTAAAAACTTGGACGTATATGGCGACTCAGCCCTGGTTATCAATCAAATCAACGGAGATTGGAACACATACCAATCAAGAATGATTCCTTACAAAGATTATGCAAGAAGGTTGTTACCCTTCTTCAACAGAATTGAGTTTTATCACATCCCTCGTGATGAGAATCACATGGCTGATACATTAGCCACTCTTTCTTCCATGATTAGTGTTGGTCAATGGAATGACGTACCTAAGATCGACATAATGCGCCTTGAACGGCCCGCTTACATCTTCACGATTGAAGCAGTCATAGACGATAAACCTTGGTATCACGATATCAAATGCTTTCTTCAGAAACAAGAGTACCCACCTGGGGCACTAAGAAAGGACAGAAAAACCCTCAGAAGGCTAGCAGGCAGTTTCTTCCTGAGCGGTGATACTCTCTATAAGAGAAATTTTGACATGGTCTTGCTCCAATGCGTAGACAGACCAGAAGCAGACATAATGATAAAAGAAATTCACGAAGGATCCTTTGGCACTCATGCCAATGGACACACAATGGCGAGAAAAATTCTGAGAGCAGGGTACTACTGGTTGACCATGGAATCCGACTGCTACAAGTACATGAGGAGGTGTCACAAGTGTCAGATATACTCCGACAAAATTCATGTACCGCCATCGCATCTCAAAGTTCTCTCTTCCCCGTGGCCTTTTTCCATATGGGGAATCGACATGATTGGCATGATTGAACCTAAGGCTTCAAACGGACATCAGTTCATCCTGGTAGCCATTGATTACTTCACCAAGTGGGTCGAAGCAGCGTCATACGCTAATGTAACCCGACAAGTGGTGGTCCGATTTATCAAAAACAATATCATCTGCCGTTATGGTGTTCCAAGCCAGATCATTACAGATAATGGATCTAACTTGAATAATAAGATAATGAAAGAGTTGTGCGCTGAGTTCAAGATCGAACACCATAACTCATCTCCCTACCGACCCAAGATGAACGGGGCGGTAGAAGCGGCCAACAAGAACATCAAGAGGATTGTTCAGAAGATGGTTGTAACTTACAAAGACTGGCACGAGATGCTACCCTTTGCTCTCCACGGTTATCGCACGTCGGTCCGCACTTCAACACGGGCGACCCCTTTTTCTCTAGTATATGGCATGGAGGCAGTGCTTCCCATAGAAGTAGAGATCCCATCAATCCGGGTATTGATGGAAGCTAAGCTTACAGAAGCTGAATGGTGTCAAAATCGACACGACAAACTGAATCTGATCGAAGAAAAGTGAATAACGGCTCTATGCCACGGTCAGTTGTATCAACAGAGAATGAAGAGGGCGTTCGACAAAAAGGTCCGACCTCGCGTCTTCAGAAAAGGAGACCTTGTGCTCAAAAAGATACAATCGTTTCTCACTGATTCTCGGGGCAAGTAGACTCCGAATTATGACGGCCCCTATGTGGTCAAGAAAGCTTTCTCAGGCGGCGCCTTGAGACTTGCAACCATGGACGGAGAGGAATTTGCCTACGCCACAAATGTTGATGTAGTCAAGAAATACTTCGCCTAAAAAAAAACGTCTCGGTGGATTGAAAACCCGAAAGGGCGATCCAGGCAAAAATTAGAGACATAATAAAAAATCATCCCGGTGGATTGGAAATCTCACAGTACAATCCAGGCAAAAGTTAGGGATAATGGCAAGTAACTATGTTCAACAGGGGCAAGTCCCTCAGCAGCAGTCATGCCATCCATCAGAAAACTCCAGTCACGGTCATCTAGACATGGCAACAAAACCCATACCCGCGGGTACCCACCCGAACCCGCCCCGAAGTTGACGGGGAAAACCCGCTTTGACTGGGTTTGGGTTTGGGTTTGGGTTTTCCCCGATTAAAAAATATGGGGACGGGTCGGGTAATGGGGACACTAGTACCCACCCAGAACCCGTCCCCGAACCGCCCCGTTTATTATATTATGTACATTATTATTTGATTTTGTTAATTTAGAATATTAAATATGTGGCCAATGTTTTGATATTTTGATTTGTTTTATTTATTTAACATATTTCAAATGTATGTAAGATTTTATTTTATTTTATTATTTGTAATGTAATTTGATTTTGAAAAAGATAAATATTTCTATTAAAAAATTGATTTTACTAAATGGATGGTGGCGGGGCGGGGATATCCGAACCCAACCCGAACCCGTTTGGGACGGGTTTGGGTTTTAATTTTCCATCCCCGATTAGGTTTGGGGCGGGGAACGAGGATTGTTTGGGGATTCGGGTTTGGGTTTGGGGGAGGTAAAAACCGTCCCCGACCCGCCCCGTTGCCATGCCTACGGTCATCTTCGACAGAAGCTCAAGATGCCCCCAATTCAATGTTGGTAGAAGGATAGTGATCGTTATGTTTCAACGTAGCCATTTTCCCTGTAAATTACCATTTTCTAACTTTGTAAATACTCCATGGAATCACGCGCTTGGCTGATCTCCATCCTATCAATAAAATTTGAGCCCTTGTGCTCCTGTTTGCAATTCTTATTTGTTTTAGCTTTACAGAACGACGTTTTAACATGATTAATGATTCTTGAAATAAAACAAAAACGAATTTACTTGTTAAAACTTTTTCTGCTTTTAAACTAAAGATGGCAATTTCTTTTGACTGTTGAACATCAAAAGAACATCGATTGCTTCTCCAGAAGTAACCGAGCTTCAAAGTACAGAATCAAAGTACTCATTCTAAGCCAGTACGCCTGAATGAAGGATCAGCTGTATCAGATGCGGCTTTCCCATCTGATACCCTCGGCCGAGTTCTCATCTCCTAAGCCCGACCAACATAGTTCCCCGCAGGGACTATCTCTCCTAAGCAAGGCAGAATTCCTATCCTGATCCCGCGATACTTCTTCGCCCCGCGATGGCCGAGTATCCAGTCATGTTCATCCGTTAGTCTGTATGTCGCGTCAGTTTTGTCAGCATAAACATACATACATCATGCATTATTGATTTGCATTCAAATTCATATTGCATCACTATCACTCTAGTCGGTCTTATCCCCTAGTGATAAAAGTCCTCTCAATCGAGTTGTCAGTTTTTTCCTCGTCAGGAAACGTTGTGTCTGAACATCCTCTACTCCAGTGTATCTCTGGATTGAAGTTGAGCCCTTGACCACTTTGATAACTTGAACCTCTGAAAGACCAGAGAATCTTCGACGAATATCACTCTACGCCATTGAAGATGATATCCTTGCTTTCCCGGATTAAGAAAAAGCGCCAGAGAAAGCCACTTAATCAGAGATTCGGTACTATCGCAGTTTTTCTCCGAAAAGACCGCTGATGAAAAGGTCATCAGCACCTCAAAATTGGATCACATCATATGGCATTTCTCCGGGAGGATCCCGAGAAAAGTATGATGCAAGACCCCAAGCGAAAACAGTCTCTCAAGGGACTCGTTTTCCCAGTTAGAGTCGACAAATGGCGTCTCCGACAGAGAAGTTTGTACACCTCTAAAGCTTAGAGGGATGGGTTCCCCCAGCAAGTCTGACATCAAAACTTTTTCCATCAAATGGCATCTCACCCGGAAAATTTGGCGAGAAGTTTGATGAAAACCGCTACGAATAGCGTCCCTTGTCAAAAGTTTATTGACAAAAGAAACTGAGACCAGTTCCTTGGTAGGAAACCAGGATCGAGGGGAAGTTTAAATAAGAAACTAAGACCAGTTCCTTGGTAGGAAACCAGGATCGAGGGGAAGTTTAAATCGGAAACTTAGACCAGTTCCTTGGTAGGAAACCAGGATCGAGGGGAAGTTTAAATCGAAAAATGAGACTAGTTCCTTGGTAGGAAACCAGGATCGAGGGGAGGTTTATTTCAGAAACTGAGACCAGTTCCTTGGTAGGAAATCAGGATCGAGGGGAAGTTTATTTCAGAAATTGAGACCAGTTCCTTGGTAGGAAACTAGGATCGTGGGGAAGTTTTTACCTTTTCTAAACATCAATGCTTAGCAAAAGAAGATGAACGTGCAAGCTACCGTTCATAGCCACCATCAAAATTTCGGGTATTCCGATATTTAATCCTCTTGTACCCCGAATGCCCGAATACCTTCGTCATTCACACCTTCGGGTCCAAGAAGATTAAATAGGGGCATCTGTCATACCCTAAATTTTGACCACTAAGATTTCCCATCATTGTGCAAATCATCATCACAATATGGATGAACCATCATGCCTCATCAGTCTCCCCAAAGATGGGTGAGCATTCACTACTATCATAATTAGGGTTTCAAGCCCTCTCAGAACTCTTAGACAAAGGATCAATCAAGGAATGACATGATCTTCAACTTGTCTAACCTCTCAAACATCCACAAAGGAACAAGAGGACTCCCACAGCAAGGATTAAGCACAAGGCTGCTCCCTTCTAGGTGGATCAAGCCTCAAGATCGCCAGTGTCACCAAATTAGGGTTTTGGTCGACCAGGGCCTCCAGATGGAAGTTTTCCTCTGGGCATGAGCCAATGCTTCAAAGCATAACCTATGATGCTCCAAGGGACATCATAAACCCAAGCACCAAGTCAATTTAGCCTCAGGGGATGCATACATCAAAAATCAGGAATTAGGGTTTCTTGACCTAATTCACCCCTAAGTTGACTTTTGGGACAAATCATGAGCCAAGACCTCAAGACATGATTTGAGGGTCTCTAATACACCACATTGATCCATTTACAATAATGGATTAATCCAAGAAGCTTGAGCAACAAGTCTCAATTTCATCTGGACCACAATTAGGGTTTTGCGAAAAAAGTCAACTGTACCTTTGACTTTTGACCAGGACATGCTCCCAAACCCTAGGACATGATTCAATACACCCTATAATACCTATGGAATCAATCCATCAAGTTTGATTTAGGTCAAGTACTTGATTTCATATAGGATCACACAGTTTGGAAATCATCTGACAAAAAGTCAACTGTGCATAAAAGTCAACTTTGACTTTTTGAGATTTTTCACAAAAATGGTTTTTTAACCCTAAAATGATGTTAATGTATGATTGGAGTCATCATTTATCAAGAAAAAGCAAAGAAAGTGGGATAACTTGTAAAAGGGGTAACCATAAAAAAACTTAGAAAATTTTCTAAGTTATGAACAAAGTGGCAAGGGTACCAACTTTGGAGGATCATAACTCCTAAACCACAAAGCCATTTTTCCCCATCCAAAGTTGGATTTGTAGCCCTCATGGCCCTCTACAAAAGCTTCAAACTGAGCTCCTTCCAGTTCCTCATGGATTTTGAGTTATGGAGTGACCAAAATGACAAAAAGTGAAAATGTCACTTTTTTCCAACACTTAGTGAAATTTTCACTAAGTCAGAATCTGCCTTGCTTTTTTGCCAAATGTAGGGGGATTTTTCACTTGGATCCAAAAGGTATCAAGACCAAATATGATCAAATAGTTGTTGTATCATATGAGGGCTTTCCAAAATGGCCAAAAACATCACCAAACTCAACTTGAGTCATGAGATATGACAATGGCAATATGCCTTGCTAAAAACTGCCAAGACTAGGCAGAATTTTGCATTTTTGCTCGATTTGGCAAAATCAGATAATTCCAAGCCTTGTCATCACTCTGGACACATCTGAGGATCAAATCTAAAGGGAACAAACACCGATCCATGCCTCCAAAGTCTTTGGAATAAGAAGTAGAATGCCAAACATAGAAATCCCTAAAAGAGGGACAAGACTCCAATTTTGGATTGGAGCATTTAATGGATGCTTAGAGGTGGCATAGACTGACACATTTGCAACTGAATTCAGTCAAGAATGATCCAACAACTAGGGAACCAAATGCCTGTGCCCTAACCTCTAGTCAATGGCTAGAGGAGACTTGGCTTCTCATTGATCAACATTGGCCAAACCTCTGCTGCAATTGCCATTCACTATTGATCCCAAAACAAACTTGATTTACTATAAATAGAGCTCATTTGTGCTCAGTTTGAGTACACCAAAGCCATCAAACAGATGCTTTCCTCAAAATCCCTCTCTTTAGGCAAAAATACCTTCTTTAGCAAGGTAACTCTGAATTTTTGAGTTTGAGAGCAATTCCAATCAAACCAATCACACACACACCTCATAAATATCATATGTAGGTGATCCAAACTCACACAAGTGACCTGTAATCCTCAAATCACAAAGTCACTTCTCAAATCCTCAAAATAGGCCTTTTGTACGTTTTTCAAGCCATGTCTTGATTCAGTCACTTTCCAAACCAAATAAAACCTCAAACACACTCCAAATATCATCCTTGAACTGTCCTAAATGGTTCCCCCCATCTGGAACACCATTTGAGAGAGTTGTTATTTTGGTCATTTTAACCCCTTTTGCAAGAAAGGGCCAGTTTGTGTTTTCGCAGGTTCCAGCTGATTCCTCTCATCCTAAAAGCTTTTAAGGGATCATTTGAGAGTGTCCAAAGCATCAAACCATTTCTGGAACAAGAAACTTGTCAGATTGCACAAAATCTCCAAAAGCTCAAAAGAGAGGTAAACATCATGCCTTGAATCTTCCAAAACATGCATTGCTTTGAAGTCCACTGATCATGCACACCTCATACATGTTATATATGTTGTGTTTGAACCAATTCATCATGTAATTCATGCCTGTACCAAAGTGTAGCATAGAAAATGCAATTATAGGCTTATTTCAAAACCACTATCGGATTTTGAGGAGGGATCATGATCTGGAAAAAATACCACCACCATTGGATTCCTTGTGAAATTCTAGGCCAGATGCATATAAACTTTGTCTCAAACCATGGAGAAATGAGAAAGTTATGACTTTCACGTTTCTGAGCCAAAACTTACATTGCCTTGCCTTGGCCAGGCCTAGAAACCAAGGCAAGCCTTGTGTATTTGTTGGTTTGTTTCAAGCAATGGATGTATCACCACCCCAGTGGTAAGGCGCGCGCCCTATAACCTTGAGGTCGTGGGTTCAAACCCCACCCATGCCATTTTGTGTTATTTCACTTTTTTACTATTTTTCCAAATATTTTCATGTTTTGTTAATTAATTGGAAAATTAATAAATCCTTCAATTTTAATTATTTTTTATTGGTTCTTTTTGCAAAAAATCACAAAAATGTTGAAATATTTTTTTCACAAAAAAATTAAATTTATATTAGTTATTTAATATAATTAGTATTTTTGTGAATAAATTCCTTTTTAATTGTTTTTAAACATTTTAAAAGTGAATATTTACCTTGAAAATCAAAACCAAATGAGTTTTAATATCTCTTGTGATTAAAAACTCATTTTTCAAACCTTAAACAAAAATCACAAGTGGTTTATTCAAACTTATTTGGTATTTTTATCATTTTATTTGATTTTCTTTAAATGTTTACTTTTAAAAGAAAACAAATTAGGGTTTCTTTGATTTTCACCCACACAAAACATTTTCAAACACTCATGGGCCTCTAATAGAGTGTAAGACCCAACCCTTTGTAAATACAAAACCATTTTGGGCCTCACTTATTGTATAAGTCCCGTTGTATTTTCAAAAGTTCGGCGCGGTTATCGCCCGGGAAAAATAAACCATCTGGGCCTACCCTCGCGTTATAAGCCCCATTTATTTTCTTCAAATCACCTTCGGGTCTCTAATAGAGTGTAAGACCTAACCCCCTTTTAACCAAAACTATTTTGGGTCTCAGATATTGTATAAGTCCCTCTGCGTTAAAAGAAAAAAACCTCGGCGTGATCGCCAGTTCAAAAATCAAATCATCTGGGCCTACCCTCGTGTTGTAAGCCCCATTCATTTTCTTTAAAAACTTGGGCCTCTTGAGAGAGTATAACACCCATTCCCTTGTACAGAAAACCTTTTTCGGGTCTCAGTCACTTGTATAAGTCCCTGTACAAACAACAGTGCGATCACTGATAAAACCTTGGGCCTCTCCTTGAGCTGTAAGCCCCAACAAACTTTTCAAAGCACTTTCTCATTTGATTTTGAATATGCTGTTGTTTTCAATCTTTCTTTATTGAACAACTAAAAAAATAGCATGGAAGCTCTACAACCGAGTAAGTGTTTACTCGCTTTCATTTACCGCTTTCATATGTATATAACTGTATTGTGGGGCTGTTTCACTGTAAGTCTTCTTTCATAAACTCATATCAACTGTGTAATAATAGTATAGATATTTAGAGTTTCCCCGACAACTACGTCTAGCATTAAGCCCGTTGATCACTCTTAAAAGTAGACAAAACTAGATCCCCCATAGAAGCACCAGATACAGTCTTCTCTTCGGCTGTCCTCCTTAGAAATTATCAAAGAAACTCTATTCCCCAGAGATGATCTTTTCTCCGTGAATGGCATCTCTTGAGTTTCTTCCAAATTCTCGAACTTTCCTGGCTTGATCTATTCTCTATGAATAGCCTATCTTGAATTTCTCGGGGTTTGGGGACCCACAGGCTTCCTAAAAGCATCCCCGCCTCCTCTTGGGCATTGTTCAAGGACCCGTCGGCTTCTTAGAAGTATTCACAGCCTCCTCTTAGGCTTCATATAATGATTTCTTCCTCCGAGAAGATAGCCGCCTCTTGGGCTTAGTAAAAATTGTCCCCCGGCTTCTTAAAAGTTTCCAGCCTCCTCTTGGGCTTCGTACAAATTGTCCCGACGACCTCCTAGAGGTATAAGAACAGAAATTAGTCATCTTAATAGAACAGTCTTTCAAAGAGTCTAGATCTTACTATTACTGTTCCTTAAGCATAGTACAAAAGATAAAACCCGTAGACTCGGACAATCTCCATACCCTTGGTATTCCCCGTTTCCTTAAAGAACAGGAAATAACCCCGATCCTCCGATCAAATCCATGAGTGCGACATTGCTCATATAAGAGCTGATTTTCTCTTTAAACCCACATACTGGACCTGTCACTCAACTGAAACAGTAACCACAGCCTCCATCTCGGGCTTCGTACGAGATACTACAAAAGACTCTCTTGTTGAGTCACCCTTTTAGCCTCCATCTCGGGCTTCGTACGAGATACTATAAAAGACTCTCTTGTTGAGTCGCCCTTTTAGCCTCCATCTCGGGCTTCATACGAGATACCATAAACGATTCTCTGGTTGAGTCAAAAACCTTTTAGCCTTTCTCTCAGGCTTCGTACGAGACACATAAAAACTCCCTCTTGTTGGGTCATTAGCCTCCTCTTAGGCTTTGTATAAGAAAAACCCGGTTGAGTCAATCAACCTTTTAGCATCAAAGTTGTGCCTTGTTCACAGTATACAACATCAATAACTCTTTTCCCTTCATCTAACTGGCTGTAAGCCGCAAGCCTCTAAATCATTTACATCCATGCCACTGTCCCTCTTTTAGCATGAGAAATTTCTAAGGAAAGATGGCATTGCTCAACACTGAGTTAAAGTCTTCTCCTTCAGGTCAAAAATCCCCTATAAAGGAAATTATAGCATTGCTGGATTCACATATCCCAATTAAAGTAATTCTCCTTTATAATCAGTCACCCAACAGTTGTGACAAACACCCTCTTTAGAGATGACAAATTCTCTCTAAATTCGACCCCATTTTAGCTTCACATCTTGGGTTTTGAACAAGATACAAATAGACCCTTTAGCTTCATATCTTGGGCTTTGAACAAGATACAAACCACCTTTCGCTTCACGTCTTGGGCTTTGAACAAGACACCAAAACACCATTTCCTCCCATAGAATAGGAGGAACTACGACCGCTCTGATTTCCCTGTTTCGGTAAACGGGAATACGTAGGCATAAGATTGAAAGAAAAATCTTAGCGAGCACACTAACCAAAAAACCTAATGTCCCCTACCTTCACCCAATCTGGCGCAGTATCCTAACAAATCCCCCATGAACAATCCCAGTATTTCATTCTGAACAAAGTAAGAAGAAAGAAGCCCCATTACCATATAGCATCCGTAACCTAACAGACCGCTGTTTAAACTCAGTATGCAAGCAGGGTTAGTTGGAGACATCTATTTCCCTTCCTTAGTCAGCTCAATAGGATAAAAAATGAATCGACCTGTAGTACCCCATAGCGACAGTGCTTAAGAACCACGTCCCAGAATCGCTCGCTACAATGTGCATCAAACACAATTCTTCCTATATTTTATCCTTATAAATGAATTAGAGAATTTACATCAAAGGCTAATAGCTAACATTGTTTAAATCAAATACAATACGTGCATCAAAAGCCAATATTATTGATTTCATAATGTGCATCAAACACAATATCCTATACATCAAACACAATATGTGCATCAAAAGCCAAAATTATTGTTCACATTATGTGCATCAAAAGCCAAAAATATGTGCATCAAAAAATATGCTGAGGAATGTTTCTGATATATCAAACAACAGTAGGACCCTTAAGCGCATTGTGGATATACGCCCAACGTTTACGAAGATCTAGAAAGTCCTCAACGGGGAATGGGGTTTGGTCGTTAAACATCTACATAAGAAAGAGAAAAAAATTAAATATCATGCATGATAATAATTCAATAGTCAACTTATATATTAATATATGTAAACATTTTATGACATATATACCTTATCACATGAATCAACAATGCCGGCAAGGACAATGTTTAACATGTGTTTCATGACATAATACCCACACTCGTAACTCCCGGTGTAGCGAGCAATTTTGGACGCGGTTCTTAAGCGCTGGTCGCTCTCTGCGGTTTGAGCTTTAAACTACAGGTCGATTAATTTTTTATCCTATTGTGAGCTGAATAAGGAAGGAAAATAGATGTCTCCAATAACCCTACTTGCATACTGAGTTTAAACAGCGGTCTGTTAGGTTACAGATGCTATCAATGTGGGGGGGCCTTGTACTGGTTATTTGTATTTTCGCCAATACTGTTTTCTTTCTTTTGACTTGGGCAGAAGGTTTCTGGCGGGGAACTAGGATTAGGATGTTAGGACTGATGCTTTTTGAATTACTGCTTTTGATATGGGATTTGGTTTTTTTGTTGAGTGTGCTCGCTAAGATCTTTTCTTTCGATCTTATGCCTACGTATTCCCGTTTACCGAAACAGGGAAATCAGAGCGTTCGTAGTTCCTCCTAATCTATGGGAGGAAATTGGGGTTTTTGGTGTCTTGTTCAAGGCCCAAGACGTGAAGTGTAAGGTTGTTTGTATCTTGTTCAAAGCCCAAGATGTGAAGCTGAAGAGTTTATTTGTATCTTGTTCAAAGCCCAAGATATGAAGCTGAAAAGTCTATTTGTGTCTTGTTCAAAGCCCAAGACGTGAAGCTGAAGGACCTTGACTTTAGAGAGAATTTGTCATCTCTAAAGAAGGGTTTGTCTGTCACAACTGTTGGGTGACTGGTTATAAAGGGAGGATTACTTTAACCGGGATACGTGGATCCTAGCAATGCCATAATTTCCTTTATAGGGTAGTTTTGACCTGAAGGAGAAGACTTTAACTCAGTGTAGAGCAATGCTATCTTTCCTTAGGAATTTCTCATGCTAAAAGAGGGACAGTGGCATGGATATAGATGATCCAGAGGCTTGCCGCTTACAACGATTAGATGAAAAGGAAGGAGTTGTTGATGTTTGTGTATTGTGAATGAGGCACATCTTTGATGCTAAAAGGTTGATTGGATCAACCAGTGGTTTTCTTATACACAGCCTAAGAGGAGGCTAAAAAGGTGTCTCGTACAAAGCCCGAGAGAGAGGCCAAAAGGGATTGATCCTACAAGGGGATCTTTTATACTCAACAAGAGAGTGTTTTTGTATCTCGTACAAAGCCCGAGATGGAGGCGAAAAGGTTTTTGACCCGACGATGGAGTCTTTTGGGTATCTCGTATCAAGCCCGAGATGGAGGCGATTGTGTTTGTTTGGCTCAATAAAAACCTTTTTGTATCTCGTACAAATCCCGAGATGGAGGCTGAAAGAGTGATTGACTCAACGAGGGAGTCATTTATGTGTCTCATACAAAGCCCGAGAGAGAGGCTAAATGTTGTTTGACTCCACTGGGGAATCTTTTGGTATCTCGTATAAAGCCCGAGATGGAGGCAAAAATTGTTAGCTCTGCTGGGGAGAATCATTGTACAAAGTCCAAGAGGAGGCTAAATTCTGCTAGGGGAAATCATTATACAAAGCCTAAGAGGAGGCTAAAATGGTTTGCTCCGCTGGGGAGAATCATTGTACAAAGCCCAAGAGGAGGCTGATGGTTACTGTCTCAGTTAAGTGACAGGTCCAGTATACTGATTTTGAAAGAGAAAATTAGTTCTTATATGAGCAACCCTGTACTCAGGGATTTGATTCCAGGGGTTCGGGTTATTCCTGTTCTTTAAGGAAGCGAGAAATCCGAAAGGTATCGAGACTGTCTGAGTCTGCGGGTTTCCTTCCTAGTTAACGAAGGGGTCACTTGAGAATGTCTTTGAGACTCAAGGAGATTAGACTGTCTAAGTCTAGAGTTTCATCTTTTGTACTATGTTTTGAGGAACAGTAGCAGACTCTAAGAAAGGACTGTTCTATGAAGATGATTAAGTTCTGTTCCTATACCTCTAGGAGGTCGTCGGGACAATTTGTACGAAGCCCAAGAGGAGGCTGGAAGCTTTTAAGAAGCCGAAAGGTCCTTGTACTAAGCCCAAGAGGAGGCTATCATTCCCGGAGGAAGAGATCATTATACGAAGCCTAAGAGGAGGCTGTGAATACTTCTAAGAAGCCGTAGGGTCCTTGTACTAAGCCCAAGAGGAGGCGGGGTTGCTTTTAGGAAGCCTGTGGGTCCTTGTACGATGCCCGAGAGGAGGTCGATGCTTTTAAGAAGCCGATGGGTCCCCAAACCCCGAGAAAGTCAAGGCAATGCTATTCACCGAGAATAGATCAAGGTCAGGACAGTTCGAGAATTTGGAAGAAACTCAAAGATGCCATTCACGGAGAATACACTCATCTTGGGGAGTAGAGTTTCTTGACGATTCCTAATGAGGACAGCCTGAGAGAGGACTGTATCTGGTGATCCTATTTGGGGATCTAGGCGTCTATTTCTACGAACTAACGAAACGGCGTCACCTAGTTCTAGACGTAGTTGCCGGGGAAACTCTAAATATCTATACTATTATTACACAGTAGATATGAGTTTATGAAAGGAGACTTACAGTGAGCAGCCCCACAATACAGTTATATATATGAAAGCAGTAAATGAAAGCGATAACCACTTACTCTGTTGTAGTGCTTCCATGCTGTTTGGTTAGTTGTTCAACAAAGAAAGATTGAAAACAACAGTATATTCAAAATCAAAGGAGAAAGTGCTTTGACAAAGAAAGATTTGGGGCTTACAGCTCAAGGAGAGGCCCAGGGTTTTATCAGTGAGCGCACTGTTGAATTTGTACAGAGGGACTTATACAAGTGACTGTGGCCCAAAATGTTTTCTGTACAAAGGGATGGGTCTTACACTCTCTCAAGAGGCCCAAAAAGTTTAAAGAAAAAGAGTGGGGCTTATAACATGGGGGTAGGCCCAATTGATTTTTTCGTTTAAAATGGCGATCGCGCCAAGGTTTTCTTTTAACGCAGAGGGACTTATACAATAAGTGAGGCCCAAAAGGTTTTGGTTAAAAAAGGATTGGGTCTTACACTCTATTAGAGGCCCAAAGTGCTTGAAAAAGAAGTGGGTCTTACTACTCGAGGGTAGGCCCGAGGTTATTTTTCAAAAGGCGACGTGCGCTTCGTTTATTTTTGACGGTATCGGGACTTATACAATACACTGAGGCCCAAAATGGTTTGGTCAAAAAAGGATTGGGTCTTACACTCTATTAGAGGCCCAAAGTGCTTTGAAAATGATCTATGAGGGTTGAATTAATCCAAAACTCTAATTTGTTTTCAAAAATGTATTTAATTGAATAAAAATTCAATTAAAATGATCAAAATTATTTAACATATGAAAAACAAATTGTGATCTTGGATTAATGCTTCAAAAATTAAGTATTGACCTACAAAATAATTAGAAAGCATTAAAAGTTGCAAAATCAAGGTAAAAAAAATATTTTAAATGTCAAAAATAATTAAAACATTAATTCTTTGCAAAAATATCAATTATACAAAATAAATAATATTTTTGGGATTTTTTGATAAAATAAAATATTTTATCATTTTTGTGAATTATTAAAAAAAGAATCAACTCAAAATCATTAAAACTCAGAGAGAAATTAATTTTTGAATCAATTAAATAAAATCACAAAATTCAAATATTTGAATTTGAGAGAAATGGCGCCAAGAACAGCTGAAGAACACACGCGTTTTTCAGTTTTGCCCTGATTTGCATTTTCTATCCAATCTCACTGAATACTTGATTATATCATGCAATCCACATATCATTATGCTCGCCTCAACCTCACGATCATGTCTATGTCCATTAATTTCATTTAAATTAAACATACAATAAGAAATCACGAAGAAACCCCAAGAACCCTAATTTCTGCCTGAAGGCTAGGATTTTTGATACACGATTCAAACAATGCAATTAATTAAGGGGAAACATTCCATGCATGATTATGAACATATGGCCAAATTATTGTGCAACAAAAATTGTGTGGATCATAGAGTTAGAAGAGCTCATGCTTACCACTTACAGCTGGTGATCGTGATTTGTGTAGGAGGTGTTACAGTTGTGTTATGATGATCTGAATAGCTTCCCTATACCCTATGGAGTGTGTTTGATTGCTTGGACTTGATTGAAATTGGCTGAATCATTTCATGGCATCTCAACTGCACTTTGGTTAAAACCTTGAGCAATTGACTGGTGATTCTGAGAAATCAGTGTTCCAGTTATTGTTTAAGTGTTTGATCAGCTCATATGTGATGTATATGAGGTGTGTGTGTGATTGGTTTGGTTGGAAAAGCTCTCAAACTCAAAACCCGATAGTTACCTTGCTAAGAAAGGCATTTTTGCCAAGAGAAAGAGATTTTGAGAAAGGCAAGTGTTGTAGGCCTTGGTGTGCTCAAACTGATCACAAAGGAGCTCTATTTATAGTAGAGCAAGTTTGTTTTGGGATCCACAGTGAATGGCAACTGCAGCAGAGGTTTGTTCAATGTTGGCCAATGGAAATGCAAGTCTCCTCTAGCCATTGACTAGAGGTTAGGGCACAGAGCTTTGGTTCCCTACTTGTTGGAGGAATCTTGACTGAATTCAGTTGTAAATGTGTCAGTCCATGCCACCTCTAAGCATCTATTAAATGCTTGAATCCAAAATTGGAGTCTTGTCCCTCTTTTAGGGATTTCTAGGTTTGGCATGCTACTTCTTGTTCCAAGGACTTTGGAGGCTTGGTTCAGTGATTGTCCCCTTTAGATTCAATCCTCTGAGGTGTCCAAGTGGATAGGAGCATTTGAATTTGGCTGATTTTGGCAAATCGAGCCAAATTGCAAATTCTGTCTTGCCTTTGACAGATTTCAGCAAGGCAACTTTCCAATGTCATATCTCATGACTCAAATTGAATTTGGCAAAGTTCTTGGCCATTTTGGAAAGCCCTTACATGATACAACAACTGTTTGAACATGTTTGGTTTTGATCTCTTTTGAAACCAAGTGAAAAATCCCTCTACATTTGGCAAAAAGTGAAGGCAAATCTGTCTTAGTGAAATTTTCACTAAGTGTTGAAACAAAGTGACTTTTCTTGATTTTGATCACTCCATAACTCAAAATCCATGAGGAATTTGGACATAACTTAGTATGAAGTTTTTGTAGAGGGTAATGTGATCTACAAATCAATCTTTGAATGGGGCACAATGGCCTTGTGGTTTAGGAGTTATGGTCCTCCAAAGTTGGTGCATTAGTGGTACTTTTTTCATAACTTGGACATTTTTCTAAGTTTTATGGTTACCCCTTTTACAAGTTATCCAACTTTTCTTGATTTTTCTTGATGAATGATGATTCAAATCATACATAAACATCATTTTAGGGTTAAAAATCCATTTTGGTGAAAAATCTCAAAAAATCAAAGTTGACTTTTGTGCACAGTTGACTTTTTATCAAATGAATTCCAAACTGTGCAATTCCTTAGGAAATCATGCCCTTGACCTAAATCAAACTTGATGGACATGTTCCATGGGTGTCATAGGGTATATTGAGACATGTCTTAGGGCTTGGGAGCATGTCCTGGTCAAAAGTCAAAGTTACAGTTGACTTTTTCCGCAAAACCCTAACTGTGGTGCAGATGAAACTGAGACTTGTTGCTCAAGCTTCTTGGATTAATACATTGTTCCAAATGGATCAACATAGGTCATTTGAGACCCTCAAACCCTCTCTTGAGGTCTTGGTTCATGATTTGCACCAAAAGTCAACTTAGGTGTGAATTAGGTCAAGAAACCCTAATTCCTGTTTTTTGATGTATGCATCCCAGGAGGCAAAATTGACTTGGTGATTGGGTCCATGAGGTTCCATGGAGTATATTAGGTTATGTTTTGGATCATTGGCTCATGCCCAGAGGAAATTTTCCCTCTGGAGGCCCTGGTCGACCAAAACCCTAATTCGGTGACACTGGCGATCTTGAGGCTTGATCCACCTAGAAGGGAGCATCCTTGTGCTTAATCCTTGAAGTGGGAGTCCTTTTTGATCCATTGTGAATGTTTGAGAGGTTAGAAAAATTGAAGATCATGTCATTCCTTGACTGATCCTTTGTCTAAGAACTCAAAGAGGGCTTGAAACCCTAATTTTGATTGTAGTGAGTGCTCACCCATCTTTGGGGAGACTGACAAGGTAGGATGATTCGCCCATATTATGATGATGATTTGCACAATGATGGGAAATCTTAGTGGTCAAAATTTGGGGTATGACAGATGCTCCTATTTAATCATCTTGGACCCGAAGGTGTGAATGACGAAAGTATTCGGGCATTCGGGGTGCAAGAGGATTAAATATCGGAATACCCAAAATTTTGATGGTGGTTATGAATGACAGCTTGCGCATTCATCCTTTTTTTTTTGCTAAGCAATGATGCTTAGAAAAGGTAAACTTCCCCTCGATCCTGGTCTTCAGCCAAGGAACTAGTCTCAGTTTTCTTTTGAAATAAACTTCCCCTCGATCCTGGTTTCCTACCAAGGAACTGGTCTTAGTTTCTGGATTGAAACTTCCCCTCGATCCTGGTTTCCTACCAAGGAACTGGTCTAAGTTTCTGATTTAAACTTCCCCTCGATCCTGGTTTCCTACCAAGGAACTGGTCTTAGTTCTGGATTTAAACTTCCCCTTGATCCTGGTTTCCTACCAAGGAACTGGTCTAAGTTTCTGATGTCAACTTCCCCTCGATCCTGGTTTCCCACCAAGGAACTGGTCTCAGTTTTCTGGATTTAAACTTCCCCTCGATCCTGGTTTCCTACCAAGGAACTGGTCTAAGATTCTGATTAAAACTTCCCCTCGATCCTGGTTTCCTACCAAGGAACTGGTCTTAGTTTCTGATTTAAACTTCCCCTCGATCCTGGTTTCCTACCAAGGAACTGGTCTAAGTTTCTTTTGTCAATAGACTTAATTGACAAGGGACGCTATGCGTAGCGGTTTTCCTCCAAACTTCTCGCCGAATTTTCCTGGGGAGATGCCATTTGAGCGGAAAAAACCTTTGATGTCAGACTTGCTGGGGAACCCAGTCGTCTGAGTTGTAGAGTTGCACAAACTTCTTTGTTGGAGACGCCATTTGTTTCTACTGGGGGAAAGCAGGTCTCTTGAGAGACTGTTGTTGCTTGGGATCTTACATCATACTTTTCTCGGGATCTTCCCGGAGAAATGCCATATGACGGGGTCCAATTTTGAGGTGCCGATGACCTTTTCATCAGCGATTTTTTGGAGAATGGCAGCTGTACTGCCAAATCTCTGCTTAAAGGGGCTTTCTATGTGGATTTTCCTTAATCCGGGAAAGCAAGGATATCATCTTCAATGGCGAAGAGTGACATCTGTAGAAAGCTTCTCTGGTTTTTCAGAGGTTCAAGTTATTAAAGTGGTCAAGGGCCAATTTCAATCCAGAAATAAACTGGAGGAGAGAGATTGTTCGACGCAACCTTTCCTAACGAGGAAAGAACTGACAACTCGATTGAGAGGATTGTTATCACTAGGGGACAAGACCGACTAGAGTGATAGTGATGCAATATGAAATGTGAATGCAAATCAATAATGCATGATGTATGTATGTGTATGCTGACAAAACTGACGCGACACACAAACTAAAAGATGAACATGACTGGATACTCGGCCATTGCGGGGCGTGTAGAGATATCGTTGGTTCAAGATAGCAATTCCACCTTGCTTAGGAGAGATAGTCCCTGCTGGGAACTATGTTGATCGGGCTTAGGAGATAAGAACTCAGCCGATGTGTGTCAGACGAAACAAGGTCTCTGACACAATTGATCCCTTCATTTAGGCGTACTGGGCCTAGAAGGAGTACTTTGATTCTGCACTTTGAAGTTCGCTTACTTCTGGAGAAGCGGTTGATGCTCTTTTGATGTTCAACAGTCAAAAGAAATTACCAACTTTATTTTAAAAGCATAAAAAGTTTTAACAAGTAAATTCATTTTTGTTTTATTTCAAGAATCGTTAACCAAGTTAAAAACGTCGTTCTGTAAAGCTAAAACAAATAAGAATTACAAACAAAAGCACAAAGGCTCAAATTTTATTGATAGGATGGAGATCAGCCAAACGCATGATTCCAAAGAGTGTATACAAAGTTAGAAAATGGTAATTTACAGGGAAAAGGGCTACGTTGAAACATAACGACCACTATCCTTCTACTAACTTTGAATTCGGGGCATCCTGAGCTTTTGTCGAAGATGACCTTGACTGGAGTTTTCCTCCGATGGATGGTGTAACTGCTGCTGCTGAGGGACTTGCCTCTGTTGAACATAGTTACTTGCCATTATCCCTAATTTTTGCCTGGATTGTACTTTGATGTTTCCAATCCACCGGGATGATTTTTTTTCATGTCTCTAACTTTTGCCTGGACCGCCCTTTCGGGTTTTCAATCCACCGAGACGTTTTTTTTTTAGTTTAGGCGAAGTATTTCTTGACTACATCAACATTTGTGGGGTAGGAAAATTCCTCTCCGTCCATGGTTGCAAGTCTCAAGGCGCCGCCTGAGAAAGCTTTCGTGACCACATAGGGGCCATCATAATTCGGGGTCCATTTGCCCCGAGAATCAGTGAGAAATGATTGTATCTTCTTGAGCACGAGGTCTCCTTTTCTGAAGACACGAGGTCGGACCTTTTTGTTAAACGCCCTCTTCATTCTCTGTTGATACAACTGACCGTGGCATAGTGCCGTGATTCGCTTTTCTTCGACCAGGTTTAATTCGTCGTGTCGGCTTTGACACCATTCAGCTTCTGTAAGCTTAGCTTCCATCAATACCCAAATTGATGGGATCTCTACTTCTATGGGGAGAACTGCCTCCATGCCATATACTAGAGAGAAAGGGGTAGCCCCTGTTGAAGTGCGGACAACTGTGCGATAACCGTGAAGAGCAAAGGGCAGCATCTCGTGCCAGTCTTTGTAGGTTACAACCATCTTTTGAACGATCTTCTTTATGTTCTTATTGGCCGATTTTACCGCTCCGTTCATCTTGGGTCGGTAGGGAAATGAGTTATGGTGTTCGATCTTGAACTCTGCACACAACTCTTTCATCATCTTATTGTCAAGTTAGATCCATTATCAGTAATGATCTGGCTTGGAACACCATAACGGCAGATGATATTTTGTTTGATAAATCAGACCACCACTTGGCGGGTTACATTGGCGAATGACGCCGCTTCGACCCACTTGGTGAAGTAGTCAATGGCTACTAGAATGAACCGATGTCCGTTTGAAGCCTTAGGCTCAATCATGCCAATCATGTCGATTCCCCATATGAAAAAAGGCCATGGGGAAGAAAGAACTTTGAGATGTGATGGCGGTACATGAATTTTGTCCGAGTATATCTGACACTTGTGACACCTCCTCATGTACTTGTAGCAATCGGATTCCATGGTCAACCAGTAGTACCCTGCTCTCAGAATTTTTCTCGCCATTGTGTGTCCGTTGGCATGAGTGCCAAAGGATCCTTCATGAATTTCTTTCATAAGCATGTCTGCTTCTGGTCTGTCAACGCATCGGAGCAAGACCATGTCAAAATTTCTCTTATAGAGAGTGTCACCGCTCAGGAAGAAGTTTCCAGCCAATCTTCTGAGGGTTTTTCTATCTTTTCTGAGTGCCCCAGATGGGTACTCCAGTTTCTGAAGGAAGCATTTGATATCGTGATACCAAGGTTTGTCGTCTATGACTGCTTCAATCGTGAAGACGTAAGCGGGCCTTTCAAGGCGCATTATGTCGATCTTAGGTATGTCATTCCATTGACCTATACTAATCATGGAAGAGATAGTGGCTAATGCATCAGCCATGTGATTCTCATCACGAGGGATGTGATAAAACTCAACTCTGTTGAAGAAAGGTAGCAACCTTCTTGCATAGTCTTTGTAAGGAATCAATCCTGATTGGTATGTGTTCCAATCTCCTTTTATCTGATTGATAACCAAGGCTGAGTCGCCGTATACGTCCAAGTTTTTGATCCTTAAATCAATTGCTTCTTCGAGACCCATAATACAAGCTTCGTATTCGGCCTCGTTGTTTGTACACTTGAACGTAAGTCTGGCAGTGAAAGGAATATGGGTACCCTGAGGGGTAACAATGATTGCCCCAATTTCGTTCCCATAATGATTGACTGCTCCTTCAAAGATTAGTCCCCATTGGGAACCTAGTTCTGGCCCTTCACTGGGTAGCGATTCATCGCAATCTTTCATTTTTAGATACATGACATCTTCGTCTGGGAAGTTAAACCCGATTGATTCTTGATCGTCAATCGGTTGATGAGCCAAATGATCGGCTAAAATACTTCCCTTAACGGCTTTTTGAGCGTGGTACTCTATGTCATATTCTGATAACAGCATCTGCCAACGGGCAATTCTTCCCGTAAGAGCAGGCTTTTCGAAAACGTACTTGATTGGATCCATTTCGGAGACCAACCAAGTAGTATGACGAATCATGTACTGGCGAAGACGTTTGGCTGCCCAAGCCAAAGCGCAACAAGTTTTCTCGAGCATCGTGTACCGAGTTTCACAGTCGGTGAATTTCTTGCTCAAATAGTAGATGGCAGACTATTTCCGTTTGGTTTCGTCTTGTTGGCCAAGTACACATCCCATCGAGTCCTCTAGGACTGTGAGGTAAATGATCAGTGGTCTTCCTTCCACTGGAGGTGATAGAATCGGAGGATTCAACAGATATTCCTTAATACTGTCGAAGGCGGTTTGGCAATCTTCTGACCAAACGCAATCCTGGTTCTTTTTGAGTAATTTGAAAATCCGCGCACAAGTGGCGGTCATGAGGAATATGAATCTGGAGATGTAGTTCAAACGTCCCAAGAATCCTCTGACTTGTTTTTCAGTTTTCGGAGAAGGCATTTCTTGAATGGCCTTGACCTTGTCAGGATCAACTTCAATTCCTTTCTGGCTGACGATGAACCCTAGTAGTTTCCCTGAACGGACACCGAAGGTGCACTTGTTGGGATTCAAGCGGAGCTTGAACTTTCTTAAACGTTCGAACAATTTTGACAGATGTTCAACGTGTTCAATCTCTGTTTTTGATTTTGCAATCATATCATCGACATATACCTCGATTTCCTTATGTATCATGTCATGAAACAGAGTAGTCATGGCCCTTTGATAGGTTGCCCCGACGTTCTTCAAACCGAACGGCATAACCTTGTAACAAAAGGTACCCCATGGGGTGATAAACGAAGTTTTCTCCATGTCTTTCGGCGCCATTTTGATCTAGTTATAGCCCGAGAATCCATCCATGAAGGAGAAAACTTTGAACTTTGCTGTGCTGTCTACCAGCATGTCAATGTGTGGTAAAGGAAAGTCGTCCTTTGGACTTGCCTTGTTCAGATCCCTGTAATCAACACACATTCTGACCTTTCCGTCCTTTTTGGGAATGGGTACGATGTTGGCTAACCATTGAGGATATTCAGATGTAGCGAGGAAACCCGCGTCAATCTGTTTTTGTACCTCCTCTTTGATTTTGATGGCCATGTCCGGGTGAGTGCGTCTCAACCTTTGCTTTACTGACGGATATTCTGATCTCAACGATAAGTGATGTTCCACGATGCTGGTATCCAACCCTGGCATGTCCTGATAGGACCAAGCGAATACATCGGGAAATTCTCTGAGAAGCTTTATCAAATCCTCTCTGGCAGTTGGATTGAGCAGTGCTCCAATCCTGATTTCTTTTCTCTCTTGCTCCGAACCCAAGTTTACCGTTTCCAACGGTTCTTTGTGAGGTTCATTGAACCTTTCCTCTTGTCTGAGTAGTCGGGAGATCTCTTCTGGAATTTCGTTGTCATCTTCTTCTTCAGCCTCGAATAACGGGAACTCAAAGTTGGGAGAAGGCATTGAATCGTATATTTCAACGGGGTTTAAAACAAGCAATCTGCATGACGTGATGATTCGTGTTTAGAAGAGATAGAGAAAATGCAAGTGTGTGCAGTGTTTTTATTTTACTGCTTGTTTTTATTATTGAACGTTTTTTAGGATTACCATTTTCTGAAAAACGAAAAAGAGAAAACAGCAATTAATGCGGAAATTACAGAACGACGTTATTTTATTAATGAACAAGTCGATTCTTGAAACTACAGCTGTTGCACCCCAAATTTTACCCTCATTTTTTTTCTGCTAGTTGATGTTTTATTTATTTTTCTCTATATTTTAATTTAGTATTTATTTTTGTATTTTATTTGTTTTATTTTTAATTTAATTTCAATATGTTTCTTAATTTTATTTATATTTTATTTGTCCTATCTTTATCAATTTATAATTAATCTCATTTTATTTTTTTGCATTAGTTAATTTAGTTTACTATTTTTAATTAACACTTTTACTAATAGTTATTATCATTTAGCATGTTAAAATTAATTTAAAGAAAGGGTTTTCATTTCCATAAGCCATCGTGACCAAATGATACAAAACATTGGATTTATTTTTCATAACCAAGGACCAATAGGAAATGAGTATGGTTGTGTTGACTTTTCAACTCATTTGCCAACCAATGAGGAATTAGCATGTGGCGTACGAGAAAACAAAAACAACCAAATTGTTCTTCTCCTCGTCTTTGCTCGCGAATTCAGAAGTGGAAGAAGGAAAATCCAAGCAAACGCAAGCTCATCAATTCATATAAACCACTTCAATTCAAATCTTGGCGCGCTATGTTCAATTTGAGATCCTCCAAGGAGCAGTTCCATTTCAAGCTCTCAACTGTGTGGTTCATAAAAGTTGGTTCTGAGGATTTACCAAATTCAGCATTCAACCTGTCACCACCTGCGATACGCTCCACGCCATCTCCAACCTTTGCTTCATTTGTTATCTCTCTATATGACATCAAGTAAGGTGTTCTGAAGCCATACACAAAATTGTGAATCAGCACTGTAATTCTGAAACTTGCACAGCGCAATTGTCTCCAAGACATGGACCAATTTTGAAATTTCAAAAGAGACGTTGGCGCCTATTAAGCACACCACCTGTTTGATACTTGGACTTACCCAAGCCAGCACTCTGCCTATATAAAGGAGTTCAGCCTCAGTGCAAAGGACCAACAATTTTTCACAAAGCACTCTAAAAGTTTCTGAGTTTTGAGTTTTCACGAGCAAGAAAAGGAGAAGGTCTGCTTTGGAGTTTTTGCTAGTTCATAAAGGAGAGGTCAATATACGCTTGAAGGTGCAGTGGACATACTCCACTTGGTAACTACACTCTCCCTATTTAATATCCTTGCTCATGTATTATTGACATTATCATATCTGTTCATAACTGCTTGTGTAATGTGTTTGATGTTGCACCCATCCATAATGTGACAATGTGTATTTGAATTTGTTTAAACTCATGTCCATGGCATGATATCATAAAGTAAGATTTGGTTTGATTGTTTTGCTGATATATGGAGGTAGACATTTGCACTGCCTTTTGTTTTGGTTACTATGCCTGAAATTCATTGTAATGATAATGCACTTGATTTTGTTCACTAACTGGTTGCAAGTCTATGTGGTTTTATGGTGTGTTATACTGTCAAAACTTGGATGCATATAAGTACTAGTAAGCCCATGTTTGTTCTTGATGTTTGGAGGTTCTTATGAGAAGGAGTTGATAAGTATTGGCCATTTGTTGTTTTTCTGTCATCATTAATGTATATTCAGTTTGTGTACCTAAACTCATTGCCTTGTTTTGCATCCCAAGTCTTATTTAGATATTGATGCTTGTTGAGTTGTGTTTGTGAACATGGAAATTGTTTTTGGACTTGTTCTGTCACAGGGTTTACTGTTAGTAGTCATGTATTTATCTACATCTTGATATGCACAATTCTGACATGGCATGATCTTGTATTTTGGAACCAAGTTTGTTTTCTTTGTGCTTAAGGTTGATATTCTGAACTGTTAACTTGTTGATATGTGCAACTGTTCTGATTTATAGTTCTAAGTTATCGTGTCATGTGAGCTGGTATGAAAAGTAATATCTGTGTATTTAGTAGTAACTAACTGCTTGTGGACATAACTGCTGATGTGGTCTCTAATTAAACATTGTTTGTGGACTCATTGTTGACACAGTCATTACATTTCTGCTCCTATCTTGTTATGCACACGATTACCACACCATGTTCACACTCATGTCATCACCATTGATTGCTAAGTAGCATATATAACTCATGAGATGTATGTTTTTCTTTGTTAAATCTAGTATGTCTTTATGCCTATGTGATCTTATAATGATGCATTCCTTTGATATACCTTAAGCGCATATCTGCCATCATCATGCCATGCTTAGCATTAAGAACATAATTGTATGATTTCAGAAAGCCTCTAGGGTATATGTCTGATTTAAGAGTGACTCCAAGCTTGTTGTTTCTTTTGCTTGAAAACTTGTTTAATGAGCATTTGATTCTGTGTAGATTTTTTTTATTGCCCTTTTGTATTCACTTGGTATGCACCAATCTTTGAATCCTCTGAAAGTTACTTCTGCTTGTAATTTAGTTTGCTAGCTATTCTTGAATTGGAATGTCAATGTCATGATATGTGCCTCATAATGTATTAAATGCTATGAACTCAAATAATTTTCCTTGACCTTATATGTGCTTGGTCTGCCCTAACCTATCTCATGTGTTTACATGTTAAATTCATAACTTTGTCAATCACTTGATCTTCATTCCTATACTTCTATGCTGCCCTGCATTAAGTGTATTAAATCTTAAGACTGTTCTGATACATAAACTAGCTTAATTGCCATTTGGAACTGTGAGTTATATGTTTATTTGTTGGTTGCACTTCAGGTTGTTTTAAGTAGACTTCCTTTAACATGCTGCTGCTGTGGCTATGTTAGCTTTTATTGCTTTGTGCATTCATGTGTTTGCTGTTTTGATGTCCAATATGTATGATAAAGCACTTATTTGGTTTTTACATGAATATCCATGCTTGGTTTTGAAATATTAACTGTTGCTGCAGTGCTTGTTGGCCTATGAATTTTGTCTTATAAAGTATCTTATCTCATGAGCTAATCACTTTGTGAAATGTAGTTGCCCTGTTGATGTGTTATTTTCTGTCACTAACTGTTTGTGTTGTAATCATTGTTGCCTTTATTTCCTTAACACCTCTTGATACATCTCTGACCTATCTTTGTTTTAACCACTCTTTGTGATTTTGGACTTTGGATTGTCTTCTGAATTGGTTGCATCATGCCCTAACGTGTCCTTTGTTTTCTTGCATTTTAAATCTTGTCAATCGTGTGATTTGAACCCTATACAACCCTACTACACTGATCTGCATCTATTTGTTATTTATTAATTGTATTGCAAGCTGTTTTCATTTCACTAAATCTCCTTTAAGCATGAGGCACGATTACTGCTATGGTTGTGTTTGATTTTGTTAACTCACTGCCTTGTAATGACTTGATGATTATCCACTGTTGCTTGTTTTATTGTTAGTTTTCTTAACCATCGGATACGTGAATGCCTATTTTACAACAGCCCTGCTGTCTTGCATTTAGCATGTTAGTCTTGAAATGTTTTGATACATGAACCATCCATGCCATGCTGTCTTGGATTCCATGATCTTTATGTTTATTCATCAGTTATGTTGTTCATGAATCCCTTCATATATGTTGTATGCCTACTGCTGCCACGTTTGCTTATTTGCCATTGCATGAAATTTCCATCTGAATGTGGTATGTTAGCTCACTGCCTTGTAATGACATGATGAGGGTCTTCTGCTGTTGCTTTTTTTCTTAATCATTGGGACCATGTATGCCAGTTTTGAAACACCTTTGCTGTCTTTCACTAACATGTTAACTTTGAAAATGTTTGATATATGAAAACCAGCCTGCTAACTTCTGTTTCTTCTAAAATTCAACCCTGCCTTGCTGTTGTGGTTTCCATAATTTATATGTTGGTTTATCGGTTGTGTCCAAATTGAATGTGCTTCATGTGTTTGCTGCTGCCATGATATTCTGAATCCTTATCTGTATGCTGCCATGTGAATTTGTTGCCTTACATGTTCTTGTTCTTATTTTGTGTAATATAATTGCTTTAATGATTTGTTGCTACTAATTGCATCAGACTTTGATTTAACCTCTTGCCCTCTTGCATTTTGGAAACAATCAATCTTGTCACTCATATTGTTTTTTAGAACAGTTATGCTATACTCCTTTTAACCATGCCCAAATCTTAGGAATGCTTTCATACCTGAAATTAACTTAATTGCCATGATGTGTTGCTTAATCTATAGATTAAAACTCCCTTGAAATTGTTTCATGCCAAGCTATTCAGCGCCGGTTTGGTCGAAGCTTGCCATGATGCTTGTGAAGAGTGTGATGGTGTTAGTGAAGGATGTTCGTTAGTACAAGGTGACATTCAGCGCTTGATTAACGAAGGTTTCTTACAGGTTTTCAGGAAGGAAGACAGAATAGCGGTGATTGAGCCGGTATTCAACTTGCCAAAACAAGTACAGTTGTTTATCGAAGAAGAGTACCCCTCAGTAGTCCCGGTGTTCAACAATCCAGGGGAAAATACTGTGAGTCCTGTTTTTAAACAATCAGTTCCGAGATTTAAAAGGCCTGAAGCTGCTGTTCCTGTTAATCGTGCTAGGCAAAATAACTTCCCAAAACCAGTTTCCATTCAGGTTCAGAGGAACCAAAGCAGTGCCCTGGATTTATGAGGATATCACAGGTGAAAGAAAGAAAGAAGAAATGACCCCAAGGAAAGAGGTGGGGGTCGTGATAGAAGAACCGGTCCCGAGGAAAGAGGTGGGGGCCGATGAGAAGAACGTGTCTAATATAGCAGGGGCAGGGAGAATGATGAGAAGTGGAAGGATTTGTCCCCCTGTGAACATGGAAACATCCAGAAAAGAAGGTGTTAGTCATGTACCTACCAACGATAAAGGAAAGGAGGTAATCTCCAAAGAGGACGATGAAGAGTTCCTTAGAATAATAAAAAGAAGTGACTATAGGATTGTGGATCAGCTCCATTAAACCCCGTCAAAGATTTCTGTTTTGTCTCTATTGATTAATTCACCGGCTCACCGATCTGCGCTGCAGAAGGTTTTGGCTCAGGCTCACGTGGCTCAAGATATCACTACCGGACAGTTTGATCACATTGTTGCTAACATTACCGCCTGTAATACCCTCAGTTTCAGTGAGGAAGAGTTAACCCGAGCAGGCCGGAAGCATAATCTTGCTCTGCATATATCCATGACATGTCAAGAAGATACATTGGCTAGAGTCCTCGTGGATACAGGGTCCTCTCTGAATGTCTTACCAAAGAGAACTCTTGATAAATTGGCATACAAAGGAGGAGTCATGAGACCCACTTCGTTGATTGTCAAAGCTTTTGATGGTTCACGAAGGTCTGTTATGGGGGAGATAGAGCTCCCAGTGTTGATTGGACCTCAGGAGTTTAATATTCTGTTTCAAATTCTGGACATCAATCCTGCTTATAGCTGTTTGCTCGGAAGACCTTGGATCCATGAAGCAGGTGCTGTGACCTCTACGTTGCATCAGAAGATGAAGTTCGTAGCTGATGATAGGTTAGTTATCATACATGGTGAGGAGGATTTGATGGTCAGTAACCTGTCCTCATTTCGCTACATTGAGGCTGACGAAGATACGTTAGAAACCTCTTTCCAAGCTTTGGAAATAGCCAATGCAGTTATGATCGACAACGAGAAGCCGGTAGTTCCAGAGTATCCATCGTTTGCTTCGTATAAGAGTATCCAGTCCGCCCTTCAGGAAGGCGTGCCTGTGGGATGGGGCGAAGTCATCGAGATCGAGAAGAGGGACCGACATCAGGGGTTGGGTTACAAACCAACTCCAGAAGATGAAACTGCTTCAAGAATGAGAAGAAAGACGAAGACTGTGCAAGAGATATTTATCAAAGGTGGACATCAGGTCCACGCAATCATTGGAAGCGCTGAAGAGGAAGAAGACATTGATCATCTGGTTTTTCGCCAAGAGGGTGCTTTGAGCAATTGGGAGGCTATAGAGATCCCAACTGTGTACCCGGAACCAGAGTAACTTGTTTTGATTTGTTGTTTTCATTTCCCTAGTCTTACCCAAAGCTAGTGGATTATTTTGTATGGGCCTCCGTTTTCAATATTAATCAATGAAATGACTTTTTTTGCAATTTTCGCTGTCTTTACTTTACTGCATTCTTTTCTAAAAATGGCAATCTTTTCAAACAAAACATCTTCATCTTGCATGTTTGTGAATTGTCGTACACTTTAGTAATACAAATCATTCTATTATGCAGAATGAATCGTAAACCCATTGTATTCAATGACCCTGCTATTACCATTGACTTTGACTCCCCTGTCTATCAAGCTGAAGAGGAAGAGAATTTTGAGGTACCCAAAGAGCTGGCAGACATGTGTGATTACCAGTATACAGATCTCCAGCCACATGAAGAGCAGGTGGACGTCATCAATCTTGGTTCTGAGGAAGAAAAGAAAGAAGTCAAGATTGGGGCATCTTTGAAACCAGAAATTAGACAGCAGTTGATTTCACTACTTAAAGAATATGTGGATGTGTTTGCTTGGTCCTACCAAGATATGTCTGGTTTAGATACAGATATTGTGGTTCATAAATTACCGCTCAAGCCCGAGTGCCCGCCGGTAAAACAAAAGCTTCGTAGAAGCCATCCTGATATGGCCCTCAAAATCTGAGATGAAGTCAAGAGGCAATTGGATGCCAGATTTTTAGCAGTCTCCAAGTACCCAGAATGGGTAGCTAATATTGTTCCTGTTATGAAGAAGAATGGAAAGGTGCGAATGTGTGTGGACTACAGGGATCTCAACAAAGCTAGTCCCAAGGATGATTTCCCTCTACCACATATTGACACGCTGGTGGACAACACTGCCCGTTTCGCCATGTTCTCATTTATGGATGGTTTCTCAGGCTATAATCAGATTAAAATGGATCCGGCTGATATGGATAAGACCACTTTCATTACCCCGTGGGGCACTTATTGCTATAAGGTTATGCCTTTTGGACTGAAGAACGCAGGGGCAACGTACCAAAGGGCCATGGTGACTTTGTTTCACGATATGATCCACAAAGAGATAGAGGTGTATGTGGATGATATGATAGCCAAATCTCAGAATGAGGAGGAACATGTAGATCACTTGCTGAAACTGTTCAAGAGGCTTCGGAAGTATCAGTTGAGGCTGAACCCTGCAAAGTGTACCTTTGGGGTCAGATCTGGGAAACTATTAGGTTTCATTGTCAGCCAGAAGGGTATTGAAGTAGATCCAGATAAAGTGCGAGCAATTCAAGAAATGCCAGCTCCGCAAACTGAGTCTCAAGTCAGGGGATTTTTGGGTCGTTTGAATTACATCTCTCGTTTCATCTCCAACATGACTCCAATTTGTTCACCAATCTTCAAATTGCTCCGTAAGAATCAGCCAGTAGAGTGGAATGCTGACTGTCAACAAGCTTTTGAGAAACTCAAAAGTTATCTCCAAGAACCTCCTGTTCTAATTCCTCCGGTATCCGGAAGACCTCTCATTATGTACTTAACAGTTTTGGAAGAGTCCATGGGCTGTGTCTTGGGACAGCATGACGAGACTGGCCGGAAAGAGCACGCAATCTATTATTTGAGTAAGAAGTTTGCAGATAGTGAAAGTCGTTACTCATTACTGGAAAAGACTTGTTACGCTTTGGCTTGGGCCGCCAAACGTTTGAGGCAGTACCTGATCTGTCATACCACCCTTTTGATTTCCAAGATGGATCCGATAAAATACATCTTTGAGAAACCCGCTCAATCAGGTAGACTTGCCCGTTGGCACATGTTATTATCTGAATATGACATTCAATATGTCACTCAAAAGGCCATTAAAGGAAGTATCCTCTCAGAATATCTTGCTGATCGACCAGTTGAAGACTATGAACCACTCAAATTTGACTTCCCTGACGAGGACATTATGGCAGTAAAGGATGATGAAGAGCCAAGTTCTGAAGAAGATCCCAGGGCAGAATATAGATGGAAGATGATGTTCGACGGTTCATCCAATTGCAAGGGGCATGGAGTGGGTGTTGTCATAATTAATCCTGAAGGTGGCTACACCCCTTTTACAGCTAGGCTGGATTTTGGGTGTACAAATAATATTGCTGAGTATGAAGCATGCTTTCTGGGTTTGGAAGCTGCAATTGATCTTGGAATCTGTTTTCTCGAAGTTATGGGTGACTCCGCTCTAGTCATTTATCAGATTAGAGGCGAGTGGGAGACCAAGGATGAAAAGCTTATCCCTTATCAGGCATATGCTCTGGAGCTGATTAAGTGTTTTGATGAGATAACATTTTGTCATGTACCACGTACAGAGAATCACGTGGCCGATGCATTAGCGACACTGGCTTCAATGTGGCAAGTCAGATTTATCAATGAAGATCCAGTGATCAGTATTGGAAGAAGGACTGAGCCGGCCTATTGCCAGGTCATCGAAGAAGAATCAGACAACAAACCTTGGTTTCATGATATTTTGAACTTCCTGAAGAATCAAGAATATTCGGCCAATACCTCCGTTCTTGATAAGAAGACTCTACGAAGGTTGTCAGCCAAGTTCTTCATCAGCAACGGTGTACTGTACAAGAGGAATCATGATATGGTTTTGTTAAGATGTGTCGATAAGAGAGAAGCAGATCTGTTGATCCACGATATTCATGAAGGAGCTTTTGGCACCCATGCCAATGGGCATGCCATGGTTAAGAAGATCTTGAGGGCTGGATACTATTGGTTGACTATGGAGACTGATTGTATCCAGTATGCTAGGAAATGCCACAAATGTCAGATCTATGCAGACAAAATGCATGTTCCTCCTACTCTGTTGAATGTACTGTCATCACCTTGGCCGTTCTCCATGTGGGGCATTGATATGATTGGGGCAATTGAGCCTAAAGCGTCTAATGGGCATCGCTTCATCCTGGTGGCCATAGATTACTTTACCAAATGGGTGGAAGCCGCCTCTTATACAAACGTAACTAAGCAAGTAGTTGCTCGTTTCATCAAGAACAATATCATTTGTCGCTATAGGATTCCAAGCAGAATCATAACTGACAATGGGACCAATTTGAATAACAGAACCATGAAGGAGTTGTGTGATAACTTCAAGATCAAGCACCATAACTCCTCACCGTATCGTCCAAAGATGAATGGAGCGGTCGAAGCTGCGAATAAGAATATCAAGAAAATCCTTCAGAAGATGGTCAAAACATACAAAGATTGGCATGAGATGTTGCCGTATGCACTACATGGATATAGGACGTCTGTCAGAACATCAACAGGGGCAACCCCTTTTTCGTTGGTATATGGAATGGATGTTGTCCTCCCCATAGAGGTGGAAATACCTTCGCTGAGGATATTAATGGAGACAAAGCTTGATGAAGCTGAGTGGATTCAAGAGAGATATGACCAGTTGAATTTAATTGATGAGAAGCGCCTAGCAGCTATGTGTCATGGTCAGTTGTATCAGAAAAAGATGAAGAGAGCATTTGACAAAAAGGTCCGCACTCGAGAATTCCGAGTAGGTGAGTTGGTACTTAAGAAGATCTTGCCGTCACAAAGAGACGCCCGTGGAAAGTGGGCGCCTAATTATGAAGGTCCATGCATAGTTAAGACAGTATTTTCAGGAGGATCACTTTTCCTCACGACTATGGACGGTGAACAACTTGCACATCCTGTGAATGCCGACTCGGTGCGAAAGTATTATGCTTGAGGCAATGACACCTATGTGATATCCAGGAATCCCCAGAGAAGCTCAAGTTCTGCTACAACTAGAGTCTTTAGTCATTAGGGTTATCGGTCATTGAATACAATGTAACCTTTGATAATTGCCATTTTGTTGCATTTGTAATATTTCATGGGACTCTGCTATTTGGCAAGTCACCATTCTTTCAATAAATATCAGCTATTGAATCATTTCCGTGTTTAACACGTTATCCTTCCTTTTTGCAAGATTAGTCATTTTCACTTGATTTTTGAAAACGGAAATTTTGCAATATCTTGAGAAAACACAAAGATAAACTAAGTTTTACTCTGGAATTAAGACGTTTTGGAATCAAGTTCGTACAGAAAGAGTCAGCAGTACTTTTTTCCTTTTGGCATGGATCTGCCACCTTCAGTGAAAGAAGACCACCCCGGTTGTCCTTGATGTTTGGGTTTCAGGGTGTTGACTTGTGTTATCCTTTCATCTTTCCTGTTTTGCGTCGTTCGCGTTGTTTCTAGCATATATCTAAGCATATGCATCATACCCTAGCATCGTTGCATCCTTTGTGCTCTGCCTTGCTTGTGGTCTTGTGTTGGCGTCCATCTTTATTTCCCCAGTGAAGTAAAGACATTCCCGGTTTACCTTTATGTCGTGCTCATTCAGTCTTAACCTTTGCGCGCCAGATTTGTATCTTTAAAATCTTTTTCTGTTCCCCAAGAAGTTTAACTTTAAAAGATTTTGGAAAGTTGTTCTTGTTTGAATCGTGTCAAACCTGAACCGAGTCCTTGTTCGAATCGTGTCGGACATTGCCTCTTAACTGTTCTTGTTTGAATCATGTCAAACTTGAACCGAGTCTTTGTTCGAATCGTGACGGACATTGCCTCTTAACTGTTCTTGTTTGAATCATATCAAACTTGAACCGAGTCTTTGTTCGAATCGTGTCGGACATTGCCTCTTATGTGTTCTTGTTTGAATCGTGTCGAACTTGAACTTGGACTCTGTTTGAATCGTGTCAAGCACTGTCTTTTGTGTTCTCGTTTGAATCGTGTCGAACTTGAACTTGGACTCTGTTTGAATCGTGTCAAGCACTGTCTTTTGTGTTCTCATTTGAATCGTGTCAAACTTGAACTTAGACTTTGTTTGAATCATGTCAAGCACTATCTTTTGTGTTCTCGTTTGAATCGTGTCAAACTTGAACTTAGACTTTGTTTGAATCGTGTCAAGCACTGTCTTTTGTGTTCTCGTTTGAATCGTGTCAAACTTGGACTTGGACTCTGTTTGAATCGTGTCAAGCACTGTCTTTTGTGTTCTCGTTTGAATCGTGTCGAACTTGAACTTGGACTCTGTTTGAATCATGTCAAGCACTGTCTCTTCTGTTCTCGTTTGAATCGTGTTAAACCTGAACATAGTCTTTGTTCGAATCGTGTCGGACACTGACCCCCTTTGTTTTAAAACCATTCTTGTTCGAATCGTGTCGAACTTGAATTGGGACTTTGCTTGAATCGTGTCAAGCACTGTCTTTTTGTTTTAAAACTGTTCTTGCCCGAACCGTGTCGGACATTAAACACCTCTTTATGTCATTTCTTTCCTAAAAATACTTTAAGATAAATTTCTGGGAATATCTTTTTATTTAACCCTATAAGACTCTTATCTGGTGCGCAGGGTTAGCCTCTGTCCTCTTGGCTTGCCTCGAAGATCCCACTTTGAACCCTTCAGTTTAGGTTCCCCAGGAAGTCCTTGCTTGTTTGTCTGTACCTTTTTAGATGGATCCCCTGTGATCAAGTTTCTTCCTTCTGGTTTCATGTTCAGGAAGAATGTGGGTTTGTTTTGCCCCCAGTAGTTTATCTCCCCGGATATTTCCCCAGTGGAGATTGTCTGTGGTCTTTTCCCCAGTGTTTCTTTGGAGTCTCCCCAGTGAGTCTCTTTTGTTGGTTGGTCGGTATCCCCAGTGAGCTTTTCTCATGGATATTGTACCTTTCGTCCTTCCCAGTGAAGCTCTGATTCTTCTTGCTTCCTGTTCGTCCCTTGGTGTCTTGTTGTGTCGGCATTTTCTGGCATCTTCTTGGCATCATGTTTGTTGCATTGCATGTGTGTGCATTTGAGGATAAAATTTTCGGTTATCTATATTTAAATAGCCTTCACATTTGGTTACATGAGGATCTTCATCTCTCATGTCATCAGGTGAAGATATTTAAATAGGGGCAACTGTTGCACCCCAAATTTTACCCTCATTTTTTTTCTGCTAGTTGATGTTTTATTTATTTTTCTCTATATTTTAATTTAGTATTTATTTTAGTATTTTATTTGTTTTATTTTTAATTTAATTTCAATATGTTTCTTAATTTTATTTATATTTTATTTGTCCTATCTTTATCAATTTATAATTAATCTCATTTTATTTTTTTGCATTAGTTAATTTAGTTTACTATTTTTAATTAACACTTTTACTAATAGTTATTATCATTTAGCATGTTAAAATTAATTTAAAGAAAGGGTTTTCATTTCCATAAGCCATCGTGACCAAATGATACAAAACATTGGATTTATTTTTCATAACCAAGGACCAATAGGAAATGAGTATGGTTGTGTTGACTTTTCAACTCATTTGCCAACCAATGAGGAATTAGCATGTGGCGTACGAGAAAACAAAAACAACCAAATTGTTCTTCTCCCTCGTCTTTGCTCGCGAATTCAGAAGTGGAAGAAGGAAAATCCAAGCAAACGCAAGCTCATCAATTCATATAAACCACTTCAATTCAAATCTTGGCGCGCTATGTTCAATTTGAGATCCTCCAAGGAGCAGTTCCATTTCAAGCTCTCAACTGTGTGGTTCATAAAAGTTGGTTCTGAGGATTTACCAAATTCAGCATTCAACCTGTCACCACCTGCGATACGCTCCACGCCATCTCCAACCTTTGCTTCATTTGTTATCTCTCTATATGACATCAAGTAAGGTGTTCTGAAGCCATACACGAAATTGTGAACCAGCACTGTAATTCTGAAACTTGCACAGCGCAATTCTCTCCAAGACATGGACCGATTTTGAAATTTCAAAAGAGACGTTGGCGCCTATTAAGCACACCACCTGTTTGATACTTGGACTTACCCAAGCCAGCACTCTGCCTATATAAAGGAGTTCAGCCTCAGTGCAAAGGACCAACAATTTTTCACAAAGCACTCTAAAAGTTTCTGAGTTTTGAGTTTTCACGAGCAAGAAAAGGAGAAGGTCTGCTTTGGAGTTTTTGCTAGTTCATAAAGGAGAGGTCAGTATACGCTTGAAGGTGCAGTGGACATACTCCACTTGGTAACTACACTCTCCCTATTTAATATCCTTGCTTATGTATTATTGACATTATCATATCTGTTCATAACTGCTTGTGTAATGTGTTTGATGTTGCACCCATCCATAATGTGACAATGTGTATTTGAATTTGTTTAAACTCATGTCCATGGCATGATATCATAAAGTAAGATTTGGTTTGATTGTTTTGCTGATATATGGAGGTAGACATTTGCACTGCCTTTTGTTTTGGTTACTATGCCTGAAATTCATTGTAATGATAATGCACTTGATTTTGTTCACAAACTGGTTGCAAGTCTATGTGGTTTTATGGTGTGTTATACTGTCAAAACTTGGATGCATATAAGTACTAGTAAGCCTATGTTTGTTCTTGATGTTTGGAGGTTCTTATGAGAAGGAGTTGATAAGTATTGGCCATTTGTTGTTTTTCTGTCATCATTAATGTATATTCAGTTTGTGTACCTAAACTCATTGCCTTGTTTTGCATCCCAAGTCTTATTTAGATATTGATGCTTGTTGAGTTGTGTTTGTGAACATGGAAACTGTTTTTGGACTTGTTCTGTCACAGGGTTTACTGTTAGTAGTCATGTATTTATCTACATCTTGATATGCACAATTCTGACATGGCATGATCTTGTATTTTGGAACCAAGTTTGTTTTCTTTGTGCTTAAGGTTGATATTCTGAACTGTTAACTTGTTGATATGTGCAACTGTTCTGATTTATAGTTCTAAGTTATCGTTTCATGTGAGCTGGTATGAAAAGTAATATCTGTGTATTTAGTAGTAACTAACTGGTTGTGGACATAACTGCTGATGTGGTCTCTAATTAAACATTGTTTGTGGACTCATTGTTGACACAGTCATTACATTTCTGCTCCTATCTTGTTGTGCACACGATTACCACACCATGTTCACACTCATGTCATCACCATTGATTGCTAAGTAGCATATATAACTCATGAGATGTATGTTTTTCTTTGTTAAATCTAGTCTGTCTTTATGCCTATGTGATCTTATAATGGTGCATTCCTTTGATATACCTTAAGCGCATATCTGCCATCATCATGCCATGCTTAGCATTAAGAACATAATTGTATGATTTCAGAAAGCCTCTTGGGTATATGTCTGATTTAAGAGTGACTCCAAGCTTGTTGTTTCTTTTGCTTGAAAACTTGTTTAATGAGCATTTGATTCTGTGTAGATTTTTTTTATTGCCCTTTTGTATTCACTTGGTATGCACCAATCTTTGAATCCTCTGAAAGTTACTTCTGCTTGTAATTCAGTTTGCTAGCTATTCTTGAATTGGAATGTCAATGTCATGATATGTGCCTCATAATGTATTAAATGCTATGAACTCAAATAATTTTCCTTGACCTTATATGTGCTTGGTCTGCCCTAACCTATCTCATGTGTTTACATGTTAAATTCATAACTTTGTCAATCACTTGATCTTCATTCCTATACTTCTATGCTGCCCTGCATTAAGTGTATTAAATCTTAAGACTGTTCTGATACATAAACTAGCTTAATTGCCATTTGGAACTGTGAGTTATATGTTTATTTGTTGGTTGCACTTCAGGTTGTTTTAAGTAGACTTCCTTTAACATGCTGCTGCTGTGGCTATGTTAGCTTTTATTGCTTTGTGCATTCATGTGTTTGCTGTTTTGATGTCCAATATGTATGATAAAGCACTTATTTGGTTTTTACATGAATAGCCATGCTTGGTTTTGAAATATTAACTGTTGCTGCAGTGCTTGTTGGCCTATGAATTTTGTCTTATAAAGTATCTTATCTCATGAGCTAATCACTTTGTAAAATGTAGTTGCCCTGTTGATGTGTTATTTTCTGTCACTAACTGTTTGTGTTGTAATCATTGTTGCCTTTATTTCCTTAACACCTCTTGATACATCTCTGACCTATCTTTGTTTTAACCACTCTTTGTGATTTTGGACTTTGGATTGTCTTCTGAATTGGTTGCATCATGCCCTAACGTGTCCTTTGTTTTCTTGCATTTTAAATCTTGTCAATCGTGTGATTTGAACCCTATACAACCCTACTACACTGATCTGCATCTATTTGTTATTTATTAATTGTATTGCAAGCTGTTTTCATTTCACTAAATCTCCTTTAAGCATGAGGTACGATTACTGCTATGGTTGTGTTTGATTTTGTTAACTCACTGCCTTGTAATGACTTGATGATTATCCACTGTTGCTTGTTTTATTTTTAGTTTTCTTAACCATCGGATACGTGAATACCTATTTTACAACAGCCCTGCTGTCTTGCATTTAGCATGTTAGTCTTGAAATGTTTTGATACATGAACCATCCATGCCATGTTGTCTTGGATTCCATGATCTTTATGTTTATTCATCAGTTATGTTGTTCATGAATCCCTTCATATATGTTGTATGCCTACTGCTGCCACGTTTGCTTATTTGCCATTGCATGAAATTTCCATCTGAATGTGGTATGTTAGCTCACTGCCTTGTAATGACATGATGAGGGTCTTCTGCTGTTGCTTTTTTTCTTAATCATTGGGACCATGTATGCCAGTTTTGAAACACCTTTGCTGTCTTTCACTAACATGTTAACTTTGAAAATGTTTGATATATGAAAACCAGCCTGCTAACTTCTGTTTCTTCTAAAATTCAACCCTGCCTTGCTGTTGTGGTTTCCATAATTTATATGTTGGTTTATCGGTTGTGTCCAAATTGAATGTGCTTCATGTGTTTGCTGCTGCCATGATATTCTGAATCCTTATCTGTATGCTGCCATGTGAATTTGTTGCCTTACATGTTCTTGTTCTTATTTTGTGTAATATAATTGCTTTAATGATTTGTTGCTACTAATTGCATCAGACTTTGATTTAACCTCTTGCCCTCTTGCATTTTGGAAACAATCAATCTTGTCACTCATATTGTTTTTTAGAACAGTTATGCTATACTCCTTTTAACCATGCCCAAATCTTAGGAATGCTTTCATACCTGAAATTAACTTAATTGCCATGATGTGTTGCTTAATCTACATGTTGCTTATTCTGTCTACATACTTTCCAAGATGAATGTGTGTTATATACTGTTTGCTGTACCATATTGCTGTCAGATTCCTTAAGCTTCCATGTATGTTTATTGCATTCAAGTCACACCCTTACAAGGTTTCTATCTGAACATTGCATGCTTGTTGTAGGTTTCCTGCCATGAATATGTATGAATCGATTGCTCTATATATTCAATTCTTCCATCATTTTATGGACTATTCAAAATTGGTATGATGAACTTTGTTGTTTTTTAGCTTAGCAATTCATAATATTGAGATGATAATCATGTGTTTCTGTCCTATCTGGTTTGGCAATGTTTGATTTATGTTGTGGCATCTTCATCTATCACGAGCAGTTGGTGTTGGTTTGGTTTGTGTTATTTTGAAATACGCGCAAGAATGGCTTATATATTTATTAAGTTGTATTATTAACGGATGAAACACGCCGTCCCAACGGTCAAACACTTGCACTTAAACGCCTTGCCAACCCTTAGGACTGGGGTTCGAATCCCCCTCGCCCCAGTCCTTTTTATTTATTTTCCTGATTTTCGCCTGGTTTCAAATATATATTCATGTTACCTTTTGTTTATCAGCGTGCGCATATAGTTCAGTTGGTTATGACTTGTTTGTTTGATTCAAAGGGACGAGGGTTCAAGTCCCCACACTGCATTTCTTTTTATTTAACATTTAGCTTCACTTTTTTACTATTTTCTTCTAGAATGTTTTTATTTTTCTTTTCTTTTTGCTTCATGTCTATTTGTTAAGACTTTTTTTTTATAAAAAGAGGTTAGTAAAATAATTAACTTTTTAAGACTTTATTTTTAATTGAGTTTAATTACTCATTTTTGTTTCATTACTTTTTTATGCCATCTAATGTGTTTGATCATTATGTGTTCAACTCTCTCTTTGCTTTGACCCCTTTTATTTATTTATTTATTTATTTATCTCATATTTGTATTCATGTCTCTTATGAACGTTCTTGGTCTTGAAATGTTATTAAATTGACTTGCTTAATTGTTAAGATAATATATCCATGATTGATTGGCCATATGTTTGATTCTATATGAATATTATCATTGTCCTAAGTATCATCATTTATATCACTTCTCTATGTTTGTCTTCATAAAGATTGAAACATTTTGATTTATTCTTGTATGTCATTCCTATATGTTTGTCTTCCTAAAGATTGAAGCATATTGATATACTCTTTTATCATGTTCATCTTATCCATATCTTTGTCATAAACATATTGCCATCCTCATGCTTATGTTTGTTTTATCTATTATATCAATGTCTTTTATATCATCTTATTGTTATCAACTGATTTTCCCCCATTCCGAAGGAAGGTGATTACTATTGACTCTTAAAGTCGTAACCCCCATCTTAACCTAAGTAACCTCTTAGGAAGAAACCTTATTTCTAGGCCTCATCAGAGCCATAGAAATTATAACTAGCTTTAGGAGAGAGTTCTTCAACTCTTGGTGATATTCATCATAATGAACTTATCACTTCCCCTATTGACTAAACCTCAACATAGGTCCATTTCAACTAGACTTAGAGAGTTCCTAAACTCTACAATGAGCTTGTACTCATTTCCCCTCTGAATATTGACCACAGTCAATCATTCAGTAGAAGTAGAACTACGCATACTCTGATTCTATTCCCGAGGATACGTAGGCGAAAAGTGCGATGCTTTATCGAGTATACTTAGATACTAACCCCTAGGGTTTTCAAACCTTTAGCATAGAACCTTTAGCAAACATAAGATAACTTAAGCAAGAGGTTCCCGTAGAGTACTACGGACGTTTAGGGTGCTAATACCTTCCCTAGGCGTAACCAACCCCCGAACCTTAGATCTTTCCCTTTAGGTTTTTCTAACAATCTTGAACCTTTCCTTTGGATAAATCAAAGTCGGTTGTAAAAGAAATATGATGCAAGTTAATTAATAGCTTGTTATCCGATTTTCACCGCAACAACAACCCTATAAAACAAAACTCTGTTGCTTTGGGCGAAGCGAAGAGGGAAAATTTACAGAAAGAGAGCCCTATCAAAACATCCGTTTAACCTGGGCAGGGTGAAAGGTTAAAGATGGCAATTACCTTGACTGACGAACGTCCTTCGGAACCTCGACGATAACCCATTGACGGCGAACTCCTCGGTGAATCACAAATTCTGGAACCTTCCTTGATTTGTCTTCAGAAATAACGCTGATTTCTGGTGGAGCGGGATCATTAGAATCTGTCTCCCAGGCAGAGTTGTCGTAGGAGGATTCCTCTGTTGCATTTTGCAGAGTAGTTGTGCTCTCAGCTATATCTCCCCATCCAGTAGGCTGGATATCTTCGAGCCTGATACAAGAGCTTTCGGGAGCGGTGTACTTGACCATATAGTCGAATTTTTCACTCGGTTGTCCCAAGGTGTCCCACACTTCTTTCGAACTGGAGGAGTCATCCCTCTCGATGATGTTGACCTTGGGAAAAGCATAGTTGATGAACTCAAGTCCTGCGAACGTTGCGAATTTATCTTCATGTTGAATAGTTTCTGAATGACCTAAGTGTTGATCCCATGACATGGTGGGGATACAGGTATTCTGTTCTATGATGGTCAGCTGAGTTTCATTACTCGGCTGACTTTCTTGCCCCAAGTTTCCTGGGTAAGGTTGCCACATTGGCAGACCATCCATTGGGCCATAGTAGTTGTAGTCAAAATTGTCTTTCATCGGAGTGTCTTTCTCTAATGAATTTGGTGGAGCACGACATCCTTCCGGATCACAATCTCCGTATACCATTTCGACGTCTGACCTTGGTATAAATCTCGGACTTTCTGTAGGAAAGCAAAAAGGTGTAGGCACCTCTTCCTGAGACATATAACCGTCCTTGTTAAGGTAGGACTTCCATTCTTCATCCGTGTCAGAGGGATCTTCCTCATTGATAGCATGTACTGCTTGAGACACCGGGTGAAGGAAACCTCCACTGTGGAAGAAGTTTTGAAGGGGATGAATACTTTCATCGTTGGCAGCTGTTCGGGTACAGGTTACGGAAAAAACCAAGACCCTTCTTTGTTTTGTTGTCAATAGGAATGACAAGCTGTCCCCATCCGTTTGTATCGGTACTCTCGACCGCTTTGATAGCATCTTTGTATGAGGAAATCGAGGTTCCCCCTTTGAACCGGTTGTCTTTGCTCACCGACAGTGCTTGGAACTGCGTTCCAATAACCTCCTCGGGTTCTATACCAGTAGATGATGATAAGCTGCTTACCAGTAAGGCTTGTTCCCCACAAACCGTGACAAGTTGATCGTTCTTGACGAACTTTAGCTTTTGGTGGAGGGTCGAAGTAACCGCTCCAGCCTGATGTATCCAAGGTCTTCCTAATAAACAACTAAACGTTGCCCGGATGTCCATGACCTAGAAAGTGACTTTGAAAGTATGAGGACCAATAGTTATGGGAAGATCAACTTCGCCGATAACTGCTTTTCTGGATCCGTCGAATGCTTTGACGACGACCTCGCTGATTCTCATCGGAGGGCCTTTGAATGATAATTGCATCAAAGTGGACTTTGGCATAACATTCAGGGCTGACCCTGTGTCTACCAGTACGCTGGCTAAAGCATCGTCCTGGCAGTTAATTGTGATATTGAGCGCCATGTTATGACGATGACCTTCTTCGGGTAATTCCTCATCACTAAATCCCAAATGATTGCAGGAAGTGATGTTAGAGACAATGCTATCGAACTGTCTGATTGTTACATCCTGTTGCACAAAGGCTTGCTCCAAGACTTTCTGTAGAGCCTCCCTATGCGCTTCTGAACTGAGTAACAGTGATAACATTGAGATTTTTGAAGGAGTCTGCAACAGTTGATCGACAATGTTGTATTCACTCCTTTGGATGAGCTTCAGCATCTCATCATTCTTTTTCGAAAGGTCGGGATCACTGGATTGACCGACTGGTGGATCGGGAGCTTCTGTCTGAAGTTCCTTTTCCTTGTTAGGTTCTCCAACCCCTCGGTTGAAGATTCTACCACTCCGTGTTACACGACTGATGTCTGCAATATTCACGACGGAGGGTAATGGAATTTCCTTTCCATTTTCAATGGTTGTTGCACCGTATTTGTAAGGGATAGCCTTAGTTGATTCATACGGTAATGGTCCCGGTAGATAGATGACTACGGGAGCCTTCTGATTTTTCTGACCATCGTAAGTAATCTCGATCCGTTCCCGGTTGGGAACTTTAGATTCGTCAAGTAGAGGGATGATGGCAAAAACATCCCTGATCCTGTGATGACCAGAGATGGTGATAACATCCTCAACCTGATCAGCAAGGTAGTTGACTGATCCAGAACTTGACCCTGGTTGAATCTCTTTGCGGTCCAACTGACTTTGAAGAGCCGCTCGCACGAGGTAGCACCCTTGATTATCCACTAATCAAACTCTACACCAATCGTAATTGTGTAGTGGCACCTGACCACGTCCACTTTGAATGCAGTGCAACCTTACGAGGTCCGTTTCCATCTATCGGACATCCTGACTTTGATATCTAGCAGGATTTCCGTTAGTGACACTAACTTGTTGGGTGTCTTCATCCATATAGATGGGAAGCCACCAATGGTCTAACAAGTGTTGAAGTGTTTCCTGGACAAGGGTACAACCTTGATTGCTTTCACAACCCGCTTTGCAATTCTGATAATCATGTGATATTAAGAATCCGAGTCGGACCTGCTCAGCATGTAACTCTACCAGATTGGTATTCATCAAGCGGATATCAAAGATCTGGATCCTGTTGATTTGATAGGGGTTCCTATCATGGTAGTCTTGAATCCATCTAAGATCCATTTGACGTTGGAGGGCCTCTTGTATGAAAGAGCATCCCTGATTATTTGTTGAGCAGATCGGACAGGCCTGGTAATCATGCCGTGGCAGATCGTAGTGTAGACTTTTTCGTGAGTGCATCGCGGCCAAGTTGACATTCATTGCTAGAATGTTATGATTCTGAATGATATTGGAATTCGTATAGACCATGTTAACTCCACGAACCCGGTGCTCTTGGATCCATCTGAGATCCATTTGTTCCTGCAGAGCTGCTTGCACCACAGAACATCCTTGGTTGTCTTTAGAGCAGATATCACACTGGTGATAATTATGAGGTGGCACATGGCCATATCCACTCTGTCTACAATGCATCTTAACCAGATTGGTTTTTAACAAGAGTACATCATGAATCTGATAGACATTGTTAGTCTCTTTCTCAATCATATTGACTGCAGCTTTCTCATGTTGAGGCAGCGGGTTCGTGAGAACATTAGGATTCGTATCCTTGAAGGATAAGAGCCGGCTCCTAACAAGTTTTTGCACGTCGGACTTGAAATTGAGACAAGTCTCTATGTTATGCCCTGGACCTCCTTGATGATAAGGGCATGTCTGATCCACCATAAACCAAAAAGGTGGATTTTTCGGCACTGTAAGAGGAGACTTAGTCTGAATGTGCCCCTTAGCCAGTAGTAATGGAAATAGTTCTGCGTACAACATGGGTATAGGATCAAACCCTGATGGTATCGTTGTACGGTTGTTATTATATGGAGGATGAGCCTGCTGAAAAGGCTGTTGTGTCCTTTGCTGGTCAGGTTGGCTCTGCGCAACCTGAGGTTGATACGTAGGAACAGGCGCGGGGCCGATAGCAGGAGTTACAGCTGCTACTGGTTGATAACGTCGCCTTTGCTTTTCGAGAGAGATATTCCTAATATCTTGCTCTTTTTTCTTAGGGAGAACACTACCGTATTTTTTAGTACCGCTCGTTGATCCAGTGTCTTTTACCAAATGTCCTTCTCGGACGGCTTCCTCAAGACGTACACCCATGCCGACCATCTCGGTGAAATCACTGGGTGCACTGGCAACCATTCGGTCATAGTAAAATGAGCTTAAGGTCTTTAAGAAGATCTTTGTCATCTCTTTTTCCTCAAGAGGTGGACAAATTTGGGCAGCAATTTCACGCCACCTTTGAGCATACTCCTTAAAGGTTTCCTTGTCCTTTTGCGACATCGATCTGAGTTGATCTCTGTCGGGTGCCATGTCCAAATTGTATTTGTATTGTTGGACGAAGGCAGTACCAAGATCTCTAGAAGTAGTGAATCAGCAAGTCCTGATTCTCCTTCTGAGCTGACATCCACCGAGCGTACATCACCAGATGGATCTGTGGGCAAGAGTTACCCTTATATTTTTCAAAGTCGGGCACTTGGAATTTGTGCGGGACTTTCACATTGGGGACCAAGCATAGATTTGCGGCGTCCTTTCCAAATTGATCCTGACCGCGAATGGCTGGCAGTTCCTTCTGCATTTCCAGGAACTGTTCCTGGAATTCATCCATTCGGTCAAACATAGTATCCTTCTTGCCAGAAGGTGTCGGTGGAATCTGTCCTTCTGGGACAGTGTGCACCACAGGGGGTGGTACCGTGACTACGGTAGCGAATCTTGGCGTTTCCCGAAGTTTGTAACCTTCAGGAGTCTTCAGTATGCCCCTGGCATCTTCGCTTTCCCGAAGTTTGTAACCTTCAGGCCCAGCGGCTTCTATTGTGATTCCCTGATCTTCAATGATTGGCGGAATATATCCTTCCGGGATATAGTTAACAGGCATGCCCCAAGGACGATCTTTCGGCATCTGATACCTAGGATCATACTTTTCCACTACGGGCATTGAGGTGATCTCTGAGATCACAGTTCTTTGTAGCTGAGCTTCTGCCATGGCTTGCATGTCGTTACGAAGCTTTCTCATATCCTCTCTTAGAGCGTCGATCTCTTCTTTCAACTCTCTGTTTTCTTCCTCAAGATCATCCATCTTTTTCTGACGATTGGCCCGAGTATTATACGAATGAGACAGTTTGACTCTAGAATCGAGACACAAACGTGAGATTCGTAGGGAAGAAGAATACGTGATGTGAGAATGATGAATGTGTCATACCCCAAATTTTGACCACTTAGATTTCCCATCATTGGGCAAATCATCAGTCTCCCCAAAGATGGGTGAGCACTCACTACAATCAAAATTAGGGTTTCAAGTCCTCTTTGAGTTCTTAGACAAATGATCAATCAAGGAATGACATGATCTTCAACTTGTCTAACCTCTCAAACATTCACAATGGATCAAAAAGGACTCCCACTTCAAGGATTAAGCACAAAGCTGCTCCCTTCTAGATGGATAAAGCCTCAAGATCGCCAGTATCACCAAATTAGGGTTTTGGTCGACTAGGGCCTCCAGATGGGAAATTTCACCTGGGCATGAGCCAATGATCCAAAACATAACCTAATATACTCCATGGAACCTCATGGACCCAATCACCAAGTCAATTTTGCCTCAGGGGATGCATACATCAAAAATCAGGAATTAGGGTTTCTTGACCTAATTCACCCCTAAGTTGACTTTTGGTGCAAATCATGAACCAATACCTCAAGAGAGGGTTTGAGGGTCTCAAATGACCTATGTTGATCCATTTGGAACAATGGATTAATCCAAGAAGCTTGAGCAACAAGTTTCAATTTCATCTGCACCACAGTTAGGGTTTCGCGGGAAAAGTCAACTGTAACTTTGACTTTTGACCAGGACATGCTCCCAAGCCCTAAGACATACCTCAATATACCCTATGACACCCATGGAACTTGTCCATCAAGTTTGATTTAGGTCAAGGACAGGATTTCCTGAGGAATTGCACAGTTTGGAATTCATTTGATAAAAAGTCAACTGTGCACAAAAGTCAACTTTGACTTTTTGAGATTTTTCACCAAAATGGATTTTTAACCCTAAAATGATATTTATGTATGATTTGAATCATCATTCATCAAGAAAAATCAAGAAAAGTTGGATAACTTGTAAAAGGGGTAACCATAAAACTTAGAAAATTTTCTAAGTTATGGAAAAAGTACCACTAATGCACCAACTTTGGAGGACCATAACTCCTAAACCACAAGGCCATTGTGCCCCATTCAAAGCCTGATTTGTAGGTCACATTACCCTCTACAAAAACTTCATATTGAGTTATGTCCAAATTCCTCATGGATTTTGAGTTATGGAGTGATCAAAATCAAGAAAAGTCACTTTGTTCCAACACTTAGTGAAAATTTCGAATAAGACAGAATCTGCCTCACTTTTGCCAAATGTAGAGGGATTTTTCACTTGGATTCAAAAGAGGTCAAAACCAAACATGTTCAAACAGTTGTTGTAACATGTAAGGGCTCTCCAAAATGGCCAAGAACATTGCCAAATTCCATTTGAGTCATGAGATATGACATTGGAAAGTAGCCTTGCTGAAATTTGTCAAAGGCAAGGCAGATTTTGCATTTTTGCCCGATTTGCCAAAATCAGCCAAATTCAAATGCTCCTAACCACTTGGACACCTCAAAGGATTGAATCTAAAGGGGACAATCACTGAGCCAAGCCTCCAAAGTCTTTGGAACAAGAAATAACTCTCAAAACCTAAGATTGCCTAAAATAGGGACAAGACTCCAATTTTGGATTCAAGCATTCAATGGAAGCTCTAAGGTGGCATAGACTGAGCTCTCATCAACTGAATTTAGTCAAGACTTATCCAAGACCAAGGGGACCAGCAGCCTGTGCCCTAACCTCTAGTCAATGGCTAGAGAAGACTTGAATTCTCATTGATCAACATTGGCCAAACCTATTCTGCAGTTGCCATTCACTATTGATCCCAAAACAAACTTGCTCTACTATAAATAGAACTCATTTGTACTCAGTTTAAGGACACCAAAGCCATCAAACAAATGCTTTCCTCAAAATCTCCTTTTCTTGGCAAAAATGCCTTTTTAGCAAGGTAACTTTGAGTTGGAGAGGGATTTCAACCAAACCAATCACACACACACCTCATATATATCATATGTAAGCTGTGCAAACTATCACAAGTGACCTGTAATCACAAAATCACAAAGTCACTTCTTAAAACCTCAAAATAGTACTTTTATGCATTTTTCAAGCCATGTCTTGAATCAGTCACTTTCCAAACTAGATAAAACCTCAAACACACTCCAAATAACATCCTTGAACTGTCCCAAATGGTTCCCATCATCTGGAACACCATTTGAGGGAGTTACTATTTTGGTCACTTTTGACCCCTTTTGCAAGAAAGGGACTGTTTGTGTTTTTGCAGGTACCAGTTGATTCCAACCATCCTAAAAGCATCCAAGGGATCATTTGAGGTGGTTCAAAGCATCAAACCCTATCTGGAGCAAGAAGGTTGGCAGATTGCATAGAAATTTCCAAAATCTCAAAGAAGGGTAAGCATCTCCACTTGCACTCACCAAAACATGTGTGCATCTGAAGTCCATTGATCATAAACATCTCATACATGTTGTATATGTTGTGTTTGTGCCAATTGATCATGTAATTCATGCCTGTATCCAAGTGTGCCAGAGAAAATGCATTTACAAGCCATTTTTAAAACCACTATCGGATTTTGAGGAGGGAGTGTGATCTGAAAAAACCACCACCACCATTGGATTCCTTGTGAAATTCTGGCCCAGATGCATATAAATTTTGTCTCAAACAAGTAAGAATTGAGAAAGTTATGATCTTTCCGTTTTTGAGCCAAAACTGAACTTGCCTTGCCTTGGGCCATGCCTAAAAACAAGTCATGCCTTGTATATTTGTTGTTTCATTTCAAACAATGGATGTATCACCACCCCAGTGGTAGAGCGCGCGCCCTGTACACATGAGGTCGTGGGTTCAAACCCCACCCATGCCATTTTGTGATTTTTCACATTTTTGCTTTTTTTCCAATTATTTTCATGTTTTGTTAATTATTTGGAAAATTAATAATTCATTCAATTTTAATTATTTTTGACTGATTCTTTTTGCAAAAAATCAAAAAAATGTTGAAATATTTTATTCCACAAAAAAATTAGTTTTATATTATATATTTAATATAATTAATATTTTTGTGAATAAATTCCTTTTTTAATGTTTTTTTAAGCATTTTAAAAGTGAATATTTATTTTGAAAATCAACACCAAATGAGTTTAAATATCCCTTGTGGTTAAACTCCATTTTTAAAAACCTTAAACAAAATCACAAGTGGTTTATTCAAATTTATTTGGTATTTTGTTTGATTTTTCTTTAAATATATACTTTTAAAGAATAACAAATTAGGGTTTCTTTGATTTTCACCATCACAAAACTCTTTGGGCCTCTAATAGAGTGTAAGACCCAATCCTTTTTTGACCAAAAATCATTTTTTGGGCCTCAGTGTATTGTATAAGTCCCGATACCGTCAAAAAACAAACGTCGCGATCGTCGCCTTTTTAAACAATTTCATCTGGGCCTCTCCTTGAGCTATAAGACCCATTCAAAACTTTTTGGGCCTCTAATAGAGTGTAAGACCCAATCCTTTTTTGACCAAAAATCATTTTTTGGGCCTCACTTATTGTATAAGTCCCAATACCGTCAAAAATCTCGGCGCAATCGCCAATTCAAAATCAATTGGGCCTCTCCTTGAGCTATAAGACCCATTCAAAATTCTTTGGGCCTCTATTAGAGTGTAAGACCCAACCCCTTTTAACCAAATCATTTTGGGCCTCACTTATTGTATAAGTCCCCCTGCGTTAAAAGAAAACCTCGGTGCGATCGCCATTTTAAACGAAAAAATCAATTGGGCCTACCCTCGTGTTATAAGCCCCACTCTTTTTCTTTAAACCTTTTGGGCCTCTTGAGGGAGTGTAAGACCCATCCCTTTGTACAGAAAACAATTTTGGGCCTCAGTCACTTGTATAAGTCCCTCTGTACAAATTCAAACAGTGCGCTCACTGATAAAACCCTGGGCCTCTCATTGAGCTGTAAGCCCCAAATCTTTCTTTTTCAAAGCACTTTCTCCTTTGATTTTGAATATACTATTGTTTTCAATCTTTCTTTGTCGAACAACTAACCAAACAACATGGAAGCACTACAACCGAGTAAGTGGTTATCGCTTTCATTTACTGCTTTCATATATATAACTGTATTGTGGGGCTGCTCACTGTAAGTTTCCTTTCATAAACTCATATCTACTGTGTAATAATAGTATAGATATTTAGAGTTTCCCCGGCAACTACGTCTAGAACTAGGTAAAGCCTTTGCGTTTATTCGTAGAAATAGACAGTTAGATCCCCAATAGGAGCACCAGATACAGTCTTCTCTTCGGCTGTCCTCATTAGGAATTGTAAAGAAACTCTACTCCCAAAGATGAATGTATTCTCCGTGAATGACATCTTTGAGTTTCTTCTAAATTCTCGAACGTTCCTAACTCGATCTATTCCTTGTGAATAGCTTGCCTTGAATGTCTCGGGGTTTGGGGACCCACGGGCTTCTTAAAAGCATCGGCCTCATCTTGGGCATCGTACAAGGACCCACAGGCTTCCTAAAAGCAACCCCGCCTCCTCTTGGGCTTGGTACAAGGACCTTACGACTTCTTAGAAGTATTCACAGCCTCCTCTTAGGCTTCATATAATGATCTCTTTCTTCGGGAATGATAGCCTCCTCTTGGGCTTAGTACAAGGACCCGTCGGCTTCTTAAAAGCTTCCAGCCTCCTCTTGGGCTTCGTACAAATTGTCCCAACGACCTCCTAGAGGTATAGGAACAGAACTTAGTCATCCTCATAGAGCAGTCCTTTCATAGAGTCTACTACTGTTTCTCAAAACATAGTACAAGAGATAAAACTCTAGACTTGGACAGTCTAATCTCCTTGAGTCTCAAAGACATTCTCAAGTGACCCCTTCGTTAAATAGGAAGGAAACCCGTAGACTCGGACAGTCTCGATACCCTTCGGATCTCCCGCTTCCTTAAAAAAAACAGGAATAACCGAACCCTTGGAATCAAACCTATGAGTACAGTGTTGCTCATATAAGAACTGATTTTCTCTTTCAAAATCAGTATACTGGACCTGTCACTTAACTGAGACAATAACCATAGCCTCCTCTTAGGTTTTGTATAATGATTTTTCCTCAGTATAGTTAGCCTCCTCTTAGGCTTGGTATAATGATCCTTCTCCAGCAGAAGATAGCCTCCTCTTAGGCTTTGTATAATGATTCTCCCCAGCGGAGCAAACCCCTTTTAGCCTCCTCTTGGGCTTTATACAATGATTCTCCCCAGTGGAGCTAACAATTTTACGCCTCCATCTCGGGCTTAATACGAGATACCAAAAGATTCCCCAGCGGAATCAAACAATGTTTAGCCTCTCTCTCAGGCTTTGTATGAGACACAAAAAAGACTCCCTCGTTGAGTCAATCACCCTTCAGCCTTCATCTCGGGCTTCGTACGAGATATAAATTCTCTTAAACAGAGTCAAACTCTTTCAGCCTCCATCTCGGGCTTTATACGAGATACAAAAACAAGCAAATCGCCTTCATCTCGGGCTTTATACGAGATACCAAAAGACTCCCTCGTCGGGTCAAAAACCTTTTCGCCTCCATCTCGGGCTTTGTACGAGATACAAAAACACTCTCTTGTTGAGTATAAAAGATCCTCCTGTAGGATCAACCCCTTTCAGCCTCTCTCTCGGGCTTTGTACGAGACACCTTTTAGCCTCCTCTTAGGCTTTGTATAATGATTTTCCTCAATAGAGTTAGCCTCCTCTTAGGCTTTGTATAAGAAATCCCCGGTTGAGTTGAATCAACCTCTTAACATCAAAACTGTGCCTCGTTCACAGTACACAAACATCATCTAATCGCTGTAAGCAGCAAGCCTCTGGATCATCTATATCCATGCTACTGTCCCTCTTTTAGCATGAGAAATTCCTAAGGAAAGATAGCATTGCTCTACACTGAGTTAAAGTCTTCTCCTTTAGGTCAAAACTACCCTATAAAGGAAATTATGGCATTGCTAGGATCAGCGTATCCCGGTTAAAGTAATTCTCCTTTATAATGAGTCACCCAACAATTGTGACAAACAAACCCTTCTTTAGTGATGACAAATTCTCTCTAAAGTCGAGGCCTTTTTAGCTTCACGTCTTGGGCTTTGAACAAGACACAAATAGACCTTTCAGCTTCATATCTTGGGCTTTGAACAAGATACAAATAAACTCTTCAGCTTCACGTCTTGGGCTTTGAACAAGACACAAACTATCTTTTCAGCTTCATATCTTGGGCTTTGAACAAGATACAAATCCACCTTTCGCTTCACGTCTTGGACTTTGAACAAGACACCAAAACAACCATTTCCTCCCATAGAATAGGAGGAACTACGAACGCTCTGATTTCCCTGTTTCGGTAAACGGGAATACGTAGGCATAAGATCGAAAGAAAAGATCTTAGCGAGCGCACTAAACAAAAAAACCAAATCCCATATCAAAAGCAGTTATTCAAAACATCAGTCCTAACATCCTAATCCTTGTTCCCCGCCAGAAACCTTCTGCCCTAGATCAATGACCGTATTGGCGAAAATACAAATAACCAGTACAAACTCCCCGAATCTTTGTAGCATACGTAACCGAACAGACCGCTGTTCAAACTCAGTATGCAAGCAGGGTTAATTGGAGACATCTATTCCCCTTCCTTACTCAGCTCACAATAGGATAAAAAATGAATCGACCTGTAGTTATCAAGAGCAATCGTGCTTCGCAACCACATCCAAAAATCACTCGCTATAGAAAAATGGCGACTATGCTGGGGAGTCTCATGAAGATTTATTTTGCCTAAGGGCATCATCCCCGTTTTCTACGGAAGATAGGAACTCTGCTGAGGAGAAAGATTGACCTATGCTGGTCCATCTCTTAGGCAGAGAACCACAGATTGGGGCTTCCGCCGGGAAACCCATTTCTGTCAGGAACTTAAGATTCGTAGCTTTATAGGTCTAGGATGATTAGGACAAATATATATACTGCTTTTCCTAATTGCTATACGTGTTTATTTTTCTGCTAATGGGAATGCGTGTGATGCCGCATGTGGAAAGAATGAGTATACACCTAGGAAAAAATCACCTTTTTTTGTAGTGCGGTGGCTATCGGGAATAGCTGTTACGCGATAAACTACCCTCTTCTGAGATTTCTTTGAAAGGACACCACCTAGCACGGATCCCGGCCCGCTGGTATTCTCAGAAATCAATGATTTTGAGTGACAGGTACACAAAATCATCCTAGTATAAACCTTTGGGGATGGGTAGAGCCTTGACTTCATGACAACGACCCTCTGACCCCATGGTTTTTCTATGTTTTTGTGTGTTGCATTCATGCATTCATCTAAAAAACATTAAAACATTCAAAAAACTTCTCTTCTAGTCTCTCTGTTTTTTTCAAATTAAACTAAAACTGTGATTGCAAATATCAGAGAAGAGGATTACGCTAATGGATTTCGGTAGAAGGAAAACTCATACGTACACCTTCAAGGTTCCGAAACTCGAGGATTTGAGAAGGTTAGCGAGGATGATCACTAACCTAGAGGCTTTCAGAGCCAAGCACGGAGGTCTGCTACCACTATTAAGAGTCCATGTGATTAAGGGAATCATGGATGCGCTCATTCAGTTCTACGATCCAGTTTATCACTGTTTCACATTCCCGGATTACCAGTTGGCACCAACACTGGAGGAGTATGCTCATCTGATTGATCTACATATCACAGATCGAGCTCCATTTTCTGGACTGGAAGAAATTCCAAAGAATCAGACCATTGCAAGAGCAATTCATTTGGACGAGTCTGAGGTCAGGACTCACCTAACCACTAAGGGTGGCATCCAAGGTTTGCCAGCCCAATTCTTGACAAAGAAGGCCCTGTACTTTGCCAGTATAGGAAACGTGACTGCTTTTGAAAGCATCTTTGTCTTGCTCACCTACGGGTTATTTTTGTTTCCCAACATCAATAACTTCGTCGATATCAACGCTATTAAGGTTTTTCTTATTGGAAACCCTGTGCCGACTTTACTCGCAGATGCGTATCATTCTGTATACTTGGGTAATTTGTACAATGGAGGGGAGATCACATGTTGTGTACCTCTGCTCTACAAATGGTTTATCTCTCACTTGCCCAAGTCTGCTGCTTTTTGGGATTGCAAGAGTGCCTTACGTTGGTCGCAGAAGATCATGTCTCTTACCAACTCTGATATAGATTGGTGCAACAAGATTCATGATGGAATCAGGATCATTGATCGTTGTGGAAACTTCCCCAACGTACCCCTTATAGGAACTAAGGAAGGAATCAACTACCATCCGGTATTGATTCATCGTCAATTTGGATACCCGATGAGGCTCGTTCCGCAGAACGCTCATCTGGAAGGTCTTTTCTTCAAGGAAGGAGAAAACGACAGGGCACTGAAATTAGAAATAGTGCAGGCTTGGAAACAGGTTCATAAGAAAGGACGAGAGTCTCTAGGAAAACCAAATTGTGTCTCGGTGGAGCCTTATCTCCATTGGGTACAAACTAGAGCTCTCAAGCTAAAGATGCCTTATCCTCGTTACGGAATTCTTCCACCGAGGGAATCTGTCATGTACTTCATGACGGAAAATGAAAAGCTCCAGCTGACTCTCAACAAAGTTCAAAAGGAGAGAAGGTCCTGGAAGAACAAGTACCGCACCCTTGACGTAGAGTGCATCAAAATATAGCAATTACTGAAAGAAAAAGATGCTCTGATTGAAATTTTGGAGCAGCGTGCTGTAGAAAACCAAGACGATCAAAGGAATTTGCTCGCTCCTTTCACCTGGCAAAGGAATGACAACCCGACAACGGCCCAAGAGCCCCGGTCAAAGAAAAGGAAGATACCAGAATCAGCACCCGACTTCTCTTCATAAAGGACTCGGGACCTATTAGCTTAGGTTTATGTTTCTGCACTTTGTAATCTACTGTATTTCCATTTCTGTAATCCTTTGGAATTCAATAAAAAAGGGGGTTTCCCCACCGTTTGATATTTGCAATCTAATTGTCGAAGTTTATTTTGATTAAACCAAAAAAATAATTAATATAATCATTGCATTCATCATTCTCACGTTTGTGTCTCGATTCTAGAGTCAAACTGTCTCATTCGTATAATACTCGGGTCAATCGTCAGAAAAAGATGGATGATCTTGAGGAAGAAAACAGAGAGTTGAAAGAAGAGATCGACGCTCTAAGAGAGGATATGAGAAAGCTTCGTAACGACATGCAAGCCATAGCAGAAGCTCAGCTACAAAGAACTGCGATCTCAGAGATCACCTCAACGCCCATTGTGGAAAGGCCTGATCCTAGGTATCAAATGCCGAAAGATCGTCCTTGGGGCATGCCTGTTAACTATATCCCGGAAGGATATGTTCCGCCGATCACTGAAGATCAAGGAATCACAACAGAAGTCGCTGGGCCTGAAGGTTACAAACTTCGGGAAAGCGAAGATGTCGGGGGCATACTGAAGACTCCTGAAGGTTATAAACTTCGGGGTACGCCAAGACTCGCTACCGTAGTTATGGTTCCACCCCCTATGGTGCACACTGTCCCGGAAGGACAGATTCCACCAACACCTGTCGGTAAGAAGGAAACTATGTTTGACCGAATGGAGGAATTCCAGGAACAGTTCTTGGAAATACAGAAGGAACTGCAAGCCATTCGCGGTCAGGATTTATTTGGAAAGGACGCCGCAGATCTCTGCTTAGTCCCCAATGTGAAAGTCCCGCACAAATTCCAAGTGCCCGACTTGAAAAGTACAAGGGTAACTCTTGCCCTCAGAGCCATCTGGTGATGTACGCTCGGCGGATGTAAGCTCAGACGGAGAATCAGGACTTGCTGATTCACTACTTTCAGGATAGTTTAACTGGTGCCGCATTAAAATGGTACATGGGTTTAAACCGTGCTACGATTAGCACATTCAGAGATCTTGGCACTGCCTTCGTCCAACAATACCAATACAATTTTGACATGGCACCCGACAGAGATCAACTCAGATCAATGTCACAAAAGGACAAGGAAACCTTTAAGGAGTATGCTCAAAGGTGGCGTGAAATTGCCGCTCAAATTTGTCCACCTCTTGAGGAAAAAGAGATGACAAAGATCTTCTTAGAGACCTTAAGCTCATTTTACTATGACCGAATGGTTGCCAGTGCACCCAGTGATTTCACCGAGATGGTCGGCATGGGTGTACGTCTTGAGGAAGCCGTCCGAGAAGGACGTTTGGCAAAAGACACTGGATTGACGAGCGGTACTAAAAAATACGGTAGTGTTCTCCCTAAGAAAAAAGAGCAAGATATTTGGAATATCTCTCTCGGAAAGCAAAGGCGTCGTTATCAACCAGTAGCAGCTGTAACTCCTGCTATCGGTCCCGCGCCTGTTCCTACGTATCAACCTCAGGTTGCGCAGAGCTAACCTGATCAGCAAAGGACACAACAGCCTCTTCAGCAGGCTCGTCCTCCATACAACAACCGTACAATGAAACCATCAGGGTTTGATCCTATACCCATGTTGTACGCAGAATTATTTCCATTACTACTGGCTAAGGGGCACATTCAGACTAAGTCTCCTCTTACAGTACCGGAAAATCCGCCTTTTTGGTTTAAGGTGGATCAGACATGCCCTTATCATCAAGGAGGTCCAGGGCATAACATAGAGACTTGTCTCAATTTCAAGTCCGACGTGCAAAAGCTTGTTAGGAGCGGGCTCTTATCCTTCAAGGATACGAATCCCAATGTTCTCACGAACCCGCTGCGTCAACATGAGAAAGCTGCAGTCAATCTGATTGAGAAAGAGACTAACAATGTCTATCAGATTCACGATGTACTCTTGTTAAAAGCCAATCTGGTTAAGATGCATTGTAGACAGAGTGGATATGGCCATGTGCCACCTCATAATTATCACCAGTGTGATATCTGCTCTAACGACAACCAAGGATGTTCTGTGGTGCAAGCAGCTCTGCAGGAACAAATGGATCTCGGATGGATCCAAGAGCACCGAGTTCGTGGAGTTAACATGGTCTATACGAATTCCAATATCATTCAGAATCATAACATTCTAGCAATGAATGTCAACTTGGTCGCGATGCACTCACGACAAAGTCTACACTACGATCTGCCACGGCATGATTACCAGGCCTGTCCGATCTGCTCAACAAACAATCAGGGATGCTCTTTCATATAAGAGGCCCTCCAACGTCAAATGGATCTTGGATGGATTCAAGACTACCATGATAGGAATCCCTATCCAATCAACAGGGTCCAGATTTTTGATATCCGCTTGATGAATACCAATTTGGTAGAGTTACATGCTGAGCAGGTCCGACTCGGATTCTTAATATCACATGACTATCAAAGCTGCAGAGCGGGCTGTGAAAGCGATCAAGGCTGTGCCCTTGTCCAGGAAACACTTCAACACTTGTTAGATCATTGGTGGCTTCCCATCTATATGGATGAAGACACCCAACAAGTTAGTATCACTAACGGAAATCCTGCTAGATATGAAAGTCAGGATGTCCGATCGACGGAAACGGACCTCGTAAGGTTGCACTGCATTCAAAGTGGACGTGGTCAGGTGCCACTACACAATTACGATTGGTGTAGAGTTTTCTCAGTGAATAATCAAGGATGCTACATAGTGCGAGCGACTCTTCAAAGTCAGTTGGACCGCCAAGAGATTCAAACAGGATCAGGTTCTGGATCAGTCAACTACCTTGCTGATCAAGTTGAGGATGTTGTCACCATCTCTGGTCATCACAGGATCAGGGATGTTTTTGCCATCATCCCTCTACTTGACGAATCTAAAATTCCCAACCAGGAACGGATCGAGATTACTTATGATGGTCAAAAAAATCAGAAGGCTCTTGTAGTCATCTATCTACCGGGACCATTACCGTATGAATCAACTAAGGCTATCCCTTACAAATATGGTGCAACGACCATCGAGAATGGAAAGGAAATTCCATTACCCTCCGTCGTGAACATTGCAGACATCAGTCGTGTAACACAGAGTGGTAGAATCTTCAACCGAGGGGTTGGAGAACCTAACAAAGAAAAGGAACTTCAGACAGAAGCTCCTGATCCACCAGTCGGTCAATCCAGTGATCCCGACCTTTCGAAAAACAATGATGAGATGCTGAAACTCATCCAACGGAGTGAATACAACATTGTTGATCAGCTGTTGCAGACTCTTTCAAAAATCTCGGTGTTATCACTGTTACTCAGTTCAGAAGCACACAGAGAGGCTCTACAGAAAGTCTTAGAGCAAGCCTTTGTGGAACAGGATGTAACAATCAGACAGTTCAATAGCATTGTCTCTAACATCACTTCCTGCAATAATTTGGGATTTAGTGATGAGGAATTACCTAAAGAGGGTCGCCGTCATAACATGGCGCTCAACATTACAGTTAACTGCCAGGACGATGCTTTAGCCAGCGTACTGGTAGACACAAGGTCAGCCCTGAATGTTATGCCGAAGTCTACTTTGATGCAATTATCATTCAAAGGCCCTCCGATGAGAATCAGTGAGGTCGTCGTCAAAGCATTCGACGGATCCAGAAAAGCAGTTATCGGCGAAGTTGATCTTCCCATAACTATTGGTCCTCATACTTTCCAGGTCACTTTCCAGGTCATGGACATCCGGGCAACGTACAGTTATTTATTAGGAAGACCTTGGATACATCAGGCTGGAGCGGTTACTTCGACCCTCCACCAAAAGATAAAGTTCGTCAAGAACGATCAACTTGTCACGGTTTATGGGGAACAAGCCTTGCTGGTAAGCAGCTTATCATCATCTACTGGTATAGAACCCGAGGAGGTTATTGGAACGCAGTTCCAAGCACTGTCGGTGAGCAAAGACAATCAGTTCAAAGGAGGAACCTCGATTTCCTCATACAAAGATGCTATTAAATTGGTCGAGAGTACCGACACAAACGGATGGGGACAGCTTGTCATTCCTATTGACAATAAAACAAAGAAGGGTCTTGGTTTTTCTACAACCTGTACCCAGACGGCTGCCAACGATGAAAGTCTTCATCCCCTTCAAAACTTCTTCCACAGTGGAGGTTTCCTTCACCTGGTGTCTCAAGCAGTACATGATATCAATGAGGAAGATCCCTCTGACACGGATGAAGAATGGAAGTCCTACCTTAACAAGGACGGCTATATGTCTCAGGAAGAGGTACCTACACCATTTTTCTATTCCTCACAGAGTCCGAGATTTATGCCAAGGTCAGACGTTGAAATGGTATACAGAGGTTGTGATCCAGAAGGATGCCGTGCTCCGCCAAATTCATTAGAGAAAGACACTCTGATGAAAGACGGTTTTGACTACAACTACTATGGCCCAATGGATGGTCTGCCAATGTGGCAACCTTACCCAGGAAACTTGGGGCAAGAAAGTCAGCCGAGTAATGAAACTTCGCTGACCATCATCGAACAGAATACCTGTGTCCCCACCATATCATGGGATCAACGGTTAGGTCATTCAGAAACTACTCAACATGAAGATGAATTTGCAACGTTCGCAGGACTTGAATTCATCAATTATGCTTTTCCCGAGGTCAACGTCATCGAGAGAGATGACTCCTCCAGTTCGAACGAAGTGTGGGACACCTTGGGACAACCGAGTGGAAAATACGACTTCATGGTCAAGTACACCGCTCCCGAAAGCTCTCGTATCAGGCTCGAAGACATCCAGCCTACTGGATGGGGAGATACAGCTGAGAGCACAGCTACTCTGCAAAATGAAATAGAGGAATCCTCCTACGACAACTCTGCCTGGGAGACAGATTCCAATGATCCTACTCCACCAGAAATCAGCGTTATTTCTGAAGACAAATCAAGGAAGGTGCCAGACTTTGTGATTCACCGAGGAGTTCGCCGCCAATGGGTTGTCGTCGAGGTTCCAAAGGTCGTTCATCAGTCAAAGTAATTGCCATCTTTAACCTTTCATCCTGCCCAGGTGAAATGGATGTTTTGATAGGGCTCACTTTCTGTAAAATTTCCCTCTTCGCTTTGCCCAAAGCGACAGAGTTTTGTTTTATAGGGCTGTAGTTTCAAGTTTCGACTGTTCATAAATAAAATAACGTCGTTCTGTAATTTCCACATTAATTGCTGTTTTCTCTTTTTGCTTTTTCAGAAAATGGTAATCCTAAAAAACATGTAAAAATAAAAACAAGCAGTAAAATAAAAACACTGCACAAACTTGCATTTTCTCTATCTCTTCTAAACACGAATCATACCGTCATGCAGATTGCTTGTTTCACACCCCGTTGAAACATACGATCCGATGCCTTCTCCCAACTTTGAGTTCCCGGTATTCGAGGATGAAGAAGAAGTTGACAACGAAATTCCAGAAGAGATCTCCCGACTACTCAGACAAGAGGAAAGGTCCATTGAACCTCACAAAGAACCGTTGGAAACGGTAAACTTGGGTTCGGAGCAAGAGAGAAAAGAAATCAGGATTGGAGCACTGCTCAATCCAACTGCCAGAGAGGATTTGATAAAGCTTCTCAGAGAATTTCCCGATGTATTCGCTTGGTCCTATCAGGATATGCCAGGGTTGGATACCAGCATCGTGGAACATCACTTACCATTGAAATCGGAATGTCCGCCAGTAAAGCAAAGGTTGAGACGCACTCACCCGGACATGGCCATCAAAATCAAAGAGGAGGTACAGAAATAGATTGACGTGGGTTTCCTCGCTACATCTGAATATCCTCAATGGTTAGCCAACATCGTACCCGTTCCCAAAAAGGACGGAAAGGTCAGAATGTGTGTTGATTACAGGGATCTGAACAAGGCTAGTCCAAAGGACGACTTTCCTTTACCACACATTGACATGCTGGTAGACAGCACAGCAAAGTTCAAAGTTTTCTCCTTCATGGATGGATTCTCGGGCTATAATCAAATCAAAATGGCGCCAAAAGACATGGAGAAAACTTTGTTCATTACCCCATGGTGTACCTTTTGTTACAAGGTAATGCCGTTCGGTTTGAAGAACGCCGGGGCAACCTATCAAAGGGCCATGACTACTCTGTTTCATGACATGATACACAAGGAAATCGAGGTATATGTCGATGATATGATTGCAAAATCAAAAACAGAGAGTGAGCACGTTGAACATCTGTCAAAATTGTTCGAACATTTAAGAAAATTCAAGCTCCGCTTAAATCCCAACAAGTGCACCTTCGGTGTCCGTTCAGGGAAACTACTAGGGTTCATCGTCAGCCAGAAAGGAATTGAGGTTGATCCTGACAAGGTCAAGGCCATTCGAGAAATGCCTTCTCCGAAAACTGAAAAACAAGTCAGAGGATTCTTGGGACGTTTGAGCTACATCTCCAGATTCATATTCCTTATGACCGCCACGTGTGTGCCAATCTTTAAATTACTAAAAAAGAACCAGGATTGCGTTTGGTCAGAAGACTGCCAAACCGCCTTCAACAGTATCAAGGAATATCTGTTGAATCCTCCGATTCTATCACCTCCAGTGGAAGGAAGACCACTGATCATTTACCTCACAGTCCTAGAGGACTCAATGGGATGTGTACTTGGCCAACAAGACGAAACCAAAAGGAAAGAGTCTGCCATTTACTATTTGAGCAAGAAGTTCACCGACTGTGAAACTCGGTACACGATGCTCGAGAAAACTTGCTGCGCTTTGGCTTGGGCAGCCAAACATCTTCGCCAGTACATGATTCGTCATACTACTTGGTTGGTCTCTGAAATGGATCCAATCAAGTACGTTTTCGAAAAATCTGCTCTCACGGGAAGAATTGCCCGTTGGCAGATGCTGTTATCAGAATATGACATAGAGTATCACGCTCAAAAAGCCGTTAAGGGAAGTATTTTAGCCGATCATTTGGCTCATCAACCGATTGACGATCAAGAATCAATCGGGTTTGACTTCCCAGACGAAGATGTCATGTATCTAAAAATGAAAGATTGCGATGAACCGCTACCTAGTGAAGGGCCAGAACCAGGTTCCCAATGGGGACTTATCTTTGACGGAGCAGTTAATCATTATGGAAACGGAATTGGGGCAATCATTATTACCCCTCAGGGTACCCACATTCCTTTCACTGCTCGACTTACGTTCAAGTGTACGAACAACGAGGCCGAATACGAATCTTGTATTATGGGTCTCGAGGAAGCTATTGATTTAAGGATAAAAAACTTGGACGTATACGGCGACTCAGCCTTGGTTATCAATCAGATAGAAGGAGATTGGAACACATACCAATCAGGATTGATTCCTTACAAAGACTATGCAAGAAGGTTGCTACCTTTCTTCAACAGAGTTGAGTTTCATCACATCCCTTGTGATGAGAATCACATGGCTGATGCATTAGCCGCTATCTCTTCCATGATTAGTGTAGGTCAATGGAATGACATACCTAAGATCGACATAATGCGCCTTAAAAGGCCCGCTTATGTCTTCAAGATTGAAGCAGTCATAGACGATAAACCTTGGTATCACGATATCAAATGCTTCCTTCAGAAACTGGAGTACCCACCCGGGGCATCCAGAAAAGACAGAAAAACCCTCAGAAGATTGGCTGGAAACTTCTTCTTGAGCGGTGACACTCTCTATAAGAGAAATTTTGACATGGTCTTGCTCCGATGCGTCGACAGACCAGAAGCAGACATGCTTATGAAAGAAATTCATGAAGGATCCTTTGGCACTCATGCCAATGGACACACAATGGCGAGAAAAATTCTCAGAGCAGGGTACTACTGGTTAACCATGGAATCTGACTGCTACAAGTACACGAGGAGGTGTCACAAGTGTCAGATATATTCCGACAAAATTCATGTACTGCCATCACATCTCAAAGTTCTTTCTTCCCCATGGCCTTTTTCCATATGGGGAATCGACATGATTGGCATGATTGAGCCTAAGGCTTCAAACGGACATCGGTTCATCTTGGTAGCCATTGACTACTTCACCAAATGGGTCGAAGCAGCGTCATTTGCCAATGTAACCCGACAAGTGGTGGTCCGATTTATCAAAAACAACATTATCTGCCGTTATGGTGTTCTGAGCGAGATCATTACAAATAATGGATCTAACTTGAACAATAAGATGATGAAAGAGTTGTGTGCAGAGTTCGAGATCGAACACCATAACTCATCTCCCTACCGACCCAAGATGAACGGAGCGGTAGAAGCGGCCAATAAGAACATCAAGAGGATTGTTCAGAAGATGGTTGTAACCTACAAAGACTGGCACGAGATGCTGCCCTTTGCTCTTCACGGTTATCGCACGGCTGTCCGCACTTCAACAGGGGCTACCCCTTTCTCTCTAGTATATGGCATGGAGGCAGTGCTCCCCATAGAAGTAGAGATCCCATCAATTCGGGTATTGATGGAAGCTAAGCTCACCGAAGCTGAATGGTGTCAAAGTCGACACAACGAATTGAACCTGATCAAAGAAAAGCGAATAGCGGCACTATGCCACGTCAGTTGTATCAACAGAGAATGAAGAGGGCGTTCGACAAAAAGGTCCGACCTCGTGTCTTCAGAAAAGGAGACCTCGTGCTCAAGAAGATACAGTCATTTCTCACTGATTCTCGGGGCAAATGGACCCCAAATTATGATGGCCCTTATGTGGTCACGAAAGCTTTCTCAAGCGGCGCCTTGAGACTTGCAACCATAGACGGAGAGGAATTTTCCTACCCCACAAATGTTGATGTAGTCAAGAAATACTTCGCCTAAACTAAAAAAAAAAAAAAAAACGTCTCGGTGGATTGAAAACCCGAAAGGGCGGTCCAGGCAAAAGTTAGAGACATGAAAAAAATCATCCCGGTGGATTGGAAACATCAAAGTACAATCCAGGCAAAAATTAGGGATAATGGCAAGTAACTATGTTCAACAGAGGCAAGTCCCTCAGCAGCAGCAGCAGTTACATCATCCATCGGAGGAAAACTCCAGTCAAGGTCATCTTCGACAGAAGCTCAGGATGCCCCGAATTCAAAGTTGGTAGAAGGATAGTGGTCGTTATGTTTCAACGTAGCCCTTTTCCCTGTAAATTACCATTTTCAAACTTTGTATATATTCTTTGGAATCACGTGTTTGGCTGATCTCCATCTTATCAATAAAATTTGAGCCCTTGTGCTTTTGTTTGTAATTCTCATTTGTTTTAGCTTTACAGAACGACGTTGTTAATATAACTAACGATTCTTGAAATAAAACAAAAATGAATTTACTTGTTAAAACTTTTTCTGCTTTTAAAATAAAGATGGCAATTTCTTTTGACTGTTGAACATCAGAAGAACATCAACCGCTTCTCCAGAAGTAAGCGAACTTCAAAGTGCAGAATCAAAGTACTCCTTCTACGCCCAGTACGCCTGAATGAAGGATCAACTCTGTCAGAGACCTTGTTTCATCTGACACACCTCGGCCGAGTTCTCATCTCCTGAGCCCGACCAACATAGCTCCCCGCAGGGACTATCTCTCCTAAGCAAGGCAGAATTGCTATCTTGAACCAGCGGTACTTCTTCGTTCCCAGCGGTGGCCAAGTATCCAGTCATGTTCATCTATTAGTTTGTGTGTCGCGTCAATATTGTCAGCATAAACATGCATACATCATGCATTATTGATTTGCATTCACATTTCATATTGCATCACTATCACTTGAGTCGGTCTTATCCTATCGTGATAACCGTCCTTTCAATTGAGTTTGCCAGTTCTTGCCACGTCAGGAAATATTATGGCCGATCAAACTCGTTTCCAGTGTATCCTTAGATCAGAGTCGGCAATCGACCACTTTGATAATTTGAACCTCTGAAAAGCCAGAAAAGCTTTCTATAGATGTCACTCTTCGCCATTGAAGATGATGTCCTTGCTTTCCCGGATTAAGGAAAATCCACAGAGAAAGCCTCCTAAGCAGAGATTTGGCCGTACAGCTGCCATTCTCCAAGAATTGCTGATGAAAAGGTCATCGGCACCTCAAAATTGGACCCCATCATATGGCATTTCTTCGGGAAGATCCCGAGAAAAGTATGATGTAAGATCCCAAGCAACAACAGTCTCTCAAGAGACCTGCTTCCCCCCAGTAGAAACAAATGGCGTCTCTAACAGAGAAGTTTGTGCAACTCTACGGTTCAGACGACTGGGTTCCCCAGCTAGTCTGACATCAAAACTTTTTCCACCCAAATGGCATCTCTCCAGGAAAATTCGGCGAGAAGTTTGAGGAAAACCGCTACGCATAGCGTTCCTTGCCAATAAAGTTTATTGCCAAAAGAAACTAAGACCAGTTCCTTGGTAGGAAACTAGGATCGAGGGGAAGTTTAAATCAGAAACTAAGACCAGTTCCTTGGTAGGAAACCAGGATCGAGGGGAAGTTTAAATCAGAAACTAAGACCAGTTCCTTGGTAGGAAACCAGGATCGAGGGGAAGTTTAAAAAAGAAACTAAGACCAGTTCCTTGGTAGGAAACCAGGACCGAGGGGAAGTTTGTTTTAAAAGAAACTAAGACCAGTTCCTTGGTAGGAAACCAGGATCGAGGGGAAGTTTACCTTTTCTAAGCATCATTGCTTAGCTAAAGAAGATGAATGCGTAAGCTACCATTCATAACCACCATCAAAATTTCGGGTATTCCGATATTTAATCCTCTTGCACCCCGAATGCCCGAATACCTTCGTCATTCACACCTTCGGATCCAAGATGATTAAATAGGGGCATTTGTCATACCCCAAATTTTGACCACTTAGATTTCCCATCATTGGGCAAATTATCAGTCTCCCCAAAGATGGGTGAGCACTCACTACAATCAAAATTAGGGTTTCAAGCCCTCTTTGAGTTCTTAGACAAAGGATCAATCAAGGAATGACATGATCTTCAACTTGTCTAACCTCTCAAACATTCATAATGGATCAAAAAGGACTCCCACTTCAAGGATTAAGCACAAAGCTGCTCCCTTCTAGATGGATCAAGCATCAAGATCGCCAGTATCACCAAATTAGGGTTTTGGTCGACTAGGGCCTCCAGATGGGAAATTTCACCTGGGCATGAGCCAATGATCCAAAACATAACCTAATATACTCCATGGAACCTCATGGACCCAATCACCAAGTCAATTTTGCCTCAGGGGATGCATACATCAAAAATCAGGAATTAGGGTTTCTTGACCTAATTCACCCCTAAGTTGACTTTTGGTGCAAATCATGAACCAATACCTCAAGAGAGGGTTTGAGGGTCTCAAATGACCTATGTTGATCCATTTGGAATAATAGATTAATCCAAGAAGCTTGAGCAATAAGTTTCAATTTCATCTGCACCACAGTTAGGGTTTCGCGGGAAAAGTCAACTGTAACTTTGACTTTTGACCAGGACATGCTCCCAAGCCCTAAGACATACCTCAATATACCCTATGACACCCATGGAATATGTCCATCAAGTTTGATTTAGGTCAAGGACAGGATTTCCTGAGGAATTGCACAGTTTGGAATTCATCTGATAAAAAGTCAACTGTGCACAAAAGTCAACTTTGACTTTTTGAGATTTTTCACCAAAATGGATTTTTAACCCTAAAATGATGTTTATGTATGATTTGAATCATCATTCATCAAGAAAAATCAAGAAAAGTTGGATAACTTGTAAAAGGGGTAACCATAAAACTTAGAAAATTTTCTAAGTTATGGAAAAAGTACCACTAATGCACCAACTTTGGAGGACCATAACTCCTAAACCACAAGGCCATTGTGCCCCATTCAAAGCCTGATTTGTAGGTCACATTACCCTCTACAAAAACTTCATATTGAGTTATGTCCAAATTCCTCATGGATTTTGAGTTATGGAGTGATCAAAATCAAGAAAAGTCACTTTGTTCCAACACTTGGTGAAAATTTCAAATAAGACAGAATCTGCCTCACTTTTTGCCAAATGTAGAGGGATTTTTCACTTGGATTCAAAAGAGGTCAAAACCAAACATGTTCAAACAGTTGTTGTAACATGTAAGGGCTCTCCAAAATGGCCAAGAACATTGCCAAATTCCATTTGAGTCATGAGATATGACATTGGAAAGTAGCCTTGCTGAAATCTGTCAAAGGCAAGGCAGATTTTGCATTTTTGCTCTATTTGCCAAAATCAGCCAAATTCAAATGCTCCTATCCACTTGGACACCTCAAAGGATTGAATCTAAAGGGGACAATCACTGAGCCAAGCCTCCAAAGTCTTTGGAACAAGAAATAGCACTCAAAACCTAAGATTGCCTAAAATAGGGACAAGACTCCAATTTTGGATTCAAGCATTCAATGGAAGCTCTAAGGTGGCATAGACTGAGCTCTCATAAACTGAATTCAGTCAAGACTTATCCAAGACCAAGGGGACCAGCAGCCTGTGCCCTAACCTCTAGTCAATGGCTAGAGAAGACTTGAATTCTCATTGATCAACATTGGCCAAACCTATTATGCAGTTGCCATTCACTATTGATCCTAAAACAAACTTGCACTACTATAAATAGAGCTCATTTGTGCTCAGTTTAAGGACACCAAAGCCATCAAACAGATGCTTTCCTCAAAATCTCCTTTTCTTGGCAAAAATGCCTTCTTTAGCAAGGTAACTTTGAGTTTTTGAGTTGGAGAGGGATTTCAACCAAACCAATCACACACACACACACCTCATATATATCATATGTAAGCTGTGCAAACTATCACAAGTGACCTGTAATCAAAAAATCACAAAGTCACTTCTTAAAACCTCAAAATAGTACTTTTATGCATTTTTCAAGCCATGTATTGAATCAGTCACTTTCCAAACCAGATAAAACCTCAAACACACTCCAAATAACATCCTTGAACTGTCCCAAATGCTTCCCATCATCTGGAACACCATTTGAGGGAGTTGCTATTTTGGTCACTTTTGACCCCTTTTGCAAGAAAGGGACTGTTTGTGTTTTTGTAGGTACCAGTTGATTCCAACCACCCTAAAAGCATCCAAGGGATCATTTGAGGTGGTTCAAAGCATCAAACCCTATCTGGAGCAAGAAGGTTCACAGATTGCATAGAAATCTCCAAAATCTCAAAGAAGGGTAAGCATCTCCACTTGCACTCACCAAAACATGTGTGCATCTGAAGTCCATTGATCATAAACATCTCATACATGTTGTATATGTTGTGTTTGTGCCAATTGATCATGTAATTCATGCCTGTATCCAAGTGTGGCAGAGAAAATGCATTTACAAGCCATTTTCAAAACCACTATCGGATTTTGAGGAGGGAGTATGATCTGAAAAAACCACCACCACCATTGGATTCCTTGTGAAATTCTGGCCCAGATGCATATAAATTTTGTCTCAAACAAGTAAGAATTGAGAAAGTTATGATCTTTCCGTTTTTGAGCCAAAACTGAACTTGTCTTGCCTTAGGCCATGCCTAAAAACAAGTCATGCCTTGTATATTTGTTGTTTCATTTCAAACAATGGATGTATCACCACCCCAGTGGTAGAGCGCGCGCCCTGTACACATGAGGTCATGGGTTCAAACCCCACCCATGCCATTTTGTGATTTTTCACATTTTTGCTTTTTTTCCAATTATTTTCATGTTTTGTTAATTATTTGGAAAATTAATAATTCATTCAATTTTAATTATTTTTGACTGATTCTTTTTGCAAAAAATCACAAAAATGTTGAAATATTTTATTCCAAAAAAAAAAATAGTTTTATAGTAATTATTTAATATAATTAATATTTTTGTGAATAAATTCCTTTTTTAATGTTTTTTTAAGCATTTTAAAAGTGAATATTTATTTTGAAAATCAACACCAAATGAGTTTAAATATCCCTTGTGGTTAAACTCCATTTTTCAAAACCTTAAACAAAATCACAAGTGGTTTATTCAAATTTATTTGGTATTTTGTTTGATTTTTCTTTAAATATATACTTTTAAAGAATAACAAATTAGGGTTTCTTTGATTTTCACCATCACAAAACTCTTTGGGCCTCTAATAGAGTGTAAGACCCAATCCTTTTTTGACCAAAAAAAATTTTTTGGGCCTCAGTGTATTGTATAAGTCCCGATACCGTCAAAAAACAAACGTCGCGATCGTCGCCTTTTTAAACAATTTCATCTAGGCCTCTCCTTGAGCTATAAGACCCATTCAAAACTTTTTGGGCCTCTAATAGAGTGTAAGACCCAATCCCTTTTTGACCAAAAATCATTTTTTGGGCCTCACTTATTGTATAAGTCCCAATACCGTCAAAAATCTCGGCGCAATCGCCAATTCAAAATCAATTGGGCCTCTCCTTGAGCTATAAGACCCATTCAAAATTCTTTGGGCCTCTATTAGAGTGTAAGACCCAACCCCCTTTTAACCAAATCATTTTGGGCCTCACTTATTGTATAAGTCCCCCTGCGTTAAAAGAAAACCTCGGCGCGATCGCCATTTTAAACGAAAAAATCAATTGGGCATACCCTCGTGTTATAAGCCCCACTCTTGAGAGAGTGTAAGACCCATCCCTTTGTACATAAAACAATTTTGGGCCTCAGTCACTTGTATAAGTCCCTCTGTACAAATTCAAACAGTGCGCTCACTGATAAAACCCTGGGCCTCTCATTGAGCTGTAAGCCCCAAATCTTTCTTTTTCAAAGCACTTTCTCCTTTGATTTTGAATATACTGTTGTTTTCAATCTTTCTTTGTCGAACAACAAACCAAACAACATGGAAGCACTACAACCGAGTAAGTGGTTATCGCTTTCATTTACTGCTTTCATATATATAACTGTATTGTGGGGCTGCTCACTGTAAGTTTCCTTTCATAAACTCATATCTACTGTGTAATAATAGTATAGATATTTAGATTTTCCCCGGCAACTACGTCTAGAACTAGGTAAAGCCTTTGCGTTTATTCGTAGAAATAGACAGTTAGATCCCCAATAGGAGCACCAGATACAGTCTTCTCTTCGGCTGTCCTCATTAGGAATTGTCAAGAAACTCTACTCCCAAAGATGAATGTATTCTCCGTGAATGGCATCTTTGAGTTTCTTCCAAATTCTCGAACGTTCCTGACTCGATCTATTCCTTGTGAATAGCTTGCCTTGAATGTCTCGGGGTTTGGGGACCCACGGGCTTCTTAAAAGCATTGGCCTCCTCTTGGGCATCGTACAAGGACCCACAGGCTTCCTAAAAGCAACCCCGCCTCCTCTTGGACTTGGTACAAGGACCTTACGGCTTCTTAGAAGTATTCACAGCCTCCTCTTAGGCTTCATATAATGATCTCTTCCTTCGAGAATGATAACCTCCTCTTGGGCTTAGTACAAGGACCCGTTGGCTTCTTAAAAGCTTCCAGCCTCCTCTTGGGCTTCGTACAAATTGTCCCAACGACCTCCTAGAGGTATAGGAACAGAACTTAGTCATCCTCATAGAGCAGTCCTTCAATAGAGTCTACTACTGTTTCTCAAAACATAGTACAAGAGATAAAACTCTAGACTTGGACAGTCTAATCTCCTTGAGTCTCAAAGACATTCTCAAGTGACCCCTTCGTTAAATAGGAAGGAAACCCGTAGACTCGGACAGTCTCGATACCCTTCGGATCTCCCGCTTCCTTAAAAAAACAAGAATAACCCGAACCCTTGGAATCAAACCTGTGAGTACAGTGTTGCTCATATAAGAACTGATTTTCTCTTTCAAAATCAGTATACTGGACCTGTCACTTAACTGAGACAATAACCATAGCCTCCTCTTAGGCTTTGTATAATGATTTTTCCTCAGCATAGTTAGCCTCCTCTTAGGCTTTGTATAATGATCCTTCTCCAGCAGAAGATAGCCTCCTCTTAGGCTTTGTATAATGATTCTCCCCAGCGGAGCAAACCCCTTTTAGCCTCCTCTTGGGCTTTATACAATGATTCTCCCCAGTGGAGCTAACAATTTTACGCCTCCATCTCGGGCTTAATACGAGATACCAAAAGATTCCCCAGCGGAATCAAACAATGTTTAGCCTCTCTCTCAGGCTTTGTATGAGACACATAAAAGACTCCCTCGTTGAGTCAATCACCCTTCAGCCTTCATCTCGGGCTTCGTACGAGATACAAATTCTCTTAAACAGAGTCAAACTCTTTCAGCCTCCATCTCGGGCTTTGTACGAGATACAAAAACAAGCAAATCGCCTTCATCTCGGGCTTTATACGAGATACCAAAAGACTCCCTCGTCGGGTCAAAAACCTTTTCGCCTCCATCTTGGGCTTTGTACGAGATACAAAAACACTCTCTTGTTGAGTATAAAAGATCCTCCTGTAGGATCAACCCCTTTCAGCCTCTCTCTCGGGCTTTGTACGAGACACCTTTTAGCCTCCTCTTAGGCTTTGTATAATGATTTTCCTCAATAGATTTAGCCTCCTCTTAGGCTTTGTAAAGAAATCCCCGGTTGAGTTGAATCAACCTCTTAACATCAAAACTGTGCCTCGTTCACAGTACACAAACATCATCTAATCGCTGTAAGCGGCAAGCCTCTGGATCATCTATATCCATGCTACTGTCCCTCTTTTAGCATGAGAAATTCCTAAGGAAAGATAGCATTGCTCTACACTGAGTTAAAGTCTTCTCCTTTAGGTCAAAACTACCCTATAAAGGAAATTATGGCATTTCTAGGATCAGCGTATCCCGGTTAAAGTAATTCTCCTTTATAATCAGTCACCTAACAGTTGTGACAAACAAACCCTTCTTTAGAGATGACAAATTCTCTCTAAAGTCGAGGCCTTTTTAGCTTCATGTCTTGGGCTTTGAACAAGACACAAATAGACCTTTCAGCTTCATATCTTGGGCTTTGAACAAGATACAAATAAACTCTTCAGCTTCACGTCTTGGGCTTTGAACAAGACACAAACTATCTTTTCAGCTTCATATCTTGGGCTTTGAACAAGATACAAATCCACCTTTCGCTTCACGTCTTGGACTTTGAACAAGACACCAAAACAACCATTTCCTCCCATAGAATAGGAGGAACTACGAACGCTCTGATTTCCCTGTTTCGGTAAACGGGAATACGTAGGCATAAGATCGAAAGAAAAGATCTTAGCGAGCGCACTAAACAAAAAAACCAAATCCCATATCAAAAGCAGTTATTCAAAACATCAGTCCTAACATCCTAATCCTTGTTCCCCGCCAGAAACCTTCTGCCCTAGATCAATGACCGTATTGGCGAAAAATACAAATAACCAGTACAAACTCCCCGAATCTTTGTAGCATCCGTAACCGAACAGACCACTGTTCAAACTCAGTATGCAAGCAGGGTTAATTGGAGACATCTATTTCCCTTCCTTATTCAGCTCACAATAGGATAAAAAATGAATCGACCTGTAGTTATCAAGAGTGATTGTGCTTCGCAACCACATCCAAAAATCACTCGCTACAGAATGCAATGATTATATTAATTGTGTTTTTTTTGTTTAATCAAAATAAACTTCGACAATTAGATTGCAAATATCAAACGGTGGGGAAACCCCTTTTTATTGAATTTCAAAGGATTACAGAAATGGAAATACAGTAGATTAAAAAGTGCAGAAACATAAACCTAAGCTAATAGGTCTCGAGTCCTCTCTGAAGAGAAGCCGGGTGCTGATTCTGGTATCTTCCTTTTCTTTGACCGGGGCTCTTGAGCCGTTGTCGGGTTGTCATTCCTTTGCCAGGTGAAAGGAGCGAGCAAATTCCTTTGATCATCTTGATTCTTTACAGCATGTTGCTCCAAAATTTCAATCAGAGCATCTTTTTCTTTCAGTAATTGCTGTATTTTGATGCACTCTACGTCGAGGGTGCGGTACTTGTTCTTCCAAGACCTCCTCTCCTTTTGAACTTTGTTGAGAGTCAGCTGAAGCTTTTCATTTTCTGTCATGAAGTACATGACAGATTCTCTCGGCGGAAGAATTCTGTAACGAGGATAAGGCATCTTTAGCTTGAGAGCTCTAGTTTGTACCCAATGGAGATAAGGCTCCACCGAGACACAATCCGGTTTTCCTAGAGACTCTCGTCCTTTCTTATGAACCTGTTTCCAAGCTTGCACTATTTCCAATTTTAGTGCTCTGTCGTTTTCTCCTTCCTTGAAGAAAAGACCTTCCAGATGAGCATTCTGCGGAACAAGCCTCATCGGGTATCCAAATTGACGGCGAACCAATATCGGATAGTAGTTGATTCCTCCCTTGGTTCCTATAAGAGGGACGTTGGGGAAGTTTCCACAACGGTCAATGATTCTGATTCCATCATGAATCCTGTTACACTAATCTATATCAGAGTTGGTAAGAGACATGATCTTCTGCGACCAACGTAAGGCACTCTTGCAATCCCAAAAAGCAGTAGACTTGGGCAAGTGAGAGATAAACCATTTGTAGAGAAGAGGTACACAACATGTGATCTGCCCTCCACTGTACAAATTTCCCAAGTGTACAGAATAATACGCATCTGCGAGCAAAGTCGGCACAGGGTTTCCAATGAGAAAAACCTTAATAGCGTTAATATCGACGAAGTTATTGATGTTGGGAAACAAAAATAACCCGTAGGTGAGCAAGACAAAGATGCTTTCAAAAGCAGTCACGTTTCCTATACTGGCGAAGTACAGGGCCTTCTTTGTCAAGAACTTGGCTGGCAAACCTTGTATGCCACCCTTAGTGGTTAGGTGAGTCCTGATCTCAGACTCGTCCAAATGAATTGCTCTTGCAATGGTCTGATTCTTTGGAATTTCTTCCAGTCCAGAAAATGGAGCCCGATCTGTAATATGTAGATCGATCAGATAAGAGTACGCCTCCAGTGTTGGTGATAGCTGGTAATCCGGGAATGTGAAACAGTGATAAACCGGATCATAAAACTAAATGACCACATCCATGATTCCCTCAATTACATGGACTCTTAACAGCGGTAGCAGACCTCCGTGCTTGGCTCTGAAAGCCTCAGGGTTAGTGATCATCCTCGCTAACCTTCTCAAATCCTCAATTTTTGGAACCTTGAAGGTGTACGCATGAGTTCTCCTTTTACCGAAGTCCATTAGCGTAATCCTCTTCTCTGATATTTGCAATCATAGTCTTAGTTTAATTTGGAAAACAGAGAGACTAGAAGAGAAGTTTTTTGAATGTTTTAATGTTTTTTAGATGAATGTATGAATGCAGCACACAAAAACATAGAAAAAACACGGGGTCAAAAGGGTCGTTGTCATGAAGTCAAGGCTCTACCCATCCCCAAAGGTTTATACTAGGGTGTTTTTTGTACCTGTACTCATTATCATCAGCTCCTCCCAGGAAAGCAAAACAACAAGCGGATCGCCAGCGAGTTGTAGTGCAATCTTAGAGTAAGTTCTATTCACCTAGAATAGATCACCAGCCTCAAATGAGGGTAGTATCGTGTAACAACTATTTCCGATAGTTTCCGCACTACGAAAGGGTTTGGCTTTTCCTAGGTGTATACTCAATCTCACCACATGCGGCATCACACGTATTCCCAGTAGCAGAAAAATAAACACGTATAGCAATTTGGAAAAGCAGTATATATATTTGTCCTAAACATCCTAGACCTATAAAGCTATGAATCCTAAGTTCCTGACAGAAATGGGTTCCCCGGCGGAAGCCCCAATCTGTGGTTCCCTGCCTAAGAGATGGACCAGCATAGGTCAATCTTTCTCCTCAGCAGAGTTTCCATTTTCCGTGGAAAATGGGGATGGTGCCCTAAGGCAAAATGAGATAGGCCCCACGGTGGGCGCCATTTTCTGTTGGCGGCCACCGCCATGAAAATGATTTACCCAAGGTTTGAATTGTAAGAAAGAAAGAATTGGCCCCACGGTGGGCGCCATTTTTTCTGTAGCGAGCGATTTTGGACGCGGTTCTTAAGCGCTGGTCGCTCTCTGCGGTTTGAGCTTTAAACTACAGGTTGATTCATTTTTTATCCTATTGTGAGCTGAATAAGGAAGGGAAATAGATGTCTCCAATTAACCCTGCTTGCATACTGAGTTTAAACAGCGGTCTGTTAGGTTACGGATGCTATCAATGTGGGGGGCCTTGTACTGGTTATTTGTATTTTCGCCAATACTGTTTTCTTTCTTTTGACCTGGGCAGAAGGTTTCTGGCGGGGAACTAGGATTAGGATGTTAGGACTGATGCTTTTTGAATTACTGCTTTTGATATGGGATTTGGTTTTTTTGTTGAGTGTGCTTGCTAAGATCTTTTCTTTCGATCTTATGCCTACGTATTCCCGTTTACCGAAACAGGAAAATCAGAGCGTTCGTAGTTCCTCCTAATCTATGGGAGGAAATTGGGGTTTTTGGTGTCTTGTTCAAGGCCCAAGACGTGAAGCGTAAGGTTGTTTGTATCTTGTTCAAAGCCCAAGATGTGAAGCTGAAGAGTTTATTTGTATCTTGTTCAAAGCCCAAGATATGAAGCTGAAAAGTCTATTTGTGTCTTGTTCAAAGCCCAAGACGTGAAGCTGAAGGACCTCGACTTTAGAGAGAATTTGTCATCTCTAAAGAAGGGTTTGTCTGTCACAACTGTTGGGTGACTGGTTATAAAAGGAGGATTACTTTAACCGGGATACGCGGATCCTAGCAATGCCATAATTTCCTTTATAGGGTAGTTTTGACCTGAAGGAGAAGACTTTAACTCAGTGTAGAGCAATGCTATATTTCCTTAGGAATTTCTCATGCTAAAAGAGGGACAGTGGCATGGATATAGATGATCCAGAGGCTTGCCGCTTACAGTGATTAGATGAAGAAGAAGGAGTTGTTGATGTTTGTGTACTGTGAACGAGGCACAGCTTTGATGCTAAAAGGTTGATTGGATCAACCAGTGGTTTTCTTATACAAAGCCTAAAAGGAGGCTAAAAAGGTGTCTCGTACAAAGCCCGAGAGAGAGAGAGGCCAAAAGGGATTGATCCTACAAGAGGATCTTTTATACTCAACAAGAGAGTGCTTTTGTATCTCGTACAAAGCCCGAGATGGAGGCGAAAAGGTTTTTGACCCGACGATGGAGTCTTTTGGGTATCTCGTATAAAGCCCGAGATGGAGGCGATTGTGTTTGTTTGGCTCAATAAGAACCTTTTTGTATCTCGTACAAAGCCCGAGATGGAGGCTGAAAGAGTGATTGACTCAACGAGGGAGTCTTTTATGTGTCTCATACAAAGCCCGAGAGAGAGGCTAAATGTTGTTTGACTCCACTGGGGAATCTTTTGGTATCTCGTATAAAGCCCGAGATGGAGGCGAAAATTATTAGCTCTGCTGGGGAGAATCATTGTTCAAAGCCCAAGAGGAGGCTGATGGTTACTGTCTCAGTTAAGTGATAGGTCCAGTATACTGATTTTGAAAGAGAAAATCAGTTCTTATATGAGCAACCCTGTACTAAGGGATTTGATTCCAGGGGTTCGGGTTATTCCTGTTCTTTAAGGAAGCGGGAAATTCGAAAGGTATCGAGACTGTCTGAGTCTGCGGGTTTCCTTCCTAGTTAACGAAGGGGTCACTTGAGAATGTCTTTGAGACTCAAGGAGATTAGACTGTCCAAGTCTAGAGTTTCATCTTTTGTACTATGTTTTGAGGAACAGTAGTAGACTCTAAGAAAAGACTGTTCTATGAATATGATTAAGTTCTGTTCCTATACCTCTAGGAGGTCGTCGGGACAATTTGTACGAAGCCCAAGAGGAGGCTGGAAGTTTTTAAGAAGCCGACGAGTCCTTGTACTAAGCCCAAGAGGAGGCTATCATTCCCGGAGGAAGAGATCATTATACGAAGCCTAAGAGGAGGCTGTGAATACTTCTAAGAAGCCGTAGGGTCCTTGTACTAAGCCCAAGAGGAGGCGGGGTTGCTTTTAGGAAGCCTGTGGGTCCTTGTACGATGCCCAAGAGGAGGCCGATGCTTTTAAGAAGCCGATGGGTCCCCAAACCCCGAGAAAGTCAAGGCAATGCTATTCACCGAGAATAGATCAAAGTCAGGACAGTTCGAGAATTTGGAAGAAACTCATAGATGCCATTCACGGAGAATACATTCATCTTGGGGAGTAGAGTTTCTTGACGATTCCTAATGAGGACAGCCTGAGAGAAGACTGTATCTGGTGATCCTATTTGGGGATCTAGGCGTCTATTTCTACGAACTAACGAAACGGCGTCACCTAGTTCTAGACGTAGTTGCCGGGGAAACTCTAAATATCTATATTATTATTACACAGTAGATATGAGTTTATGAAAGGAGACTTACAGTGAGCAGCCCCACAATACAGTTATATATATGAAAGCAGTAAATGAAAATGAGCAGCCCCACAATACAGTTATATACAACCCCGAGGTTATTTTTCAAAAGGCGACGAGCGCGTCGTTTATTTTTGACGGTATCGGGACTTATACAATACACTGAGGCCCAAAATGGTTTGGTCAAAAAAGGATTGGGTCTTACACTCTATTAGAGGCCCAAAGTGCTTTGAAAATGATCTATGAGGGTTGAATTAATCCAAAACTCTAATTTGTTTTCAAAAATGTATTTAATTGAATAAAAATTCAATTAAAATGATCAAAATTGTTTAACATATGAAAAACAAATTGTGATCTTGGATTAATGCTTCAAAAATTAAGTATTGACCTACAAAATAATTAGAAAGCATTAAAAGTTGCAAAATCAAGGTAAAAAAAATATTTTAAATGTCAAAAACAATTAAAACATTAATTCTTTGCAAAAATATCAATTATACAAAATAAATAATATTTTTGGGATTTTTTGATAAAATAAAATATTTTATCATTTTTGTGAATTATTAAAAAAAGAATCAACTCAAAATCATTAAAACTCAGAGAGAAATTAATTTTTGAATCAATTAAATAAAATCACAAAATTCAAATATTTGAATTTGAGAGAAATGGCGCCAAGAACAGCTGAAGAACACGCGCGTTTTTTAGTTTTGCCTAGATTTGCATTTTCTATCCAATCTCACTGAATACTTGATTATATCATGCAATCCACATATCATTATGCTCGCCTCAACCTCACGATCATGTCTATGTCCATTAATTTCATTTAAATTAAACATACAACAAGAAATCACGAAGAAACCTCAAGAACCCTAATTTCTGCCTGAAGGCTAGGATTTTTTATACACGATTCAAACAATGCAATTAATTGAGGGGAAACATTCCATGCATGATTATGAACATATGGCCAAATTATTGTGCAGCAAAAATTGTGTGGATCATAGAGTTAGAAGAGCTCATGCTTACCACTTGCAGCTGGTGATCGTGATTTGTGTAGGAGGTGTTACAGTTGTGTTGTGATGATCTGAACAGCTTCCCTATACCCTATGGAGTGTGTTTGATTGCTTGGACTTGATTGAAATTGGCTGAATCATTTCATGGCATCTCAACTGCACTTTGGTTAAAACCTTGAGCAATTGACTGGTGATTCTGAGAAATCAGTGTTCCAGTTGTTGTTTAAGTGTTTGATCAGCTCATATGTGATGTATATGAGGTGTGTGTGTGTGTGATTGGTTTGGTTGGAAAAGCTCTCAAACTCAAAACCCGATAGTTACCTTGCAAAGAAAGGCATTTTTGCCAAGAGAAAGAGATTTTGAGAAAGGCAAGTGTTGTAGGCCTTGGTGTGCTCAAACTGATCACAAAGGAGCTCTATTTATAGTAGAGCAAGTTTGTTTTGGGATCCACAGTGAATGGCAACTGCAGCAGAGGTTTGTTTAATGTTGGCCAATGGAAATGCAAGTCTCCTCTAGCCATTGACTAGAGGTTAGGGCACAGAGCTTTGGTTCCCTACTTGTTGGAGGAATCTTGACTGAATTCAGTTGCAAATGTGTCAGTCCATGCCACCTCTAAGCATCTATTAAATGCTTGAATCTAAAATTGGAGTCTTGTCCCTCTTTTAGGGATTTCTAGGTTTGGCATGCTACTTCTTGTTCCAAGGACTTTGGAGGCTTGGTTCAATGATTGTCCCCTTTAGATTCAATCCTCTGAGGTGTCCAAGTGGATAGGAGCATTTGAATTTGGCTGATTTTGGCAAATCGAGCCAAATTGCAAATTCTGTCTTGCCTTTGACAGATTTCAGCAAGGCAACTTTCCAATGTCATATCTCATGACTCAAATTGAATTTGGCAAAGTTCTTGGCCATTTTGGAAAGCCCTTACATGATACAACAACTGTTTGAACATGTTTGGTTTTGATCTCTTTTGAAACCAAGTGAAAAATCCCTCTACATTTGGCAAAAAGTGAAGGCAAATCTGTCTTAGTGAAATTTTCACCAAGTGTTGAAACAAAGTGACTTTTCTTGATTTTGATCACTCCATAACTCAAAATCCATGAGGAATTTGGACATAACTTAGTATGAAGTTTTTGTAGAGGGTAATGTGATCTATAAATCAAGCTTTGAATGGGGCACAATGGCCTTGTGGTTTAGGAGTTATGGTCCTCCAAAGTTGGTGCATTAGTGGTACTTTTTTCATAACTTAGAAATTTTTCTAAGTTTTATGGTTACCCCTTTTACAAGTTATCCAACTTTTCTTGATTTTTCTTGATGAATGATGATTCAAATCATACATAAACATCATTTTAGGGTTAAAAATCCATTTTGGTGAAAAATCTCAAAAAGTCAAAGTTGACTTTTGTGCACAGATGACTTTTTATCAGATGAATTCCAAACTGTGCAATTCCTTAGGAAATCATGCCCTTGACCTAAATCAAACTTGATGGACATGTTCCATGGGTGCCATAGGGTATATTGAGGCATGTCTTAGGGCTTGGGAGCATGTCCTGGTCAAAAGTCAAAGTTACAGTTGACTTTTTCCGCAAAACCCTAACTGTGGTGCAGATGAAACTGAGACTTGTTGCTCAAGCTTCTTGGATTAATCCATTGTTCCAAATGGATCAACATAGGTCATTTGAGACCCTCAAACCCTCTCTTGAGGTCTTGGTTCATGATTTGCACCAAAAGTCAACTTAGGGGTGAATTAGGTCAAGAAACCCTAATTCCTGTTTTTTGATGTATGCATCCCAGGAGGCAAAATTAACTTGGTGATTGGGTCCATGAGGTTCCATGGAGTATATTAGGTTATGTTTTGGATCATTCGCTCATGCCCAGAGGAAATTTTCCCTCTGGAGGCCCTGGTCGACCAAAACCCTAATTCGGTGACACTGGCGATCTTGAGGCTTGATCCACCTAGAAGGGAGCATCCTTGTGCTTAATCCTTGAAGTGGGAGTCCTTTTTGATCCATTGTGAATGTTTTAGAGGTTAGACAAATTGAAGATCATGTCATTCCTTGATTGATCCTTTGTCTAAGAACTCAAAGAGGGCTTGAAACCCTAATTTTGATTGTAGTGAGTGCTCACCCATCTTTGGGGAGGCTGACAAGGTAGGATGATTCTCCCATATTGTGATGATGATTTGCACAATGATGGGAAATCTTAGTGGTCAAAATTTGGGGTATGACACCCGGGTTGTTTCCTCGTCTACAAATTACATGAATATAATAACATGAATATAACCACACATGAATGTAAATGAAAGAAACAGGTAATCGGGCCACTTACTTTAGGAGTAATCCATGTGGGCTTTTTTCTAACATTCCTCATTATAGTAACTTGCTTCACAAGACTGTACATTGAAAATTGAATTAAACATATTACATGATAAACTAATTACAATTAATGTCAAAGAAAATGATATTAAACATAGACACTTACGTTAGAATAATATATTTCATTGGTTTGTGGAGTGGGGCGTGCAAGTAACACAATAATGTCACCGTATTTGTCCTAAATGAAATTATGATCAATTGCCAATAACCACTGAATGAACACGAGAATATATATATATATATATATATATATATATATATATATATATATATATATATATATATATATATATTAGTTTTTACTAAAACAAAACTAAATATAGAATATATAAATAAATTACAACAATACTTACCTACAGAGGAATGGTGCAAGGTAATATTCTTTTCCTCCCTCATTTAGCCGTTCTTTCAAGTACCCTTCCATGATATTTTTTTCATTATACGCCCAACCAATATAAGTTGGCTCCAAGATTCCATAAGTACTTGATTTATTTAACTCTATACAAACACGGTGAATGTACCTAAATGGTCAAAGAAAATGAATAAATTAAGGGAGAAAATACAAAAAATTATAATGTTCTATAGTGACATGTATATTCGACTATATACTTACGTGCACCAAACTTGCAAAATCGCTATGTCAAGACACTTAAATCCTGCGAGGAAATCCCTTACATCTTCAGGAGTGTAATACACTACATCCAATTTCGGGCAATGTTCTAGCGGGAGAGGTTGCGAAAGGTTTGTTGTTGCAATGGACAAGTATAAATTGGTTATTTCATTTGGACTAGGATCCAATATCCCATTGCGGTTATCTAAAGGGGGAGGGGCTGTACAATTACTTCCTTTTGTAGAAGCGTGATTTACAACACTTCTACTTGGAGTTTGATCATCACCATCAACGTAACGTTGATCTTCATTTGTTTGTTGTTAGAGGTTTTCACTTAATCTCTACATCATAACAATCAATTAGAACATACACTACTACTAAAAAGTCATTTAACAACGGTTGGGAATGACATATAATGACGCGGGCGAAGGCGTTGTTATGTAGTTTGTCGTTGTAAGTTCGTTGTTTCTACAACGGTCTGGAAACCGTTGCTGTATTCTGGAAGCGCGCGTTATATTGCAACGGTTAGGTATTTCAACCGTTGTAATATATATTAACTATCACAACGGTTATGAGTATCAACCGTTGTAATATATATTAACTATCACAACGGTTTTGTGTCTCAACCGTTGTGGAATGTACCCTTAGTTTATTAAATACAAATGTATATTGATTGTTTTACCATACACCTAATTAAAGAAATACAACCATTAAAATTGGTAACGAACTATATAATCTTAAAATTAAACTGTTCTTGAAAACCAACTTAAACACACCACTGTTTTCCGAATTGCATCCATTTCATTCCGCACATTTTATGCTCCTTAACATAAAATTTATGGTTCAATGGTCGGTTTCCTTCAATCCATCGATATCTTTTATTATAGTTTACCTCATCATCGCCAAAAATCATCGCGATTTTATCATCATAACAATCATGATCTTAACAACCACGATGATTAGTGACGACGATGAGGTAAACTATAATAAAAGATATCGATGAATTGAAGCAAACGGACCATTGGACCATAAATTTTATGTTAAGGAACATTAAATGTGCTGAATGAAATGGATGCAATTCAGAAAACATTGACATGATAAATGTTGGTTTTCAAATACATCTTAATTTTCAGATTATAAGTTTCTATATCAATTTAACTGATTGCATTTTCAATAAAAGGATAGTGAAACAAACAATATACATAGTATATAATAAACTAAATTTCATATACAATATCAGAATGAATTCATATATATGTACCTTATCAGAATGAATTCATATATATGTACCACCATCATCATCACCATGTGAAACAAACCCTAAGAAGTACGAAGCAATGTAGAAAATTAGTTAGTTTTCAATTTAACTATATACAATATACATAGTATATAATAAAATAATGTTCTATATCAATTTAACTGATTGCATTTTCAATAAAAGGATAGTGAAACAAACAATATACATATTATATAATAACTAAATTTCATATACACTATCAGAATGAATTCATATATATGTACCTTATCAGAATGAATTCATATATATATATATGTACCACCATCATCATCACCATGTGAAACAAACCCTAAGAAGTGGGAAGCAATGAAGAAAATTAGTTAGTATTCAAAACAAAACAACCAAAAGTTGAAACAAAACCCTAAGAAGTGGGACTGTACCATTACAATGAAGTTCAACTTGCTTGTGAAGCATTGAAGTCGAATCTGCACAAAATGAGAAGAATCAACAAAAACAATATGTACATTACGCTTGCTACCGTCAGCATCATCACCATGTTCATCTAGTTTTAGATTCTGCAAGAAGAAATACAAGGAGGAAGAAGTATAAATCAAAAGCTTCATATTTCTTGTATTTCTTTTCGTGGATTCTATAAAAAGATGAAGTTTGCTGCCAAAAATGGGTGCTAGGGTTTCGCTGTGAAGGAAACGACGCTACTGTCAATAATAGAAAGTTAATTCCCTTATATAGGTAAATATTTCACAACGGTTTTCTAAAATAACCGTAATGATAAGTATATATATTATTTTAATAATATCACAACGGTTAGTTATATTAACTGTAGAGATACCCCTTATAATTGGTACAAGGTCCGACTCCAGGCAACAATATTTTTCTATAATTACGTAAAATAGAAAAATGTTGTTGCCTGGAGTCGAACCTTGTACCAAGTATAAGGGGTATCGCTACGGTTATTATTACTAACCGTTGTAATATTATAACCCTTGCTCTTCCCGGAGTAGAGAACACTCTGGCCATAATGATTTAAAATTTTCTCCGTTTTTCAAATAATATCGTTACAGAATATCAACCATTTACAAGTTATCATCATTGCAAGCATTAAACTATCAGACTTTTCATCTTCAACCTCATCTATAAATAGATAACTTTACATTTCTTCATAATATATTCTTCGTAACAATGAGTTCTACAAATGAGAATGCTAGAAACTTCACCAATGAGGAACGTCAGGCGCCAATTGAGGAGGTCCAACCAGTGGCCAACGTCAGGGATGCCTTAAGGGTGAGGAAGGATAAGAAGAAGAAGAAGAAGAAGAAGAAGCTGAAGAAGAAAAAGATAAAGAAGAAAAGGAGGATTGTTTATTATGATTCCGATGAGGGGAGTGAGGAGAGATGTCTGGATTATGAAGATGCATTTGCAGTTATGGGCTCTGACATTGATAAATATATGTAATATGATTATCAATGTACTCTTCTTAATGGATTCTTAATAAAATGTTATTTTATATATGCTCATCTCTTACAGTTTTATTTTTAAAGTTATATATACTATTCTCTTGCACTTAAAAACACTAACAAAAGAAATAAAATATATGTTTAAAAGAAAAACAATGATGAATTTTGAGTTTTAAGGTTAAATCCCCGTAACACTAACAAAAGAAATAAAATATATGTTTAAAATATAAAAATATGACAAAAAATATATTTGCTGGGAATCGAAGCTTGTTACATGTATTACAACGGTGTTTTAATACAAGCGTGTTTAAAATGTAAAAAAATGGAAAAAAAATGTAGTAGCTGGGAATCGAAGCTTGTTACACAGCTTGTATTACACAGCTTATAATGACGGTTCTTTAAATACCTTTGGTGAAAGGCCTTACATTTGACCACGGTTGGAATTTTAACCGTCATTAAAAAAACACGCGAATCTATTACAACGGTGTATAGGCAAGCCGTTATAATCCTGACGTTGTTGTTTGCGCATTTTGTAGTAGTGATAAAACAAAAATAAGCACAATATATATCATACATTTCCGATAAAACACTAACATCTCAAGTAAAGCACATACCGAATATAACTCTTGTAACTTTTCCACATCTTTCTCCCTTTTTTCCCTCTCCTCTTCAAACATCCTCCTTTGTTCTTCCAATTGCTTCTCAACATTCTCAATCTTTTGTCGTTGAGCATGAAATTCAGTGGTTTCGGTGCTTCTTCTTTGAGATCCAAAGTATGACCTCAAGCGGACACCTTCTCCAACACCACGGACACGACCTCCATGCTCAGCTGTTCTGATAGCTTCCACTAATATGTACCATCACGGTGGAGATGGGATGTCACTATCTCCTCGTTCTTATTTTTTTTCCTGCATGATTCTCTTCTCAAGTTTCCTGTAACCCCCACGAGACAATCTATGGGGGTACATGTTTTTCGCCTTGTTTTGAATTCCAACTTCGTTTTTATCCTGTTATTAACATAGTGAAAAATGTGTATGATTAGTATCTATAACTCATTAGTATAACATTATAGGTTACATAAGACTAGTGCTAACCTTGAATTCCTCTGAACGGTGTTTCTTCGCAAACTTGTGCCACACCTTCTTCAATAAAAAACTATACCGAATCCATGGACGTTGAAGACCGCTCTTAGGCTTCGTAATGTAGCCAGCCATGAGATGTGACTAAAATCCCCTCCAACGAACACCGGCATAAGTTATCCACTTTTTTTTTTTAATTTTGAGTCATCGGTAAACTCAAAATTCAACTACATTAAATCAATATATAAGTATGAATTAGAAACTATAGGTAGTGATATCAAATATATGAAAATTATAGTATGTAATACCTTAACGTCTGTCCATAAGCTATCTTTGACATTAACATCCACTTCTCTCCAATCATAGTATACTCACTTTGCTACGTGCAAGGAACGCAACATAACTCTTAAAAATAGAGTAATGTGGATAATCCACTAATCTGTAGAGCGAATCAAACTCGATCGGGATTTTTACACCTGATGAGTTGCGGACTGATGTGAATTGGGGCATCATTGTGACACCTCTTTGTGATCTTTTCGATTGAGTATCAATCATTTGAGTTATATTCGCAGAACACTCAATCGTTTGAGCATCTTCGTTGCTTCCTGATGTAGAACTCAACAAGGTCGACATCTATGTTCAAAAACAACAACAACAACAACAACAACATGAACAACAAGAACATAAACAACAACAACAACAATAACAACAACATGAACAACAACAACATGAACAACAAGAACATTAACAACAATGGCAAATGAGTTTCCTATAGATGCATGGGAAAAATATTTTACGTACCCTAAATGTGATGACTAAGTAAACGATTTTGGTGTTGGTTTTGTTGTTATCTTCCTTCCTTACGACAACGACGGTGTTGTTATTATCTTCCTTCTCGACGGTGACGATGATGATGACGGTGTTGGTTGGTGCGTAATCTTCCTTCCGTAACGATCGTGACGATGATGACGAAAATGACAACAACACGGTGAATAATGGATACTGATGATGCAAGCTTTGGTTGAAATCGTGTATTGTTTCACAGTATTGAACGTTAGGGTTTAGGGTTGAAATCGTGTATCATTTCGTCTAGTTTTTATTTTCAATGGAAAAAAGGATACTGAAGAGACAATGAAACTAGCTAGCTTGGAGTATATTGAAAAGCTACTACGACGGTCAACACCATAAACCGTTACGATATATTACTTTCATAATGAAATTTCATATTAAAGCGCCAGAGTTATATTTAGAATTAAAAATTAAAAAAAACATACAAAATATATCACAACGGTGTAAATAAACAACCGCAGTCATAACTTTTAACTTTTTTATTTAAAAGTAAATAAAAAAGAAAAGGCGCGCCTTAACATAAAAGGAACAATATATATGATGGCGCTAAGGTTCGAACACATGAAAGCTTGATGGTATCACCACGATTGGATTATCAAGCGTTGTTATATATAGATAATTTTTATTCAGAAAACAAATAAAATACAACCGCGCCTTAGTTTAGATATGTCACAACGGTGTAGGGATGAACCGTTGTGACCATGGCGCCGTTGTTTACGCGTTTTGTAGTAGTGTTAGGTGTGTACGTAGCGATGAATATGCAATGATTATCGTGTTAGATCTGTTCATAGATTTATTATTTCTATCGATATAGAAATCAAGAACATAGTTCTAAAATAATCTCTATGAGTCGATATACCATCAACTTGTATCCCTTAAACCCATATCATAATTCAACCAGAGAATTAAAACGGAAGCGTACATGAGTTTGCCTTTGCGAGTCACTGAAGATTTGCGGGTATTTAATCTTCCAATTGGTAGAGTTTCCTTATGGCTCATTGAATCTCCTCTGATGGAGATGAAGAGAGAATTTTTCTGATGAGCCATTTTCACGTTCTCTACAAATGGGGACCATAACCCCTATAAATAACTTTAGTATTATTTTTTATTTTTTAATATTCTAATTTGCCCCCTCATCAAATTAGATATTGACTTATGGTATCTACACAATAATCTCATATTTCATGACATTTATGATGTTAGCCACATACTTAATATTAATTAAACCACTGCAATTTTGGCTAAATAAATAATGGCCCTAACACATGTGTCATACCCCAAATTTTGACCACTAAGATTTCCCATCATGGTGCAAATCATCAGCACAATATGGATGTACCTTTATACCTCATTAGTCTCCCCAAAGATGGGTGAGCATTCACTACAATCAAGCTTAGGGTTTCAAGCCCCCTCAGAGCCTTTAGACAAAGGATCAATCAAGGAATGACATGATCTTCAACTTGTCTAACCTCTTAAACATCCACAAAGGATCAAGAGGACTCCCACATCAAGAATTAAGCACAAGAGTGCAACATTTCAAGTGGATCAAGCTTCAAGTTCATCTAATACAAAGTCAACTGACGCAGAAAGTCAAAGTTTGACTTTTGGTCAACTTTGAGCTTCACAAGTCATTACTCAAGAAAATATGATGGATGATTTAATTTGATCAAATTTAAATCAAGAAGTCATGCAAAATTGCAAAATTGATCAAATTGAAAGAAATTTAGAAATTTTTTCTAAGTTAAAGTCATGTTCAAGTGCACAACTTTTCAAGGTTGTAACTATTGTTCCAAGCATCCATTGATTTTGCGTAAGAGCTACTTTTAAAGAGAGTATTTGATACTTCAACATTGTAGAAGGAATCAACTCAAAATATCATAAGGATTGAAAGATATAGGTGATCAAAGTTGGGAATTCTTAATGTCAGATGTTCCAACATTTCATAGGACATCATTAATATTTTTCCAGCAAGAATGTCCCAACTTCAAGGATGTTTTTCTCCCTGATCCAAGTTGATTCAAGCCAAACCTTGAACATCAAAGTTGAAGTACGTAATCTCAGCTTTCCAGAAAGTCCTAGAATGTCCTTGTAGCATACTCGAGCAAGGAGATATGATTTTTGTAAAAAGCATTGATAAAGCAGATTTTTAAGGCATATTTCAGGACAGATTTGACTACACAAGTTCAAGACCATTTTTGATGACTTTGCAAGCTGAACCGAGACCAAAGTCAAACATCAAAGTTAAAGTATGTCATTAGGTCTTTCCAAAATGTATAAGAACTCCCATTAATTCAACTTGAGCAAGGAGTTATGAACCTCACAACAGGCCTTGCTCGAGCTGGTTTTTTAGGACAGATTTTGTGCACTTTTCTTGTGCCACCCAATTTTCAAGCTTTGTCACCATGCAAGACAAGCATCAAAGATGCAATTCACTTCAACTCAAAATATCATAGTGGATTAAAAGATACAAGTGATTAAAGTTTGGAATTATTAATGTTCAAAGTTGTCTGATGTTCCAACATTGCATAGGACATCACAAATATTTTTCCAGCAAGAATGTCTCAACTTCAAGGCTGTTTTTCTCCATGGTCCAAGTTGAACCAGGTCTGGGGCCAACCATCAAAGTTGAAGTACGTCATTTCAGCTTTCCAGAAAGTCCTATAATGTCCATGTAGCATACTCGAGCAGGGAGTTATGGATTTTACAAAAAGGCTTGCTGCAGCTGAATTTTTCAGGGGCAGATTTGCACATTTCTTGTGCCACACGAATTTTTAAGCCTTGTCATCATTTTGAACACATCTGAGGATCAAATCTAAAGGGGATAATCACTGAGCCAAGCCTCCAAAGTCCTTGGAACAAGAAGTAGCATGCCAAACCTAGAAATGCCTAAAAGAGGGACAAAACTCCAATTTTGGATTGAAGCATTTAATGGATGCTTAGAGGTGACCTGTAATCACAACATCACAAAGTCGTCTCTCAAAACCTCAAAATTTGACTTTTTTGCATTTTTCAAGCCATGTCTTGATTCAGTCACTTTCCAAACCAGATAAAACCTCAAACACACTCCAAATATCATCCTTGAACTGTCCCAAATGGTTCCCAACATCTGGAACACCATTTGAGAGAGTTGCTATTTTGGTCACTTTTAACCCCTTTTGCAAGAAAGGGACAGTTTATGTTTTTGCAGGTACCAGCTGATTCCAATTATCCTAAAAGCATCCAAGAGGTCATTTGAGGGTGTCCAAAGCATCAAATCATTTCTGGAACAAAGCACTTGGTAGGTTGCACAAAATCGCCAAAAAAGAGGTAAAATTCAAAGCTTGAATTCTTTGAATCATGCTTTCCTTTGTTGTCCACATACATGCATCATATTGAACAATTCTTGAAGCAAAAATGTAGTCCTTAATGTGTATGTTATGATCCTCCTACTGTTTGCACTTTAACATGTTTATATGTGGAGTTTATGTTGTTTTAAACTTAAGGTGCAGATCTGGTTTTTTGCCTTGTGTGTGTTGTACATTAAGTTTCAGTATGTATGAGTGATACCATTGGATTCCTTGTGAAAAATTGGTCAAGATAGGTTCTTACGGATTTTAATTTCGTTAAAAATTGAGAGAGTTATGAATGTTTGAAGTTTGATAGCAAAGATGTTGAAAAACCAAGGTGCAGTTCTGATGTCAAATGTGATGTTGTGACATCTTCCCTTTTTCTCTTATCTTCAAAACTCATGAGTGATGTCGAATGTGATGTTGTGACATTAGTTTATTCTCAAAAAACTCAACCAATTCTTTTACATAGCAAAAATCATCATTTTCCAATTCTGTTTTACACACTTCTTAATCATACTCCAAAATATTTTATTCCACAAAAAAATTAGTTTTATATTATTTATTTAATATAATTAGTATTTTTGTGAATAAATTCCTTTTTAATGTTTTTAAAACATTTTAAAAGTGAATTCTCATATTGAAAATCAAGACCAAATGAATTTTATTTCATCTTGTGATTAAAACATCATTTTTCAAACCCCAACCAAAAATCACAAGTTGCTTATTTGGTATTTTTATCATTTTGTATTGATTTTCTTTTAAGAATTTACTTTTAAAATGATAAAATTAGGATTTCTTCGATTTTCACCATCATAAAACTTTTTCAAACACAATGGGCCTCTAATAGAGTTTAAGACCCAATCCTTTTTTTGACCAATTCATTTTGGGCCTCAGTGTATTGTATAAGTCCTGATACCGTCAAAAACAAACAGCGCGATCGTCGCCTTTTCAAACAAATAACATTGGGCCTACCCTCGAGTAGTAAGACCCATTTCTTTTCTTAACACTTTTGGGCCTCTATTAGAGTGTAAGACCCAACCCCCTTTGAGAACCAAACCTTTTTGGGCCTCTCCTCGAGCTATAAGACCCATTCAAAACTTTTGGGCCTCTATTAGAGTGTAAGACCCAATCCCCTTTTAACCTAAACAACTTTGGGCCTCAGATATTGTAAAAGCCCCTTTTCGTTAAAAGAAAATCTCGGCGCGATCGCCATTTCAAACGAAAAATCATTTGGGCCTACCCTCGTGTTATAAGCCCCACTCTTTTTCTTTAAACCTTTCTGGGCCTCTTGAGAGAGTGTAAGCCCCATCCCTTTGTACAGAAAACAATTTTTGGGCCTCAGTCACTTGTATAAGTCCCTCTGTACAAATTCAACAGTGCGATCACTGATAAAACCCTGGGTCTCTCCTTGAGCTGTAAGCCCCAAATCTTTCTTTTTCAAAGCACTTTCTCCTTTGATTTTGAAATATACTGTTGTTTTCAATCTTTCTTTGTTGAACAACTAACAAAAACAGCATGGAAGCTCTACAACCGAGTAAGTGTTTTTCCGCTTTCATTTACCGCTTTCATATATATATATATATATATATATATCTGTATTGTGGGGCTGCTCACTGTAAGTCTCCTTTCACAAACTCATATATATAACTGTATTGTGGGGCTGCTCACTGTAAGTCTCCTTTCACAAACTTATATATATATATATAACTGTATTGTGGGGCTGCTCACTGTAAGTCTCCTTTCATAAACTCATATCAACTGTGTAATAATAGTATAGATATTTAGAGTTTCCCCGGCAACTACGTCTAGAACTAGACAAAATCTCGCCTCCTTACACCAACTTTAGACAACTAGATCTAAGAAATCTTCCCCGTGAACAGTTCATTATACAAAAGGACATCGTTTCTCTGTGAAACCCCTTTTGGAACTGTTCACCCGCCTTCTCTTGGGCGTTGTACAAGGACCCACAGACTTCTTAAAAGCATCAGCCTTATCTTGGGCGTTGTACAAGGACCCACCGACTTTCTAAAAGCATCCCCGCCTCCTCTTGGGCTTAGTACAAGGACCCGTCGGCTTCTTAGAAGTACTCACAGCCTCCTCTTAGGCTTCGTATAAATGATTTCTTCCTCCGGGAATGATAGCCTCCTCTTGGGCTTAGTACAAATTGTCCCTCGGCTTCTTAAAAGTTTCCAGCCTCCTCTTGGGCTTCGTACAAATTGTCCCGACGACCTCCTAGAGGTATAGGAACATAAATTAGTCATCTTAATAGAACAGTCTTTCCAAGAGTCTACTACTGTTTCTCAAAGCATAGTACAAAAGATAAAACTCTAGACTTGGACAGTCTAATTTCCTTGAGTCTCAAATATATTCTCAAGCACCCTTCACCAATAGGAAGGAACCCTGTAGACTTGGATAGTCTCAATACCCTTTGGATTTCCCGTTTCCTCAAAGAAAAGGAAATATCCCTGATCCTCGAATCAAAATCCCTGAGTACAGTGTTACTCATATAAGAACTGATTTTCTCTTTGAACCCATAGACTGGTCACTCAACTGAAACAGTACCTTCTTTAGCCTCCATCTCGGGCTTCGTACGAGATACAAAAGACTCTCTTGTTGAGTCAAACATCTTTAGCCTCCATCTCAGGCTTTGTACGAGATACAAAAAAGACTCTCTTGTTGAGTCACAATCCTTTTAGCCTCCGTCTTGGGCTTTGTACAAGACACAAATCACTCTCTTGTTGAGTATAAAACCCTTGGCCTCCATCTCGGGCTTCGTACGAAATACCATAAAGGACTCTCTTATTGAGTCACTTCCCTTTTAGCCTCTCTCTTGGGCTTTGTACAAGACACAAAAACACCCTCTTGTTGGGCCAATAGCCTCCTCTTAGGCTTTGTATAAGAAAACCACTGGTTGATCCAATCAACCTTTTAACATCAAAGTTGTGCCTCGTTCAGAGTACACAAACCTCGACAACTTTTTCCCCTCATCTAATCGCTGTAAGCGGCAAGCCTCTGGATCATCTACATCCATGCCACTGTCCCTCTTTTAGCATGAGAAGTTCCTAAGGAAAGATGGCATTGCTCTACACTCAGTTAAAGTCTTCTCCTTCAGGTTGGAAATCCCCTTTAAAGGAAATTATGGCATTGCCGGATTCACATATCCTGATTAAAGTAATTATCCTTTATAAACAATTGTGACAAAAACCCCCTCTTTAGAGATGACAAGTTCTCTCTAAAGTCAACACCCTTTTAGCTTCACATCTTGGGCTTCGAACAAGATACAAATAGACCCTTCAGCTTCATATCTTGGGCTTTGAACAAGATACAAACCACATTTCGCTTCACGTCTTGGGCTTTGAACTACGAACACTCTGATTTCCCTGTTTCGGTAAACGGGAATACGTAGGCATAAGATTGAAAGAAAAATCTTAGCGAGCACACTAAACAAAAACCCAAAATCCCATACTTTTATACACCAATCAAAACCATCAGTCCCAACATCTTAAACCGATATCCTAAATATCCCTTTTTAGACAAAATAAACCTAGTAGAGACCCACACTTTGGATAACATCTGTAAACCAACAGTTTTGACTGTTTAACCTCAGTTTGCAAGCAGGGTTAATTAGAGACATCTATTTCCCTTCCTTCGTCAGCTTCAATAGGATAAAAAATGAATCGAGCTGTAGATGCCAAAGCGATAGTGCTTCGTAACCACGACCAAAAATTGCTCGCTACAGAAAAATGGCGACTCTGCTGGGGACGTTATGAGATTTTGTTCTCGTCTCGTCTACTAGGTCGAAGCCTTAAATTCGGGAAGATACCACAGAATGGCGCCTCCCCCGGGGAACCATTTTCTGTCAGGAACATAGGATTCATAGCTCTTTAAAGTCTAGGACTTTAGGACAAATATATACTGCTTTTCCTAATTGCTATACGTGTTTATTTTTCTGCTAATGGGAATGCGTGTGATGCCGCATGCGGAAAGTTTGAGTATACACATAGGAAATCACCTTTTTTTGTAGTGCAGAAGCTATCGGGATAGCTGTTACACGATAAACTACCCTCTTCTGAGATTTCTTTGATGGACATCACCTAGCACGGATACCGGCCCGCTGGTGTTCTCAGGAATCAATGATTTTGAGTGACAGGTACAAAAAAATCACCCGTAGAAAACCTTTGGGATGGGTAGAGCCTTGACTCCATGACAACGACCCTTTGACCCTATGTTTTTTCTATGTTTTTGTGTGCTGCATTCATGCATTCATTTAAAAAAAACATTAAAACATTCAAAAAAATTTCTCTTCTAGTCTCTCTGTTTTTCAAATTAAACTAAGACTGTGATTGCAAATATCAGAGAAAAAGATTGCGCTAATGGATTTCGGTAGAAGGAGAACTCATAAGTATACCTTCAGGATTCCAAAGCTAGGGGATTTAAGAGGTTTGGCGAGGATGATCACAAACCAAGAGGCTTTCAGAGCCAAGTACGGAGGTTTGCTATCTCTGCTAAGAGTCCATGTGATTGAAGGAATCATGGATGCGCTCATTCAGTTCTACGATTCGGTCTACCACTGTTTTACATTCCCGGATTACCAGCTTGCACCAACGCTGGAGGAGTATTCTCATCTGACTGATCTACATATTGATGATCAAGCTCCTTTTTCTGGACTGGAATAAATTCCAAAGAATCAGACCATTGCAAGAGCAATTCATTTGGACGAGTCAGAGGTCAGGACTCACATGACCACTAAGGGTGGCATCCAAGGTTTGCCAGCCCAGTTCTTGACAAAGAAAGCCCTGTACTTCGCCAGTATTGGGAACGTGACTGCTTTTGAAAGCATCTTTGTTTTACTCACCTACGGGTTATTTTTTGTTGCCCAACATTAATAACTTCGTCGATATCAACTCCATTAAGGTTTTTCTCATTGGAAACCCCGTGCCAACTTTGCTCGCAGATGCGTATTATTCTGTACACTTTGTACAGTGGAGGGGAGATCACATGCTGTGTACCTCTGCTTTACAAATGGTTTATCTCCCATTTGCCTAAGTCTGCTGCTTTTTGGGATCATAAGAGTGCTTTACGCTGGTCGCAGAAAATTATGTCTCTCACCAACTCTGACATAGATTGGTGTAGTAAGATTTATGATGGAATCAGGATCATTGACCGTTGTGGAAACTTCCCCAACATACCTCTTATAGGAACTAAGGGAGGAATCAACTATCATCCAGTTCTCGTTCGTCGTCAATTTGGATACCCGATGAGGCACATCCCCCGGAATGCTCATCTGGAAGGTCTTTTCTTCAAGGAAGGAGAAAATGATAGAGCACTAAAGACGGAAATAGTACACGCTTGGAAACATGTTCATAAGAAAGGACGAGAGTCTCTAGGAAAACCAAACTGTGTCTCAGTGGAGCCTTATCTCCACTGGGTATAAACTAGAGCTCTCAAGCTAAAGATGTCGTATCCTCGTCACGAAGTTCTTCCATCAAGGGAATCTATCATGTACTTCATGACTGAAACGGAAAAACTTCAGGCGACTCTCAACAAAGTTCAACGGGAGAGGAGGTCTTGGAAGAACAAGTATCGTATCCTCAATGTGGAGTGCATCAAAATACAGCAATTACTGAAAGATAAGGACGCTCTGATTGAGATTTTAGAGTAGCATGCTGTAGAGAATCAGGATGACCAAAGGAATGTGCTCGCTCCTTTCACCTGGCAAAGGAATGACAACCCGACAACGGCCTAAGAGCCCCGGTCAAAGAAAAGGAAAGTACCAGAATCAGCACCCGAGTTCTCTCGGGACCCATTAGCTTAGGTTTCTGTTTCCGCACCTTGTAATCTACTGTATTTCCATTTCTGTAATCCTTTGAATTCAATAAAACGGGGTTTCCCCACTGTTTGATATTTGCAATCTAATTGTCGAAGTTTATTTTGATTAAACTAAAAAACAATTAATATAATCATTTCATTCATCAGTCCCACGTCACGTATTCTTCTTACCTACGAATCTCACGTTTGTGTCTCGGTTCTAGAGTCAAACTGTCTCATTCGTACAATACTTGGGCTAATCGTCAGAAAAAGATGGATGATCTTGAGGAAGAGAACAGAGAGTTAAAAGAAGAGATCGACGCTCTGAGAGAGGATATGAGAAAGCTTAGTAACGACATGCAAGCCATGGCAGAAGCTCAGCTACAAAGAACTATGATCTCAGAGATCACCTCAGCGCCCATAGTGGAGAAGTATGATCCTAGGTATCAGATGCCGAAAGATAGTCCCTGGGGCATGCCTGTTAACTATATCCCGGAAGGATATGTTCCGCCGATCACTGAAGATCAGGGAATCATAACGGAAGCCGCTGAGCCTGAAGGTTACAAACTTCGGGAAAGCGAAGATGCCAGGGGCATACTGAAGACTCCTGAAGGTTAAAACTTCGGGAAACGCCAAGATTCACTGCCGTAGTCACGGTACCACCCCCTATGATGCACACTGTCCCGGGAGGACAGATTCCACAAATACCTTCTGGTAAGAAGGAAACCATGTTTGATAGAATGGATGAATTCCAGGAACAGTTCCTGGAAATGCAAAAGGAATTGCAAGCTATTCGCGGTCAGGATCTATTTGGAAAGGACACCGCCGACCTCCGCTTGGTCCCCAATGTGAAAGTTCCGCACAAATTCCAGGTGCCCGACTTTGAAAAATACAAGGGTAAATCTTGCCCTCAGAGCCACCTGGTGATGTACGCTCGGCGAATGTCAGCTCAGATAGAGAATCAGGACCTACTGATTCACTACTTTCAGGATAGTTTAACCGGTGCCGCCTTAAAATGGTACATGGGTTTAAACCGTGCTAGGATCAGCACTTTCAGAGATCTTGGCACTGCCTTTGTCCAACAATACAAATACAATCTGGACATGGCACCGGACAGAGATCAACTCAGATCGATGTCACAAAAGGACAAGGAAACCTTTAAGGAGTACGCTCAAAGATGGCATGAAATTGCCGCTCAGATTTGTCCACCTCTTGAGGAAAAAGAGATGACAAAGATCTTCTTAAAGACTTTAAGGTCATTTTACTACGACCGAATGGTTGCCAGTGCGCCCAGTGACTTCACCGAGATGGTGGGCATGGGAGTTCGTCTTGAGGAAGCCGTCCGAGAAGGACGTTTGGTAAAAGACGCTGGATCATCAAGTAGTACAAAACGATACGGTAGTGCTCTCCCTAAGAAAAAAGAGCAAGATATTGGGAACATCTCCCTCAGGAAGCAAAGGCGACGTTATCAGCCAGTAGCGTCTGTGACTCATGCTATCAATCATGTGCTTGTTTCTACGTATCAACCTCAGGTTGCGCAGAGCCAACCTAATCAGCAAAGGACACAACAACCTCTTCAGCAGGCTCGTCCTCCGTATAACAACAACCGTACAACACGACCATCAGGGTTTGATCCTATACCCATGTTGTACGCATAACTATTTCCATTACTATTGGCCAAGGGGCACATCCAGACTAAGTCTCCCCTTGCAGTACCAGAAAATCCGCCTTTTTGGTTTAAGGTGGATCAGACATGCCCTTACCATCAAGGAGGATCAGGGTATAACATAGAGAATTGTCTTAATTTCAAATCCGACGTGCAAAAGCTTGCTAGGAGCGGGCTATTATCTTTCAAAGATACGAATCCTAATGTTCTCACGAACCCGCTGCCTCAACACGAGAAAGCTGCAGTCAATCTGATTGAGAGAGAGTCTAGCAACGTTTATCAAATTCACGATGTACTCTTGTTGAAAACCAATTTGGTCAAGATGCATTATAGACAGAGTGGATATGGCCATGTGCCACCTCATAATTATCATCAATGTGATGTCTGCTCTAAAAGAAATCGAGGATGTTCGGTAGTGCAAGTGGCTCTACAGGAACAGATGGATCTCGGATGGATCCAAGAGCACCGAGTTCGTGGAGTTAACATGGTCTATACGAATTCCAACGTCATTCAAAACCACGACATTCGTGCGATGAATGTCAACCTGGTGGCGATGCACTCGAGGCAAAGTCAGCACTACGATCTTCCACGGCATGATTACAAGGCCTGTCCGATCTGCTCAACAAATAATCAGGGATGCTCTTTTGTACAAGAGGCCCTCCAGCGTCAGATGGATCTTGGATGGATCCAAGACTACCATGATAGAAATCCCTATCAGATCAAGATGGCTTAGATCTTCGATATTCGCTTAGTGAATACCAACCTGGTAGAGTTACATGATGAGTAGGTCCGACTCGGATTCCTGATATCACATAATTATCACGGCTGCAAAGCGGGTTGCGAAAACGATCAGGGATGCGCCCTTGTCCAGGAAGCACTTTAGCACTTGTTAAATCATTGGTGGATGCCAATCTACATGGATGAAGATACTCAGCAGATTAGTATCAATAACAGAAACCCTACTCGGCGTCAAAGTCAGGATGTCCGATCCGTGGAAGCTAACCTAGTGAGGTTACATTGTATTCAAAGTGGGCATGGCCAGGTGCCACCACACAATTATGAACGTCGTGGAGTCTGTTCGGAAAGTAACCAAGGGTGCTACCTTGTACGAGCAGCTCTCCAGGGGCAGGTGGATCGTGGAGAGATTCGCCCATATCCAGGTTCCGGACCCATCAATTGGTCGCCGAACTACCTTGCCGATCAAATCGAGGACGTTGTCGTCATCTCTGATCATCAGAGGACCAGGAATGTTTTTACCATCATCCCTCTACTTGACAAATCGAGAGTTTCTAACCGGGAACAGATCGAGATTACGTACGATGGTCAAAAAAACCAGAAGGTTCCCATAGTTATCTATCTTCTGGGACCACTACCGTATAAATCAGCTAAGGCAATCCCTTACAAGTACGGTGCAACAACAGTAAAAAATGGAAAGGAAATTCCATTACCCTTCATCGTGAATATTGCAGATATCAGTCGAGTAACACAGAGTGGTAGAATCTTCAACAGAGGAGTTGGAGAACTCAGCAAAGAAAAGGAACCTCAGACAGAAGTTCCCAATCCACCAGTCGGTCAATCCAGTAATCCCGACCTTTCAAAAAATGATGATGAGATGCTGAAGCTCATCCAAAGGAGTGAATATAACATTGTTGATCAACTGTTACAGACTCCTTCAAAGATCTCGGTGTTATCACTGCTACTCAGTTCAGAAGCGCACAGGGAGGCTCTACAGAAAGTCTTAGAGCAGGCCTTCGTGGAACAGGATGTAACAATCCGACAATTCGATAGTATTGTCTCTAACATCACTTCCTGCAATAACTTGGGATTTAGTGATGAGGAATTACCTAAAGAAGGTCGCTGTCATAACATGGCGCTCAACATTACAGTCAACTGCCAGCACGATGCTTTAGCCACCGTACTGGTAGACACAAGGTCAGCCCTGAATGTTATCCCGAAGTCCACTTTGATGCAGTTATCATTCAAAGGACCTCCGATGAGAACCAGCGAGATCGTCGTCAAAGCTTTCGACGGGTTCAGAAAAATGGTTATCGATGAAGTTGATCGTCCCATAACTATTGGTCCTCACACTTTCCAAGTCACTTTCCAGGTCATGGACATCCGGGCAACATACAGTTATTTATTAGGAAGACCTTGGATACATCAGGCTGGGGCGGTCACTTCAACCCTCCACCAAAAGCTAAAGTTCGTTCAGAACGGTCAACTCGTCACAGTCTGTGGGGAACAGGCCTTGCTCGTAAGTAATTTATCGTCATCCACTTATGTGGAACCAGAAGGGATAGTCGGAACTCAGTTCCAAACACTTTCATTACACAGCGACAATCAATCAGAAGGAGGAACTTCGATTTCCTCATACAAAGATGCTATTAAAGCGGTTGAGAGTGCCGATACAACAGGATGGGGACAGCTTGTCATTCCTACTGACAATAAAACAAAGAAGGGTCTTGGTTTCTCTGCAACCTGTACCCAGACAGCTGCCAGCGATGAAAGTCTTCATCCCATTCAGAGCTTCTTTCACAGTGGAGGTTTCCTTCAACCGGTGACTTAAGAAGTACATACTATCAACGAGGAAGATCCCTCTGACACAGATGAGGAATAGAGTCCTATCTCAATAAGGACGGTTATATGTCTCAGGAAGAGGTGCCTACGCCATTTTGCTATCCCGCACAGAGTCTGAGATTTATACCCAGGTCAGACGTCGAAATGATATATGGAGATTGTGATCCGGAAGGATGTCGTGCTCCACCAAATTCATTAGAGGAAGACACTCTGATGAAGGACAATTTTGACCACAATTACTATGGCCCGATGGATGGTCTGCCGATGTGGCAACCTTACCCAGGAGACTTGGGGCAAGAAAGTCAGCCGAACAATGAAAATCAGCTGAGTCTCATTGAACAAAATACATCTGTCCCCACCATGTCATGGGATCAACACTTAGGTCATTCAGAAACTACTCAACATGACGATGAATTTGCAACGTTTGCAGGACTAGAATTCATTAATTATGTTTTTCCCGAGGTCAACGTCATCGAGAGAGATGACTCCTCCAGTTCCAAAGAAGTGTGGGACACCTTGGGATAACCGAGTGGAAAATTCGACTACATGGTCAAGTACACCGCTCCCGAAAGCTCTCGTATCAGGCTCGAAGATATCCAGCCAACTGGATGGGGAGATACAGCTGAGAGCACAAATACTCTGCAAAAAGCAACAGAGGAATCCTCCTACGACAATTCTGCCTGGGAGACAGATTCAAATGATCCAGCTCTACCAGAAATCAGCGTCATTTCTGAAGACAAATCAAGGAAGGTACCAGACTTTGTGATTCACCGAGGAGTTCACCGCCAATTGGTTGCTGTCGATGTTCCGAAGATTATTCATAAGTCAAAGTAATTTCCGTCTTTAACCTTTCACCCTGCCCAGGTGAAACGGATGGTTTGATATGGCTCACTTTCTGTAAATTTTCCCTCTTCGCTTTGCCCAAAGCGACAGAGTTTTGTTTTATAGGGCTGTAGTTTCAGGAATCGACTTGTTCATTAATAAAATAACGTCGTTTTGTAATTTCCGCATTAATTGTTGTTTTCTCTTTTTTCTATTTTCAGAAAATGGTAATCCTAAAAAACAATTCGATAATAAAAACAAGCAGTTATAATAAAAAATACACTGCACACACTTGCATTCTCTCAATCTCTTCTAAACACAAATCATACTGTCATGCAGATTGCTTGTTTTAAACCCCGTTGAAACATACGATCCAATGCCTTCCCCCAACTTTGAGTTCCCGGTATTCGGGGCTGAAGAAGAAGATGACGATGAAATTCCCGAAGAGATCTCCCAACTACTCAGACAAGAGGAAAGGTCCATTGAACCTCACAAAGAGCCATTGGAAACGGTAAACTTGGGTTCAGAAAAAGAGAGAAAAGAAATCTGGATTGGGGCACTGCTCAGTCCAACTGCTAAAGAGAGTTTGATAAAGCTTCTCAAATAATTCCCGATGTGTTCGCTTGGTCCTATCAGGATATGCCAGGGTTGGATACCAACATCGTGGAACATCACTTACCGTTAAGATCGGAATGTCCGCCAATAAAACAAAGGTTGAGACGGACTCATCCGGACATGGCCATCAAAATCAAAGAGGAGGTACAGAAACAGATTGACGCGGGTTTCCTCGCTACGTCAGAATATCCTCAATGGTTAGCCAATATCGTACCAGTTCCGAAAAAGGACAGAAAGGTCAGAATGTGTGTCGATTACAGAGATCTAAATAAGACTAGTCCAAAGGACGACTTTCCTTTACCACAAATTGACATGCTGGTTGACAGTACAACAAAGTTCAAAGTTTTCTCCTTCATGGATGGATTCTCGGGCTATAATCAGATCAAAATGGCGCCATAAGACATGGAGAAAACTTCGTTCATTACCCCATGGGGTACCTTTTGTTACAAGGTAATGCCGTTCGGTTTGAAGAACGTCGGGGCAACCTATCAAAGGGCCATGACTACTCTGTTTCATGACATGATACACAAGGAAATTGAGGTATATGTCGATGATATGATTGCAAAATCTAAGACAGAAGAGGAGCATGTGACCCACCTGTCAAAACTATTCGAGCATTTGAGAAAGTACAAGCTCCGCTTGAATCCCAACAAGTGCACCTTTGGTGTCCGTTCAGGGAAACTTTTAGGGTTCATCGTCAGCCAGAAAGGAATTGAGGTTGATCCTGACAAGGTCAAGGCCATTCGAGAAATGCCTTCCCCGAAAACTGAAAAACAAGTCAGAGGATTCTTGGGGCGTTTGAACTACATCTCCAGATTCATATTCCTTATGACCGCGACCTGTGCGCTGATTTTTAAATTACTCAAAAAGAACCAGGATTGCGTTTGGACAGAAGACTGCCAAACCGCCTTCGACAGTATTAAAGAATACCTGTTAAACCCGCCGATTCTATCACCGCCAGTGGAAGAAAGACCACTGCTCATTTACCTCACAGTCCTAGAGAACTCGATGGGATGTGTACTTGGCCAACAAGACGAAACAAAAAGGAAAGAGTATGCCATCTACTATTTGAGCAAGAAATTTACCGACTATGAAACTTGGTACACGATGCTTGAGAAAACTTGCTGCGCTTTGGCTTGGGCAGCCAAACGTCTTCGCCAGTACATGATTCGTCACACTACTTGGTTGGTCTCCGAAATGGATCCGATCAAGTATGTATTTGAAAAACCTGCTCTCACGGGAAGGATTGCCCGTTGGCAGATGTTGTTATCAGAGTATGACATCGAGTACCATGCTCAGAAAGCCGTTAAAGGGAGTATTTTAGCCGATCATTTGGCTCATCAACTGATTGACGATCAAGAATCAATCGGGTTTGACTTCCCAGACGAAGATGTCATGTATCTAAAGATGAAAGATTGCGATGAACCGCTACCCAGTGAAGGGCCAGAACCAGATTCCCAGTGGGGACTTATCTTTGATGGAGCAGTTAATCATTATGGAAACGGAATTGAGGCATTCATTGTTACCCCTCAGGGTACCCACATCCCTTTCACTGCCATACTTACGTTCAAATGTACGAACAACGAGGCCGAATACGAAGCTTGTATTATGGGTCTCGAGGAAGCAATTGATTTAAGGATAAAAAACTTGGACGTATACGGCGACTCAGCTCTGGTTATCAATCAGATCACAGGAGATTGGAACACATACCAATCAGGATTGATTCCTTACAAAGACTATGCAAGAAGGTTGCTACCCTTCTTCAACAGAATCGAGTTTCATCATATCCCTCGTGAGGAGAATCACATGGCTGATGCATTAGCCACTCTCTCTTCCATGATTAGTGTAGGTCAATGGAATGACATACCTAAGATCGACATAATGCGCCTTGAAAGGCCCGCTTACATCTTCGCGATTGAAGCAGTCATGGACGACAAACCTTGGTATCACGATACCAAATGCTTCCTTTAGAAACTAGAGTACCCACCTGGGGCACTAAGAAAGGACAGAAAGACCCTCAGAAGGCTGGCAGGAAGCTTCTTCCTGAGCGGTGACACGCTGTATAAGCGGAATTTTGACATGGTCTTGCTCCGATGTGTCGACAGACCAGAAGCAGACATGCTGATAAAAGAAATTCACGAAGGATCCTTTGGCACTCATACCAACGGACACACAATGGCGAGAAAAATTCTAAGAGCAGGGTACTATTGGTTGACAATGGAATCCGACTGTTACAAGTACATGAGGAGGTGTCACAAGTGTCAGCTATACTTCGACAAGATTCATGTACCGCCAACGCATCTCAAAGTTCTCTCTTCCCCGTGGCCTTTTTCCATATGGGGAATCGACATGATTGGCGTGATTGAGCCCAAAGCTTCAAACGGACATCGGTTTATCCTTGTAGCCATTGACTACTTCACCAAGTGGGTCGAAGCGGCGTCGTACGCTAATGTAACCCGACAAGTGGTGGTCTGATTTATCAAAAACAATCTCATCTGCCGTTATGGTATTCCAAGCCAGATCATTACTGATAATGGATCTAACTTGAACAATAAGATGATGAAAGAGTTATGCACAGAGTTCAAGATCGAACACCATAACTCATCTCCCTACCGACCTAAGATGAACGGAGCGGTAGAAGCGGCTAACAAGAACATCAAGAGGATCGTTCAAAAGATGGTTGTAACCTACAAAGACTGGCACGAGATGCTACCCTTTGCTCTTCACGGTTATCGTACATTTGTCCGCACTTCAACAGGGGCAACCCCTTTCTCTCTAGTGTATGGCATGGAAGCAGTGCTCCCCATAGAAGTAGAGATCCCATCAATCCGGGTATTGATGGAAGCTAAATGGTGTCAGAGTCGACACGATGAATTAAACCTGATCGAAGAAAAACGAATCACGGCACTATGCCACGGTCAGTTGTACCAGCAGAGAATGAAGAAGGCGTTTGACAAAAAGGCCCGACCTCACGTCTTCAGGAAAGGAGACCTCGTGCTCAAGAAGATTCAATCATTTCTCACTGATTCGCGAGGCAAATGGACTCCGAATTACGACGGCCCCTATGTGGTCAAGAAAGCTTTCTCAGGCGGCGCCTTGAGACTTGCAACCATGGACGGAGAGGAATTTGCCTACCCTACAAACGTTGATGTAGTCAAGAAATACTTCGCCTAAACTAAAAAAAAAAAAAAAAAAAAAAACGTCTCGGTGGATTGAAAACCCGAAAGGGCGGTCCAGGCAAAAGTTAGAGATAAAATAAATAAAAAAAAATCATCCCGGTGGATTGGAAACATCACAGTACAATCCAGGCAAAAGTTAAGGATAATGACAAGTAACTATTTTCAACAGAGGCAAGTCCCTCAGCAGCACTTATGTCATCCAACGGAGGAAAACTCCCGTCAAGGTCATCTTCGACAGAAGCTCAGGATGTCCCGAATTCAAAGTTGGTAGAAGGATAATGGTCGTTATGTTTCAGCGTAGCCCTTTTCCCTGTAAATTACCATTTTCTAACTTTGTATATACTCTTTGAAATCACGCGTTTGGCTGATCTCCATCTTATCAATAAAATTTGAGCCCTAGTGCTTTTGTTGGTAATTCTCATTTGTTTTAGCTTTACAGAACGACATTTTAATATGATCAACGATTCTTGAAATAAAACAAAAACCAATTTACTTGTTAAAACCTTTTCCGCTTTTAAAATAAAGTTGGCAATTTCTTTTGACTGTTGAACATCGAAAGAACATCAATCGCTTCTCCAGAAGTAATCGAGCTTCGAAGTGCATAATCAAAGTACTCCTTCTAAACCAGTGCACCTGAATGAAGGATTAGCAGTGTCAGATGCGAGTGTTCCATCCGACATCATCGGCAGAGTTCTTATCTTCTAAGCCCGACCAACGGTATTCCCCGCAGGGACTATCTCTTCTAAGCCAGGCAGAATTGCCATCTTGAACCAGTGATATTTCTACATGCCCCACTGTGGCCGAGTATCCAGCCTTGTTCATCTACTAGTCTGTATGTCGTGTCTGTTTTGTCAGCATAAACATACATACATCATGCATTATTATTTGCATTCGCATTCATATTGCATCGCTATCACTCTAGTCGGTCTTGTCCCCTAGTGATAGAAGTCCTCTTGTCAATCGAGTTGTCAGTTCTTTCCTCGTCAGGAAGTGTTGCGTCTGGATAATTTCTCCTCTAGTTTATTTCTGGATTAGAATTGGCCCTTGACCATGTTAATAACTTTAACCTCTGAAGAACTAGAGAAACGTTCGACAAATATCACTCTTCGCCATTGAAGATGATATCCTTGTTTTCCCGGATTAAGGAAAATCCCCAGAGAAAGCCTCTTAAACAGAGATTCGGCAGTACGGCAGTTTTTCTCCAGAAAATTTGCTAATGAAAAGGTCATCGACACCTCAAAATTGGATCCCATCATATGGCGTTTCTCCGGGAAGATATCGAGAAAAGTATGATGTAAGACCCCAAACAGAAGCAGTCTCTCAGGAAACTCGCTTTTCCCCAGTAAAAACAAATGGCGTCTTCAATAGAGAAGTTTGTGCAATTCTACAATTCAGACGATTGGGTTCCCCAGCAAGTCTGACGTCAAAACTTTTTTCGTCAAATGGCATTTGCCCAGGAAAAATCGGCGAGAAGTTTGAGGAAAATCTGCTACAAACAGCGTTCCTTGTCAATAAAGTTTATTGACAAAAGAAACTAAGACCAGTTCATTGGTAGGAAACCAGGATCGAGGGGAAGTTTAAATCAGAAACTAAGACCAGTTCCTTGGTAGGAAACCATGATCGAGGGGAAGTTGACAAAAGAAACTAAGACCAGTTCCTTGGTAGGAAACCTGGATCGAGGGGAAGTTTAAATCAGAAACTAAGACCAGTTCCTTGGTAGGAAACCAGGATCGAGGGGAAGTTTAAATCAGAAACTAAGACCAGTTCCTTGGTAGGAAACCACGATCGAGGGGAGGTTTATTTCAACTAAGACCAGTTCCTTGGTAGGAAACCAGGATCGAGGGGAAGTTTACATCAGAAAACTGATATCAGTTCCTTGGCTGAAGACCAGGATCGAGGGGAAGTTTACCTTTTCTAAGCATCATCGCTTAGCTAAAGAAGATGAATGCGTAAGCTACCATTCATAGCCACCATCAAAATTTTGGGTATTTTGATATTTAATCCTCTTGCACCCCGAATGCCCGAATACCTTCGCCATTCACACCTTCGGGTCCAAGAAGATTAAATAGGGGCATCTGCCATACCCCAAATTTTGACCACTAAGATTTCCCATCATGGTGCAAATCATCAGCATAATATGGAAGTACCTTTGTACCTCATTAGTCTCCCCAAAGATGGGTGAGCATTCACTACAATCAAACTTAGGGTTTCAAGCCCTCTTAGAGCCTTTAGACAAAGGATCAATCAAGGAATGATATGATCTTCAACTTGTCTAACCTCTTAAACATCCACAAAGGATCAAGAGGACTCCCACATCAAGAATTAAGCATAATAGTGCAACATTTCAAGTGGATCAAGCCTCAAGTTCATCTAATACAAAGTCAACTAACGCAGAAAGTTAAAGTTTGACTTTTGGTCAACTTTGAGCTTCACAAGCCATTACTCAAGAAAATATGATGGATGATTTAATTTGATCAAATTTAAATCAAGAAGTCATGCAAAATTGCAAAATTGATCAAATTGAAAGAAATTTAGAAATTTTTTCTAAGTTAAAGTCATGTTCAAGTGCACAACTTTTCAAGGTTCTAACTATTTATCCAAGCATCCATTGATTTTGCGTAAGAGCTACTTTTAAAGAGGGTATTTGATACTTCAACATTGTAGAAGGAATAAACTCAAAATATCATAAGGATTGAAAGATATAGGTGATCAAAGTTGGGAATTCTTAATGTCAGATGTTCCAACATTTCATAGGACATCATTAATATTTTTCCAGCAAGAATGTCCCAACTTCAAGGATGTTTTTCTCCCTGATCCAAGTTGATTCAAGCCAAACCTTAAACATCAAAGTTGAAGTACGTAATCTCAGCTTTCCAGAAAGTCCTAGAACGTCCTTGTAGCATACTCGAAGAAGGAGATATGATTTTTGCAAAAAGCATTGATAAAGCAGATTTTTAAGGCAGATTTCAGGACAGATTTGACTACACAAGTTCAAGACCATTTTTGATGACTTTGCAAGCTGAACCGAGACCAAAGTTAAACATCAAAGTTAAAGTATGTCATTAGGGCTTTCCAAAATGTATAAGAACTCCCATTAATTCAACTTTAGCAAGGAGTTATGAACCTCACAACAGGCCTTGCTCGAGCTGGTTTTTTAGGACAGATTTTGTGCACTTTTCTTGTGCCACCCAATTTTCAAGCTTTGTCACCATGCAAGACAAGCATCAAAGATGCAATTCACTTCAACTCAAAATATCATAGTGGATTAAAAGATACAAGTGATTAAAGTTTGGAATTATTAATGTTCAAAGTTGTCTGATGTTCCAACATTGCATAGGACATCACTAATATTTTTCCAGCAAGAATGTCCCAACTTCAAGGCTGTTTTTCTCCATGATCCAAGTTGAACCAGGTATGGGGCCAAACATCAAAGTTGAAGTACGTCATCTCGGTTTTCCAGAAAGTCCTATAACGTCCATGTAGCATACTCGAGCAGGGAGTTATGGATTTTACAAAAAGGCTTGCTGCAGCTGAATTTTTCAGGGGCAGATTTGCACATTTCTTGTGCCACACGAATTTTTAAGCCTTGTCATCATTTTGAACACATCTGAGGATCAAATCTAAATGGGACAATCACTGATCCAAGCCTCCAAAGTCCTTGGAACAAGAAGTAGCATGCCAAACCTAGAAATGCCTAAAAGAGGGACAAAACTCCAATTTTGGATTGAAGCATTTAATGGATGCTTAGAGGTGGCATGGACTGACACATTTGCAACTGAATTCAGTCAAGATTCCTCCAACAACTAGGGAACCAGCAGCCTGTGCCCTAACCTCTAGTTAATGGCTAGAAGAGACTTGGATTTTCATTGGACAACATTGGCCAAACCTCTGCTGCAGTTTCCATTCACTGTGAATCCCAAAACAAACTTGCTCTACTATAAATAGAGCTCATTTGTGCTCAGTTTGAGTACACCAAAGCCATCAAACAGATGCTTTCCTCAAAATCTCCTCTTTCACCTCAAATTTGCCTTCCAAAGCAAGTAATTCTGAGTTTTTGAGATAGAGAGAAATCCCACTCAAACTAATCACACACACACCTCACATATATCATATGTAAGCTGTCCAAACTATCAAAAGTGACATGTAATCACAACATCACAAAGTCACCTCTCAAAACCTCAAAATTGGACTTTTTTGCATTTTCAAGCCATGTCTTGATTCAGTCACTTTCCAAACCAGATAAAACCTCAAACACACTTCAAATATCATCCTTGAACTTTCCCAAATGGTTCCCAACATCTGGAACACCATTTGAGAGAGTTTCTATTTTGGTCACTTTTAACCCCTTTTGCAAGAAAGGGACAGTTTGTGTTTTTGCAGGTACCAGCTGATTCCAATCATCCTAAAAGCATCCAAGAGGTCATTTGAGGGTGTCCAAAGCATCAAATCATTTCTGGAACAAAGCACTTGGTAGGTTGCACAAAATCTCCAAAAAAGAGGTAAAATTCACAACTTGAATTCTTTGAATCATGCTTTCCTTTGTTGTCCACATACATGCATCATATTGAACAATTCTTGAAGCAAAAATATAGTCCTTAATGTGTATGTTATGATCCTCCTACTGTTTGCACTTTAACATGATTATATGTGGAGTTTATGTTGTTTTAAACTTAAGGTGCAGATCTGGTTTTTTGCCTTGTGTGTGTTGTACATTAAGTTTCAGTATGTATGAGTGATACCATTGGATTCCTTGCGAAAAATTGGTCAAGATAGGTTCTTACGAATTTTAATTTCGTTAAAAATTGAGAGAGTTATGAATGTTTGAAGTTTGATAGCAAAGATGTTGAAAAACCAAGGTGCAGTTCTGATGTCAAATGTGATGTTGTGACATCTTCCCTTTTTCTCTTATCTTCAAAACTCTTGAGTGATGTCGAATGTGATGTTGTGACATTAGTTTATTCTCAAAAAACTCAACCAATTCTTTTACATAGCAAAAATCATCATTTTCCTATTTTGTTTTACACACTTCTTATTCATACTCCAAAATATTTTATTCCACAAAAAAATTAGTTTTATATTATTTATTTAATATAATTAGTATTTTTGTGAATAAATTCCTTTTTAATGTTTTTAAAACATTTTAAAAGTGAATTCTCATATTGAAAATCAAGACCAAATGAATTTTATTTCATCTTGTGATTAAAACATCATTTTTCAAATCCCAACCAAAAATCACAAGTTGCTTATTTGGTATTTTTATCATTTTGTATTGATTTTGTTTTAAGAATTTACTTTTAAAATGATAAAATTAGGATTTCTTCGATTTTCACCATCATAAAACTTTTTCAAACACAATGGGCCTCTAATAGAGTGTAAGACCCAATCCTTTTTTTGACCAATTCATTTTGGGCCTCAGTGTATTGTATAAGTTTCGATACCATAAAAAACAAACGGCGCGATCGTCGCCTTTTCAAACAAAATAACCTTGGGCCTACCCTCGAGTAGTAAGACCCATTTCTTTTCTTAACACTTTTGGGCCTCTATTAGAGTGTAAGACCCAACCCCCTTTGAGAACCAAACCTTTTTGGGCCTCTCCTCGAGCTATAAGACCCATTCAAAACTTTTGGGCCTCTATTAGAGTGTAAGACCCAATCCCCTTTTAACCTAAACAACTTTGGGCCTCAGATATTGTATAAGCCCCTTTTCGTTAAAAGAAAACCTCGGCGCGATCGCCATTTCAAACGAAAAATCATCTGGGTCTACCCTCGTGTTATAAGCCCCACTCTTTTTCTTTAAACCTCTTTGGGCCTCTTGAGAGAGTGTAAGACCCATCCCTTTGTACAGAAAATAATTTTCGGGCCTCAGTCACTTGTATAAGTCCCTCTGTACAAATTCAACAGTGCGATCACTGATAAAACCATGGGCCTCTCCTTGAGCTGTAAGCCCCAAATCTTTCTTTTTCAAAGCACTTTCTCCTTTGATTTTGAAATATACTGTTGTTTTCAATCTTTCTTTGTTGAACAACTAACAAAACAGCATGGAAGCTCTACAACCGAGTAAGTGTTTATCCGTTTTCATTTACCGCTTTCATATATATATATATAACTGTATTGTGGGGCTGCTCAGTGTAAGTCTCCTTTCACAAACTCATATATATAACTGTATTGTGGGGCTGCTCACTGTAAGTCTCCTTTCACAAACTTATATATATATAACTGTATTGTGGGGCTGCTCACTGTAAGTCTCCTTTCATAAACTCATATCAACTATGTAATAATAGTATAGATATTTAGAGTTTCCCCGGCAACTACGTCTAGAACTAGACAAAATCTCGCCTCCTTACACCAACTTTAGACAACTAGATCTAAGAAATCTTCCCCGTGAACAGTTCATTATACAAAAGGACATCGTTTCTTTGTGAAACCCCTTTTGGAACTGTTCACCCGCCTTCTCTTGGGTGTTGTACAAGGACCCACAGGCTTCTTAAAAGCATCAGCCTTCTCTTGGGCATTGTACAAGGACCCACCGACTTCCTAAAAGCATCCCCGCCTCCTCTTGGGCTTAGTACAAGGACCCGTCGGCTTCTTAGAAGTACTCACAGCCTCCTCTTAGGCTTCGTATAAATGATTTCTTCCTCCGGGAATGATAGCCTCCTCCTGGGCTTAGTACAAATTGTCCCTCGGCTTCTTAAAAGTTTCCAGTCTCCTCTTGGGCTTCGTACAAATTGTCCCGACGACCTCCTGGAGGTATAGGAACAGAAATTAGTCATCTTAATAGAACAGTCTTTCCAAGAGTCTACTACTGTTTCTCAAAGCATAGTACAAAAGATAAAACTCTAGACTTGGACAGTCTAATTTCCTTGAGTCTCAAAGATATTCTCAAGCACCCTTCACCAATAGGAAGGAACCCTGTAGACTTGGATAGTCTCAATACCCTTTGGATTTCCCGTTTCCTCAAAGAAAAGGAAATATTCCTGATCCTCAAATCAAAATCCCTGAGTACAGTGTTACTCATATAAGAACTGATTTTCTCTTTGAACCCATAGACTGGTCACTCAACTGAAACAGTACCTTCTTAGCCTCCATCTCGGGCTTCGTACGAGATACAAAAGACTCACTTGTTGAGTCAAACTTCTTTAGCCTCCATCTCGGGCTTTGTACGAGATACAAAAGGTTCTTATTGAATCAACGCTTTGGCCTCCATCTCGAGCTTTATACGAGATACAAAAAAGACTCTCTTGTTGAGTCACAATCCTTTTTACCTCCGTCTTGGGCTTTGTACAAGACACAAATCACTCTCTTGTTGAGTATAAAATCCTTGGCCTCCATCTCGGGCTTCGTACGAGATACCATAAAGGACTCTCTTGTTGAGTCACTTCCCTTTTAGCCTCTCTCTTGGGCTTTGTACAAGACACAAAAACACCCTCTTGTTGGGCCAATAGCCTCCTCTTAGGCTTTGTATAAGAAAACCACTGGTTGATCCAATCAACCTTTTAACATAAAAGTTGTGCCTCGTTCACAGTACACAAACCTCAATAACTCTTTCCCCCTCATCTAATCGCTGTAAGCGGCAAGCCTCTGGATCATCTACATCCATGCCACTATCCCTCTTTTAGCATGAGAAGTTCCTAAGGAAAGATGGCATTGCTCTACACTGAGTTAAAGTCTTCTCCTTCAGGTTGGAAATCCCCTTTAAAGGAAATTATGGCATTGCCGGATTCACATATCCCGGTTAAAGTAATTCTCCTTTATAAACAGTTGTGACAAAAACCCCCTCTTTAGAGATGACAAGTTCTCTCTAAAGTCAACACCCTTTTAGCTTCACATCTTGGGCTTCGAACAAGATACAAATAGGCCCTTCAGCTTCATATCTTGGGCTTTGAACAAGATACAAACCACCTTCCGCTTCACGTCTTGGGCTTTGAACAAGACACCAAAACACCATTTCCTCCCATAGAATAGGAGGAACTATGAACGCTTTGATTTCCCTATTTCGGTAAACGGGAATACGTAGGGATAAGATTGAAAGAAAAATCTTAGCGAGCACACTAAATAAAAACCCAAAATCCCATACTTTTATACACCAATCAAAACCATCAGTCCTAACATCTTAAACCGATATCCTAAATACCCCTTATTAGACAAAATAAACCTAGTAGAGACCCACACTTTGGATAGCATCTGTAAACCAACAGTTTTGACTGTTTAACCTCAGTTTGCAAGCAGGGTTAATTAGAGACATCTATTTCCCTTCCTTCATCAGCTTCAATAGGATAAAAAATTAATCGAGCTGTAGATGCCAAAGCGATAGTGCTTCGCAACCACGACCAAAAATCACTCGCTACAACATGCAATATTACATTTGTGACCCAAAAATTCTAACAATCTCCCACTAGTCACATATGTAACTTTACACATGTGTTAGACTTTATGAGCTCAAAATTTGCCATTATATTCTTTAAGCATATCCAAAGTATTTCACCCATTAGTCATGTCAGTATGCAGAATCAAAGTGATTTTCATTATATCAATCATAACTAAACCCTTCAATTCTCACTAATAGTGACACAACTAAATGACATAGATCCATTATAAAATGTGAAACATGAAAATCACATGAAGTTGGTATGTGTATGTCGATTTTCAACTGGTCCTACTTTACTTTAGTGAGATCTTCAATAATTTTATTGTACAAAATGTAAACTGCTAAATATCAAACTTTATTAATTGGAAAATATCCAAAATCATATTATGCATACATAATACCAAATACAGAGCATAAAATTCATAATCGAATAACTCCCACTAAACTAAAGACTCCTTTAACGGTAAAACACCCATGCGATCAGTGTGCTCATGAAAGACCTTGGGTGGAAGCCCTTTTGTAAGAGAATCTGCTATCATGGAGTTTGTCCCCAAGCGTTCTATGGAAATTTGTCCACTTTGTACCCTTTCCTGAACAACTAGGAACTTGATGTCAATATGTTTTGACTTGGTCGAACTGCTATAATTGTTAGAATACAGGACGAATGATTTGTTGTCACAGTATAACTTAAGTGGCCTTTCAATTCCTTCCATAATTCACAGCTCAGTAACAAGATTCATCAGTCAAATCTCATGGTTGGATTCCTCATAACATGCTATAAACTCTGCTGCCATGGTGGATGAAGTTGTAAGAGTTTTCTTAGCACTGCGCCAAAAAACTACATCACTAGCCAACATGTAGATTGTAACACCCTTCTAAACCCCGCGGAAAATATATAAATAAATCAGAGTAATTATCATGCATTTCACAAAAGGGTGTCACATATAATCTCAAAACATCACAAACACATGTCATGCTCATTAACACTTAAACTAAATTCATGCTTTTCATAAACTTTCACTTAGCATGTAGCAGCGGATTTACTTCAATCATATTAGACATATTGAAAGTCTCATGCTCATCACATTCATAATAAATACTTAGGCATAAAAGCCAAAACTTCATACAATTCAAATAAACATAAAAGTATAAAGTTGAGTACATAATGTATCTCTCAAACATACACCGAAGTGATCCCAGTGTTAGATGATCATAGTACGACTAGACCCAACATAAATAAAGAAACTAATCAGCTACTCCAACGGCTACCTCGCGCGAGAAGCAACTCTACTCTTCGGTACCTGAGCGATGTCGTATAAAATATCATTCCAACAGAAGGGTGAGAATTCACATAATTATTGAAATCATAAGATAATAATTAATTTAAAAGCATACAAACATAATTACAATTATTCTCACACTTCAAAGTTTCATCAACAAAGTATCACTCAAGTAACCATACCATTCACAAGTATATCCACACAATCCACAATTTCACCAATTCCACATTTCACATGGATACACATAATCTCATATAACAAATATATGCACAATGAGACTCAATGCAAGACTCAATGCAATTCATGCCATATGGTACCAACACTTGTTATTATTTTTCGGTTTTTACATTTAAACTGGGTTCATTCCCTAGACCAAAAACACACAAAATCTCATTCCCTAAGCTTTCAAACTCCGCTATAGGTTTGAGACAAGTCACTAGCTCCCACGGAACTAACAAACATTGTCTCTTGACACAAATGATGCGTATGCAATCAACAATCATATGCAATTAAGACCATTCCCTAATCTTAATATCATGCATATCCCCAATAATTCATTACACTTGAATTACCACACAATTGAACACACAATCACATTTTGAAAATCAAGACATTCACCTTTCAAATGTTACCAATACACATAGCAAGTGATTTACAAAAATCAACACAATCTAATATCATTTCACAAATCTCACAATACCGATTACACATAGAATAATTAATCATTTCTCAATGATTAATTCAATGTCCAATAAATATTCAATACTCATTAACCATATTAATTAAATAATAATACATCACTTATTAATGATTACAATTATATAATAATGATTGTATAATAATTAATTAAACATTATATAATCACTTTTTATAATTTAAACAGAGGATGTGCTACAGGATCTTTTTCGTTGGGAATTGTTCATATATTATGACATTACCACATTTTGCCTACAAGTACTACTACTCCATGAATTAAAAAAAATCACTATTCGGTTATTACCAAGGTACTAGTTTTTTTTTTTTAAAGGCCAATGATAAATATATAGATAAAAGTGAATACAAGGGGTATTCAAACCCTTACAAGCAAGAGAAATTCCAAACCAACTCTACTCTAAGAACTAAAAGGATTCATACAGAATTCTAAGAAAGAGGACTTGGAATAAAGAATATCTCTAATACACCTCCACCTCCACGATAAAATCTTTATATTCCAACCAACACTGTCAACACTACTAATGCCATCATTAAAAATACGATTGTTGCGTTCCAACCATAAACACCAAACCACAGCAATCCAAAACGCCCCTCTGCCTACTTTGGCCTCTCCGCCACCACTCCAAGCCAAGAAGAAGGCTTCAACATTTCCTTCAAATTTCACACTAATTCCCAACCAATTCCCAACTAAACTCCACACTTTAGATGCATAATCACACATAAAAAACAGATGCTGAGAATTTTCTTCTCCAGCACCACAAAGATCACAAGAAGACTGAACCAAAATTCCTCTAGATCGAAGTTCCAACTTTGTTGGAATCCTATCCCACAGCACCTTCTAAATAAAAACTTTGATTCTAGCCGGAACCTTGTTCCTCCATAACCACTCAAACGCTTTCGCAAGATCTGAACTCACCTCAACATTTCTCATCTGCATCATCTGATAATAAACACGTTTGACTGCATAACCAATCTCCCGGTCTCCCTCCCAATAAACCGTATCATGACCTAACCTGTTCGGAGAAAAACCTTCCAAGAACACTTTCAAAACGGCCAAACTGTTGCTAACATGATCACTCGCCTCAGCACTCAAACCAAAGGATCCCCATTCCCACTTATCGTTAGCCCAGTTACCCATATCAGCAACCACCGAAGATTTAGCAGCACTTTCCCTATAAACTTCTTGAAAAGAAACCGACAAAGGAACAGAACCGGTCCAATTTGTCGACCAAAACGGAATCAAAGAACCATCACCCAAAGCATAAGAAACTTTCTCATAGAAAGCCAACTCTTCAAAGATAATATTGCTCCCTAATTTAACGAGGTCCGCCCACCAATAAGAGGGAGAATTCCTACCCAACCAACAGTCAGACAGCATAAAATGTTGAAGATTTCCGTACCTGCTTCTAAGAACAATCTTCCAAGGATTTTTCGGATCAGACAAGACTTTCCATCTCCACTTGCCAAACAGCGCCAGGTTGAAATGTTTAATGCTCTTAATGCATAAGCCACCCGATTCCTTCTTCCTACAGACAATGTCCCAACCAATCCAACAGATTTTAGCTTTCGACTACGTTCCTCCCCAAAGAAACCGTCTCCTGATACTATCTATGGAATTCCAAACCGCAACCGGCGCTTTGTAAAAGGAAAACAGAAACACTGGTAGACTAGATAAAGAAGAATTTATTAACGCCACTCTACCCGCCATGTTCAAAACACAACCCTTCCAACTATCCAGCTTGTCTCTGAACTTCTTGATAATAGGTTTCCACGTTGTGATACGCCTAGGATTACAGCCAATTGGAATTCCCAAGAAAACAAATGAGGAAGAATCGACTCTGCAACACAAGAAATTAGCAGCTGCAGACAAAAAGTGAGGGCTGATGTTGATGCCCATAATCCTGCATTTATGGTAATTGACCTTAAGCCCAGAGACTAACTCAAAACCCCTCAAAATAGTCTTGAAGCTCCACAAATTCTTCCAACTTCCTTTCCCCAACAGTAAAGTGTCGCCTGCGAACTGTAATACTTCCACTGCAGTTCCATCTTGCATCCTAAAGCTCTCAAACTCATTAACTTCAACAGCTTTCGAAACCAACCTAGTTAATGCCTCCGTAACCAACACGAAAAGAAAAGGAGATAACGGATCGCCTTGCATCAACCCACCAATAATCTCAAAATCTTCGGTGGGACTACCATTTACCAGAACTGAAAGATTACCTTTAAAAATGCAAGCATCCATCCATCTCAACCAAACTCTACCAAAACCCATTTTTACCAGCACAAATTTAAGAAACTCCCAATTAACACAATCGTACGCTTTCTCAAAATCGACTTTGAACATAAAACAATCCTTGTTCTCCTTACGAGCATAATCAATAACCTCGTTAGCCACGACTACCCCCTCCAACAAACAACGTCCCGGGACGAAAGCCGACTGATTAGGAGAAACCAAACCACCTATGACATTCTTCACTCTCTTTGCCAAAAGCTTAGCCAGAATTTTGTATAAATTGGTCACCAAACATATCGGCCTATAATCACTAAGCTCCAAGGGATTATTCTTCTTTGGAATTAAGGTCAAGAAGGAAGAATTAATAGCCTTAGGCAGAAAAGCACAACGCTGAAAATCCTTCAAAAAATTACAAATATCAACCTTCACAATATGCCAGCATCTTTTGACAAAACCCAGGGTAAAACCGTCGGGTCCTGGGCTTTTATTCCCGTCGCAACTCCAAACCGCATTTCTAATTTCATCCTCCGAGAAAGGAACCTCAAGAGAAATGGCCTCCTCTTCTGAAAGTCTGTTAAAAACAATGCCATCCAGCACAGGCCTACAGAAACTGCTTTCCGAAAACTTCTTTTAGTTGATATCACTATAAAACATTACTTTTGTTTAACTTCAAAAAATGCATTTGGTAATGAATCTTGACACTATGAATTATATATCTAGTCAAAGCAACACATACTACCTTATTAATCTACCAAATCATGTTCTTAAATTTGCTACAGTAGACAAGCTAAAGTACCATCACATTTTTCCATCACCAAAATTAAATTTAATTATCCAATAAATATTCAAAATTAAAAAAAAAACTCAAAATTCAATAAATATATTAATATTAAATAAATAATCAATATTTTAATAAATTATCAATGTTTAATAAATATGCAAGCAATATTCAATATTAAATAAATCCTTAATATTTTAATAAATATTCAATATTTAATATAATTTTAATATTTAATAAATATTCAGTCATTTTAATAAATATTCAATATATTAAATAGTTCTAATCACAACAAGAAAATCTTCTATTAGCTACGACAAATTCACTAGCTAGTTTGTAGCTAATCTCTATTAAAAAAAATTAGTTGGAGATTGATTGGAGATTAACTACAATATAGGTTGTAGCATGAATTGGGTGGCTAATTATCTTGGTAAAATTTTCCTAGCAAAATTTCAACTAATATTAAAAAATTCTTAGCTAAGCCACAACAAAACTGTAGCAAAATATCCAGGTTGAATTTATATTTCTCAACTATACAGCTACAATATGTCTAGGAAAATATCATAATAAATTTCAAACTAAATATATGAAACAATTTTATAACTATTTTTTTTATTTTGACTTTTTTAATAAATCTTAATTTGACTAATTCGTATTTTTTATAATTATTTAAAATCAAAACTTATTAGACTATTTGTAAAAAATAGTTTTTTAAAGTATTGTAATTGTTAATATTTATTTAAATAAATTAAATGAAACTTTTAAAAAATAATATAATTTTTACTTTGTTACTAAAATGAAAATGCAATTAAAAAGTATTTTCATATTCATATATCTTCATCTTGTTGGACCAATCCACTGGTCAATAACCAAAACATCAATTTTGTAATATCTTTAATAACATTAAAATAATATACATCACAATGATATTCTATTTTATTTTGAATTCAGAAATCACAACTCATGTTTCATTTCAATTCTTGTTTCCAAAATAGATTGGAAAACAATGTTTCACCTTTTATCTCCATGGTCTTTTTCTGGTACTTCACTTTGCATGGGTGCTTTTGGCATAGATCGAATCATTGAAAGGATTGGCTCTAACATCGAAGCCAAATGTGTTTGGACAAAAGAGGTCATTGCTTTATCCATATCTTTTTTGATATCTTCCTCTGTAACTATGGTTCTAGAAGGACCAATGACATCAGTAAATGGGGAGACATAGTTCTTCTCCATACTTTTCTAATATAGTTGTGTCATATGACTCCTGAAAAACAGATACAAAGAATATAGTAATTATGTAACTTACATTCATGCTAAAAATTACACATTTAATTGTTAAAATTTAATAACATACAACAAATAACTTCGATCGCTGAGAGACATATTCTCCATCTTTTTTCTTATGAACACGAGCATACACATCTCTAAATGAAACTGCATGTTTCAACTCCTCCTCCTCCAATTCATGTTTATAAAGTGAGTGAAAGAAAAAAGTGAAGACATGATCCCAATCATGTGTTATATAAAACTTTACACAATATTTACCTCAAACAGACAAACAAAACTTCTAACAATAACAACCACAATACTACTCTTCAACAACAAAATAAAGCCCTTCTATATAAAATACAAAAGCAACATTCTCAAAGACTGCTAATTGACAACTTAGAAATGATTAAAAAATTGTGTTCTCCCAGCAGATACACTTGAAGTAATCCCTAAAGCAAATATTTTGAACATGGTGATGCAAAATGTTATTGACATTGAAACAACATAAAAGCATCATAAAGAAAATTAGCCTCTCATAAATCAAGGGTGATCATAGTGTAGCTAACCAAACCTAAATGAATAAATATAATATAAAGACTAAAGTTTGGTTTTTTAAGAGCATTTGAGTTAAACTGGTTTATTTTGACGAAACAGTTCACAGTTGGTTTAGGTCTGATTTGTTTTTTCTATACACTGAAGTAAAATCCACTATTTTTGTTTGGCAAGTGATGATCCACTTTATTGCTAAAATGAAGTGCATAATTTATTATTACCAGTGACAGTGACACATTACCACTCAAAATCTAAGAACCAGATCTATGCAAATTTGATGATCATCATTCATCATTGACCTTGATCAAAGTAATCACCATCACCATCAGTCGCCAAAACAAACAACAACATCAATTTACTCATATCTGAATTATTATTTAAAAGAGTCCATAAAGAATAGCAGCTCAGATCAAAAATCCTATATAAAATTGTGCTGTTTTTATGCGACTTTTTTACCATTCAATTCAACCTAAAAGATTCACCACCCACCCAAAATGTGCACACATAATATACACAAAAACAAAAAATAATACCCATAATAATAATACAATATCTAAAATTCTAAATACACAGTACATCATCGAATTGTCAAATTATTAATGTATTCTACGTGTTAGCATCAATAGCTTGTCTAATAGTTGAATTCAGTGATATAGGTGAGACCAGTCCACTCCGGGACTGCTACAGTTAAGGATGTCTAATAGTTTAATTCAGCATGTTATAAATCCATGTTAACAGCATGATGCATCTGAAATTCTACTAGTAGATAAAACATGTTATATACAAAACTTACCATCCTTTTCTTATGTTCACCTAAGTTTATAGAACCTCCCGTGTGCAACACTGCATCAGGTAAGGCAGCCCTGTTACAACGATTTGCATCGGATTTCTTCTTTCACTCTGGTTTCACCCAAATGTCAACCAAACCGTCCCATACTTCTGCCTTCATTCCTTTGGGACCATGGCCTTTAGTGTCGACCAAATTCGTTGAGTTCACTTCTCATAAAGCTATTTTTCTTGCATTTTTAAATTATCAGAATACCGATCCAAGCATGTTCTCTCCAACACAGTTCTTGCCATATTACGATCATAATCTGATGGGAACTTATATTTATCCTACACCATTATTATAATATAAATACGAAGAATCTTATATATAATTAGAAAGTATAATACTATAAATTATAAATACTTACCATAAAATCCTTAAATAACTCATCCTTTACTTCAATCGGATAATTTTTCCACTTTTCAGCTGGAATAGGCATCCTCGTGATCACCCTAGATATAATATCACGAGTCACGTTTTGAGGAACAAACATCCTCCTACAAATGGGATATAAACTCATTTGATTAACTAAAATAATGTATTAAAATCCCTCTTCGTTTCTTTCATGTCATAGTATCCATCTCTAGTGCCTCTCTTGTTTGTCCAAGAATGTTGAATACAGTTGCTGCTATGTGAGATGATGTGAGACCAGCTACAGCCAGTTGTTCAGCAGGTGAACCATGGTCAATATAAACATCAGGAATAACCATTGGCCTCCACAGCATGATATCAAACACATTTCAATTTTCAGCAACTAGCTCAATATTTAAGGTCAAGTTAGATAAACAAAAAGAATTCATACCTTCAATTTTCCATCAAGAAGACCATCAAGGGCCATCAAATGAGCAACATGAGATCCAAATCCTCCTACTGATCCTTCTTCCACTGTGATCAAAACATCGTGTGATTTGGCTAGGCTGCGAATAAGAGAATGGTCCAACGGCTTGCAGAAACGTGCATCGGCTACCGTTACATGCAAGTCATGCTGTTCCAACATGGAAGCTGCAGCTACACAGTTCTGTACTGCTGTTCCAAAACCCAAAAGGGCCACTCTTTCCCCTTCAATCAATATCCTACCTTTTTCTAATCTGTTAAAATGCTAAATTATAAATCTTAAGCTCATTTGCAGAAATTGATTTTTAAAATAATGACAGCATTACACTGTCTAACACAATTATTTAGTAGAATGGAATCCATGCAAATTTCTTTTGATAATAGATAAATTATCCGTGTTGAAAATGACGCGTTAGAGAACATGTTGCTAACAGTTCTTTCTAGTCATCTTCATAAGGTTATAATTGTTAAGCATAAATATGGCCAAAATTCTAACTCACCTCAAGAGGAGTGCCTCTATTCCCTGGTGGTAGTTCAACACCAATTCCATTTGCCCTTGGAAATCGGAAACAACTAGGTCGATCGTTAATGGCAACATCAGTAGCAACCATGTGGATCATCTCTGATTCGTCGGAAGGAGCCATCACCACCATGTTAGGGAGACATGCCATAAAGGTGACATCAAAAGCACCACAGTGTGTTGGACCATCTTCTCCAACGAATCCAGCTTTGTCGATCACAAATCTTACTGGCAGCTTTCGCAAGTCCACATCATGCACCACCTTTGAACAGACACGAAATATATACTCAAAGCATCATTTGAAAAAGTTAATGTTATGCAATATGCTATGCGAGAGCCGATGCATAATAAATGCTATAATCATATTTAAAATGTAATACACTTTAATATATGTGTTTTTTTCTTGTGTGGAATATTAAATTACAGTACCTGGTCATAAGCTCTCTGCAAGAATGATGAGTAAATAGTGCAAAAAGGCTTAAAACCTTCGCAAGCTAGACCTACAGCAAATGTAACAGCATGTTGTTCTGCTATCCCTACATCGAAGCATCTTGTAGGGAAACGATGAAGAAAGTGATTCATGCCAGTTCCACCTCCCATTGCAGCATGAATTCCAACAATGTCTTTGTCAACTTCTGCTTCTGCAATCAAAGCATCAGCAAAGCATGATGTGAGTACCGGGGTAAGAGCCTTGCCCTTGAACTGTTTTCCAGTAGTAAGATCAAACTTGGCAACTCCTGCAAAATTAAACCATGTAACTAAGATACATATCATGAATATAAATATTAATTACTCTTTTTGGAGAGGAACTGTGTTTCCCTTACCATGGTACTTATCTTCTGCTCTTTCTGCATAAGGATATCCAAAACCTTTTTTAGTGACAACATGGATTAGTACAGGACCAGTTTTCTCAGTACTCTTAACTTTGTCGAGAATAGCAACAAGATCATCAATGTTATGAACATCAAGAGGACCAATATAGCAAAGTTCAAGCTCTTCAAATAGTGTTGATCCAGAATCACTAATTTGTTTTGATTGTAACTTACTAAGAGTTCTACTCAAAGCACCAACAGGTGGTATTGGACCATCAAGATCAGCACAAAAACCATTGTAATCAATAAGCTTAAGGCCAACACTTCAAGTTCATTCTACCATTGTTCTTGTGCTAAAATAGTTTGTCGCTGTGACATCTTTTCAACTCACAAAAACCATTGTAATCAATAAGCTTAAGGCCAGCACTAGAAAAAAACTTCAAACATCAAATCTCAATCATACCTTGTTGGAGATCTTAAATGAGAGTCACTGGAGTTCTTTGCATTCTTTGTAGCAATCAAAGGAATTGCAGCTTCAACCTTGAATCTTGTCTGTTGTTATAATGAAAAGGAAATTAGACATATATCAAAGTTGTCTACATAAGACTCCCTAACAATTATTTGACAGCAAATGAGGTTATTGCTCTATGGGAGAAAAAGATCGGAAAAACTCTTAGAGAGAACTTATGTTTCAGAGGAACAAGTTATTAAAGACATTCAAGGTTTGTTTGTTCTTGTTCTCAATAATCTATTCCAATTAAAGATGTAATAGTTTACAGAACCACATGCAATGAAGTAAAATCAAACCAGGTGCATTTTAAGAAAGAGATCAAGGGTTCGAACTGGAAATTAACATAAACACTAAGTTACTAAAAATTTTCCTATAAATTAACAAAAATCAAATCAAATGCAAAGATCATATGAAGACGGATTGAACAAACAATTTCAGTTATCATCACAACAACAGTGGCATCGCGCAAGACTGGAGTAATACTCCATTCACATCTTTCTTAAATAAGCACACGGTAAAAAAACAGAGCCAAATTCAATGAAACAAATCATTAAACACCTAATATGAAACAAATCATCAAACACCTAATATGCAAGACAAAGAATAAGAAGAAAGAGAGACTTACGAAATTGGGATTAAGCCGAGACAGATAACAAAGGCAACTTGCAAAACCAAGGTCAGTGTTTATGGTTGGATCGTGAAAAACCTAAATAGAGAAATAGAAACAAAAATTACGAAAAAATTGCATACAAACTCAACAATGAAGTTAATTGAACAATTGTAAAAAGAGATTCAAAGCAATTATGCCGTTTATAGTTGGAGATTGAGGAGACTGGTAATTTCAATAGAAAATTGAGGAAGAAAACATCGATCGGGTGGAGGAGGACCAACTCGACCAGGGAGGGTGGAAGACGAGGGATCGATCGGAGACTGAGATGGACGGATCGATCGGAGATGCAGAATGATCGTGAACGTGGTGAGAACCGTTGTAAACAGTATATATATATATATATATATATATATCCTTTGTTATTTGAAAAAAAAACTAATGCAACTTAATTATTAATAATAATAATAATAATAATAATTACTTGTTAAACAAAAAATAGACAAGTAATATAGATAAACACTTAACTGAATATGTGGTAGTTCATATGTGTAATTTAATTGAAATGTTGTTTTTTAAAATAGATTTATCTATAAATTTAATTTATAATTAAATAATGATAGCTAATTCTATATTTTCTTGTAGTGAATATTTAATAGACATTTCAATATTTAATAAGGTCTCAATATTGTAATAATGTTCCAATTTGTTATTATGGTTATCCCCTTGGTGTCTTTTAGGAGGTTGTTCTGAAATGTGGAGATTCCAATAGTATATTAAACATATTCAGTTATATATAAGAGTGCGAATTGAAAAAAACATCAATATAGTGGAGGTTCTGATAGTATTTTAATATATTTGAGATATAACTTCATTAACATAATTGATAATGCCAATATATAGATAAGTAAAATATTGTCTTCTAGGTGAATATAATATAACATGATATAAGTGATTTATTATATCTATGGCTGATTAGGCTCCCTAGCCTTGAAATATTCTTAAATATTTGGCTGACCAAGCTGAAGATAAGGCTTAAGGTCATGTGCAACAAGTTTTTTTTTATAAGCAATTTGTATCCAGCAGATTTCGAACCTGAAATTTAGAGAGGAGTATATTTTCAAGATCCAAGTGTTTCACCACTAGACTACACACGCGCACACAGATGCAACAAGTTGAAGGAAACTACTTCCAGATTGGTCTTCAAAAACTAAGGTTGCGCTACAGTTCGGAAAATTACATGAAATATTACACAATTTCAGTTCCATCACTTATTCGCTACAGGAAGGCATAGTATGGCAAGGAATTATTTCTTTTCATTACCTAGTGTATTCGTTGGGGGCTACTGGATTTATAATAAAAGCAAGTACCACATTCAGGGCTAGTTTGTTTTAGCTTTAAAAAAAATGAATTTTTTTTTGTATTTTTTAAAATGGATTTTACAAAAACGTTTTTCAAAATATTACAAGTTTTTCTAAATTTGTTTTTTATAAATTAAAAGAATAATTTTGACATTCTATAACATTAATATACATTATTAAAGTTCAAAACATAGTCAAAATCACAATTTTTTCAAAAAGTTATATTTCAAAAATGATTTTTATCAAAAGCTATTTGAAATAGCTTCAAAATTAAGTGATTTTTTGAAATTTTGATATCCAAAATTTTTTTCAATAAAATGATGAAATACCTAAAATAACATTTTAAGAATAACTATTCAAACCAAATTTTCATTTGAAGCTCTTATAAAAAGTTTTTTTGTAAAATTTTTTTTCACAAAATTATGTTACACTATAAAAATCATTTTTAAAAAAAGCCAAAACAAACGGGCCCTCAATTGCCTAATCCTTGTTCATGCGCTACAGTTCCGTTCATAATATATATATATATATATTACTTCTCATTTCTAAACATTTTCAATTGGTTTATTCTAAATTTTGAATGGATCTCTATAGTATACCAACATATTAATTCCAAACACAATTAAATTAACACATTTTAAATATTAACACTAAAACCTAACAATTTCAAATTCATAAAAAATTTAGGGATTTTAACCTAAACATGTTTCTACCTATTAAAACTATCAAATAATCCCAACAGTTAGGTAAAAACTCACTCTTACCTTGATTTTCTTGAATTTCTAACTCTTGTTCTTGGTTCCTCTTCTCTTCTCCTTTCTACTCTTCTAGCCTCTTTTCCAACTTCTATCTTTCTATTCTATCTCTTTCTCCTTTTGTTAAACTTTCACAATTTTCTCATAACCTAATAATTTCTAACGGGCTTACTAACCCACTCTCTCAATTTCTATTCACACTCCCAATCCAAGCCCAATTACTAATTTCCACCATTTCAATATTTTATTCCACCAAATAAAATAAATCAATTAAATCAAATGATTGAATTAATCAAATAATTTAATTAAATCAAAAAAATCAATTAACTCAAATAAATCAATTATTTCAAATAAGTCCAATAAATCAATTAATCCAAATAATTCAAATAAGTCAATTAATTTATATAAATCCAATAAATCAATTAATTCATTTAAATCATTTAATTCAAATAATTCAAATAAATCAATTAATTCAAATAACTCAAATAATTCATAAAATTACTCAATTAATTAATATAAATAAATTATTACTAAAATTGGGGTGTTACATAGATACAGCCTGAAGTGGATCTTTTATTGTCTTGGCATCTAGCAAAATCTGAGTCAGAGTATCAAGTGATCTCTAACTGCTTTGACCTTCTATATGTGAGCATATAGTCTTTTGTTCTCTTTAAATACCTCATAACCTTTTTAGCTGCTTTCCAATGATCCATTCTTGGATTGCTCAAATATCTGCCTAACATCCCAACTATGAACACAATATGTGGACGCGTACACACTTAGGCATACACCAGACTCCCTACTGCTGACGTATAAGGAATCTTTTGCATTTCTTGAATTTCTAAGTTTCCTTTTGGGCACTGATTGGGACTGAATTTATCTCCCTTATCAATATGAGTATCTCCTGGTTTACATTCTTACACGCCAAACCTTTTAAGTACCTTTTCGATATAGCTCTTTTGTGATAATCCTATAATACCTCGAGATCAGTCTCAATGTATTTGAATTCCTAATACAAAAGAGGGGTCAACAAGATCTTTCATTTCAAATGTTCTTGATAGAAATTTATTGGTTTCATGCATCATACCTATATCATTGGCGACAAGCAATATGTCATCAACATATAGGACCAGGAAAATGTACTTGCTCCCATTGAATTTGTGATACACACAATCTTCAACAACATTTGCCTTAAAACCAAATGAGAGAATTACTTCATGAAACTTGTGGTACCACTGAGGAGATGCCTGTTTTAGTCTATAAATGGATTTTGTTAATTTGCAAACTGAAAGCTCTAGGTTTTTGAACAAATTTTGGGAAAACATAATTGTTAATTCAACAATGAGATCAAGCTAAATAATTCGGCTGAAGACGTGATGTCGAACAAGATGTCTTAACATGCATCTTGACATCCTGGACTGAATGGCTCAAGTTAGTTTTAATTTGCTGCATGGACTGAAGATTGAAGCCCAAAGAAGCAGAAACCTATAAATAGAAGACTTAGACCTAGGTTTCTGTATGCCTTAGTACGCCTGTTGTAACCTTGTTTTCTTGCGTAAGAAACAAGGGTTTAGGATATTGAGAGTCGTTGGCTTTCTAGGTTGTAAGTCTCCCTTTGTATCAGTTGATACACCGTGGTAGATATAGGTGTCGTACAGATCCATAAGCCTTGAGGTATTGGATTGTGTATTGTTCTTGGATGAAGCTTTTAAGCAAATCCAAGTTAGCTTGTTTGTCAAGTATGCTTGACAAAATTCTGTATTGATAGGGACGATGAAGAAATCACAGTTGGTGATTGAGGGAAGTGAGTGGGGTATCTCGTATCAGGGTTCTAAACGTTTGAGTTTAACCTTGGTAAAGATGTTCATGGGGTAGATGTTAGGGATAAAGTTGTAAACGTGGGAGTTTAACTTTGTAACAGTCAACACGATAGTGAAGTCTTCTTCCTGGATTGGTATCCCCCAGATGTAGGGGAGTTGCACCGAACTGGGTTAACAATTACTGTGTTCTTTATCTTTCTGCAGATTTATGTTTTCTGTTAGGGTTCATGATAAATATGTTGGATCAGATGTCGTGACATCTGAGAGTGTGCAGTTCTGATATTCAAGGTATCAGTCTGCAGTTGCGCCTCCAAGTTTAAGAGATTATGTAGCACAATGTCTTGACATCTGCTAGGACATCTGCTGTCTGCATAGGCCAGAATTTTAATAGGTATCAGAGCAGGCATCCTGTCTGGTTCTGGATGAGATATTTGGGAGATACTTTCTGGCGTTTAAACAAGGAGGAGTTTTGGAGATCAGATCAATCAACTCAAACATACCCAAGGGTATTAATGGATGAGATGGATGTTCTGGATCGAAGGGAGCAACCCAGAGGTTGTTCATGTTACTGAGGAGATTCTACAACAACTACAGGAGAAGTGGCTAGTTCTCTTGTTGGTGTGTCTTATAAGATGTTGAGACATCTTATTAGGGAAAGCAGGATCTGTTCCTTGGTGGTTCCGCTGCATGTGTTTCTGATGGAAGAGCTCTAGAATTATGGGATTCAGGAGTTGTTACTGAAGACAGTTGGTGGAAAGTCTCAATCGTCAGCCTCTATAATTGAAGATATCTGTGTTCTTTTATTTCAGAGTCGGGAGCGATGGAATAAAGGAAGTTGTGGTTAGATATCTGGTATGGTGACTTGGTACTTAGAAGCTTGGTTTCTTAGTACAGTTTGGAGTCAGTTGAAGAGGAGAGGAGTTGAGTTAAAGTTTATCAGGTTCTTGCTCTAGGAGTTTGATAAATGTTTGGTCGGCTAGGTTGTCAAAGATACTTGAGAATTCTCTCAAGTCCACTCATAAAGACATCTATGTCGTGTATCTGGAGTCTTCTAGTTACTCTTCTGACTAGAAGGTGTTTCTTTGAAACACGATCTGAAGAAAGTGGAGGTGATTTATTTTCACCATCCAAAAAACAACAAGGAAGGATTCATCTCTCTTGACCCTAAGAGTGAATCAAATCTGATTGAAGAATTGTTGAGGTAAATAAGACTTGTTCAGAGAAAGTCTTAGTTACTTGAGTCAAGGGTGGCAGCCTTGGTATCTCAACATTGTCCTTTGAAGAAGATACTTGCAAAAAGGATTGAATACTTTAGAAGTGTTCATGATATGATCTGGTGGAGCTCAGCTACAGCAATGATGAAGGGTTAATGTATAAGGATTTAAGATCAATTGCTATTTGTGGAATCCACAAGTATTTAATTGATTATCCTTGAAAGTCAAGATTAAGGATGTTCTGTCAGATGTTCTAACATCTTTTCATCAGAGGTTTGGAGAATCATGGGAGGGGTTCTGAATTCGTTCAAAAGTCTCCTAGGTGTTGACCTGGGATTATTGGCTTAACATCTGTTTCCTGGAAAGTATTGTGAATGACTTGTCCAGATGGTGATGCTGTTGAAGATGGAGATGGAAGACTATGAAGACATCATAATCTTGATGGTTACAGCTTGGGTCAGTTTAGTTCTGATCTAGGTGCTTTGGAGCATAGTGTTTTCTCTGGTTGTGAAGGTCGAGGATAAGTGGCAGTTATCTCTGGCTTTCTACTGACGGTTCTACTAAGGGAAGTGGCATTCTTTGGTATTGCTATGGGGTAGTCTTGGACTACTTATTTTCTGAAGATTCAGATGTGGCAGGTTTGAAGTCTTTGGAGTTTCAAAGCAGGATGAAGGTTGTCTACTCAAAACTTGGTTGCTGAATCAAGTATGTGAGAGCATGGAAATCTGTTTCTGTAAAGGGAGGAGGTTCTTCTAAGTGGCAGAAGGAAGAGCTGAATTCAACAGTTGGGTGTCATAATGTTTTGACATCTAGCTTAACATCAGAAGTCTCAGCTGGTGATGTGGCACATCAGCTTAAGATAAGGTGATCTACAGGAGAATGGGAGTGATGGATTCTTCAAAAAGGTCTATCTCATGCAGTTTGCGGGAGCTGTGGATGGGAAGATGTTACATGACTAAGAGGCTTGGTGGATCCAAGATGTCTTGCTATAGGGCAAGTAGTTCATGTGACTTGAAGATCTGGTTTCATTAGTAGATCAGGGTATCTTGTGGGAATTTTGAAGATGAGTGAGGTCAATCAAAAGGTGGTATTTGATTGGTTTCACAATGTGCGTTCAAGTAAGATGCTTGAAACTGATTGCTCTTGTGTACAAGAGTAGTTAGTTGAAATTGTATGAAGGTTCTGGTTCTCTGGGAACTTGTGGCAGAAGTCCTGGGCTGAGAATGGAAGCATACCTTCTTTGGTGGATGAGAGTTTATTTCTCTCTTTCTGGAGTTCTTATTCAAGCTGGTGGCGCAGTGTTGTCTGAAGTTCTTCAGTTCTGTGGATTACTATGCTGATAGTAAGTCCAGTGGTGGAGCATATCAAGAACCATGGTGTGTGGTGTTTATGATGTGTGGAAGATGTTCTAACTGATGTTAGAACATCCTTGGGTTGGTTATCCTTGGTGAAGGATTTCAGGTTCTGTGATGAACTGGTTACTTGCATCGTGTCCAAGAAGTATCTACATGATCATCCGGGAGTATGATGGAGTAGAAGGGTCCCTTGGAAGGAGGATGTAAGTATTTGTGAAGACTGAAGTGGATTATGTGTTGGTTGCATGGAAGTCTGTTTCCTGAATGAGTTCAGAAGTGGAGATTTACCATAAATCAGAAGTATTCTAGGTTATCATGCGGGAGAATGATAGGAATGACTGTCTTGGATTGCGGGGTTTATCTCTATTGCTGGCTGAGTAAGGTCAGTGGAAAATCTTGCACACGGCATTGGAGCCCTTGGAGCAAGCCATGCTAGTAGTGGATCAGTTTAGCAGCTGTGAAGTTCTAGAGCATACATACGATAGCTGACATTGTTATAACAAACTAAGAGGCCATATGCGTCTCTTTGAGGAATGTGAAGCATTCTGATTCAATTGGTTTGTGCCTCAAGCAGCTGGATGTCTATACATGAGAATTCAAGAGGAGTTCGTGTGGTGTGTAAATGGTTGCAGGATGAGGGGGATCAATGCGACTTTGATCTCAAGCCAAGAGTTTGTTATGGTTGGTATACACTTCCTCACGGGTAGCATGATAGTGATCATGTGTGAGTGATTATTATTTCTTGTCATAGGGAACAATAAGAGAGTTAATGGTTGCGTTCAGCAGGTGTGTTGAACAGAGGGTGCGCTCTTGAAGACATGAAGATGCGTCTTATGTTTTCTAGTCATTAGCTTGGGTGTTCTGTGGAGGAACACCAGTTACCTTAGTCAGGGGGAAATGCCTTTTGATCTGAGATGAAGTTCCAGTTTGCATTTGTGCGTCAAGTAAACTAAGATGTCAAGATGGCTTACATTATTGTTGAAGTTCCAGTTTGCATTTGTTCGTCAAGCAAACTGAGATGTCAAGATGGCTTGACATTATTGTTGAAGATCAAGTTTGCATTTGTGCGTCAAGAAAACTGAGATGTCAAGATGGCTTGACATTATTGTGGAAATTCCAGTTTGCATTTGTGCGTCAAGCAAACTGAGATGTCAAGGAGGATGTCTTGACATTAGAGTATTATTGTAAGTTGTGGGAAACTTGGCAATGCATACTTGAATGGTTCATATTGGATGCTTAAGAATCATTGTTGAGTTTGGGAGAATTTATTTTTCTCTGCAGATTGTGTTCACTATACTGTGAAGATTGTATTCAATAAAAATATTTTCTTTAACATTGTTGGGTGGGACTTGGTCGAGGACGTCATTGTAGTAAAGAGTGTCTGGAGAATCTCTGACAGTCTAATAACAGAAGTATTGATTCCGTCTTGGGAAGCGCTTAGGGTGTATACTTGTCAGAAGGACGTGTAAAGTTTTGTCCTTGAATATATACTCACATGTGTTGGAAATTGTACTTCAAAAAGAATCTGTCCAGAAATGAATAAAGACAAAAAGACTAGGTAGTGGTTGATACACTTCAAATAAGGGGATCTCGAAATTCATCTTACTCATTACTGTATCTCTCCAGCTGGTGTCTTTATGGATAATATAAGGTTCTGGGTGAGCACTCTTTGGATCTGGATATACCTTGGTAATACTTGTCAAATTGTGTCTAAAAAGGGGGAGAAATGTTCTGATCTTCTCATAAGGACGTCTGATAAAGCAGCTTGTCAAAATACTCAACAGGATGTTTCAACATTCTACTAGATCTCAGCTCTCAAATAGACTTTTGTGTCTTGTGATCTGAGTTATGAACACACTCATGTCCTGTGTTCTGAGTTACCCAAGGGAGTACTTTGCTACTAAGAGTATTGCTACTGCTTTTTCCTAATGGTTTTCTTACGTCTCTTAAGAGGAAGATTTATCCTTTCATGACAAGTATTGGTTTATGGGTTGAGGGGGAGCGTCTTGCATCTTCTTTCTCTTGTACTCCATCACGGGTAATGTATAGGTCACTGCATGCACCATCGATCTGGAGCTTACCTTGCATATGTGTTTTAGCCAAAATTTGCCAAAAAGGGGGAGATTGAAAGCTCTAGGTTTTTGAACAAATTTTGGGAAAACATAATTGTTAATTTAACAATGAGATCAAGCTAAATAATTCTGCTGAAGACGTGATGTCGAACAAGATGTCTTAACATGCATCTTGACATCCTGGACTGAATGGCTCAAGTTAGTTTTAATTTGCTGCATGGACTGAAGATTGAAGCCCAAAGAAGCAGAAGCCTATAAATAGAAGACTTAGACCTAGGTTTCTGTATGCCTTAGTACGTCTGTTGTAACCTTGTTCTATTGCGTAAGAAACAAGGGTTTAGGGTTTTGAGAGTCGTTGGCTTTCTAGGTTGTAAGTCTCCCTTTGTATTAGTTGATACACTGTGGTAGATATAGGTGTCGCACAGATCCATAAGCCTTGAGGTATTGGATTGTGTATTGTTCTTGGATGAATCTTTTAAGAAAATCCAAGTTAGCTTGTTTGTCAAGTATGCTTGACAGAATTCTGTATTGATAGGGATGATGAAGAAATCACAGTTGGTGATTGAGGGAAGTGAGTGGGGTATCTCGTATCAGGGTTCTAAACGTTTGAGTTTAACCTTGGTAAAGATGTTCATAGGGTAGATGTTAGGGATAAAGTTGTAAACATGTGAGTTTAACTTTGTAACAGTCTATGCGATAGTGAAGTCTTCTTCCTGGATTGGTATCCCCCAGATGTTGGTGAGTTGCACCGAACTGGGTTAACAATTACTGTGTTCTTTATCATTCTGCAGATTTATGTTTTCTGTTAGGGTTCATGATAAACATGTTGGATCAGATGTCATGACATCTGAGAGTGTGCAGTTCTGATATTCAAGGTATCAGTCTGTAGTTGCGCCTCCAAGTTTAAGAGATTATGCAGCACAATGTCTTGACATCTGCTAGGACATCTGTTGTCTGCATAGGCCAGAATTTCACAAACCATATTCTTTGAGTCTCCCGTCACAAAGTTTTCTGGTTGCACCATATAGACCGTTTCATCAGTGTTGCCATTGAGGAAAGCCGTTTTGACATCTATTTGGTGGAGTTCCAAGTCATAATGTGCAACAAGAGTCATGATTGTCCTAAAAGAGTATTTTGATGAAACCGGAGAAAAAGTATATTTAAAGTCAATCACTTCCTTTTGGGTATAGACCTTAGCCACAAGACGAGCCTTATACCTCTCCACATTACTGTAAGAATCCCGTTTGGTCTTAAAAATCCATTTGCAACCAATGGGTTTCACACCTTCTAGTAATGAGATAAGTTCCGAAACTTTATTATCTTGCATGGACTTATACTCCTCCTTCATTACTTTAATCCACTTTTCTGAGTTGGAATCCTACATGACTTGACAGAAGTTAATTTGATCATCTTCCATCATACCATTATTTTCCATGTGTTCTTTGAGAAAGACTGTGTAATCATCCGGAATAGAATTTCTCCTTTCTCTAGTGGATCTCTGCAAATGTATTGGTTATTGTAACAGTTGTTCTTGAGGATTTTGAGTTTGTTCTTCATGAATTACCAAATCATCTTGAGTTGGAGGAATTACGACAATGTCTTATGGAGGTTTCGTACTTGCTTGATCAAAAGCAACTATATGAATCGGTTCTGGAATTGTTATCAATTCTTCCTCTAAGACAAAGTCTCTAACCTTATTCTTCCCCAAAACTCAATGACCTCAAAGAATGTGGTTGTTCTCGTCTCAAAAATTGAATTTAATTTAGGATCGTAAAATTTGTAGCCCCTAGATCTTTCAGAATAGCCAATAAAGTAACTGCTCACTGTTTGAGAGTCCAATTTTTTTTCATTTTGTAGGGAAGAGAAACTATTTTTCACTTTTGACAGAACTCTTTAGTATTAATTGCAATTGAATCTCACAAATGCAGACCCCTTTTTCAAAACCAAAACCTAAAGCATATCCAAACGTAAAGCATATCAAAACCAACAACAAAACATCTGAAACCGAAGTAAATAATATGAAAATAATGTCAACTAACATTTATCTACATTTATCAACAAAAAGAACAACATACAATAGGAAAAAAATCCCTAAACTCTTGAACAAGAAGAAAATAATGTGAAACATAACAACAACATACACGAAAACGAGAGAATAAGGAAGAAGAAGAAGAATACTTTTATGTATGAAGAATAAGATTGAGGCTATACTATAGACTAGGAAAGCTAATGACAAAGTAGAAGAGAGAAAATGTGTGCTAGGGTTTTGCTGTGAGAGATACGGCGATACTATCAAGAAGCGAGAACTAATTCGATTATATATGGGTAAACAATTCACCATGATTGTATTAAAAAACCGTGATGAAATGTAATGCCTTTCACAAAGGTTGACATTACTAACCGTGGTGATGTATATATATATATATATATATATATATATATATATATATATATATATATATATATATATATATATATATATATATATATATTAAGGACAACACTCATTGTAATGAAAAAAGTAAAAAATTGTTGGAGCTAGGATTCGAACCCTGTCACTCCATGAATTTATAATCACGGTAAATTGTTTTGACCATTGTTGCGGCAGGAAAAATTTGAGATTAAACTATTGATTAACTTAACTTAGAAAAAAGCAAGAGTCGCCACTGAACTTTATTGTTTCCAAAGGGAATGGAAAAGGTCAAACAAAACCCACAAAAAGCTAAAAAAAAGGTAAAAAGAGTGAGATCTGGATACGTGGGTTTGTTATGCAAGGGGAAGGCATTAGCACCCCTCAAATCTGTGGTACTCCACAGGAACCACTTCCTTATCTGTGTTTTAAAAGGATGTGCTGTTTGTTGATTGATTTTAATTGAATAGACATTTTGTCATATTTGAGTGGAAAACTCAACTTACTACCCACAAGTATGAGGAAATGAGCATTTGCATCTATCTTGATATGGAGAAATTTGACTTGGATTTTATCAACAAGTACATCTCTACATTCAAGTGGAAAACGTCAATCATTTCTCAGCGTCTTGTAGAAGTATAGTGGTTTCCATCACTGCAAGAATTAGACCAATATCTAAAATTTGAGAAAAAAGCTCTTAAAGAAAATAGGTGCACAGAGGCACAAAAAGAGTTTGATGGGGTTTGTGTTTTTTAGAAGTTTTGAAATGAGTTTGAATATGTTTAAGTGTTTTAGCATTTATTGAGAAAAATATTTTTTGGATCACTTGACAAAGTCAGAGTTTATGAAGAAAAAGGTGAAGTTTGAAAATGAGAAGATTTTGAAATAGGGAGAAGTTTTGAAAATTGAAGAAGGGGAAGAAATGAAGAGACTATCCTAAAGCATAAAATAAATGACATGAAATAAATGGTCTCATTGTCCGGTAGCCCAAGAGAAAGCCTTTGTGTGTGCAAGTGTATACTAACCAAGAAGAGCAAGCATTTGACATTGTTCAAAACCAGCATTCCATTCCCTTTGGATTAAGCCACAAGATGAATAAGCACGTGATCAGATGAATATCAGAGAATTCAGATGAAGTCTCAGAGCCAAGGTTCAAAGTTCTTAGGACAAAGTCAAATCTCAAATGAATCAGGGTCTTAGATGAAAATACTCTAAGAGAAAAACCCTAGATCTAAGTCCAATAGTTAAAAGTTTTCAAGCATAGGATAGTAACACAAAGTCCAAAAGAGACACATTAAGTATTTTAGGGTTTTGATCATTATTAATGTTTTTGATCTTTTTGAAACAAGAAAAGTAAAAGCATAAAGTAAAAGCCAAAGTAATATGCTAGAATGTAGATGACAAAATGTAAATGGCATAAAGTAAATTGCATAAATGTAAAAGGCAATAATGTAAAGTGCTTGAAATTAAAGTTAGGAGTTGGCACAATTAATGATGTAAATGTTAGTGTTAATGAGAATTAAACCAATTCGGGACAAATGTAGCGCTATGTTAAGCAATTGTAAGTGGACTTATGTAGAAGTCACACCTATCATCATCCGGTCAATAACAATTTATGTGTTCAAACATGCTAGAGATATGATACAAAATCATCCTCCTAAAGCAATGTAACACAACAGTTAAATCAAAGAAGAAAGGAGATGGAGAAGAGAAGAGAGACGAGGAAGTGAAATGAAGGCTCAAGCAATCACTAAGGATCATCTATCAACAAGTCAAAGGCCACAAATTAATGATCATCAAGGGATAACCTATCTCTGATGCAAAGTGCCACAGATGATCCAAATGATCATCTGTTAGCATGTTTGAACTAAAGAAGGTTCAAACAACCAAGGGATCATCAACCAAACATATGAAATGTTAAAAATATGTTCAACTAAGAAATCATCATGAGACAATTTCAAGACCTTCCCAAAATTTGGAAGTAAAAGGATTTAAAAGGATTTTTAAAAAGGATTTAAAAATATTGCAAGTAAAAGGATCTCAAAATTTGGATGCAAAAATATTTGAAAATGATCAAAATAAAAATGAAAAATGAAAATTAAATGAAAATTAGAAGAAAATATGAATTTAATGTAAAATAATTTTTAAAAATTATGCAAAAAAAAATGTATGTGATAGAAAATATTTTTATGAAATTATGAAAAAAAATTGGAGTAAAAAATATTAAAGGAGCTATTTAAAATAAATTAGAAAAGAAAAAGAAAATAAAATGGAAAAAGAAAATAAAAAATGTTTGAAATAGGGTGCCAACGACTAGTTTCTCATTTGAAAACATGCGCGAAGCACTTCATCTTCAACCCCAGAATTTGATTTCTGCAACTTCATGAACTCGTGTTTTTACCACGAATCATCCATGAATTCAGCTTCTAAACACTTCATCGTTCATGTCTCTCTGCATCAGAGCAATTGATTTGCTTAGAGCAGAGAGAATTTGCTCAAACACGTGAAGAACCCTAGTTCTTCAAAGTAAAATTAAATGACAAAATCAAAAGATAAACTCCACGTAAGTGAGGGCTTTTGATCAATAAAAAAGACGAAGAGACTGGTAACTTGTTGAAGTATAATTTTACTCGTATCTACCTTGTCCAATTCGAAGCTCAAGGTTGAAGATGGTGAAAAAGGTTAGAGAACTTCAGGAAATCTCAAGACTTTGCTTCAATTGGAGAAGGTTCAGAGGACGCCAATGAAGCTTTCAGTTGGCATGATTACTAATTATAGGTCATGGTTCAAAATAGAGTTCAGGTCAACATGTTCATGCCTAGGCCAAATGAAATCTACTCGTGCGTTTTGTGATTTTTCTTGAGTCAAATGATCCTTTCATGGGGAGAACACAATGCAATAAGAACCAACTTAAAAGGATGCTTGAGGTGAAAATGGCATGATTTGAAAGTTGAGGTCGTGGCACTGAAAATCAGGTCAGGTATTAGGTCAAACATGTTATGAACCTAGTTTTGTGCACATGTGGCCTTTGAGCAACTTCAAAAATTGATGGACTAAAAGGCTGAATTGAGTCTTGACCCTTGAAGTGAAGTTGTAGAGGACATTAAATGTGACATTTGGCTCAAAGAAGATCCCAAAATGTTGATAAATGAGGGAGTTATGATATTTGGACCAAAAGGCATGCCATACTTGACTTTTAGTCAACCAACCATGCACCAACTTGAATTTTCTTGACTTTCCTTGCATTCAAATGCTCAATAGTGATCACTTGAAGATCAAATGAAGAAAACTTAAATGTCTCTTGAATAACCTTGATGATTGCTTGAGAATTGAATGAAAATGACATGGAAATAAACATAAGAACCATACTTGAATCATCCTTTAATTTATGCATCAAACTTGAACTTCCTTTGATCGAATGATGTTGAATGAATCTTGCTATGAATGTGACCTAATACTATAAGTCAGGCCTTGAGATAAAAGCTCTTGTGGACCATTTATTGATCATAACTTTGACTTATGGAACCAAAACCTTATTTTAGAAACCATGCTTGATCCTTTGATTGTAAGTCCCTACCTTGCACAATAAAAAAGAAATAACACATATTTTTGTATTTTGAATATGGGTTAGTAAATATTAACAACATAAATGCAAAAGGAAACACAATGGGTACTTGGTGGTCTCCCACAAAAATCAAACCCAAGGAAGTGAAAGTTAGGAGAATTCATGCTTGTGATTGTGATGAGATGCAATGGATATGATAGGTGGAATCTTAGGGGTAAAAATTAGGGTATGACAGATGCTCCTATTTAAGTTTCTTCTACCCGGAGATATAAAGATTAGAAATGTTTGTATCGATGGGATCGAAGAGACTTAAATACATAAGACCCAGTTCTTAGCCCTAAGATGTCGTACAATGCTGATGATATGAACGAATCCAAGAAACAGACCCTGCCTGAAATACACCACACAAAACAAACTCTGTCAGGGATACGACTCGAGAAAGACTTGAAGGGAGTTCACCTGAACGACACATCTCATTGGGGAGTGAACAAGCACTACAAGGGCTCATGCAGGGGAAACAGTCAGCAAGGAAAACACTGAGCTTACTAGGAGAAGACTTTGAGTAGTCAGTCGAAAGAAAAAGGGAATTACTACCATCTCATAGTTGAAGGCAATAAATAGGATGATACCGACTCATAGATGACGGTAAATAAACAGGTAATATCGATTCATAGATGACGGTAAGGAAACATGTAATATGGACTCATAGATGACGATATACTACCAACTCATAGACTAAGGTAGTGACTAGATTTGAATTGATAACAAGCTTCCCATAACTTTCGGTCTTCCACCTGACAAAGACAACAAGACGAAAACGAAGAGGATGACTCAGATGATTGAGTATATGATATTTGTTTTGAATTTTATATATTTGTAATAAATTTCACTATTTATTTTAATTATGAAACATTAATTCTTAAATTTTTATAAATAAAATTTATTTATTTATAATTTTTTAAGTTAAAAATATATTTATTATAATGTTTATTTATTATAGTTATATTAATATAAAAATTTAAAATAAAAATTTATTCTAATTTTTATTATAATATAATTATAATAACTTTTTACATTGTATTTTAAAATTAGCAAGGGGATACTCCCATAAAATTTAAATTATCATTCAACCTTGCTAAGGGGATAGTCCCTAGCAATAAGTCTGACTGATTTGCTACAGGTTTAATCCCTAGCAAAATATGTAAAATTTCATTAATTTTACTTTGTGCCATTTAATCCACTGCAGATGACACTTATCTGTTAGACGATGGCTATGGATCTAGAAGAGGGGGGGGGGGGGGGTTGAATAGATCCCTTGAGTTTTACACGCAAATGGTTACCAAAAATTTAGTTTTAAAAATGTTTAACGGAAGCAACCAATGGATAGAACGTCTACAACGAACCTTCTACTAAAAGGATCGGATATGCACGAATATATCGAGAATGAGTATGGAAGAGAAAAATTCAGTTTGATTACTACACTTAAAAACGCAGTCAACAAAATATCGCTTGCTTGATGTTTAATCCAAACCAATGAGGTAAAATGATAAGCAACTAAAAGCAATGTGTTCGATTTTTGCTTTGAAACAAATTATCAAACACCTAGTGTGCGTAAACACACTAAGTGCAGAATTTCTATGGAATGTAATATAGAGCAGCTACAAGATACAATTCAAGGAATTGTATCGATTTAACAAATAGTTTCTCAGCTCAAAATTACACTACGACAGAAATTTCGATAAATTGAGACTTCACAAATTCGAACAAATTGAAATGTAAAAGAGTTAAGGGAAAGAGAGAATAAACAAGATTTGATTAGGCACTTTGGGTACCTCTGCCCCCAATTCCACAATTGGAATTGAGATATATATATATATATATATATATATATATATATATATATATATATATATATATATATATGTAGCTGTTGCAAATTGTTTATTACAAGAGAAAACTATGAACATCCAAACCCTCGAACGTCTTCGATCGTTGATGCAGAATTTTCTCTTCCCTTGATTCAAGATGAATCAAGTCCTTCGAATATGGTTGATCCAATTACCGTCCCACGCTACTAAACCGAACGAAACCTCCGTTCTTCGGTTACTTTCACTCGAACAATTGTGATCTACCAAACTTCGAACCCAAACCTCTCTTCTACGATCCTCCGATTACAGCTACTAAACAGAACAATTGCTCCAATCGTCGGTTACCTTCGCCCGGCTAAATCCCTGTAGAATGAAACGGTTTGTGCAAAAACCCCCAAAATCTTCCCGATTCTTGGAGGAGAAAACCTAGGGTTTTATTCAAGAAACACCTACCAAAATCTCAACTTAGAAATGAAGATCACGCGCTTCCAAAATCTGAACGTTATCACCTTGAAACAATGAACAACTCAAACAAAGATTGTTATGTGTAATTGTTTGTTCACTCAATGTTGAAGATGAAGATGAAGAGAAATGGCAATGTAATTTCACGTTTCTTGTTGGGATGTAAAAAATGAGCTAAAATGATATATATATTATCCTAGACAATACAATAGAAATAACAGAGTTTTAAAATGAATAACACAATAAAATTTTGGTCACATTCAGCGAGCGGTCTACCTATACAGATAGTATAGTCGACCTGAGCAATGCCGCACGCTCACTGCGTAAAACTGCATGTTATGCGTCGACCGAACCAGGCTATGAGTCGACTCACAGCTCCCTGTTTTGGACAAACACAAGTGCAGAAGGTGTGAGTCGACTGGAGGGTCGACGCGAGCACTCCCGCGGGTTGTACTAACATATGCTACATGTTTAGGTCGACCTATACAGGGTTGTGAGTCGACTCACACCCTTGAAACATGCAAAAATCACATTTTTGACTTTCCTAAAAGTGTTAAACCATATCTAATGAACCTAGACCATTACTAATCATGATCAAACACTCTTAGACCACTTAATGAGCATTTCATATGACGTTTTTGACCTAGACCATTACTAATCATGATCAAACACTCTTAGACCACTTAATGAGCATTTCATCTGACGTTTTTCACGTGAATCTCTATATTCTAATCATGATAGTTTTGACATCATTAAAATCAAGTACATAGAGAGAATCTTCCCTCATATTATCTGCTTCTTTACATGACTCAGTGTGCTAGTCAACTAGTCTGCTAGGCTATAGCGTTTTGCGAGGGTTAATCTCCAACAACTTTGTGATGGGTAAACCTCCCCCACAAAAAAGTTGTGATGAACGTGTGTAGCGAGATGATTATGCTTTATAGTTATTTAACTTATTTTTCAATTTAAAATCTTAAACTAAACTTTTTATCAAGTACTTTTTTTAATCCATTTCTAGCATCCAATCCTAGAAAATATATCTTTTAAGTAAAAGTATCCAAGTTGTATAAGAAGAGTAATTAAGGTTCATTACAATAATTCAACTGAATATATCACAATCAAAATTTGAATATGAAAGATAAAATCAAGCTCCAATAAGTTCTTATTATACATTACTAGATGAAAGTAAAATGACTCATTAATAATTGAAAATCGGAAAATTTTAGTTAATACCATAGAATTTTGAAATATAAATTAACATTTATTCATAAACTGAAGATATGATTTATGTGAGATATTGGATCGAACTCTAGTTTTAGCATGTCGTCGAAGTTTGCTCACATGCTGTTGTCGAAGACCTACATGTTGTATTCGAATTGTGTTCTAGTATGTAGGAGATCGAATTAGGCCTTGTGTTATGGATCCAATTGTTTAAGTTAGCTTGTAATGGGCAATTGTTAAAAAGCCCATTAGTTTAGTATGTTAGGTTTATTATAAATAGCATACTAGTTTCTCTTCCTAAGGTGTGACAAAACCTTATTAGGTTGAGAGAGGTTAATTGTTGGTATTCACTTGTAATCTTTGAACTCTATTGAGAGAGTGAATAGTAAAATAGATTTAACTAATTCTCTATTCTTCTTCCTCTTTCTCTTCCTTTGTGAACCCTAATAGGGTTTCGTTTGTTTGTTCAGTTGTTTTTCCTTTGTCTTTCCTTGTTAACCCTAACCCTTGCGTGTTTCTTGCCTATAAAGAAACCGTTAATATTTTATTTCAAGGTATCATTTTTCATAACAAAATAGTGCGGTGAGCGTGGAGAAGATACCTTCAACAAAGTATGAGATTGAAAAGTTCACCGGAGTGAACGATTTCGGTCTGTGGAGCTTGAAGATGAAAGCTCTACTGGTTCAGCAAGGTTGTTTTGAAGCGTTGAAGGGAGAGGCAGCCATGGATGCTGCGTTAACGGTAAAAGAAAAGACGTCCATGATAGAGAAAATCCACAGTGCAATATTGTTGAGCCTTGGTGATAAGGTTCTTCGACAGGTATGAAAGAAGACTACGGCATCGGGGTTATGGTTGAAACTTGAAAGTTTGTACATGACCAAATCTCTGGTGAAACGACTCTACCTGAAGCAAGCTCTGTATTCATTCAAGATGATTGAAGACAAAGTTTTAGCTAAGCAGTTGGATATGTTCAACAAGCTGATTCTTGATCTTGAAAATAATGATGTGAAGATCAATGACGAAGATCAGGCACTGTTGTTGTTGTTGTGTGCTTTACCCAGAACACATGCTCACTTCAAAGAAACTCTCTTGTATAGAAGGGAGTCCCTGAGCTTTGAAGAAGTTTAATCAGCCTTGTATTCTAAGGACCCGAACGAATGAAAGGAGCATAAACCTTTGACGGTTGGTGAAGGTTTGGCCGTTAAGGGAAAATTCTTGCGAAAGGATGGCAAGTTCGACAAGAAGAATGGTAAAAGTTAGCAGAAGTCTTATAGTGGCGAAACATCTGGTATTCGATGTTATCACTGTAAAAAGGAGGGTCACACAAGAAAGGTGTGCCCTGAATGCCTAAAAGATCATGGAGGTAAGGATAATGGTAATGCAGCCATTGTTCAAGATGACTTCAACTCATCTGATGTCCTTGTAGTTTCAAGCAGCGACTCAAGAAAAGAGTGGATTATGGATTCAGGTTGCACTTGGAACATGACTCCAAACAGAGAATTGTTCGAGGAGCTATGTGATCAAGATGGTGGATTGGAGCTGCTGGGAAACAACAAATCCTGCAAAATTGAAGGTATTGGATCTGTGAGATTCAAGCTCCATGATGAGTCAATAAGTTTATTGACTGAAGTCAGGTATGTACCTGATTAGAAGAGAAAGTTAATTTCTCTTGGTGAATTCGATTGGAAGGGATATGTTTTCCAAGGAGAGAAAAGTATCCTAAGAGTCATGAAGGGGTCGAAGAAAGTCTTGAGAGGTGTGAAGAAACAACTTGTATACCCTTGAGGCTGAGGTTGTAAGTGGTTCGACAAATATTACATCCACGAAACCTGTGTCGAAGACAGAATTATGGCACATGAGATTGGGTCATGTCAGCGAAAGAGGCCTGGTCGAATTGGGGAAGCAGAACCTGCTAGGTGGTGACAAATTCGAAAAGTTGGAGTTTTGTGAATCTTGCGTATTTAGTAAATCCTGTAGGGCGAAGTTTAAAAAAGGCAAGCAAAGAACACATGGATCCCTGGATTACATTCATGCTGATCTATGGGGGCCTGCAAGGAATCCTTCACACTTAGGTGCAAGGTATTTTCTATCCATCGTTGATGACTATTCCAGAAAGTTATAGGCATTCATTCAGAAGACGAAGGATGAAACTTTTGAGAATTTCAAAAGTTGGAAGGTTCTGGTCGAAACTTAAACTGGCAGGAAGGTTAAGAGGTTGAGAACCGACAATGGCCATGAGTTCTGCAATGAAGCATTCGACAGTTACTGTGTTAAGTCTGGGATTGCAAGACATAAGACTATAGCAGGTACTCCTCAACAAAATGACCTAGCTAAGAGATTCAATCGAACAATCCTTGAAAGGGTTAGATGCATGTTGGTTAATGCTGGATTGGAGAAGGTGTTTTGGGCGGAGGCTGTTTCGATAGCAACTTATCTGATAAACAGATGTCCTTCGACTACATTAGATATGAAGACACCTGAAGAAGTCTGGACGGGGCATCCACCTAGTCTCGACAGACTGAGAGTATTTGGCTGTGTGGCCTATGCTCATATTAGGCCAGACAAGGTCGAACCTAGAGCTCTGAAATTTATGTTCATGGGATACCCTGAAGGAGTCAAAGCTTATAGGATATGGTGCCTAGAGCCAGGTCATAGGAGGTGTATCACCAGTCGAGATGTAGTTTTCAATGAAGCTGAGATGGCTTTCAAGAAAATTGATGATGCTGACAAAGAGTTGGAACATGGAGAGATTCCTATTGAGGTGGAGCATGTTGATGTTGAATTACGTATCCTAGATGAAGCCGAAGAAGAAGCAGAAGATGATGTCGAAGATGAGGAGACTGATAATGACTACCTGATAGCAAGAGACAGGTCGAGGAGAGTCATCAAGCCACCTCAGAGACTTAGGTATGCAGATCTTATAGCTTATGCCTTAATCTCTGCAAGTGAGGTTCTCGAGGAAGAACCTAGAGACTATAAGGACGTTATGATGAGTCGAAAGAAGACTGAATGGCTGAAGGCCATGGATGATGAGATGAAATCTCTTCATGATAACAACACATGGGAACTGATCAAGAAACCTGCTGGAGCCAGGTTAGTCAGCTGTAAATAAATTTTCAAAGTTAAGGAAGGAATTGAAGAAGTGGCGTCGAAGAGATACAAGGCAAGATTGGTCGCTAGGGGGTTCACTCAGAAAGAAGGTGTCGACTTCAATGAGGTGTTCTCTCCTGTTATGAAGTACAGGTCCATTAGAATGTTGCTTGCCATGGTGGCACAGTTCGGCCTTGAACTGGAACAGATGGATGTGAAGACTGCGTTCTTGTATGGTGATCTAGATGAAACAATCTCGATGAGGCAACCTGAAGGGTATGTCGAAAAGGGGAAGGAAGATTATGTGTGCAAACTGAAGAGATCTTTATATGGACTGAAACAATCTCCTCGACAGTGGAATAGGAGATTCGACATGTTCATGGCACGCATAAGTTTCATTAGAAGTCAGTTCGACCACTGTGTTTACTTCAGATTTCGACTTGGTAATTCATTTGTTATTTTGTTGCTTTATGTGGATGATATTCTAATAGCAAGCAACAATGTCGAAGATGTAATGAGGGTGAAGGCTGAACTCAATAAGGAGTTTGACATGAAGGATCTGGGAGCTGCGTCTAGGATTCTTGGGATTGACATCCGAAGAGATAGAAAGCAGTCGAAATTATGCTTATCTCAAGAGGCATACCTACGAAAGATTCTCGAAAAGTATGGGATGTCAAATTCAAAGCCTGTTGTGACTCCGACAAACCCTCAATTCAAGCTGAGTATAGATCAGTGTCCCAGTACTGATGTCGAAAGAGCTTATATGAATAGAATTCCATATGCTAATATAATGGGTTCTTTGATGTATGTTATGGTCTGTACTAGACCTGACATAGCATATGCAGTAAGTCTTGTAGCAGGTACATGGCGAATCCTGGAAAGGCTCACTGGCAAGCATTGAAGTGGATTTTAAGGTACATAAATGGGTCTCTGAATAGAGTCCTAATTTATGGTGGAGCCTTGGGTGAAGATAGTAAAGCAACAATCGAAGGATATGTCGACTCTGATTATGCAGGTTGTATGGATTCCAGAAAATCTATTTCAGAATATGTGTTCACTATGTTTGGGACAACAATTAGTTGGAAAGCAACACTTCAGAAGGTTGTCGCCTTATCAACCACTGAAGTGGAATATATCGCCCTAACTGAAGCTGTAAAGGAAGCATTATAGCTTGAGGGTTTTGCAAAGGAGCTGAAACTTCAAGGTCTAGTTATCACTGTTAAATGTGATAGTCAAAGTGCAATACACTTGTCGAAGAATTCAGCCTATCATGAGCGAACCAAACACATTGATGTGAGGATGCATTTCGTCAGAGGGGTAATCGAGCATGGAGAAGTCAAAGTGCTGAAGGTTTCGACAGATCATAATGCTGCTGATATGATCACCAAGACGTTGCCCAGTTACAAGTTTTTCCACTGTATGCAATTGATAAAGGTGCATGAATAAAGCTAGTTTGTTTCTTGGTGTTATAGAGTTTGTTCCAAGGTGGAGATTTGTGAGATATTGGACTGAACTCTAGTTTTAGCATGTCGTCGAAGTTTGCTCACATGCTGTTGTCGAAGACCTACATGCTGTTGTCGAATTGTGTTCTAGTATATAAGAGATCAAATTGGGCCTTGTGTTATGAATCCAATTGTTTAAGTTAGCTTGTACCCTAAGTTAACTTGTAATGGGTAATTGTTAAAAAACCCATTAGTTTAGTATGTTAGGTTTATTATAAATAGCATACTAGTCTCTCTTTCTAAGGTGTGACAAAATCTTATTAGGTTGAGAGAGGTTAATTGTTGGTATTCATTTGTAATCTTTGAACTCTATTGAGAAAGTGAATAGTAAAACAGATTTAACCAATTCTCTATTCTTCTTCATCTTTCTCTTTCTTTGTGAACCCTAATAGGGTTTCGTTTGTTTGTTCAAGTTTTTTCCTTCATTTCTACCCTTGTGGATTTCTTGATGTTCAAGAAACCAAATATACTTTGTTATTCCGGTATCGTTTTTCCCAACAATTTCAAATACAATAATTTCAAACATTTTAAAAGATAAAGACATTTATAAAGTATATGCACAACACATTCATAAAAGTAGCAAAAGCAATTGATCACTAATTTCTTATTTTCACATATAACAACTTAAAGTAGACAACATAGCGATAATAAAAGAGATAATGTTACATTACTCAAACAGAAAAGTTCAAACTTCAAACAAATTATGTATTTATATTTTAAAAAACTTGAAGCAAATTAATTCATTCTTCTGCGAATTCCACCTGTTCTGTTGTGTGTTCGCCTCAGTCTTACGTTAAACATGTGTTCAAAGAATCTTACAAGCCTTTCTGGTTTTTCAAAGAAGAACACATTGAAGCCCAAGAGGATTCCAAGTATTGCCCCACACACATATCCTGCTACTACTGCCTTCCATCCAAATCCTGATTCCTCTTTATCTTCTGGTGTTGATTTTGATGGCCCATTTTCATCCTTTTTGCAAGATTTCGACAAAGGTAATCCACATAACATTGTATTTCCTTCATAAGAATCATTTTTAAATGTATCAAACTGTTGACCTGTAGGTATGACTCCCTCAAGATGGTTTTGTGAAAGGTTTAAGAAAGAGAGGAAATTCAAATTTGTCAAAGTTGTTGGAATCTCACCTATCAACTGGTTCCTTGAGAGATCCAATCCCTCCAAATTTCTCAAATTACTCAAAGATTGAGGAATATTACCTGTGAGTTCATTGTTTGAAAGGTTGAGACCTCTGAGAGAAATTAGTTCTCCAATGTCATGAGGTATTTCTCCGACAAACATGTTGTTTGAGAAATCAATTATTGTGAAAGTAGTTGATATCCTTGTTAGCTCCCTAGAAAGACCTTTCACTACGACCACCACGGAATCAGTATAATAATAGGAATCACCAATGTATTTCAAACCAGTTTGATTGTCACTAGCATTCATCATTCCTTGAAAGTTCTTGATGCATGATGTTGGCAATGGTCCACTAAATTTGTTATGAGAGATGTCAAATATTCTCAACTTAGGAAATGGATGCTTGAAGCTAGAACATGTGATTGTACCATGAAGTTTATTTGACCGTAAACGGAGTGCTTGTAACTCTTTTAGAGTTTCAAGCCAAGTTGGAAATACATCCTCTATGTTGTTATTTCCAAGGTCCAAAATTTCAAGGTTTGTGCAACTAGCCAAAGAGCGTGGTAGTGGTCCTTCCAATTGATTATCATTCAACTTTATTGTCTCAAATTGATTTCCTTGGGAAAAATTTGTAGGAATGCTTCCATAAAGTTTGTTCATTTGCATATCCAATATAGAAAGAGAAGGAAATGTTCCGAGGCATTGTGGTATTTTGCCTGTTAAATTGTTGTGAGCCAAATTGAGAACTTCCAGGGAACTTGCATTGCACAATGACAAAGGAATGTCTCCTGTGAAGTTGTTGTTTGAGAGTAAAAGGCTTTGAATTCCATATGGTGGAATTGGAAGATCTCCTTGTAACTTGTTGAAACTAAGATCAATGTGTTCAATGTTGTCCCATGAGCTTAAGAGATGGCTTTGAAACCATTTGGAAATTTTCCCATGAATGTTGTTATTAGAGAGATCTAATATTGCTAAATTTGGTAGTAGGAATTTAGGAAAACGATTAGTGTTAGTTGATGATAAATATTGAAAGTGAGGTGGGAGGGTTTTAGCTTTGCTATCAATGTTGATAGAAAGAGCAGTATTGTGCGAAAGATTGAGGAAATTTAGATTTTTAAATGTTAAAAATTGGTGAAAATGCACAACACCACTCAAGTTTGTTGATGACAAATCTAAGTGAACAAGATTTTGGAGTTTAAATATTGAATTTGGAAAATGACCATGTAAGTTGTTATTAGAGAGATCCAAATATTTCAAAGAATGAGTTGAGAACTCATCAATGAATCCAGTGAGTTGGTTGTCCCCAAGGTTCAACAGTAACAGAGAGGGCAATTTTGAATGGTTTGTGATTTCACTTGGAATTGGGCCAACTAGTTTATTACTGTAAAGTATTAAATATTCTAATTTGATTAAATTTTCAAAAACATTTGAAATTTTGCCGCTAAATTTATTATATCCAAGATTTAAGAAAGTGAGTTTTGTAAGTTTTGAATGTAATGATGGGATCTCACCCTCAAAATTGTTGGCAACAAGGCTCAAGTATGTAAGTTGAGTGAGGTTCCACAAAGATGGGGGAACCGTTCCATTAAAAAAGTTCAATGATAAGTCTAAGTAAGTAAGAGACATCAACTGGCCTATGAAATAAGGAATTTCACCTGAGAAAGAAGTTTGGGAGAGGTCCAAGTACCTAAGTGGAGTGCTCCAGTTGGACTTTGGAAGTTGACCACTAAGGTCGTAATTAGATGACAAATCTAGTTTTTGAAGATTAGGTAGAGAGAGGATGTCACTTGGAAAATGTCCTTGCAACCGAGTGTCTCTTAGACTAAGAGAAACCAAAGAGGATGACAAATTGTTTAGCATAGACAAAGAGCTCTCGTTGATTGAACTCAAATCCACATGCTTAAGATAAAGCTCACCTAAATTAGTAGCATTATGAATGAATTTCTTCCATGTGAAGGGATTGAGTTTCATAAAAGAGTCAAATTCACGACTACTACTAAGATCAAGTGATACTAATTTTGATAAATGAGAGATTGTGGAAGGAATATTACCAGTGAGGTTACAGTATGATAAATTTAGAGATGTGAGACTCACTAGATCACCAACACCAACATGCAATGAAGACATAGAAAAATCATTAAAAGCCAAGTTGAGTTGTTGAAGGTGTCTAAGCTGGAAGAGAGTGGTATTGGGATGTAATTCACCTTGCACATTGTTGCAACTAAGATCCAGACCAATCACGTAGTTTGACACGTTGTCGCACGTGACGCCATCCCACTTGCAACAATCTGTATTATTTTTCCAAGATTCCGTCTTGAAAGAAAAAGAGGGACAGCCATACAACGGATCATAGTAGTCATATTCAGGTATAGATGAAGTGTTGATAAAAAAAGAGTTCTTGAACTGTAACAATGCAGAACTCTCACGGGGGTTGCATAGTGAGAAAGATTTGGAAGTAAAATGAGAAAGTAGCAATAAGAACAAGTGAAGGGAAAAATATGACAATAGTGAAAGTAAGGACCTCATTTAGAGAAACTTACACTTGGACTCTAGTTCTCAAAATTCTTTCTTTTTTTTAAAGCTTGGTAATGTTGGAAATAGGAATTGATTATCCTGTGTTTATATAGGAAACATAACGTGAAATTACAGTGATATATATAAGATGGACAAGACGCAAATTGAGTATTGGTATTCTCTAGTTTTGAAGTAAGGATACTTTTCTTCAAACGTAAGGAGCACGGATAATTTGTGTGGTTGCAATTTTAGTGGTACAGGAATAATAATATGTTTGGTTTTACTTTAGGAAGATGTAAAAATAATTTTGGAGATGTAGAACTTATTCCAAGTAATTTTGAGATGTTTGGTTGTTTTAAAGGAGAATTGATTCTGCAGTCAGAATTAATTTTATTTGAAATTTGAATATGTAATTTCTGATTTTAAATGTGATTTTTATTTTGAAATTTTCTATTCAACTCACTTTTATATAAATATATTAAAATATAAATCAAATCTGTTAAACTGAATTTTATTGAAATCAATTCTACCAAACTTAATTTATCAAAATTAATTCCTTCAACGGTTAATCTAAACATTCACTAAAGGGAAAAGATATATTAACACTACTTTATAACACCTACACTCTAACTTTATACACAATAGATACTAATTTTATTTTTTAATAATTTATTTACTTTGGTTTTGTGCAATACGTTTGTTGACATATAAGGTGTAGAATACATGGTATATGGAAAATGGTGTCAAAATAACACAGCTGTTCTCTAAAGAAAAAAATGCATTCTTCTAGAGAGGAAGACCAAGACTTTTGAGTCTATGACATTAAAAATGAGAATGACATATATAGCAATCACAATAAGTAATTTATAAGTAATTTGGTATTTCCTCCGTTCCAAATGAATAAATAAAATAGTGTTCTAAAATGAATAATCAATTTCAATTTTCAATGCATCTTTTTTAATTTTACTCTTTAATTAATAATACTTTTATCATTTTCAAATATATAATAAGGATACTTTAGTAAAAATAACATTCTCTCTTTCATTTATTTATTTTTAATATATGTGAGGTAGACGAAATATGAAAATAGAATATGGATCCTCTGCAGCGCATTCTCTGCTGCTGTCCGTTCAGCCATCATCTTAGCCACTCATCTATATCATTTCTCAATTTTCAATACAACATTTTTTCCTTTATTTAATTTCTATCAATTCTTAACCATTGGATAAGTGGCAGGAGGGATGGCAGAAGCTAATGGCAGGAGAGAATCCATTTCCATGAAAATAAATTAAATAATCAACATCCATTTTATGTCTTAGAGAGAATTAATTAAGTCCTAGAGTAAAATAATAGTAATACATATCCATATTGAAAAAAATTGAAAAATTAAATCAAAATAATGATAACATAAATTGTGTTAGAAGAGGAGATTTGTTGGAAATTTTTAAAGTTTTAAATATATTATACCCTCTATTTTTAAATAGCACTATGAAAAAAATATTTTTGAGAGACTAAAACTATTAAGTGTATTACTATTATTTTTTTTATAATCAAAATGTATTCCATTTGGCTTAAGGGGATCCAACATCCATTACAAAGCAGACCTATACAATAGTCTTTCTAAGAAAGATAGACAACAAAAGTTACAGCACCAACAAGAAACAAATATCCACTACTACAAAATGCTAAAACAACAACGCCAGGCTTACAACGCATCATTTTACGCCGTTGTAATAGGTTAAAAATTTCGCGCCCAGGCAAAAGCTGGGTCATTTAATGACGGTTGACTTAAACCACCGTAGTAATAAACAAAATGTAGCAAGCTTCGATTCCCTGCAACTACATTTTTTCCATTTTTTAGAGTACATTTAGCGTGTGTCACTTAAGTCCATTATTTAAAAAATAAATTGTAAATGATTTTACAACGGTTAAGATGAACAACCGTAGTAATAAATGAAATGTAACAAGTTTCGATTCCCTGCAACACATTTTTTCCATTTTTTAGGATACATTTAGCGTCTGTCACTTAAGATTCCAGTACGGTTTGTTTCTCCAACCGGGATTTAAAGTTTTACTGGTAAATTAAAACAAAATTTATTCTGTATTTCTTTCATAAGACGCCCTAATCGAACAAGTGAGCCAGAGACGCCCTAACCTTTACCCTCTTCGTATCCATTCATTTGGAGCTCAAATATTGTCCGTCTTCATTCATTTTCTTCTTCAGCTTCGAAGTAAGGTACTCTTTAACATCTTCATTCCTTTTTTCTTGGTATATGCTCAAATATTGACCGTCTTCATTCATTTGCTTCTTCAGCTTCGAAGTAAGGTACTCTTCAACATCTTCATTCATTTTTTCTTGGTTTATGCTCAAATATTGATCGTCTTCGTTCATTTGATTCTTTAGCTTCGACGTACAGTACTCTTCAACATCTTCATTCCTTACGTTCATTTGATTACAGCTTCGAAGTACGGTATTCTTCAATATCTTCATTCCTTTTTTCTTTGTCCATATTGTATATGCTCAAGTCAGAATGAGATGTTTCATATGCTTTACGTTTAGTATAAGAGTACATCTTCATTGATTTTTTCTTTGTTCATATTGTATATGCATATGCTTGAGTTTTTGGATTAGATTTTGGTGTGTCATTCACATTATTATACATGTATAAATTTCAGAAGTTGTAATGGATCGTAGTTGGATGAAAGCCAATAGATTAGGTCCGGTTTATGAGAACGGAGTTCGTGAATTCCTTGAATACGCTGATAAACATCTTCCCGACAATAACGGTATCTTTTATTGTCCTTGTGTTATTTGCGCGAATATCAAAAAGGGTACAAAGAAAGAAATACACAATCACCTTTGTTGTGATGGTATATGTCAAAATTATATAATATGGACGTGGCATGGTGAGGTGGATAATAAGGAAAGTCGGGCATCACAAAGTCAAAGAGTGGAGGAAGATGAATATATGGAAGATCAACTAGAGGATATATTCCGTGATATTGGGGAATCTTCTCTTATGACTGCTCATATTTATGATAATTTATGTAGTGATAAAGACACCCCTTTATATAAGGGATGCACAGAGTTCACACGATTGTTGGCGGTGTTAAAGTTGTTTAATGATTGCATATTATACCGGAAAGAGTATGAAGACTTATTTCAATGTCCGAAATGTTGTGTGTCGCGTTACAAGCTGAAGGCTAACAATGGTGATGACAATGATCACTATGACAATGTTAGTAGGAAGCATCCTCCTGCTAAAGTGTTATGGTACTTGTCAATAGTTTAACGATTAAAGAAACTTTTTGCTAATTCGAATGACGCAAAGAATCTTAGATGGCATGAAGATGAAAGGATTCGTGATGGAAACATTCGACATGTAGCTGATTCGTTGCAATGGAAGAAAATTGATTCGTTGTTTTTGAATTTTGGAGTCAAGCCAAGAAACCTTAGGCTTGGGCTTGCCACCGATGGAATGAACCGCTTTGGTAATCTGAGCACTAATCATACTTCATGGCCTGTTCTTCTCACTATTTACAACCTATCTCCTTGGTTGTGCATGAAGCGCAAGTTATACTGTTAAGTATGATGATTTCTGGACCACGACAACCTGGTAAAGACATAGATGTTTATTGTAACGCCCCAGTTTCGTCTTATGTAATTAATCGAGTCGTTTTGATTATTTGATTATTATTTTATTATTATATTATTTTATTCTTGACTTTAATTTGAGAATATATTATTTTCATCGTGATTATGTTTTATCGCGTTTTGAGAGCGTTTGCGAGATATTTGAGCTGAGGGGTATTTTGGTCTTTTGCTTAGGTAAGTTTTATGTTTTTATATAAATAGAAAGTTAGAGGTGAGAAAGAGAGAAAAAACAGAATTTTGAGGGAAAGAAGAGAAAGAGAAGAGAAGGAGAAAGAGAAAAGAGGAAAATCGAGTATTCGTCCATTTCAAGCACGATTAATCGGGTAAGGGTGATAAATATTGTTATCTTAACATTGTATGTGTTTATGTATGGTTTCGTTGGAATCGTTTTGGTTGTTTTCGTTATAATACCATTTAGGTCGATTTGGACATAATCGATAGAAATCGATGTTTCCACGGTTAGAATTTGGAATAAGTTGTGTAGTGTAGTCGGGTAAGGTTTGGGTTTAATCGGGAGTGGTTGTTTGCGTGTTTTTCCGCAGTTTCGATCGAGTTCGAATTTAGAATTCAATGATAAAACTATGTTTCAAAATATAAAAAAAAATGGAAAATGTGTTAGATGGCTTTTTAATAGTGAAAATATTGTAGTACGTTGAATTCTGAGATCGCGACTTTTTACGAAATCGAAATCGGAGGTCCGGAAGTCATTTAACGATCGAAAACTGAGTTTTTATCAGATTCTGCGCAGTATGCGTCGACCTGAATGGCTTTTGCGTCGACCTAAAGTGCTTTGCGTCGACCTATAGACTCGACCTGAGCAGACCTGCACGTTGCAAAATGTTCCAAATTGTCCGATTTTGTTTTCTTCATAACTTTTGAACCGTAAATCCGTTTTGACCCCCGTTCGAAGCGGTAGAAAACTTATGAAATGTTGTTTCTTTTAAAAATGGTTTGGAGGGTAAAATATGATTTAATTAATTCGTGTTTTTGGAAAAATAGTCGGGTTGTCGGGTTTTTATCGCGTTAATTGTGTGCGACTGATGTGATATCGTGTTATATGCTTTTGATATGTAACGGGTAGCTTGTGTGCTGATTATATGATGTGAATACACATGATGGAATGTTGTGATGATGGATTGTGGTGGTTGATGGTGAGTAATTCTTGATGTGAATTGATATGGGTGTAAATGATGAAATGCTATTTGTTGTGGGTTGTAGTTAGTGATAAATACATTGTTTAAGTAAGTATCAATGTATGTGGTTTCGAGTGTATGATTAATGTATGATATGGCGGCCTCTGTGGCGTAGATCCACAGCAAGATGAATGGTAAGGTATTGATTATCATGGGATTGCTATAATAGTAATATTTGGTGTGTGGAATGGATTCCAATTGTGTTAGAATACTCATTGGGGTAGAATGGCTTATATTTCATTCCTAGTGAGGTATTAATGTTTTGGTCGAACACATTAGGGTAGAATGACTGTATGTTGTTCCTAGTGTTGTTGTTGTTGTACTCATTAGGGTAGAATGACTTTATGTCATTCCTAGTGAAGTGCGAGTGTGTCGTTGGGTCCATTGGGGTAGAACGATTATATGTCGTTCCTGGTGGAGTACTCATTAGGGTAGAATGACTATATGTCATTCCTAGTGATGTACAATTGAGTTGTCGTGTCCACTGGGGTAGAATGACTATGTTGTCGTTCCTAGTGGGATACTCATTGGGGTAGAATGACTATGTTGTCATTCCTAATGAGGTGTGCACTGGGGTAGAATGACGTTGATGTCGTTCCTAGTGTGGTGTCCACTAGGGTAGAATGACTATGTTGTCATTCCTAGTGGGATATTCATTGGGGTAAAATGACGATGTTGTCATTCCTAATGAGAGGTGCACTAGGGTAGAATGACTATGTTGTCGTTCCTAGTGAGGTATGTATTGGGGTAGAATGACTATGCTGTCATTCCCAGTTATGTGATGCGTGGTATTGTCGGGTCTTGATTGGATTGGTGAATTATGCATGATGTATATGTTGATGTGGAATGAGTAGAATTGTGCAGGTGTGCATGGATGGATAAACATGAATATGTGTGTTTATGTTGAATGATAAGCATTATGAGGAATATGCTTGGTTTTATATATATATGCCTTGCGATGTATATTGAGTGAGATGTGATGATTGTGACATAGTAAACATAATATGTATGTTTATGTGGTATGAAGGAATGGTGAAAATATGTGGCATATGTGTATTTTTATGTTGAGATATATAATTATATGCATTGTTATTATGATAATATTTCTCACCCTTCTGCTGTTTTATGATGCTCTATGAGGCATTGCAGATTAGGTATCTGGTGGTCTTTTGTGAAGCGTGGCTTCATTTCCTTTTGGGTCGTTCGGTTCTGATATGTAGCACCGGGTAGCTAGGATGTGTTTATGATCTTTTTGTGATACATTTGCATATGTAACTTGCTGATGAATTTGTGTATATAAACATGATGTTGTTGTATCATACTTGTTGATGTATATATATGTTGATGTATATATGTGGTTGTTATTCAATATTTTAGATGTTTCCGCTTTTATTCTAAATATTGAGATGTGGGTATAAGGACTGAGATCCTTTGTTGTTTGAAAGTTACCCCACTGTTGCATATCTTTGTGAGCAGGTGTTGTATGTTTTAATTTCAAGCATAATGTGACATACCTTTTTATGCCGTGTTTACAACTATACTCTGATGAAATTTTGTATACGTGCCTAATTGATTAATTGGGGGTATAGAAAGGGGGTGTTACATTAAGTGGTATCAGAGCCAGTGTTGAGTCAGTTGTTGAGTCTGTTGGTGTGACAGTTGAATACTGTCGTTGTTGTTTGTCCCTTAGTACGTGATATGTATGTGGAACACTGTCAGTGCTTTCTGGTTTTCTAATCCTTTGTTTTCAGGAATTAGAATGAGATAAGTGGGGGAGAAGCTGGTACTTCTCCATGTTACTTCAGGTGTGGAGCGCTGGCTCTGTGTGTTGTGAATTGCAAGATTGTAAGTGTTGTTTGGACAGTGTTGTTCCCGATTCCGTAAGAGATGCGGAGGTAAGGTTTATGTCAACTAAGGATTTATGCCTTAGGTAGTTTTGTGTATGGAATGCAAGAAAGGCTATTATAGTTTGGTAAAGACGGTTTATGCCCTATCATGATTGTCGACTGTCTATTGGCAAATTGAGGAACTGATCACCCTTAATCTCTTGTTGATAGCAGACGGAAATTATGTTGGATGGAATAGGTGGGTCTTTCCGGCTTTGATAGTGTGTGAAATGAGTTGTTTGGAATTTAAGGAGATGATTACAGATGGTTTTGACGAGTCGATGAAGATGCTAATATCGGAAGATGAAATGGATTAGAGGTTTTGGTATGTTAGTCCAGTTGGGAAGTCATTGAGAGAGAATGATTGGGTTTTATTTAAGGACTGCTTCACAGAGAGTAGAGATTGAACTTAATTGGACGAAGGTGAATAGTTGAGGTTTATATCTGCTAAGTAAGTAGGAAACTCTTAGTATATGGGAATAAGATGTTTGTTTTGTCTGTGATGGTAGTGTTCTGGGAATTGGCAGGAAGTCGCAGTGATGGGCCGTCAGTTGGGCATAGTTTTCAGATGTGTTTTTGGATGGAACATTAAGGAGTTGTCTTAGAGAGCTCCAATATTGTTGGTAACAAAAGGAAGGATGATGGAATGGAATAACAAGTATAATGGTATTGAGACTATGGACAGCAAACTTAGAGTTCTGGTGGGTTTGGAGTCTTTGGAGTTTTAAGGCATTAATGGAAATTGTGAGGAAACCCTTGTGGGTGGTTATAACATTGTGTTTGAGAATTATTTTTGGTTGGTTGTTGATACATGTTGGAATTGCGGAATTGGACGGCCAGGAGAAGAAATTGGGTATGGATTACTAACAGTTGAAAATGGTTAGTTTCTTGGAAATGTTATTTCAGATGAGAGTATGGTTAATGGATCCATCGGAAGTAGATGTAGTTCTACATGAGAGGCTCCGAAGTTAGTTAAGGAGATTAGAAACTTTTGGACTCAGTTATTACAAGTTATGGAAGACTTTGTTAAGTTCTTACTTCTGGTATCTCAGTTGACTTACAAAGGGTGAGTCGTTTGTTTGGATGTTTGTTGGGAGTAAGTTTTGGTGAGCTGGAGTAGAAGTTGTCTACGGTTTCAGCTTTGATTTTGTGTGATCCTAATAAACCGGTTGTGGGGTATGGTGATGTGTCTTTGATGAGTTTAGTCAACGTGGTAATGCAAGAGGGTAAAGTCGTGGCTTATGCTTTACGACAATTGAGGATTTATAAAAGGATCTGTATTATTATGGATTTGGAATTGGTTGCGGTGGTATTGTGTTGGAATATTTGGAGGTATTATCTTTATGGTTCTAGGTTCGAAGTGTTTGGTAATCGCAAGGATATTGAGTACTTGTTTGGTCTAAAAGAATAGAGTATGAGACAACAAGGATGGTTAGAGTTCGTGATGAGTTATGAATTTGGCTTGGATTATCCTTCGGGGAAAAGCTGTTGTTGTGCCTGAAAAGTTAAGTCGGAAGTTTCTATGCATGTCTGTTTTGATGGTCAGGGAGTTAGAATTATTTGAGCAATTCCGAGACTTGTGTATGGTGTATGAGATAACACAGGAGAGTGTGAGGTTGGTAATATTAAAGTGAACAGTGATTTTTGGCGAATATGAGAAAGAGTTAGACTTTGGACGTGAAATTGATAGTTTTGATGGTTGCGAGTAATCAGAGTGCGCAGCGGAAGCGTGAGGTGGCACATTTTGTATTTACGTGTGTGACTTGAAAGAGTTCATGGGTTGGACGTTGGAAACATGTAGGAATGATGAGACCATGGGACGTTTCAGAATGGAAGTGTTAGGTGAAAGGTTTAAATATTATTCATGGGATACTATGTAGATGGATGTTTTGGTTATATGTTCGATTGGGAATCGTAGCATTGTTGTAATAAGGTTGTGTGACAAGGATGTTGGTATTCTGGTTTTGTAGAGGTTGTGGAATCGATGTTGTGTCGTGGAACTTGTGTTCTTGTTTGTGTTGTTGCCTCGTTTCCATCGTGATGGTTCGAGTGTGTGTGGCTAATTCCTTGTGGTGAATTAGGGGAGTGTTATCTGTGGTGATGGTAACGATCTTGTTCTGTTTCGGTTCTAGAGTGAACCTGTGTGTTGGTATCGTGGTTTTCCTTGAGTTGTGAGTTGGTCGTCAAGTGCATTGTATGGGCTTTGCATCTATTCGTTGTTGTTGTCGTCGTTGTCGTATCGTTGTTGTATCTGCTGTTAGCACGGTGGTTTATCAGTTGGGTTATTTGTGGTGTGCATTTTGTTGGCATGTTGGTTTGTTTGTCGGATGCGAGAGTCGTGTCCGGAGTTGTTCGTCTCAGTATATTTTCGAGGACGAAAATTTCTAAGTGGGGGAGAGTTGTAACGCCCCGGTTTCGTCTTATGTAATTAATCGAGTCGTTTTGATTATTTGATTATTATTTTATTATTATATTATTTTATTCTTGACTTTTATTTGAGAATATATTATTTTTCATCGTGATTATGTTTTATCGCGTTTTGAGAGCGTTTGCGAGATATTTGAGCTGAGGGGTATTTTGGTCTTTTGCTTGGGTAAGTTTTATGTTTTTATATAAATAGAAAGTTAGAGGTGAGAAAGAGAGAAAAAACATAATTTTGAGGGAAAGAAGAGAAAGAGAAGAGAAGGAGAAAGAGAAAAGAGGAAAATCGAGTATTCGTCCGTTTCAAGCACGATTAATCAGGTAAGGGTGATAAATATTGTTATCTTAACATTGTATGTGTTTATGTATGGTTTCGTTGGAATCGTTTTGGTTGTTTTCGTTATAATACCGTTTAGGTCGATTTGGACATAATCGATAGAAATCGATGTTTCCACGGTTAGAATTTGGAATAAGTTGTGTAGTGTAGTCGGGTAAGGTTTGGGTTTAATCGGGAGTGGTTGTTTGCGTGTTTTTCCACGGTTTCGATCGAGTTCGAATTTAGAATTCAATGATAAAAATATGTTTCAAAATATAAAAAAAAATGGAAAATGTGTTAGATGGCTTTTTAATAGTGAAAATATTGTAGTACGTTGAATTCTGAGATCGCAGCTTTTTACGAAATCGAAATCGGAGGTCCGGAAGTCATTTAACGATCGAAAACTGAGTTTTTATCAGATTCTGCGCAGTATGCGTCGACCTGAATGGCTTTTGGGTCGACCTAAAGTGCTTTGCGTCGACCTATAGACTCGACCTGAGCAGACCTGCACGTTGCAAAATGTTCCAAATTGTCCGATTTTGTTTTCTTCATAACTTTTGAACCGTAAATCCGTTTTGACCCCCGTTCGAAGCGGTAGAAAGCTTATGAAATGTTGTTTCTTTTAAAAATGGTTTGGAGGGTAAAATATGATTTAATTAATTCGTGTTTTTGGAAAAATAGTCGGGTTGTCGGGTTTTTATCACGTTAATTGTGTGCGACTGATGTGATATCGTGTTATATGCTTTTGATATGTAACGGGTAGCTTGTGTGCTGATTATATGATGTGAATACACATGATGGAATGTTGTGATGATGGATTGTGGTGGTTGATGGTGAGTAATTCTTGATGTGAATTGATATGGGTGTAAATGATGAAATGCTATTTGTTGTGGGTTGTAGTTAGTGATAAATACATTGTTTAAGTAAGTATCAATGTATGTGGTTTCGAGTGTATGATTAATGTATGATATGGCGGCCTCTGTGGCGTAGATCCACAGCAAGATGAATGGTAAGGTATTGATTATCATGGGATTGCTATAATAGTAATATTTGGTGTGTGGAATGGATTCCAATTGTGTTAGAATACTCATTGGGGTAGAATGGCTTATATGTCATTCCTAGTGAGGTATTAATGTTTTGGTCGAACACATTAGGGTAGAATGACTGTATGTTGTTCCTAGTGTTGTTGTTGTTGTACTCATTAGGGTAGAATTACTTTATGTCATTCCTAGTGAAGTGCGAGTGTGTCGTTGGGTCCATTGGGGTAGAACGATTATATGTCGTTCCTGGTGGAGTACTCATTAGGGTAGAATGACTATATGTCATTCCTAGTGATGTACAATTGAGTTTTTGTGTCCACTGGGGTAGAATGACTATGTTGTCGTTCCTAGTGGGATACTCATTAGGGTAGAATGACTATGTTGTCATTCCTAATGAGGTGTGCACTGGGGTAGAATGACGTTGATGTCGTTCCTAGTGTGGTGTCCACTAGGGTAGAATGACTATGTTGTCATTCCTAGTGGGATATTCATTGGGGTAGAATGACGATGTTGTCATTCCTAATGAGAGATGCACTAGGGTAGAATGACTATGTTGTCGTTCCTAGTGAGGTATGTATTGGGGTAGAATGACTATGCTGTCATTCCCAGTTATGTGATGCGTGGTATTGTCGGGTCTTGATTGGATTGGTGAATTATGCATGATGTATATGTTGATGTGGAATGAGTAGAATTGTGCAGGTGTGCATGAATGGATAAACATGAATATGTGTGTTTATGTTGAATGATAAGCATTATGAGGAATATGCTTGGTTTTATATATATATATATGCCTTGCGATGTATATTGAGTGAGATGTGATGATTGTGACATAGTAAACATAATATGTATGTTTATGTGGTATGAAGGAATGGTGAAAATATGTGGCATATGTGTATTTTTAGGTTGAGATATATAATTATATGCATTGTTATTATGATAATATTTCTCACCCTTCTGCTGTTTTATGATGCTCTATGAGGCATTGCAGATTAGGTATCTGGTGGTCTTTTGTGAAGCGTGGCTTCATTTCCTTTTTGGTCGTTCGGCTCTGATATGTAGCACCGGGTAGCTAGGATGTGTTTATGATCTCTTTGTGATACATTTGCATATGTATCTTGCTGATGAATTTGTGTATATAAACATGATGTTGTTGTATCATACTTGTTGATGTATATATGTGGTTGTTATTCAATATTTTAGATGTTTCCGCTTTTATTCTAAATATTGAGATGTGGGTATAAGGACTGAGATCCTTTGTTGTTTGAAAGTTACCCCACTGTTGCATATCTTTGTGAGCAGGTGTTGTATGTTTTAATTTCAAGCATAATGTGACATACCTTTTTATGCCGTGTTTACAACTATACTCTGATGAAATTTTGTATACGTGCCTAATTGATTAATTGGGGGTATAGAAAGGGGGTGTTACATTAAGTGGTATCAGAGCCAGTGTTGAGTCAGTTGTTGAGTCTGTTGGTGTGACAGTTGAATACTGTCGTTGTTGTTTGTCCCTTAGTACGTGATATGTGTGTGGAACACTGTTAGTGCTTTCTGGTCTTCTAATCGTTTGTTTTCAGGAATTAGAATGAGATAAGTGGGGGAGAAGCTGGTACTTCTCCATGTTGCTTCAGGTGTGGAGCACTGGCTCAGTGTGTTGTGAATTGCAAGATTGTAAGTGTTGTTTGGACAGTGTTGTTCCCGATTCCGTAAGAGATGCGGAGGTAAGGTTTATGTCAACTAAGGATTTGTGCCTTAGGTAGTTTTGTGTATGGAATGCAAGAAAGGCTATTATAGTTTGGTAAAGACGGTTTATGCCCCATCATGATTGTCGACTGTCTATTGGCAAATTGAGGAACTGATCACCCTTAATCTCTTGTTGATAGCAGACGGAAATTATGTTGGATGGAATAGGCGGGTCTTTCCGACTTTGATAGTGTGTGAAATGAGTTGTTTGGAATTTAAGGAGATGATTACAGATTGTTTTGATGAGTCGATGAAGATGCTAATATCGGAAGATGAAATGGATTAGAGGTTTTGGTATGTTAGTCCAGTTGGGAAGTCATTGAGAGAGAATGATTGGGTTTTATTTAAGGACTGCTTCACAGAGAGTAGAGATTGAACTTAATTGGACGAAGGTGAATAGTTGAGGTTTATATCTGCTAAGTAAGTAGGAAACTCTTAGTAGATGGGAATAAGATGTTTGTTTTGTCTGTGATGGTAGTGTTCTGGGAATTGGCAGGAAGTCGCAGTGATGGGTCGTCAGTTGGGCATAGTTTTCAGATGTGTTTTTGGATGGAACATTAAGGTGTTGTCTTAGAGAGCTCCAGTATTGTTGGTAACAAAAGGAAGGATGATGGAATGGAATAACAAGTATAATGGTATTGAGACTATGGACAGCAAACTTAGAGTTCTGGTGGGTTTGGAGTCTTTGGAGTTTTAAGGCATTAATGGATATTGTGAGGAAACCCTTGTGGGTGGATGTAACATTGTGTTTGAGAATTCTTTTTGGTTGGTTGTTGATACATGTTGGAATTGTGGAATTGGACGGTCAGGAGAAGAAATTGGGTATGGATTACTAACAGTTGAAAAAGGTTAGTTTCTTGGAAATGTTATTTCAGATGAGAGTATTGTTAATGGATCCATCGGAAGTAGATGTAGTTCTACATGAGAGGCTCCAAAGTTAGTTAAGGAGATTAGAAACTTTTGGACTCAGTTGGTTGTTATTACAAGTTATGGAAGACTTTGTTAAGTTCGTACTTCTGGTATCTCAGTTGACTTACAAAGGGTGAGTCGTTTGTTTGGATGTTCGTTGGGAGTAAGTTTTGGTGAGCTGGAGTAGAAGTTGTCTACGGTTTCAGCTTTGATTTTGTGTGATCCTAATAAACCGGTTGTGGGGTATGGTGATGTGTCTTTGATGAGTTTAGTCAACGTGGTAATGCAAGAGGGTAAAGTCGTGGCTTATGCTTTACGACAATTGAGGATTTATAAAAGGATCTGTATTATTATGGATTTGGAATTTGTTGCGGTGGTATTGTGTTGGAATATTTGGAGGTATTATCTTTATGGTTCTAGGTTCGAAGTGTTTGGTAATCGCAAGGATATTGAGTACTTGTTTGGTCTAAAGGAATAGAGTATGAGACAACAAGGATGGTTAGAGTTCGTGATGAGTTATGAATTTGGCTTGGATTATCCTTCGGGGAAAAGCTGTTGTTGTGCCTGAAAAGTTAAGTCGGAAGTTTCTATGCATGTCTGTTTTGATGGTTAGGGAGTTAGAATTATTTGAGCAATTCCGAGACTTGTGTAAGGTGTATGAGATAACACAGGAGAGTGTGAGGTTGGTAATATTAAAGTGAACAGTGATTTTTGGCGAATATGAGAAAGAGTTAGACTTTGGACGTGAAATTGATAGTTTTGATGGTTGCGAGTAATCAGAGTGCGCAGCGGAAGCGTGAGGTGGCACATTTTGTATTTACGTGTGTGACTTGAAAGAGTTCATGGGTTGGACGTTGGAAACATGTAGGAATGATGAGACCATGGGACGTTTCAGAATGGAAGTGTTAGGTGAAAGGTTTAAATATTATTCATGGGATACTATGTAGATGGATGTTTTGGTTATATGTTCGATTGGGAATCGTAGCATTGTTGTAATAAGGTTGTGTGACAAGGATGTTGGTATTCTGGTTTTGTAGAGGTTGTGGAATCGATGTTGTGTCGTGGAACTTGTGTTCTTGTTTGTGTTGTTGCCTCGTTTCCATCGTGATGGTTCGAGTGTGTGTGGCTAATTCCTTGTGGCGAATTAGGGGAGTGTTATCTGTGGTGATGGTAACGATCTTGTTGTGTTTCGGTTCTAGAGTGAACCTGTGTGTTGGTATCGTGGTTTTCCTTGAGTTGTGAGTTGGTCGTCAAGTGCATTGTATGGGCTTTGCATCTATTCGTTGTTGTTGTCGTCGTTGTCGTGTCGTTGTTGTATCTGCTGTTAGCACGGTGGTTTGTCAGTTGGGTTATTTGTGGTGTGCATTTTGTTAGCATGTTGGTTTGTTAGTCGGATGCGAGAGTCGTGTCCGGAGTTGTTCGTCTCATTATATTTTCGAGGACGAAAATTTCTAAGTGGGGGAGAGTTGTAACGCCCCGGTTTCGTCTTATGTAATTAATCGAGTCGTTTTGATTATTTGATTATTATTTTATTATTATATTATTTTATTCTTGACTTTTATTTGAGAATATATTATTTTTCATCGTGATTATGTTTTATCGCGTTTTGAGAGCGTTTGCGAGATATTTGAGCTGAGGGGTATTTTGGTCTTTTGCTTGGGTAAGTTTTATGTTTTTATATAAATAGAAAGTTAGAGGTGAGAAAGAGAGAAAAAATAGAATTTTGAGGGAAAGAAGAGAAAGAGAAGAGAAGGAGAAAGAGAAAAGAGGAAAATCGAGTATTCGTCCGTTTCAAGCACGATTAATCGGGTAAGGGTGATAAATATTGTTATCTTAACATTGTATGTGTTTATGTATGGTTTCGTTGGAATCGTTTTGGTTGTTTTCGTTATAATACCGTTTAGGTCGATTTGGACATAATCGATAGAAATCGATGTTTCCACGGTTAGAATTTGGAATAAGTTGTGTAGTGTAGTCGGGTAAGGTTTGGGTTTAATCGGGAGTGGTTGTTTGCGTGTTTTTCCGCGGTTTCGATTGAGTTCGAATTTAGAATTCAATGATAAAACTATGTTTCAAAATATAAAAAAAAAAATGGAAAATGTGTTAGATGGCTTTTTAATAGTGAAAATATTGTAGTACGCTGAATTCTGAGATCGCAGCTTTTTACGAAATCGAAATCGGAGGTCCGGAAGTCATTTAACGATCGAAAACTGAGTTTTTATTAGATTCTGCGCAGTATGCGTCGACCTGAATGGCTTTTGCGTCGACCTAAAGTGCTTTGCGTCGACCTATAGACTCGACCTGAGCAGACCTGCACGTTGCAAAATGTTCCAAATTGTTCGATTTTGTTTTCTTCATAACTTTTGAACCGTAAATCCGTTTTGACCCCCGTTCGAAGCGGTAGAAAGCTTATAAAATGTTGTTTCTTTTAAAAATGGTTTGGAGGGTAAAATATGATTTAATTAATTCGTGTTTTTGGAAAAATAATCGGGTTGTCGGGTTTTTATCGCGTTAATTGTGTGTGACTGATGTGATATCGTGTTATATGCTTTTGATATGTAACAGGTAGCTTGTGTGCTGATTATATGATGTGAATACACATGATGGAATGTTGTGATGATGGATTGTGGTGGTTGATGGTGAGTAATTCTTGATGTGAATTGATATGGGTGTAAATGATGAAATGCTATTTGTTGTGGGTTGTAGTTAGTGATAAATACATTGTTTAAGTAAGTATCAATGTATGTGGTTTCGAGTGTATGATTAATGTATGATATGGCGGCCTCTGTGGCGTAGATCCACAGCAAGATGAATGGTAAGGTATTGATTATCATGGGATTGCTATAATAGTAATATTTGGTGTGTGGAATGGATTCCAATTGTGTTAGAATACTCATTGGGGTAGAATGGCTTATATGTCATTCCTAGTGAGGTATTAATGTTTTGGTCGAACACATTAGGGTAGAATGACTGTATGTTGTTCCTAGTGTTGTTGTTGTTGTACTCATTAGGGTAGAATTACTTTATGTCATTCCTAGTGAAGTGCGAGTGTGTCGTTGGGTCCATTGGGGTAGAACGATTATATGTCGTTCCTGGTGGAGTACTCATTAGGGTAGAATGACTATATGTCATTCCTAGTGATGTACAATTGAGTTTTTGTGTCCACTGGGGTAGAATGACTATGTTGTCGTTCCTAGTGGGATACTCATTAGGGTAGAATGACTATGTTGTCATTCCTAATGAGGTGTGCACTGGGGTAGAATGACGTTGATGTCGTTCCTAGTGTGGTGTCCACTAGGGTAGAATGACTATGTTGTCATTCCTAGTGGGATATTCATTGGGGTAGAATGACGATGTTGTCATTCCTAATGAGAGATGCACTAGGGTAGAATGACTATGTTGTCGTTCCTAGTGAGGTATGTATTGGGGTAGAATGACTATGCTGTCATTCCCAGTTATGTGATGCGTGGTATTGTCGGGTCTTGATTGGATTGGTGAATTATGCATGATGTATATGTTGATGTGGAATGAGTAGAATTGTGCAGGTGTGCATGAATGGATAAACATGAATATGTGTGTTTATGTTGAATGATAAGCATTATGAGGAATATGCTTGGTTTTATATATATATATATGCCTTGCGATGTATATTGAGTGAGATGTGATGATTGTGACATAGTAAACATAATATGTATGTTTATGTGGTATGAAGGAATGGTGAAAATATGTGGCATATGTGTATTTTTATGTTGAGATATATAATTATATGCATTGTTATTATGATAATATTTCTCACCCTTCTGCTGTTTTATGATGCTCTATGAGGCATTGCAGATTAGGTATCTGGTGGTCTTTTGTGAAGCGTGGCTTCATTTCCTTTTTGGTCGTTCGGCTCTGATATGTAGCACCGGGTAGCTAGGATGTGTTTATGATCTCTTTGTGATACATTTGCATATGTATCTTGCTGATGAATTTGTGTATATAAACATGATGTTGTTGTATCATACTTGTTGATGTATATATGTGGTTGTTATTCAATATTTTAGATGTTTCCGCTTTTATTCTAAATATTGAGATGTGGGTATAAGGACTGAGATCCTTTGTTGTTTGAAAGTTACCCCACTGTTGCATATCTTTGTGAGCAGGTGTTGTATGTTTTAATTTCAAGCATAATGTGACATACCTTTTTATGCTGTGTTTACAACTATACTCTGATGAAATTTTGTATACGTGCCTAATTGATTAATTGGGGGTATAGAAAGGGGGTGTTACATTTATCTAAGTCCATTAATTGATGATTTACGACTCTTGTGGGATGAAGGCGTTGAAGTTGATGATGCATATTCTGGGGAAAAGTTTAATATGCGTGCAATGTTATTTTGCACAATTAACGACTTTTTGGCTTACGGTAACTTGGCTGGATACAGTGTCAAAGGACATAAAGCATGTCCTATATGTGAAGATGATACTTGTTATCACCAACTTGAGTTTGGAAAAAAGACCGTTTACCTTGGGCATCAAAAATTTCTAAAACCGGGTCATCCTTATCGTAGATTGCGAAAGGCTTTTAATGGAGAGAAAAAGTTTGGTGAGGCTCCTAAACCTTTAACCGGGGATGAAGTTTATCAACGACAGGAACACATTAATGTTGTCTTTGGGATGAGAGAAAAAGAAAAAGGTGGGAAGAGAGAAAAAGAAAAAGGTGGGAAGAGAGGAAAAGAAAAAGGGGCAGTTGCGAAAAATATATGGAAAAAGAGGTCCATCTTCTTTGATCTTCCATATTGGTCAAGTCTTGATGTTAGACATTGTCTTGATGTGATGCACATGGAGAAAAATGTGTGTGATAGTTTGATTGGCACACTTCTAAACATTCCGGGCAAGACTAAAGATAGTAAGACTTTCCGTCTTGATATGGAGAAGATAGGTATACGAAAACAGTTAGCTCCCATAGAGAAAGGAAAAATAACTTATCTGCCTCCAGCATGTCACACTCTATCTAAAAAGGAAAATAAGATGTTCTGCGAGTGTTTGCAAGGTATTAAAGTTTCGCAAGGTTACTCATCAAACATCAAGAAGCTTGTATCAATGAAAGATCTCAAGTTAATTGGTTTAAAATCTCATGATTGTCATGTATTGATGCAACAACTTCTACCAGTGGCTATCCATGGGATCCTTCCAAAAAATGTGATAGTAACTATAACGAGACTGTGTTTATTCTTCAATGACATATGTAATAAAGTTATTGATTTCAAAAAATTAGATGAATTAGAAGATGAGGCTACCATAATCTTGTGTCAATTGGAGATGTATTTTCCGCCATCATTTTTTGACATTATGGTTCACTTACTTGTTCATCTCGTAAGAGAAATCAGAATTTGTGGTCCAGTTTATTTAAGGTGGATGTATCCAATAGAGCGATATATGAAGATCTTTAAAGGATATACGAAGAATCATCACCGACGGGAAGCTTTGATTGTTGAAAGGTACATCACAGAAGAAGCTGTTGAGTTTTGTACAAACTATTTGTCGGATGCAGATTCTATAGGAATTCCAAAGTCTCATCATGCTGACACAGACGGAAGAGGTATTTAAGGTTTAAATGTTAGGTCAATGGCTCGGGATGTAGTTATTCAATCACATTTTTATATATTGAATAATATAGATGAGGTTCAACCTTACATAGATACTCACAAAAGACTTTTGAAGAAAAAATATCCCCGAATGAGTGACAAGTTGTTGTTGATAGAGCATAACAATAGATTCATGGATTGGTTTAATAAAAGTGTATCTAATGATCGTAGTGCATCCGAGATACTTAAATGGTTGTCGTACGAGCCAAAATGTTGTGTCATTACTTGGAGTGCATACGACATTGGTCATTATACCTTTTATACAAAATCAAAAGATGATCATAGTACAATGCAAAATAGTGGGGTTATGGTTGAAGCCGAATCGATGTATTTCTCTTGTTCGAAAGATAAGAATCCGGTATTGGCAACTACCGCGTTTTATGGTGTCATTGATGAGATTTAGGAGATTGATTATGTTATTTTCAAATTGGATTTATTTAAATGCAAGTGGGTTCCCAATAATAGTAATGGTATAGACATTGATGACTTAGGATTCACCCGGGTCGACCTTGGCAAGGAATTTTTTAATACAGAACCATTCATCATGACTTCTCAAGCAAAACAAGTTTTCTATGTTACCGATCCATTGGACATATCGGGGAAATGGTCAATCGTTCTCCAAGGAAAATACATTCCTCTTAGTGATGAAAGTCTTGATATTCCGTCCACACCTTCTTACACAACACAAGTTCCTACCTCATATGATGAAGTTGATGGAGATGCCGTGCATGCTATACGACTCGATCATGAAGAAGGCATATGGGAAAATTAACAAGTACGTAATTTATTATTTATTCATAATATATTAATTGTATGTTATAGTTTAAAAGTATTTTTACTAACAAGTATAATTATTTGAAATCATAGGTATTTTGAGTCCAGACACCAGGCCAAGAGACAAGACACCAAGAGACAAGATACCAATACACCAAGTTACAATTATGTGAAGTTATGTAATGTGTGTAAACTGTAATATGGTATATGTGATATTTTATTTATTTAGGTTGTTTGTTCTGATAAACTGTAATCTGGTATATGTGATATTATGAATATGATACGATTAATATTATTATGAAAACTTTATCACAAAATGTGAATTGTATTTTTCTATTGTGCTGTGATATGGAGAACAATAATACAGGTAAAAAAATGGGATTAATTATAAAAGCAGGATCATATTTGTTAACTTTGCAGAAACTTTAACGACGGTTATATTTCATAACCGTTATAATATCTGGCACGCAGTCCAGGAAAATATAAATATCAAAACTGCGCTGCTGGGAATCGAACCGAGGACAATTATTTTTATTACAACGGTGTATTGTAAAATCTGTTGTGATAGTTAGCGCGCTTTCCAGTTTATTACAACGCCTACTAGTCCGTGGTTGTAAGTATCATATATACAACGACAATCTACATAACAACGCCCTCGCCCGCGTCATTATATGTCATTCCCAACCGTTGTTAAATGGCTTTTTCGTAGTAGTGATCCCTCATACAAAAAATCACAAGGACTTATATACCATTCATAATAATTACATTTTATCTTGTTCTTATTAGCTATACCCATCCACCACCAAGACATATGAATGATTCTAAAGAAGATCTCTTTTGGGACAACAAAACCATCATTGAATATTACTTGGTTCCTATACCACCATAAATTCCAACTTGTGGACAACCAAACTAAAAGTGCATCCTCATTAGAAAGATAATCTTCAAAGGATTCCAATAAATAGTCGACACAAGTCATAGCTACCGAGACCTCACATCCCAACCAATTCTCCACATCTTGCCATACAAATTTAGTTTCTGGACAAGATAGGAGTAAGTGATCCAGAGTTTCGACAATATCAAAACAAAAAATGCATACCTTATCATCGTCGTTCGATATTATACCTCTAGCCTCCAAATTTGACCTCGTCGGTAATCTATTTAAGATAAGTCTCCAACCAAAGATCTTGATCTTTAAAGGTGATCTTACTAGATCAGAAAAGGATAAGCAGCAAACACACGTCGTGAGCTCCTTAGTTCGTCGGTGGTGGAGAATAGGAGAGGGGTGTACCTGCAAGGTACTCCGATGACAAAGTAAGTTTCAGCAAGAGAGAAAGCAAGTATAGAGAAAATGTGTAGATAAAGGAATACCTGACCATCTAGTGATAGAGGGTATTTAAAGTGAGTCCCCAGTACTGGGCCAATGATTACTTTGCATTGGGTTGGATTGCTAGGCTCAATACGAAAAACTGCTACGGTCTACGTGGCGTAGGGAAGATCAGCACGTGGTCTTCGCCCTGGGTCAACTGCCCTGTGATCTTTGGAAGGTGGTTGACCTATTCTTTCGAACACGGGTAGCTGCCTGATGACGTGTCCCAATGTGAGGGGTGTCGCAACTACGAAAAAACAAACGACAGGAAACGAGAACAGAAGAGTCGCCACCGAACGTTATTTATCCCGGTGCAGGGAAAGGAAACGATCAAAGAAAACCTGAAGAAAGAGAGAAGACATGGTTATCGCAACCATAGTCCGGGTTCGGGAGTCGGTTACGCGAGGGGAAAGTATTAGCACCCCAACGCGTCCATCGTTCTCGATGGGATCCACGCTTATTGTCTAATCAAGGGGTGAGTTATCTAAAGCCTACTGCTAAACAGAAATGGGAAAGGAAAAAAAACGGACTCGCAAAGATTATCGCAATCTTATGCCTTCGTATCTTGGTGGACGAACGAAGAATCAGAGTCGACGTTGTTCGACGGACTACGCACTAAAGGGGGAGGTTGCTCGCCAAGACATTGCCTTCTTGTGCCTACGTATCCTCAATCGGACTAGAAAGAGGAAATCAGAGCAGTCGTAGTTTGACCTACGAGGTCGATGAGTGTTTTTTTATGTGAGCGACGAGCTCTTTTCTGAAAATGATTTGAAACCCAACAATCCCGAAGGATAAAAAAGATTTGAATTTGTTTTGTGTTTTTTAGACAGAAGTGAATTGAGTTGGTTTGAAACGCGTATCGTACTAAAGTCTATGACATAGGACCGAATGCGTCGCAAATCAACCTAAGACGGGACGTCCGCTAAATGTTGGTGCGGTAAATATACATGAGTTCAAAGTAAATACATATACAACAACCCAACAAAGAAGAAATACACAAAGAAGAAGAGAAATAAACCAAACATATCGCGGATTGCCAGAGCCGATCGATGAGAAATCCACCCCAGATCATCCGTGTGCAAGCTTCAATGTTGTTTTCGAAGCTAATCGTATGAAAAAATGATGTTTGATGGAGTGGGAGCAAAAACTACCCAAACCATAACATAAAAAATGACTTAAATGACTTAAATACAATTTCAAAATCCGTCAAGTTCGCAAAGCGAACATAAAAAATTGGCACTTAAGTGCCTCAAAATAGCTACACCACCTCTGCGTTTCTGCAGAAGTTCGCAATGCGAACTTTTATTCGCAAAGCAAATATTCGCTGGGAAGTTCGCAAAGCGAACTTTGGTCCCTTTTTCTACTGCCTCAAGTCTGGGAGCATTCGCTGGGAAGTTCGCAAAGCGAACATTTGCTGGAAAGTTAGCAAAGCGAACTTGACAGCAAACCAGCCCTTATTTGGACCACAACTTCTGAACCATAACTCGGATTGACGCACGGTCGGAAGCATTGGAAAGCTTATTCAATGTTCTATACAACAATGGAAAAATATCTTTGCTTGAATACCTACAAAAATGAGATAAAATCAATTAAACTCAATGATATTTACATGATATGCAATATATACACTATAATGTAAAGTAAACGTATTTACAAACAGAGCATGGTTTATTCGAACGAATTAACAAAAATTATCGATAAGTGCAACAAAACTTATATACAAAAATAGCTACAATTTGCACTTATCACTAAACACTCTAGAAAAATGAAGGGAAACCCCCCATTCTTCATTTCCCATGTACTTAAGGCTCATGGCGCACAATACTCGTTGTATTTATTAAGTGTTTTAGACTGGTTATAAGATGAGAAGAGAAGACTCAAAGGTGAAAGAAAAAAACACTAAGGGAATTCTATCATAATGTTATCATGCAAAATGGCCCAAAGGTTGAGATGAAAGGGAAGTCTACCTAATGTTAGCATACATGGATTAGCTCCGAATGTCTATCCTACTCCAAGCTTAATCAAAGATTAAGTTGGACTAGGGAATCCTAAGGGGAAAAGCAAAAGCAAATCTAAGACTTAAACAAGTCTTAAGACTTAGGGGAGAAGAAAGAAGTAAGAGATGAAGAAGAAGATGCACCAAAGTGAACCAACATGAAGTTCAACTCAAGAAGCAAAGCAACATGGCAAACATCATATTCATACGAAGCAAACACCAATCATTATGTCCAAGCAAACAAGATTATGCAAGGCAAAGTGTCCAAACAAACTCAAGTGATCTAGAATTTCATAAGAGATGCAATAAGACATAGAACAATGATAAATGCGACCAAATGAAGTGAGATACAAGATAAGGCAGCAAGCACATCATGTCATAGCAAGCTCAAATCATCAAAGAAGGAACATCATCCATCACACTCAAAACATGTATCAAAACTAGGCAAAACATTCACTTATTTCATTCATGCAAGCAACAAAAGATCATGTGAGGCAAGAAGTGAGAAAATGTCATTCAATGGACACTATATCAAGAGGATCAGAAACTCACACATGTTATTCAAAGAAAACAAGAGTCACCAAGCATTTATGAGATCATATGAGAAGGCATCACAAAGACACTAGTTCAAAACATCCAAAGAGTAGTGCCAAAACATTGTCAACTTGGAAAATCCACCATAAATAGAAAAATGATTAAATGAAAATGATTCCAAAGCCAAAAACAAAATAATTCAGTACATGATCACATAATATAATCATTTCAAGCTTCACTTAAGTACAAATGGTCAAAAATATTCAAACTAGGTCAAGTACCCAAAACAATCCATTCAAAGTTCAAGTCACATGTAAATATCAACCAAAAATAGATGCATGCCTTATAAAAATTCAAATAAATTCCACAATCATTTTGTATCCATCAAGAACGCATTTACAAAATATCTCAACAAGAATCACAAAATTTCATCATCAAATGGATCAAACATCACACATCTCAAGCTAACTGAACAATAATCGAGGAGCAATGAAAACCACATGGAAAATAATCAAAAACTAATCCCCAATGCAGAAACTTGACACTCAAACATTCCTCACCCAAGTATGAATACATGGTAAAAATTTCAGCTCAAGAAAACATGGCAAAGTCACTAAACATAAGCATGAATCACACGAGTAGGCATGGAAGACACTTTAGAAAATAAAATCATAATTAATTATCAAAATAAATGGAAAATGTAAATAAAATTCATGAAAATTTAAATAAGACATAAAAGAACATACACGAATTTTTTGGAATTGTTTTGATAAAAGGAAGTATTTTTAATAATTAAAAAAGAAACGAAAATAAAAAAAGTAAAATAAAATAAGTGATTTAAATGGAGGGTGTGTTAGTAAGGAAAAATCAAAGCCACACGCATGTGGGGCTAGACAGGGGGTGTGGAAATGAAACTCGCTGGCCCATGAATAAGTCATGTGTTCAGAGTTTTTGAAATAAAAAAGACAGGAAAATTGATTGAAAGTGTAACACAAGAGCATGTGTAACTTGACTGAATTGGTCATCTTCTCATTAAAATGACTAAAGGACAGAAATAAAATATATACCCAGCAGCCTGTTGCCACGTCGTATCATCTTCAACATGCATGGCCTAGTCTTGTGAACAGTGACTGCAGTGACGGAACAGTGCAGCGCCAGAAATACAGTCCGGTCGGCCACCGCCGGCGGCTGCTGGCGCTGCCGGGATCGTGAAAAAGGACCCCCCACCCCCTATTTTTTTACGTAGATTTCAAAAATGACCTTGGTTTCTTTTAAAAATCCCTCTAAACCCATTAAAATCAAGCTTTAAGAATGGACACTCATGGAACCTCAATCACAAATCAAAATAACTTACATACTACAATGTTGTGCACTCCATGGTGAGTTCAAATATGCAAATATAATTGAAAAGCAACCACTAAAACTCAAGAAAACAAGGATTAAAGTTTGTATACCTTAAATGAAACTCCATTAAAACACACAAATAATTATGCAAACATTGCCTACCTTAAGGTAGGACTTTAGTTGCACCCAACATGAACCTAAAATAGAGCTAAAATGCAAGCTTAGAGTTGAAGAAAATTACTCAACGGAGTGGCTCCGTTGGCCCTTGAAACTATGTAGCAACTTCAAACAAATGCTTCCAATGGTCTCCTTGTGTCTCAGTGATGAAGAACCAAATGAAAAATACAGAGAAACTTGAAGGAAATGAAAGTTTCAAAGAGAGAGATTTTGAGAGTGAGAGAGAGTTCTTGAGTTCGTGACTGCTGAGAATGAGTGTATGATGCTATGGTTTGTACATTTAGCTTATATATGAAGCTTTGGTGTGGTAAAAACAAGCTTATTGTGGTTAAAACTTAAGGTTAAAGTTTGGAGGAAAATTTGAAAAAAAGAGGTGAAAATGGTGGTGGTACTATCTCACATGGCATGGTGTGGTTTTTTCTGTCATCTTGTGTGGACAATGGCTGAGAAAAATGCTTAGAGTGGATTAGTGGAACATGAACCCTTGTTGAGCAAGTTTTGAAGATTTTCATTTTGGCAAAAATATTCAAAAGTGTGCATGAATGGTAGATGGCTTGTTACCACTTTTATGGCAATGTTTTGGTGTCACCAAATGAGGTCTTCATGCGCATGGATTAGTAGCAAAGCCATGCTGCAAGAATTGGTTCATAACATGCCAAGAATACTTTGAAAAATTCCAAGTTATGGCAACTTTCACATCATCGATACCTCAACTTTGAAGCAACATAACTTGGTGAGTTTTGATCCAATGAACATGTTCTAGTAATGGTTGGAAAGCTTAGAATAAGGCCTACAACTTTGATGCTTGAGAAAGATTGAAATGAAGTTGGGATCATGATGAAAAAGGCCATGGAAAGTAGCCAAAAATTTTGTCCAAAACTTAGTGAAAATTTCACTAAGTTACCAACTTCAAAACCCTAACTTGGGAGAATCATAACTTGAGCTTCACTCATCTAATGAAGGCATTCTAGTACTCAAAAGAAAGATAAGAGAATGATCTACAACTTTGATGTTCGGGGAAAATTGAAATTAATTCTAGAGCATGGAGAAAATTGGCCATGAAGTGGACTGATTTTGGGCTAGAACTTTCCAAAAATGGAAACTTTCTAAAACGTTAATCCTTCCATAAATGGCAACTTTTCCAAATTCTTGATTTTTGATGAGTATCTTGACATTTCTTGACCAAAATCCATCCATTGATCACATTTGACATAATGAACAATATTTGTCCTCAAAAGTCAAGAGTTGACTTTTTCACTACATAGTTGACTTTACCGCCAATTCTCCTGATTTTCAATCCTCTGATCAATTGAAATCCTTCTGAAACAAAATGATGGTCAATCTTCCATCTCCAGACACCTTGGGACATATAGAACACTATGGAACCAAGTCTTGCTCAAAAAAATCAGAAATAAACTAATTTTACCACAAACCCTAGTTTTGGCACCCATAGTCTAGGAGAAACCGACCCAAGCTCAAAACTCAAATTCCTCTGAGTATGCTGTGAATCTTCTTAAACAAAGATGAAATGTGCCACATGGTGATGATTAAGCTTCAAAAATCTTGTCCATTGGAGCAATTCATTCCCAGATATGCACATCCCTAGTTTGATAACCACCAGATATAAAGCAGTAATCCACCTCAAGACTCTTGTCAAATCTAATCACCTGATGAGGCAATGGACATATTAGGATACTTTAAGGCCTAAGAACCCATTGTAGCTTGGGTAATGGTGATATGAAGAATGTCTCTTTCCTTGGTATCTTGAACAATGCCCCTCTGTGCACACATGATCTCTTGCTTGAACCTCTGAAAAAAAACATCTTCTTCTCTTGAGCTGACCAAGACACCTTGATACCATGCATAGAACCAATGATATGTACAAATGAAAATGCAAAATGAAATGAAACATAAGCCAGTTAGAGTTAGAAAATGGAGGGAAAATTTTGGGGTGTTACAGCTGCCCTTATCCAATCTTCCTGGATCTGAGGGTACGGAAGCAAAAGATTTTAGACAATCTGGATACACGCAGATTGAATACCAAAATAACCGCACAAATTTGTAACCTGCAAAGGGAGGGACTCCGCTGGGGAACAGGTAATAAGAGGTATGAAACCAAAACACGGACGGGTGTTGGAAGAACACGAACGAGTGCCAAAGAACAATATGGACAGGTATCAAAAATCGAAAGGTGTAAACGGACGAGTGTCAACTACGTCGGGGATAAACACGGACCAGTGTCAAAACACCAATACAGACAAGTACCGAAAAGTAGCCAAATAGAACACAGACGAGTGTCTAGAATCAATACGGACGAAATATTGAAGAAATGAATCAAGCACGGACGAATGCTGAAAGTACACGGACGGGTCTCTAAAAAGATTCAAACACGGACGGGCGTTGAAAGAACACGGACGGGATGCCCTTTTTTTGCCTGGATTTTTCTTTTTATGTCCAAAGGGTCTCTTTTCATGCGAAGTATTTTTTGACTGCATATGCGTTCACAAGGGATTCAAAATCTTCGCCATCCATAGTTGAGAGTAATAAGGCACCACCAGAGAAAACCTTTCTTACTACATATGACCCTTCGTAGTTTGGAGTCCACTTGCCCCTGTGATCTGTCTGAGGAGGAAGGATCCTTTTCAAAACCAACTCGCCTGTCTGAAAACACCGAGGACGCACCTTTTGATCAAAGGCCTTTTTCATTCTGCTCTGATACAACCGGCCATGTGCAATGGCTGCCAATCTCTTCTCCTCAATGAGCTTCAGCTGATCCATCCTAGAACGTACCCATTCGGCTTCATCAAGCCTTACATCTGCCAGAATTCTTAAATAAGAAATCTCAACCTCTAATGGTAGGACCGCTTCCATACCATATACCATTGAGAAAAGAGTTGCCCCGGTTGATGTACGAATCGATGTACGATAACCGTGTAGAGAAAAAGTCAACATTTCATCCTAGTCGTTATACGTTACCACCGTCTTCTGTACAATCTTCTTGATATTCTTATTTGCCGCCTCAACAGCACCATTCATCTTCGGACGATATGGAGAAGAATTTTGATGTTCAATTTTAAAGCTTTGGCATAACTCCTTCATCATCTTATTGTTCAAATTCGAACCATTGTCTTTAATGATTCTCTTCGGGACCCCATAACGGCAAATGATGTCCTTCTTTATAAATTAGGCTACCACTTGTCTAGTGACGTTGGCAAACGAGGCTGCTTCCATCCACTTTGTGAAATAATCAATGGCAACCAAGATGAAATAATGCCCATTAGAAGCAGTCAGCTCAATCTTTCCAATCATATCAATGCTCCACATGGCAAAGGGCCAAGGAGACGTCAATACATTCAAAGGAGTAGGTGGTACATGCAACTTGTCCGCATAAATATGGCATTTATGGCATTTCTTGGCGTACTTGAAATAATCGGACTCCATAGTCATCCAATAATACCCTAGCCATAGCATGCCCATTGGCATGAGTACCGAAAGAACCTTCGTGAACCTCTTTCATCAACAGGCATGCCCGTGTTCATCAACACAATGTAGCAAGACCATGTCGAAGTTCCTCTTGTACAGCACATCGTCTTCATTCAGAAAGAAATTGCAAGCTAACCTCCTCAGAGTTTTCTTATCCTTGGTAGATGCCCCAGATGGGTACTCTTGACTCTTGAGAAAACACTTAATGTCATGATACCAAGGCTTGCCATCTGATACCTCTTCAACTGCAAACACAAAAGCTGGTCTGTCAAGACGTATGATTCTGATTGAGGGAGCTTCATTCCACCCATTCACCTTGTACATGGAGGCCAATGTTGCCAACGCATCCGCCATCTGATTTTCTAACCGGGGTACATGATGAAAGCCAACCCTATCAAAGAACGGTAACAACCTTCTGGCATAGTTATTATAAGGCACCAAATTTGTCTGACGAGTCTCCCACTCTTCTTTGATCTGATTAACCATCAACGCAGAATCACCATACACATCGAGGTTCTTGATTCTCAAATCAATAGCTTCTTCTAACCCTATGATGCATGCTTCATACTCTGCCTCATTGTTAGTGCATATGAACGCTAATCGGGCGGTGAAGGGTATGTGAGAACCCTTTAGAGTTGTAATGATTACCCCGATTCTGTTGCCATATGAGTTGACGGCCCCATCAAAAACTAATTTCCACTGAGATCCAATTTCAGGCCCTAAGTCAGGCAAAGGCGCATCATAGTCTTTCATCTTCAGAAACATAATATGCTCATCTGGAAATTCAAACTTCATCCGTTGATAATCCTCGATCGGTTGTTGAGCAAGATATTCTGATAGAAAACTCCCCTTAGTGGCCTTCTGGGAAACATATTGAATATCGTATTCTGTCAAAACCATCTGCCAACGAGCTATTCTCCCAGAAAGTGCTTTCTTCTCAAACACATACTTAATCGGATACATCTTCAAAATCAACAGGGTTGTGTGGTTTAACATATATATTGCCTCAAATGCTTAGCTGCCCAAGCGAGTGCCTCAACTTTATGTTTTTTGCAGCATAGAGTACCTCGACTCACAATCAGTGAACTTTTTACTCAGGTAGTATATGGCGTGTTCCTTCCTACCTGACTCGTCGTGTTGACCGAGCACACACCCCCAATGAATTCTCAAGAACCGTAAGGTACATAATCAACGGTCATCCTGGCATTGGTGGCATGAGGACCGGAGGTTCCTGCAAATATTCTTTTATCTTCTCAAATGCCTTTTGACAATTTTCATTCCACCTGACATCTTGATCTTTTCTCAGCAATTTGAATATTGGGTCACACGTGGCTGTAAGATGAGAGATGAATCTAGCAATGTAGTTCAACCTCCCTAATATACCACAAACCTCTTTTTCTGTTCTTGGTTCAGGCATTTCTTGTATGGCTTTTACTTTAGCAGGATCAACCTCGATACCCCTTTCGCTAACAATAAATCCCAGCAATTTACCCGATCTCACGCCGAAGGTGCACTTGTTCGGATTCAACCTCAATTTGAACTTTCTCAACATTTCAAACAGCTTCTGAAGATTCACCAAATGTTCTTCCTCTGTTTGTGACTTTGCAATCATATCATCAACATAGACTTCGATCTCTTTGCGAATCATATCATGAAAGAGAGTCACCATCGCCCGCTGATAGGTTGCCCCAACATTCTTCAATCCAAAGGGCATTACCTTGTAGCAAAATGTTCCCCACGGTGTTATGAACGTCGTCTTCTCCATGTCCTCTGGGGCCATTTTTATTTGGTTATACCCAGAGAAACCATCCATGAAGGAAAATACGGAATACTGAGTGGTGTTGTCCATTAACACGTCAATGTGGGGAAGTGGTAAATCGTCTTTCGGGCTTGCTCTGTTCAAGTCTCGATAATAAACACACATCCTGACCTTTCCATACTTCTTTGGTACAGAAACGATGTTAGCAACCCACGTAGGATAATTTGTTACAATAAGAAAACCAGCGTCTAACTGTTTCTGAACCTCTTCTTTGATTTTGACAGCCAAGTCTGGTTTGGTTCTTCTCAATTTCTGCTTAACCGGAGTACAACCATCTTTAAGCGGCAGTCGGTGTACGACAATGTCTGTGTCGAGCCCGGGCATGTCTTGGTAAGACCAGGCGAAGATATCTATATACTCACGAAGCATTTCAACCAATCTTCCCTTAGCAGTGTCTTCCAAAGCAGCCCCAATTCTTACTTCCTTTTTCACGTCCTCGGTGGCCAGATTAACAGTCTCAATGTCCTCCTGATGAAGTAAAATAATTTGTTCCTCCTATTTCAGCAGCCGGGCCAATTCTTCAGGCAAATCACAATCTTCGTCAGCCTCTTCTTCAGCCTGATAGATGGGATTGTCGAAGTCATATCGAGCCACAGCTGAATCATTAGTGGAATCTGAACAAATTATCCTGCATGATTGATGTTTTATGCTTATTATGAATGCAACAAACAAAACACATTGCCATTTTACTTTGAATAAATGCAAAAAAAGTGAAAACAGAAAAATAGGGATTAAAATATTTGAGTGTGAAAAACGTCTTTTATTAATGATGAAATTGTAAAGAAAACATCATAGCCCTACAGAGAAGAGTCACTACGTCTTGGGCAGAACGTAGGAATTAACATAAGCAGAAAACAAAATAATTACTCTTGGCTGGTCACTTGGATGATCTCCTCAGAAGACCAGTTACACAAACTCTGACTAGGAATGCAAGGACGGATCCACTCATCCATATCACAGTCATTATCTCCTTCATCCCCAATAACGTTGATCCGGTTGAAGAAGACCCTAGCACTCGTAAACTGAATTGGACCATCATACCTAGGAGGCTCTTGAGTCTGTTTGGGTGGCTTGTATCCCAAACCATATGTATCCTTCTTCATTCGTACGTCAATCATCTGGCCCCATCTCTGGGAATTTCCAGCTTCAACCACTGCACGTGCATCTTTGAATGAGGACATTGAAACTTCAGGCTAATTAACCTCCACTGGAGGCTCCTTAGAAATTTGGACAACTTCAAAAGCCTGACACAAAGTTTCGTGTATATCCCCGTCTACTTCCTCATACTTGAAGATTGACAAGTGACTCACCATTATGTCTTATTCATCACAGACTGTAACCACATGACCATCCACCATATATTTCAACTTTTGGTGCAACGTGGACGTCACTGCCCCAACACCATGGATCCAAGGAAGACCCAACAAACAACTATACATAGGCTGGATATCCATGATGTAGTGTTGAAAATCTCTGGACCAACCTTAATTGGTAACACAATCTCCCCAAATACGGACCTCTTCGACCCATCAAAAGCACGCACCACCAAATCACTTGGCGTGCAAATTAAACCTCGGGTATCCAACTTCATTAAAGCTTTCTTTGGCAATACGTTCAATGAAGACTTTGTATCAACTAGCACGTGCGACATCAAAGAACCTCGGCATTCCAAAGAGATATGCAAAGCACTGTTATGATTCCTCCCAGCCAGAGTCAAGTCTAAGTCTGTGAAGCCCAAGTCATTTCCGGCGTTTACATGCGCTACAACCCCTTCCAACTGATTGACTGATATTTCCTGTGGTACATACGCCGCATTCAAAACTTTTAACAAAGCATTTATGTGTGCCTTAGAGCACAGCAGTAAAGACAGAATGGAGATCTTCGACGGTGTTTGATTGAGCTGGTCTATAATCATATAGTCACTTTTTCTTATCAACCTCATGAATTATTCTACATTTTCTGAAAAAGAATTATCAACCTTCTTTGACACTAAATCATTCACAACTGGTCTTTGTACAGAATAATCAACTACTTGCTTTCCCTTGTCTTGTCTTGAACTACCTACTTGGTCATTTGATGGAGAAACAACTCTACCACTCCTTGTGATAGCTTCAACTTCAACAGTAATTTCAATTCCTGAACCCACAACTGATGGTCCTACCAAATCTTACTTCTCCCCATTACAGATCACCTCGGCCCCATAATTCAATGGAATGGCTTTGGTACTCTCATAAGGAACTGATCCTGGAACAGTGATGATGACTGGCACTGGTCTCGTTGGTGCTGATATATTAATTGTTCTGTATGGAATAAATATTGTGGCAATATCATCCCCCTCATCAACAACTTTCCTATGACTGTTAATCCGGTCAAATTGCAACCGCCCTTCATTGATCATCTTTTGAATTCCTGACTTTAGCAAAGCACAACCCTCAGACTGTAGCAAACATTCTGAACAACCCTCTCCGCAACCGGGAAATACCCCCCTTTCAACAATCTTTCTTTAACCACTGACAAAGGAGTCTTCAATTCATTCACATTGAAAACCAAATCCAAAGGTTCCCCATCTTCAACAGCATTAACCCTCGGCGCCCCATGGTTTGGCATCGGGTTTTGAATGACATTCGGAGCATCATTGGTGAAGTTTATAGCCTTTGAATCCACCAAATCCTGTACTTTATGGTGAAAAGCCCTACATCTTTCAATTGTGTGTCCTGGAGCACCAGAGTGGAAATCACAATACACATTAGCATCATAGCCCAGCGGTATCTTCCCAGTAGGTGGGGCTAAAGTACGGAGCTCAACTAATCATAATTGCAGCAAGTGTTGCAACAACTGGGCATAAGGAATAGGTGGTGGATCAAAGTGCCTTTCAGCATTCCTATGTCTGTTCAGGTACTGATTAAGCTGCCTATTCTGATACTGGTTAGGAGCATTTCTCTATTCTTGAGGTGTTGTCTGTTGCTGAAGTGCTGCCGGAATGGTCACAGAAGCAACCTGTTGGTTAAAGTTATGACGAGCTTTTCCTTTACCATGATAAGATGAAACAGAACTTGCATCTCCTTCCTTCTTCTTATAATTCCCAGCATATGGTTTCTTTCCTCCTCCAGACAAGGATCCGTCGTTAGTTGGTATCTTTCCAGCCTTAATTCCACTCTCCACTCTTTCACCAACTAGAACCAAATTAGAAAACCCACCGGACATACAACTCACCAACCTTTCATAATAAGTCCCTTGAAGAGTGGCCATGAACATATCAATCAGTTCCCTTTCCACCATGGAAGGTTGGACCCTGGCAGCCAGCTCATGCCGCCTCTGGGCGTACTCCTTGAAACTTTAGTTATTCTTTTGAGAAAGGCTCTGCAACTGCATTCTGTTAGGAGCCATGTCTGTGTTGTATTGATAATGTCTAACAAACGCTTCAACCAACTCGCGCCAACTACGGATACAACTTCTCTCCAGCTGCATGTACCACTCCAAGGATGCCCCAGATAGGCTGTCCTGAAAGAAATGCATTAACAGCTTCTCGTCCTCTGAGTATGCAGACATCTTCCTGTAATAGGGCCTAACATGAGTCTAAGGGCATGTAACACCAGTATACTTGTCAAAAAGTAGGCACTTGGAACTTATGAGGAACCTTCACACCAGGAACCAATCCCAAATCCTCCATATCCAGACCTAACGAGTTTTGACTCTCATAAGCCTTCATATTTTCCTCAATCATCTTGAACCTCCTCTCAGTATCAGATGGGTGACCAGCATCCCTTCCTTGCATAGAGAAAACATCTTCTTGCTGATCTTCCATCCAGTGATGGCTCCCAGCGCCATGCCCTCCAACCATTGCAGGGGTCTCAACAGCTGCTCCTCCGCCCAGAGGAATAACAACATTAGGGATAGGAATACCTCCCCCTAGAGGACCATCAGAGACACCATTACCATTATCACCTTCGCCCGGAGGAATAACATGAGTCTGAACACCCCCATGAAGGACTCCATCTTCATCAACCCTGGCAACCAAAGGCTGGACAAGAGTCCTCAACTGTTCTTGGCCTTGGGCAACGTTCTGTATTAAGTCCATACATTGATTCATGCGGTTGCGGGCTTCCTGAAGCTCAGCTTGAACTTTATCAATGACTCTTCGTTGATTGTTACGAGTACCATAGCGGGGGGAAACGAGAATAAAAGAGTCGCCACCGAACGCTATTTATCTCGCCGCAGGGAAAGGAAACGATCGAAGAAAACCTGAATAAAGGGAGAAGACAAGGTCATCGCAACCATAGTCCGGGTTTGGGAGTCAGTTACGTGAGGGGAAGGTATTAGCACCCCCACACATCCATCGTACTCGATGGGATCCACGCTTGTTGTCTAATCAAGGGGTGGGTTATCTAAAGCCTACTGCTAAACAGAAACGGGAAAGGAAAAAACAAAAACGGACTCGCAAAGATTATCGCAATCTTATGCCTACGTATCTTCGTGGATGAACGAAGAATCAGAGTCGACGTAGTTCGACGGACTATGCACTAAAGGGGGAGGTTGCTCGCCAATACATCACCTTCTTGTGCCTACGTATCCTCAATCAGACGAGAAAGAGGAAATCAGAGCAGTCGTAGTTAGACCTATGAGGTCGATGAGTGTTTTTTTATGTGAGTGACGAGCTCTTTTCTGAAAATTATTTGAAACCCAACAATCCCGAAGGATAAAAAATATTTAAATTTGTTTTGTGTTTTTTAGATAGAAGTGAATTGAGTTAGTTTGAAACGCGTATTGCACTAAAGTCTATGACATAGGACCGAATGCGTCACAAATCGACCCAAGACGGGACGCCCGCTAAACACTCTAGAAAAATGAAGGGAAACCCCTCATTCTTCATATCCCATGTACTTAAGGCTCATGGCGCACAATACTCGTTGTATTTATTAAGTATTTTAGACTGGTTATGAGATGGGAAGAGAAGACTCAAAGGTGAAAGAAAAAAAACACTAAGGGAATTTTATCCTAATGCTATCATGCAAAATGGCCCAAAGGTTGAGATGAAAGGGAAGTCTACCTAATGTTAGCATACATGGATTAGCTCTTAATGTCTATCCTAATCCAAGCTTAATCAAAGATTAAGTTGGACTAGGGAATCCTAAGGGGAAAACCAAAAGCAAATCTAAGACTTAAACAAGTCTTAAGACTTAGGGGAGAAGAAAGAAGTAAGAGATGAAGAAGAAGATGCACCACAGTGAACCAACATGAAGTTCAACTCAAGAAGCAAAGCAACATGGCAAACATCATACTCATACAAATCAACCACCAATCATTATGTCCAAGCAAACAAGATTATGCAAGGCAAAGTGTCCAAACAAACTCAAGTGATCTAGAATTTCATAAGAGATGCAATAAGACATAGAACAATGATACATGAGACCAAATGAAGTGAGATACAAGATAGGGCAGCAAGCACATCATGTCATAGCAAGCTCAAATCATCAAAGAAGGAACATCATCCATCACACTCAAAACATGTATCAAAACTAGGCAAAACATTCACTTATGTTATTCATGCAAGCAACAAAAGATCATGTGAGGCAAGAAGTGAGAAAATGTCATTCAATGGACACTATATCAAGAGGATCAGAAACTCACACATGTTATTCAAAGCAAACAAGAGTCACCAAGCATTTATGAGATCATATGAGAAGGCATCACAAAGACACTAGTTCAAAACATCCAAAGAGTAGTGCCAAAACATTGTCAACTTGGAAAATCCACCATAAATAGAAAAATGATTAAATGAAAGTTATTCTAAAGCCAAAAAGCAAACCAAGTCAGTACATGATCACATCATATAATCATTTGAAGCTTCACTTAAGCACAAATGGTCAAAACGATCCAAACTAGGTCAAGTACCCAAAACAATCCATTCAAAGTTCAAGTCACATGTAAATATCAACCAAAAATAGATGCATGCCTTATAAAAATCCAAATAAATTCCAAAATCATTTTTTATCCATCAATAATGCATTTACAAAATATCTCAACAAGAATCACAAAATTTCATCATCAAATGGATCAAACATCACACATCTCAAGCTAACCGAATAATAATCGAGGAGCATTGAAAACCACATAGAAAATAATCAAAAATTAATCACCAAGGCATAAACTTGACACTCAAACATTCCTCACCCAAGTATGAGCACATGGTAAAAATTTTAGCTCAAGAAAATATGGCAAAGTCACTAAACATAAGCATGAATCACATGAGTAGGCATGGAAGACACTTTGGAAAAGAAAATCAGAATTAATTATCAAAATAAATGGAAAATGTAAATAAAATTCATGAAAAGTTAAATAATACATTAAATAACATACATGATTTTTTTTGGAATTTTTTCAATGAAAGGAAGTATTTCTAATAATTTAAAAAGTAACGAAAATAAAAAAAAATTAAAATAAAATAAGTGATTTAAATGGAGGGGGTGTTAGTAAGGAAAAATCAAAGCCACACGCATGTGGGCCTAGACAGGGGGTGTGGAAATGAAACTCGCTGGCTCATGAATAAGTCATGTGTTCAGAATTTTTGAAGTAAAAAAGAAACGAAAATTGATTAAAAGTGTAACACAAGAGTACGTGTAACTTGACTCAATTTTTCTCATTAAAATGACAAAAAGACAGAAACAAAATATATATCCAGCAGCCTGTTGCCACGTCGTATCATCTTCAACATGCATGGCTTGGCCACATGAACAGTGATTGCAGCGAAGGAACAGTGCAGCGCTGAAAATACAGTCCTTGTGAAAAAGGATCCCCCCTATTTTTTTACATAGATTCCAAAAATGGCCTTGGTTTCTTTTAAAGATCCCTCTAAACCCATGAAAATGAAGCTCAAGAATGGACACTCATGGAACCCCAATCACAAATCAAAACAACTTACATACTACAATGTAGTGCACTCCATGGTGAGTTCAAATATGCAAAAATAATTGAAAAACAACCACTAAAACTCAAGAAAACAAGGATTAAAGTTTGTACACCTTAAATGAATCTCCATTAAAACACACAAATAATTATGCAAACATTGACTACCCTAAGGTAGGACTTCAGATGCACCCAACATGAACCTAAAACAGAGCTAAAATGCAAGCTTAGAGTTGAAGAAAATTACTCAACGGAGTGGCTCCGTTGGCCCTTGAAACTATGTATCAACTTCAAACAAATGCTTCCAATGGTCTCCTTGTGTCTCAGTGATGAAGAACCAAATGAAAAATATAGAGAAACTTGAAGGAAATGAAAGTTTCAAAGAGAGAGATTTTGAGAGTGAGAGAGAGAGAGAGTTCTTGAGTTTGTGACTGCAGAGAATGAGTGTATGATGCTATGGTTTGCACATTTAGCTTATATATGAAGCTTTGGTGTGGTAAAAACAAGCTTATTGTGGTTAAAACTTAAGGTTAAAGTTTGGAGGAAAATTTGAAAAAAAGAGGTGAAAATGGTGGTGGTACTATCTCACATGGCATGGTGTGGTTTTTTTCTTTCATCTTGTGTGGACAATGGCTGAGAAAAATGCTCAGAGAGGATTAGTGGAACATGAACCCTTGTTGAGCAAGTTTTGAAGATTTTCATTTTGGCAAAAATATTCAAAAGTGTGCATGAATGGTAGATGGCTTGTTGGCACTTTTATGGCAATGTTTTGGTGTCACCAAATGAGGTCTTCATGCGCATGGATTAGTTGGAAAGCCATGCTGCAAGAATTGGTTCATAACATGACAAGAATACTTTGAAAAATTCCAAGTTATGGCAACATTCACATCATCGATACCTCAACTTTGAAGCAACATAACTTGGTGAGTTTTGATCCAATGAACATGTTCTAGTAATGGTTGTAAAGCTTAGAATAAGGCCTACAACTTTGATGCTTGAGAAAGATTGAAATGAAGTTGGGATCATGATGAAAAAGGCCATGGAAAGTAGCCAAAAATTCTGTCCAAAACTTAGTGAAAATTTCACTAAGTTACCAACTTCAAAACCCTAACTTGGGAGAATCATAACTTCAGCTTCACTCATCCAATGAAGGTGTTCTGGACTGGACCAATGACTAGAATTGGCCCAATCCGCCTCTGCTCCAGAGCGGCCCAAATTGCCTAAGTCCAACCCACAGAGGGGGAAAAAGTTACCTTTCTGCCCCTCCAACCGGGCAAGGAATACAACATTCATCCCCGGAATCACTGCCTATTACGCACGGCTTCATTACTCCCCGAACAGCCATGGGCAGGTGCCCGGAACTATGCCTATGCCCGACATAACGGCTAGTTTTGGGCACCCTGCCCGACATAACGGCTAGTTTGGGCAGTTACCTATTCTTTGGGGAAAACGGTTATTTCGCCCCAAAAATAGGACCGTTGGCCACGCGCTGGGGGCTCTATATAAACCCTCTCGCTTGAGAGGGTCAGGTATCAAATATTCACCCTACGAACTAACACTTTGTACTTGCCCCTTTTCTCTGACCCTTTCTTACTTGAGCGTCGGAGTGCCTTGCAGGTACACCCCCTCCTCTTCCACATTCCGAGCATCTCGCCCGCCTGACGACCAGCATCCGTCCGAGCACCTTGCCATCAGACGACCAAGCTTACGTGGACCTGTTCGAATACTTCGGATCAGTGGCGCCGTCTGTGGGAACTCCTTGTTCTCCCCTTCTTTCTTTCCTCCTCGGAAACTAAAAGATCAAAACATACTTTCTTTGATCCGCCCACATATGGCCGCTCAGAACTCCGTAAAAGGTGCTGACGCTACGGTTCTCGTCCCCGTCAACAAGATGGACGTTGACGGCAGTTCTTTGTTACTTTCTGATCCCCGTTTCCTTCGAGACGGGGCCACTGCGTCTCCAACTCCTCCTCCCACCGAGCAAGGAGAAAGATGGCTACCGTCGGGTGAATGACCAATTCCTGGCCCCCCAGTGCCGACCTGGCCGTTGCAGCTCTTCTGGAAGCTGTCAACCGCACAAACCTCCTTATCTTGCAGCAAGGAGAGAGAATAGGAGCTCTCGAGGAAGCATCTCTTCCAAGATCCTCTCCTCCGAAGAGTAAACACCGGAAATCAAGAAGCCCGTCACCTAGGCGCGGGGAAGACCATGTGTCGAGGCATGAGCCTGAATCCCAACGCATTCGCAAGCGCGACCAGATCTCCCTGCGAGATTGACCATCACCAAGACACAAGAGAACGAGGCAGGATAGGCATTCTCCACCAGCCAGACCTCGTGACCGTCTACGTTCACCGTCACCTCGCCGAGACCGCCGCCGCGAACGCAGACAAAGGTCACCATCAACTCCAGGTTCAGATAGCGACGACGAGCCTCGCGGCCCGTTGTCCCGCAGGATCCTGGCCACCCGTCTCCCTAAAGGACTAGAGAAGCCTCCATCTCTGGGGACTTACGATGGAACCACTGACCCAGACGAGCACATAGAAAACATAGATGCTCTTTTGGACTACAGAGGTGTACGAGGAGCCATCAAATGCCGCCTGTTCCCAACCACGCTCCAGAAGGGAGCAATGACATGGTATAAGCAGCTGCCAGAAGAATCCATTACATCCTGGAGGCAGCTGGGGAGGATTTTCTCCCGTCACTTTACTGCATCACGACGCCATCCAAAGACCGAGGCGTCCCTCGGAGCTGTCGTACAGGGAAGAGATGAGCCTCTTCGGGCTTACATTGAGAGGTTCAACAAGGAGGCCGTCCAAGTGACAACGACCGACGAGATGAAGAAATTCCTGCTCGAGCAGGGGTTACGTCCTGGTTCAGACTTCGTGAAAGCCATCGGCCTCGACCTACCGAGGAACCTTAACGCCCTTCTTCTCCAAGCCCAGTCGCACATACAATACGAGGAAAAGGTCGCTGCCCACTCTGTCCGGGCCTCTCGAAACCAAGAAGGTGCCCGGTCATCCAAAGCTGAAGAACCCTCGACTTCCCGTCGAGGAGATAAAAGACGCAACGATCGACCTCGCGATGCACGCGAACAGAAGGGACCCTTTGGGCGGTTCCATGACTACACCCCCCTCACTACCTCGAGGGAGAAAATCTTGTCTGAATGTGCCAACTCAGAATTCAAGCAGGCGGGAGTCCGTTTCCCCAAACAGCTGTCGGCCAGACCGGGTGTGGACAAATCTAAGTATTACCGCTTCCACAAGAGTCACGGTCATACGACGGAGGAGCGCATCCACCTCAGAGATGCCATAGAGATCCTTATTCGCGACGGCCACCTGAAGCAGTTTGCGAAAAAGAAAGATGCTCCCCGGCAAGAAACCCAGGAGAGCAAAAAGGTTGTAGAAGAGACTCCGCCCTCCGATGACACCAACGTACAGGTCGCTATGTCCATAACTCGACCAGAGGACTTCTGCATCCCTGAGGGTCTGCCCGCCTCCACGTACCTCGCTGCTCGCAGCCCGTGGGAGGCCTTCCCGTCGGCCATGGTCATTTCTGGTGGTGGATTCAACAAAATCACGATAGGTTCAGTCAAGAGGAGATTCGATCAACTGATCAGCTAAAGCTCCAATGAAGTCACCATGCTGGACACCACTCACAAAGGATCCGCTCCTATTTCCTTCTACAAGGAGGAGCTCCTAGTCGGGGCACCAAACTCAAGCATCCCGCTGCTTGTCAGGGCAAGGATGGTGAACTTCGACGTTCGCAGAATACTCGTGGACCAGGGCAGTTCAGTTAATATAATGTACAACTACCTGTTCGAAACACTGCAGCTGGACGACTCTCACCTTACTTCATACGTTGGTTCCGACCTGCAGGGATTCAATGGAGCAGTGACAAAGCCCCGGGGTTACGTAGAGCTCATCGTAACCTTCGGTTCAGGAAAGACAACCCAATCAATTAAAGCACAGTTTCTGGTAATTGAATGCCCGTCACTATACCAGTGCATTTTTGGAAGGCCAACCCTGGCAGAGTTGGTTGCAGTGCCTTCCACCGTACATCTCAAGATGAAGTATTACACTTCTGAAGGGATGGTCGCCACCCTCCACGGCGATATTGAAGCTGCCCGTAGATGCTTTGAAGCAGCATCAAAAGGACTAAGCACCATCTCAGCAAGACCGAGGACTTCTAGTCGTCCCCCTCCGCCCAGCAGCTCCGAGCAGCCAAAACCGCTCCCCCAGGTCGAATCTATCGACTTGGACAGCCGTTTCAGCGAGGAAGATCACGCCAAGGACCCAACGACTTCGGGCAGCCAGTCCAACAACAGCGGCCATCTCCTACGCCCTATCCCAGATGGCAACTTCGAGATCGTTCCGTTCGGAGAAGACCCCAAACGGGGAGTAAAGATCCGAGCAGACCTCCCCGACCTGGCCAAGAGCCAACTAAAAGCATGCCTCCGGGAGAACGCAGACTTGTTCGCATGGAGCGCTGCTGAAATGCCAGGATTGGACCCATCGGTCGCTTGCCACCAGCTTACAATTGATCCGACCGTCAAAGCCGTTGCCCAGCGCAGAAGGAAACAGTCCCCGGGGAAGATGGAAGCCGCGGAGAAAGCTGTCAAAGACCTTCTAGAAGCTAGGTTTATTTCTGAGGCCAAATACACGACATGGCTCTCAAATGTTGTACTTGTAAGAAAAAATAATGGCAAATGGAGGATGTGCGTTGATTATACCGATGTTAATAAGGCCTGTCCAAAGGACGCATACCCCCTCCCCAATATCGATAAGCTCGTAGATAACTCAGCAGGTTTTAAACTTTTATCTTTCCTCGACGCCTACTCGGGCTACAACTAAATCCCAATGGCCGCGAGCGATAAAACATACACGGCCTTCATGACCGAATCGGGCAACTATTACTACAACGTAATGCCCTTCGGACTGAAGAACATCGGTGCTACGTACCAACGAATGATGAACAAAGTCTTCCAAGGACAAATAGGCGACATGCTCGAACTATATATGGACGATATGATCGTCAAGTCCCACGAGGAACTGGATCATGTCACCCATCTTCGCAAAATCCTCGAGCAAGCAAGAAAGTATCGAATGCGTTTTAACCCGGAAAAGTGCACGTTCGGCGTACAGGCAGGTAAATTCCTTGGCTTCTACCTGACGGAACGAGGAATCGAAGCTAACCCCGATAAGTGTCGAGCATTCTCTGAGTTCCCAACGCCCACGTCTAAGAAGAGCATCCAATCCCTCAACGGGGTGCTTACTTCGTTATCCCGCTTCGTGGTAAAATCTGCCCAACACGCCCTTCCTTTCTTCAAACTCTTGCGGAAAGAAGCAGCGTTCAAATGGACCGAGGAATGTGAAACATCCCTCCTTCACTTGAAACGGGCCCTGTCAAAACCGCCCGTATTATCACGACCAGATACCGGGGAGGTCTTGTTTCTGTACCTCTCCGTCACTGTCGAGGCTGTTAGCGCCGATCTCATTCGCGAGAGTCCTGGCGGACAAAAGCCAGTAACTTCACGAGCAAAGCGTTGCAGGACGCAGAGCTGCGTTATCAACAGATAGAGAAGGTAGCATTGGCCCTCGTCAACGCTGCTAGACGACTGAGACACTATTTCCTGGCCCACACGATCGTGGTAAGAACGGATCAGCCCATAAAGCAACTACTAGGACGACCAGACATGGCAGGCCGAATGCTCAAGTGGTCGTTGGAACTGTTCGAGTTTGACGTCCAGTATGAAAGTAGGTAAAGCTCTTAAGGCCCAAACCCTGGCCGATTTTGTAGCAGAGGTAACGTTCTCGGATTCCTCGTTCCACATAGCGAACAGATGGACCGTCTATGTAGACGGAGCATCCAGCTCAACTTGCAGCGGGGCAGGAGTGATTTTGGAGAGCGACGAAGGGACCATAGTCGAGGCTTCTCTCACATTGTCCTTTCCAACGTCGAACAACCAGGCCGAGTATGAAGCCTTCCTCGCCGGTTTGCGTCTAGCCAATGACCCAGGGGCTGAAGAAATCGTCATCTGCACGGACTCCCAGCTCGTAGCCCACCAAATATCAGGGGAGTATCAGGCCAAAAACGACAGTCTCTCTGAATACCTCACCCTAGTCAAGGAGAAAATGTCGAAGTTCAGAGCGGTAGAAGTAAGACATGTTCCGCGCGAACATAATGTGCGAGCAGACGTCTTGTCCAAACTAGCGAGCACTAAGAGGAAAGGCAGAAACAGGTCAGTCATCCAAGAGATACTTCCCCGGTCCAGCATCGATAAGGGGTCCTCGACCCTACACGTGCATGCGATTGGGGACAGCGATTGCTGGATGACGCCTGTGTACAACTTCCTCACCAGGGAGGAACTTCCGGATGACCCCAAGGAAGCCAGCACCATCAGACGAAGAGCTTGCTCGTACGTCATCCTCGAAAACAAACTCTATCGACGGGGCTTCTCCATCCCACTGCTCAAGTGCATATAGGAGGAGGTTGTCCCCCACGTATTACGAGAAATCCACGAAGGCATTAACGCCCAACACCTGGGAGGAAGGTCCCTTGCCCGCAAGGCCCTCTGAGCAGGGTATTATTGGCCAACCATGCAGCACGATGCCAAGGAACATGTGAAGAAATGCGACAAATGCCAACGGCACGGGGATATGCACCTAGCTCCACCTAACGAACTGAAGAGCATGACCTCCCTGTGGCCATTCGCCTGGTGGGGCCTAGACATCCTAGGACCCTTCTTGACGGGATCCAGCCAAAACAAATACCTGATAGTGGCCGTAGATTATTTCACAAAATGGATAGAAGCAAAAGCCTTAGCAAAGATTACAACACTTAACATTCTGCGCTTTTACAAGCGGAATATCCTTGCCCATTTTGGGATTCCCCAAGCAATTGTCACGGACAATGGAACACAATTCACGGACAAGAAGTTCCAAGACTTTGTCGCCCATCTCGGAACAAGACAACATTTCGCTTCTGTAGAACATCCCCAGACCAACGGGCAGGCAGAAGCGGCCAATCGCGTCATTCTTCGTGGCCTCAAGCGAAGACTGGATGAAACGAAGAAGGCCTGGGTCGAGGAACTCCACAGCGTCTTATGGGCGTACCGCACCACTCCTCAGTCCACCACCGGGGAAACACCTTTCCGCTTAGCATATGGTACGGAGGCCGTTTTACCCATTGAAATTCACGTACCGTCCATGAGGACCGAATCGCCTCTAGACAAGGAAATGAACAACGAAGCGATAAGAGAGGAGCTCGACCTTGTCGAGGAAATCCGAACAGGAGCAGCCCTCCGCGAAGCATCTCTTAAGCAAAAAATAGCAATAAGGCACAACGCCAAAGTCTTACGATGAGAGTTCGATGTGGACAGCCTTGTCCTGCGAAGAAACCACAAGGACTCTCGCGAAGGAAAACTAGCAGCCAACTGGGAAGGGCCATACAGAGTCCGTGACAGAACGGGGAACGATGCTTACTTCCTCGAGAACCTCAACGGGGATGCAATCCCTCGACCATGGAACGCTGAAAAACTTAAGCAATACTACAGATAAAGTAACTATAGGCTTCCTCGCATCAAAGGACCACCTAACGGTGATCATGCTCGTCCAGGTACAAACGACGCATACATACAAAGTAGAATCCCGTTCAAATGAATGAGCCGGAACTCTGCTCGTCGGCGGTCCTCAACCGAGCACTGCCTTCGTCCAAGTACCATGAGTGGCAGAACCCCAACTCGCGATGGGACGTTCACGCCGCGACCTCAGGCCTCAATCGCGACCTGAGGTCCGCAACCCGCCAGGACCTTCCCCGGCTATTCGACCAGTTCCCCACACTGACGAATTCACACACAACGAGCTATCTTTCAAAAAGAAAACTCCGTTAATAGACACACCCTCCGACGGGCAGTCATATACGCACAACTAATGTAAAGTACAGCAATATGAACAAAAATTATATAAATAGCAAGACCGACAAACATAAACCGGGCATGAAATAAAAAAGGCCACAAGGGCCAAAGAGTGTGCGAATTACATAAAAAAGGGGGGGCACGCCCCCCCCCAAAATAAAATAAGATTACAGATAACTCAACGGCGCGCAGGCCGGACAAGATACAACAACATCAAAACAACAAAACTCCTCATTCATCCGCTTGCTCGGTTGACGCCGGCTCAGGTCTCTGCTCTCCTTCGGGCTGGTCTTCGGGCTGAACCTCAGGGGTATCTAGAACGAGGCCTACGGGTAAGACGATGCGACCATCCTCCACACGCATAAGATAATGGATACCCTTGGTCGAAATCTCAAGCCCAGGGTTCACCACCCACAACTGGGCCATGACACTTTCGAAGGATTCCACTGCCACGGCGATACCGTTATCCTCGGCCTGCACAATGCTGGCAACCAGCTCAGCCCTAGTCTTCAACACTCTAATCTCATCCGGTTCGTCGGCACCCGGGGCGCTGGCCGCCAACAACTCTTTGTTCAACTCCTCGGCAGCCTTTTTCTCCGCCGTCAGCTTGGTGACCTCCTCTTTTAGCTTGGCCGTCTCCTCTTCGGCCTTCTTCCTAGCCCCACGAGCACACTTGACTTCCTCCTTCAAGGCTGTCTCGGAAGCCCGGGCAGCAGTAAGTTCGACCTCAAGCGCAGAGTCCCCTTCCGGATAAACGGCCGCCATCTCCAGCATCCTCACAAGGGCGGAAGCGTTTTGGCCCACCAGCGCCCTCTTGCTCGAACGGTCCATGCTCTCCAAGCTAAGGGATTCTGCCCGAGGAACGACCAGGGTGTTACCCTAAAAAAATATCTTATCAATGATGCACGGGGGGAGCTCAAACTTCCCCTTCTCAGGTGCCCGAGTCAGGTCCACATCATCTATCGACCGTTGCCGCTTCGGCCGCCCGGTCAAAGGAAGTGGAGAATCCCTTGGACCAGGAGGGGGAGAAGAAGAGGTCCCCGCGGCAGCTTGAACAAGGGGAGGAGCACGAGCACCAGCAACAATCCGGGTCTTAGGGGGAGCCACTCCGGCCTTACCCCTCGCCATGGCGTTCCTCACCACTCGATCACGAGCTTGAGGCATCTCACCTGTAAAAATGAAAACAAGCACATTAGTTACGGGGAAAGGAAATAACACAAACAAAGTCTACACAACTAAGGCTACCGAGCAGCTTCTCGACAGCCGCGGGGGTCTTACACTCCAGCAATGCCTTAACGTTGATAAACCTGCGCTCAACCCTCTGGCTCCCATCCTCCTCGAAGATAGGGTTGCCCTTGCTCGTCCAACAGCTGGCAAGACTGAAAGAGTTGACCCAATTCACCAGCCTCTTGTAAGACACGGCGTCCTGCCCGCGTAGCTCGCTCGGCTCGAAAACATAAGCGTCGGGCTTCTTGGAGAAATGGTCAGGTGCCCAGCGGATCGGGAACTTATACACCCTCTCCCCGATATACTTCCCCTCCTCGTTAAGTAGCTCCTCTCCATTCTCAGCGACCTCTATCTCGCAGACATACGTGCTGTCCTGGGCAACTTCAGACACTGGCTCGACGATGAAGTACCGCCCCTTGAACATTCGGATTGACTCCGAGAACGGCTTAAACAACTTTTTGGGATGCTTCAAGGAAACCCATCCATACTTCTTCCCCGCCAACTGCCGTTGAAGATGGAAAACAACAAAAAACAGAGGGAGAGGGGCTCCCAGAGTGAGGTGCTTGCACACTAACTCAAATGCCCGTATAAAGGCCAGCGAATTGGGGTGGAGTTGAGAGGGCGCCAGCTTGAAATGCTCGAATATCGACCGCTGGAAGTCAGTGAAAGACAACCTCAGCCCCAACTCTTTGAAAGCATACTCGTACATCGTGAAGCAGTCCTCGAAATCCGAGCAGACCCGCTCGTCCACGATGGGAAAATGCACATTCCAATCCCCCACTGGACCCACCTCTGTAAAGGCGTCCGCCACAGAACTGGCGAACGTGGAAATATGTTCGGAAGGCTCAGCCACCTCCCACTCCTCCGGACAGAACCCTTCAACATCTTCCTCCATGACATCCAAATCCTCTTCCTCCTCAACTTCGCTCGAGGAGCTTGATGCCGCCGAGCTCGAAGACGCAGAACTCGAAGCCGTCGCGCTGCTATTCTCCTCGGAGCCAGTCTCCTCCTCGGATGTGACTGGGACAACTTCTCTCTCTGGCTCCATCGCTATTACGATCACCTAAAAAAGCAGAGAAAGACAGTGAATTCGATAGAAAATCAAATCCACCCTTCCACTGCCAAGTCAAGTGAAAGGGCGCGCAAAAGGCTAAGGACAACGTCCCCGGCCTAAGTCCTAACATCAATCAAAAAATCTCCCAGCGAGGAGATGCCCGAGATATAACATCTTCCTGCGAAGAACCTCCACGCGCTCATGCCCAGATTCCGTTTGAAGCTCCACCGGAATCTGGAAACGTTCTACCAGAAAATTCGCCATTCCATCAGAAGATAATAAGACGCGGTGGTAACGACTCACAACCACGACGCGGACCACCACGCTCACCGAACACGCTACCTACTCCGGCGAGATGCTTGAAGCAGCAGATGGGCAGAACCACCGCCCACCACCAACACTCGCCGGAAATCTACCTATTTTGTCACCTAAAGCTAACCCTAGCCACATGCAATCTACCACTAACAACAAGAGAAAGTAAAACAAGTTGGAAATCAGAAAACTTACTTGATTTGGGTAAAAGAGGGAGACTGCTCGAAACTTGGCACGGTGGTCGCTTGCTCTGAAGACGGCGACAGGCAAGAATGTTGATGACGACGAAGAAAAATCAGAAGGGAAAAAGTGCAAAATGGGACAATCTCCCCCCTTTTATACTGAGGGATACGTGCATACACGCGCCCGTAGGCAATAATAACCGCCTACTAGTCATCATTACCTATTAACTGCTACGCAGGGCTCGATGCACACGTGGCACCCCAACGTTTTCCATTCTGCCTGACGCTTTATCTCCCCGAATACCGGGCAAGAGGTTCTCGACCACGAATGTCGCGGACACGGAGAGCCACGAGCACCTCGAGACAATCATCCTCGTCTCCAAACGACGACTCCGCGCGAGCTCCCCGAAACAACGAGCAGTCCTTAAGTCATCACTCCCATACTCGGGAGCAACGACTTGGGGGGCTCCTATTCTGGACTGGACCAATGGCTAGAATTGGCCCAATCCGCCTATGCTCCAGAGCGGCCCAAATTGCCTAAGTCCAACCCACAGAGGGGGAAAAAGTTACCTTTCTGCCCCTCCAACCGGGCAAGGAATACAACATTCCTCCCCGAAATCACTGCTCGTTATGCACGACTTCATTACTCCCCGAACAGCCATGGGCAGGTGCCCGGAACTACGCCTATGCCCGACATAACGGCTAGTTTTGGGCACCCTGCCCGACATAACGGCTAGTTTGGGCAGTTACCTATTCTTTGGGGAAAACGGTTATTTCGCCCCAAAAATAGGACCGTTGGCCACGCGCTGGGGGCTCTATATAAACCCTCTCGCTTGAGAGGGTCAGGTATCAAATATTCACCCTACGAACTAACACTTTGTACTTGCCCCTTTTCTCTGACCCTTTCTTACTTGAGCGTCGGAGTGCCTTGCAGGTACACCCCCTCCTCTTCCACATTCCGAGCATCTCGCCCGCCTGACGACCAGCATCCGTCCGAGCACCTTGCCATATGACGACCAAGCTTACGTGGACCTGTTCGAATACTCCGGATCAGAAGGCATTCTAGTACTCAAAAGAAAGATAAGAGAATGATCTACAACTTTGATGTTGGGGGAAAATTGAAATGAACTCTAGAGCATGGAGAAAATTGGCCATGAAGTGGACTGATTTTGGGCTAGAACTTTCCAAAAATGGAAACTTTCTAAAACCTTAATCTTTCCATAAATGACAACTTTTCCAAATTCGTGATTTTTGATGAATATCTAGACATTTCTTGACCAAAATCCATCCATTGATCACATTTGACATAATGAACGATATTTGACCTCAAAACTCAGGAGTTGACTTTTTCACTGCATAGTTGACTTTAGCCCTAATTCTCCTGATTTTCAATCCTCTGATCAATTGAAATCCTTCTGAAACAAAATGATGGTCAATCTTTCATCTCCAGACACTTGGGACATATAGAACACTATGGGAACCAAGTCTTGCTCAAAAAAATAAGAAATAAACTGATTTTACCACAAACCCTAGTTTTGGCACCCACAGTCTAGGAGAAACCGACCCAAGCTCAAAACTCAAATTCCTCTGAGTATGCTGTGAATCCTCTTAAACAAAGATGAAATGTGCCACATGGTGATGATGAAGCTTCAAAAATCTTGTCCATTGTAGCAATTCATTCCCAGATATCCACATCCCTAGTTTGATAACCACTAGATAGAAAGCAGTAATCCACCTCAAGACTCTTGTCAAATATAATCACCTGATGAAGCAATGGGCATATTAGGATACTTTGAGGCCTAAAAACCCATTGTAGCTTGGGTAATGGTGATATGAAGAATATCTCTTCCCTTGGTATCTTGAACAATGCTCCTCTGTGCACACATGATCTCTTGCTTGAACCTCTGAAAAAAAACATCTTCTTCTCTTGAGCTGACCAAGACACCTTGATCCCATGCATAGAATCAACTACATGTACAAATGATAATGTAAAATGAAATGAAACATAAGCCAGTTAGAGTTAGAAAACGGAGGGCAAATTTTGGGGTGTTACGAGGGGCACGTAAAGGTCGTGGGGGAGACGCGTGAGTGCTCCCCGGGTGAGTTGGTGAATTGGGCCTTCATTCTGCCCTCCCCGACAGGGGAGATGGGTTGGGCCATCCCCGACAGTGGAGCAACTTCTAGCCCAGTCCAGAACAGGAGCCCCCAAGTCGTTGCTTTGAAGCAGAGTAATGACTTAAGAGTTTGTTCTAGTGTCGAGGAGAGACGTTAGGGCTGCCCGGAGGGGTATCGAGCATGTCTAAGGCGTTTTAGACCATGGGGTGACGTGCGTGCACAGGAGCAGGGGCCGCCAGACGTGGTCGACAAAGCGTTCATGTGGTGGATAGGTGTTCGCGGGGAGACCTGTCTACCAGATGCAGTCGTGGCTCTTTTTCTTCTTCACTCGGGGAAATGTTTCTGGTAGCTCAAGGGTCGGGCATTGTGGCCGACGGTGTCATGAAGACAGAAGGGGACGGGCACGTCTGGCCTCAGGCAGGATAAGTATTTGAAGGGACCCGCGTGGCATCTTTTAGGGCCACGTGTCAAAAATAATAAATGCATAGAGCGGCTAGGCATAGGGGTGCTTGAGTTCCTTGTGATGCCTCTCTTCCTATGCTATGGTTTATAAATAGGGGGAGGTCGCTTCACTTGCACACTCCCCTCTATTCTCACTCAGAAATCTCCCAAGTATCTCGTAGCTCTCTCTCTGTCCTTCCAAGTTCGTCCGCCGCCACAGACACCGTCAACCATCCTCCCCCACCCAGAACCTCCCAGTCCAAGTAAGTTCCTGGTCTTTTTACCTTTTTTGCAAAATTTTCGGTGATCCTTTCATCGACCCGATGAAGTTTCCGACGAATTGATGAAGTTCTCGGCGAATTCATGAGTTTTTCGGCCGAGTAATGAATTTTCTGGCGGAACTATGAATTTTTAGGCGGACTCATGAGGTTTTCGTTGAAGATATCAGGGAGTTCATGAGGGTTCTGGGAACTTTCTTGGGTTTTCCAATGAAGGCCTCGGGGACCAGAGATGAAGGCCTCGGGGAGTGCTTCTTACGCGAACTCTCTGGGGAAGTCTCTCGTCGAGGAGACTTCCCCCGCATGGCTGGATGGGCTTCACGCATCGAGGAGTTTCTCCGATGAGGAGAGACTCGTTGCTTCGAGTCGAGGAGAGGTTTCCTGCGGACATGGTTTTTACTCTGTGGAGAGACTCGTTGGATCCTATTTCTCCGATGAGGAGAGAATCGTTGGATCCTATTTCTGAAATGGGAGTTAGGCCCAACCCTCTACCGGTGTACCCAAATAATCTTAATAGGCCCCTATCTGATGCTCTTTCTAGAAAGAAGAAATCATTGAATAAGACTTACAAAAAGATTCAGATTCCTTTTGCCCCTTCCTACTATTCTTCTTTGATTCATTCTTCTATTCGGCTCAAACATATTTGCTCCCTTGTTTGGTAAGTTGAGGAAAATCCATTTCCATATCTCCTTCGATTGGTGATATTGAATCAAGGTTTTTCGGTGGTTCAGTCATTTGTTGTGAGTCCATTTTTGATAACGATGTGAAGCAAGGAAACAAGAGGGTGAAGAAAAAACTAGAAGATGTTCCGGCTAAGGTTTGGGCGTTTATAAAAGATATAGGAATTGAGGGTGAGCAGGATGATGAAGTTCTCGAAACTATAATTAGTGGTTTGGAAAAGAAGGACAGAGCCAGATACAAGGATTTGAAGGAGACAACAATCAGAATTCTATGAATATTCTGTCTTTCAATATTCGAAGGAGTAACTCTTCCATAAAAAAAAGGAAAGTGAGACAATTGATATTGAAGGAAAAAGTTGAATTTTGTTTGTTACAGGAAACGAAACACCAAACCATAGATGATAGTTTTGTTAAAAGCTTATGGGGAGGTGATGAGTTCGGATGGTCTGCTACTGGTACAATTGGCCAATCTGGAGGTATGTTATCAATATGGAATAAGAATTCTTTTTGTCCTGTTTTTAACTTTTATGGGAAAGGATTTCTTGGGTTAAATGGATTGTGTAGAGATAAATCTATTTATATAGTCAACATCTATTCTTCCTGTGCCTTCAGTGAGAAAAGGAAACTGTGGGAGGATCTCACTAGGCTGAAATCTAGTTTTCAGAGGGGAGATTGGATTCTTGGGGGAGATTTTAATGCAATAAAATCTATTAATGAAACAAAAGGAAGGGGTAGACATAACTTAATTGAGATGGAGGAGTTTGGCATGTTCATTGATGAAATGAAATTATTGGACTTACCTGTTGTGGGCAACAGATTTTCTTGGTTTAATTCAAGTGGATTTTGCAAGAGTAGATTGGACCAGTTTCTCGTTTCAGAAGATTTAAGTCGTGAATGGAAGGTAGATAGCCAGAAGGTGGGGAACAGGGAGGTATCGGATCACAGGCCGATCTCTCTTATTTTCAATAGTAAGAATTGGGGACCTAAACCGTTCAAATCCTTTAATGCGTGGTTTGATCACTCGGATTTTCTCAAGTTTGTTAAAGAATCTTGGGAGTCTTTTGAAGCTTCTGGTCATGCGTGTAATATTCTTCTCCAAAAACTAAAGGCTCTCAAAGTCATGCTGAAATGGTAGAATATCCATGTCTTTGGGATTTTAGATCTTAAAGATATCCTTGAAGCTATCAATTCTTGTGACGGCAATAAAAGTCCAGGCCCCGACAGCTTTAATTTGAATTTCATCAAGAAAACTTGAGAGATTATTGATGATGATATTATCAACTGTTTAACTGAGTTTCATGAGAAGGCCTACTTCCCCAAAGCTATATGTTCATCTTTTATAGTCTTGGTCCCATAGAAAGACAATCCACAATCTTTGAATGAATTCAAACTAATTACCTTGATTGGTTGTATTCACAAAATTGTGTCTGAAATTTTGCCTGCTAGAATGAGCCTTGTCATTGGGAAATTAGTGTCTCCTTCCCAAACTGCATTCATCCCTGGAAGACAGTTGTTAGATGGTGTCCTTGTAGCTAACAAAGTATTAGACCTTGCTATCAAGAAAAAGAGAAGAGGAGTTTTGTTCAAAGTTGACTTTTCGCAAGCGTATGATTGTGTGAGTTGGAGTTTCCTTCTTAAAGCTTTAGAGGCTATGAATTTTTGTCCTAAATGGAGAGATTGGATTAAAGGGTTTATCTGTTGTAGCTTTTCATTGGTTCTTGTGAATGGGAGCTCGTCTAAAGATTTTAAGGTGTATAGAGGTATCAAACAAGGAGATCTGTTATCTCCCTTCCTTTTCATTCCCGTCACGGAATGCCTTGCTTTATTGATGAAAAATGTTGTTAACAATAATATTTTAAGGGAGTTGAAAATTGACGACGTTACTTCTGTTAGCTTACTATAGTTTGTGGACAATACTTTAATATTGTGTGATGATTCTTGGTCCAACCTCTGGGCGATCAAATCCATCCTTAGAGGATTCGAAGTTCTGTCCGGGTTGAAGGTTAATTTTAGTAAAAGCAATTTAATTGGCCTGGGGTTAAAGGAAACTATTCTTGAAGCTGCTTCTTCTTTCTTGTTGTGTAAAGTGGGCATTTAACCTTTTAAATTCTCGGGGTTGACTATTGGTGGCAAAAATAAATGTGTTTCGTTTCGGAAATCGATTATTTCGTCTTTCAAAGCGCGACTTTCATCTTGGAGGGGAAGGCTTCTATCTATTGGTGGTCGAGTTACGCTGATTAACCCGGTCTTAACCAATCTTCCAATTCATTACTTATCCTTCTTCTTGGCTCCGGTTAAAATTTTGAGGGAGATCAAAGAAATGTGTTCATTGGGTGAAGTGGTCTCAAGTGTGCAAACCTAAAAATAGAGGCGGATTGGGCATGAAAGATGCCGCGGTTTTCAATTGGGCTTTAGTTTCAAAATGGTTATGGCGTGTGGTTAATGAACCTAAGGCTTTATGGAGTGGAATCCTCAATGCTAAGTATGGATGTGTGAGAAAAAGTATTCTATCAAGACAAATATTTAGCAGTCATAGATTATGGTCCTCATGGTGGAAATACCTGATTAGTTTGGCTGCCCTTCTTTGGAGCGTGGCTTCTTCAACCTGTTAATATGGAAAGTAGTTAATGGTGAAAATACTTTGTTTTGGCACTCTCATTGGCTTGGAGGTACTGTGTTTAAGCTGCAGTTTCCTCTTTTATTTGCTCTTTCTCCTTGTCGAGATGCTTTGGTCAAGGATTGTGGAAGCTGGATTGGGAACAGATGGGTTTAGGATTTGTATGGAAAAAACATTTTATTGATTTACGAGTCCTCAGAGTCTTAAATGGATCTGCACCTTATTTTGTTGAATTTTGTATTTTGTCCTCATTAAGAAGATTCAATTCGGTGGCCTTTAGGTATTGATAATATGTTTTGCGTTAAATCCTGCTATTCGGCTCTCATTTATGTGTCGGAAGAGGAGGAGTTAGATGGTAAAACGATTGAAGCTCTGAATTTTTTATGGAACTCTTTGATTCCTCTTAAAGTTAAGATTTTTGGTTAGAGACTCTTCTTAAATCGTTTTCCCTCCCGTGATAATCTCGCAAAGAGAGGAATCATCTCAAATCCACACGAAATGGTACGTGTTTTTTGCTTTCATGTTGTTGAAGATTTATATCATCTTTTTGTTTCTTGCTTTAAGGCTAAGTTAGTTTGGCGGGATGTCGAATCTTGGATTGGTGTTCAATTCTAGCAGCATCTAACTGTGTTGATTCTTTTCTTCTTTGGATAAATTCACCTTTGTCTTATTCCTCTTCTTGCTTGATATGACTTGTTACATGTTGGTGCATTTGGTGGTGTAGGAATTAAGTTATCTTTAATGACTTAGTGGCTATTCCTAAAGATATTTTTCATAGGGTTATTCATTTCTCTTGGAGGTGGAAGGAATTGATTAGCAAAAAGAGATTAAATGTAACTTATATGAGTGACACAAGATGTCATTGGATTACTTGTAACAAGTTGATTTTTGTTGGCTCGATCCTTTCCTAGGTTGATCTTTCTTTTTTCATGCCTCTTGGTAGTATTGTATTTGGTGGTGTTAGGATTCTTGTTATTGTCCCTGTTTTATTGAATATTTGATCATAATAAAATTATTTTATAATTAAGTAACTCAATTGAAATTGACATGTGTATCTAAATACATTTTATATTGTATAAAATTGAATAACACTCAATAACAGTGCTCACAACTAACTTTCCATTTCACGGGTCACTATCAGGACATATGACCCCACCACTAGAAAAATAGTTATTAGAGTCGACCATTTGTAAACGCTAAAGGCTAAAAAACGGACACTAACATGTGTTTAGCGTCGGTTTAGAGTCGGTGTCGGGCCCGTTTGTTGTTGTTTTTTTGAAAATTGATTTTTATAAGGTAACATAATTTTGTGTAAAAAAAATTTATAAAGAAACTTTTTCTAAAAGCTTCAAATGAAAATTTTGTGTGAATAGCTATTTTAGATATTTTATCATTTTATTGAAACTCTTTTTAGATATCAAAATTTCAAAAAATCACTTAATTTTGAAGCTATTTCAAATAGATTTTAATATAAACCATTTTTGAAATACAACTTTTTCAAAAAATTGTGATTTCGATTATCTTTTGATCTTCAATAATGTATGTTTATGTTATAGGATGTCAAAATTAGTCTTTTAATTTAGAAAAAAACGAATATAAAAAACTTGTAATATTTTAAAAAACGGTTTTGTAAAATCTATTTTTGAAAATACAAAGAAAAAATCCATTTTTTTTAAAGCTGGAACAAACAGGCTTTATATTTATTTTATTTTAATCATTAATTTTCTCTATTTGAGAAGCAAATTTTTTTTTAAATGTGACTTTTTTTCTTTCTCTATTTCATGTGTCTTTTTTTATATGATTATTTAATACAATTGAGTTTATCTGATCATTGTTTATTTTACAATTAAGTAATACATTATAAATTGACATGTGTATCTAAAAACATTTTAAATTGTATCAAATTGAATATCACTTAATAATTATGCACACCACTAACTTTCCATTTCACGTGTTATTATCTGGACAATATTTATTTTATTTTAACCAACAATTGATTTTAATTGAAAGATGAATTCTTTATTTTTAAATGTGAAAAAAAATTTTCTAAACTTTTTTTTCATTTCAAATTTACACATGTATCTAAATATATTTTATACCGTATTAAATAAATTTATCCGTGCGGACGCACGGGTATCTTGCTAATGGAAGAGTTAAAAGTGAAGATGGAATTGAACCGTTGAGAAAGTTTCCCATGAAACTTACAGAAGTGAGATATGTGAGGTTATAAAAGGATGGGGGATGGGTCCTTGGAAATAATTAATTGAAAAATTCAAAATTCTAAGAAAAACAACTACAACTCAATTTTGGAAGTTGACCTCTAAGATTATTGTATGACATATTTAGTTTATGAATACCTGGTATGTAGAGAATACTGTTTTTGAACTCTCCGTTTAATCCTGTGTTTCCAAGATTTAAAGTAATCAAAGAGGAAGATTGATTGAAGATAAAATCAAGGGAGTTAAATTTTATTGAAGACATATTTGTGCCATCCAAAAACATCTCCCTTAAATTCGTTGCATTTTTCACAAGCATCTTCAAAGTGGCCTCTTTCAAAAATAGCCCATAATTGTTAGAGAGATGAAGTGATGTTAATTTGGAAAAGTGTGAGATTTGAGGAGAAACTTCACCTAGAAAGGACGAAAATGACAAGTCAAGATGTGTGAGACTCTTAAATTCACCAAACTTAGAATGAAATTGGGAGCCGCAGAAATCATCATCGTCAGAAAAATCATTGCCAAAAAGGTTGAGTGTTTGGAGATGAGCAAGATGGAAATGGGTATTGTTGCGATGTAATATACCATTAAGCCTTCCCAGCCAAGGTTAAGGTCAATCACATGACTAGAGAGAGTGTCGCAAGTGACCTCATGCCATGAACAACAATCACTCCCATTTTTTCATTTTTCTATTTTTCTAGATAAAGTTAGTGTAAATGAGGACTTGAACTGAAGCAAAGCAAAATATTCATCAAGGTGTGATTGATTCACTCAAGTGAAGAGTGAAGAACAAGGGATTTTGATTGGTTGATTGAATCTTATTCATCAAGATTGGTTTAGAATTACTCAAAGTCTTGGGTTAATTCCAACATCTGGAGCTCCGGTTGTGATTTATGGAAGCAAAACGCGACAGTAATGAATCATACAAACGGGAATTTTCCGGTGAGTCTTCCGATTTTCAAGAACAATAATTATGAGAATTGGTGCAAGCAGATGCAGGTGGTTTTTTGTTATCAGGATCTTTGGGATCTTGTGAAGGAAGGAGTAACACCGCTTGCAGAAAACACGATGTATAAAGAAAAGGCTGCATACAAAGAATTGAAGAAGAAAGATTATAAAACTCTATTTATAATTCATCAATGTGTTGATCCAAATAATTTTAAAAAGGTTAGTGATGTAGAATAAGCGAAAGAAACATGAATTTTTTTGAAGAAATCGTTTGCGGGCGCAGAGAAGGTGAAAGAGGCGAGGTTACAAACTCACAAAAGAACCTATACATTTCTTTAGATGGAGGACAATGAAAGCATAACTGATTTCTTCACTAGGGTTACTAAATTGGTTAATCAAATCAAAGTATGTGGAAAAGTGTTGACATCAAGATCAATTGTTGCAAAGATCTTGAGGTCATTGGATCCAAAGTTTGACCACATGGTAGTAGCCATAAAAGAGTCGAAAGATTTGTCAACATTGACAAAGGAACAACTTCAAGGGACGGTTGAGTCTCATGAACAAAGGATGGCTGAAAGAGCTGCATGAAAGTCGAAGAGTGGCGTGGCTATGCAGGCGCAATCTGGAAAAGAAAAGAAAAGCAAAGGAAATTGGAATGGCAACAAAGGCAAAGAAGGATACAACAATTCGACTGGTCGAAATCAGCAAGAATAAAACTGGTCGAATCAGAGAAAACCCTAGAACCAAGGCAACCAAAGAGGTGCTGCTGCAGGTAAAGGAAGAGGCGGTGGTCGAAAATCTGACAAAATTCACATTCAGTGTTACAATTGTCAGAAGTATGGTCACTATTATATTGATTGTCCAGAAAAGAATTAGAATCGAGAAATTGATGTAAAGCTGGTGAAACATAAAGAAGAAGAGATGTTATTGATGGTTACAACGAGATATGGAGAAAGATTCAAAGACCGATGGTACTTGGACTCAGGATGTTCATCACACATGTCTGGAAGGAAAGATTGATTTCTCAAAATAAAGCCCTCAATGAAGAACACGGTAAAATTTGCACATGACTATACTCTAGGAGCTAAAGATATTGGTGATGTTTTGATTATGAGGAAAGATGATAAAAGGTCTATAATTTCCAATGTGTTGTACATACCAGGCATGAAGAGCAATTTGCTCAGTATAAGGAATTTGGTCGAAAAGAACTACAAAGTGTCGATTAAAGACAAGATGGTGAGAGTTCTCGACTCAGGTGGTAGGTTAATCTTGAAGGCACGAATGTCTCAGAATAGAACCTTCAAGATTGAACTAAATGTGATGGAGCATAAGTTCTTTGCAACTGCAGCCAACATAGATGAATGGATATGACATTATATATTTGGTCATCTCAATTTGAAAGACATTAGAGGTTTGAAGAGAAGAAATATGGTTTCAGGATAACCAGAAATCGACGTCCCAAACGAAGTATGTGAAGAAAGTGTGCAAGCGAAGCAGCACAAGAACAACTTCAGCAAGGATGCAGGAAGCAAGTCGAAGGCAATTATGGAAGTCATATACTCTGATGTATGTGGTCCTATCCAGGTGGATTCAATTGGAGGTAACAAATACTTTGCCTTTTTTATAGATGATTTCAGTCAGAAACCGTGGACTTACCTGATCAAGAAGAAAAGTGAAGTGATCGAGGTATTTTCCATGTTTAAATCTATGGTCGAAAGACAAAGTGGTCGAAAGCTCAAGATTCTGAGGACTGGTGGTGGTGGAGAGTATGTGTAGAAAAATTTCGATGCATTATGTGAGAAAGAAGGGATTGTGCATGAGGTGCTGCCACCATACACTCCACAGCAAAATGGAACTACAGAAAGGAAGAATAGAACCATCATGAATATGGTGATAAGTATATTGAAAGGCAAGCATCTACCCAAATAATTATGGGGATAAGCTGTGTCGACTGCAACATACATCTTGAATAGATGTCCGACGAAGAAGCTAGAAGGAATTACACCAGAAAAATGTTGGTTTGGTGTCATGCCTAGCCTAAGTCATTTGAAGGTGTTTAGATCTATAGCATATAGACATGAGCTAGATTAGTTGAGAAGAAAACTTGATGACAAGTTGAGTCAAATGATCCTAATAGGATATCATTCGATTGGAAGATACAAGTTGCTCGACCCAATGAACAAGCAAGTTGTGATCAGCAGGGACATGATCATAGATGAGCTTAAGGAATGAGAATGTTAAGAAGGATTCAATGATAATCTTATGTGAAGAACCAACTAGTGAAGTCGAAAGAGAAGTTCGACAAGAAGAAGTCAGAAGTGAAGCAAGCCTAAGCAGACCTCAACGAACAAGACACATGCCTACAAGGTTGCAAGAATGTGTGATTACATCGGATAATGTGGTCATTGAAGAAGGTGAGCTGGTACACTATGCTTTATACGCAAATATCGAACTAGTCAATGCAGCTGAGGCATTGAAATATTCGAAGTGGAAGAAAGAAATGAATGAGGAACTAGAGTCCATCAAAGTCAACAATACTTCGTCACTTGTCGAATTTCCTCAAGGCAAGAAGGCAATTGATGTGAAGTGGGTATACAAGGTGAAGTTGAATCCTAAAGGAGAAGTAACTCGACATAAGGCAAGACTTGTGGTGAAAGGATTTCTTCAGAAAGAAGGAATCGACTCCGACGAAGTTTTTACACATGTGGCTAGAATCGAAACAATCAGGTTGGTTGTTGGTCTAGCAAACATGAATAATTGGCACATATGTCAGATGGATGTAAAATTTGCATTCCTGAATGACCCCTTAGATGAAGAAGTTTATGTCGCACAACCAGCTGGGTTTGTGAAACAAGGCAAAGAAAGCAAGGTATACAAGCTGCATAAAGCCCTGTAAGGACTTAAGCAAGCTCCAAGAGCTTGGAATAAGAAGATAGATAGTTTTCTAAGGGAGAAGGAATTTGTGAAGTGCACAACTGAGCATGGAGTATATGTAAGGAGAAGCAATAGTGAATTGCTTATACTATGTCTCTATGTCGATGATTTGTTGAAACAGGAAGTTGCAAGGAGATCGAAGATTTCAAACATGACCTAAGTGAGGAGTTTGAAATTCGAAACTTGGGAAATCTCTCATATTTCCTTGGCATCGAATTCTACAATAGTGGTAGAGGTTTGGTGATGCACCAAAGAAGATATGCATGTGAAATACTCAAGAGATTTGAGATGCAAGATTACAACCCAACTTCGACTCCACCTGAGCCCAAAATGCAACTATTGAAAGACACAGGTGAAGATGATTTCGATCCAATGCAGTTGTTTACTGTGAAAATTAGTAAACAACCTCTGGTCTACCAAATCAATAAGAAATTGGATAACTTGCAGGATCGACCATACAAAATCCTAGGACATGTGCAAATAAATTAAAATGATATTTGGAAAAAGATGAACACTTTGACAGTCACTACTAAAAAATTCGCGTTTAGTGACCGAATTAGAGACCCAAAAAGTCTAAAAATCGGTCATTATAACGTTTGGCGACCATTAACGCGACTACCAAATTTCGGTTGGAAAAGTGCTAGTCGCTAACCTTTAGCGACGAATTTAGTGACCGATTTTAGCGACTGGAATTAGTGACAGATTTTTGTGACCAATTTTTGTTTGTTTAAAAACTTAAAAAAAAGAAAAGTTTTGGCTCAAGTGGGAATCAAACCAATGCACTTTCCTTTGAGAGGTTTCCACGTGACCACTAGGCCACTTCATTTTAGTTGTTACATTTACATTTAAAATGTATATAATATTAAAGAAATATAAATTTTAAATATTATTAAAAACAATTACACTAATTATCATTAAAATTATATTTTATTTAAATTAATAAATTTTAATGAGTTAATTATTTCTATAAATATATGTTTTATTTGTTAAAATAATATGATTGTGAAATTTTGAATAAAAAATAAAAATAAAAAAAAGGAGAAAATTGGGAGGGAAGTAACTTAAAAATAAAAAATTATGAGTGACCGAAATTTCGGTCACAAAGTTTTTTAATGAATTAATTTATATAAAAAACGGTTATTTGAGACCGGGAATTATGGTCACTAAATTTCAGTCGCTAATTCGGTGGCTAATTTTATTTGGTGACCGATATAGCGACTTTTAAAATTTTACCAACAAGATGTCAAATTTTGGTGGCTAATTCGGTCACTAAAGTGACCGAAATTTTTCAGTCACTAATTCGGTCACTAAAAGCGAATTTTCTAGTAGTGAGTATTCATGGTTTAAATAAAGTCTACTTCGACAATATTAAAGAAAACATAATGCAGGAAAATGATCGAAAATGCGTTGGAAAATAACTTGCAAAAGTAAAAGATAAACTTCTGGGCAAAGATTAACGGAATTGTATTGAATGAAAAAGATGGTGTTACATCAAACATACATTTCTCACACACTCGTTTCTCTACACGCGGGTACTTTGAGTAATTGAGGAATTTGTACAAACTTGAACACACACACAAATCCTAACACTATGACTTGCTATTTATAATAGTCGAAAATAACTACCCCTAACGGCCCACTAATTAAAGCAAGACAAATGGCATTCTGCATGTCTTCGTCCTTTAAATGCGCTCCACGTGTCTTCTGACATCAATTGGAACCCTAAACCCCAAACCCTAAACCCTCCCTTATTTGAATTCGAATCTTGAGTCGAACGTTATCGGCAATGCTTCCGTCGAACAGTACGTCCAAATTGTTAGAAATATTTCTAAGTCCATAAAATATTTCTCTCTTGCACAAGGACACTTTCGACTAGAATTCCTGGGAATGTTATTCTAGTCGAATTCTTCCGAATCTTCTCTGAAATCCTATTTCCTTGATTAATTCTCTTAATCCAATATTAGGCGTCGTAATTAGGAGCTAACAGCAGTACAGAAGACTCATTGGATCACTTCGATACCTTTGTCACATAAGGCCTGATCTAACATACATTGTAGGTATGGTGAGTAGATTCATGCAGAAGCCGAAGGTATCACACCTAGCAGCGACAAAGAGGATACTAAGGTATGTGAAAGGAACTCTCGACTATGGCATTTTATTTCCTGCAACTGTTTAAGAAAAAGAATGCAAGTTAGTGAGATACACCGACTCAAGTTGGTGTAGTGATGCTGAGGATAGAAAATCCACAACTGGCTATGTATTTAAGTTAGGTGGTGCACCAGTTGCTTGGAGTTCGAGAAAGGAGTCAGTAGTTGGATTGTCGCCGTGCAAAGCAGAGTACATAGCTGCTTCTCTTTGTGCTTATCAAGCAACGTGGATGGTGAATCTGGTTGAAGAGATTACTTGGAAGAGTCATGGAACAATTACCATGAAGATCGACAACATGTTTGCTATCAATCTGGAAAAGAATCTGATATGCATTGTGTCATAATTGACATATGGAACATAGGTATTGAAACATAGGTATTGAAACATGTGATGCTTCGATGAGACAAAATTTTAAATTGCATGCAGCCTTATTATGGACCATTAATGATTTTCCAGCTTATGGAATGTTGTCTGGGTGGAGCACAAAAGGAGCACTAGCTTGTCCTTGTTGTAATAAAGATACTAGCTCTTGTCGTTTAAAATATGGTTACAAGCAATGCTACATAGGTCATCACAGGTTTTTACCTATTAATCACATTTGGCGAAAGAACAAGAGTTTATTTGATAACACAAAGGAGACAAGGTATCCACCAAGACAATTAACTGGAGATGACGTGTTAACAAAACTTGAAAATCTTGAACTAGTGACATTTGGAAATTTTACCAAAAAAAGAAAACGAACTGAAGAGGTAAACCATAATTGGAAGAAAAAAGTGTATTTTTTGAATTGCCTTATTGGAGAACATTATTACTCAAACATAATTTGGATGTGATTCACACAGAGAAAAATATATGTGAAAGTGCTGTTGGGACATTGTTGGACATTGATGGTAAAATAAAGGATACATTAAAGTCTCGATTAGATCTGCAACACATGGGACTTAAAAAACCACTTCATCCTATTTGGAATGGGGATAAATATATAATCCCTCTTGCAAAATACACAATGTCAAAGGTAGAAAAAGTTAGGTTTTGTCGTGTCTTAAAGGATGTGAGATTTCCTGATGCTTATGCCTCAAATATTAGTCGTGGGGTAAATTTAGATGAATTAAAGATTTCTGGACATAAAATTATCATGTTTTGTTAGAGAGAATTATCCCCCTTGCAATAAAAGGGTTGCTCCCAAAAGACGCATGTGATCCATTAATTGAACTATCTTTATTCTTTGGTGATTTATGCTCTAAAGAGTTAAAAGTGGACGAGTTGGACTGCTTAGATAAAAATATTGCATTGACTCTTTGTAAGCTAGAACACATTTTTCCACCATCTTTTTTTGATGTCATGGTTCATCTACCGATTCACTTGGCAAATGAAGCAAAACTTGGAGGTCCAGTTCAACATAGATGGATGTTTCCTATTGAAAGGTTAGTTTATATATATATATATATATATATATATATATATATATATATATATATATATATATATATTAATCTAATTAATTTTCCTTAATATTTATGATACTATGAATTTGTTTATCATTAGGTTTTTGCGTGTATTAAAAAGTTACGTCCGTAATAAAGCACGCCTAGAAGGTTCTATAGCAGAAGGTTATGTGGCTAAAGAGTGTATGTTGTTTTGTGCCAAATATTTGACATACATGAATCTAGATTGAATCTACCAGAAAGATACATGGATTACTCATGCGATGACTATAATGGATTATCGGTGTTTGAAAATAATAGTAGACCTATTTGTGGAGAATCTTGGGAGAATATGAGTGTATATCAAATACAACAAGCTCATTTTTATATATTGCAAAATTGTGAAGAAATCAGACCTTGGATAGAGTAATTTTCTTTATCGTCATATTTTTTATTTATATTTGTTATATTTGGTATGATTTATAATATTTCCTATGTTATAATGTTTAATAATTTACAGGGAGTACATGAATATATTAAGAAATGAAAATAGTAGAAATGTGGACAAAAGACACAAAGACCAATTTAATAAGTGGTTTGAAAAAGAGGTATACTAAAATAAGAGTTTTTTATATTCATTTGTATAAATATAAATGTTATAACATATATCATATTCAAATGTAGGTTATACAACTACAAAAATTGGGTGATAAGAGGATTACTAGTCAACTGGTAGCATTAACAAGAGGTCCAGATTGTCAAGTATGCAATCATAAGGGGTATTTTTTGAATGGTTTCAAATTTCGTACAAAAGATAGTGAGATACTTTTAAAAACTCAAAATAGTGGTGTGATAGTAAGAGGAGATGAGTTGACAGGACATATTGATTATTATGGCGTGATGCAAAAAATCTCAGAAGTAAGATATATGAATTGAAATTTTAATGTGATTGGTTTGAATCTCCGTCTCAAGGCTGAACTCAAGGCTGGGGATATAAAAAAGATGAATATGGGTTTTTCAGTGTTGCTATTACAAGGTTATTTTATATAAATGATCCATATATCTTAGGTGTCGTAACCCGAAATTTGACCTTCCCTTTTGCCTTTTTGTATAAAATATGCATTCGCATCGCTGGCATACGCATTCACACTTTTTATCTGTGGTTTTGTTGCAGGAATATTCAGGTTTTCTAAGCCCGATTAAGTACATCCTCACAAGTGTTCTATCGGAGTAATGCGTGTTGTACTAGAAGTTTGTTCTAACATGCATTAGTCAATATTGCTAGGTTTGTTAGCATATTGAATTGGGCCATGCTTGTAAGCCCAATTGTTTAAGTTAGCTTGTACCCTAAGTTAGCTTGTAATGGGGAATTGTTAAAAAGCCCATTAGGTTAGTGTGTTAGTTTTCTTATAAATAGCATGCTAGTCTCTCATCTTGTATAAGGAAAAATAGGAAGATAAAATCCTAATTCAAGTGAGAGAGATTATATTGTTATTCTTTATTACTTGTAATCTTGTTTGCAAGAGAAAGGAAAGAATAACAGTTTATAGCCAAAATTGTGTGACAAAACCTTATTAGGTTGAGAGAGGTTAATTGTTGGTATTCACTTGTAATCTTTGATCCCTATTGAGAAAGTGAATAGTAAAATAGATTTAACCAATTTTCTATTCTTCTTACTCTTTTCTCTTCCTTTGTGAACCCTAATAAGGTTTCGTTTGTTTGTTCAAGTTTTTCCCTTCTTTTCTACCCTTGTGGATTTCTTGGTGTTCAAGAAACCAAATATACTTTGTTATTCCGGTATCGTTTTTCACAACAAATTGGTCCGGTGAGCTGGAGAAGATGCCTTCAACAAAGTATGAGATTGAAAAGTTCACCGGTGTGAACGATTTCGGTCTGTGGCGCTTGAAGATGAAAGCCCTACTGGTTCACTGGGGTTGTTTGTAAGCGTTGAAGGGAGCGGCAGCCATGAACATTGCATTAACGGAAACTGAAAAGACATTGCCTACTTGCAAGTTTTTCCACTGTATGCAGTTGATAAAGCTGCATGAAGAAAGCTAGTTTGTTCCTTGATGTTATGGAGTTTGTTCCAAGGTGGAGATTTGTGAGATATTAGATCAAACTCTAGTATGGTCGAAGGGTAGCTTCTGGTTCGACAGGAATTAAGCATGAGGTCGAAGTTTGTTCGCATGTGTTCTATCAGAGTAATGCGTGTTATAGTCGAAGTTTGTTCTAACATGCATTAGTCAATATTGATAGGTTTCTTAGCATATTGAATTGGCCCTTGCTTGTAAGCCCAATTGTTTAAGTTAGCTTGTAATGGGTAATTGTTAAAAAATCCCATTAGGTAAGTGTATTAGTTTTCTTATAAATAGCATGCTAGTCTCTCATCTTGTATAAGGAAAAATAGGAAGATAAAATCCTAATTCAAGTGAGAGAGGTTATTTTGTTATTCTTTATTACTTGTAATCTTGTTTGAAAGAGAAAGGAAAGAATAGTAGTTTATAACCAAATTTGTGTGACAAAACCTTATTAGGTTGAGAGAGGTTAATTGTTGGTATTCACTTGTAATCTTTGAACCCTATTGAGAAAGTGAATAGTAAAACAGATTTAACCAATTCTCTATTCTTCTTACTCTTTTCACTTCCTTAGTGAACCCTACACTACTACGAAAAACCCATTTAACGACGCCAGGTTTACCACGGATTCGTATTCCAACGTTGTAATACGTTAAAAAATTTATAACGCCATATTTAACGACGGTTGTATTAAAGAACCGTTGTAATATAAGCTGTGTAACAAGCTTCGATTCCCAGCTACTACATTTTTTTTCCATATTTTTACATTTTAAACACGGTTGTATTAAAACACCGTTGTAATACATGTAACAAGCTTCGATTCCCAGCAACTATATTTTTTGTCATGTTTTTGTATTTTAAACATATATTTTATTTCTTTTGTTAGTGTTTTTAAGTGCAAGAGAATAGTATATATAACTTTAAAAATAAAACTGTAAGAGATGAGCATATATAAAATAACATTTTATTAAGATTACATTGATAAACATATTACATATATTAATCAATGTCAGAGCCCATTGCTGCAAATGCATCTTCATAATCCAGACATCTCTCCTCACACCCCTCATCGGAATCATAATAAACTGTTCTCCTTTTCTTCTTTATCTTTTTCTTCTTCAGCTTCTTCTTCTTCTTCTTCTTCTTATCCTTCCTCACCCTTAAGGCATCCCTGGCCGCCGGTTGGACCTCCTCTATTGGCGCCTGACATTCCTCATTGGTGATTCTAGGATTCTCATTTGTAGAACTCATTGTTACGAAGAATATATTATGAAGAAATGTAAAGTTGTCTATTTATAGATGAGGTTGAAGATGAAAAGTCTGATAGTTTAATGCTTGCAATGATGATAACTTGTAAATGGTTGATATTCTGGAACGATACTTTTTGAAAAACGAAGAAAATTTTAAATCATTATGGCCATAGTGTTCTCTACTCCGGGAAGAGCAAGGGTTATAATATTACAACGGTTAGTAATAATAGCCGTAGCGATACCCCTTATAATATTACAACATTTTTCTATTTTACGTAATTATAGAAAAATGTTGTTGCCTGGAGTCGAACCTTGTACCAATTAGAAGAGTTATCGCTACGGTTAATATAACTAACCGTTGTGATATTATTAAAATAATATATATACTTATCATTACGGTTATTTTAGAAAACCATTGTGAAAGATTTACCTATATAAAGGAATTAATTTTCTATTTTTGACAGTAGCGCCGTTTCCTTCACAGCGAAACCCTAGCACCCATTTTTGGCAGCAAACTTCATCTTTTTATAGAATCCGCGAAAAGAAATACAAGAAGTATGAAGCTTTTGATTTAAGCTTCTTCCTCCTTTTATTTCTTCTTGCAGAATCTAAAACTAGATGAACATGGTGATGATGCTGGCGGTAGCAAGCATATTGTACATATTGTTTATGGAAAATAAGGTAGTCTTCTACTTCAATCTTTTTGTTAGATAGTTCCCATTATCTTGTTTGCTTCATGTTGTTTTTGTTGATTATTCTCATTTTGTGCAGATTCGACTTCAATGCTTCACAAGCAAGGTGAACTTCATTGTAATGGTACAGTCCCACTTCTTAGGATTTTGTTTCAACTTTTGGTTGTTTTGTTTTAAATACTAACTAATTTTCTTCATTGCTTCCCACTTCTTAGGGTTTGTTTCACATGGTGATGATGATGGTGGTACATATATATGTGAATTCATTCTGATAAGGTACATATATATGAATTCATTCTGATATTGTATATGAAATTTAGTTTATTATATACTATGTATATTGTTTGTTTCACTATCCTTTTATTGAAAATGCAATCAGTTAAATTGATATAGAACATTAGTTTATTATATATATACTATGTATATTGTATATAGTTAAATTGAATACTAACTAATTTTCTTCACTGCTTTTCACTTCTTAGGGTTTATTTCACATGGTGATGATGATGGTGGTACATACATATGAATTCATTCTGATAAGGTACATATATATGAATTCATTCTGATATTGTATATGAAATTTAGTTTATTATATACTATGTATATTGTTTGTTTCACTATCCTTTTATTGAAAATGCAATGAGTTAAATTGATGTAGAACCATATAATCTAAAAATTAGGATGTATTTGAAAACCAACCTTTATCATGTCAATGTTTTCCGAATTGCATCCATTTCATTCAGCACATTTAATGTTCCTTAACATAAAATTTATGGTCCAATGGTCCGTTTGCTTCAATTCATCGATATCTTTTATTATAGTTTACCTCATCGTCGTCACTAATCGCCGTGGTTGTTAAGATCATGATCATTGTTATGATGATAAAATCGTGATGATTTTTGGTGATGATGAGGTAAACTATAATAAAAGATATCGATGGATTGAAGGAAACCGACCATTGAACCATAAATTTTATGTTAAGGAACATAAAATGTGTGGAATGAAATGGATTTAATTCGAAAAACAGTGGTGTGTTTCAGTTGGTTTTCAAGAACAGTTTAATTTTCAGATTATACAGTTTTTTACCAATTTTAATGGTTGTATTTCTTTAATTAGGTGTATGGTAAAACAAGAAATATACATTTGTATTTAATAAACTAAGGGTACATTCCACAACGGTTGAGACACATAACCGTTGTGATATTTAATATATATGACAACGGTTGATACTCATAACCGTTGTGATAGTTAATTGATATTACAACGGTTGAAATACTTAACCGTTGCAATATATCGCGCACTTCCAGAATACAACAACGGTTTCCAGACCGTTGTAGAAACGACGAACTTACAACAACAATCTACATAACAACGCCTTCGCCCGCGTCATTATATGTCATTCCCAACCTTTGCTAAATGGGTTTTTCGTAGTAGTGCTAATAGGGTTTCGTTTGTTTGTTCAAGTTTTTCCCTTCTTTTCTACCCTTGTGGATTTCTAGGTGTTCAAGAAATTAAATATACTTTGTTATTCCGGTATCGTTTTTCACAACAGTAATTAAGAAAAGAAGAATATAAAATCAAAGGAGGACAACCATGGAGGTCTAGCTTAGAGAAGCATAGATTGCTATTAGGTTTAACTTAGGTTCTCTCATTGGCTTGAGGTTCTCTCATTAGCTTAGATTTAGCTTAGATTCTCTCGGTGAGATCAAACTAATTATAAATTCTCTTAAAACAAATATTAAGTTAATGCTTTCCAAATTTTAGAATTCATCAAAATTAGTATCGAATAATGTAGGTTTCGCCAACTGTGAGGTTCATGTTTTATATTAATAAGATGCAATGGGATAAATGTAATATTCAATTGCTAAAACTCGGGTTTAACTTAACTAAACTAATTATAATAAGATTATATGAGTTTAGAAGCAAGAGTTTGGAATAACCCATATGATGGATTAGAATAAGGAGTTATTCACCCAAGTCATAATAGTTGAAAATTGTATTAGATACGATTTGAAGGAGTTTCTACCTAAATAACTAATTTTGTGTAATCAGCCCACAACTGACTTGAAACAAAGTGAAATATGGGTCTTGATCCACTAGAAAATCTTATTACGTAACTATTCTTTGATTTTTACTATTTGGAGTAATGTGATTAAGTTAGATATGAAGGGCTCTTTTTTCATTTGTAATATTAAGGAGTGTGTGGATACTAATTTGTGTTTTAATTTTTGTATTAGTGGAGATCTGTCGTGAACGGAACTTTGGGCAACCTTTTTCCATGCACTTTGAATGTGGAGGAATAAGAAACAACATGATGAGAATTTTTTGAGACCTAGAATTCTGTGGCAACATGTTACTAAAGTTGCTCATGAGTATTTTTTGGTAGCAGAGCTGCATGCTAGTAAGATGGAGTTGCCTCGAGAAGTTAAGCAAATAAGGTGGACTCCTCCTCCTTCGGGTTGGGTGAAATTGAACACAGATGGAGCTAGTAAGAATGACTTTATAGTTGGATGTGGTGGTCTTTTAAGAGGTTGTACGAGTGAGTGGCTTGGAGGCTTCCCAAGATATTTGGGTTCTTGTAGTGCATATATTTCTGAACTTTAAGGTATGCTAGAAGGATTAAAATTAACAAAGTGGTTGTTCAAAACATTTGAACTGGGTAGTATAATCGGAATGCGATTGATACAACAAATTCAACTGCTGCTCAAACTGAATTTGGATGTGCGAATTTTTCATATTTATCGTGAGTCGAATACTTGTGCAGTTGTACTTGCCAACATGGAATGTGATCTAGGTACTAACTTGATGCTTTATGAGCGAGTTCTTGCGCGAATTTCTCTTTTTTTTTATTAGCTGATAATTTAGAAGTCTCTAGGTTAATTGCTATATAAGTTTTTATCTTTGAACTTCGACCCTCTTTTCTTAAATAAAAAAAAGAGATTAGTTTTTAAACTTAATTAGACAACAAGGAAGTAACTAAATTAATTTATAGTTTGATGGAGGTATCTTTCTCAGAATATAAAGAAAAAATGTTCTGGGCATCTTTGTTTACTATCCAATCGTTATGGTGACTTATCCTGAATTTTTAAAATGTGATTATGTTTTATAATTATTGTTTGAAATGAAAATCTTATTTACATAGAAACCATACAAAAGAAACCTTTGGTGAAGCATTTACTATCCAAACCTTCAAAATGCGTCTTTCCGTAAAACCATCTAACTCGTACACAAATCGGTTGTATAAGATGAGTAATTAACGTTCATAACAAAAACTTAATTGAAAATGTCAAAATCAAATTTTGAGCATGAAAATAAGTCCAACAATTAAGAATCAGAACAATTCAATTAATACCTTGAAATGTTCAAATACCAACTAAGATATATTTACAAACTAAGGATATGGTTTCATATACAATTAATTCACACTTTTTTCAAAAGTTAAGAACATTTAGAATGTTTATGCACCACACACTCATAAAAATAACACAAGCAATCACTAATTTTCTTATTTGTACATATAACAATATCAAAGAGACAACATAATGATATTGAAAGAGATAAGGCTACATTACTCAAACTTAAAAAGTTCAAACTTCAAACAATAATATCTTAATATTTGAAAACACCGACATCAAATTAATTCATTCTTCTGTGTTTTTCATCGGCTCTCTTGTGTGTCTCTTCAATCTTATGTTAAACATTCGTTCGAAGAATCTTACAAGCCACTGGAATTTCCCTAGGAAGAACACATTATATCCCAACAGCAACCCAATTATTGCCCCACATACATATCCGGTTACGACTGCTTTCCATCCAAATCCTGATTCCTCTTTATCTTTTGATGTTGAATGTGGTGGTTGATCTTCGTCGTTTATGCATGATTTAGACAAGGGGAATCCACACAACATTGTATTTCCTTCATATGAACCAATTCCAAATGTATTAAATTGTTGACCTGTAGGTATGGTTCCTTCCAAGTGGTTTTCTGAAAGGTTTAAGATTGAGAGAAAAGTCAAATTTGTCAAAGTTGTAGGAATTTCACCTATCAATTGGTTTCTTGAGAGATCCAACCACTCCAAATTTCTCAAATTACTCAAAGATTGAGGAATATTACCAGTGATTTCATTGTTTGAAAGGTTGAGACCTTTGAGAGAAACTAATTCTCCAATGACATGAGGAATTTCTCCTTCAAACATGTTGTTTGATAAATCAATTGTTGTGAAAGTCGTCAATATCCTCGTTAGCTCCATAGAAAAACCTTTCATTACAACCTCGATCGAATCATGATAGTATCGGTCAATATCCTCATTACCCATGTATTGCAAACCAGTTTTGTTGTCATTCGAATTTATCATTCCTTGAAAGTTCTTGATGCATGATGTTGGCAAGGGTCCACTTAAATTGTTATGAGATATGTCAAAAATTCTCAACTTAGAGAATGAATGCTCAGTGCTAGAACATGTGATTTTACCATGAAGTTTATTTGATCGTAGACTGAGTACTTGTAATTCTTGTAGAGTTTCAAGCCAATTTGGAAATGCATCTTCTATGTTGTTATCTCCAAGGTCCAAAATTTCAAGTTTTGAGCAGCGAGCCAAAGAGTGTGGCAGTGGTCCTTCTAATTGATTGCCATTCAACTTTATTGTCTCAAAATAATTTCCTTCAGAAAAGTTTCTAGGAATGCTTCCATGGAGTTTGTTCATTTGGATATCCAATATAGAAAGATAAGGAAATGTTCCGAGGCATTGTGGTATTTTGCCTGTTAAATTGTTGTGAGCCAAATTTAGCACCATCAGGGAACTTGCATTGCACAATGACAAAGCAATGTCTCCTGTGAAGTTGTTATTTGAGAGTAAAAAGTATTGAATGCCATATGGTGGAATTGGAAGCCCTCCTTGAAACTTGTTGAAACTAAGATCAATGTGTTGAATGTTCTTCCACGAGCTTAAGAGATGGCTTTGAAACCACTTGGAAATTTTCCCATGAATGTTGTTATTAGAGAGATCTAATACTTCTAAATTTGGTAGTGGTGCTATGAATTTAGGAAAAGGATTACTATTAGTTGATGATAAATATTGAAAGTGAGGTGGGAGGGTTTTAGCTTTGCTATCAATGTTAATAGAAAGAGCACTATTGTGCGAAAGATTGAGAAAATATAGATTTTTAAATGTTACAAATTGGTGAAAATGCACAACCCCACTCAAGTTTGTTGATGACAAACTTAAATAAGTAAGATTTTGGAGTTTAAATATTGAATTTGGAAAATGACCATGTAAGTTGTTATTAGAGAGAAACAAATATTCCAAAGAATGAGTTGAAAAGTCACCTATGAACCCTGTGAGGTGATTGTCACCGAGGTGCAAGTCTAACAAAGAAGGCAAATAATAACACCAATGTGGAATTGTTCCATTTAACATGTTATATCCTAAACCCACAATTCTCAATTTTGAATAATTTGTGATTTTACTTGGAATTGGGCCAATTAGTTTATTACCGAAAAGTATTAAACATTCTAATTTGATTAAATTTTCAAAAACATTTGGAATGTTGCCGCTAAATTTATTAAATCCAAGATTTAAGAAAGTGAGGTTTGTAAGTTTTGAAAGTAATGATGGGATCTCACCCTCTAAATTGTTGAAAGCAAGGTTCAACTCTGTAAGTTGAGTGAGGTTCCACAAAGATGGAGGAACCATTCCATTAAAATTGCAGTATCGAAGGGCTAAGTGAGTAAGAGACATCAACTGACCTATGGAATAAGGAATTTCACCTGAGAAAGAAGATTGGGAGATGTCCATGTACCTAAGAGGAGTGCTCCAGTTGGACTTTGGAAGTTGACCACTAAGATATTCATTTAATGACAAATCTAGTTTTTGAAGATTAGGTAGAGAGAGAATGTCACTTGACAAATTTAATGGAATGGTTCCTCCATGTATAGATGAAGTGTTGATAAAAAAAGAGTTCTTGAACTGTAACAATGCAGAGCTCTCACGGGGATTGCATAGTGAGAAAGATTTGGAAGTAAAATGAGTAAGTAGCAATAAGAAGGGAAGAGAAAAATAAGGCAATGTAAAAAGTAAGGATCCCATTTAGCGAAACTTACACTTGCACTCTTTTTTTTCAAGATTCTTTTTTACTTGTTGTTTAAGGATATGTTACCAAATTGATTGTTCTGTGTTTATATAGATGGAGAAGAAGCAAAGAAGTTTGTCTTATTATAGTTGCTTACATAGTGAGTCTTGGTATGCTCTTGTTTTGTAGTAGGGGATGCTTTTCTTCAACCGTATGGAGTACTCTCGTAGGAAGATTTTTTGTGGTTGATAATTGACAACATTTAGTTTTTGTATATATAAAAAAATTAATAAAATAAATAACATTAAAATAATTGACAAAAAAATAAAGTAACAATAAAAATTAATAAATTAAATAACATTAAAATTTAAATTTTTTAATAAGAAAATTGATAAATTAAATAACATTAAAAATTTAATAAATTAAATCACACTTTTTTTTGCTGCAATTTTAGTGAGAATATGATAATTGACAACATTAATTCATATTCGATAGAAATGTTTTGGAGGATAATGAAAATGTATTGACAGTGTAAAAAAGTTTTATACTATTATTCAATGAGAGTATATCACTTTGTCATGTTATAGAAGTAATTTAAAATTTTTAATTTGACTTGGAGGGATACATTGTCGTCATTGATTGATAGTATAAAATTAATTTACATTGTCGGTGCATCATCCATTTTTTTCAATATTTTATATATATTTAAGATTGGAGGTGACCGAAAATAAAAAACATGCATTCTTCCCAAGATGAACACCAAGAAGCCTTTTGAAACCTATTTGTTAAGTAGAAATCACAATGAATAATTTGGTAAAATATAAGTAGATTAAAGAATCGACGTCGATTTTATTAGTGAGAAATACTTAGTTAAGTCCTAGAGAAAAATAATAATACATCTTTTAGAAATATGTACTGGTATAAACAAATCACTCTTTTTGAAAAAGTCATGGTTATCACTCTTTAACTCGGGTTTGAATTGTAGAGTCGTATTTTAATACAAGTCGGTTTTATCTTTCCGTTAAAATTATAACGACATTAGTCCATTATGGATTGAAGCCTTTATTAACTAATAGGGTGTTAAAGTGTATCAAACTACATGCTAATAAATAGATGTGATGAAGAATAAATGCTCAAAGTATCCGAGCATCATCGACAAAGAGGCAAGACCTATCACACCACATCATAAATATCAAAATACGAGCCGACAAAACTAATATTCAAAGTATAGATTATTATTTTTTTTTAATAAGCAAGATTAGTGGTATATATATATTAAGGAATCTCAAGGGGGATTCAACCCATATACAGGCAAGGCCTATTTCTAAAAAAATCAAGGCCTACAAAAATCCAGAGGGGCATTTACCCATGCATAATAATTACAGTTAAGTGCATTTTTGTTTTTTTTACCAATCCACCACCAAGAATAAATGACTATACGATTGGTAATCGTATCTACATCCCAAAACTCGTCTCTGAACATGATGTTGTTCTTAGACTACCATATGACCCAACAAACTATTAACCAAAAACCCATAGCAATACCTACATTAAGAGATTTTTGGATACACCCATTTATCCAACATAGAATATGGTTCGAAATATATCCTACGCAAAATTCCACGACATCCAGCCAAAGGAATATGTATTTTCAAACACGGTTTGATTTGGAGCAGTGAAAGAGGAGATGTTCAGCATTTTCGTCCAATAAAAAACAAAATGGGCAAACCTTTTCATTAATATTCGTAACTATTCCTCTTCGAGCCAAGTTGTCTCGTGTAGGTAATCTATTGAGCATCAGTCTCCAACCGAATCAGCAGCCAAGGTGCGGATTCCTGCCCATCGAGATGTCCAGAAGGGAGTAAGTTCACTGTTTCCAGGTTTATGAGTAATCAATCCATCTTCTTGATTAATCCCACAAAATGAAGATACTTGGATAAGATCTCTCCACCATGTTAACGGAGGAACACGAGACTTGGATACAACAGAGCTATAAAGGTCTTGTAGGTAATTGGGGTACCTGCTATGGATTAATCCTCTCCATAACCTATCCTCCTGAGATAGAATCTTCCAATTCCATTTGAACAATAGAGTTGCATTAAACAATCTTAAATCTTTAACTCCTAACCCGCCTTCTTCAACAGGTTTGCAGACCAAGTTCCACTGGACCCAAGAAATGCCCTTTTTCACCACAGAACCCTTCCACAGGAATCACTTCTGAATGGATGTTAATAACTTAATGACTTTAGTTGGGACTCTGAAGAACGACATATAGTGAATTGGAATATTTGCCAATATATAGTTGATCAGTGTTACTCTGCCTCCCAAAGAGAGAAACCTTCCTTTCCACGAGTTTAACCTTGCGCGAACCTGTAGATGGTTAATTTCGACGCCAGGAAAGTTGTACAAAGGAGATTGGATTTTTAAAGGGATTTTCGACAGGCTGAATTCGACGGAAAGGTGTCATGATGTAGGAAGCTGGTCGAAGATCAGCTCAAGGAAAGTTTTTGCCAAATTCTCCTAAGTACGGAAAATATGTTCGACAAAGGTAGGAATGCTTTCCTTCGACGAAAGTTTTGAAGTTTAGAAGAGATATTTGGTACTCTTCGACAATTCGACAAATGAAGAGACGCAACGTTTCAACGCAAGAGGGAAAATTCAAATTCAAAGGGTTATAACATTTGGCAAAAGACGCGTGGAAAGCTTTAGAAGAAAGAAGCCATGCAGAAGGCCAAGTGGCGAAATCTTAGGAATTTCCCGTTGTTAAGCAGTTATTCCATTTGTATATAAATAGGATAGTTGTTGTAGAATTTTTAGTGTGTGAAAACTAGTACTAAATTCCTGAAAATACTCAAAGTACCCATACGAGAGAAAAGAGTTTGTAATCTGGAAATGTACGTGTGAAACACCATCTTTTCAAGTTTATGCAAATTCAAAGTCTTTTTATAATTCCTTTTACCTTTTTTCAGTCATTTATCTTGTGTTCTTTATTTCATGCAAGTTTTTTTAGTTTTATTCAAACTATCTTTTCGCCAGAAATCATCACTTAGTTCTTTTACCAAACAATCTACACATAAAATACATAACAAAACAAATTAGCAAAGCACCATTATCCTAAGAGTTAGACAGAATTTGGCACATGTGTCCTAGGACTTGTGTGGTTGGTCCTGCAAGTAACCCAGTTTTATAAGAAATTGGTAAACCAGAGGTTGTTCGCCAAAATACACAGTGAACAAATTGGCACGCCCGGTGGGACCAGTGCTAAATTTTAGAATTTTTTACAGAATAACTCTTAGTCAAATAGTTTCTACTGCGTTGTATGAAATTAAGAAGTGGTAAATTAGCCGTAACCGACGTAGAAAGACCTAAAAGAACAAGAGTAAGAAGGATGGCAAGTCAGTCAAATCCAAATCCAAATCCAAATGAAACCATTCCTGTTTCCAACCCTATCCTTTCGACAGGGGGGAACGAAAATTCAAACCCTGTTCTAGAGGAGGCCATGCCTTCGTCAACAGGATCTATACCAGCGGTTTCGCTCTCCCAAAGTATGCCTAGTTCTTCCACAATGGGACATTCAATGCCCATGGGGACGCCTCCTCCTGGAGGACATAATTATAGGCCATTTCAAATGAATTTTTCCATGCCTATTTTTGGTAGAGAACAACCATATGGAATGCCAACTTCAGTGATGGCAAACTTACAAAGTGCACCACCCTTGTATTCTGATGCCATGGTCCATGTGTCTTCGCCACTACAAGGGTCAGGATATGGTGGGAATATGAGTAGATTGAACCAATCCCTACCAAATTTCCAAATGCCAGCAATTACTAATAATTCTGCGCAAGTAATTCGACAACAAATGGACGAAAGTAACCATGATATGGTCCAAATGCTGACTCAACAAATGGGGGCAGTGTTTAATCCGTTAATTCAAAACACTACCCAAACCAACCAATTGTTGGCTGCGCAAATGACACGCATTGCTGACTTTTTTGGCGTTTCTCAAACACAACAAAGGGAACAAGTAATTCAAAACCCAGTAGTGAATGTCGAAGAGGAACCTACAATAAATCAAAGGCTTTTAGAGAATCCTCAGGCAAACCCTAGAAACCAAGAGATAGTGGTCGAACAGCCTCGTATCGAAATCCCTGTTCAACAATAACCTAGGAGGGTAATAGTGCAGAGAGGGCAAGATGCTGATGATGTGCTGCAACAGCAAATGCGATATAATAATTTACCTGCCGAAAACAATCTAGCAACCATGGTCGAAAGGATAATGGCGCAAAATGGGGTAAATTTAGGATTACAAAGGCCTAGTTATGTTTCCCCTTTATCTGATTATGTTCTACAACAAGAATTACCCCCAAGGTGGAAAGTCCCCAAATTTACCAAATTTTCAGGGGACACTAGTGAATCCACCATAGAACATATAGCGCGTTATTTAATCGAAGCGGGAGAAATAGCCCATAATGAAAATTTAAAGATGAAATATTTCCCGAGCTCTTTGACAAAAAATGCATTTACTTGGTTTACATCCTTGCCTGCAAATTCTATATTCACATGGACCCAATTAGAAAGACTGTTCCATGAACAATTTTATATGGGTCAGACTAAGATAAGTTTGAAGGAATTAGCCAGTGTTAAGAGGAAGTTTTCAGAGCCTATAGATGGTTACCTAAATAGATTCAGATTGCTTAAAGCAAGATGTTTCACACAAGTGCCAGAACAAGAGTTAGTCGAAATGGCTGCAGGGGGTCTAGATTATTCTATAAGAAAGAAATTAGACACTCAATATTTGAGAGATATGGCACAACTAGCAGATAGGGTAAGACAAATTGAAAGGCTAAAAGCTGAGAAGTTTAAATCAAATAAAAATAAAAAGGAAAGAGTGGACTATGTGGGAATGTGCCAGGATGATGATAGTGACGAAAATGAACTGATTCTGTTCGACGAGCAAGAAATTGATCTGGCATAACTAAAGTCAGGCCCACCATACGCCTGTAAAGTACTAACTCCGTCGAATGGGAAAAACCCAGTTGAACCTGAAAAGAATGATAGGTTTCCTAAAAGAACTTATACGTTCGACGTCACCAAGTGTGACGAAATTTTCGACTTATTAGTCAAAGATGGTCAATTAATAAAACCAACAGGCGCTAAAGAGCCTCCTATGGACCAACAGAAAAAGAGAGGTTTTTGCAAATACCATAACTTTTTGGGTCATAAAACTTCTCAATGTTTCCTTTTCAGGGATCTTGTTCAGAATGCAATTCATGATGGAAGACTGAAGTTTGGAGACAAATCAAAATAACAGATGAGGATTGACTCAAACCCCATGCAGGTGGTCGAAGCCAATTATGCTGAACCATCCACTGTGAATATGGTGGAAGTCGAAGTAGCCTCTGATGGTAGTTTTGAAATGGTGGAAGCTGCTGAAGGCTTCGACAATAATATCAACATGGTGGAGGTTGCTGATGATCTCCTAGACAAGCCCGAGGAGGAAGAAGTATCCAAGGATGTGGTAGACCAGCCAGTGTTGACCAAGATTACTGAAAATCTTGAGTTAGGAGTTTCGAGTGACTGTATCAACAAAGTTGAGACTACTGAGGGTTTCGACAGAAAGAACAAAGTTGGAGATACTGAAGTCTTCGACAGTCAGAAGAAAGATGAAACTACTAAAGGTTTCAACAACCAGAACGCAGTTGGAATTACTGAAGGTTTCAACAAAGAAGATAACAACAAAATTGTTGAAGATGGAGTGATCTGGGACACTTTAGGGGAGCCCAGTGGAAAATTTGACTATCTTGTAAAATACTCTGCACCCCCAAGTTCTCTTGTCAACATCAAAGAAATCCAGCCAACTGGATGGGGAGATTCCTTTGGAGATGCTGATGAAGGAGCGAATGATAAAGCCTTTATCATCGAAGAAGGAGCTACTGAAAGCTTTAATCATGACGAAGTGGGGACAATGGAAGCTGCTGACGAAATCAACATTGTGACACCAATCAATAAAAACATTACCAGAATCAAGGCAGAGGCTGCTGAAGGTCTTGTGAAGCCTGCTCCTATGGGATCTTGTGTCGAATAATGGAAGACCCGAAAGAAAGATCAGTCAAGCAATGCTGCAAACTCATCTCTAGAGACTTACCCTCAAGGGGAAGCTTCGACAAGGCGAAAGGAAATGCTGAAGAGGAGGCAAGACTGGTCGAAAGAATGAGTAAATTAAGTATCACTGAGGACCAGAATGTGAATGTCAACATGGTGGAAATTTCTCAGAAGCAACAAACAGAAACTGACGAAGAACGCCGTCGAGGAGAGTATCAGAAATTGGCATACCCTAAGGAGGAGGAAAACTTAGTCGAATTCATCCAGAGGTGCCAGAGAAAAAAGGCTGAAGTCATGTTGTGCCCACGTTGTAGTGCGGTGTTCGACAAGAAAGCAGCAAGCAATCTGGAGGGGGTGGAAAAAGCCAAAAGAAGAGGAAACTGGGAGGCAATCCCAGCAGCCAGAAATGGAAGATTCGATCCAAGAAGGAGTGAGCATCACAACCAAGGGTTTGGTGAAGGACGTCACAGAACTTACAAGCCATCTGTCAAAGCTGAGAATGATAAGTGGGTCCAACCAATCAGAGATGCTCAAGGCCAGAAAAGATGGAAGAATTTTGAAGTACAGAGAGGTTCCTCCATGGAAGGAAAAAGAGAGGTCGAAAAACAGAAACCAAGACCATACCCATCAAAGAACTATAAAGGAAAGAATCCAATGTCAAGGTCTCAGTGGAGAAGGTTCGAAAGACAGAAAAGAGCAGAAAAGGAGGCTGCAGAAAAGAACAGAATCAAGAAAAACACTGTTGGCGAAAATAAAGCTGAGTCAAGCAAGAACATGTAGACAATGAACAAAGAAGAGTCTGTTCCAAAAAACAAGCCCTCTCAAAAGGATGAACCAAGCGACATCGTAGAAGCGTCGAAGCCTAACAACAAGATGCCAGAAGATGATGAAGTAACTGATGATTTTAGGTCAGACTCAGAAACATCTTTTGATGTCACATGCAATGTGGTTTCAGTGCTGCCTAGAGACTATGATAGAGTGATAGAGATCGAAGACGAAGAAGATGACGTTGAAGATGATAACATGGGACTCAGACCTGTGTGTTATTATATAATGAACAACGGCTGTGTCGAAGAGCAGAATGCTTTCTTTGAGAGACCAGATGATGCAATGAAGGCACACTTGAAGCCTTTATTCATAAAAGGAAAAGTGGAGAATGTTGGTGTAAATAAGATACTGGTAGATGGTGGAGCTGCTGTGAATTTAATGCCCCATTTCATGATAAAAAAGATTGGCAAAGATGACTCAGATACAAAGCCTCACAACATGGTGTTATCAAATTATGAGGGAAAAGTAGGAAGTACCATGGGAGTGATCCAGGTGAACTTAACTATTGGAACCATAACAAGACCAACAATGTTTATAGTGATAGCTTCAAGGGCGAATTATAACTTGCTACTTGGAAGAGAGTGGATTCATGGGATATGAGCTGTACCATCATCTATGCACCAACGAATAGCCATCTGGAGGCCAGATGGAATTGTCGAGAATATTGAAGCAGATCAAAACTATTTCATGACTGAAGTAAACAACGTGAACAGTCAAAGTTTCGACAAAAACTTGGCTCACATACCCCCTTGCAACCCAGCAGAATTCGACTTAAAAGCAACTGACAACGCCTACTGTTCCATGTACCTTCACCCAACACATGGTTTTCAGTGGGACAAAGAAGTGATTGGCGAACCAAGTCACGTATGGGGAGCTTCTCCTATCGAGCCAACAGGTTGGGGAAGTGAATTTGATGGTTATGATGAGTGAAGCCTCAGCGATCGAAAGAATTACGGCTTATATAGCCGAAAATAAACTCAAAGCGACCCTAGAGGCCGAAGTAAAATATATGGCTGTCGAAGCCAACAAGGAAGATATTGAAGAGCAATGTCCCCAAAGGGGTAATGAAAAAGTGTACGACAACAATCAAACTGGCGAATGGCAGAACCAGAAGATTGACGCCATCTATGATGACGAACCCTTAGGATTCGAAAAGGATCCAGCATCGACTAACATGAAGATGGTGGCACAGGATCCATTAGAAGAAATCAATTTGGGACTGGGGGCAGAAAGAAGGCCAACTTACATCAGCGCCAAGATGGATCCTCAGTTCAAAGTCGAAATAGTCCAACTGCTGAATGAGTACAAAGACTGTTTTGCATGGGATTACGACGAGATGCCAGGATTAGACAGGAGTTTGGTCGAATTGAAGCTGCCAATAATGGAGGGAAAGAAGCCAGTAAAACAGACTCCCAGACGCTTCGCACCAGAAATCCTGTCAAAAATAAAAGAAGAGGTCGAAAGACTTCTGAAATGCAGATTCATCCGCACCACCAGGTATGTCGAATGGATTGCAAACATAGTTCCTGTAATTAAGAAAAATGGCAAGCTGAGGGTATGCATTGATTTTAGAGATTTAAATTCAGCTACCCCTAAGGATGAATATCCTATGCCAGTAGCAGAAATGCTCATAGACTCTGCAGCAGGCCATGAGTATTTGAGTATGCTTGATGGATACTCTGGCTATAATCAAATTTTTATTGCCGAAGAAGACGTTCCTAAAACAGCTTTTCGTTGCCCTGGAGCAATAGGAACCTATGAATAGGTAGTAATGCCCTTTGGTTTAAAAAATGCTGGAGCAACTTATCAAAGAGCCATGAATTCAATTTTTCACGATTTTATAGACACTTTTATGCAAATATACATTGATGATATTGTGGTTAAGTCCGTTTCAGGAACAAGTCATATAGACCATCTTCGACAGTCCTTTGAAAAGATGAGGAAGTTTGGTTTAAAAATGAATCCCCTTAAATGTGCTTTTGGTGTGCAGGTGGGTGATTTCTTAGGTTTTGTGGTCCACAAGAAAGGGATCGAAATAAATGAAAACAAAGCCAAAGCCATAATGGAAGCGAAAGCGCCATCGACAAAGAAAGGATTGCAGTCTCTACTAGGGAAAATCAACTTTCTCAGAAGGTTCATCTCCAACCTTAGTGGGAAGACTCAAGCTTTTTCACCTCTACTTCGACTAAAGAAAGAGGATTTCACATGGGGGCAAGAACAACAAGATGCCTTCGACAAGCTCAAAGAGTATCTGGCCAGTCCTCCAGTTTTGATGTCTCCTTGTAGAAAAAGAAGTATGAGGTTGTACATTTCAGCGTCAGACAAAACTTTGGGGAGCATGCTGTGTCAAGAAGATGAAAATGGTGTCGAAAGGGCCATTTATTATCTCAGCAGAGTCCTAAATGATGCTGAAACTAGATATAGTATGATAGAAAATTTATGTTTGTGTGTATATTTCTCTTGTACAAAGTTAAAGCACTACATAAAACCTGTTGATGTATATGTATCTTCTCATTTCGACGTAATAAAGTATATGTTATCTAAATCTATTTTACATAGTCGAATTGGGAAATGGGCGTTGGCATTAACAGAATATTCCTTAAAATATTTGCCTTTAAAGGTTGTTAAGGGACAAGTGGTTGCTGATTTCATAGCTGACCACTCAATAAATGAAAATGAAGTAAAATATGTCGAATTAGAATCATGGAAATTATATTTCGACGGTTCCAGTCACAAGAATGGAACTGGTGTTGGAATGTTAATTATTTCTCCTGAAAAAATTCCAACAAAATTCAAGTACAAAGTCGAAGGCTTATGTTCGAATAATGAAGCAGAATATGAAGCTTTGATTGCTGGACTTGAAATATTGTTGGAATTGGGGGCAACAAGAGTCAAAATAATGGGTGACTCTGAATTGGTGATAAAACAATTAACAAAAGAGTATAAATGTGTCAAAGAGAATCTGATTATGTACTTCGTAATAGCTAACAGGCTTCTCAGAAAATTCGACAATGTGGCCATTAGGCATATTCCTAGATTGGAGAATCAAGAAGCAAATGATCTGGCTCAACTTGCGTCAGGTTACAAAGTGTCGAAGGAAAATTTGCAGAAAGCTATTGAAGTAAGGGGAAGAGTTATATCCACCAAATTGGCTCCTTCAGATTTGGAGGCAATAAAATTAGGTTATAGGGATGAGGAAAATTTCGAAATTTTCAATATAGATGATTCAGAAATGGGAGATTGGAGAAAACCTATCAAGAATTATCTACAAGACCCAAATCAGAAAGTCGAAAGAAAGGTAAAGTACAGAGCTTTAAGTTATGTACTTTTTGGAAATGAATTATTTAAAAAGAATGCAGAAGGAGTCTTGCTGAAATGTTTGAGCGAAGATGAAGCTTACATAGCTTTGTCGAACGTGCATAGTGGTGCATGTGGCGCACACCAAGCAGGCCACAAAATGAAATGGTTATTATTTAGACAAGGAATGTACTGGCCAACAATGTTGAAAGATTGTGTCGAATTTGCAAAAGGTTGTCAAGAATGCCAAATGCACGCAGGTATACCACATGTTCCTGCAAGTGAGTTGCATTCAATTATAAAACCTTGGCCATTCAGAGGTTGGGCTTTGGATTTAATTGGTGAAATTCGACCAGCTTCTTCAAAGGGGCAAAGGTACATTTTAGTTGGAATAGATTATTTCACTAAATGGATTGAAGCTATACCATTGGTAAATGTGGATCAAGAGACAGTTATAGAGTTCATCCAAAAGCATATAATTTATAGATTTGGGATACCAGAAACAATAACTACTGATCAAGGGTCTATGTTTACTGGGAAAAACATGCAAATGTTTGCAAAAGAAACAGGTTTTAAACTCTTAACTTCGACACCTTATTATGCCCAGGCAAATGGACAAGTCGAAGCAGCAAATAAGGTTGTGATTAGTTTGATAAAAAAGCATGTGGGTAGAAAACCTAGAAACTGGCATAAAACTTTGGATCAAAGTTTATGGGCTTGTCGAACATCTCCCAAAGAAGCAACGAATTCTACTCCATTCAAATTAACTTATGGACATGATGCAGTACTACCGGTCGAAATTTATTTGCAGTCAATACGAGTTCAAAGGCATCATGAAATTCCATCAGAAATATATTGGAGCATGATGATGGATGACCTAGTTGATTTGGATGAAGAAAGATTGCGTGCATTAGATCTAATAAAGAGGCAAAAAGAAAGAGTCGAAAAGTTTTACAATAAGAAAGTGAAATTTAAGACCTTTGCAGTGGGGGATCTTGTTTGGAAAGTAATTCTTCCTATGGATCGAAAAAATAGATTAATGGGAAAATGGTCTCCTAAGTGGGAAGGACCCTTCCAAATTTTAAAGGTTTTTTCAAATGGCGCGTATGAGGTCGAAGAGATAGATAAATATGAAAGAATACTGAAAATAAATGGCAAGTATTTAAAAAAATATAAGCCAACGTTGCAAGAAATTAAAATAGCAGTCGAATAAGTATGACGGATTAAGAAATCTTCTCGCCAAATAATACAAATTCATTGTCATTACAAAAAGGCTTAAAAAAGCCAAACAAAAAATTACAATTGCTCAAATAGGGAAAGATGTCTTCAACTTTTCAAATTTTGACCGTTGGATTTGAAGGCGTCGTTCACAAAGCGCTTTGCTTTTCAAAATCTCCTCAAGCTCCTCACCAAGCTTACGGGCCCTGTCAACATGATGAACACCAACTTCCAGCTCTTTGCGAATCTCCTCTTGGTTATTCTGCTGCAATTCTTTTTGACGTTTTTCTGCCTGCGAAATTTTGCCTTGAAGGGTAGCAATTTGTTTTTTCCACTTTTTGATGTTTTCGCCACACAAATCTGCTTCCTGTTTGTTTTGCTCAGACACTTGCTCCAGTTCAGTTACCTTGCTAGACGAATTCGACGCAGCTTCCCATTCAGCAAGTTGGGTTTCTGTTTTGTTTTCAAACTTCTTGGAGTGCTCTCGAAGTCGATTGAAGTCGGTTACCACAAGATCTATCAAGGTAGTAAGGTCCAGTACCACATCAGTGACTTCAGGAGGAGCCTCCAGGACATTGACTTGCTTTAGGATTTTCTTCAGTTCAAAATGAGCAGAGGAATCATCCTCCAAAAGCTGAAACAAGTCGATATCAAGGATCTTCTGTCGAATGTTCGCCAGCGATTTGTCCATTGACTTTGCATCAGAAGTGGTTCTTGAAGTGGTCGAACTACTGATAGTAGTGTCAGCAAAGTTGTAGCGGGAACTAAGCATGGTCTTTAAATACTCAAAAGGCCTTTGTACCTTCATACTTTCTAGCTCCTCATGAGAAAATTGGGTCGAAGTCGTCCCGGTCGAAGCAGCTTTAGTTGTTTCACCTAGATTTTCTTCGACGTTCTCTACCTCTTCGTTAGTATCAGCAACAGGAGTGGGCGGCCTTTCACGTTCCTCTTCTTTTTCTTCTTCTGCGTCACTGGCAGTTTCCTCATCTTTCTCTTCATCAACAAATGCTGAATGAGGGGGAGATTGATCTTCAGCTTCAGTCCTTGTGACAGCCGCTGCAGTGGGCATCTCAGTATCCCCACCAGTTTCGACAAGGCCTTGAGTTTCAGGACCAGATGATTCTTCTACTGTTGTCTGAATTCGTATAGAAATGGCAGCAGGTTGATTTACTTCAGTGGCTGATTCTCTTGCTGAATTCTTGGGAGAGGACTTGGAGGCACTGGCTGGATTGTAAGTAGGATCACTACTGGTCTTAGGAGGAACTTGGACCATAGGGTGTCCATGAGTGTCGACAAGCACCTGAAGAATAAAAAGGTCAAAGAAGGGAATACAGGCAGAATAGTTTGTAACGTCGAAAGAAAAAAATCATACCTTCGGAATTTTGGTCTTCAAACTAGAACTCTCGCTCTCCGTTGGAATAGGAGTGATTTTTTCACCTGTTTCTTTCAACAGAATTTTCTCTAAAACCTTGGGAGTAGGAGGTTTTTGTGAGAGAGTTTTGGTTGGTTTTTTCTTCTTCTTTGTGGGTTTCACTTGATCTGGTGATTCATCACCATCATCAGTTTCATCAATCTTAACTTCTTTTGTTTTCCTTTTCTTGGGTGTTGATGGGGGTATTCGACTGCCCTGTGAAGCAAAGAAAATTTCATTAGTTAATTCAAGAAAATAAAGCAGTTGGTGAACTATAAAAAAGAAATTAAGTTGATACCTTCGCCAAGGGTGTCTTGGCGATGTCTTTCTGAGGCTCTGCCTCTCCTGCGGTGGACGCTTCGACTGTGGCAGTTTTCTTGATTTGAATTTTTATAGCTAGAAAGAAAACAGGAAAAGAATAAGGTATAAAACATATGTCGAAATAAATAAAAGTAAGATTAGACTGCTTCCCATTTTCCACACCTTCATATATAGGAGTTTCCACGCGAACGTGTTCTAGGCCAATATGAAGGTGGCCTTTGAAATTGTCCAGGGTGTACTTAGTCGGAACCACTCGCTTGGCACGTTTTTGGTTGTCTTGGTGAAGAACTTTTAAAGACTCCCCACAAATAAACCAATCTGGGAATGGAGGGCTAAAACCCACGCCAAATTCAGCAGATGGCAAAGGGGGAAACTTTGGGGGATAATAGCTGTATGCCAAATCATAACGTATTTCTGGACGAACGTATGAAGGCAACACCAGCTTATCCAATTTTTCTGTAAATTTCTGTTTCAAAGTAACTGCTGCTTCGCGTATGGTTCGACTAAGATCATCAGGCCTGTAGGCAGTTTCAAAGTATTTCTGGAAAGCTTGGATTTCTTTGATGTGTCGAGAAATACCTTTCTTGGTTCGGTCCTGCACAAGGGCGAAAGGTTTAGTTAGTTGAGTGTTGAAAGATTCCACATTAAACATGTGAGGCTCATAGTAAGCCCTCCACCATTCATCAAATTCCTGAGTGCAAAGGTAGTTTGGTCTAAAGACCACTGGTTGGATTTCGACCAGGTTCGAGTACTTCGCCAGCAACTCAGCACATTTGTCTTCAGTATGGGTCATGTTGTAATGGATCAGAGAGCCTTTCTTGGAAAAAAAAGGGGTTTTGGTACTACCTGTATCAGTCCAAATTGTCGAGAAACCAGGTTGGGCTGATAATTGACAAGAGAAACTTTGGTTTTTGCAGTACCAAGTCTAGACACCAAGAGTCTTGGAGTAAGGAAGGATTCCCAGACATTGAGGAATTCGTCTTCCAGTAATTTCGACTCCTGAGGAAGTTGCCTGGTGAACCAGGAGGGTCCAATTTTCCTTTCAGCGAAAGGGGCCATGGTGGGTGTGAAACTATAACGTTTCGCAAACATCATAACATAGCTGGGAAAGGATTGTCGAAAACTCAGGCCTTCGTCGAGAGGTGTCAGCTGCGCCAAACGAAGACCTTCGACGCGTTTGTCCCCTAGAACAGCTGGGTCTACCTTGGATTTGTTGGGAAGAGAAGCCTCGAAAGTGGCATTAAGCCACAATTGCAAAAGCCACAAGGGCCCTGATAGCAGCAGAGTCTTCTTCTCCTTGATGTTCTTTAGAATGGGGACTCCTTCGCCAAGGGACTCATACAAATTCGCCAGGATCATTTCGTTGAGACATAGCTGGTGACCCGCATGAAGCTGATTCGCCATAACAATGTAGCGTTTTGCTACCTGGAGAGATTTGAAACAAAAAACGCACCTCGACAGCCAAAGTGCCAAGAAAGCTACATGTTCTTGGTCAGAGACTTCCTCGGTTTCTTTATCATGGTAATTAGCAATATAGGCTATGAAGGTAGCCTTGTTGGTGTCAAAACCAATAGAGTGGTCAACAAGCAAATTGGGATCGTAATCAACTCCTAAGGGACTTAGCCCAGTGATAGCAGCTATGTCGAAAAGTGTAGGAGTGATCATCCCACAGGGAATATGGAAATTATTATAAGTGCTATCCCAGAAATACAAAGAGGCCAAAAGCATGGAAGGGCAATATCCTGGCCCCACTTTCGACAACTGAATAAGGTCATAAATTCCCATGGTTTTCCAGTCTTTGCTCTTAACTTTTTCTATTTTCTCCAACCAAGCTAAATAATCAGAGGGATCCTTCGACAGAGGGCAGGACCTAAAAATTCTATAATTATTCATATATTCTAGGTTTATTACTTCGTCAGAGGGAGTCCCTTGACCGTCTATTTGAGATTTTTCATCTATGATTTTCGCTTTCTCTGTCCTAGGTCTAACACCATTCGCTATGGGTTTGTAGCGATGGTAAGTTGGGAAAAATTCTCGCACTTTGACTGAATCTAGTTTTAAGTCAGGTAGAGGTCCTAGAAATGCATAAGATTTTCCAGAAATTAAAATAGGGATAAGTACCTGAGATTGGTAAATGGAGGTTTTTTCCCTTTCATTAGGAGGTTCTGGAACATATTCGTGATTCCCCACCATTTTGGGACCAAGGATCCTCTCCACCGGTGCTAAAGTGCTGGACTTCCGAGGGTCTTTTCTGGTGATCTTTCGAGAAGTAGAGGATGCCATTGTTAGTTGCAGAGAAAGTGGAAATGAAGAAGATGAAGTTTTAGAAGAACTTTGGAAGAAGAAATAAAGAAGGTGAAGTTTACGTGAAAAGAAAGAAAAAAGAAATGAGGTTTTTTCAACTTATATATAGGCTGAAAAAAGAAGCGGTTGATATTCTGAAAAGAGAAGTGGAAAAGGTAATGGGGCACGTGGCGCGTGTGAAGTGGAGATCACAGGCGGTGGCAGTTAAGAGTTTGACCCACGATGTGATAGGAGTAGAGTAGGGATGATGAAATCTCAAAAACGTGGGCTGAAACGACGTTTTGGAAAAAGTCCAATGATGATTCTGACATCTCTAATGTCTAAATCATGAGAACAGTCACCAGTCGAATGGTCTATGACGTCGAAAAACAGTGGCAAAAAATGTTTTTTTCCTAAGTCGAAAACACATTTTTTGGGGGGCAATTTGTAGATGGTTAATTTCGACGCCAGGAAAGTTGTACAAAGGAGATTGGATTTTTAAAGGGATTTTCGACAGGCTGAATTCGACGGAAAGGTGTCATGATGTAGGAAGCTGGTCGAAGATCAGCTCAAGGAAAGTTTTTGCCAAATTCTCCTAAGTACGGAAAATATGTTCGACAAAGGTAGGAATGCTTTCCTTCGACGAAAGTTTTGAAGTTTAGAAGAGATATTTGGTACTCTTCGACAATTCGACAAATGAAGAGACGCAACGTTTCAACGCAAGAGGGAAAATTCAAATTCAAAGGGTTATAACATTTGGCAAAAGACGCGTGGAAAGCTTTAGAAGAAAGAAGCCATGCAGAAGGCCAAGTTGCGAAATCTTAGGATTTTCCCGTTGTTAAGCAGGTATTCCATTTGTATATAAATAGGATAGTTGTTGTAGAATTTTTAGTGTGTGAAAACTTGTACTAAATTCCTGAAAATACTCAAAGTACCCATACGAGAGAAAATAGTTTGTAATCTGGAAATGTACGTGTGAAACACCATCTTTTCAAGTTTATGCAAATTCAAAGTCTTTTTATAATTCTTTTTACCTTTTTTCAGTCATTTATCTTGTGTTTTTATTTCATGCAAGTTTTTTTAGTTTTATTCAAACTATCTTTTCGCCAGAAATCATCACTTAGTTCTTTAACCAAACAATCTACACATAAAAGACATAACAAAACAAATTACCAAACAATCTAAAAGTTAGACAGAATTTGGCACATGTGTCCTAGGACTTGTGTGGTTGGTCCAGCAAGTAACCCAGTTTTATAAGAAATTGGTAAACCAGAGGTTGTTCGCCAAAATACACAGCGAACAGAACCATATTAATCAAAGGTTTCCAAAAGGAAACCAATCTATGGTTGCCACCTATTGGAATGCCGAGGAACTTAAATGGGCAGGCTGAGACTTTGCAAGAAAGAAAATTTTCGGAAGCCGATAGAACCATGTCATCCACACCAAACCCAAATAAGGAGCTTTTTCTAAAATTAATCTCAAGACCAGAAACAAGGTGAAAGCCTTTAAGGTTTGCCTTGATAGCCAATATATTACTCATTGAACCATCTCCAAGGATAATGGAATCATTTGCGTACTGTAGTAGATGAAAGGAGATGTTCGGATCCACCTTGAAGCCTGAGAAGATGCCACTGTCAACTGCTCTTTTCATGAGGACTGCAAGACCTTCAACAGCAATAGTAAATAAAAAAGGAGCTAGAGGGTCACCTTGTTTGAGCCCTCTAGAAACTCTAAAGTCTTTCGTAGGGCTCCCATTCACCAAGACAGATGTAAAACTATTGAAAACCCCGTTATCCATCCACCACATCCATTTATCTCCAAATCCCATGTATGTCATAACATCGCGCAAGTAATTCCAGTCCACACAGTCATATGCTTTACTAAAATCAACCTTCAACATTAGTAGCTCTTTCTTGGTACGTTTTGAGAAATCAATAACCTCATTCAAAGTCACCACCCCATCAAGTAAATTTCGGCCCTCGATGAATGCCGTCTGAGTTTGTGAAATTACGCTTCCTATTTTGTTCCTAAGTCTATTAGCAAGGATCTTAGCTACCATTTTGTAAATCGAGCTAATCAGGGAGATTGGCCTATATTTATAAAGGTTCTTTGGGCTACCGTTTTTAGGAATGAGGACAAGAAATAAGGATACAAGAACCTTGTGCAGATACTCACCTTCGAAGAACTCCAAAATGCATTTTACAAAATCATGACCGACTATGTTCCAGCATTTTTTAAAGAACTCAAAACTATAACCATCCGAGCCTGGGCTGCGATCCCCTGCGCAGTCAAAAACAGCCCTTCTAACCTCAGCTGGATCAATTGGTTGTTCAAGCTCTATACTGTCCTATTCAGATAACCGTTTGAAACCAGAACTACCAATAGGTGGGAAAGGTCTCCTTGCCTTGCTGAATCTTTTTTGGAAGTGATGTCTAACCGCTGACTTAACACCTTCGACGTCCTCGACATAGGAGCCATTAACCCATACTGAAGGAATCGTGTTCTGATATATCCTTTTCTTTAACGCAACATGAAAAAACTTTGTGTTGAGATCCCCTTCCTCGCTCCATTTCATTCGAGACTTCTGCTTAATAATACTTTCTTTGATTCTTAAACTTTTCCATAAGGTATCTTCAGCATTATTCCTCTTGTTTAATTGCTCTGTAACGACACAGCCTTGCTCTTTATCGAATAAGCCTTCAACTTCATTTATTACATCAGTATCCAGAGAAATTCTTGTATCTACCCATCCAAAAATGTTGGCTTTCCACCATCTGATTTTCTCTCTTAGGAATTGTAGCTTCCTGGACAGAATGAAAGTAGGCTTCCCAACTATATCAAGCTCAGCCCACTCTTTCTTAACAAAAGGGATAAAATTCGGGTGTTCGAACCAGCAAGATAGAGTTTTGAAAGGTTTAGGTCCCCAGTTTGTATTTTTAACAAATATCCAAACTGGCCTATGGTCAGAAACATCTCGATCTCCAATCTTCTGGCTAACCATATTCCAGTCGTTAAGGAGACCGTGTGATACCAAGAATCTATCAAGCCGGCAGCACATCTTGCCTTTTGATCTAAACCAGGTGTACTTTATGTCTAATAGAGGTAAATCCACACAGCCACTCAAATTAATGAACTCAGCAAACTCTTCCATATGTCTTCTATTATGACTAGTACATCCTAGCTGTTCACTTGAGTTTTTGATTGAGTTGAAGTCCCCACCAAATAACCATTCACTAGGTTCTAAGCTTAGTTTTAGGGTTAAAAGTTTAGACCATAAGTCTCTTTTCTCGGTAATGCTGCAAGGTGAGTAAATATTGAACAGGTAACCATTTCTACCTCTCCAATTCGCCTGCAGACCAAGGAACCCTTTACCTCTATAACTACATAAAGGTTCCAAAACACCTTCTTTCCATATAGTTAGGATACCTCCAGAGAGGCCCTCAGAATGTATAGCCAACCATTGGCATGAACTACTGCCCCAAATGCTATGTACCAATTCATCAGCCATAGATGTGCATTTGGTTTCCTGAAAGAAACATATCTCTGCGCCTTATGTATAGCTCTAATTTTCTTCCTTAGTTCCTACCAAGTAGGATATGAAGTTACAAAAAGAAAATACAATAGCCATCATCCCCTTCTTCGTGGTAGTGTAATTAATTTGTGCCTCTATCAATGTATTAATAGCATAATGAATGGGTTGAAACACTTTATCATGTATTTTCCCAAGAACATCCCCAATAGAAAAGTAACTTCTATCACACATGAGCTTGAAGGGCTTTGTCTGGTCCAGTGCCTTCACAATTGGTGTAGAGATCAATGCCTTTTTCAAATCCTTGAAAGTTTGATCACTTTTGACCCTTAAGACATATGACACATCATGCTGCAGTAGTTGACATAAAGGCTTTGTGATCTTTTTATAAACGTTCTACAGAAACCCATTAAAAAGGGTAAAAACACATTTTTTTTAGGTTGTGTTTTGGGGTATTTGTTCCAAATTCATCAAACCTTCATATTTTAGTAGATTTAGCTTAAAAATAACACATGAAGTGTGCATCTTGACGATCCGAAGTTGAATCCACATCAATCGGAGTTGACAACCCGTGAGATTTGTGTTCTTCTTCTCTCTTCTCTGTGTACCCTCTATTTGTTGGGGTTTTGACGAGTGATTTAGGTTGAGTGCATTTGATCCATATATTTTTTAGTACATGATGGGTAGAACGAAATACAACCCCTGACAAGTTATCTAATGTCTTAAGAATGTATTTATTTTCTTGTTTTATGTTTTTCCTTTTGCACTTTGTTGGTTCTTGGATTGGCTAGGATTTTGGTAAAACAAAGTTGTTCAATGTTGATGTCACATGGGTGATGTCTTAACATTGAGTCTTAACATTGGTTTATGTTAAGGATTTAAGTTGTTGAAGTTTTGAAGTCTGATGTCACATGCGATGTCATGACATCAGATATGCAGATCAGTAAAACATCAGGTTTGAGATGTTTTTAGGGTTAAGCGTTTTTGCTGGAATTTGGGAGAGCTGACAGAGTAATTGGATGCGAATATCTTGGAGGAGATATTTTTTGTTACAAACAAATTTGATGCAGATTTGTAGGAGTGTTTAAAGGCTGAAGATCTAAGAAGATTTTGAGAGAGAAAATCTGTTGAAGATTCAGTTTTAAATAACAAACCAGGTCAGATATTGTAGCAGGTCCAAGCCCAATTCAAATAGCTATATAAAGCGCATCAATCCTGAAGGAAAAAGTGACGAAGAAAGAGTACCAAAGACTGAGAGTCGTTTGAGTCTTCGTGTTTGTATTGTAAACCATTCTAGTGTGAATTGGTGGTGTTGTTTTGTGTTGTTCTTGATCAAAGTTGTGAAGCAGAATCAAGTTGAGTTTTTCAAAGTGTGTGATCTTTGAGTTATATCACTGAAGTGATTTAGGGATTGAGTAGTGTTCTCATATCTAAGTGGTCTCTTAGGTAGAAGGTTCATTAAGTAGAGATTAAGTTTAGGAGATGTCAACTGGGTTGTTGAGTCCGTAAATTAATTCTACTGATAGTGAAATTCATCCCTGGCTTGGTAGCCCCCAGACGTAGGTAGTTAAACTGAACTGGGTGAACAATTCAGTGTGTTGATTTATTGTTGTTTTACATTGTCCATTGCAGAGTGTGTTGTTGTGACATCACATGTAACATCACATATTTGGTACCAGAATTTCAATTGGTATCAGAGCTGGCATCCTGCTCTGTATCTGGGTGAGATCTAGGGCTGATACTTTCTAGTAAAGATGGACAAGGAAGTTGGTAGATTTGTGAATAGACCCCCTATTTTGGATGGCTCGAATTATGATTATTGGAAACCAAGTATGATTACCTTTTTGAAATCCTTGGACAACAGGGCTTGGAAGACTATCATAAAATAATGGAAAGCACCTGTTGTTGTTGTTGAGAAAGATGATGTTGGTAAAGAAAAAGAAGGCAGCTCAAAACTGAAACCTGAAGAAGCCAAGAAAGGGAAAGAGGATGATTCTCAGGAGGAGCTGTCTCAGGCTATTGCTTTACTGGGTAAATAGTTCAACAAAGTTATGAAGGGGATAAATAGGAGTTATAATCCCAATGTCAAGAACATTACCTCTGACATTAACAGATCAGGAGAACAAGGGAAGAAGTCTAAAGATGAAGAAAAATCCAGTAATGAAAAAGGGATACAATGCTTTGAGTGTGAAGGGTATGGACATGTCAAGAAGGAATGTCCTACTTTTCTAAAGAAGCAGAAAGGGTTATCAGCTTCTTGGTCTGACAGTGAGAGTGAATCTGAAGAAAATTCAGCTAAACTTGTTAAAGCTATGGTTGGGGTTTATGAGTCAGATGATGAGTCTTGGGATGATGAGGTTACTTATGATGAACTTGCTGCCACTTAAAAAGATCTTTTCATAAGAAGTGAACAAGTGTGTCTTGAAGGAGAAGAGCTGAAGAAAACCATAGTACAGTTAAAAGCTGAAAAGACTGAACTTGAAGCTGAAGTCAATATGCTTAACTATAAACTGGACTCTATGACAAAAACTATCAGAATGTTGAACAATGGTACTAATGCGTTAGACAACATTCTTAGTATTGGGAAGATGGCTGCAGACAAATATGGTTTGGGATTCACCAGTGATGCAGGTTCTATCACCCCAAAACCAGTGATGTTAAAACAGATGTTAAAACATCATGACAGACCTCCATCTAAGAAGAAATACAGACACTGGAGGTGTCACCATTGTGGACGTTTTGGACACTTTAAGGCTTATTGTTATAAGCTACATGGATATTCACAGAAGGCTCATCAGGTTGTTCCCAAATAGAACTATTATAAAGGAAGGCAGGTTACCAAGCCTAAGAAGCAATGGGTCCCTAAAGTTAAGGTTACCAGCTTGATAGCTCACACTTCTTTAAGGGTTTCTACCAAAGAAGATTGGTACTTTGACAGTGGGTGTTCAAGGCACATGACTGGAGTAAAGAATCTGTTGGTAGATGTGAAGCTTCACTCTTCAGGATATGTTACATTTGGTGATGGGGTCAAAGGAGAGATCAAGGGGATTGGTAAACTAAACTGTGCTGGTGCTCCCAGACTGGAGGATGTTCTTCTTGTGAAAGGACTGACAACTAATTTGATTAGCATTAGTCAACTTTGTGATCAAGGATTCAAAGTAGACTTTACAAAGTCTGAATGCATTGTCAAAGATGATAAAGGAGAAGTCATTATGAAGGGAGACAGGTCTAAGGACAATTGTTATCTTTGGGTGCCACAAGACTCAAATTCTCCCACTTTTGTTTTTGCTAAAGAAGATGATGTCAAAATCTGGCATCAGAAGTTGGGACATCTTCACCTAAAGGGAATGAAGAGAATCATCTCCTCAGAAGCAGTAAGAGGAATTCCAAAACTTAATATTGAGGAAGGAAAAGTGTGTGGAGACTGTCAAAAAGGGAAGCAGACAAAGATGTCTCATCCGAAGCTTAGACATGACACCACCTCCAAGGTCTTGGAGCTACTTCATATGGACTTGATGGGACCTATGCAGGTGGAAAGTCTGGGTGGAAAGAAATATGCATATGTAGTTGTGGATGACTATTCAAGGTACACCTGGGTGAGCTTCATCAAAGACAAATCAGAGGTGTTTGATGTTTTTAAAGATCTTTGTCAAAGACTCCAAAGAGAAAAGGAGAGTAATGTTATCAGGATAAGAAGTGACCATGGAAGAGAGTTTGAGAATAGCAAGTTTGAAGAATTTTGCTCTGCTGAAGGTATAAGTCATGAGTTTTCATCTCCTATTACTCCTCAGCAAAATGGAGTAGTTGAGAGGAAGAACATAACTATCCAAGAGTCTGCTAGAGCTATGATCCATGCCAAGAAACTTCCCTATTATTTCTGGGCTGAAGCCATGAATACTGCCTGCTACATTCACAACAGGGTTACCCTGAGAAGAGGCACTTCATCCACTCTGTATGAACTATGGAAGGGAAGAAAACCTAATGTTAAATACCTTTATGTTTTTGGAAGTAGATGTTATATTCTAGCTGATAGAGAACAGAGAAGAAAATTGGATTCCAAAAGTGATGAAGGAATATTTTTGGGATACTCTACTAACAGCAGAGCATATAGGGTTTTTAACTCTAGAACCAAGGTGATGATGGAGTCAGTCAATGTGGTGATTGATGACAATGACAAACAGGAAGATGATGATGTCCTAGATGATGTTGGAACATCAGTTGGTGAAGTTGCACCAGAAGCTGAAGACAGAAGTCCAACTCCTAGTGTTGCTGCTGCTGAGCCTGAAATTGAGCAACCTCATAAAGATCCCTCCATCAGAGTGCAGAAGGACCGCCCAAAGGAGCTCATTATAGGTGATCCAAACTCTGGAGTGAGTACTAGGTCAAGAGATGTTATAGCAAGTTCATGCTTTGTCTCCAAAGTTGAGCCAAAGAATGTCAAGGAAGCATTGACTGATGAGTTTTGGATAAATGCAATGCATGAAGAGCTGGAGAAATTCAAGAGGAATGAAGTATGGGAGCTTGTACCTAGGCCTGATGGAGTTAATGTGATTGGCGCCAAGTGGATCTACAAGAATAAATCTGATGAACAAGGAGTGGTCACCCAAAACAAGGCCAGATTAGTTGCTCAGGGATACACTCAGGTTTAAGAAATTGATTATGATGAAACCTTTGCTCCTGTGGCAAGACTGGAATCTATCAAATTTCTCTTAGGGGTGGCTTGTAATTTCAAATTCAAGCTTTTTCAGATGGATGTTAAAAGTTCATTCTTGAATGGGTATTTAAATGAACTGGTGTATGTTGATAAACCAAAAGGATTTATTGATCCAACATTTCCTGACCATGTGTACAAACTAAGGAAAGCTCTATATGGTTTGAAGCAAGCACCAAGAGCTTGGTATGAAAGACTTACTGAATTCCTGGTTGTGAATGGCTACAGAAAATGAGGGATTAACAAGACTTTGTTTGTTAAAGAGGAAGGAGGAAAACTGATGATAGCTCAAATCTATGTTGATGACATAGTATTTGGTGGGATGTCAGATGCAATGGTGAAACATTTTGTTGAACAGATGCAGTCTTAATTTGAAATGAGTCTTGTTGGTGAGCTGAACTATTTTCTTGGTCTACAAGTTAGACAAATGGAGGACTCCATATTCATTTCTCAGAGCAAGTATGCAAAGAACATAGTGAAGAAGTTTGGTCTAGAGAATGGTAATCACAAGAGGACTCCTGCTCCTACTCATCTAAAATTATCCAAGGATGAACATGGTGTCAGTGTTGATCAATGTTTATATAGAAGCATGATTGGAAGTCTATTGTATCTCATAGCTAGCAGATCTGACATTGCTTTTGCTGTTGGAGTTTGTGCCAGATACCAATCTGAGCCTAAGGTTAGTCACTTGAATCAAGTAAAGAGGATCCTGAAATATGTTAATGGCACTAGTGACTATGGGATGTTGTATAGTCATGGATCTGGGACTGACTTAAGGGGATATTGTGATGCTGACTGGGCTGGGAGTGCTGATGATAGGAAAAGCACTTCAGGAGGTTGTTTCTTCTTAGGGAATAATCTGATATCATAGCAGAACTGTGTGTCCCTTTCTACTGCTGAAGCTGAGTACATAGCAGTAGGGAGTAGTTGTTATCAACTTGTTTGGATGAAGCAGATGTTGACAGAATATAATGTCAATCAAGATGTCATGACATTGTACTGTGATAATTTGAGTGCTATCAATATTTCTAAAAATCCTATTCAGCGTAGCAGAACCAATCATATTGATATAAGACATCATTTTATAAGAGATTTGGTTGAAGACAAAGTAGTTGCCTTGGAACATGTTGCTACAGATAAACAATTAGCTGACATTTTTACTAAAGTCTTAGATGCAAACCAATTTGAAAGTTTGAGAAGTAAATTAGGAATTTGCATTTATGAAGATTAAATGTGCTAGAGAGTGTATTAAGCAGTTGTATTCTTTTTTAGAATTTGATTTTATTCAACTGCTGAAGGCATATAGGTTAGAAGTACATCATTAGTTACACATTATCCCAACCCCCTGCATCTAGAAAAGCTTTCCAGTCTTCATCCCAATCATCATCAGCAGCTTGTTGATAACGAGAAATCGTATCATATAAACACCGCATTTTTAGTCCATTTTCACAGTGCATTAATCCGTTTAACTCCCGATTGTTTCGAGTTTTTATGTTTTTCCACAGGTACAATGGTTCTCTACTCAAAAGTGTGCAAAAAGATCATATGAAGGAATTCAACATGAAAAGAATGAAGAATCCAACAATCTGCTGAAATCTGCAATTTTTGTAGCCGTGACGGTCGTAACAGATCTCTTACGACCGTAATACACTTCTAGCGGCTTACGACCGTCACACACGGCTTACGACCGTAACACGCGACTTATGGTGAAAAATGCTCGTAACAGATCTCTTACGATCGTGACAAGCCCAATATTTGTTTTACGGAAAAGGTGAGGACGTGGCTAACGGAAGGTGGAGGAGTCTTCAGTGATTCCTGTTTTCTCTCAACCTCAACGACCAAAAGGAGCTGCCCAGTCTCCTGATTTCTCTCAACCAACATCATGCTGAAGCCCACGAACCTTCCCCAACTGACAAACACAAATGCCTATAAATACCAAAGAATCAGATGAAGAAGGACACGGAGTTTTTGAGAGAATTTTCTTGCGGAAGCTCTGCCGAACTTGCAACCCATATTCCCAGTTTTATTTCATTTCTTTAATTTCTGTTTTTCATTTCCTGTTTTTCCCTTTACCGTTAAATAGCAATTTCCAACATTAGGAAATTGCTATCGTAGCTAGGATTTATTTGTTTTAGCCTCAGAACTTGTTAATTTTCAATTCCAAGAGTTCCAAACTTGCCATCATCTGTGGAAGAGGGAGCTTGAGAAATAGTGCATTGTATCGGGTTCTGAACCGTATTAATATAATTGTCATTTGTTTTATGCTAAATTATTGTTATTTAATTACTATGAGTATTCTACTGCATCTAGATTATATCGTTTGTTTATCTGTTTTGATAAGTATGTCTAGCTAATTTTCTAGAGTCGGTATGTATAAGAGTAACTGAACGGGTAAAATCGATCCTAAGCTAAAATCCTAAATAACTTAATTTCTGGCTGTAACTTTTTATTATAAAACCAGGCTTTTTGTTACGAGAGTAAGAAAAGTAAAATAGGTTAGGATCGAGACCACGAGAGTGTGAGGTCTTAACCGGATAGCTAAAGTTAGGCATTCGATTTAAATACACCGAGAGCGCTTTAAAATGAATTAGACTTTATTAAGTTTTCAAAGAGTATTTTCTAAACACTTATGGGCTAGCGAGAGCAGGCATGGGGCTTTAGGAGTATAATCTAATACAAGACCACGAGAGTGTGAGTTGAGGGTTTTTAAACTGATAATTTCTACAGAATAACTTAAGTGAAATATTTTCATATGCTTAGTTTCAATTAAATCCGCATAGGTTCACTATACTACATACCGACTGCTTTATTAATATTTCTTAATCTAATTTAGTTTCCCGCTTTAATTCTTTAGAAATTAAAACCGTGACATTATCCGCCTTAGCTAAACATAGTAACTATAGGTAGCACTAGATTGATTATCAAGTCCTTGTGGGTTCGATATCTTTTTAAAACTACGTGATAGGACTGTGCACTTGCAGTCAGAATCTATAGACGTACTAAGTCCCGACCAAGTTTTTGGCGCCGTTGCCGGGGACTTCGATTTAGTCAATAGTGCAATTCCATTGTTGCGCCGTATAGACTAAGGCACCAACAATATTTCCCTTTTCATTTGTCGATTGTATGCCAAGTACCCGCTCTCAAGGTGACATCTTGCAACTACCAATCGACGAATTAGAACGTTTCTTACATCTAAGACGCAGAATAGTAGAGTATCAACGCAGGCATAACATTCCCGATCTTCTTGCCTATCCTCCTGAACCAGTCAACAAACAAGACATGGCAGACGGACCTCAGGACAGACCGCTAAAGTATTACGCTACTCCGTCTCAACAGGAGCCTCATTCTAGCATTGCTGCACCCGCTATTAACCGAAACGATTTCGAGTTGAAACCTTCATTGCTGTCAGCCGTACAACAACACCAATTTTCTGGAAATCCGACGGACGACCCTAATGAACACTTGACAAAGTTTGTGCAGTATGCTGACACAGTGAAAGCAAATGGTGTGACTCCAGACGCGATAAGACTACGTCTTTTTCCTTTCTCTCTAAGAGATAGAGCTTGGGCTTGGTTGCAATCCTTGCCGTCCAACTCTGTTACTACGTGGGAGGAGTTAAAGAATGTTTTCTTAGCCAGATATTTTCCACCGAGTAAAACCGCTATGCTAAGGGCTCAAATCAACGGATTCAGACAGAAGGATTCAGAATCTCTCTACGAAGCATGGGAGAGATACAAAGACATGATGAGACTTTGTCCACATCACGGTCTTGAAAACTGGGTAACCATTCATACCTTCTACAATGGGCTTCTATACAACACCAGATTAACCATAGACGCTGCCGCGGGCGGTGCACTTATGGACAAGCCATATAATGAAGCCTATACCCTCATTGAAAATATGGCTCAAAACCATTGTCAATGGGGAGGTGAGAGAACTGCTGTGGAGAAACCCCAGACGAAAGGCGGAATGTATGAAGTAAGCAGCCTAGATCACGTCCACGCGAAGGTAGATGCCCTTGCCCAAAAGATTGATAACTTGACCATAACACCTCCAGCCACCGTGGCTGCTGTAAGCCCAAATTGCGAAATATGCGGAACTCCAGGACACACTGCCCCAGAATGTCAAATTTTAGCTGGAATAACCACAGACCAGGTGAATTATGCTCAAGGAAATCCGTACTCAAATACCTATAACCCAGGCTGGAAAAATCATCCGAACTTTTCCTATAAGAACAATAATGCCCTGTATGCACCAAACCAAGCACCTGCTGTACCACCAGGATATCAAAAGCCAGCCACAGCCGCTCCTAATGTTCCTAGGAAGTCCAACCTTGAACTAATGATGGAAAACTTTATAGCTACCCAGGCTCAAACAAACAAAGACTTCCTGAATCAAAACATACACACGAGTGAGCAAATTAAGCAATTAGCAAACAAAGTAGACGCTTTAGCCACCCACAATAAAATGCTTGAAACTCAAATTTCGCAAGTGGCACAACAGCAAGCACCTACTGCTGCTCCTGCAGGAACATTTCCTGGACAGCCACAACCTAACCCGAAAGGACATGCAAATGCCGTTATATTGAGAAGCGGTAAAGAACTAGAAGGACCCGTTGATCCAAGACTTCAGAATCCGCCCATGTACCAAAAGCCTAATACTGAGAAGGAGAATGACTCCAAGGAAAAGGAATATAATGACCAAGAGACCGTGGAGAAGCCTTATGTGCCTTCACCACCATATAAACCACCGATTCCGTATCCTCAAAGATTTGCAAATTCTAAAACTGCAGGGCAATTTAAGAAATTTGTTGAACTTCTGAAACAATTAAACATAACAATACCTTTTACAGAAGCCATCACTCAGATGCCCTCATATGCTAAGTTCCTTAAAGAAATTCTATCTAATAAGAAAAAGATTGAGGATAACGAAACAGTTACACTTACTGCTGAGTGTAGCGCAATAATCCAAAACAACATGCCTCCTAAGCTGAAAGACCCAGGTAGTTTCTCCATACCCTGTGTAATTGGAAAGTTCGTCATAGACAAAGCCCTATGCGACTTAGGTGCCAGTATCAGTGTAATGCCTTTATCCATATGCAAGAAGCTTGATATGGGAGAATTAAGACCAACTAAGATGTCTGTTCAATTAGCTGACCGATCTATTAAATATCCCGTTGGTATACTGGAGAATGTTCCAGTTCGAATTGGACAATTCTATATTCCTACCGATTTCATAATCATGGACATTAAAGAAGACTCCACTACGCCTATCATATTAGGAAGACCATTCTTAGCTACCGCCGGAGCCATTATAGACGTAAAGAGAGGTAAGCTAACCTTTGAAGTCGGGGAAGAAAAGGTTGAATTTATCCTGACACAATTCCTACAAGCACCAGCTATAGAGGACACATGTTACCTATTAGATGTCATAGATGAGTGCGTAAGAGAAATGGAAATGGAACCGACCATATACTCAGATATTATAAAAATTCCAATACCTCCGATTTTTGAAGATGATAATTGGCGTGAACCATACCAAGATGATAGCCTAAGCGAATGTTTAGCACTTACACCCGATCATTTTCCTTGCCCAAAGAAACCAGCTATAGAACTGAAAACACTACCCGATAGTTTAAGGTACGAATTCCTAGACACAGAACTCGAACGACCTGTAATAGTCAATGCAGACTTAGGACAACCCGAAACTAAGAAACTTTTAGATGTCCTAAGAAAATATCCAACTGCGTTAGGCTACAACATCACTGACCTTAAAGGAATAAGTCCTTCTATCTGTATGCATCGCATTATGCTAGAGGAAGACTGTAAGACCTCTAGAGAACACCAGAGAAGGATTAATCCAATCTTAAGTACTGTGGTTAAGGATGAAGTGAAAAAGCTCTTAGATGCGGGAATTATATACCCGATATCAGACAGTAAATGGGTTAGCCCAGTACATGTCGTACCTAAGAAAGGAGGTGTTACAGTTGTTAAGAACTCGAAAGGTGAATCTATAACGCAAAGAGTCGTAACAGGAAGTAGAATTTGTATCGATTATAGAAAATTAAACAAAGCTACTCGTAAAGATCATTTTCCATTACCATTCATTGACCAAATGTTGGAACGACTGGCAAAACATTCTTACTTCTGCTATTTAGACGGTTATTCAGGGTTCTTTCAAATCCCTATTCATCCTGATGACCAAGAAAAGACAACTTTCACATGTCCCTATGGTACATTTGCTTACCGGCGAATGCCGTTTGGACTATGTAACGCTCCCGCAACATTCCAAAGATGTATGATGTCAATTTTCGCTGATTTTATAGACGACATTATGGAAGTGTTTATGGACGATTTTTCTGTTTGTGGGCAGAGTTTTGAAGGATGTCTATCGAACCTAGAAATGGTACTTGAAAGATGTGTAAAAGTCAATCTCGTATTAAACTGGGAGAAATGTCATTTTATGGTCAATCAAGGAATCGTACTTGGACACGTAGTATCTGATCGAGGGATTGAGGTTGATAAAGCAAAGATAGAGATCATAGAAAATCTCCAACCCCCAAAATCCGTACGAGAAATAAGAAGTTTCTTAGGACACGCCGGTTTCTACCGACGATTCATTAAAGATTTCTCGAAAATTACCAAACCTCTGACAGGTTTATTAATAAAAGACGCTGAATTTGTCTTCGATGAAAAATGCCTAAAAGCGTTTGAGCAATTAAAGACGGCTCTCGTTACCGCACCTATCATGCAACCACCTGATTGGAGATTCCCATTTGAAATCATGTGTGATGCGAGTGACTATGCCGTAGGCGCAGTCTTAGGACAAAGAAAGGACAGAAAGCTCCATGCAATTTACTACGCAAGCAGAACCCTAGATCCTGCCCAGATGAACTACGCCACCACTGAAAAGGAACTCCTAGCTGTCGTGTTCGCTTTGGATAAATTCCGTTCCTACTTGGTAGGAGCGAAAATCATTGTCTATACCGATCATGCCGCGATAAGATACCTATTAAGTAAGAAGGATGCCAAACCTAGACTTTTAAGATGGATCCTACTCTTACAAGAATTTGATCTAGAGATAAAGGATAAAAAGGGCACCGAAAATGTAGTCGCAGACCATTTATCAAGAATAGAAGGCATTAAGCCTGAGCAAGTGCCTATTAATGATGATTTCCCATATGAGCGACTGATAGCCCAATTGGAAAGCAATATGTCTGAATTAACCTTGAATGATACCAAACCAAAGGAATTAGTGGAAGAAATTCAAACGAATACAACACTACCATGGTATGCCGACTTTGTTAACTACCTAGCTGCCGGGGTACTTCCACCAGATCTAACTTACCAACAAAAGAAAAAGTTCTTTCATGACCTTAAACAATATTATTGGGATGAGCCTCTACTTTTTAAGAGAGGTGCCGATGGAATTTTCCGTCGATGTGTACCTGAAGATGAAATAGAAAACATAATCTCACATTGTCATTCTGCTCCTTATGGCGGACACGCAAGCACTTCAAAGACTTGCGCTAAGATCCTACAATCTGGCCTATTCTGGCCTAATCTATGGAAAGATGTCCATATCGCGATATTAAACTGTGACCGGTGCCAACGCACGGGTAACATCTCTAGACGCGATGAAATGCCACAAAAGGGTATTTTAGAAGTGGAAGTCTTTGATGTGTGGGGGATTGACTTCATGGGACCATTCCCATCTTCTTTTGGTAATAAATATATACTCGTTGCTGTTGATTACGTTTCAAAATGGATCGAGGCTGTAGCTTCTCCAACTAATGACACACGAGTAGTAATCAAGCTTTTCAAGAACATAATCTTCCCTAGATTCGGTGTGCCCAGACTTGTCATCAGTGACGGAGGCTCCCATTTTATATCTAAGATATTTGAAAAACTTCTAATGAAGTATGGAGTCCGACACCGTGTAGCAACACCGTATCATCCACAAACAAGTGGACAAGTCGAAGTCTCGAACAGAGAAATCAAACAAATCTTAGAAAAGACTGTTGCAACCTCTAGAAAAGACTGGTCGTCAAAATTACACGAAGCTCTGTGGGCATATAGGACAGCTTATAAAACCCCAATAGGAACCACACCTTTTAAGTTAGTCTACGGAAAATCATGCCATCTCCCTGTAGAATTAGAACACAAAGCCTACTGGGCCATTAAGACCCTCAACTTAGACCATAATGCCGCAGGTGAGAAACGAATCTTAGACATTCACGAACTAGAAGAACTTCGACTAGACGCATACGAGAATGCTAGGATATATAAAGAAAGAACTAAAAAATGGCATGACAAACGAATTTCCCGTAAAGAATTTAATGAAGGCGATGTAGTGCTCCTGTTTAATTCACGCCTTAAACTCTTTCCAGGAAAACTTAGATCTAGGTGGTCAGGACCCTTCATAATAAGTAAGGTTTTCCCAAGTGGTGCCATAGAAATAAAAAGTAGATCTAGCCAACCATTTATAGTAAACGGACAGCGTTTAAAACATTATCACTGCGTAGAGAATAGAGATTACTCAGCTAGTCTAAAGCTCCTAGAGCTGCCTGTTCACTCTAAAAACTGATATTGCACTAGAACTATGTCAGGCTTAAGACGTTAAAAACAGCGCTTGGTGGGAGGCAACCCACGTATTTAAAAAAAAAAAAAAAAAAAAAAAAAAAAAAAAAAAAAACCCGAACTTTAATGTTTTATTTTCTTTCTATTTTTTTAGTTTATTTTATTTGATTTTCTTTCAGTTCTTGTTTAGTTCTTACTTTTTATCGCATTTTTGTTTTTCTCTCCTTCTCCTTCTCCCCATTTCTTGATGCCACAATTAACAGGTTCGTCACTAACTTTGCATGATTCTCTACTTACTTACAGGCTAACTTAGCTTAGTTAGTAACTAACTTTCAAGATGCAACAAGTAGATTACATGAACATTGTTTTCAGAGGCAGAGCTCAGAGGAGGAGATTTGAGATGTTAGCTCAGAGAGATATGGCTTTGACTATTTACTATGATGGACCTACCATGGCTGAGTTAGGCATCAGAGACAGCATCATGTTTCTGTTTAGCCAGCTGGGGTGGGAGACTGCTTCTATCAGACGAAGGTTTACTTCTTATCGTAGGCTGACACTTGAGTTTCTTAGCTCCCTTACTCACATACCTAACCATGGTTACGGATTCCATAGAGGACTGGTTACTTTTAGACTGTTTGATATTGACTATACCTATAACCATAGAGAACTTGCTGAACTCCTAGGATTTCCTAGTGGACCTGATGTGATTACCGCATACCAAGATGAATTGCTCCTTGACCTTGACTTGAACTACTTTTGGGGTAACATAACCGGTAATTATAATCCTGAACCCTTTGGCATGTTTTCTGAGAGTATCCACAACCCAGCCATCCGGTATTTTCACAAAATCCTAGCCCATACCATTTTCGGTAAGGAAGAAAATGACACCTCTGTATCCAGAAATGAGCTTTACATTCTGTATTGTGCTTCACAGGGCCGCCCCGTAAATGCTGCTACCTTTATGATAACTAATTTTATGAGTCTTGTACTGGATGCTCGCGCCCCTATCATAGTAGGAGGATTAATCACCATGATAGCAAATGCCATAGGACTAAGACAGCCTCTGATCAGGTTTAACCCTCTTGGTACCTTCCGACCTATGAACCTTAACTTCTGCTTTAACCGCCAAATCATAGGGAACCTCGGACCGGATACCTTTGACTACCTAATTAATAATGAGGTCGTCCGTCTTTTCACTTTACCTAACCATGAGCGACAAGTGTCCATAACAGAAACAATTGGTTTTATGACTTGATCGACCCACCTCATGCTCCACCATCACCACCTGCTACACCACAGATTTATGAATTTGATGCAGACTATATTTCTGATGCTGAATCTCATACTCCTACTATAGCTACTGTAGCTCTTATAGCTCCTCCTCCAACAACTGACTTCACCACTGCCATAACAGCCTTGGAGAACCGAGTGACTGATCTTCAAACAGAATTCACCACTATTCGCACTGAATTCCATGGATTTATGGATATGGTGGTAGAACAGCTGGATCATTTTCATCAGCAACTATTTTCTAGAGGACTAACTAATAATCCAAATCAAAGTGGCTAAGAGAGCATATTTTATTTTTCTTTCTGTTTTCTGTTTCTAGGAAGTTTCCCTTTTTGCAATTTAAAATTACATTAGTCAGTTCAGTCTATTTCTACAACATTTCACTTTCTGCAATTTTCAATTTATGTTCCAGAACAAGTATTCAATTCAATGCAATTTCATTTAGTTTTATTTACAAGTTTCGTTTTATTTAGTGCACATTACAGCAAATTCCATTTACTGCATGTTTACTCCCTTTTTGATCTTTCAGCACTATTATTAAAATTCTAATACTGATATTTCTAAATTTCAATTTTTGATTGTTGGCTTTATAATGATTGGGATGTGTATTTACCTTAACTGATATTGTGTTCATTCTATATATATTATAATGTTGCAAAGCTGTGTTGGAATTAAGTTGAAATGATCAAGAAATTCAAATTTTTGTTGTTGTTACGGTCGTCATAGACCCCTGACGATCGTAAGACGCCCTTACCCGTGTTACGGTCGTAACCCATACGTGACGATCGTCACGCCCTTTCTGAACCACACGCACTCTGTAATTACAGAGGCGTTTCCTCTATTTCCTCCCCCTCAATTTTCTTCTCCCACGACCGTCCAACCTCCACACCTATCTGCTTTAACCGCCCATTCTCACCACTTAATTCCCATAACTTCACTCCATTACCCCATTCACATATCAGACTCCCCACGTTCTTTTCCTCATCTCTATATATTCAACCTATTTCTTCACAAATCTCCACATCTCTCAAACCCAAACCTTTCAATCTCAAAACCTATTGCATGCTATGGCCGACAACCAACAACAAATCCCTAACCTCATTTTCAGAGATGGAAACCAAGGAGAAACCCAAAGAACCAAGTACCAGAAATTCCAACGCCGCGGTCTCCAACCGACTCGGTATGTCGACCATGACTGCCTGAGGACATTGGGACTGTTTGAGAGTGTCCAACATCTTCTGCAAAGTGTCAACTTATGGCGTCTGTGCAGCCAGCCGCAACCTATTTACGAAGCCCTCACGTTGGAATTCCTGAGTTCATTTGTTTACATCACTCCATCAGGGTCTACCAGCCAACTCACTGGCGTGGCCACATTCCGCATGTTTGGCGTAGAGTATCAGTACACACAAAATGATATCGCACATTTGCTTGGTTTTAGTTACGGTGAGGGAGTTCATCATCGTGTGCCCGATAATTTCAATGAGGAAGCCTTTAATTTATGGCACAGATTGTCCAACAATCGTGCAGCATCATTCGAGAGCCTCAACGCCACTCTCATTCATAACCCCGCCATCCGGTACTTCCACCGCATCCTGTGCAACACTATTTTCGCCAGAGATAGCAACCACAAGCTCAATTCCAAGGAGCTTTTCTTCCTACATTGTGCATTGACCGGCCAGCAAATAAACGCCGCTCCGTTTCTCTTGGCTCATATTCACTCCGTTTGCACAAGAGGTCGCCAACCCTTCTATTTCGGAGGGATTGTCACTTCTATTGCCTTAAGTTTGAATCTTGGTGCCAATCTCACTGATGTGCCTTCTATGGCACCGGCTTTGCTTACCCTGGACCACTGCAAGTTTGCACACCTCATCCATGAGCGAGAAGATGGCAAATTCAATCCGGTAATCCGAGGTGTCGTTTATCATAACATTATTTTGCCTTGCAGGGACCGAATTGATCCACAAAACCCTGCCAATTGGCTATTTGATCCAGCAGCTCCCGAGGGCCACATTCCTATTCATGAAGAACAGCCTAATGCCCCCGTGGACGAGATAGAGGAAGAGATGGCCCGTACTGCCCCCGTTCACGACGTACCCGAGACTTCGTCCAGGCAGCCTCCAGCCGATGTCACTCTTGACGACATTCTCCGTGCCATCCACAAACAGAACCAACTTGCAGCCGCACTTGAAAGGAAGCAACAAGAGCAATATGATAGCCTCTTTGCACAAAACGTTCAGATCTTAAGCAAGCAACAGGCGATGGACGAGAAGCTCGCAGAAGCTTTAAGTGAGATAGGCGCCTTGAGAGCGGAAGTCAGCATTCTTAGCGTCCATGACTCCGACAGCGAAGCCACACCTACTAGACGTGCACGCACCAGGAGCAGAGGACGCAGTCATCAGTAGTCTAGTTTTATTTTAGATTGTACTTTCCCTTTCGTTTTGTTTTTATATTGTATTTCCTGCTATTATATCACAACATTGAGGACAATGTCTGATATAGTGTGGGCGATGTACCTTTCCTTTCCTTGTATTTCCCTTCCGCATTTTCACTTAAGCATGAGTTTCTATATGATATCTTTCATTTTCAATTTCCCCAGCTTTATTTAGCCATACCGAAAATTTTTGCTCTATTTTCGCATAAATCGACATATCTACCTTAATGGAATCTTAGTTAGGAAGCCAAGAAAGATTCAACAAGATCGATACAGTTATGACACCTTTGACTTCTTACTTACGCGATCCGTTCCAATAACTGTTATACCTATATCTTACGTTTCAGTTCTAGAGTAACCCCCAGTAGTTTATACTAGCAGTCAGCACCGTCTAGACACAAACCACGTGGGGAGCCGATGAATATAAGTGTTTGATGCCTAATCAATGAAATATCCTTCTTATCTCGCTGCTAAGAAAGAAAAATTTGCACCAAAATTATACGGTCGCATACAAGAGATGAGCAAATAATGAAGGAATCCATTGTTGGTTGGTTCAGAGGCATCTGGTTCTGAACTCGGTAGGGCGTGCTACTGCTCGATCCCCCACAACCTCCGATTTGGATATTATGTAAAGGGTTGCCACACGCTTGTACCAGACCCCGTGCTAAAAAGGATCAAAGTCACTAACCGGTTACTCCACTACGTGCGTGAAAAGACAAAGGGCTTAATGTGATTGCACTAGAACGAAACCGGGTGAAATAAGGACAAGAGACTCTAGGCAGAACTATAACAGATATATTGAACAGCTTGTTTAAAATGGAAGTCCACGACTTAGCTTGTTGCTTGTGTCATTAGTGTATCGTTAGTGTTTTACTTAAGTATCGGTCGAACTAACAAATGATTTCCCGTAATTGTATCGAAAACCCAAGATATGTCATGCATGTGCGTCTGATAAAACTTGTCCGATTTCCTAATTGATTATTTGCTTGAGGACAAGCAAAGGTTTAAGTATGGGGGAGTTTGATAACGAGAAATCGTATCATATAAACACCGCATTTTTAGTCCATTTTCACAGTGCATTAATCCGTTTAACTCCCGATTGTTTCGAGTTTTTATGTTTTTCCACAGGTACAATGGTTCTCTACTCAAAAGTGTGCAAAAAGATCATATGAAGGAATTCAACATGAAAAGAATGAAGAATCCAACAATCTGCTGAAATCTGCAATTTTTGTAGTCGTGACGGTCGTAACAGATCTCTTACGACCGTAATACACTTCTAGCGGCTTACGACCGTCACACACGGCTTACGACCGTAACACGCGACTTATGGTGAAAAATGCTCGTAACAGATCTCTTACGATCGTGACAAGCCCAATATTTGTTTTACGGAAAAGGTGAGGACGTGGCTAACGGAAGATGGAGGAGTCTTCAGTGATTCCTGTTTTCTCTCAACCTCAACGACCAAAAGGAGCTGCCCAGTCTCCTGATTTCTCTCAACCAACATCATGCTGAAGCCCACGAACCTTCCCCAACTGACAAACACAAATGCCTATAAATACCAAAGAATCAGATGAAGAAGGACACGGAGTTTTTGAGAGAATTTTCTTGCGGAAGCTCTGCCGAACTTGCAACCCATATTCCCAGTTTTATTTCATTTCTTTAATTTCTGTTTTTCATTTCCTGTTTTTCCCTTTACCGTTAAATAGCAATTTCCAACATTAGGAAATTGCTATCGTAGCTAGGATTTATTTGTTTTAGCCTCAGAACTTGTTAATTTTCAATTCCAAGAGTTCCAAACTTGCCATCATCTGTGGAAGAGGGAGCTTGAGAAATAGTGCATTGTATCAGGTTCTGAATCGTATTAATATAATTGTCATTTGTTTTATGCTAAATTATTGTTATTTAATTACTATGAGTATTCTACTGCATCTAGATTATATCGTTTGTTTATCTGTTTTGATAAGTATGTCTAGCTAATTTTCTAGAGTCGGTATGTATAAGAGTAACTGAACGGGTAAAATCGATCCTAAGCTAAAATCCTAAATAACTTAATTTCTGGCTGTAACTTTTTATTATAAAACCAGGCTTTTTGTTACGAGAGTAAGAAAAGTAAAATAGGTTAGGATCGAGACCACGAGAGTGTGAGGTCTTAACCGGATAGCTAAAGTTAGGCATTCGATTTAAATACACCGAGAGCGCTTTAAAATGAATTAGACTTTATTAAGTTTTCAAAGAGTATTTTCTAAACACTTATGGGCTAGCGAGAGCAGGCATGGGGCTTTAGGAGTATAATCTAATACAAGACCACGAGAGTGTGAGTTGAGGGTTTTTAAACTGATAATTTCTACAGAATAACTTAAGTGAAATATTTTCATATGCTTAGTTTCAATTAAATCCGCATAGGTTCACTATACTACATACCGACTGCTTTATTAATATTTCTTAATCTAATTTAGTTTCCCGCTTTAATTCTTTAGAAATTAAAACCGTGACATTATCCGCCTTAGCTAAACATAGTAACTATAGGTAGCACTAGATTGATTATCAAGTCCTTGTGGGTTCGATATCTTTTTAAAACTACGCGATAGGACTGTGCACTTGCAGTCAGAATCTATAGACGTACTAAGTCCCGACCACTTGTTGTTGCACAGGAAGCTTTTTGCTTGGTTTCATGGTTGTTTCTGAGCTTCTGCCTGTCTTTGTGGTAGTTTCAGCTGTAGTTATTATTTTGCTCCTCTTCTGAGGTGGATCTGAAGTCTTTTCCTTCTACTTGAAGTTCTTTGCTGCATCTTTGATGTTTGACTGGCTCATTCTTGGTTGCTGAGTGGTGCTGCTAGAAGGAAGAAAGGCTTGTGTTTATAATGAAAACAAGGAGCATGGTTTGTATCGACTGAACAGTCAATGTGTTGGAACTTGTGTTTTTCGGAAGCATGATGTTTGACCATGTCTTTATGTCAGAACATTGTGTTTGGTAATTGTCCAATTATGGCTAAAAAGGGGGAGAGTTAGCCTAGGTGTGTAGAGTGTATCCTATCTGAGTTCTGATGTGGTGCATATGTTGAGGGGGAGTGTGCATGTTGAATAGCTGGTTATGCTAGTTCTGGTTTTGAGGGGGAGTTTGCTCTTTGTTGATGGGAGCTGTTTTGTTTTTAAATTTTTTGTATCCGTTGCTGAAGTCTCTGATGATGCAGAGTTTGTTTTAGCCAAAATTAGCCAAAGGGGGAGATTGTTGGTTCTTGGATTGGCTAGGATTTTGGTAAAATAAAGTTGTTCAATGTTGATGTCACATGGGTGATGTCTTAACATTGAGTCTTAACATTGGTTTATGTTAAAGATTTAAGTTGTTGAAGTTTTGAAGTCTGATGTCACATGCGATGTCATGACATCAGATATGCAGATCAGTAAAACATCAGGTTTGAGATGTTTTTAGGGTTAAGCGTTTTAGCTGGAATTTGGGAGAGCTGGCAGAGTAATTGGATGTGAATATCTTGGAGGAGATATTTTCTGTTACAAACAGATTTGATGCAGATTTGTAGGAGTGTTTAAAGGCTGAAGATCTAAGAAGATTTTGAGAGAGAAAATCTGTTGAAGATTCAGTTTTAAATAACAAATCAGGTCAGATATTGTAGCATTTCCAAGCCCAATTCAAATAGCTATATAAAGCGCATCAATCCTGAAGGAAAAAGTGACTAAGAAAGAGTGCCAAAGACTGAGAGTCGTTTGAGTCTTCGTGTTTGTATTGTAAACCATTCTAGTGTGAATTGGTGGTGTTGTTTTGAGTTGTTCTTGATCAAAGCTGTGAAGCAGAATCAAGTTGAGTTTTTCAAAGTGTGTGATCTTTGAATTATATCACTGAAGTGATTTAGGGATTGAGTAGTGTTCTCATATCTAAGTGGTCTCTTAGGTAGAAGGATCATTAAGTAGAGATTAAGTTTAGGAGATGTCAACTGGGTTGTTGAGTCTGTAAATTAATTCTACTGATAGTGAAATTCATCCCTGGCTTGGTAGCCCCCAGACGTAGGTAGTTAAACCGAACTGGGTGAACAATTCAGTGTGTTGATTTATTGTTGTTTAACATTGTCCATTGCAGAGTGTGTTGTTGTGACATCACACGTAACATCACATATCTGGTACCAGAATTTCACACTTTTATTCCAAACCATTTAAACCCAAATTCATTAACATTTAAATTGTCGAACGGCAGTTCAATAACACTAATCTTTGTGGACACAATAATTTCTCGGATAAATACTTCCAAAAACTTTTGTTGCTTGTCGCTTTACCGCACCAACAAAATGGCACCGTTATCAGGGAATGGTGTTTTTATTGGATCGCATTGCGATAGTTTCTTTGTTTTTGAGTTTTGTAGATATCGTATATATTGTCTATTTTCACTTTTTTTATATTGATACTTGTATATGTTTACCATATTTGTGAATTTTACATATTTTGCATACTTGTGAATATAGTGTATATAGTTGTTTCTCTTCACATTTGCCAAAAGTGTGGTTAGATGTGTAGTTCCTATTAGAGCTCGAAGAGATGAGAGAAAAGGCGGGAGTGAAAGCATTTGGCTCTTCCGAAGCAACGTGTTGGTTTGTAAATAATAGGCGTCGAGCTTACGACGTAAAACAAGCATGTTGTATTGTTTTTAGTTTCTTTATTGTTTTTATTGTATTAGTATAGGTAGTGTGGTGAATTGGTTAAACAAGTTGAAATTGGACCAGTTCTTAAAATTCTCAAATCTTCACTTTTCAACTTGTTTAATTCAATTTCACCCGATCTTTTAGTATGTTTATAGTGGTTTGTTTTAATTTGTTATTTTTGTGTTTGTCCAAGAGCTTGTTTTGAGTATCCTGAGAAAGTTTGAGGTGATTTTCCAAGTTGACCATTTCAACTTGCGGATGTACGATAATGATATTGTTTTGAAGTTGGTATACGCCAGGTACTCGTTTATCGCTTTCTATAACATAAGATGTTTAGGAAACTTTTCATTCGTACAAATTCCATGTCATTCATTCTTGTACAATACTTATTTTTTTGATTGAATCACTTTAGTTCCCTTTTTACCCCAAAATGTGAGGAAGCTTTCCATTGTTCATATATGCTGGAGGCCACAATTCTTGTTTTAACTGGATTTCATTATGTTTAATCTTTTGTTTGTGTTGATTGTATGAAAGCATGAAAATGATTAAGGCATTTTGTTTGATTATTGAGCACAACTACCTAATCAAATAGTCAATTCACCTTGTGAGTGTGTGAACTTTTATTAAACCCTTTTGAGCCTTTTTGTCAATGTCCATCTTGTTTTTAAACTTGATGCTTGCCTATGAGTATTAGTTCACCTTTTTGAATGGATGTTGATTATTTGTTTTCTTGAACCCTCAACCATGTGTTGTTGTTTGAATTTTTACCTTGCCTTAGAAAGTAGGTAGTATTCACACATTGATGTTGGTTGAATTCAAGTTGGGGAGAGCAATGTTTGCTCACTTATGTTGTTGGTTGCTATGCGGTTGTGAAAAAGAAAAGAAAAAGAAAGAAAGAAAGAAAAAGAAAAAAAAGAAAAGAAAAGTTTTGAAAAAGAAAAACAAAAAGAGTATCAAATAATTGTGCTAATAAGTTAGGTATGTTTGGTGTAACACTTGGGATGAAAGAAGAAGTTTGATTAAAATTTTGTGTTTGAACTTTTGTGAGCTGATCACTCCCTTAGGTTTAGGAAAGTTTTTGTTTCGATTAACTTTAGGAATTACCCCTTGTTTGTTAACCAAGCCACAAAAACCCTTGTGATGCTTGCCTTTGTATGCTCAATGTGAATTTTTGGATGAATGCATAATTTATTCTTTTGTTTGCAAGGTTGTTGGATGAGTGTCAAATCCTCACCTTTGTGTGTTTTTCATCCCTCGATGAGTTTTTGCTAGGTGTGATTCATGATTTAGCTTGTGTTGTTTTAGATTATTTGGCATGACTTTTGTACTTAAGATTTGTTTTGTTTTCATGTTGTCATTGTAGGATGGTGGTAGGTGTTTACTTTGCTTGTACGTTTTTTTATTTGAATCATACATTTGTTTTCCGTTTTAAAAAACCTGTTGATTTGTGATTCTTGGATTATCGACTTTTGTTTCTTTAAGTTGTTTGACTTTGTTTCTGGACAAACAATGTTTTAAGTTGGGGAGAGTTTGATAAGTGCCAAAATGTCGTGTTTTGAGTAGTAGTTTTGCGGCACTTATCGATTCATTTTATTGAATTTTTTGAATAAAATCTCACTTTGTTTGTAAAAGTGTATATTTAGTGTATACTAGTATTTTCGTGTAAATATCATTGAGTTTAATTGTTTTTATCTCTTTTTTGTAGGTATTCAAGCATTGATATTTAGTCATTGTTAGATAGAGCATTGAATAAGCTTTCCTACGCTTCCGACCAGGCCTCAAACGGAGGTATGGAGAAAACATGATGCTGAAATTTTCTACTGTCAACTCTTGCCCCGAGCTCGTCGGGCGAGCCAGAAATTCCCTAAGCTGCAGAAAAGCCGCCTAAGCTCGCCGGGCGAACCGTTGCTTCGCCAGGAAAATTTGTCTGGGCTGAAACACGTTAAAAGGGATAAAAACACATTTTTTTTAGGTTATGTTTTGGGGTATTTGTTCCCTATTCATCAAACCTTCATTTTTTTGTAGATTTAGGTTAAAAACAACACATGGAGTGTGCATCTTGACAAGCCGGAGTTGAATCCACAACAATCGGAGTTGACAAACCGTGAAATTTGTGTTCTTTGTACCCTCTATTTGTTGGGGTTTTGACGAGTGATTTAGGTTGAGTGCATTTGATCCATATATTTTTTAGTACATGATGGGTAGAACGAAATACAACTCCTGACGAGTTTTCTCATGTCTTAAGAATGTATTTATTTTCTTGTTTTATGTTTTTCCTTTTGCATATTTATTCCAAACCATTTAAACCCAAACTCAATAACATTTAAATTGTCGAACGACAGTTCAATAACACTAATCTATATGGACAAAATAATTTCCCGAATAAATACTTCCAAAAACTGTTGTTGCTTGCCGCTTTACCGCACCAACACTAATCATCTGATGATCTTCTTCTTCACTACATCTTTCATGATAGGATTTAGTCTTGTTTGGATCTCTATACTATTTTTGGCATTCTCTTCCAGCAGTATTCTGTGCATACAAATAGTATGACAGATTCCCTTGATTTCATATATTTTCCAAGGAATGACCTTCTTGTTCTTCTTTAGAAGTTCCAAAAACTGACATCTCTTCTATTCAGACAAATCAGTGGGAAGGGAGTTGTTTCAAATCCAATTCAAGTGGTTTCTCAATGGATGGGACATTGTATTTCACCATATCAGTTATTATTTCCATGGTCTCAAAGTGTTACATCTTCCTCTCAATTGGAAGGAATGGTCCATGTAACACCTCAATTTTTAGTCATTATTTATTTATTATATTAATTGATTAATTGAGTGATTTTGTGAATAAATGAGTTAATTGATTTATTTGATTTATTTGAATTAATTGATTTAACTGAATTATTTGATATAATTGAATTATTTGATTTATTTAAAATAATTGAATTAATTGAATTAATTTATTTATTTGGTTTATTTGAATTATTTTATTTGGTGGAATAAAATAGAATTGGTATGAATAATTATTTGGGCCTATTTGGAAGTGTGAATAGAAAGTGAATGAGTGTATTAGTAAGCTCAATAAGTAATTGTGAGAGTTAATGAAATAAGAGAATGAGATAGAATAGGGTTAGAAGTTGGAAGAGGGAAAAAGAGGCTAGAGAAGAGGAGAAATCAAGAACAAGAGCTAGAAATCCACCAAAAATCAAGGTAAATGTGGGTTTTTATATGGTTATTGGAATTGTATGATAGTGTATAATGGGTAGAAACATGTTTAGGATGAAACCTCTAATTTCCATGATTTTATAATGGTTAGGTTAGATTTTTGAAGAATTTACTAATAATTATTTGAAAATACTAATTGTAGTCTCCATTATTAGTACTTTTGTATAATGAAAACCATGTGGGTGTGCTTGCCAGACTGTTTTCCATATCACCTTGATGCAGAACGAAAGAAATGATATCCTTAAAGCCTAACCTTACTGTAGCGCATAGTGATGGTGAATGAACAAGATGTAATGGCTTTAAATCATACTAGTAATGTAGCGCTACATTTCATATCAAAAGAAATATTGGTTTATGCTTTTGTCACAGTAGCACATGCTTTGAAAATAATATAAAACGTATTGATTTTTTTCATTACATCCTGAGATTTATCACAAGTATTAGATAGGATTTATGAAAAGTAATACATACATTGGGTAGGTAGCGCTATATGAGGCAAGTGGTATATAAGCAAAAGAAAAGTGATAACTTCAAGTTTCTATGTCACTGTAGCTTATTACTTGATATCCAAACGAAAACATGACTTCAATTTGTGAACAGTAATTTTGCATACCTCTTAGAATCCAACAAAACATGAAAATATGCAGAGTATTAAATTGTTGAATTGGTTAAATACTATTAATTATTAGCTATTGGTTTAATTCTATTGTGAACTAGTTTGGTATTTAAAAATTTATGAGTAATTAAGGTTCAAAACACATTTACTAGCCAAACCTTCAAAATACGTCTTTCAGTAAAACCATCTAACTAATACATAAATCAGTTGTATAAGATGAGTAATTAAGGTTCATAACAATAACTTAATTGAAAATGTCACAATTAAATTTATAGCACAGAAATAAATCAAGTTTCAACAATTAAGAATCAGAATAATTCAATTAATACCATGAAATATTCAAATACTAAGGATATGGTTTCGTATACAATTAATTCACACATTCTTCAAAAGTTAAGGACATTTAGAATTTTGTGCACCACACACTCAAAAATAACACTAGCAATCACTAATTTTCTTATTTGTACATATAACAATATCAAGAGGCAACAATTAAGAATCAGAACAATTCAATTAATACCATGTGTAACACCCCCTTTCTATACCCCCAAATAATCACATAAATCATTTAGGCACATAAAAAATCAATTCGCCAGAGTACGATTAAAACATAGTATAAAAGAGGCATGTCACAATATACGTTAAATTAAACCATACAACACCTGCTCAAACATCGATATGCAACAGTGGGGTAACTTTGCAACAGAGGAACTTTGTCCTTACACCCACATCTCAATATTTAGAATAAAAGCGGAAAATCTAAACATTGAATAACATCAAACATATATACTTATATATATATGCGTCATCGGTTATCATCCATCAACATAATTCATGTTTACTTAAACATTCATCCACAAGATACATGTACAAATGTATCACAAAAGAATAATATACATCCTAGCTACCCGGTGCTACATATCAGAGCCAACCGACCAAAAGAATGAAGACACGCTTCACAAAAAGACCTCCCGCATACCTACTCTGCAATGCCTCATAGAGCATCATAAAACAGCAGAAGGGTGAGAAATATTATCATAATAACAATGCATATAATTATGTACTACAACATAAACATATAACACATATTCTCACCATTATCATCATTCCACATGAACACACACATACTTGTTCATTCAACAATGCTTCATTATAAGATACAGTTTATATCATTTCCCATAAACATACATATATCAATGTTTATTCATCAATGCACAAATACAAAGATGATCAATGCAACTCATAGAGACCGACTCTCGACTCTATGCAGATGCATGCGGTACCGACTCATCACCCGAGCTCAATTGAAGAACTCAATGGAAATATCCTCCCTGCCGGGCCTACGATATTTCCCCATCGCTCATACCATCATGGCATCCGATGTTTCTGGATTGTTCACGCAGACACAATCCGATTGCTCAAACCCCACAAGGGCACACAATCATTCTGAAGATTCCCACGGAATCAAGTGTAACTCATCGCAACGATTACACCCATTGACTACGCAATGTTCAGAGGATCCTCAAATGATCATTTGTGTAATCAATCACTCACACCCAACAGGGACGTGATATTACACCCGATTCTCTACGGAATCGCGACACATGAATGCATGTCATGATGTTTCTCATACAAAATGACCACATACACTCATGCAATGCACACATATTTCACAATATATTCATGCATTCTTCTCATACAATCACATACAATCTATATATATATTCACATTAATGCACTACTGTATGATTCACATTCAAACACCTAGTCAAAACGGTAAAAGTCTCTAAATATCACTATTCCCGACTTTTCTGACTTATTTAATCGGCTAAGAATTTCCAATTCATCATAATGATAAAGAACGTTTCATAAGCTTCCTAATGCATCAAACCACGCCTCAAACCGAACCACAGATCAAAAGTTATGCAGAAAACAAAATTACACGAACAGCACTGTTCGCTGGGCGAACCTCCCTCGCGAGCATTCGCTAGCTCCTTCGCTAGGCGAACATCCCTCGCGAGCATTCGCTAGCTCCTTCGCTAGGCGAATGTTCCAGCGAACCAACTGTTAGCTAAAAACAGACACAAAGTTCGCTAGGCGAGCACTTGGCGAACCAAGTCAGAACCAAACAGAGCCAAAAACACCCAACGTTCGCTAGGCAAACACTCTAGCGAACCTTCGCTCATGCCTTCGCTAGGCGAATACCCGTAGCGAACCTTCGCTACCCTTCGCTGATTGGTTCGTTAGGCGAACCTGCGAAAACTCAGAATCCTTCAGCGCTGTTGAAAACCCAAAAACCCTATTTTTCAACCCAAAACATTTTCAAAACAGTATACATCCATCAGAACTCAATCTAGTCATGGCAACAAGCATTCTACCACATTTTCGTCGATTTCCAACCGCGAAAACATTGATTTCTCATTATCGACCTAAAATGGAAAACTATGAAAACACCACAACCAATCCAATACACACATACACAATCATACATAATACTATACATTGATAAGATAACAATGTTTCACACCCTTACCCGATTAAATCGATTCCTAGAGGTTGATTTTCTTGGTTTTCCTCTTTTCCTCTTCTTTTCTCTTCCTCTTCTTTTTCTCTCTATTTCTCTTTTCTTTCTCTTTTCTATCTATTTTCTTTCTTTTCTATTTCTTTTCTCTCATTTTCCACTAAATCAATTAATTCATTTTTCTCACACAATTCTAACTCCACAAAATTTCTAACTTATGATTAATTGAGAAAAGTTTAAAATACCCTCCATTCTAATTTCCCCGAAAACTCTCAAAAACGGTAAAATAACATTTAACACACCAATTTAACAAATAAAATAATTTATCACCCAATTAAAACAAAAGACTCAAGAATAATGGAATAATCAAAATCGGGGCGTTACAACTCTCCCCCACTTTAGAAATTTTCGTCCTCGAAAATAATACCTGATTCAAACAACTCCGGATACGACTCTCGCATCCCACTCTCTAGTTCCCAAGTCATATTGCCTTCCGCAGCGCCTCCCCACGCTACTTTCACAAGCGCAATATCCTTGCCTCTTAGTTTCTTAACTTCACGGTCCAAAATCCTAACCGGTAAAGCTTCCCACGTAAGGTTATCTCTCACTTCTACCTCGTCCATAGGAATAACATGTGACGGATCCGGAACATATTTCCGAAGTTGCGAAACATGGAATACGTCATGCAAATTCGAGAGGTTCGGAGGCAACGCCACACGGTAAGCCACAACACCAACTCGTGAAGTAATCTGATACGAACCAATAAAACGAGAAGTCAACTTCTTCGACTTCAAAGCACGACCCACACCCGTAACTGGTGTAACTCTAAAAAACACATGGTCGCCTTCTTGAAACTCAAGATCTTTCCTTCTCTTGTCATGATAGCTCTTCTGTCTACTTTGAGAAGCTTTCATCTTCTCCCGAATAAACTTCACTTTCTCCGTCGTTTGTTGTACCATTTCCGGTCCAACTATCGTCCTTTCGCCGGTTTCATGCCAACACAAAGGTGTTCGACATCTCCGACCATACAAAGCCTCAAATGGTGCCATACTTATACTCGAATGAAAACTGTTATTGTAAGTGAATTCAACCAACGCCAAATAACCATCCCAAGCACCACCTTGCTCGAGTACACAAGCACGCAATAAATCCTCCAACGATTGAATCGTCCTTTCGGTTTGACCGTCCGTTTGCGGATGATAAGCCGAACTCAATCTTAGCTTAGAACCCAAAGCCTCTTGTAAACTCACCCAAAATCTCGATGTAAATCTCGGATCTCGATCCGATACAATACTCTTAGGAACTCCATGTAACTTCACAACCACAAGAACATAAATCTCGGCTAACTTCTCCAAAGGATAACTAATATCAATTGGAATAAAGTGAGCAGATTTAGTAAGCCTATCAACAATTACCCAAATAGCATTATGACCTCTTTGCGTATTCGGAAATCCCGTAACGAAATCCATCGATATACTATCCCATTTCCATTCTGGAATATCCAACGGTTGCATCAATCCACTAGGCTTTTGATGTTCCACCTTAGACTTTTGACAAGTTAAGCACGCATACACAAATTGAGCAACATCTCTCTTTAAACCGGACCACCAAAAGATCTTCTTCAAATCTTGATACATCTTATTCGCACCCGGATGAATACTTAAATTACTTCGGTGTCCTTCCTCCAAAATCATCTTTTTCAACTCCACATCGTCGGGAATACAAATACGACCACGGAATCTCAAAACTCCAAAATTATCAACCTTAAAATCCTCGTTCTCATTCATCATCAAATCAACGAACTTCAAATCCAACTTTTGCTTTTCACTAACCGTTGCAAGAAAATCATTCGTAACATGTAGCATACCAAGTCGCACACTTCGCGGCGTCATTTCGCAAACCAAACTCAAGTCTCTAAAATCCTCCAAAAGTTCCCATTCTCTCATCATCAATGCGGACATATGTAACGATTTCCGACTCAAAGCATCGGCCACCACGCTTGCCTTACCCGGATGGTAATTCAAACCAAAATCATAATCCTTCAAAAGCTCTAACCACCTTCTTTGTCTCATGTTCAATTCTTTTTGATCAAATAAATATCTTAAGCTTTTGTGATCACTAAAAACTTCAAATCTTGCACCATAAAGGTAATGCCTCCATATTTTCAAAACAAACACCACGGCCGCTAACTCCAAGTCATGTGTAGGATAATTCTTTTCATGCACTCTCAATTGTCTAGAAGCATATGCCACCACTTTTCCATCTTGCATCAAAACACCACCTAAACCCACCAATGAAGCATCACAATACACTACAAATGGTTCATTAGGATTAGGCAAAATCAAGATCGGAGTCGTTGTCAGCCTTCTCTTTAGCTCATTGAAACTCTCTTCACAATGAATATCCCAAATGAAAGCTTTTCCTTTACAAGTCAATTGCGTTAAAGGAAGTGCCAACTTCGAAAATCCCTCAATAAACCTCCGATAATAACCCGCCAAGCCTAAAAAGCTTCGAATCTCCGTAACCGACCTAGGAACCTCCCATTGTATCACCGCATCTATCTTGGATGGATAAACACTAATACCACTACCGGAAATAACATGTCCAAGGAAGCTTACTTCCGACAACCAAAATTCACATTTCGACAACTTAGCATACAATTGTTTCTCTTTCAAAATTTGCAACACAATTCTCAAATGCTCTTCATGCTCCTCTTGAGACTTAGAGTAAATCAAAATATCATCGATGAACACAACCACAAAACGATCCAACTGTTCATGAAAAATACGATTCATGTATTCCATAAACACATCCGGCGCGTTAGAAACCTCGAATGGCATCACGGAGTATTCGTAATGACCATACCGTGTCCTAAATGCCGTCTTTTGAATATCTTCTCCTTTCACACGAATCTGGTGGTATCCTGATCTCAAATCAATCTTGCTAAAAACATTCACACCAACCAATTGGTCCATCAAATCATCGATCCTTGGAAGCGGATACTTGTTCTTAATTGTCACTTTGTTCAACTGTCGATAATCAATGCATAACCGCATACTCCCGTCCTTCTTCTTTACCAACAATACCGGAGCACCCCAAGGAGAAACACTTGGCCTTACAAATTTCTTGTCCAACAAGTCATTCAATTGCTTTTTCAATTCTACCAATTCCGGTGCCGACATACGATACGGTGCCATCGAAATCGGTCTAGTACCCGGAACTAGATCAATAGAAAATTCAACTTCTCTTTCCGGCGGTACATCCCTAATATCTTCCGGAAACACTTCTGGAAATTCACACACCACTGGGAACACATCAAGCTCAACTTGACTCTCCACCGACAATGATGCAAACAAACCAAACAATTGAGCTTCGTCCGCTAAAAGTTTCTTCAACTCTTTAGTGGATAGGAAACTCTCAAATTCATCATCTTCCAAATAAGGAAACCTTACTAACTTGTGATAGCAATCTATATGAACTCGATTAAATTGCAACCAGTTCATACCCAAGATCACGTCCAATCCCTCCAACGGCAAACATACTAAATCCATAATGAAGTCTTTACCACACATGGTCAAAGGACAACTTACACACACCAAAGACGTACTTACCGACCCTGAAGCAGGAGTCTCAATAACCATTTCAGCACCCATCAAAGTTAACGCAAGATTCAAACGCTTCGTGCACTCAGACAAAATAAACGAATGAGTCGCTCCCGTATCGATAACAGCAACTAAAGGTGTACTATTAATAAAGCATGTACCTTTAATCAAACGGTCTGCATTCGTAGTTTGAGTCCCCGCCAATGCAAACACCTTTCCGCCCGCTTGAGCTTGTTTTGGCTTAGTACACTTAGTACTAATGTGACCCACTTCTCCACAATTATAGCACTTCACTACATTCCTCCTACACTCAGTAGTAGCATGCCCTACTCCTCCACAGTTAGAACATTTCACCACAGTCTTCCTACAATCAAATGATTTATGACCCATACCTCCACACTTGAAACACTTTACGGGACCAGAACTTCCTCCTCCAGACCTCCTATCAAAGTTTCCCCTATGCTTGCCCTTATCAACGGGTGTCACATAAGGTCCACCTCGAGCTTGTTGCTTTCCCTTCCTCTCATTCAAACTTTTGTAATGTGTAGAACGAGCCTTGCTATCTTCCTCGAAGATTCTACAACATTCCGTCAAATCCGCAAACCTCCTTATCCTTTGATACCCCACAGCTTGTTTAATCTCAGGACGTAAACCATTCTCATATTTAATACACTTTGAGAACTCAGCAGTAATCGCAGCATAATGAGGATGTAATTGAACCAACTCCACAAACTTAGCAGTATAGTCCACCACCGACATACTACCTTGTTTTAGTTCAAGAAACTCCATCTCCTTCTTTCCCTTCACACTCTCAGGGTAATACTTCCTTAAGAATTCAGTACGAAATAAATTCCAAGTTACCTCTTCATCATCCACCTCAAGAACTTCACGCATACCGACCCACCAATCGTCGGCTTCTTCCTTCAACATGTGAGATCCAAGCCTCACCTTATTCTCCTCCGCACAATCCATAACTCTGAAGATCCTTTCAATCTCTTTCAACCAAAGTTGAGCACCCTCGGGATCAAATCTTCCTTTGAAAACCGGTGGTTGATTCTTCCTGAACTCATCATTAGCATTCACATTCGGCGCACCTTGCACCGCCCTAGCCATTGCTTCCAAAGCAGCAGCCATCGCATTATCATTTCTACCAGCCATATTCTGATCATTCCCAAAAATTACAACAAGGTTAAACAACAGTTCAACCAACACAACAACAAGACAGACACAACTGACTCAACTCTGGCTCTGATACCACTTAATGTAACACCCCCTTTCTATACCCCCAAATAATCACATAAATCATTTAGGCACATAAAAAATCAATTCGCCAGAGTACGATTAAAACATAGTATAAAAGAGGCATGTCACAATATACGTTAAATTAAACCATACAACACCTGCTCAAACATCGATATGCAACAGTGGGGTAACTTTGCAACAGAGGAACTTTGTCCTTACACCCACATCTCAATATTTAGAATAAAAGCGGAAAATCTAAACATTGAATAACATCAAACATATATACTTATATATATATGCGTCATCGGTTATCATCCATCAACATAATTCATGTTTACTTAAACATTCATCCACAAGATACATGTACAAATGTATCACAAAAGAATAATATACATCCTAGCTACCCGGTGCTACATATCAGAGCCAACCGACCAAAAGAATGAAGACACGCTTCACAAAAAGACCTCCCGCATACCTACTCTGCAATGCCTCATAGAGCATCATAAAACAGCAGAAGGGTGAGAAATATTATCATAATAACAATGCATATAATTATGTACTACAACATAAACATATAACACATATTCTCACCATTATCATCATTCCACATGAACACACACATACTTGTTCATTCAACAATGCTTCATTATAAGATACAGTTTATATCATTTCCCATAAACATACATATATCAATGTTTATTCATCAATGCACAAATACAAAGATGATCAATGCAACTCATAGAGACCGACTCTCGACTCTATGCAGATGCATGCGGTACCGACTCATCACCCGAGCTCAATTGAAGAACTCAATGGAAATATCCTCCCTGCCGGGCCTACGATATTTCCCCATCGCTCATACCATCATGGCATCCGATGTTTCTGGATTGTTCACACAGACACAATCCGATTGCTCAAACCCCACAAGGGCACACAATCATTCTGAAGATTCCCACGGAATCAAGTGTAACTCATCGCAACGATTACACCCATTGACTACGCAATGTTCAGAGGATCCTCAAATGATCATTTGTGTAATCAATCACTCACACCCAACAGGGACGTGATATTACACCCGATTCTCCACGGAATCGCGACACATGAATGCATGTCATGATGTTTCTCATACAAAATGACCACATACACTCATGCAATGCACACATATTTCACAATATATTCATGCATTCTTCTCATACAATCACATATAATCTATATATATATTCACATCAATGCACTACTGTATGATTCACATTCAAACACCTAGTCAAAACGGTAAAAGTCTCTAAATATCACTATTCTCGACTTTTCTGACTTATTTAATCGGCTAAGAATTTCCAATTCATCATAATGATAAAGAACGTTTCATAAGCTTCCTAATGCATCAAACCACGCCTCAAACTGAACCACAGATCAAAAGTTATGCAGAAAACAAAATTACACGAACAGCACTGTTCGCTGGGCGAACCTCCCTCGCGAGCATTCGCTAGCTCCTTCGCTAGGCGAACATCCCTCGCGAGCATTCGCTAGCTCCTTCGCTAGGCGAATGTTCCAGCGAACCAACTGTTAGCTAAAAACAGACACAAAGTTCGCTAGGCGAGCACTTGGCGAACCAAGTCAGAACCAAACAGAGCCAAAAACACCCAACGTTCGCTAGGCGAACACTCTAGCGAACCTTCGCTCATGCCTTCGCTAGGCGAATACCCGTAGCGAACCTTCGCTACCCTTTGCTGATTGGTTCGCTAGGCGAACCTGCGAAAACTCAGAATCCTTCAGCGCTGTTGAAAACCCAAAAACCCTATTTTTCAACCCAAAACATTTTCAAAACAACATACATCCATCAGAACTCAATCTAGTCATGGCAACAAGCATTCTACCACATTTTCGTCGATTTCCAACCGCGAAAACATCGATTTCTCATTATCGACCTAAAATGGAAAACTATGAAAACACCACAACCAATCCAATACACACATACACAATCATACATAATACTATACATTGATAAGATAACAATGTTTCACACTCTTACCCGATTAAATCGATTCCTAGAGGTTGATTTTCTTGGTTTTCCTCTTTTCCTCTTCTTTTCTCTTCCTCTTCTTTTTCTCTCTATTTCTCTTTTCTTTCTCTTTTCTATCTATTTTCTTTCTTTTCTATTTCTTTTCTCTCATTTTCCACTAAATCAATTAATTCATTTTTCTCACACAATTCTAACTCAACAAAATTTCTAACTTATGATTAATTGAGAAAAGTCTAAAATACCCTCCATTCTAATTTCTCCGAAAACTCTCAAAAACGGTAAAATAACATTTAACACACCAATTTAACAAATAAAATAATTTATCACCCAATTAAAACAAAAGACTCAAGAATAATGGAATAATCAAAATCGGGGCGTTACACCATGCAATATTCAAATAGTAAGGATATGGTTTTGTATACAATTATTTCACACATTCTTCAAAAGTTAAGGACATTTAGAATTTTATGCACCACACACTAAAAAATAACACAAGCAATCACTAATTTTCTTATTTGTACATATAACAATATCAAGAGGCAACATAATGATATTCAAAGAGATAAGGCTACATTACTGAAACATAAAAACTTCAAACGTCAAACAATTCATGTCTTTATATTTGAAAACACCAACCACATCAAATTAATTCATTCTTCTGCGATCTCCATGGGCTCTTTTGCGTGTTCTCTTCAGTCTTACGTTAAACATACGCTCGAAGAATCTTACAAGCCATTGTACTTTCCCAAGGAAGAACACATTATATCCGAACAGCAACCCAAATATTGCCCCACACACATATCCTATTGTTACTGCTTTCCATCCAAATCCGGATTCCTCTTCATCTTCTGATCTTGAATTTGGCGGGCCATGTTCATCATTTTTGCAAGATTTAGACAAAGGTAATCCACATAACATTGAATTTCCTTCATATGAATCATTTCCAAATGTATTAAACTGTTGGCCTGTAGGTATGACTCCCTCAAGATGGTTTTGTGAAAGGTTTAAGAAAGAGAGGAAATTCAAATTTGTCAAAGCCATCGGAATCTCACCCATCAATTGGTTCCTTGAGAGGTCTAACCACTCCAAAGTTCTCACATTACCCAAAGATTGAGGAATATTACCTGTGATTCCATTGTTTGAAAGGTTGAGACCTTTGAGAGAAATTAAATCTCCAATGACATGAGGAATTTCTCCTTCAAACATGTTGTTAGATAAATCAACTGTTGTGAAAGTCGTCAATATCCTCGTTAGCTCCATAGAAAAACCTTTCATTACAACCTCGATCGAATCATGATAGTATCCGTCAATATTCTCATTACCCATGTATTGCAAACGAGTTTTGTTGTCATTTGAGTTCATCATTCCTTGAAAGTACTTGAAGCATGTTGTTGGCAAGGGTCCTCTTAAATTGTTATGAGAGATGTCAAAAATTCTTAACATAGAAAATGAATGCTCAGTGCTCGAACATGTGATTTTACCATAAAGTTTATTTGATCGCAGTCTGAGTACCTGTAACTCTGGTAGAGTTTCCAACCAATTTGGAAATGCATCCTCTATGTTGTTATCTCCAAGGTCCAAAATTTTGAGTTTTGTGCAGTGAGCCAAAGAGAATGGTAATGGTCCTTCCAAATGATTGTCATTCAACTTTATTGTATCAAATTCATTTCCTTTGAAAAAAAAATTAGGAATACTTCCATAAAAGTTGTTCATTTGCATATCCAAAATATAAAGATGAGGAAATGTTTCAAGGCATTGGGGTATTGTGCCGGTCAAATTGTTGTGAGCCAAATTAAGCACATTCAGGGAACTAGCATTGCATAATGACAAAGAAATGCCTCCTGTGAAGTTGTTGTTTGAGAGTAAAAGGATTTGAATGCCATATGGTGGAATTGGAAGCTCTCCTTGCAACTTGTTGAAACTAAGATCAATCTGTTCAATGTACTTCCATGAGCTTAAGAGATGGCTTTGAAACCATTTGCAAATTTTCCCATGAATGTTGTTATTAGAGAGATCTAATACTATTAAATTTTGTAGTGGTGCTATGACTTTAGGAAAACGATTACTGTTAGTTGATGATAAATATTGAAAGTGAGGTGGGAGGGTTTTAGCTTTGCTATCAATGTTAATAGAAAGAGCACTATTGTGCGAAAGATTGAGAACAAATAGATTTTTAAATGTTAAAAATTGGTGAAAATGCACAACCCCACTCAAGTTTGTTAATGACAAACTTAAATAAGTAAGATTTTGGAGTTTAAATATTGAATTTGGAAAATGACCATGTAAGTTGTTATTAGAGAGATCCAAATTTTCCAAAGAATGAGTTGAAAAGTCACCTATGAACCCTGTGAGATGGTTGTGCTCAAGGAACAAGTCTAACAAAGAAGGCAAATAATAACACCAATGTGGAATTGTTCCATTTAACATGTTATCATGTAAATAGACACTTTTCAATTTTGAATGATTTGTGATTTTACTTGGAATTGGGCCAACTAGTTTATTACTATAAAGTACAAAATATTCTAATTTGATTAAACTTTCAAAAACATTTGGAATGCTGCCGCTAAATTTATTAAATCCAAGATTTAAGAAAGTGAGGTTTGTAAGATTTGAAAGTAATGATGGGATCTCACCCACAAAATTGTTGGCAGCAAGGCTCAAGTATGTAAGTTGGGTGAGGTTCCACAAAGATGGAGGAACCATTCCATTAAAATTGCATACTGTAAGTCTTAAGCGAGTAAGAGACTTCAACTGGCCTATGGAATAAGGAATTTCACCTGAGAAAGCAGTGCGGGAGAGGTCCAAATACCTAAGGGGAGTGCTCCAGTTGGACTTTGGAAGTTGACCACTAAGATAGTCATTAAATGACAAATCTAGTTTTTGAAGATTAGGTAGAGAGAGGATGTCACTTGACAAATATCCTTGCAACCCAGTGTCTCTTAGACTAAGAGAAACCAAAGAGGATGACAAATTCTTTAGGATAGACAAAGAGCTACCTTCTATTGAACTCATATCGACACCATCTAAATGAAGCTCTCTTAAATTAGTAGCATTATGAATGAGTTTCTTCCATATGAATGGATTGAATTTCAGTTTAAAAGGTGTGTAACTACTAAGATCAAATGATACTAATTTTGACAAATGAGAAATTGTGGAAGGAATATTACCAGTGAGGTCACAATATGATAGATTTAGATGTGTGAGATTCACCAGATCACCAATTCTAACGGGCAATGAAGAGGTAGAAAAATGATTAAAAGCCAAGTTGAGTTGTTGAAGGTGTCTAAGTTTGAAGAGAGTGGTATTGGGACGTAAATGACCTCGCAGATTGTTGCAACTAAGATCCACACCAATGACAAAGTCCGAGACGTTGTCACAGGTGACACCATCCCACTCGCAACAGTCTTTACTCTTTTTCCAAGATTCTGTCTTGAAAGAAAAAGAGGAACAACTAGGAAACCAAGAATCATCGGGTTTAGATGAAGTGTTGAGAGAAAATGAGTTCTTGAATTGTAACAATGCAGAACTCTCATAGGTGTTGCATAATGAGAAAGTGTTGGGAGTAAAACGAGTAAGTAGCAATAAGAACAATTGAAGGGAAAAATAAGGCAATACAAAAAGTAAGGATCCCATTCAGTGAAACTTACACTTGCACTTTGTTACTGATGATATAGGATGTAGCAATTGATTGTCCTCTGTTTATATAGATAAAAAAGAAGCAAAGAACAATTTGTGTAGTTGAAACTTTAGTGATATGATAATTTGACAACATTAATTTATAGAAATGATGGGTAAGGACGGAAGAAAACGAAAACATGCATTTTTTCAAAGGTGGAGATCAAGACTTTTGAACCGTGTGCATGTACCAACCACAATCAATCAGTAATTTGATTAAAAAATTAATTATTTAAATCAATAAAATAATAACATTAATTGTATTCACTAGAGGAGATTTGTGGGTAATTTTCAGATGTTTTAAATATATTATACCCTCTATTTCTAAGTGAGTGATATGAAACAAAATATTTCTAAGCAACCAACTCTCATTAAATTTATATTTATCCAACTAATCCTACAAATTCTTGACCATGTGAGGTGACTTTCTGAAAATGTAACGTTCTTTTTTTATGTTATATTAATTCACATTTATTTGTTCATAAATTGGATTTAAATTTCTTTTTCATTTTTGTGTTACATTTATTTGTTCATAAATAGAATTTATATTAATGCAAAATGACTTGTTGACAAATAGAATTTAAATTTTTGGAAAATGCTTATATACAACAAAATAAGTTCAGACTATAATGTTGCAGACCTTGGTAAATCAAGATACTTCACAATATAAGATATTATATTTTTGCACTCTATTGATGGTTGAGATCTTAATGGAGTCATCAAGTTAAATTTGAGGCTAGAGTCTTATCACTGAGTGCCGCAATTTATTTTTTAAGTTTAGCTTAAAAAATTTAAATATTTGACTCTATGAGAAGAGTTCTACGGAATTTCTTAGTTTTAAATTATGTAATTGAAAAAAAAAAGGTATGGAACATAAAGATTGAGCTTTCAAATTTAAAACATCACTCTATTTTCCATTAAAAGCATGGACGTTGCTTATAAACAATGAAACACTTGAAATAATTGAAAGCATTATTAAAACATCACTCTTTGGCTTTAGATATTTTGTGACTTTCATAGATAATGTTTTTTACAAGTTTTGCGTTCTTTCCTAAATTCAAGTTGTGGTAGGTAGGGGTGGAGAATCAAATAGGAAGTTAAGTCAAGTATTAGGAAGAAAAATCAAGTATTTGCGGTGAGAGAATGAGACAGAGTATTGTGATTCAAATTTCAAGAGTATATGTTAAAAACACGGTATTCTAAGGCAATTCTAAGTTCGTAAGACCCCATAGAAAAATGGTGGGACAAAGAGAATATATAGGTCTCTAATTGAAAAGGCAAGATGTCTCTTGTTAAATGTATGACTATCAAAAAATTTATAGAAAGAGGTAGTTAACATGGTGTGATATCGTATCAATAGGTCACCACAAGCTTCATTGGAGCAGAAGGTTGGAGAGGAGGTGTAGGCAGATAATCTTATTGACCTTGAAAATTTAAGGTTTTTTGGGCGTCTAGCTTATATGCATATATACATAGAAGATCGATCCAAACTTGATTCTAAGTCAAAGAAACGTGTCTTCGTCGGTTACGCAAAAGATGTGAAGGAGGTCAAGTTATGAATATGATTAAAAATAAGATGGTGATCAACAGAGATGTTTCTTTTGATGAGCAGATAATGTTAAAACTATCAGTTACAACACATGTGTCAACATATAAAGGAGAAACTTTTGAAAAACACGTGATTTAGGTTGATATTGATTCGCCACCAGTGAACAATATACAAGTAACGCTTTAACCACAAATGGAACTGGACTCTGATACTAAGATTGGCATCGGACTTAGAGCTTTAGGTGGAGTACATGATTATATTCTTGTACATGACATAGAGCACCGTTCAAACAAGCAATGTGAAAGATATGGATATACAAACTTGGCATCACATGCACTTTTTACTAGTTATGATGACCCTTCCACCTTTCTAGAGGCAATAGCTATCCATGAGTCAGATAAGTATATTGGTGCAACAATCGAGAAGATGGTATCCTTGAATAAAAATCAAACATGGGAGCTTGTTGAGCTTCGTGAAGGGAAAAAGATACCATCAATTTGTTTTTTATTTATTTTTTAAGCCACTTTTTACCACAGTTTCAACTTCTAACCGTGGTGAAAAGTGGCACATGGTCATGAGTTTGAATCTAACATCTACAATTTGGTTATTTATTTATTTTTAAGTCACTTTTTACCAAGGATGGAACTTTCAGCCGTGGTGAAAAGTCACTCAGGATCATAGGGAAATATAAGCGTGTTTATTGAGTTTCTTAACCTTCCTTAAACAAATTTTTGTCATCCATTTAGTGAGTATCAACGCTCAAGACATTACCATTAGTGATCCACATGAAACCTAAAACTTAGATGAAATTCCAACCTAGACAAACTTAATCTTCTACCTCAAAACATCATATTCCATTTACGGCACTCTATTTCTCCACTAAACCAAACTCGAAAACATCATTTCTTCCATAAACAAAACTCGAAAATATAATTTCTTTCATTAGCAAATTTCAGGACTCCATCACCTCTTCTCCAACTTGAATGAGATAAGGAAAACATGGATTCAAGTTAACAATGTTAGTTTTTGTTGTTGTTGTTGTTATTCTTCTTGTTTTTTTTATTGTTTGTTGTTGTTATTGTTGTTGTTGTTATTTTTGTAGTTTTTATTGTTGTTGTTGTTGTTGTTATTGTTGTTGTCGTTGTTATTGTTATTGTTGTTGTTCGTGTTGTAGTTATTATTGTTGTTTTGGTAGTTGTTCTTGTTCTTGTTTCTCTTGTTGTTCTTGTTTTTGTTCTTATTGTTCTTGTTGTTGTTCTACTGCTGCATTTTATTTATTTTTATTAAAAGACAAACTACAGCAGTTGTGTAAAGTAACCGATATGATAAGTTGAGACATACAACAACAGTTATTTAAAGTAATCGTTGTGATAGGTTGGATACTACTTGACTTATAATAACGGTCGCACGACCGTGGTGGAAAGAATCATACATACAATCCCATATTACCTCATAACGGTTGGTCGGACGTGGTTGCATCCTTTTTTCAACTGTTATTAGAGGTGTTTTCCATAGTAGTGTTATTTATTTCGCAAACAATCATGTGTATCATGTCAGAACCAAATATATGAATAAGAGGTTTCACAATATCAAAGAGTTACTTGCATCTGGACATGTATGATGTGAAAAGGTTAATCATTCAGAGAATGCACTTGATATATTGATTAAGTCTGTCATCAATGAAAAGTTCAAGCATTGCTTGGAGTTGTTACATGTTTTTTAATGTTAAGCAAAAGGTGTACCTCCCTAGTTGACATGATGTTATTTTTGTACCAAAAATTTTCAAAGGAGTTTGATATTTGACAAGTTGTAGATTGTTGAATATGACTCATATATGTAAACACTAAAAAAAGGCATATATATATATATATATATATATATATATATATATATATATATATATATATATATATATATATTTCTTAGAAGTATCATAATAAATCAAACTTGAACACCTACTTGTCGCATGTATGAATTACAAGTATCAATGATTTTTTTAATGTCATCAATAAAAACAATATTAAAATATTCTAATATAAAAGAATATATTGAGTTTATTAGTTTTATTTTAGAGAAAAGGGATGGATGGTGTATAACAATCATGTATTTCGTCAAGTCAGCATGTAAATTTTAAATTATTTATATAATTTTACATTTTAAAATATTTTGATTTGGCACTTTAACTAATTATTTAGTTATAAAAATTTATCTTGTATTTAAAGAAAATTAAGTTTAACATAGTCATTTGGTTTCTGTTATTAATTAATATCACAATGCATATTTTTATTTATTTGATTATTTAATACGATATTTTTTAGTGATAGGAATAATCATCAACAACATTAATTCGTTAGCATCCATATGTGGGAAACGAAGAAAATAAAACATGCATTAAATAGCATCTGATCTTATACAATGGATGATCAAAACGTTTTCCACAACACCCCATAAAAAAGAACAAGTGAAAAGTGAAATAAAAAAATAGAATAAAAAAGGACTGCATTTAGAGTAACTTGCATGTGCACTCTGTTTTCAAAAGTCTTTCTTTACTTATTTAGGGGTGTACGTACCGATTGAGTGTTGACAATGGCATGCACTTGTTTTATAGCAAGGGATGTTTTTTTTCAAACGTAAGGAGCACTCCAGCAGGAAGAATTTTTATAGTTGAAATTTTTTTTTTTTTTTCAATAATCAAAGCTTCATTCATTAAGGCAACTTAGTCTAATTACAAAATGAATGAGATCTTTCTAAGCTCTAATAGCCCAACCATATACAAGGCTAAGAGAACAAAGAAAGCAAGAGATAAAACAGAAACTGCATTAGCCTCAAGTAAGACTGGATAACAAATTAACTTATAGATCCTATATGCAAAGAATTCCCTGATACAAAACCTTCTTGCTTTCATAGAGATGCTATAGGCATCTTCATCCATTCATAGAAGCTCCCCTCATATCCCTTCATTTTCTGTTTTGTTCTCCACTTCCATGTTATCAGTTGGATTTCTAACAGCATATCTTTCTCTGCAATATCAGACCCTTTAAATAGAATAGCATTTCGGTTCTTCCATATACACCAACAGGCTGAAATCCATATGAAAAGTAATTGTGATTCAACACCACTTGCTTTTGCCCATGTCTGGAACATTTCAGTACAACAATTCCCAGTAGGAAATTTAAATCCTAACCAGTTTTCCATTTCAGTCCATAACCGCATGATTTGATCACATCCTAAGAACAAATGACTGTTGTCCTCTACCTTATCAGAACAGAAAACACACAGCATACAATTCGGATCAATAACAACACCTCTTTTGATGAGATTCAACCGTGTAGGCAATCTGTTCAACAAAAATCTCCATCTAAATATCAAAATCTTCAATGGTAATTTAAGCTTCCAAAGATATCCAAGAGCTTCTCTCACATTCTCCTCCAACAAGTCAGCCTCATTCCTTCTATTCCACCTGTCATAGCACTCTTTGACACTAAAAGAATAGTCAATCTTCCTTGGCCAAAGAACAACATCTTCCTCTGAATTGGACAGCCTGCTTTCCCTTAATAAACTCAGTAATTCCACCACTGATTCATCCGCTGCATTAGAAAGAATTACGTTTCTACCTCTGATGTCCCAATTCCACACATTGTCACCCCAACTTCCACAGTCTTTCACCAGAACATTCTGATTTGGAGATGAGTTATACAGAGTTGGAAACTGGTTTTTGAGAGCCAGATCAGCTAACCACCTTGATTTTCAGAACAAAGTATTCCTACCATTACCAATCTTCCGCACCAGATTATTGAACATGCCCTGATTATTGGAGTGTGAAGCAAGTCGACCCAAATCCTTCCACCAGCTAGAGCTCTGGTATTTAAGATCTTCATATTGTTTAATAAACAAACTGTTAAAACTACCATCATATCTAACTTTTAAAATACTTTTCCATATTGCCTCTTGTTCATCACTGATTCACGACAACCATTTGGCTACCAAGGCTTTATTAAATACACCCACATCCTTGACTCCTAAACCTCCTTGATGTTTAGATTTTCAAACTAAAGACCACTTTACCCATGCTATACTCTCCCTATCACCCTTACTAGACCACACGAATCTTCTTTGGATAGCTTTTATTTCCTTTTTCACCTTTACTGGAGCTAGAAACATAGCAAAGTAATGAACTGGTAAATTTGTTAAAACTGAGTTTATTAACACAACCCTCCCACCAATTGATAGATTCTTACTTCTCCAATTTGTCAGTCGATTTTTGAACGAATCAATAACAGGTTTCCAATAGTCATATGCCTTATGTCTGCCACCAATTGTTAATCCTAAGAATTTAAAAGGGAACTTGCCCACTTTACAATTCAAGAAAGTAGAAGCAGCCCCAAGTTGATATTCTTCTACACCAAAACCCAAGATGCTACTCTTATTATAGTTTATTTTTCAAACCTGATAAAGCTTCAAACCCTCTCAGAACTGCTTTTATACCCCATATGTTTGACCATGAATCATCACAAATGAATAAAGTGTCATCTACAAACTGTAACAGACAGCTTGTGGTGCTACCAACTACTTTGATGCCCTTCAAAAAACCATTCACTTCAGCTTTCTTTACCATCAGTGTCAAGCATTCAGTTATCAAAACAAAGAGGAATGGAGCTAATGAATCCCCTTGTTTTAATCCCTTTTTTATTTCAAAGTCCTTAGAAGAACTACCGTTAATCAAAACTGAGCCATAGCTCTTACAAACTAAGCCCCTTATCCAACCAATCCACTTTGGGCTAAAGTTCATAGCAGCTAACACCTTGCATAAAATTTTCCAACTTACACAATCACATGCTTGTGCAAAGTCTACTTTAAACATGAAACCTTTCTTCTTCTTCTTTTTAACATAATCATATATCTCATTGGCAACCAACACACCATCCAGAAGTTGTCTACCTGGTACGAAAGCTGTCTGTATAGGAGAAACCAATTTACCAATGACAGATTTGAGTCTTGAAGCTAACATCTTTGAAACGATCTTATACAAGCTACCAATTAGTGCTATTGGTCTAAAATCCTTAAGATGTTGAGGACTGTCCATCTTTGGTATAAGAACAAAGAAAGCAGAGCTGAAGGCTTTAGGAAGATCAGGCTTGTCGTAAAATTCATTGATGCAGTTGTAAACCTCCTTGCCGATCACATCCCAAGTCTTTCTCAAAAACTTGAAATTAAAACCATCGGGTCCTGGACTTCTATCACCCTCACATGACTCAATGGTTTCAAATACCTCTTCAAAAGAAAACCTATCAGTAAGAAACCTGTTGTCCTCCTCAGAAAGTTTGTTTAACAAACTAAGGTCCATATCAAATGACTCATGAGCATTATTGTGAAACTTGTCTTCAAAGAAACCATGGATGACTTGTTTAACTTTCTCTACTCCCTCCTCCTCTTGCAAGCCTACATTTAAGGCAGAGATATTGTTCAACCTCCTTCTTCTATTGATCACTGAATGGAAGCACTTTGTATTACTATCTCCCTCCTCCAACCATTTCAACCTTGACTTTTGATGTAATATACTTTCTTTTGTATTCAGTTTGTTCCACATTTCCTCCAAGGCCCTACCTCTTAACTTCAGAAGCTCCTCATTCTCTTCCTCATTTGAATCAATCATTATATCTTCAAGCTCATTGATCTTTTTGATGTTCTCTTCAATTTTTAAATCACTAATGCCAAAGACATGAACATTCCACCATCTAAGCCTGTTTTTTAAATGCCTCATTTTCTGAAACAGAACTTCTCCCGCATTGCCAGTGGTACTAATAGAATTCCAACTTTATCTAACAAACTCTACAAAATTAGGGTGATCCAGCCACGCATTTAAAGACTTGAATGGCTTAGGGCCCCAATTGACGTCATTCAATATCAAAGACACTGGTCTATGATCAGACACATCTCTCATTCCTATTTTCTGGTTTACCACTTTCCAAAAATCACAAAGTTCTTTACTTATTAAGATCCTATCCAATTTGCTTTTACATGATCCATTAGCCTTGAACCAGGTGAACCTATTCCCAACAGTGGGAAGATCAACCAAATTCAAGTCCTCTATGAATACCCTAAATTCCTCCATTTCGTTCGAATTATATCTCCCAACACCTTGCCTTTCCTCTATACTTTTAATTGAGTTGAAATCCCCCCCCCCCCCCCACACAATCCAGTCTCCCCTTGGAAAACTAGCTTTTACTTCAATGAGTTTCCTCCATAATACTCTTTTTTCAGTCACTGAGCAGGGAGAATATACATTTACCATGTAGATAAGTCTGCCCCTCCATGATCCACAAACTCCTAGATATCCATTCCCATTGAAACTAAAGTTTGAATTAAAGGAATTCTTGTTCCAAACTGAGATCATGCCACCTGATTGCCCTTTGGAAACTGATGCTGACCATTCAAAGTCCTCTCCTCCCCAAATACTCTTTACCAGTCCTTCCTCCACCTTTTGACATTTGGTTTCTTGAATCATGCAAAATTTGATTTTATTCTTTACAATTAATTGATTAAGTCTTCTTCTCTTTAGCGAAGAATTACACCCTCTTATGTTGTATGTGATCAGATTCATTTGACTGATATTATTGCCTCCTTCGACCTAACCATTTTTTCATTATCACCTCTTTCCATTTTCCTTAAAATCCCTTCAAGTATTTCATCATCTTCATCACCCTCTATTCCAATTGCTTTTAGGATGGCCCATACCTTACCAGGAACATCTTCAATATTTCGTTTGATTCTTTCATTTCCTGCCACTATATCTCCATTTGAGACCGAATCACAACATAGAATTGAACCCCCAGAGTATCTTGATTCCTTCTCAGCAGACTGGGTGGACATCAGCGAACTTTCTTTAGCTTCTCCAAAGGTAGTTATCTGGATTTTTCTATCCAAAGAGGTATAGAGCAACGTGGAATAATAAGAAGGCTCGTAAGGAATCTTCACATTCTCATAAATCTTCTGAATTTACTTTTTTTTTCTATTTTGTGTTTCTTGTAACTTTTGTGACGACCCGTATTCCAGCAAGCAAATTTTATTGGGCCCCATCACAGATGTTCCAACATTCTCCATATCTGGGCCCACCTTCTCTTTTGTTCCTTCCTCCGAGTCAAATATTTTAGTATTATTTGTTCTTCTCTGTCCCTTCTTAAACGAAGAGCAAGACTAACATTTATACTTTTCTTTCTATATTTTTTTTGAAAATGACCAATTTAACCTTTTTACATAACAACTATTTACCATTCAATTTTTTACTCTCTCATTCAACTTTTTCAAATTTTGCAGAAGTGTATCCCTATAATAATTTACGGGATTACTTCAATCTCAACATTCTGATACGGATTTTTTTCTCGTTAAATTACTTTCAATCAAGTTTTCCAGTATATAATGGTGTTTAACGGACAACTTGCATTATAGTTATCCAATATTACAAGCTTGTTGAAGATGAAGTTTGGAAATAAAACGATTAATCTCTTCTGTCTTGTTTTCCCAATTAATGCAGCCGCAATATGCTTCAATTTTAGGTTTATAGTATTAAGTCAAAGGTTATACCTATATATCTATGTAGTGGCGGAATTAGGAGTTTTTTGGGGTGGACCACTAAAATAAACTATAATATTTAAATTAAATATAAAAATTATATTGTACATAAAGATTTAAGTCGTAATAAAGGCAAAGCTGATTACTAGAAAAATGAATTACATACCTTAAAATAATACTCTACGTGTACTAAGTGACATGAAATCATCAATAATAGAGTCTGAATTAATACATGCAATAATTTCTCTTTTAATGTAAACAGTCATGCTATCGGCTAGAAACTGACCTTTCATATTGTTTTGCAACTTAGTCTTGATAATTTTCATTGCCGAAAAAGATCTCTCAGTTGTGGCAGTAGAAAATGGAAGAGTCAAGATAAGACGGAGTAGTCTATCAATTAAGCAGTAAATTTTATTCATGTTAGTTGCAACCTAAGTGTCATACCCCAAATTTGTCCTACCTACTGCAAGGTTACTTGGCCTTAGATCACCACCTTCCAAGATTCATGGTCTCATATGTGTTTTAAATGCTTGCTAGCTTGTGTTGGGTCTTGCTATGTTTTCAAGAAGAGATCAAGGAATATTGGGCACTCATTTTTATGATTAATCAGTCAAGACTTGATCAATCGGCTTCAATCTAATTTTAAGCTATGATCAAGAAGTTTTTAACCATATTCCAAGTACGACACTGAGGATGTATGGTTAAAACAAGCTAAGAGATGACCCTTCATCTTTAGGTCATATTTTGCTTTTAACTCAGGCTCGAACTAGTTCAAATTGTGAGGCAAACTGATTCAAGGTCATAATCAGAGTTTATGCAGGATGTATTTAGTTTATTTTCAAGTCATGAATTCTAAGCTTATTTCAAAGGGAACTTGTGTCTAAAAGCAAGTTCATTAGGCTCAATCAAAGATCTAGCCATGAATGGATAATTCCCAAGACAACATCCATTTGTGTTCAAGCCATGAGTCACAATTACAAGAGATTCTCAATCTATGACCATAGTTGGAGGTTTTTTGCAAGACAAGTTTTTAGAGTTGTGTTTGGAAGTTTTGTTAAGTTTGGCTTTGGGTTAGTGACTTCAAACTAACAAATTATGTCACGTTTTAGGAATGATGATATATGGAAGGAGTACGAGTCATAATATGTGTCATTAGTGCAAGAAATAAAGGTGTTGAATTATATTTGAAAAGGAGACATGGTGTTCAAAGTGTAACTCGTTTGACAATAAAATAATATTCTTGCTCATTAGCCAAAGCCAAAGACAATACATTTCGTTCAAAGGCAACGTGCCACAATTCGTAAATGTTAGATTAAAGTCTAAACATTATAACAAAATCCAAATCATTACCATAAAAATGGCAAAGTTACTACAATAAAAAACTGATCCTAAAACAATATATCAGGATCTCATTTTGTACAAGATTACAAAAGCATTAAAAGATGTTACAATAAAATTCAAGAAGAGTTATGTCCCTAAACATTCTACCATTGGTACTTATGCCGCAAGTCTCGCCAAAGTGCTATCTTCTAGGCCTTCATCACTCGTGACCAAACAACTAAAGCAAATCTTGCGCCAAGTTTTCATTTGTTGTGCTTACACCATGCTCACTTCCATGATACATCCTCACCCTTGTGCCTTGCAAAAAAAAAAGAGACGGAAAATAAGAATAACCAAGTATATCACAACCATTCAAGAAAATCTAAAGATGCAAGGTTACTTAAAACTACCACTCAAGATCTTGCTCCATCCTTTATGCCAAAAGCTCGTGCACATGAAAATCAAAAGCAAAATCAACAAGTTAATTTGTAATATGAAAGAATTAGTTGGAAATCTAATTGAGAACTTAAGGAAGAAATGTGGTACGTATGAATGTTAGGGACAAACATGATTCAAGGATTCACAGTAAACCAAATGTCACTTCCCTAATTTGTATTCGAAGATATATCAGTTTCATAATACAAAACCAATTGCATTCAAAAAAACCGTTCCAATTTGTAAACCAAATTCTACATGCCAAATCCAAGATTTCAAAACCATCATAAACCAATTTTCAAGCCATGTCACACATACACCATAAAGTCCACACTTCATAACCTATTCAAATTCGTCATTTTTTAATTCCAATCACAAACCAATTCCAACTTCAAACTCCAATTCAAAGATTCAAATCATAAATCAAATTCAAAACTAACCAATTCAGCGGACCAAAGCAAGTTCATCAATTCAGAATTTTCAAATGACATTGGGTCCACAAAGTTTCAAATCACAAAATGACAAAAGTGCATAACAGAGCAGGGCGCAGAGAAATTCAGAAACTACAGAGTTCACCAAAGTAGGAAGACATTTTTTGGCATCAATAAGGTTGTTAACAGAGATTCCTAATGTAAAGATGCTTCAGCCTATGTTCAAACCATCAAACCCTAATTTTCTGCTATAAAAAGGAGGTTTCAATTCACTGGAAAAAGAACCGGAATCATTTTTTTACAAAAATTTCCCTAACCCAGAAACACTCTGCATAATTTCACATGGAAATTTTGTTAGAGATGAGCTAAACCTTACATCACTAAAAGAAGATCAGAAACGTGAAAAAAAAGTGAACGTAGGAGAAGTATAAAGGGAGGAGAACGGAGGAGAAGCAGAACTCACCTTCTATGGATCGCGCCGGATTCTTATCGGATTTGCTCCGATTAGGTAAATTCTGACCCTTTTTTCCATTTTTGAGCTTTGATCCCGTCTCGCCTATATGTGTTGTGTTAAATTCCTCTTTCAGTTGCTCCGTTTGGGTTTTTTTTTAAGGATTTAGGTTTTTTTTTGTGGTGTTCGATTTTGGGGTTTATAGGATGTTTTAGGGAAAATTAAGGCCAGATTTGGACTCAAGGTTTCGTTTTAGGTAGGTATAAGTTTATTCCGGGGTGTTTGGCCGGAGAAGAGGGGTGGCACCGCCGCCAACCACCTCTTTCTCCGGCGAATCTTAGGTTTTCGGTGAGAGATGGAGAGCTTGCAGAAGAGAGAGGTTAAAGCGTACAAATGCGAAGGGTAGAATGATTTGGGTCGTTTCATTTGTTTTTATTTATCGTTTTCTTCACTGCCATGTGTTTAGTAGTTGGAGGTGGCAGTTGCACACCGGTGACAAGTGTCACCGGTCCTTAACCTTATCTTGAATGCTCATCCCAGACCCTTGGATTCAGGGTCTTCGTTGGCCCTATGATGATCGGCCGCTCCAGATTTTGTGATCTGTTTAGAGTTGACCGAAGGAGTACCATAGACTCCTTCCCTGCACTGGGCTTCTGTGTGGTGGGCCTGGGTGGAATTGCTAAACGTACCCTCAATTCCAAAGCAACATCCTGGCCCGTTTCTTGTTTTTTTATTTGTTTATTTAATAATACTTTCTAATTAAACAAAACCAAAAGAAAATACTTTAATCTAATTTCCTTTAAAAAAATATATAAACCTATTTATTAATTTTATTAAAATCATTTATTTAATACTAACTAATTAATTTAATAATTAGTTTTATTAATCATTTGATTTTAATTTAATTGATTACATTAATTCGTTTTTCTCTAATTAAAAAATCATAATCTAAAAAAAACTCCTAATCATTTAAAAAAAACACTTAAAACATTTAATCTAGATCAAAACACTCAACCCCTTAAAAATACAATCTTTTCTCAATTCAAAATACATAATCTAAATAAATCCTTAAAAGACACTTTTCTTAAAACAAATTAAATCATAAACCATTTAGGATAATATTTCTAAACTATTTTCTTAACTAATTATGGAAGTAGTGGGCTTTTGGGGTCTAGCACTCCTTAGGTCCTTGAACAAATGCTCTTGGGGCGCGTGCCTTGGGTTGTGTTTGTTTCGATCTTCCATTTCTAAAATACTTAAAAACTTTCAACCCTATTAAAGCACTTAATCCTCCTTAATACTCTTAACAACTTCAAACCCTAATTCAATTAACACGTCTAAAATACGTCAAGTCAAAATCACTTTCCTAATTAAAATACGAAAGTAGTGGACTTTTGGGATCTAGCATTCCTTGGGCCCTTGAATGAATGCTCTTGAGGCGCACACTTTGGGTTGTGCTCATTCCGATCTTTCGTTCCTAAAATACCCATCCTAATTACATGGACAAAGAAGCCCATTGTCCAACAAACACGATTTCACAATTAATAAAATGAAAAAGGTGTCGTTGAGATCTATCATCTCAGTAATGCCCCGAATAATTGGTTGCGAGGCCGACGTCATGTTTATCGAATACTCGTCATTCTTCCTCTAAAATATTTAACAAACCAAACACTTCCCACGCAACCGAAATCCAAATACACTTAATCCACAACTCAAACACTTTTCCCAAAGAACATTGTTTAAGTCATTCTTTCGCGCATATGAACTCGTGCTTCAGCCTCCCCTAGCGAGCAGACAAGCCAATGTTTAGCAGTTAGAATGCAACCTAAACTCTTGTTCGCCTAAAACACGTCCAAATCAAACCTTTTTCTCAATCAAATCTCTAATACACGTAATTCATACCCAAACAACTTTCACAAAAGAACATTGTTTAGTCCATTCTTCCGCGCATATGAACTAATGCTTCAGCCTCCCATGACGAGCAGACAAGCTAACGTTTAGCAGTTAGAATGCGAATTAAACTCTCGTTCGCCTAAAAAACACAAACCAACCGTAGTCCCATGAACTACAAATGCTCTGATTTTCCCATTGCACGAGGGAATACGTAGGCCCAAGGGTTCTCAATCCTTGCCGAGCACACTAATAAAAAACCACCCATTTTCCCCTTAGAAAATAGTATCTCATTTAGAAGAAAACAAACAAACCAAGCTAACTTATCTCCCGAATTGAATCAAAAGGTTCCCATTGAGTACAACGGACGTAGAGGGTGCTAACACCTTCCCTCTTGCGTTATCGACTCCCGGACCTAGAATTTGGTTGCGATGACCATTTTCTTATCCTTTAAAGGTTTTATAGATATTTTCCTATTCCTTCCTTGGAATGAATAAAGTTCGGTGGCGACTCTGTTTCGAACTGTTTTTTTCCGCGTCCATCGCGAGGATCGTATTTATCGAGGTACGACAGATGGCGACTCTGCTGGGGAAACTGCATTGCCCTATGCTAGAGAGAGTCAAGCCTAACTTGACTCGATTCGAGAGTGTTAGCTTCGCTTGTTTGATTTCTTCTTGTCTGTTTTCTCCTATTGCTTCTTTATTTGCTTTGTGTTGCTTTATCTTTATTATATGATGTTTATCATACTTGTTTGTTGGATCTTAGGATGATATCACAAGTAAGGCTTTATACCCGAGTCTTGGATAAAGAAGAGGGAACATATAGTTTAGATTTTGGAAGTAATTAGTGTTAGTCCCCAAGGACTCGCTCCTTGTGTGCCTAGCATGAAAGCTTCCCCTAGAGTAGACCTTTTTGTAGATCTTGTTGTAACGCAGCTAGCCTGTCGCACGACTTGATTCATGAAGGGTCCGTGACTCTGGGAACCACTCTTAGCACCAGTTTCCATCTTGGTGGTCGTTAGTGTTCGTCTCCAAGGACTCGCTTCTCGTGGGCCTAGCATGAAGACTACACTCAGGATAGACCTTTTCGTATCCTCGTCGTAATGCAGCTAGCTTGTTGCGTGGTGTTGATGCGATTGGTGTCCGTAATCCCGGGAACCTTATCCATCAACTTATGAGCTATCCTGTGAGGGGGTTTATGGGTAAAAAAAGCTAGAACTATCCTTATGAAGCCTACCTATTAGGGTGTTTTACAAATGCTCGTGTTATCCTAGATCCTGAATCTACCCGCATTGCATTCATTGGCATACCATTGCATTTGCATCCATCAACATTGCGTATCATTTTCTAAAACCAAAAACTCATCCATCATTTGTCCATAACCCGTAATTGATTTCCCGACACACGTATTGGACTTGAGATTTGTCTGGGAGAACCATGGAGCACTTGAAACAGAATCAAGTTGAGTGGAGAAAAGGCATAAACAGCATGAAAGGAAAGCTGGAGCAGATGCCAAAAGCTTTAACAACTATGGGGAAAAGAAAGAAAAAGCTTCAAGAAGGCACAACATCTAGGAGTGTTACTCCCACAATTCCTTTTACTCCACAAGCTGCAGTGAATAACCCATTGTGTGTTGTTCCTCCTGGGTTTTGTCCCCGACCAATCCTTTCACAGCCTTAGAGTCAGTGGTTAACACCCATTCTGTCCCAAGGGCATGAGAATCTAAACCAGAGAGGCCATAAGAAGTCTAAGTTGCGCCCTATTCTTGACCCTATTCCAATACCCTGCGGACAACTGCTATCATACCTGATTCAGAGTTCAATGGTGGCACTCACCTCCCTTGGATCGGCTCGTAACCCTCCTTCACCTGGATAATGTGAATACCATAAATGGGCGAGGGGGCACTTTATTGAAGACTGTTGGTCATTCAAGAATAAAGTTCAAGAGCTTATTAACAAGAAACGTCTAGTCTTTAAGGAAGACAACTCAGGGGTAGAGTGTGAGTACCACACTAGAACCATAGGGCATGCTGTCAAAGAATGTGAAAGCTTTCGAAACAAATTGAAAAAACTAACCAGAAGGGAAGACCCTAGCGTGAATGGTTTAACCCAAAGATCTGGCAAAGAGAAAATACAAGAGTTTCGTGGACCACTCAGAATCCTATACCACAAGGAAAAGGTCGAGTTTATGGAAGATGAAACATCTTTATTCTCTGATAATCACGTTGAAACCATGGCCTTGGATAACACCTCCACAAGAGGAGAGCTGGTAGAGAAGTCCGAAAAGGCTGCATTTTCTGAAGAGGCTCCGAAAAAGGACTTTGGAAAACATCCCACTGATATTAATGATGATGATGACATCAACCTTTGGATCCCAAAAAGACAACCAACAGTTCCTAGGGCATCATACCAAAAACCTTGGGTTGCTCCCAATGCAAATCAACGAGCTCATGGCCGAGGAAGTCAGAATCCACGCCAGAATCAGATAAGGCCTCGCAACAACTTGGAAAGAATGACTGCTCCTCTTCACCTAGTTCCTATATCGTACAGTCAACTTTTTCCGCATCTAGTCCGAAACTCACTAGTGGAGCCCTAGTCTCTCAAGCCGGTGCCAGAACCATATTTTCTTGGGTATGATCCCAAAGCGCACTGTGGCTATCATGCTGGATCAATGGGGCACTCAACTGAAGATTGTAAAGCTTTCCAAGCCAAGGTGCAACACTTGATTGACAAGAAGTGCATATCCTTTCAAGATGGGAATTTGGTTGTGCGTATCAGTATCTCGCCCAAATGAGTTTGAAGATTCCAAGAGGCATTTTCTCAAGCCAGTGGTTCAGATAGGAACGCATCCTTAGAGTTGGCAATCCTTGGACATTTTTATCACTTGCATTTGTAATTTCCTTATGTTAAATGCTATTTGCTTTTAGACATTGTTGTTTTGAATGGTAATATTAATGAAGTGATCATGCATTTTTTGAACTAATCACGTCGCATTCGCTCACATTTTCTTCACTTATATCAAAAAACAAAAATATTCATCTATATACCTCTCATTCACTTTCTTTACCAAATTATTGTTTAGCAAAGATTGGAGGGAGGATGACGAAAATGAAATACCCATAATTGCTAATGGTGTGCTTTCAGATAAAATCCTGCTAATGATGTACAGGCATTGTTTCAAATCCCCAAACACTGGAGAGATAAGGAGTTAATCCCTAGTTCACCACTTCGAGCCGAGAAGTAGAAGTTTCCTTTGGATATTCAAACCCTTACACTCAACCCGGGGCAGGGTAGTGTTCAGTTAATCTGACTCCGTATTCTTTGTACACGTCCTGAGGTGACGAAGAAATCATGCAAAATCCAGAAGTTATGATGGTTGTTCTTCAATGACTACTGACTTGGCAGTCACGAGCTTTACTCTAAAAAAAAAAGAAGAGAGCCCGCTAAGTCAAACACCTCAAAAAGGAGACTTAGGCAAAAATTAAGGCAATCCCGATGGACTCGTAGAATAAAATCGGTCCATGCAAAATTAGGGATCAAAAATAAAAAGAAGCAAAAGAGGTCCTCAAATCCTCAAGCAATAAAAATAAGATACAGTGACCACCAAATAAAAACCAAAGGGTCACTGACATCAAGACAAAAGCAAAATAAGATGACTGCCATTTCAAAGCGAATCTTGAACCTTCATCTTCATGCTTACCCCGTCAAAATCTAAGTGCGCGTGTCGATTTAAGTGAACGTAGGGCTGGAGATCATCACGAAGAAGAGGTGGGTACAGATATAACTTTGAGCCTTATATCATTTGTTTCTATAACCGTGAACCAGACCACGTTACAACCCTCAAAAGACCTAATTGAGGCAGGGTTTATTCTGAAAGCATACTACAACAAGGTTGCTTAAACTGACTCCTAAAGATTTGCTAATCTTATGATTTGGTGCCATATTCTTGTTATATCTCTCAAACCAGTAAATCAGCAATCTGTTTGGACTAATGGTTCACTCGTCACACACTGACACATCATTCCAATAAATGATTTTTCAAAACTTGCATAAACGTCGCATTAAAATTACCATTTCTGAATGATCAATTTTAGCTGCAAATCAGTACTTGATATTTTAGAAATTCCAACAAAGTACAATCAGAGAGAAACTTGAGCATTCATTGGCACTGACTCGAATCGAGACTGTCTCATAACCTTGTGAATCTGGGGCAAGTCCTTCAAAGCAATACTTAGTCAATCTGAGGCAAGTCTTTCAAAAGCCAAGACTGGGGCAGACCACTGCAAAATCCACACACAGGGGCAGACCACTACAAAATCCAGACACTGGGGCAGATCATCTCAATACCCTCCAGACATGGGCAGATTCCCTTCATACATTCAAGTTGGTCAAGTTGGCCATGTCATGCACTAAGCGACCCTCGAATTCAACAAGTATTAAAAGCCTTGGGGCAGAGCAAATGCACAATTAGAATGCATTGGTTAAGTTGCTACGCTCATGCAATCAACCTGCATTGGTTACATCGCTGCGCTCATACAACCATTCATAGCGTATCAGCCAAAGAAGTGGAGTCCTCTCAGGAACGAATACATAACTTCTGCAAAGGATCAAACTTGGGGCACCAAGAAACATATTGGCTTATTGATCATAATATCTTCCGTTTTCGAGTGTTAGAAAATAAAATCTTTCCATCAAATCAAAGTCCAACCTTGCTTGGCAACTACCAAAAGTCCACCCTGCTGGCATTACCATCAAATAAAGTCCAACCCTGCTTGGCACCTACCAAAAGTCCAACCCTGCTTGGCAACCACTAAAAATCCACCCTGCTGGCATCACCATCAAATAAAGTCCACCCTGCTGGCATCACCTCTTAAAGTCCACCTTGCTTGGCAACCACCAAAAATCCACCCTGCTTGCGCCTTCATAAGACCAATCTCCTACTTGCATTCACATATGCATCACATACAGTTAATATGCACCATATGCATACATGACATAACCTATTTCCTTCCTCAACCCCCGCGTTGATATATATTGTTTTGTTCTTGACCCCTGAGTCATTGTTACCTTTACCTTTCTTTCAACCCCCGAGTTGATGATATTTTGTCTTTATTTTTTCGACCCCCGAGTCGATATTGCCTTAGTGTCTCGACCCCCGAGTCGATATCATTATTACATCTTCAACCCCCGAGTTGATATCTTATTGCTTGTACTGACCCCCGAGTCATTGTTATCTTTATCTTCCTCGACCCCCGAGTCGATATTGTCTTTATTTCCTTGACCCCGAGTCGATATTGCCTTTATCTCTGCCCGCGACCCCCGAGTTGATAGTTGCTTTTACCTTCAACCCCCGAGTTGATATTTTGTTGTTTCCTTCGACCCCCGAGTTGATAAATTACCTTGCCTTTATTTTCTCGACCCCCGAGTCGATATTGCCTTTACCTTTCTTTCAACCCCCGAGTTGATGACAGTTTATCTTAATGTTTCTCGACCCCCGTGTCGATAGTGTATTTCCTTTTCTTAACCCCCGAGTTGATATGCCAGTATTCCCTGTGAGTCTTTCACCTTGCTCTATCTAATCCCCATTAATCCTTCTTTGGAAACTAGAAATAAAGCCTACAAAAGCCTCGCCCGGTTGCATTCCCATATGCATCTCATAGAAAACAAATTCATTTACATTCCTGTATGCATGGCATATCCATCCCCAGCATCATATCATAACAGAATCCAGGAATAGTTCACAGGCATCTTGGCCAGTCCTCCATCAAAGTCAGCAGTATTCTTCAAAAGAGAGTTGGTACCACGCATGTGTTCAAGGAATTATATTCCCCAACAGGTCATTCTTCAACCATGCAGTTGGTAATGACAATCCCCAGTAGCTGTTGCTATTCTTACTCCCCAAGCATAGTATATCCTAGAAAGTTTCTTGTGAGCTTTCCCCTGCAGAGCCATGACATTTCCTCCAACAGGAATCTTGCTCAACTATTCCTCAGCAAATCTACCTTCAGAGATACTGCTTTGGTACCATCGGAGAACCTTAATGGATAAGGGACTGCTTCGACCACCCGAAGAATCTCAAGTTATTTTGTTCAATTTGGACACCACTGCCTCATTCTGTCAGCTCTTGCTCTGTATCATTTTACCTTTTTCAGACAAATTTTGGGGTCTTCTTATATCTAATTGACTTCTACCCCAAAAATGAACGCTATGCAGCAGTTCATTCTCTCGGGTTCAAGACAATTAGATAGGGGCATCTGTCATACCTCAAATTTGTCCTACCCTCTCATTTTTCTTATACCAGGCATTTGTGTTGCTGAATGACCTTTCTCTGAGTAATCATTTGGCCTTTGGCCATGATTCTCTAAGATTTAAGTTATGGAGATATTGTTTGGGCTCAGTGTTTCTTCAGGCATAACTTAGCAAGAGGAATTTTGATTTGGTCCTAGGCAAATTAAGGCAAAGATAGTGCATACATACTGGATGGGCTTAGTGTTGTCGAGTTCTCAAAGGGAGGTTCATTGCTTCCATATCAATTTTGTGTGAGTCCGAGATAGTGTTCTAGAAAGTCAGGTTTGATGCTTAATGGACTGATGACGCTCAATAATCATACTTTTGAGTCTTAATGTCTTTGGGGCGAAAGGATTAGATTTTGACTAGTGGGTTCCAATCAAGAATCATGAGTATAGGTTGGTAACTTAATTCTAAGTTGTGAATCTTATTCTATTCAAAATTCTAATTTGTGAACTTCATTATTTCAAATCCAATTTCTATTAAGAATTTCAAGTTTATAACCAAAGCCTAAATTTCAAGTCCATGGCCAAAATTCAAGTTTTGTGCCAAAATTTGAGTCTCAAATTCCAAATTCATTTTAAGAGATCAAGATCAAGTTTCAAGTTCACACATCTATGCTCAAATTTAGTGTTAATTCAATTTCGAAGTTCAATTTTCCATCTTTGCTCCAAACACTTCAATCCGAACTTCCACTCGAAAACAATGTTGGCACCTCCTCATTTCTGTGATTAGCCAAGATATTGGTTTGTGTTGAAAAGTTTAGTGTCATGGAATTAATTCTTGGGTCAGTCATCCAAAAATCTAGAATTTGAGGGAACTGCCACATTGCAATTAAATTGGTTGACAGAAAATTGGAAAAAGGAATTAGAATCTATAAGTGCATACAGATTTTTATTTATACTTGTGAGGGAGCGTATCTGGCTTTTCAATTAGTACAAGCACAATAAAGCCTAAGTCATAATTTCCAAGTGTGTTTAAAGAATTGATTGTATCAAGGCAAGCCGTGAACAAGAATTTCAATACCAAGTTGCACTTTGTTTCAAGTCATAGTTTGGAAAGTTACAAGTGGTGTGATTAATTTTGAAGTCATTCCACAACAAGTATATAGCAACAACATTCCCATTCAAAATATCCATTTCAGCTATCCAAAAATAAAATATAAAAGTTGCAAGCAGTTTCGAAAGTTTGGTTCAAAATTTGTAACTTAACAAAAGGCATATCAAAGAGATCAAGTTATATTCCTACATTAAGTCTACAGGTTATAACTTATTTGGTTCTACTATGATGTTGCAAAACTTGCCACCAAGGTGATCTTGACCTTTTCAAGAAGTGATCTTCGTTCCTCTTACAGAGCTTTCATCATCCTGCCAATTCAAAGTTCCAAGTTTAGTCATTATATCAAATTCAAAGACAAGCAACAAATTCCATAAAGCATGCCAAGTTCAAAATCAAATTCACACCAAAAAAAAAACTCCAAGTCCAATTCTAAGCATCCAAGATCTATACTTCATCCTACATGTATATTTCATACCAAAACTATCAAATTCATCTCAACTCATCCAACTCATGCTCAATTCATTTTTTCAAATTTCATGTCACAATCCATGCCACAATTCAAAGAATTCATCAAAACCAACACAAGACACACCAATAGCCAAATCATATCAAAATTCAAAAGTTCAAAGTCATGACCAAATACAAGTATCAAATTGTCCAAAACTCAATCCAATTCATTTCAAAATTCCAATTTCTATTCATGTTGTTTCCAAGCCATGCCAAAACACCGAGTTCGTAACTTAAATCAAACCAACATAAATCCATTACATTCATCACACAAACATTTATTGTCACATTTCACACATTTGGTCACAATTCAAATTTTCCGTCACATGCCTACTCATTTTCGTGCAAGTTTTCAAACATACAACATGCTCAAAACCATATCAGAAAATCAGTATTGGTTCAGTAAGGACCATTTCTAAGGCAATTTTATAATTCACAAAAATAGAAAAAACAGGGGCAGAAACACAAATTCACGGTACAACAACCTTAACACCAAAACGGAAAAATGACGAAACTGTAGCAGAGCAAGCACAGCCATAGCAGAGCAGGATTTTTAGAACATGTCTGCTAACCCTAATGTTGTGGGTATAAGTAGAACTTCATTTCAGAGGGAAAGGGGTCTAAGTTTTCTACACACAGAAAACCCTAAAATTTTACATACAAACCCTAAGGCGGCCGTTTCAAGAAGAAGAAGAAGGAGGGACGAAAGAGAGAGCTTGTACCTGCATTCTGAAGCTTCAAGGGTGAGTTCTTATGCTTCAAGTCTTTTTTCCTACAGTTGATTGCTCGCCTGAGTGAAGTGGTCTTGTTTCTTTTCTTTCTCTTTTCATTTTTTCCGCGATTTGATGATGTTTTGAGGTTAGGGTTTCAAAAGAGGGGAGGCTCGATCTGGCATTTTCATTAGGTTTTTGTTGAAATCAAGGGAGGATTTGGGTTCAGGACATGTTTTTAATAGGGGTTAGAGTTTGATTCGCGGCGAGATGAGGTGTCTTCGCCGGAGAAGATGGCGGTTTCCGCCGTAGCTCATCTTCTCCGGCGACCACATTTGGTTTTCCGGTGAAACACAATGGAGAGAGAGAGGGAGTTGGAATAGAGAGAGAGCGGGCAGATTAAAATGGAGATTGAAAACCATAGCACCCCTTTTGTTTTCCTCATTGCCATGTGTGCTAGTGGCTGGTGCGGGTGTCAAGAGATACCGGTGACAAGTGTCACTGACCCTGACTTTATTTTTATTATTTTTTATCCCATGCATGCACCACCCTTGATCTTACCGTGTGCCATCGTTTCTTTGCCTTCAGATCAAGTGTCAGCTTTGACTCGTTGTTAATCCAACATCCTAGATGCAGCCGCGGTCAACCAAGTTTGACTGAGGGTCCTTATTGGACTCCTCCTCCCTGCGAGTGGGCTCCCTCCATTTGGGCCTGGGACTTTTCCTTATTACACCCCCTGTTTCTATTAGTTTTCTGGCCCATTTGTGTTTTCTTGTTTTAACTTTAAAACTTAAACTCCATTTTAATTACTTAATAATAAATCTAAAAACATTTTATCAATTTCCTTAAAAACAAAACTTTGAATAATATTACTAAATTAATTTAGTTAATCTTATTAAAATTTCTTTTTAATAATGATTAATCTATTTAATGATTAATCTTATTAAATATTGAATTTTAATTTGATTAATTATTAATTTAGTTTTAGTTCTAAAAATCCAAAAATTACTTTCCTAATCTAGTTAATTTCTTAACTTTTAAAAAAATATTTTTTTCAAATCCAATTACATCATAATCCATTTTGCCTAATCATTAACTATCTCCTTAAATCAAAACATAAAACATTTCTTAAGATACCTAAACGACCGCTCTTGGGGCGCACGCCTTGGGTTGTGATCGTTCCGTCTTCCATTTCTAAAATACTTAAAATATTTCAATCTAATTAAAGCATTCAACCTTTAAAAACACTTTCTTGACTTAAAAGTCATAATTCAATTTTAAAACAACTACTTAATCTTTTACAAATATTCTCTTAACTAAAAACTAAAAGCATAACCTACTTTAAAATACTTAAAATATTTTCTTAATTAAAGTCTTTTTAATTAATATTTCTAAACCTTTTCCTAATTAATTATGGAAGTAGTGGGCTTTTGAGGTCTAGCACTCCTTCGGTTCTTAAACGACCGCTCTTGGGGCGCACGCCTTGGGTTATGTTCGGTTCGATCTTCCATTTCTAAGATACTTAATTCTCCTTAAAAAACTTAATTCATCCAAACCCTATAATCCGATTAACACGTCTAATTAAGATATTCTAATCAAATTCAAATCATTTTCCTAATTAAATTACAAAAGTAGTGGACTCTTGAGGTCTAGCACTTCTTGGGTCCTTGAATGAATGCTCTTGAGGCGCACGCTTCGGGTTGTGTTCGTTCCAATCTTTCTTTCCTAAAACACGTGCCCTAATTACATGGACAAAGAAGCTCATTGTCCAACAAACACAATCTCATAATTAATAGAATGAAAAAGGCGTCGTTGAGATCTAGCATCTCAGTAATGCCCCGAATAATTGGTTGCGAGGTCGACGTCTCGTTTATCGAATACTCGTCATTCTTCCTCTAAAATACTTAACAAACCAAACACTTCCCACACAACCGAAACCCTAATACACTTAATCCACAACTCAAACACCTTTCCCAAAGAAAATTGTTTAAGTCATTCTTTCCCGTATATGAACTCGTGCTTCAGCCTCCCCTAGCGAGCAGACAAGCCAATGTTTAGCAGTCAGAATGCAACCTAAACTCACGTTCGCCTAAAACACGTCCAAATCAAACTTTTTTTTTCTCAATCAAATCTCTAATACACTTAATTCATACTCAAACAACTTTCACAAAAAGAACATTGTTTAGTCCATTCTTCCGCGCATACGAACTAGTGCTTCAGCCTCCCTTGACGAGCAGTCAAGCCAACATTTAGCAGTTAGAATGCGAATTAAACACTTGTTCGTTTAAAAGATACAAACCAACCGTAGTCCCACGAACTACGAATGCTCTGACTTTCCCATTGCACGAGGGAATACGTAGGCCCAAGGATTCTAATCCTTGCCGAGCACACTAATAAAAAAAACCACTCATTCACCCTAATAAAAAACCACCCATTTTCCCCTTAGAAAGCAATATCTACCTTAGACTAAAACAAACAAACCAAGCTAACTTATCTCCCGAATCGAATCAAGAGGTTCCCGTTGAGTACAACGGACGTAGAGGGTGCTAATACCTTCCCTCTTGCGTAACCGACTCCCGAACCTAGAATTTGGTTGCGACGACCATTTTCTTATCCCTTTAAAGGTTTTATAGATATTTTCCTTTCCCTCTTTTGGGATAAATAAAGTTCGGTGGCGACTCTGTTTCGAACAGTTTTTTCCGCGTCCATCGCGAGGATCGTATTTTTCGAGGTACGACACTAAGACATGCATAATTTTTTAATAGTTGACAAATTCTTCAATTTTGTTGATTGACGGGCATCAAGAAATTTTCGAAGCTGAAATTGCAAAGTAATCTTCTATTACTCATTGAAATCCATAGGATAATATTTTTCAACTAGAGTGCAAATAATATCAATGTTAAAAGCTACCATTAAGATTCAAAGCACAACTTAGAGTTAACAAATTTATTGTTTGCTCACTAAATCTACTATTCAACTCTTGTAATTGTTGGTCAATAATAGCATTCTCACAAACTTTTCTCTTAAAAAATGGTTAATTTTTCCTTTCTTCATCTTTTTTTCTTCTGCTTTAAAAGGACATAATTTAGTCCCAACATAAATTATTTGAAAACAATATTGAAATTCAATCATAATAAAACTTGTTGTTATAAGTTTTTTTCATAGACTTGCTGTTATAAGTTGTAACAATAAAAACACAAGTTTTAATTTGTTGTTATAATAGGAGTGGCCATGGCATCATCAACAAGTTTTAATTTCAAGACCATATGTGAAAAACACGGTATTCTAAGGCAATTCTCAGTTCGTAAGACCCCATAGAAAAATGGAGGGAAAAAGAGAATATATAGGTCTTTAATTGAAAAGGAAAAATGTCTCTTATTAAATGCATGATTATCAAAAATTTTATTGGAAGAGGTAGTTAACATGGTGTGGTATCGTATCAATAGGTCACCACAAGCTTCGTTGGAGGGGGAGGTTGGAGAGGAGGTGTAGGCAGGTAATCCTATTGATCTTGAAAATTTAAGGTTTTTTAGGTGTCTAGCTTATATGCATATATACATAAAAGATCGATCAAAACTTGATTCAAAGCCAAAGAAACGTGTCTTCGTCGGTTACATATGTAAAGGAGTTCAAGTTATGGAATATGATTAAAAATAAGATGGTAATCAATAGATATGTTGTTTTTGATGAGCAGATAATGTTAAAACTATCAGTTACAACACACGTGTCAACATATAAAGGAGAAACTCCCGGAAAACACGTGATTTAGGTTGATATTGATTCGCCACCAGTGAACAATATACAAGTAATGCTTTAACCACAAATGGAACTAGACTCTGATACTAAAATTGACATCATACTTAAAGTTTAAGGAGAAGTACATGATTATATTCTTGTATGTGACGTAGAGCATTGTTCAAACAAGCAACATGGAAGATATGAATATACAGAGTCGGCATCCTATGCACTTCTTACTAGCTATGAAGACCCTTCCACCTTTCTAGAAGCAATAGCTATCCATGAGTGAGATAAATAGACTGGTGCAACAATCGAGAAGATGGTATCCTTGAAGAAAAATCAGACATGAGAGCTTATTGAGCTTCTTGGGGGGAAAAAGACATCGGTTGTAAGTGATTTTTCAAGAGAAAAATAGCAGTAACGGAAAAAATATGGGTACATCGGGTCATAACCGAGCAAATTTCATTGGGAAACAGTGAGTTTTAGTTATTAAAAAGGGTATATGGGGTCATGGTATCATATTTAGTAGTGAACAAGGTGATCCTTCAGCTATGGAATATGTTGAATCAAGCTATGCTGGTGATATGGATGTTAAAAGGATTACAATAGTGTATGCGTTTACTTTAGCAAGGGGACCTATTTGTTGAAAATCATCAATTTATTCCCTAGTGGTCATGTTGAAACTTGAAGTAATGTACACTACTATAAAAAGTATCTTTCTTAATTCCATTTCACCTCGTCCAAAGTATCTTTCGTAATTTCAATCAAACATTTAAATCTCTTCCCCAAACCTTCCACGTGACCATACATGGAATAGAAGAAAATGAAGACCTTAAATTTTGCATCTATTAACAGTGTTTCTTATATAGATTCTTCGGTGCCTGGCGATACTTTAGGGTTTTTTATTTTTGGATGAGATCAAATTTTAGGGTTTTGATTGTTTTTTAGGTTTTCTAAATTCTGGGGAAGAAAAAGGTGATGGAAGAATGTGATTTTGTTGAGAAAGAATGTGAGAGAAGAAATTTCTATAACATGGTGAGTTTGTGAGGGTTGTTTGTGAGGCCGGTGAGGAAGAAGGTTAGCTCAATCAAAAAAATTATTTTATAAAAAAAAAGTTAAATAAAAAACATAATAATGACAGTTTTGTAATAATCGTCGTGACAACCGTCGCAGTCCAATTTATAACTGTCGTGACAACCGTCGCAGTCTAGGAATAAGGACAGTTTTGAGATAACTGTCGCAAAAAATATGCGACAGTTGACCCTAACTGTCGTGACAACCGTCGCAATTCAGGAATAAGGACGGTTTTGTGATAACTGTCGCAACTCAAGTGTCATAAATCTCCTTTTTTCTTGTAGTGCATGAACATGCATTTCAGAGCTCTAGGTTCGACCTTGTCTTGCCTAATATGAGAATGGGTCACGCAGCCAAATACTCTCAGTCTGTCGAGACTAGGTGGATGTACCGACCAAACTTTTTTAGGTGTCTTATTCACCGCACCAATTTGTTGTGAAAAATGATACCGGAATAACAAAGTATAGTTGGTTTCTTGAACGCCAAGAAATCCACAAGGGTAGAAAAGAAGGAAAAACTTGAACAAACACACGAAACCCTATTAGGGTTCACAAAGGAAGAGAAAAGAGGAAGAAGAATAGAGAATTGGTTAACTCTGTTTTACTATTCACTTTCTCAATAGGGTTCAAAGATTACAAGTGAAAACCAACAATTACCCTCTCTCAACCTAATAAGGTTTTGTCACACCTTAGGAAGCGAGAATAGTATGCTATTTATAATAAACCTAACATACTAAACAAATGGGCTTTTTAACCATTACTCATTACAATCTAACTTAGGGTACAATTCGATCTCTTACATACTAGAACACAATTCGACTACAGCATTGTAGGTATTCAACAACAACATGTGAGCGGACTTCGACGGAATGCTAAAACTAGAGTTCGATCCATTATCTCATATATATATATATATATATATATATATATATATATATATATATATATATATATATATATATATATGGTACATATCGTATGAGAATGTCATTTTTATGTGAGAACATAAGAATTAATCTGAATCATTAGATTTTAAAATAAACGGTGGAGAGTATGTGTGATTTTTGTTTTTCTCTCTCCTCCATCATTAAAATAAATGAAGGAGGGGTGAAAAAAAACAGACACATAATCTCCAACATTTATTTTAAAATCTAATTATTCAAATTTATTCTCATATTCTCACATTAAAATGACATTCTCATATGACATGTTCCCTATATATATATATATATATATATATATATATATATATATATATATATATATATATATATATTTGTTAGAAGTATCATAATAAATCAAACTTGAACACCCTACTTGTCCCATGTATGAATTACAAGTATCAATGATTTTTTTAATGTCTTCAATAAAAACAATATTCAAATATTCAAATATAAAAGAATATATTGAGTTTATTAGTTTTATTTTAGAGAAAAGGGATGGTGCATTAACCGAGTAAATTATTTTTACACTGTTAACCAATAACAATTATATATTTCGTCAAGTCAGCATGTACATTTTAAATTATTTATATAATTTTGCATTTTAAAATATTTTGATTTGGCACTTTAACTAATTATTTAGTTATAAAAAGTTATCTTGTATTTAAAGAAAATTAAGTTTAACATAGTCATTTGGTTTCTGTTACTAATTAATATCACAATGCATATTTTTATTATTTAATATGATATTTTTTAGTGATAGGAATAATCAACAACAACATTAATTCGTTATCATCCATATGTGGGAACAGAAGAAAATAAAACATGCATTAAATAGCATCTAAACTTATACAATGGATGACCAAAACGTTTTCCACAACATTCCCATAAAAAAGAACAAGTGAAAAGTGAATTAAAAAAAAAACAATAAAAAAGGACTCCATTTAGAGTAAGTTGCACTCTGTTTTTCAAAAGTCTTTCTTTACTTATTTATAGTAAGGGGTGTTTTTCTTCAAACGTAAGGAGTACTCCAGTAGGAAGAATTTTTATAGTTGAAATTCATTAGCATCCGTAAACGAAGACCAAGACTAACATTTATACTTTTCTTTCTATATTTTTTTTTTTAAAATGACCAATTTAACCTATTTACATAACAACTATTTACCATTCAATTTTTTACTTTCATTTAACTTTTTCAAATTTTGCAGAAGTGTATCCCTATTATAATTTCCCGGATTACTTCAATCTCAACATTCTGATACGGATTTTTCTATCGTCAAATTACTTTCAATCAAGTTTTCTAGTATATGTTGGTGTTTAACGGGCAACTTGCATAATAGTTATCTTATATTACAAGCTTGCTGAAGATGAAGTTTGGAAATAAGACAATTAATCTCTTCTGTCTTGTATTCCCGATTAATGCAGCCGCAATATGCTTCAATTTTAGTTTTATAGTATTAAGGGAAAGGTTATACCTATATATCTATGATGTGGCGGAATTAGGAATTTTTTTTGGGTTGGCCACTAAAATAAACTATAATATTTAAATTAAATATAAAATTTATATTGCATATAAAGATTTAAGTCGTAATAATAGCAAAGTTGATTGCTAGAAAAATGAATTAGATACCTTAAAATAATACTCTACGTGTACTAAGTGACTTGAAATCATCAATAATAGAGTCTGAACTAATACATGCAATAATTTCTCTTTTAATGTAAATAGTCATGTTATCTGCTAGAAACTGAACTTTCATATTGTTTTGCAACTTATTCTTGATAATTTTCATTGCCGAAAAAGATCTCTCAGTTGTGGCAGTAGAAACTGGAAGAGTCAAGATAAGACGGAGTAGTCTATCAATTAAGAAGTAAATTTTATTCCTGTTAGTTGCAACCAAAGCCGAGCATAATTTTTTAGTAGTTAACAAATTCTGCAATTTTGTTGATTGACGGGCATCAACAAGAAATTGTCGAAGCTGAAATTGCAAAGTAATCTTCTCTTACTCATTGAAATCAATAGGATAATATTTTTCAACTAGAGTGCAAATAATATCAATGTTAAAAGCTACCCTTAAGATTCAAAGCACAACTTAGAGTTGACAAATTTATTGCTTGCTCATTAAATCTACTATTCATCTCTTGTACTTGTTGGTCAATAATATCATTCTCACAAACTTTCCTCTTAAAAAATGGTTAATTTTTCCTTTCTTCATCTTTTTTTCTTCTGCTTTAAAAGAACATAATTTAGTCCCAACATAAATTATTTGAAAACAATATTGAAATTCAATCATAATAAAACTTGTTGTTATAAGTTTTTTTCATAGACTTGTTGTTATAAGTTATAACAATAAAAACACAAGTTTTAATTTGTTGTTATAATAGGAGTGGCCATGGCATCATCAACAAGTTTTAATTTCAAGACCATATGTGAAAAACACGGTATTCTAAGGCAATTCTCAGTTCGTAAGACCCCATAGAAAAATGGAGGGACAAAGAGAATATATAGGTCTCTAATTGAAAAGGAAAAATGTCTCTTATTAAATGCATGATTATCAAAAAGTTTATAGGAAGAGGCTTTCGCACTATTTCCTCCAAAGACTCCTCGACTGCCATCTTCTGATTTTGGAGCGGCTCTTGCCCCTCCATTTCTAGATTGGTTCATCTGTGGGAACTCTATAAAGATCCTTTGCCAGCAGTCGAAACCCAAGGCTCAGCAGGTGGTTCCGACTCAACATACGCTAGACAGTTTCAAAGGACACCTTCATGTCGGTATCGAAGATGTTCGCATCGAATCCAAAATACATGAAGGTTTGGATTCTTCGATTTTATGCTCTTTCACTTGAACTTTATCATTACTGACATGTGCTTACTTGTCGTGTTTTGCAGCTGTTCCCAAAATGAACTCCCCTCAGCACCTAGTCGAAGCCAAAGGCGAAGGCAGCAATGTACATCACACACCTTTTCCTTTCATTGATTATTCTTTCTCCCCCTAATACTTCTCAATTTCAGGCTTCTCGCAAACCACCTCCGACACCCCAAAGGAAGTCAAAGAGAGGTACTTCCCAAATTATCTTTGATTCCGAGGATGAAGGCCAATCCCCTCCTGAAGATTTGAAACTCAAGAAGAGGAGGAAGCCAAGCCAAGAATCTGGTGCTGCTGGTGGCCAATCTGAGCCTACAACGGCTAAAGCCCCCAAAAAGACCACTACTTCGAGTAAAGTTGCAGAAGCCCCTTCTGGAACCGCATTTAAACCAACTGTAGGCCATGCTGAAAGCAATAACTCTAGCCCTGATGCTGAAGGAGTCAAGGTAACTTGTCGTATTTTTCTTTAAATAAAACTTATTTACCTTGTTTTCCTTAATCTGACTTGCTTCGATTTGATTCAGGCTGATGCTAGTGGTTCGCTCCCACCGGTGGACAATCCTCCTTCTCCCATCACCCGTCTGAATAGCCAAGGTGAGCCCACATACCATCCCACTTCTGACTTGGGCTCTGGAATGAGTTCACTAAGTGAAATTAACAAGCCTGGTTTTGAAACAGCTCCCCCTTTGCCAGCAAAGACTGCTACCCAGCAATCTCAGATAGATGGCTCCAACCATGAGGCGGAGATGTTCAGTAGGATCCTGACACAGAGAATCCAAAAGTTGCTGCCATGGATGAAGACCCACCCTTGGTCGATGAAGAGGGGTCCCCAAATGGCGAACCCATTGGGGCTGCCAATGTTAACCCAGAAGGAGAGGAAGAAGATGATGATGAGACCATGCACCAATCTGAACTTGATGGCCATGATGATGACAATGAAGATGAAGACAACATGGAAGAAGATGAAGAGAAGGAGAATAAAGGTGAGGAGGAGAAAGCTGACCAAGGACCTGTCAACGAGCCAATCCATGTCGAAGCCATTGTTACCCCAACACCCACTGCTGTGACTGAAGGCAAGGCAACCTCGACTGTGTATGGAGCAGGACTCTCTGAAGAGGAACTGGATGCCTTGAAAGCTAGCAACCCTCGTCAATACATAAAGATCCTTCTTGGGCGCCGAGGAAGCTCATCTGATAAAACTCCCAGTGCTTCGACTACCTCTGGGGATCCGCCTTCAAGCAAGCTTGAGGACAATATCCTTATGAAGATCAAAAACAAGATCTTTAAGGGTGACCTTTTCACACTCTTACAGATGGATGATGTCACTCATATCTCTTTGAAAAGTTTCCTCCAGCAAGTTGATATTCACGTTATTTCTCCAGAATCTGCCAACGTCATCTTAGAGCTTGGCACTATGATTGACCAAGTCCATGGTGACCTCAAACGCCTGCCCCAAATCGAAAAGGCCATTTCAACCAAAGCAGGAAGTGAGGCTGCCGCTTGTACTGCCGCCACTGATTCTGAGAATAAGGTAGCCGAATTGGAGGAAACAAAAGAAAAGAACAAGCAAGAAATCACCTCCAATAAAGAAAGTATTACTTCCTGGGAGCGAAAGATCAAGAAACTTCGAGCCAAGATCTCAAAGGCAAAAAAGCGTAACACTGAATTGTCTGCCTTCGATGACTCTGGCTTGTCGAAAGAGCTTGAAAATGCCATAACTTATGCTAAAAAAGCTCAACGACTGGAGAAGGAAATTGCACACTTAAAATCTGACAAGGCCTTATGTGAAAAACATCTTGACCTCCAGAAGTCGAAGTACTTGAAGATGAAGGAGAATCTCCCCTTTTAGCTTGTTACTCTCTTTGTAATTTTTTTTAATTTGATGCTCTATGGCCCTTTGAGGCATTTATATGTAATGACTACTAAGCCATTTTGGCATTCATAAATACCATTATTGGCTTTGCCCTTGTTATGTCGAATTACTCCTTAACAATTTTAATTTCTTGAAGTGCTGGTTTATATTTTTTCAAATACTTGCCATTTACTTTCAAGATTCTTTTATCCTCATTTAATTCTTCAACTTCATAGGCTCCATTAGAAAATACTTGCGTAATTTGAAACGGGCCTTCCCATTTTGGGGACCATTTGCCCAAGGCTCTAACCTTTCGATCTATAGGCAGGATCACCTTCCAAACTAAATCTCCAAGTGAAGGTCTTGATTCTAACATTTTTATTATAAGACTTATCCACTCTTTTCTTTTGTCTCTTCAAAAGTTCTAAGGCTTTAAGTCTTTCTTCGTCCAGATCTACCAGTTCCTCTAACATCATATTCCAATAAAGCTCAGAGGGAATTTCATGATGTCTCTGAATCCTAACCGACTGGAGATATATCTCAACAGGTAACACTGCATCGTGACCAAAGGTCAATCGAAAAGGAGTAGTGTTGGTTGCTTCCTTGGGAGAGGTTCGACATGCCCAGAGGATCTGGTCCAATGTCCTATGCCAATTTCTAGGCTTTTTTCCCACATGCTTCTTGATCAGGCCGATCACCACTTTATTAGCTGCTTCGACTTGACAATCAAACCTAGAAGTGACAAAGCTTGGATACGCTGATGAAGAAATTTTCGAGATTTTTGCAATAGACAGCTTGAGGGATAAAGACTGGAGGAAGCCTATAGTCGAGTATCTGAAAAACCTGACATCATCCACAGAGTGAAAGGTTAGGTATCAAGCCTTAAGTTATGTCCTTCTAGGCAATGAATTGGTTAAAAAGACCCCTTAGGGGGTCTTACTTAAGTGTCTTACTGAAACAGAAGCATATCTGGCCCTTTCGATTGTCCATAGTAGGGCATGTGGGCCGCATCAGGTATGCCATAAGATTAAGTGGCTATTGTTTAGATAAGGCATGTATTGGCCTACGATGGTAAAAGACTGCATTGAATTCGCCAGGGGTTGCCAAGAATGTCAAGTTTATGCTGGCATACAACATATCCCTGCAAGTGAGTTGCATTCCATAGTCAAGCCATGGCCTTTTAGAGGTTGGGCTTTGGATCTGATTGGAGAGATTCGATCGGCATCCTCCAAGAATGAGAGATACATTTTGGTAGAAATTGACTACTTTACGAAGTGGATCGAGGCGGTACCTTTACCAAATGTGGATCAAGAGGATGTGATAGAGTTCATTCAAAAATACATCATTTACAAGTTTGAAACCCATCTCTTTTGCAAATTCCTGCATCTTTCGACCCGTAAAGATTGATCCTTGATTTGTTGCGATCGTTTCTGGGATTCCAAACCTGTAAATGATGTAGTTTTGAATGAACTCGATCACATCCTCTTGATCCACATTTGGTAAAGGTACCGCCTAGATCCACTTCGTAAAGTAGTTAATTCTTACCAAAATGTATCTCTGATTCTTGGAGGATGCCGGTCGAATCTCTCCAATCAGATCCAAAGCCCAACCTCTAAAAGGCCATGGCTTGACTATGGAATGCAACTCACTTGCAGGGATATGTTGTATGCCAGCATGAACTTGACATTCTTGGCAACCCCTGGCGAATTCAATGCAGTCTTTTAGCATCGTAGGCTAATACATGCCTTGTCGAAACAATAGCCACTTCATCTTATGGCCTACCTGATACGCCCCACATGCCCCACTATGGACAGTCGAAAGGGCCAGATATGCTTCTGTTTCACTAAGACACTTATGTAAGACCCCCTCAGGAGTCTTTTTAAGCAATTCATTGCCTAGAAGGACATAACTTAAAGCTTGATACCTAACCTTTCTCTCTGTGGATGCTGTCGGGTTTTTCAGATACTCGAATATAGGCTTCCTCCAGTCTTTATCCGTCAAGCTGTCTATTGCAAAAATCTCAAAATTTTCTTCATCAGCGTATCCAAGCTTTGTCACTTCTAGGTCTGATGCACATAATCCAACATATTCCACTTTGCCTCTAGCTTCGATTACCTCTTGTAAATTTTCCATCAAAACCTTATACCCAGAAGCAACCTGAGCCAAGTCATTAGCCACTTGATTTTCCAGTCGAGGTATGTGTCGAATGCTGACAACTTCGAATTTCTTCAATAGTCTGTTGGCCACTACGAAGTACATGATTAGATTCTCCTTAACACATTTGTACTCCTTTGTAATTTGCTTTATGACCAACTCTGAGTCTCCCATTATTTCAACTCGAGTTGCCCCTAATTCTAACAAAATTTCATGTCCAGCTATTAAGGCTTCATACTCAGCCTCGTTGTTGGAGCAAAATCCTTCGACCCTGTACTTAAATTTTGTTGGAATTTTATCCAGAGAAATAATCAGCACACCTATACCTGTGCCATCTTTGTGGCTAGAGCCATCGAAGTATAACTTCCAAGGTTCCAATTCGACATAATTCAACATGCTTTCGTTTATGGAGTGGTCGACTATAAAGTCTGCTACCACTTGTTCTTTAACTGCCTTCAGAGGCTTATACGTTAAAGAGTACTCAGTCAATGCTAGTGCCCATCTACTGATTCGACTATGCAAGATAGGTTTAGACAACATGTGCTTAATAACATCGAAATGAGACGAAACATAAACTTCAACTGGCTTTATATATTGCTTCAATTTTGTACAAGAGAAATACAAGCATAAGCATAATTTTTCTATCATGCTATACCTAGTTTCCGTATCATTCAAAACTCTACTGAGGTAGTAAATGGCTCTTTCGACACCATCCTCATCCTCTTGAGCCAACATGCTCCCTATGGTTTTGTCTGATGCAGCTATGTACAATCTCATACTCCTATCCCTACAAGGTGGGGAAAGAATTAGGGGATGACTCAGGTATTCTTTGATCGTGTCGAAGGCTGCCTGCTGCTCCTGCCCCCATTCGAACCCATCTTTATTGAATCAAAGCAATGGTGAAAAGGCCTGCGTTATTCCGCTTAGGTTCGATATGAATCTTCTAAAGAAATTGATCTTTCCCAGTAGCGACTGCAGCTCCTTTTTTGTTGATGGCGCTTTCACTTCCATGATGGCCTTGGTCTTGTTCTGGTTGATCTCGATCCCCTTTTTATGGACCACAAAGCCTAGAAAATCCCCTTCCTGCACACAAAATTCACATTTAAGAGGATTTATTTTAAGACCATGCCTTCTCATCCTTTCAAAGGAGTGTCGAAGATGGTCTAAATGATTCTTCCCTGAAACAGACTTGACCACAATATCATTAATATATATTTGCATGAAATTCTCTAAATAATCATGGAAGATTGAGTTCATTGCTCGTTGATATGTTGCCCCAGCATTTTTGAGGCCGAAAGGCATCACCACCCACTCATAGGTGCCTAAGGCTCCATGGCAACGAAAAGCTGTTTTGGGGACATCATCTTCAGCAATGAATATTTGGTTATAGCCAGAGTACCCATCTAGCATACTAAGATACTCATGTCCTGCGGGGGAATCGACTAGCAGTTCTGCCACAGGCATAGAATACTCATCCTTAGGAGTTGCAGCATTTAAATCTCTAAAGTATATGCAAACTCTTAAGGAACCATTCTTTTTAATAACAGGTACAATGTTAGCTAACCATTCGACATACCTGGCAGTGCGGATAAATTTGCATCGAAGGAGTCTTTCGACTTCCTCCTTTATCTTCGAGAGAACCCTTGGGGCAAACCGTCTTGGGTTCTGTCTGACTGGCTTCTTCCCAGGCTTGATCGGCAACCTGTGTTCGATCAACTCTCTACTCAAGCCAAGTATTTCATCGTAGTCCCAGGAGAAACATTCTTTAAACTCCAGTAACAGCTGGATAACTTCGACCTTAAGTTGTGGGCCACGATTAACACTAACATATGTTGGCCTCTTGATCACCCCATCTCCTAGGTCGATTTCTTCCAGTGGATCCTGAGCTAGCATCATAGTGTTACTTGCCAGCGGATCCTTCTCGAATCCCAAAGGCTCATCGTCATAAATGGCGTCAAGCCTCTGGCCTTGCTCTATACCCTGAACCTTATCAGGTGGCTCTGGGTCGAAGTCCTTACCAGGACCTTCTTGGTGGAATTCAGGATTGGCTTCACCAGCCATATATTCGTTAGCAGCCTCCAAAGCCGATTGTAGTCTAGTTTCAGCCACGTAGGCCGAAATTCTTCTCATTGCTTCGAACTCAGTCATCATCACTGAATTCACTCCCCCGCCCTGTGGGGTCTACTGCAGGCTCGCCAAGGTATGGAAGTCTTTCCCCTGGCACCTCCTTATCCCAATGGAAACCCTCGACGGGATGTAAGTACAATGAGCAAAATGTCTCGTCATTTGGGACAAACTCAAAATCTGCTGAACCACAGGGGGCAATGTGAGCCAAATGTTTGTCGAACTGACGTCTATCTACATGATTGATTGGCGCTTTAAAATACCCCTGGTCATCCTCAATGTTTTCGACTATGCCGTCTGGCCTCCAGATGGTGATGCACTGATGCATCGAATATGGCACTGCACCACTGCCATGTATCCACTCTCGTCCTAGGAGCAAATTATAGTTGGCTTTTGTTTCTACAACCATGAAGACAGTAGGCCTAATGATTGTCCCCACTGTTAAGTCGACTTGTATCACCCCCAGAGTAGAGCCAATGTTTCCTTCGTAATTCGAAAGAACCATGTTATGTGGCTTAGTGTCAGTATCATATTTGCCAATCTTGCTCAGTAAGAAGTGTGGCATCAAGTTCACTGTTGTGCCACAATCGACTAAAATTTTATTTATTGGCACGTTCTCCACCTTGCCAGTAATGTAGAGGGGCTTTAGGTGACCCCTAATTTCCTTTGTGGGTCGCTCGAAAAAAGCATTCTGCTCTTCGACACACCCATTGTTCATAATATAGTAGCATACCGGCTTGTGTACTGCCATCTCTGCCTCAGTGCAGGCATCTAAATCTTCGACTTCTGTGAGCTGGTCGAACTCTCTAGGTATCACAGACACCACATTGACTATGATGTCAAGAGAAGCATCAGATTCGGAGTCGAAGTTGTCTGTCATTTCGTCATCCTCTTCGACAGTCTTCTCAGATTTATCCTCTTGAGAGGCAAACAGTTTTCGTCCTACAGGTATTTTTTCACCTGCCTTCATTGGATTCCCTCCATTATTGTCAGTAGGGATTTTAGTACTGGACTCTCCTTTATCCTTCGACTGGGCCTCCCTGAGAGCCTTCCTTCGACGTTGCTCTCTCCTCCATTGAGATCGCAACATCGTATTCTTCCCCTTATAGTTTTTCAGAAACATATGCCGATTTGTTAGAGGTCTGAAACTCCTTTCGATACTCTATTGAAGAGCCTCTTCCCACATCAAACTTCTGCCATTTTTTATGACCTTTCTCCTTTCCTTCGACACGTTTCATCCAGCTCCCTACCTGTGCATTGCTTGTTGGTTTGAAGGTACTGGGTCTGGCCCCTGGGAACTGTGTTTTTCCTCCTACTTGTTTTGAAGAGGATCTTCTAGGGTCAAAACCCCTTTGACCATGAGATGATCTCTGCTCGCTTCTTTCTTTAGCCTTCCTAATCCCTTCAAGATTGTGAGCAGCCTTTTGATCGAAGATTACACTGCATCTGGGGCATAACATGACGCCTGATCCTTCTTTTGGCAACGGTGAAGGAATTCAATGATAGTTTCATCCTATTTTGGATACGACACTTTGTTACGCTCTACTTGATGGCTTGCTTCGTCCACCTCTATGGTCTGGTGTTGCGTAATCTCGACCATGTTGATGTCCATGTCGACATCGGCACTAAGGTTCAGATTGCAGAAGTCCACATCAAGGACCTCAGCAGCCTTATCCATCTTAACGAAACTCTCAGCAGTCTCTTTAGTAACCAGAATCATGTGAGAACCCTCATTGATCCCATCATTTAAACCCTCAGTAGCTTCGTCGAAGGTATCAACGGCCTCTCTCATAAGTTTCTCCATAGCATAAATATCAAGGTCTTCAGTAACCTTGGCTAACACAGCTTTGTTGGCGAAATCTTCACTAATTTCCACCATATTGACTGAACGGTCGGAGTCATCAGCAACCGCAACCATATGCACCTCTGGCTCAGCATAATGAGCATCTGCTGTTTGTAATGGGTCGGAGTCAATTTTCATCTGACCTTTGCTCTTCTCTCCAAATTTCAGCCTGCGCTCCTGAATAGCATTTTGCACCAGATCCCTGAAAATAAAACATTGAGAAGTTTTATGACCCAAAAAATTATGGTACTTACAAAATCGTCTCTTTTTTCTTTGTTCTAAAGGCGACATTTTAGCGCAGGGAGGCACTATCATCTGCCCATCTTTTACCAATAAATCAAAAATTTCGTCACATTTGGTGATATCGAAAGTGTATGTTTTCTTGGGAAACTTATCATTCTTTTTGGATTCGCCATAATTTTTTCCAGTCGAAGGGGCTAACATTTTACAAGCATACGGAGGACCTTGCTTTAACTCAGCAACGTCTACCTCACTCTCGTAAAAATATAATGGTTCGTCGTACAAACCTTCGACATCCTAATTATATTCAACATAAGCTACCTTTTTACCCTTGTTAAACTTAGCCTTTTCGTCTTTCAGACGTTCTAACTGTCGAACCCTATCAGCCAGTTGGGCCATGTCTCTCAGATACTGGGTATCCAATTTCTTTCTAATAGAGTAATCAAGGCCACCAGCAGCCATTTCGACCAGCTCATGCTCTGGCACTTGAGTAAAACACCTAGCCTTAAGTAATCAAAACCTGTTTAGGTAATCGTCTATTGGCTCAGTAAACTTTTGCTTTATGCTGGCCAACTCCTTCAAACTAATCTTAGTTTGCCCCATATAGAATTGTTCATGGAACAAGTGCTTTAACTGGGTCCAATTACAGATTGAGTTAGGAGATAAGGTTGTAAACCAAGTAAAAGCATTTTTGGTGAGAGAACTTGGGAAATATTTTACCCTAAGACTTTCGTCATTTGCGATCTCTCCAGCCTCGATCATATATCGGGCTACGTGTTCGACAGTAGATTCAGTTGTATCTCCTGAGAACTTGGTAAACTTTGGGACCTTCGTCCTAGGGGGTAATTCTGATTGCAGGATATAATCCACTACGGGTGAGGTATAGTTTGGCCTAGTAAAGCCAAAATTCACCCCATTTCGAGACATTATTCTTTCGACCATGGCTGCTAGGTTTATTATCTGGTGCTATGTTGTTACGTCGAACCTGTTGTACAACCTGATCAACATCTTGGTTTTTATTCACTATCACTACCCCTTGTTCCCCTTCTTCAGGAATTGGCCCTTGGTTCCTAGGTGGTTCAACTTTGGGGAGTTCGACTCTAGGGGGTTCCAGGTTGGCCTCAGGCATAGTCTCTAGGTTCTGCCGTGGGATATTCTCCACCACAGTCGCACCTTGTATAGGGGCCGACACCCCCATAAATTCTGCCATGCGCGCCAATTGCGCTGCTAGTTGTTGGTTAGTTTGGGTAGTGTTCCGAATCAAAGGCTGAAAAATTTCCCCCATAGTTTGAGACAAAATTTGTACCATTTGTAGGTTACTCTCATCCATTTGTTGTCTTAAACATGCTATAGACGTGTTTGTCAGACTAGGACCTTGAGTGGAATATCCTATACCTACACTTTGGCTGTTTCGACCCACATTTATCCCAGATCCCGACCCCTGTAATGGAAAAAAAATGACATTGTCTGAGAATACTGGGGGGGCATTTTGGAGGCTTTGCATTATTGACGTTGGCATTCCATAAGGTGGATTCCTTGGAAAGGGTTGTGAAAATCCTGGAGGGGGAAGATGCCTAAATGTCGAAGTTCCTCTTGGTGGAGTTAGGGGATTAGATGCTTGTGGCCCAACGTACTCCAAAACAGGTTGAGTGTAAGCCCTTATATATGTCGACCTTGGTCCTGTCATTGATGGCGTTGGGTCGGACATAACAGGGGGTGGGACTGGCTCTCGTCGAAGGGATTGGAGGTGGTATCTCATCATTCCTAGACATATTTTGAGGGTTTATGTCACTAGGATGGGTATTCGAATTACTTGACTGAGGATTAGAACCACTCATTTGAGGGTTTGGATTGTTTGGCTGACTAGTATTCGTCGCCATTTTTCTAGTATATCTTCTCTTTGGTCTCTCTTCGTTTGTAGATGCTACCTTACCACTTCTCAATAACATGCAACGAAGCTTTTTAAGAAGGACACTATGACTGAAGATTTTCAAAAATATTTGGAAAGATCTTTATTAAGTTAGCACTGTCCCACTGGGCATGCCAATTTGTCTACTGGTGAAAATGGTAAACAACCGCTGGTCTATCAATTTCACATAAAACTGAGTAACTTGCAGGATCGACCACACAAATCCAAAGACATGTGCTAAATTGATTTTTTATGTAAACTTCTATGTTTCGACTAAATAAAGAAGTAAGAAAAGATTTCTCCAAGAAACTTAAAATGACTGAAAAGTAAAGGACTTTGAGAAAGGTTTAAATCGAAGAGACTGGTAAAGGCGTAAACTTAACCTACGTGAAATTTAAAGAGAACGCGTAAAAATGTAATTAAAGGGAAGCGTAAAGAACTCTGAGTCGAAAAGGCTAAAGGTGTAAAGACTAAATGAAATGCAGAAAAATAACTTGCACGAAGTAAAAGATAAGCTCTTAGTAAAAGACTTAAAGAAATTGCATTGAAATGAAAAAGTGGTGTTTACATCACGTACATTCTCACAAAATTCGTTTCTCTACACGCGGATACTTTGAGTAATTTCTGAGTAACTTGTACAAATTGAACACAATACCCCAAATCCTATTGCTAGAACCCTTATTTATAATGCCTAAAACTAACTGTTATAAACTGCCTGAAATAATAAGCGAATGACAAGTGTCGCATTGCATGCTTCCATCACTTTGATGTACGACACCTGTCCTTCTTCAAGAGCGAACCACAGTAACTACTCCCTCCTTTATTTGAATTTGAATTTCCAGCGTCAGACGTCATCAGCATCCTCGGTCGAAAGGTACCCTCTTCAACTATTAGAAATATTTTCTAAGTCCCAAAAAGACATCTTCTCCTCTTACGAGCACATTCGACTGAAACCAATCACCCAGATCCTGTCGGAAGCTTCTCTAAACCTTTTCAAGAGCTTAACATTCCCATAAACACTTACAACTTCATATGGGCGTCGAATTTATGAGCTAACACCACCGTGGCAAACAACATTCGAATGGACTTGTGCTTCACAACAAGAGAGAACACATCATTGAAGTCGACACCTTATTTCTAAGTGAACCCCCTAGCGACCAATCTTGCCTTGTATCTCTTCGACGCCATTTCTTCGATTCCTTCCTTAACTTTGAAAATCCATTTACAGCTAACTAACCTGGCTCCAGCAGGTTTCTTGATCAGTTCCCATATGTTGTTTTCATGAAGAGATTTCATCTCATCATCCATGGCCTTCATCCATTCAGTCTTCTTTCGACTTCGCATAACTTCCTTATAGTCTCTAGATTCTTCGTCGAGAACCTCACTTGTAGAGATTAAGGCATAAGCTATAAGATCTGCATACCCAAGTCTCTAAGGTGGCTTGATGACTCTCCTCGGCCTGTCTCTTGCTAGCAGGTAGTCATTATCAGTCTCCTCATCTTCGACAACATCTTCTACTTCTTCTTCGACTTCATCTGGGGTATGCAATTCAGCATCAAGATGCTCCACCTCAACAGGAATCTCTCCCTGATCCAGCTCTTCGTCGGCATCATCAGTTTTCTTGAAAGCCATCTCAGCTTTATTGAAAACTACATCTCGACTGGTGATACACCTCCTGTGACCTGGCTCTAGAAACCATAGCCTATAAGCTTTGACTCCTTTAGGGTATCCCATCACTACAAGAAAATTGGCAGATTGCGACGATTATTTTTGAAGGTTACGACGGTTAAAACCGCCGTAATTTGGAAGTCACGGCGGTTGCTGCACTGTCACAGAAACATGCGTCGCGAGTCCATATCGCGTCAGTTGTGAAAACTATCACACCAACTGTCGTTATCTCTCACGACGGGTAGGGAACTGTCATAATTTGCATATTGCAACGGTTCCAACCATCGTAAATTTCCATTTGATTTTTGTTTTTATTGTTGATTACGACGGTTCCAACTATCGCAACTTTCTGTTCCACAGTTACATTTATAGGTAAATCCATAGGAAATTTCTTTTCCACAGGTAAATCCGCAGGTAATGTATTTTTAAAATTAAAAAAAAATGTTTGTAGAAATATGAACAGAATGGGAAAGAAAATCACATATATTCTTCATTCAACTAAACATATATACCATATTACATTTATACAAGCATCATGTCACTTTACAAATTAGTCACTCATGGCGCCTGACTTCATAGAATCAGTTTCCTCAATATTAAAATGGTCAATGCCTGATTTCTGGTCGGGCTTTGAACCAGTCTCGGCATCATCCAAGTTAGAAGCAGTCACTTCATCTGTTCTTTGATCACTGCCTTCATCAACATCTTCCCGTTCATATATCAAAAATTAGCTTTCCATCTAAAACAGAAAGTAGGCTGCTACTTTATTACACTGCAACAAATATCTTAACAATTTGGAAGCGCAACAACAAATTCTTAAAATTAACACAATCACAAACACCCAAGTTGAGAAGGGATGAAGAGGACATAAAAGTGTCTCTATTTAGTTTTCAATCACAGTTTTGTATTTATTCCATCTAAATGTTTGATGAAGCGGATGTTGGCTAATTAAAAAGTTCACAACAGAACTCAGTACTGACATTATGATTGCTACAGTAAAAAAGAGTCGAAAAATGGTATAACTTCATGTATTCCCATAACATATAAGAGATCCGACAGTAGTATTTTGAAAGCATTTTAATTTAGTAAATATCTTTCTTTCCAATCCCGATATTTCTCTTATCATGGTCAGTGTTGACTAAAGTGCCACCATGTCAGCACGACACCATCAGTTATGGCAGTGCTGACACTATCCGCCGCTATAGGCCAGAGCCTATTATATCCTCTATGTTTCTGCCTTAGACTGCAATGCCACTTTATATAACAGAATTTTGGGTGGCCTACAAAATTCCCCAATCAGACATTGATAAACCTTATAATAGTATTAGACTAGATTAAGACCATCCTTGAACCTGGAAGCCATCAATCTCCTGGCTCTACCAATACAAAAATAACTAGAGAAACATGAATAAAAATGACAAAAATTCACTCATCACTAATTTGCAGATGAAACTATGGTAGCATTAAAGATTGACCAATGCCTTCTATCCTGTCACAAACAGATGCAAGTAAGCAACTATTTTAACTGTCTACAAAGTGTACTAAACACACTCAAATAATTATCATTCATAGAAGGACTTACAGAAAAACTAGCTGAGACATGTTAGCCATGGATAAGCAGTTTTGTATCATGTTTGTATGATAGAGGTGGAAATGGAATAGGGGAGAACTTCCTTGATTCCAACCAATGGACTGTCATTGTATAGATAGCAACACCTTCTTCGGGAGTAACATATGGGCCATCTTTCAAATAATTGTGTTGAAGCTCCTGTAAATAGGGATAAACTATGAGTAGGATGTAACTTTGTGAAAACAATAACTTCTATTAGAACAATTCATTAAAAATTGTTGGAGAAATAGTTGATATTGAATCCCAAAAAACACTGAACACACCTGCTCTGCCTTCAACCAAAGATGTGTCAATTTTCCAAGATTCTTGCGATAAACTGTCTTATCAATAGTTGCACCTCTTCTTATCCGCTCACGATTATAATGAGCAACATTTGTCCACCAATCTGATTTTAATTTCACATATCGAAGGATCATGTTCTCTATAGCAACAGCCTGGCCAGAAACCTATATGTTGTCAAAGTAAAAAACAACAAAAGCCATGAATGAACCAAATTCAGACGGGAACCTGTAAACATTTTATATCCAAATTAACCTTTTTCTGGCTACATTGACTGAATTGAATTTCAGAAACAAATTGGAAACAAGCATTTCATTGCTAATTTAGCCTTAATAGGTACATAACCTATAACAGTAAGCAAAAAATACAGACACCTAAGTGCTCTACACATCCAAACATCCATGTGGTTACAGTTTTTACCAATTCATCTACAATAAAACTAATTTAAGTGTGACATACAAATTGCAATCAAATATATTACCTTCCAAGGAATATTTGCCTTCCAGCAACGCCAAGCATTACTCAAGTGCTCCAATATGAGTTTTGCCTTATTCTGCTTTATACCCTCTGTCATTCAGGAGACAAAAACACCATAACTTGAGTAGAATCAGAGAAATGTAAATGCCACTTGGAGAATGAAAACATAAATAAAAATATATGAATGTGTAAAACGATTACCTGGCATGGCATCCTGCACATCATGAATAACAGCTGCTCGGAGTTCTAAGCCAAAATGGCTCTCAACACGTTGCTTAGTGATTGTCTTCGCCAGTATTAGAGTGGCGTCCCTCAAACTGTCGTGCCAGGAAATTTCCAAGCCACCGTTTAAGAAGGGGCACAATACCACGAAGAAAGAATAACCAAACCCTCCACATTGGTGCCCAAAACCCACAACCTTGTCCTTTCCCAACATGACCAGTGTTAAAGCGGTAGTAAATCAAGTGCTTCAAATCCTTGCACATTTTAATTTGCCTCATAAGCCTATATTTGTACCAATACATACCAGTTAATTGACCAACATGAGAGAAAGTATATTGGAGGCCATCCGCCAGCTGGAAAACATCAACAATACCCAAACGAAACTGAACATTAGCATCCACCACAAGTTTCGTCAAACGAAGGATCTCACGAGAGAGATGAAAAGCATTACCAAATCGTGATTTATTACGTTCTTTTGTAGTCAACGTTTTGACAGGCTTCAAATTAAAATTATAATCAAGGTGAAGGTAGTTCAAATTTTTCCTGTGTATCAATAGATTCAACATGTTGTACCCCTGGCGACAAACTTGAAGACCTACTTCAACCCAATCAAGTTTTGTGGTCTGGAAAAACTTTGTAGCTTGAAGTGATCTGACAGAAGCTGTCCAGCAAGACGATGCAAAGTTGCCATTATAGGAAGTGAAAGATGCCATTTGCGGTAACTAGGACCATTAATAAGCTTTGTTTTCACAAGAGGCTTATGATCATAAAACCAGGTATAGACTGCAGAATCTTCCTCTTTGTCGAGCTCCAGCTGAATCGGCTCTAGAGGATCAACGTCTAAAAGATTATTAGCATAGTCAAGCGGAGGCTCCTCATCATCAAATGGGGGAAACCTCATCCTCTCAAATTTATAAAGGGCCAAATCCACACTCAAATAATTACTCATCATTGGAGGACCTATAATATATAAACTACATTGTATAAAGGTTTCTGCATATGTATCAGTTATTCATATCCAAGGAATAACGAAAACAACAAACAAGTAACACTAAGAACAATATATTTTCAAATGCATAGGATCATATTTTTAAGATAACATGGTGAAAATGAACCTTTGATCATTAATTATATCTATATCACTACTACATCATATTGGAACCCTCAAATCCAATTTACCGTCGCCTTAAATTTAAATTTAATTGATAAAATACCTCTGTATCACCAGCAGTGGCTGCCACAGAATGAGCCACCTCCATCTCTGAGTCATTCTCAAGAAACAAAGCACGCTGCAGGATACAAAAAATAGAAAACACAAAATGAGCATTATGCTTAGCCGACAATATCAATTTCTTCCATTAGTTAAATATGAGAAAGAGAGGAGATTGGGGTAAGAAAAAGTAATCTGCATTGGGTCCAAGTTTGCATTAGATTTGAAGAACTTATCAAAGAACGACTCCTCAACTGATAACAACAAAAGCAACACAGACTGAATTATATTTAATCGTCAATGCACCAAAAAAAACTCAAGGTAATTAAATTGTTGAAAAACTTATCAAACTTGATTTCAGAAGTTATGTTACCAAGAGCATGAAGAAGCCCTATTGTCCCACAAGCATTACCCACATTTTGATTCATAAAATACACTTTCTTGTTATATTCCTACACCAGAACAACACATCTAAATAATCAATAACATATTCATATGCTACCCAAAATTCAAATTTCATATACATTGTTCAATAAAACAATCAAACAAACTATATATCTAAAGTTACCTTTTTTTCTTTGTTCTGTTGCAACCTCTCCTCTTCAGACTGATAAGAGATAGAAACTCTCATAAAGTCAGAAAAACAAAAACATACAAACAGTGAAATTATTTAAAGATGCATTCAATCAAACATTTAAATCTCTTCCCCAAACCTTCCACATGACCATACATGGAATAGAAGAAAATGAAGACCTTGAATTTTGGATGAGATCAAATTTTAGGGTTTTGATTGCTTTTTAGGTTTTCTAACTTCTGGGGAAGAAAAAGGTGAGGGAAAAATGTGATTTTGTTGCGGAAGAATGTGAGAGAAGAAATTTCTATAACATGGTGAGTTTGTGAGGGTTGTTTGTGAGGCCGGTGAGGAAGAAGGTGAGCTCAATCAAAAAAATTATTTTATAAAAAAAAAGTTAAATAAAAAACATAATAAGGACAGTTTTGTAATAACCGTCGTTACAACCGTCGCAGTCCAATTTCTAACTGTCGTGACAACCGTCGCAGTCTAGGAATAAGGACGGTTTTGAGATAACTGTCGCAAAAAATATGCGACAGTTGACCCTAACTGTCGTGACAACCGTCGCAATTCAGGAATAAGGACGGTTTTGTGATAACTGTCGCAACTCAAGTGTCATAAATCTCATTTTTTCTTGTAGTGCATGAATATGCATTTCAGAGCTCTAGGTTCGACGTTGTCTTGCCTAATATGAGCATAGGTCACGCAGCCAAATACTCTCAGTCTGTCGAGACTAGGTGGATGTACCGACCAAACTTTTTTAGGTGTCTTATTCACCGCACCAATTTGTTGTGAAAAACGATACCGGAATAACAAAGTATATTTGGTTTCTTAAACACCAAGAAATCCACATGGGTAGAAAAGAAGGAAAAACTTGAATAAACACACGAAACCCTATTAGGGTTCACAAAGGAAGAGAAAAGAGGAAGAAGAATAGAGAATTGGTTAACTCTGTTTTACTATTCACTTTCTCAATAGGGTTCAAAGATTACAAGTGAAAACCAACAATTACCCTCTCTCAACCTAATAAGGTTTTGTCACACCTTAGGAAGCGAGAATAGTATGCTATTTATAATAAATCTAACATACTAAACTAATAGGTTTTTTAACAATTACACATTACAAGCTAACTTAGGGTACAATTCGATCTCCTACATACTAGAACACGATTCGACTACAGCATATAGGTCTTCGACAACATGCGAGCGGACTTCGACGGAATGCTAAAACTAGAGTTCGATCCATTATCTCATAAATATATATATATATATATATATATATATATATATATATATATATATATATATATATGGGGTACATATCGTATGAGAATGTCATTTTTATGTGAGAACATGAGAATGAATTTGAATCATTAGATTTTAAAATAAATGGTGGAGAGTATGTGTGATTTTCGTTTTTCTCTCTCCTCCATCATTAAAATAAATGACGGAGGGGTGAAAAAAAAATGACACATAATCTCCACCATTTATTTTAAAATCTAATAATTCAAATTTATTTTCATGTTCTCACATTAAAATGACATTCTCATATGACACGTTCCCTATATATATATATATATATATATATATATATATATATATAGGAAATGCTAACATACACCCAAAATTGGTGAGCCTCACACAAAAATACACTACATCTATTTTCTTTATATTATTTTTTCTTCATTTTTCTAATGGGGATCCCACCCAAAATTGGTGGGTCACACACAAAAATACACTAAGGTGTATGTTGCTAATGCACACCTACATGGGTGTGCATTAGCATAACCCTATATATATATATATATATATATATATATATATTGTTCTGGGTTGGGCCGGGCCATGCTCATCAGTCGAGCAGGCCCAACCCACAAGGCATGGGATGGCCCAATAAGGACTCCTAGCAAGGCCACTGTCGAGCACATGCTCACCTCCACAGTGTCGGGCACACGCCTTACCTCGGGTGTGTACGGCACTCACAATATAGGCCATCGGGCATAGGCTCTAAGCCTCCTCGGGTTCGCCCTCCTCGACTCCCAGATGCTCCTCCCCGCGAGGAGCCATCTCCGTCCGCACAAAAGTCCTCCCCGCGAGGACACGTCTCTCTCTGACACCCACGTGCTCCTCCCCGCGAGAACACGTTCTCTCATAACTTCCCACTCCCGAAGGAATCAGTCTGCCCTACTTCCGGAGTTTTAGGGACCGTTACACCAGGGCGAAGTAACCGTTGACCCCGCGCTGTAGGCTCTCTATAAATACCCTCTCACTTTAGAGGGTCAGGTTATTCACACTTTCTCACTCATCTTTGTACTTGCTATTATTCTCTGACTGTTACCTTACTTGAGCGTCGGAGTACCTTGCAGGTACACCCCCCCCCCCCCCGACGTCTTTCAAACTCACCGGAGCTGAAGTCCAGACGACGTCGTTGGCCACCAGAAACTGTCTGATCCAGGTACGATCAGTGGCGCCGTCTGTGGGAACCCTTTTCTTCCCCGTTTTCCTTCGTTAAACCAAAGAATTCTCTCATTCATCGCCAACATGTCCAATCCGCCTGCTACCAAAGCTATGGAAACCGTCCTCGCACAACTCGAGAACAGAAATCACCACGAGGACGCCGCTATCCTCAACGGCGATGAAGGCGACATAAGAGACGGGCAGACCGCCTCCTCGGACTCCCAAGATGTGGCTGACAACTCCGTCTGCCAAGACGATCAGCAAGCCATCTTCCAGCCAGTTGCTCCTTCGCCCAATGCAGATTCGAGCACCGTGGCCTTATTTGCCCTTATCAATCAGACTAATCAGCTGATTGTACACCAAAACACCAGGATTGAAGCACTAGAGCAAGGGAGGGCACGGAGATCTTCCCCGCGAAGACATCGTTGTCCACCATCACCTCGACGTTCTCCTTCCCCGCGAAGGACCCCTTCCGCAGAGTCTCGAACCCCCTCGCCGGTGCACGAGGGCCGTCGGCCACGCCTCGAACGCCCCCAGCTAGCGATCTCCCAGAAGCGCCATCGCTCCCTACCTCGGAAGTAACCTAGGCCCTCTGCAGCTACCAAGAAGTCCAAACCCACCGAGGAGAGACCGAGGAACCGTTCGAGGAACTCCCCCCCACGGCGTCATCGATCCCCGTCGGGATCCCCGGCCGGGAGTGACAACAACGACCAGAGGACCCCTCTGTCGTGGGAGATCATGAACGCCCCAATTCCTGCGGGCATGGAGAAACCCCCACCGCTGGGGACCTACGACGGTCTGGCCGACCCCGACGATCACATCGAGAGTTTCGAAGCGATGCTCGACTTCCGAAACGTCAGAGGAGCCATCAGGTGCAAGCTCTTCCCCACCACCTTGCGGAAAGGCGCGATGACTTGGTACAAGGGTTTGGAACCTGGGTCGATCACGTCCTGGAAGCAGCTGAGATAATGCTTCACCAAACACTTTACTGCATCTCGGCGACACCCGAAAATGGAAGCTGCCTTAGAAAGCATATTCCAGGGGAATAACGAACCTCTCCGAAATTACATCGAGAGATTCAATAGAGAAGCTGTCGAGGTCCATACGACCGACGACATGAAGAAGTAATTAATCATCCACGGACTGCGTGCCGGATCTGATTTTGCCAAGTCTGTAGGCCTCCGTAGACCCCGCCGTCTCGAGGACCTCCTCCTGCGAGCTCAGTCGTATATTGAGCTCGAGGAATCCGAGGCAGCGCAAATCTCCCTTGAGTCGAGGCGCAAAGAGGGCCCCCGCGACCACAAAGATGAAGACTCTCCTCCCCGACGAGGAGGAGAAAGAAAGAAAGAAAATCGCCCCCGTGACCCTCGCGAACCACGCGGACCAGCTGGCCGGTTCACGGAGTACACCCCTTTAAACGCTCCCCGCGCGCGTATCCTCTCCGAGTGCCAGAACTCAGAATTTGTGAAAGGAGGAGTCCGCTTTCCGAAGCCCACTGCCCCCAAACTAAACATTGACAAGTCAAAATACTGTAGGTTCCACCGCAGCCACGGGCATGTCACCGAAGACTGCATCCATCTCAAGGATGTGATTGAAATTCTGATCAAGGAAGGGCACTTAAAGAAGTACGCCCAGAAGAACGATGCTCCCCGCCCCAGCTCTCAGGAAGCCCAGAACGTCGAGGAGACGACACCTCCTCCCGACGAGAGCCAGCTTCAGGTCGCCCTCAGCGTCACCCGACTTGAAGACTTCTTCGTCCCCGTACTCATTGAGGGCGAAGAAGCAATTCGCAATATGTGGGCGACTTTAACCCACGAGGACCCCGTCTCTACCCGTAGCACTTGGGAAGGCTTCCCCAAAACAATGGTCATCTTCGGGGGTGGTCCCGAGAAGTTGTCTGTCGGATCGATCAAACGGAAATTTGATGAACTAGAGTCCGCGACATCGGCGAAGACCACTACTCTTGAGAAGGTGCGGGGGAGATCAAACCCTATCACTTTCTACCTCGAAGAGCTCCCCGGCGGAGCGCCCAACGCCACTATCCCCCTCTTAGTCAGGGCCCAGATGGCGAATTTTGATGTCCGAAGGATTCTCGTCGACCAGGGGAGTTCGGTCGACATCATGTATGCCCATCTGTTCGGGACCCTTCAGCTCGACGAGAGACATCTAACCCCATACGTTGGTTCAGACCTGCAGGGATTCAACAGAACCACCACCAAACCATGGGGTTACGTTGAGTTAATGGTCACGTTCGGGGCCGAAGACACTGCCCGGCAGGTGAAGATCTGCTTCCTGGTGGTCGAATGTCCGTCCCTTTACAACTGCATCCTCGGGAGGACCACCTTGGCCGAACTTACAGTAGTGCCCTCAACGGTCCACCTCAAGATGAAGTACTACACGACCCGGGGACGCGTGGTTACCATGTACGGGGATATAAACGCGACCAGGAGGTGCTTCGACACTACGATCAAAGGCATGAGTTCCATCGGCACCAAGCCCAAGACCGGAGCAAAGTCGTCCACAGACGCCGTGCAGAGACCTCTCCCGCCCGTCAACACGGTCGACCTCGACAGCAGTTTCCCGGGCGAACCCGACGAAAACGGAGCAGGAGACCTCGACCTTCAGGCGGAAAACAACAGGCGGACTCTCCACCCAATGCTCCCCATCCCCGACGGAGACTTTGAGCTCGTGGTCCTCGGGGACGACCCAGACCGCAACGTGAAGATTGGCACCGGCATCCCCGACCTGGCAAAGGAACAGCTGAAGGCATATCTCTGGGAGAACGCTGATCTGTTTGCATGGAGCGCCTCTGAGATGCCCGACCTTGACCCCGAGGTGGCTTGCCATCAGCTCGCAGTAGATCCGACCGCTAGGGCCATAGCTCAACGTAGGCGCAAGCAGTCCCCCGAAAAAGCGGAGGCTGCTGAAAAAGCTGTAAAAGACCTCCTAGATGCAAATTTTATTTCGGAGGCCAGGTACACAACCTGGCTGTCCAATGTTGTACTTGTTAAAAAGAATAATGGAAAATGGAGGATGTGCGTTGATTATACTGATCTTAACCGGGCTTGCCCGAAAGACTGTTATCCCTTGCCTAACATCGACCAACTGGTCGACAATTCTACAGGTTACAAACTATTATCCTTCATGGACGCTTACTCGGGATACAACCAAATTCCCATGGACAAGGTCGAAAAACAACACACGGCCTTCATGACCGCGTCGGACAACTACTATTACAACCTGATGCCCTTCGGTCTGAAGAACGCCGGTGCGACCTACCAACGGATGATGAATAAGGTTTTCCGGGCTGAAATTGGCGACATCCTCGAGATCTACATGGACGACATGATCGTCAAATCAGCAGAAGACGTCGACCACGCCGCCCATCTCTAGAGGGTGTTCGACACGGCGAGGACATGTCGCATGAGGTTCAATCCCGACAAATGCACCTTCGGAGTTCGGGCAGGAAAGTTCCTCAGCTTCTACCTCACGGAGCGAGGAATCGAAGCTAACCCCGACAAGTGCAGAGCTTTTTCTGAGTCCCCACTCCGAACTCAAAGAGGTCAATACAGTCATTGAACGAGATGCTCACCACCCTCTCCCGCTTCGTCGCCAAGTCCGCGCAGTACGCACTCCCATTTTTCAAACTTCTTCGACAAAAAGCAGAGTTTGAGTGGAGCGAAGAATACGAACAGGCGCTCCTCCACTTAAAATGAGTCTTATCGCAACCCCCGGTCCTCTCACGGCCTGAGGACGGGGAGACTCTTTTCTTGTATCTCGCAATCACGAGTGAAGCAGTCAGCCCCGTCCTCATTCGGGAAACCCCGGACGGGTAGAAACCAATTTACTTCATGATCAAAGCTCTCCAAGGCCCCGAGCTCGGGTATCAGCAGATAGACAAAGTCGCCCTGGCCCTCGTCACCGTGGCCAGGAGGCTACGTCACTACTTCCTCACCCACACTGTCGTCGTAAGAACCGAACAGCCTATAAGGCAACTCCTTGAACGACCGGATATGGCGGGGAGGATGCTCAGTTGGTCGCTCGAACTTACCGAGTTCGACATCCAATACGAGGGAAGAAAATCCCTGAAGGCTCAGGTATTGGCCGACTTTGTGGCAGAGATAACCAGGCCGGAACCTTCGTCCAACGGATCCCAAAAATGGACAATCTATGTCGATGGAGCATCCAGCCTGAAGGGAAGCGGGGCGGGCATCATCCTCGAAAACGAGGAAGGCATCCTGATCGAGGTATCCCTCAAACTGTCCTTCCCAACGTCGAACGACCAAGCAGAGTACGAGGCTTTCCTCACCGGGCTTCGGCTGGCTGAGGACCTTGACGCCAAGTGGGTCAAAATCTTCACCGACTCCCAGCTCGTGGCCTCGCAAGTCCGAGGAGAATACCAGGCCAAGAATCACAACCTCATCGAATACTTGACCTTGGTGAAAGAAAAGATGAAAAAGTTCACCTCCGCGGATGTGACTCACATCCCCCGCGAGCACAATGCCCGAGCGGATGTCTTGTCCAAATTGGCGAGCACAAAGAAGAAAGGTGGGAACAAATCTGTCATACAAGAGGTGCTTTCCCGTCCGAGTATCGACAAGCCCGCGGCAGTTTCGGACATAAACGCCATTGGTGACAGCAATTGCTGGATGACCCCTGTATACAAGTACCTCATGACGGGCAAACAGCCCGACGATCCCAAAGAAGCAGGAATGATCAAAAGACCGGCGTGCTCGTACACTATAGTTGAGGATAACCTATACCGGCGAGGGTTCTCTATTCCCCTCCTCTGATGTGTCGAGGAGACCAAGGTCCCCGACATACTCCAGGAGATCCATGAGGGAATCAATGCGCAGCACCTCGGCGGGCGATCGTTAGCCCGTAAGGCGCTTCGAGCATGGTAATACTGGCCCACCATGCAACAAGACGCCAAGGAGCACGTCAAGAAGTGCGACAGGTGCCAACGACACGGGGACATGCACCTTTCTCCTCCCAACGAGCTCAACATGCTATCCTCCCCGTGGCCGTTTGTAACACCCCCATCCTATACCCCCAAATAATCACATAAATCATTTAGGCACATAATAAAAATTTCGCCAGAGTACGATTAAAACATGGCATAAAAGAGGCATGTCACATCATACACAATTATACAACATACAACACCTGCTCAAAACATTGATATGCAACACTGGGGCAACTTTGCAACAGAGGAACTTTGTCCTTACACCCACATTTCAATATTTAGAATAAAAGCGGAAAATCTAAACATTGAACCACATTCAAACATATATACAGAGATATATACTTCACCAAGTATTATCCACCAACATAATTCATGTTTACAACAACATCTATCCATAAGATACATGTACAAATGTATCACAAAAGAATAATATACATCCTAGCTACCCGGTGCTACATATCAGAGCCAACCGACCAAAAGAATGAAGACACGCTTCACAAAAAGACCTCCAGCATACCTACTCTGCAATGCCTCATAGAGCATCAAAAAACAGCAGAAGGGTGAGAAATATTTTCATAATAACAATGCATATAATTATATATATATACATAAAAATATACATATTCCACATTCTCACCGCAATTCACCCTACTTCATTACCGTTCATCACAATACACCCATATACATTACAATGTATATCTATATATCAACCAAGCATATTAATCATACATACTTTCACAATTCCCAATCATTCCACATAAACATACACAATTATGTTTACTCAACAACACATCATTATAAAGATGATAAATGCAAATCATAGAGACCGACTCACGACTCTATGCAAATGCAATGCGGGTACCGACTCAATCACCTCAAGTTCACTCAGGAACTTCTGCTGGAACCATCGCTCATTACCAAAGTAACTCCCCGTCGGGCCTACGATGTTCACCCATTGCTCACACCCCACATGGGCACACAATGTTTATGGATCGCTCACACCCCACCTGGGCACACGACCCGATCGCTCACACCCCACACGCGGGCACACGATCCGATTGCTCACACCTCACCTAGGCACACAATCCGATTGCTCACACCTCACATAGGCACACAATCGTTCGTAATCATCTCTCACACCTCACATAGGCACACGATGTTACCACGGATTCTCATTAGAATCGCTCAACAGAAGAATGTATTTCATGAGGCTTCACATGCAAAATGACACAAGACATTCTTGAAATGCATACATATTCACAATATATTCATGCATTCATCTCATACAATCACATACATTCTATATACGTTCACATCAATGCACTATTGTATAATTCACATTCAAACACACCGTCAAAACGATAAAAGTCGCTAAATAGCACTATTCCAGACTTTCTGACATAATTAAATCGGCTAACAATTTCCAAAACCTCATAATCACAAAGTACAGCTCAAAAGCTTTCCAACGACACCAAGAATGTAAAAATCGCATACTCGGAATAAAAGTTACGGACAAAACCGAAAACGACATTTTGAAAAATCCCATTTTTACATTCCTCCTGTCCATACGCGTACCACTACTCTCATACGCGTACTGGACTGATTTCTCGCCATTCCCATACGCGTATCGCCAATGCCCATACGCGTATGGGCATAACCATTTTCCTTCATAAATTTCCCATTTCAGACCCCATACGCGTATGCCCAACATCCATACGCATATCACTAGAGGGTCGGGAAAAGCCACATTCCATACGCGTATTGACCCCTCCACAGGCCATTGTTACGCGTATCACCTTGGCTCATACGCGTATTGGCATGTCCCTTACGCGTATGGCCAGGGGAAACTCAGAAAAATTCTGCAGAACAATGTTCTGCGTTTTCCACTCCCAATTCCACCAATTCATCATCTAAATTCAGAAAAATACCAGTTTGAAGTATAACAATACATGTTAAACATGTATAGACCAACAAGAGCACAATCAACACAAGTTTGAACACATTTGAATCAATTTCCAATCAATTTCTCAAAAAGGGTTTATACCCAAAACTCATAAAATCAATCAACAACAACAACAACTCATACATAATCACATACATTGATAAGATGACAATGTTTCACACCCTTACCCGGATTCCAAACTCGCTAATTGATCGATCTTGATGATTTTCCTAGTTTTCCCAAACTTTCTCCTCTTCTTTTCTCTTCTTCCTTTTTTTTTCTCTTCCTTTTCTCTAATTCTCTTTTCTTACTATTTTTCCTTTCTATCTCTTTTCTTTCTATTTTCTTTCTTTTCTATTTCTTTCCTCTCATTTTCCAAACAATCAATTAATTCATTTTTATCACAAATTCTAATTCCACTTAATTTCTAATTTATCATTAATTGAGAAAAGTCTAAAATACCCTCCATTCTAATTTCCCCGAAAACTCTCAAAATGGTAAAATAACATTTAACACACCAAATTCATAACTAAAATAATTTATCACCCAATTAAAATAAAATACTCAACATAATTGGGAAATAATCAAAATCGGGGCGTTATAACTCTCCCCCACTTTAGAAATTTTCGTCCTCGAAAATAATACCTGATTCAAACAACTCCGGATACGACTCTCGCATCCCACTCTCTAGTTCCCAAGTCATATTGCCTTCCGCAGCGCCTCCCCACGCTACCTTCACAAGCGCAATATCCTTGCCTCTTAGCTTCTTAACTTCACGGTCCAAAATCCTAACCGGTAAAGCTTCCACCGTAAGGTTATCTCTCACTTCAACCTCATCCTTAGGAATAACATGTGACGGATACGGAACATACTTCCGAAGTTGCGAAACATGGAATACATCATGCAAATTCGAAAGGTTCGGAGGCAACGCCACACGGTAAGCCACAACACCAACTCGTGAAGTAATCTGATACGGACCAATAAAATGAGAAGTCAACTTCTTTGACTTCAAAGCACGACCCACACCCGTAACCGGTGTAACTCTCAAAAATACATGGTCGCCTTCTTGAAATTCAAGATCTTTCCTTCTCTTGTCATGATAGCTCTTTTGCCTACTTTGAGAAGCTCTCATCTTCTCCCGAATAAACTTCACTTTCTCTGTCGTCTGTTGTACCATCTCCGGTCTAACTATTGTTCTCTCACTCGTTTCATGCCAACACAAAGGTGTTCGACATCTACGACCTACAAAGCCTCAAATGGTGCCATACGTATACTCGAATGAAAATTGTTATTGTAAGTGAATTCAATCAACGCCAAATAATTATCCCAAGCACCACCTTGCTCGAGCACACAAGCACGCAATAAATCCTCCAACGATTGAATCGTCCTCTCGGTTTGACCATCCGTTTGTGGATGATAAGCCGAGCTCAATCTTAGCTTAGAGCCCAGAGCCCTTTGTAAACTCTCCCAAAACCTCGATGTAAATCTAGGATCTCTATCCGATACAATACTCTTAGGAACTCCATGTATCTTCACCACCACAAGAATATAAATCTCGGCTAATCTCTCCAAAGGATAACTAATATCAATTGGAATGAAGTGAGCAGATTTAGTAAGCCTATCAATAATTACCCAAATAGCATTATGGCCTCTTTGCGTATTCGGTAATCCCGTAACAAAATCCATCGATATACTATCCCATTTCCATTCCGGAATATCCAACGGTTGCAAAAATCCACTAGGTTTTTGATGTTCCACCTTAGACTTTTGACAAGTTAAGCATGCATACACAAATTGAGCAACATCTCTCTTTAATCCGGACCACCAAAAGATTTTCTTCAAATCTTGATACAATTTGTTCGCTCAAGGATGAATACTTAAGTTACTTCGGTGCCCTTCATCCAATATCATCTTTTTCAACTCCACATCATCGGGAATACAAATACGACCACGGAATCTCAAAACTCCAAAATTATCAACCTTGAAATCCTCATTCTCATTCAACATCAAATCAACGAATTTCAAGTTCAACTTTTGTTTTTCAACTACCGTTGCCAGAAAATCATTCGTAACATGTAGCATACCAAGTTTCACACTTCTCGGCGTCATTTCACAAACTAAACTCAAGTCTCTAAAATCCTCCAAAAGTTCCCATTCTTTCATCATTAACGCGGACATATGCAACAACTTCCGACTTAAGGCATCGGCCACCACGTTTGCCTTACCCGGATGGTAATTCAAACCAAAATCATAATCTTTCAAAAGTTCTAGCCACCTCCTTTGTCTCATGTTCAATTCTTTTTTATCAAATAAATATTTCAAGCTCTTGTGATCACTAAAAACTTCAAATCTCGCACCATAAAGATAATGCATCCATATTTTCAAAACAAACACCACGGCCGCTAACTCCAAGTCATGTGTAGGATAATTCTTTTCATGCACTCTCAATTGTCTAGAAGCATACGCCACAACTTTTCCATCTTGCATAAAGACACCACCTAAACCTGTCAATGAAGCATCACAATACACAACAAATGGTTCATTAGGATTAGGCAAAATCAAGATCGGAGCCGTTGTCAATCTTCTTTTTAACTCATTGAAACTCTCTTCACACTGAATATCCCAAATGAAAGCCCTTCCTTTACAAGTCAATTGCGTTAACGGAAGTGCTAACTTCGAAAATCCCTTTATAAACCTCCGATAATAACCCGCCAAGCCTAAAAAGCTTCGAATCTCCGTAACCGACCTAGGAGCCTCCCATTGCATCACCGCATCAATCTTGGATGGATCAACACTAATACCACTACCGGAAATAACATGCCCAAGAAAACTTACTTCCGATAACCAAAACTCACATTTTGACAACTTAGCATACAATTGTTTCTCTTTCAAAATTTGCAACACAATTCTCAAATGCTCTTCATGCTCCTCTTGAGACTTAGAGTAAATCAAAATATCATCGATGAACACAACCACAAAACGATTCAAGTGTTTATGAAAAATACGATTCATGTATTCCATAAACACACCCGGCGCATTAGAAACCCCGAATGGCATCACGGAATATTCGTAATGACCATACCGTGTCCTAAAGGCCGTCTTTTGAATATCCTCTCCTTTCACACGAATCTGGTGGTATCCTGATCTCAAATCAATCTTGCTAAAAACATTCGCACCAACTAACTGGTCCATCAAATCATCGATCCTTGGAAGCGGATACTTGTTCTTAATTGTCACTTTGTTCAACTGGCGATAATCAATACATAATCGCATACTCCCGTCCTTCTTCTTTACCAACAATACCGGAGCACCCCAAGGAGAAACACTTGGTCTTATAAATTTCTTATCCAACAAGTCATTCAATTTCTTTTTCAATTCTACCAATTCCGATGCCGACATACGATACGGTGCCATCGAAATCGGTATAGTACCTGGAACTAGATCAATAGAAAATTCAACTTCTCTTTCCGGCGGTACATCCGCAATATCCTCCGGAAACACTTCCGGAAATTCACACACCACTGGGAACACATCAAGCTCAACTTTACTCTCCACCGACAATGATGCAAATAAACCAAAAAATTGAGCTTCGTCCACTAAAAGTTTCTTCAACTCATTAGTGGATAGGAAACTCTCATCTTCATCCTCTTCCAGAGAAGGAAACCTCACTAACTTATGATAACAATCTATATGAACTCGGTTAAATTGCAACCAATTCATACCCAAGACCACATCCAATCCTTCCAACGGCAAACACACTAGATCCATCTCAAAGTCTTTACCATAAATGGTCAAAGGACACATCAAACAAACCAAAGAAGTAGTTACTGACCCCATTGCTGGAGTATCAATAACCATCTTACCATCCATCAGAGACAACACAAGGTTTAAACGCTTCGCGCACTCAGACTAAATAAACGAATGAGTCGCTCCCGTATCAATAATGGCAACTAAAGGTGTACTATTAATAAAGCAAGTACCTTTAATCAGACGGTCTGCACTAGTAGTTTGAGTCCCCGCCAATGCAAACACCTTTCCGCCCGCTTGAGCTTGTTTCGGCTTAGTACACTTAGTACTAATGTGACCAACTTCTCCACAATTGTAGCACCTCATCATGTTCCTTCTACAATCTGTAGCAGCATGCCCAGTACCTCCATAATTAGAACATTTCACCACTGGCTTCCTACACTCAAATGATTTATGACCCAGTTCACCACATTTGAAACACCTAATAACACCAGAACCTCCTCCTCCATACCTCCTATCAAAGTTTCCCCTATGATTGCCCTTATCAGCGGGTGTCACATAAGGTCGACTTCTAGCTTGTTGCTTTCCCTTCCTCTCATTCACACTTTTGTAATGTGTGGAACGAGCCTTACTATCTTCCTCGAAGATTCTACAACATTCTGTCAAATCAGAAAACCTCCTTATCCTTTGATATCCCACAGCTTGCTTAATCTCAGGACGTAAACCATTCTCATATTTAATACACTTCGAGAACTCAGCAGTAATCGCAGCATAATGAGGATGGAATTGAACCAACTCCACAAATTTAGCAGTATAGTCCACCACCGACATACTACCATGTTTCAGTTCAAGAAATTCCATCTCCTTCTTTCCCTTCACACTCTCAGGGTAATACTTTCTCAAGAATTCAGTACGGAATAAATTCCAAGTTATCTCTTCATCATCCACCTCAAGAACTTCACGTATACCGACCCACCAATCGTCGGCCTCTTCCTTCAGCATGTGAGATCCAAGCCTCACCTTATTCTCCTCCGCACAATCCATGACTCTAAAGATTCTTTCAATCTCTTTCAACCAATTTTGAGCACCATCGGGATCAAATCTTCCTTTGAAAACCGGTGGTTGATTCTTCCTGAATTCGTCATTAGCATTCACGTTCGGTACACCCTGCACCGCCCTAGCCATTGACTCCAAAGCAGCAGCCACCGCATTGTCGTTTCTACCAGACATATTCTGATCATTCCCAAAAATAACAACAAGGTTAAACAACAGTTCAACCAACACAATCAACAAAACAGACACAACTGACTCAACTCTGGCTCTGATACCACTTTATGTAACACCCCCATCCTATACCCCCAAATAATCACATAAATCATTTAGGCACATAATAAAAATTTCGCCAGAGTACGATTAAAACATGGAATAAAAGAGGCATGTCACATCATACACAATTATACAACATACAACACCTGCTCAAAACATTGATATGCAACAGTGGGGCAACTTTGCAACAGAGGAACTTTGTCCTTACACCCACATTTCAAAATTTAGAATAAAAGCGGAAAATCTAAACATTGAACCACATTCAAACATATATACAGAGATATATACTTCACCAAGTATTATCCACCAACATAATTCATGTTTACATCAACATCTATCCATAAGATACATGTACAAATGTATCACAAAAGAATAATGTACATCCTAGCTACCCGGTGCTACATATCAGAGCCAACCGACCAAAAGAATGAAGACACGCTTCACAAAAAGACCTCCAGCATACCTACTCTGCAATGCCTCATAGAGCATCATAGAACAGCAGAAGGGTGAGAAATATTATCATAATAACAATGCATATAATTATATATATATACATAAAAATATACATATTCCACATTCTCACCGCAATTCACCCTACTTCATTACCGTTCATAACAATACACCCATATACATTACAATGTATATCTATATATTAACCAAGCATATTAATCATACATACTTTCACAATTCCCAATCATTCCACATAAACATACACAATTATGTTTACTCAACAACACATCATTATAAAGATGATAAATGCAAATCATAGAGACCGACTCACGACTCTATGCAAATGCAATGCGGTACCGACTCAATCACCTTAAGTTCACTCAGGAACTTCTGCTGGAACCATCGCTCGTTACCAAAGTAACTCCCTGTCGGGCCTACGATGTTCACCCATTGCTCACACCCCACATGGGCACACAATGTTTATGGATCGCTCACACCCCACCTGGGCACACGACCCGATCGCTCACACCCCACACGCGGACACATGATCCGATTGCTCACACCTCATCTAGGCACACAATCCGATTGCTCACACCTCACATAGGCACACAATTGTTCGTAATCATCGCTCACACCTCACATAGGCACACGATGTTACCACGGATTCTCATTAGAATCGCTCAACACAAGAATGTATTTCATGATGCTTCACATGCAAAATGACACAAGACATTCTTGAAATGCATATATATTCACAATATATTCATGCATTCATCTCATACAATCACATACATTCTATATACGTTCACATCAATGCACTATTGTATGATTCACATTCAAACACACCGTCAAAACGGTAAAAGTCACTAAATAGCACTATTCCCGACTTTCCGACATAATTAAATCGTCTAACAATTTCCAAAACCTCATAATCACAAAGTACAGCTCAAAAGCTTTCCAACGACACCAAGAATGTAAAAATCGGATACTAGGAACAAAAGTTACGGACAAAACCGAAAACGACATTTTGAAAAATCCCATTTTTACATTCCTCTTGTCCATACGCGTTCCACTACTCTCATACGCGTACTGGACTGATTTCTCGCCATTCCCATACGCGTATCGCCAATGCCCATACGCGTATGGGCAGAACCATTTTCCTTCACAAATTTCCCATTTCAGACCCCATACGCGTATGCCCAACATCCATACGCGTATCACCAGAGGGCCGGGAAAAGCCACATTCCATACGCGTATTGACCCCTCCACAAGCCATTGTTACGCGTATCACCTTGGCTCATACGCATATTGGCATGTCCCTTACGCGTATGGCCAGGGGAAACTCAGAAAAATTCTGCAGAACAATGTTCTGCGTTTTCCACTCCCAATTCCACCAAGTCATCATCTAAATTCAGAAAAATACCAGTTTGAAGTATAACAATACATGTTAAACATGTATAGACCAACAAGAGCACAATCAACACAAGTTTGAACACATTTGAATCAATTTCCAATCAATTTCTCAAAAAGGGTTTATACCCAAAACTCATAAAATCAATCAACAACAACAACAACTCATACATAATCACATACATTGATAAGATGACAATGTTTCACACCCTTACCCGGATTCCAAACTCGCTAATTGTTCGATCTTGATGATTTTCCTAGTTTTCCCAAACTTTCTCCTCTTCTTTTCTCTTCTTCCTTTTTGTTTCTCTTCCTTTTCTCTAATTCTTTTTTCTTACTATTTTTCCTTCTATTTTTCGTTTCTATCTCTTTTCTTTCTATTTTCTTTCTTTTCTATTTCTTTCCTCTCATTTTCCAAACAATCAATTAATTCATTTTTATCACAAATTCTAATTCCACTTAATTTCTAATTTATCATTAATTGAGAAAAGTCTAAAATACCCTCCATTCTAATTTCCCCAAAAACTCTCAAAATGGTAAAATAACATTTAACACACCAAATTCATAACTAAAATAATTTATCACCCAATTAAAATAAAAGACTCAACATAATTGGGAAATAATCAAAATCGGGGCGTTATACCGTTTGCGTGGTGGGGGATGGACACCCTCGGACCTTTCGTCCAGGGGTCATATCAAAACAAATACCTCATCGTCGGGGTGGACTACTTCACGAAGTGGATCGAGGCGGAAGCATTCGCCAAAATCAAGGCCTTTAACATACTGCGTTTTTACAAAAGAAACATCCTCGCCCGATTTGGCGTGCCTCAAGCTATTGTCACTGACAACGGAACACAGTTCACCGACAGGAACTTCCAAGACTTCGTCACAAAACTAGGCACGAAGCAACACTTCACGTCGGTCGAGCACCCTCAAACGAACGGACATGCTGAGGCGGCGAACAGAGTGATCCTCCGAGGATTAAGGCGTCGACTAGGCGATGCCAAACAACGGTGGGTCGAGGAGCTACACAGCGTCCTTTGGGCCTACCGGACAACCCCACACTCCACAACCGGGGAGAACCCTTTCCGTATGACCTACAGAACTGAAGCGGTGATCCCCGTGGAGATCAGGGAGCCCTCGAGGAGGACAGAAGCCCCCCTCGACGGGGACGCGAACGACGAAACCTTGAGGGAAGAGCTCAATTTTGTCGAGGAAACATGTTCGGGTGCTTCTCTCCGAGAAGCTTCACTTAAGCAGAAAATAACACTACGTTATAACGACAAAGTTATCAAACGTGATTTTCAGGTAGGCACCCTCATCCTATGAAGGAACCAGAAAGACTCGCGAGACGGCAAACTCGCCGCGAACTGGGAAGGCCCGTACCGCATCCGCGCGAAAACCGGGACAGGAGCCTATTTCCTCGAAAATCTGCACGGGGAAGAACTTGCTCGACCATGGAACGCTGAGAAGCTCAAACAATACTACAGTTAAGCACTGTCCACGACTCACTAGCGCCGCGGTTACGGGGATGCACTAAGGTACGAGCGCGACACCCCTATACAGAACACGATGATCGGAGATCGCGTTGTGTATGCGCGAGGTCCTTTGATCCGGCGGGGATACCTCGATCGAACTCCGCCGTCGTTGTACTGATTAGGCAGAACACCCAGCTTGCGATGGGAAGTTCACGCCACGAAGCTAAGACCTCGACCAAGCTCTTAGCCTCGTTGAAGGTCGGAGTACGCCTCCGACCACCCGACCGGCTCTCTACGCGGTCGGGGACTATCAGGGTCGAGCAAATCCCAAAGTCTTTAATACTTAGACAAAAAAAACAAAGTATAGCAAATGCGTTAACATCACACACAATTAAAACCATGCAAACACTAGCAGATAAACAAAAGTACATTAAAACGGGCAAAAGCCCAGTGTACAAATATTACAAGCAAATGTCAAAAAGCCCCTGGCACGCAGGCTTGGCAGAAAAATCCCAATAAATAAAAATGGCTCGCAGGCCAAACAGAAAAAGGAAGAAAATCCTACTCAGCATCGGTCCCTTCAGGCTGCTCGGGATCGTGGACCTCATCGACTCGCATAGGCTGCACGATCTGACCGTCAACCACCTCGTAGTCGGGGTCGATCCCCTCGATCGAAAGGTTAGGGTTGAGGACCCGAAGCTGCTCCACAGCGTTCTTAAAACCTATGCCAGCTACCTCGAGATTGTCTTCCTCGGCTTTGCGGAGCTTCGCTATCAGCGCTTCCCGCGAAGTCAGCAACCTGTCCTCCTCGGTTTCCTCCTCAGCTGGGCGGGCAGCCTCCTCCAATTCGGAATTCCTCGCCAAGAGGCGATCCCTCTCCTCTTCAATACCAATGAGACGTTTCCGCTCCTCCTCGGCACTCTTCAACTTTTCCTCCAATTTTTGTTGCAGCTCGACTTGGGCCTGGTTTTGGCTTTTCCAGTCAGCCAACTCATTGCCCACCTTCTCCATCTCGGCTGACATGGACTGGAAACTCTCCCGCAGCTTTTTCAGCTCGTCTTCGTTGCACGCCTCATCATTCAGAACCAGTACAGCCGCGCAAACCCGCATCACGGCGGACACATCATCCACGCCTTCCTCCGGGAGACCTTGTCGAGGCCTAAGATGGCTTGAGCTTCGGGGGTGCCCACGCACAAGGAGTTGTTCCCCGTGAAAAAGTTAGGCCTCGAGTGACAAGGCGGGCGCACAAATTTCACGGAAGGAGGACTCTCGTTCTCGGTAAGGTCGATAGCCACTGAGTCCGCAACACGCTGCCTCTTCGAGGAACCCTGAGGGCTGGGAGAATCACTGTCCTGGTGAGAGCCAGAGGAACCCCCAGCAGTCTGAGTGAGAGCGGGGATATGTGCTCGAAGCTGCTCGACACGACTCTTGCCTCCTTTCTTCGTAGCGCGGTTAGCCTTTAGCCTTTTAAAGCGCTCCTCAGCATTCGACATCTTTCCTGCAAAAAGAAAATAAACATGTCAGTAAATCAGAGGTCAATACACGAAGAAAGAGTAAGTCGAAGAGGATGGCATCACCTAGCAGCTCGAGAGCATCCTCATCAGAGAACGTCTCGAGGAGGGCCCTCGTATTGATCAGGCGACGTTTCGTCAACACCTGCCCGTCGTCCCCCCGGACGAATTCCCATCCATCGTCACGAACTTGCCCCTATTAAAACTGTTGATGAACGCCACTATCTGCTCGTAGGCCAAGCGATCCCCCTCGTCGAGACAGCTAGGCCTGACTTTGTAACTGTCTGTTCCATACTTGAAGTGTTCCTCGGTCCAGAACAACAGAAACCTAGGCACGAGGGCCTCCTCTCGCCACCCATCTACCTCCTCGACAACCCGACGGTACATTGTGTTTACGGCCTCATGTGTGACCGGCCTCACGAGATAGTACCGGTACTTGAAGTCTCGTACGGAGTCCAGATAAGTGTGGAACATGCTGTTCACCTGTTTGAAGGACACCCAACCGTGCCTACCGTCGGCGGCCTGTCGCTGAAGGTGGAAAATACGAAAAAACAAGGGCACGGTCGCCCCGATCTGCTGATATTTACACACTAGCTCGAAGGCCCTGATGAAAGCAAGAGAGTTGGCGTGGAGCTGGGAAGGGGCCAAGCGCAGCCAGGTAAATACGGCCTACTGGAAATCCATGAAGGGCAGACGTCACCCCGCCTCGTCGAACATAAACTCATAGACGGGAAACCGCATCCCGCTGTATGTCGAGCAGATCCGATGGTGCGCTTTCGGCCTGAACACGTTCCATGACTTCGGCGAGCCCACCAGACGGTGCTCGAAGGTGCAGAAGATGTCGTCCTCGTCCCCTTCGATGAACATAGACATCATGTTTACGGTCTCCTCGCAGGCCCATTCGTCGGGTGTTCTCTCCCCGGCGTTGGTTGTCTCTGCCATGGGGGAATCGGGCTCGTCGTAAGTATCCAAAGATCCCTCGGCCATGGGCAACACGTCCATTTACCTGAAAAGCAGAAAGAAGCGGTGAATTCGATGACCCGTATCAAATCCACCCTTCCACCACTAATCAAGTGAAAGGGCGAGGAGGGAACGTCGGGGAACACGAACCCGCGATCATCCTCGATTCCGCGAGGAGCGATGTTGGGCAGGACCCCGAGATATTTGATCCATGTCCCCGAGACAAACTTCGGTTCCCCGGGGATCCCGTCCCTATTCCCCGGGACATTCGACAAAAGAATTGGGAAACGTTCATCTCATGACCCCGGGACATTCTTCACGTCCTCGGGGATTTCATCATCCCTCCCCGCGAGATTCAACAATTAAACTATGAAATTCCACCGTTTTAGCCGGATATTTCGTGAATTCCATGGGAACTTCACCAGTTCACCATAGGATTCACCCTATAAGTGCAAACGAAAGGAGGAAAAAGGAGAAAGAAACTTACTTGAAATACGCTTTTTAGGGTTCCAGCACGACGATCGTCGGTGGAGAACGGCGGAGAACGGTGGAAGGCAGCGGCGGAAGAACGGAGAAGAAGAGAGGGAAAGTCTGAGAAGAAAAGAGTAATGGTGCAAATGGAACGAGGTGAGGCCTATTTATAGGATCCTCACGGAATTCGAAGAGTCTCAGACTACTTGAGCACACTACCATAGCCTAGCCGCCCCTCGGCAATGATGGCGTCTGACGCGTGGCACACATTTCCCCACGCGCGTCTTTTCATTTCCCAACGCGCGCCTTCCCATTCGCCACACTTCAGACTCCTCATGTCCCTGCGAAGTCGCGCATCCTCAGCCAACTCATCCCGAGGAATCGATTTATCTCTCCCCGGTTGACTTACCGCTCCTTGTTAGCATCCCTTCCTCGATGAGTCCTCGACATCGCTAGCCCTTAAGTCATCACTCTGATGCTCAGAGCAACGACTTGGGGGGCTCCTGTTCTGGACTGGGCCGGGGCATGCTCATCAGTCGAGCAGGCCCAACCCACAAGGCATGGGATGGCCCAATAGGGACTCCTAGCAAGGCCACTGTCGAGCACATGCTCACCTCCACAGTGTCGGGCACACGCCTAACCTCGGGTGTGTACGGCACTCACAACATAGACCACCGGGCATAGGCTCTAAGCCTCCCCGGGCTCGCCTCTCCTCGGCTCCCAGATGCTCCTCCCCGCGAGGAGCCATCTCCGTCCGCACAAGAGTCCTCCCCGCGAGGACACGTCTCTCCCCGACACCCACGTGCTCCTCCCCGCGAGGACACGTTCTCTCGTAACTTCCCACTCCCGAAGGAATCGGTCTGCCCTACTTCCGGAGTTTTAGGGACCGTTACACCAGGGCGAAGACCATGTGCTGGTCTTAACTACGCCACGTAAGCCCTGGCAGTTACTTGGATAGGGCCTTGCAATCCAGCCCAGTGCAAGTAACCGTTGGCCCCGCACTAAGGGCTCTCTATAAATACCATCTCACTTGAGAGGGTCAGGTTATTCACACTTTCTCACTCATCTCTGTACTTGCTATTATTCTCTGACCGTTACCTTACTTGAGCGTCGGAGTACCTTGCAGGTACACCACCCCCCCCCCCCCCCCCAACCGCCGTCTTTCAACCTCACCGGAGCTGAAGTCCTGACGACGTCGTTGGCGACCAGAAACTGTCTGATCCATGTACGATCATATATATATATATATTAGAAGTATCATAATAAATCAAACTTGAACACCCTACTTGTCCCATGTATGAATTACAAGTATCAATGATTTTTTTAATGTCTTCAATAAAAACAATATTAAAATATTCTAATATAAAAGAATATATTGAGTTTATTAGTTTTATTTTAGAGAAAAGGGATGGTACATTAATCGGGTAAATTATTTTTACATTGTCAACCAATAATAATTATGTATTTTGTCAAGTCAGCATGAATATTTTAAATTATTTATATGATTTTGAATTTTAAAATATTTTGATTTGGCACTTTAACTAATTATTTAGTTATAAAAAGTTATCTTGTATTTAAAGAAAATTAAGTTTAACATAGTCATTTGGTTTCTGTTACTAATTAATATCACAATTAGGGATGGCAAAAAAACCCGTACGCGCGGGTACCCGCGGATGAAATCCGTCACGGGTACGGGTAAGATGGCTTAACGGGTATCCACGGGTAATATAAACAGATATTTAATTACCCGTTTCATTACGGGCACGGATACGGATTTAATGGTACATGTACCCACGGGTATCTGTATCCGTTTATAATTAATAAAATTAATTAAATATCCTTTAAAATTAATATATACAAATTACTTATCCTTTGGAAAAATTAATCGCATATTATAGAATAGATTCTACTAAATCACATGTGTAATTTATGTGCAATTTATGGTATTTGTACTAAATCACATGTGTAATATATTGTTATATGTTTGGTGTTTCTATAAATTAATATGCATTATGTGATCATTTTTCTCACATTCTCAAATCATAGTTTCAATACATATTTGTTTCAAGTATGTTGAATCATGACTTTCATGAAAAATTATAGATAGATTTTCTATTTACACATAATCTTCTAATTACAAAAAAGCTAAAATCTCTATTTAACAAAAGAAAAATTAGTACATTACAATTAAAAAAATATCCATGGATATCCGTTAATACCCGCGGCTATCTCAAAATCCACGGGTACCCGTCTGCCAGATACCCGCACGGATATGGGGCGGATACGGGTATCATATTTACTAAACGGGGCGGGTAGCGGGGGACTAGTACCCGTCCCCACGGGTACCCATTGCCATCCCTAATCACAATGCATATTTTTATTATTTAATATGATATTTTTTAGTGACAGGAATAGTCAACAACAACATTAATTCGTTATCATCCATATGTGGGAACAGAAGAAAATAAAACATGCATTAAATTGCATCTAAACTTATACAATGGATGACCAAAACGTTTTCCACAACATTCCCATAAAAAAGAACAAGTGAAAAGTGAATTAAAAAAAATACAATAAAAAAGGACTCCATTTAGAGTAACTTGCACTCTGTTTTTCAAAAGTCTTTCTTTACTTATTTATAGTAAGGGGTGTTTTTCTTCAAACGTAAGGAGTACTCCAGTAGGATGAATTTTTATAGTTGAAATTCATTAGCAACCGTGAACGAAGACCAAGACTAACATTTATACTTTTCTTTTTATATATTTTTTTTAAAATGACCAATTTAACCTTTTTACATAACAACTATTTACCATTCAATTTTTTACTCTCATTTAACTTTTTCAAATTTTGCAGAAGTGTATCCCTATTATAATTTCCCGGATTACTTCGATCTCAACATTCTCATACGGATTTTTCTATCGTCAAATTACTTTCAATCAAGTTTTCTAGTATATGTTGGTGTTTAACGGACAACTTGCATAATAGTTATCTTATATTACAAGCTTACTGAAGATGAAGTTTGGAAATAAAACGATTAATCTCTTCTGTCTTGTATTCCCGATTAATGCAGCCGCAATATGCTTCAATTTTAGTTTTATTGTATTAAGGGAAAGGTTATACCTATATATCTATGCAGTGGCTGAATTAGAAATTTTTTTTGGGTTGGCCACTAAAATAAACTATAATATTTAAATTAAATATAAAAATTATATTGCATATAAAGATTTAAGTCGTAATAATAGCAAAGTTGATTGCTAGAAAAATGAATTACATACCTTAAAATAATACTCTACGTGTACTAAGTGACTTGAAATCATCAATAATAGAGTCTGAACTAATACATGCAATAATTTCTCTTTTAATGTAAATAGTCATGTTATCTGCTAGAAACTGAACTTTCATATTGTTTTGCAACATATTCTTGATAATTTTCATTGCCGAAAAAGATCTATCAGTTGTGGCAGTAGAAATTGGAAGAGTCAAGATAAGACGGAGTAGTCTATCAATTAAGAAGTAAATTTTATTCCTGTTAGTTGCAACCAAAGGCGAGCATAATTTTTTAGTAGTTAACAAATTCTTCAATTTTGTTGATTGACGGGCATCAACAAGAAATTGTCGAAGCTGAAATTGCAAAGTAATCTTCTCTTACTCATTGAAATCAATAGGATAATATTTTTCAACTAGAGTGCAAATAATATCAATGTTAAAAGCTACCCTTAAGATTCAAAGCACAACTTAGAGTTAACAAATTTATTGCTTGCACATTAAATCTACTATTCAACTCTTGTAATGGTTGGTCAATAATAGCATTCTCACAAACTTTCCTCTTAAAAAATGGTTAATTTTTCCTTTCTTCATCTTTTTTTCTTCTTATTTAAAAGAACATAATTTAGTCCCAACATAAATTATTTGAAAACAATATTGAAATTCAATCATAATAAAACTTGTTGTTATAAGTTTTTTTCATAGACTTGTTGTTATAAGTTATAACAATAAAAACACAAGTTTTAATTTGTTGTTATAATAGGAGTGGCCATGGCATCATCAACAAGTTTTAATTTCAAGACCATATGTGAAAAACACGGTATTCTAAAGCAATTCTCAATTCGTAAGACCCCATAGAAAAATGGAGGGACAAAGAGAATATATAGGTCTTTAATTGAAAAGGCAAAATGTCTCTTATTAAATGCATGATTATCAAAAAGTTTATAGGAAGAGGCTTTCGCACTATTTCCTCCATAGACTCCTCGACTGCCATCTTCTGATTTTGGAGTGGCTCTTGCCCCTCCATTTCTAGATTGGTTCATCTGTGGGGACTCTATAAAGATCCTTTGCCAGCAGTCGAAACCCAAGGCTCAGCGGTGGTTCCGACTCAACATACGCTAGACAGTTTCAAAGGACACCTTCATGTCGGTATCAAAGATGTTCGCATCGAATCCGAAATACATGAAGGTTTGGATTCTTCGATTTTATGTTTTTTCACTTGAACTTTATCATTACTGACATGTGATTACTTGGCTTGTTTTGCAGCTGTTCCCAAAAAGAACACCCCTCAGCACCTAGTCGAAGCCAAAGGCGAAGGCAGCAAGGTACATCACACACCTTTTCCTTTCGTTGATTATTCTTTCTCCCCCTAATAGTTCTCAATTTCAGGCTTCTCGCAAACCACCTCCGACACCCCAAAGGAAGTCAAAGAGAGGCACTTCCCAAATTATCTTCGATTCCAAGGATGAAGGCCAATCCCCTCCTGAAGATTTGAAACTCAAGAAGAGGAGGAAACCAAGCCAAGAATCTGGTGCTGCTGGTGGCCAATCTGAGCCTATAACGGCTAAAGCCCCCCAAAAGACCACTACTTCGAGTAAAGCTGCAGAAGCCCTTCTGGAACCGCCTCTAATCCAACTGTAGGCCATGCTGAAAGCAATAACTCTAGCCCTGATGCTGAAGGAGTCATGGTAACTTGTCGTATTTTTCTTTAAATAAAACTTATTTACCTTGTTTTCCTTAATCTGACTTGCTTCGATTTGATTCAGGCTGATGCTAGTGGTTCGCTCCCACCGGTGGACAATCCTCCTTCTCCCATCACCCTTGTGAATAGCCAAGGTGAGCCCACATACCATCCCACTTCTGACTTGGGCTCTGGAATGAGTTCACTAGGTGAAATTAACAAGCCTGGTTTTGAAACAGCTCCCCCTTTGCCAGCAAAGACTGCTACCCAACAATCTCAGACAGATGGCTCCGACCATGAGACAGACGATGTTCAGCAGGATCCTGACACAGAGAATCCAAAAGTTGCTGCCATGGATGAAGACCCACCCTTGGTCGATGAAGAGGGGTCCCCAAATGGCGAACCCATTGGGGCTGCCAATGTTAACCCAGAAGGAGAGGAAGAAATAGAAGAAGATGATGATGAAACCATGCACCAATCTGAACTTGATGGCCATGATGATGACAATGAAGATGAAGAAAACATGGAAGAAGATGAAGAGGAGGAGAAAAAAGGTGAGGAGGAGAAAGCTGACCAAGGACCTGTCAACGAGCCAATCCATGTCGAAGCCATTGTTACCCTAACACCCACTGCTGTGACTGAAGGCAAGGCAGCCTCGACTGTGTATGGAGCAGGACTCTATGAAGAGGAAGTGGATGCCTTGAAAGCTAGCAACCCTCATCAATACATAAAGATCCTTCTTGGGCGCCGAGGAAGCTCATCTGTTAAAACTCCCAGTGCTTCGACTACCTCTGGGGATCCGCCTTCAAGCAAGCCTGAGGACAATATCCTTATGAAGATCAAAAACAAGATCTTTAAGGGTGACCTTTTCACACTCTTACAGATGGATGATGTCACTCACATCTCTTTGAAAAGTCTCCTCCAGCAAGTTGATATTCACGCTATTTCTCCGGAATCTGCCAACGTCATCTTAGAGCTTGGCACTATGATTGACCAAGTCCATGGTGACCTCAAACGCCTGCCCCAAATCGAAAAGGCCATTTCAACCAAAGCAGGAAGTGAGGCTGCCGCTTGTACTGCCACCACTGATTCTGAGAATAAGGTAGCCGAATTGGAGGAAACAAAAGAAAAGAACAAGCAAGAAATCACCTGCAATAAAGAAAGTATTACTTCCTGGGAGCGAAAGATTAAGAAACTTCGAGCCAAGATCTCAAAGGCAAAAAAGCGTAACACTGAATTGTCTGCCTTCGATGACTCTGGCTTGTCGAAAAAGCTTGAAAATGCCATAACTTATGATGAAAAAGCTCAACGACTGGAGAAGGAAATTGCACACTTAAAATATGACAAGGCCTTATGTGAAAAGCGTCTTGACCTCCAGAAGTCGAAGTACTTGAAGATGAAGGAGAATCTCCCCTTTTAGCTTGTTACTCTCTTTGTAATTTTTTTTTAATTTGATGCTCTATGGCTTTTTGAGGCATTTATATGTAATGACTACTAAGCCATTTTGGCATTCATAAATACCATTATTGGCTTTGCCCTTGTTATGTCAAATTACTCCTTAACAATTTTAATTTCTTGAAGTGCTGGTTTATATTTTTTCAAATACTTGCCATTTACTTTCAAGATTCTTTTATTCTCATTTAATTCTTCAACTTCATAGGCTCCATTAGAAAATACTTGCGTAATTTGAAACGGGCCTTCCCATTTTGGGGACCATTTGCCCAAGGCTCTAACCTTTCGATCCATAGGCAGGATCACCTTCCAAACTAAATCTCCAAGTGAGAAGGTCTTGATTCTAACCTTTTTATTATAAGACTTCTCCACTCTTTTCTTTTGTCTCTTCAAAAGTTCTAAGGCTTTAAGTCTTTCTTCGTCCAGATCTACCAGTTCGTCTAACATCATATTCTAATAAAGCTCAGAGGGATTTTCATGATGTCTCTGAATCCTAACCAACTGGAGATATATCTCAACAGGTAACACTGCATCGTGACCAAAGGTCAATCGAAAAGGAGTAGTGTTGGTTGCTTCCTTGGGAGAGGTTCGACATGCCCAGAGGATCTGGTCTAATGTCCTCTGCCAATTTCTAGGCTTTTTCCCACATGCTTCTTGATCAGGCCAATCAACACTTTATTAGCTGCTTCGACTTGACAATCAAACCTAGAAGTGACAAAGCTTAGATACGCTGAGGAAGAAAATTTCAAGATTTTTGCAATAGACAGCTTGACGGATAAAGACTAGAGGAAGCCTATAGTTGAGTATCTGAAAAACCCGACAGCATCCATAGAGTGAAAGGTTAGGTATCAAGCCTTAAGTTATGTCCTTCTAGGCAATGAATTGTTTAAAAAGACCCCTTAGGGGGTCTTACTTAAGTGTCTTAGTGAAACAGAAGCATATCTGGCCCTTTCGACTGTCCATAGTAGGGCATGTGGGCCGCATCAGGTAGGCCATAAGATGAAGTGGCTATTGTTTCTATAAGGCATTTATTGGCCTACAATGCTAAAAGACTGCATTGAATTCGCCAGGGGTTGCCAAGAATGTCAAGTTCATGCTGGCATACAACATATCCCTGCAAGTGAGTTGCATTCCATACTCAAGCCATGGCCTTTTAGAGGTTGGGCTTTGGATCTGATTGGAGAGATTCGATCGGCATCCTCCAAGAATCAGAGATACATTTTGGTAGGAATTGACTACTTTACGAAGTGGATCGAGGCGGTACCTTTACCAAATGTGGATCAAGAGGATGTGATTGAGTTCATTCAAAAATACATCATTTACAAGTTTGAAACCCATCTCTTTTGCAAATTCCTGCATCTTTCGACCCGTAAAGACTGATCCTTGATTTGTTGTGATCGTTTCTGGGATTCCAAACCTGTAAATGATGTATTTTTGAATGAACTCGATCACATCCTCTTGATCCACATTTGGTAAAGGTACTGCCTCGATCCACTTCGTAAAGTAGTCAATTCTTACCAAAATGTATCTCTGATTCTTGGAGGATGCCGGTCGAATCTCTCCAATCAGATCCAAAGCCCAACCTCTAAAAGGCCATGGCTTGACTATGGAATGCAACTCACTTGCAGGGATATGCTGTGTGCCAGCATGAACTTGACATTCTTGGCAACCCCTGGCGAATTCAATGCAGCCTTTTAGCATCGTAGGCCAATACATGCCTTGTCAAAACAATAGCCACTTCATCTTATGGCCTACCTGATGCGCCCCACATGCCCCACTATGGACAGTCGAAAGGGCCAGACATGCTTCTGTTTCACTAAGACACTTAAGTAAGACCCCCTCAGGAGTCTTTTTAAACAATTCATTGCCTAGAAGGACATAACTTAAAGCTTGATACCTAACCTTTCTCTCTGTGGATGCTGTTGAGTTTTTCAGATACTCGACTATAGGCTTCCTCCAGTCTTTATCCGTCAAGCTGTCTATTGCAAAAATCTCGAAATTTTATTCATCAGCGTATCCAAGCTTTGTCACTTCTAGGTCTGATGGACATAAATCCAACATATACCACTTTGCCTCTAGCTTCGACTGCCTCTTGTAAATTTTCCTTCGAAACCTTATACCCAGAAGCAACCTGAGCCAAGTCATTTGCCACTTGATTTTCCAGTCGAGGTATGTGTCGAATGCTGACAACTTCGAATTTCTTCAATAGTCTGTTGGCCACTACGAAGTACATGATAAGATTCTCCTTAACACATTTGTACTCCTTTGTAATTTGCTTTATGACCAACTCTGATTCTCCCATTATTTCGACTCGAGTTGCCCCTAATTCTAACAAAATTTCAAGTCCAGATATTAAGGCTTCATACTCAGCCTCGTTGTTGGAGCAAAATCCTTCGACCCTGTACTTAAATTTTGTTGGAATTTTATCCGAAGAAATAATCAGCACACCTACACCTGTGCCATCTGTGTGGCTAGAGCCATCGAAGTATAACTTCCAAGGTTCCAATTCGACATAATTCAACATGCTTTCGTTTATGGAGTGGTCGACTATAAAGTCTTCTACCACTTGTCCTTTAACCGCCTTCAGAGGCTTATACATTAAAGAGTACTGAGTCAATGCTAGTGCCCATTTACCGATTCGACTATGCAAGATAGGTTTAGATAACATGTGCTTAATAACATCGAAATGAGACGAAACATAAACTTCAACTGGCTTTATATATTGCTTCAATTTTGTACAAGAGAAATACAAGCATATGCATAATTTTCTATCATGTTATACCTAGTTTCCGTATCATTCAAAACTCTACTGAGGTAGTAAATGGCTCTTTCGACACCATCCTCATGCTCTTGAGCCAACATGCTCCCTATGGTTTTGTCTGATGCAGCTATGTACAATCTCATACTCCTATCCCTACAAGGTGGGGAAAGAATATGGGGATGACTCAGGTATTCCTTGATCTTGTCGAAGGCTGCCTGCTGCTCCTGCCCCCATCTGAACCCATCTTTATTGAATCGAAGCAATGGTGAAAAGGCCTGCGTTATTCCGCTTAGGTTCGATATGAATCTTCTAAAGAAATTGATCTTCCCCAGTAGCGACTGCAGCTCCTTTTTTGTTGATGGCGCTTTCGCTTCCATGATGGCCTTGGTCATGTTCTGGTTGATCTCGATCCCCTTTTTATGGACCACAAAGCCTAGAAAATCCCCTGCCTGCACACAAAATTCACATTTAAGAGGATTCATTTTAAGACCATGCCTTCTCATCCTTTCAAAGGAGTGTCGAAGATGGTCTAAATGATTCTTCCCTGAAACAGACTTGACCACAATATCATCAATATATATTTGCATGAAATTCTCTAAATAATCATGGAAGATTGAGTTCATTGCTCGTTGATATGTTGCCCCAACATTTTTGAGGCCGAAAGGCATCACCACCCACTCATAGCTGCCTAAGGCTCCAGGGCAACGAAAAGCTGTTTTGGGGACATCATCTTCAGCAATGAATATTTTGTTATAGCCAGAGTACCCATCTAGCATACTAAGATACTCATGTCCTGCGGCGGAATCGACTAGCATTTCTGCCACAGGCATAGAATACTCATCCTTAGGAGTTGCAGCTTTTAAATCTCTAAAGTATATGCAAACTCTTAAGGAACCATTCTTTTTAATAACAGGTACAATGTTAGCTAACCATTCGACATACCTGGCAGTGCGGATAAATTTGCATCGAAGGAGTTTTTCGACTTCCTCCTTTGTCTTTGAGAGAACCCCTGGGGCAAACCGTTTTGGGTTCTGTCTGACTGGCTTCTTCCCAGGCTTGATCGGCAACCTGTGTTCGACCAACTCTCTACTCAAACCAGGCATTTCATCGTAGTCCCAGGCGAAACATTCTTTAAACTCCTGTAATAGCTGGATAACTTCGACCTTAAGTTGTGGGCCAAGATTGACACTAACATATGTTGGCCTCTTGATCACCCCATCTCCTAGGTCGATTTCTTCCAGTGGATCCTGAGCTAGCATCTTAGTGTTATTTGCCAGTGGATCCTTCTCGAATCCCAAAGGCTCATCGTCATAAATGACGTCAAGCCTCTGGCCTTGCTCTATACCCTGAACCTTATCAGGTGGCTCTGGGTCGAAGTCCTTACCAGGACCTTCTTGGTGGAATTCAGGATTGGCTTCACCAGCCATATATTCGTTAGCAGCCTCCAAAGCCGATTGTAGTCTGGTTTCAGCCACGTAGGCCGAAATTCTTCTCATTGCTTCGAACTCAGTCATCATCACTGAATTCACTCCCCCACCCTGTGGGGTCTACTATAGGCTCACCAAGGTATGGAAGTCTTTCCCCTGGCACCTCCTTATCCCAACGGAAACCCTCGACGGGATGTAAGTACAATGAGCAAGATGTCTCGTCGTCTGGGACAAACTCAAAATCTGCTGAACCACAGGGGGCAATGTGAGCCAAATGTTTGTCGAACTGACGTCTGTCTACATGATTTATTGGCGCTTTAAAATACCCCTGGTCATCCTCAATGTTTTCGACTATGCCGTCTGGCCTCCAGATGGTGATGCACTGATGCATCGAATATGGCATTGCACCAATGCCATGTATCCACTCTCGTCCTAAGAGCAGATTATAGTTGGCTTTTGTTTCTACTACCATGAAGACAGTAGGCCTAGTGATTGTCCCCATTGTTAAGTCGACTTGTATCACCCCCAGAGTAGAGCCAATGTTTCCTTCGTAATTCGAAAGAACCATGTTATGTGGCTTAGTGTCAGTATCATATTTGCCAATCTTGCTCAGTAAGAAGTGTGGCATCAAGTTCAATGTTGTGCCACAATCGACTAAAATTTTATTTATTGGCACGTTCTCCACCTTGCTAGTAATGTAGAGGGGCTTTAGGTGACCCCTCATTTCCTTTGTGGGTCGCTCGAAAAAAGCATTCTGCTCTTCGACACACCCATTGTTCATAATATAGTAGCATACCGGCTTGTGTGCTGCCATCTCTGCCTCAGTGCAGGCATCTAAATCTTCGACTTCTGTGAGTTGTTCGAACTCTCTGGGTATCACAGACACCACATTGACTATGATTTCAAGAGAAGCATCAGATTCAGAGTCAAAGTTGTCTGTCATTTTGTCATCTTCTTCGACAGTCTTCTCAGATTTATCCTCTTGAGAAGCAAACAGTTTTCGTCCTACAGGTATTTTTTCAGCTGCCTTCATTGGATTCCCTCCATTATTGTCAGTAGGGATATTAGTACTGGACTCTCCTTGATCCTTCGACTGGGCCTCCCTGAGAGCCTCCCTTCGACATTGCTCTCTCCTCCATTGAGATCGCGACATCGTGTTCTTCCCCTTATAGTTTTCAGAAACATATGCCAATTTGTTAGAGGTCTGAAACTCTTTTCGATACTCTATTGAAGAGCCTCTTCCCACATCAAACTTCTGCCATTTTTTCCGACCTTTCTCCTTTCCTTTGACACGTTTCATCCAGCTCCCTACCTGTGCATTGCTTGTTGGTTTGAAGGTACTGGGTCTGGCCCTTGGGAACTGTGTTTTTCCTTCTACTTGTTTTGAAGAGGATCTTCTAGGGTCAAAACCCCTTTGACCATGAGATGATTTCTGCTCCCTTCTTTCTTTAGCCTTCCTAATCCCTTCAAGATTGTGAGCAGCCTTTTGATCGAAGATTGCACTGCATCTGGGGCATAACATGACGCCTGATCCTTCTTTTGGCAACGGTGAAGGAATTCAATGATAGTTTCATCCTGTTTTAGATACGCCACTTTGTTACGCTCTTCTTGACGGCTTGCTTCGTCCACCTCTATGGTCTGGTGTTGCGTAATCTCGACCATGTTGATGTCCATGTTGACATCGACACTAAGGTTCAGATTGCAGAAGTCCACATCAAGGCCCTCAACAGCCTTATCCATCTTAACGAAACTCTCAGCTATCTCTTTAGTAACCAGCATCATGTTAGAACCCTCATTGATCCCATAATTTAAACTCTCAGTGGCTTCGTCGAAGGTATCAACGGCCTCTCTCATGAGTTTCTCCATAGCATAAATATCAAGGTCTTCAGTAACCTTGGCTAACACAGCTTTGTTGGCGAAATCTTCAGTAATTTCCACCATATTGACTGAACGGTCGAAGTCATCAGCAACCGCAACCATATGCACCTCTGGCTCAGCATAATGAGCATCTGCTGTTTGTAATGGGTCGGAGTCAATTTTCATCTAACCTTTGCTCTTCTCTCCGAATTTCAGCCTGCCCTCCTGAATAGAATTTTGCACCAGATCCCTGAAAATAAAACATTGAGAAGTTTTATGACCCAAAAAATTATGGTACTTACAAAATCCTCTTTTTTTTCTTTGTTCTAAAGGCGGCATTTTAGCGTAGGGAGGCACTATCATCTGCCCATCTTTTACCAACAAATAAAAAATTTCGTCACATTTGGTGATATCGAAAGTGTATGTTTTCTTGGGAAACTTATCATTCTTTTTGGATTCGCCAGAATATTTTCCAGTCGAAGGGGCTAACATTTTACAAGCATACGGAGGACCTTGCTTTAACTCAGCAACGTCTACCTCACTCTCGTAAAAATATAATGGTTCGTCGTACAAACCTTCGACATCCTCATTATATTCAACATAAGCTACCTTTTTACCCTTGTTGAACTTAGCCTTTTCGTCTTTCAGACGTTCTAACTGTCGAACCCTATCAACCAGTTGGGCCATGTCTCTCAGATACTGGGTATACAATTTCTTTCTAATAGAGTAATCAAGGCCACTAGCGGCTATTTCGACCAGCTCATGCTCTGGCACTTGAGTAAAACACCTAGCCTTAAGTAATCGAAACCTGTTTAGGTAATCGTCTATTGGCTCAGAAAACTTTTGCTTTATGCTGGCCAACTCCTTCAAACTAATCTTAGTTTTCCCCATATAAAATTGTTCATGGAACAAGTGCTCTAACTGGGTCCAATTACATATTGAGTTAGGAGGTAAGGTTGTAAACCAAGTAAAAGCATTTTTGGTGAGAGAACTTGGGAAATATTTTACCCTAAGACTTTCGTCATTTGCGACCTCTCCAGCCTCGGTCATATACCGGGCTACGTGTTCGACAGTAGATTCAGTTGTATCTCCTGAGAACTTGGTAAACTTTGGGACCTTCGTCCTAGGGGGTAATTCTGATTACAGGATATAATCCACTACGGGTGAGGTATAGTTTGGCCTAGTAAAGCCAAAATTCACCCCATTTCGAGCCATTATTCTTTCGACCATGGCTGCTAGGTTGTTATCTGGTGCTATGTTGTTACGTCGAACCTGTTGTACAACCTGATCAGCATCTTGGTTTCTATTCACTATCACTACCCCTTGTTCCCCTTCTTCAGGAATTGGCCCTTGGTTCCTAGGTGGTTCGACTCTGGGGAGTTCGACTCTAGGGGGTTCCAGGTTGGCCTCAGGCATAGTTTCTAGGTTCTGCCGTGGGATATTCTCCACCACAGTCGCACCTTGTACAGGGGCCGGCACCCCCATAAATTCTGCCATGCGCGCCAATTGCGCTGCTAGTTGTTGGTTAGTTTGGGTAGTGTTCCGAATCAAAGGCTAGAAAATTTCCCCCATAGTTTGAGACAAATTTTGTACCATTTATAGGTTACTCTCATCCATTTGTTATCTTAAACATGCTATAGACGTGTTTGTCAGACTAGGACCTTGAGTGGAATATCCTATACCTACACTATGGCAGTTTCGACCCACATTTATCCCAGATCTCGACCACTGTAATGGCAAAAAAATGACATTGTCTGAGAATACTGGGGGGAATTTTGGAGGCTTTGCATTATTGACGTTGGCATTCCATAAGGTGGATTCTTTGGTAAGGGTTGTGAAAATCCTGGAGGGGGAAGATGCCTAAATGTCGATGTTCTTCTTGGTGGAGTTTGGGGATTAGATGCTTGTGGGCCAACGTACTCCAAAACAGGTTGAGTGTAAGCGCTTATATATGTCGACCTTGGTCCTGCCATTTATGGCGTTGGGTCGGACATAACAGAGGGTGGGACTGGCTCTCTCGTCGAAGGGATTGGAGGTGGTATCTCATCATTCCTAGACATATTTTGAGGGTTTATGTCACTAGGATGGGTATTCGAATTACTTGACTGAGGATTAGAACCACTCATTTGAGGGTTTGGATTGTTTGGCTGACTAGTATTCGTCGCCATTTTTCTAGTATATATTCTCTTTGGTCTCTCTTCCTTTGTAGAGGCTACCTTACCACTTCTCAATAACATGCAACGAATCTTTTTAAGAAGGACACTATGACTGAAGATTTTCAAAAATATTTGGAAAGATCTTTATTAAGTTAGCACTGTCCCACTGGGCATGCCAATTATTTTACTGGTGAAAATGGTAAACAACCGCTGGTCTATCAATTTCACATAAAACTAGGTAACTTGTAGGATCGACCACACAAATCCAAAGACATGTGCTAAATTGATTTTTTATGTAAACTTCTATGTTTCAACTAAATAAAGAAGTAAGAAAAGATTTCTCCAAGAAACTTAAAATGACTGAAAAGTAAAGGACTTTGAGAAAGGTTTAAATCGAAGAGACTGGTAAAGGCATGAACTTAACCTATGTGAAATTTAAAGAGAATGCGTAAAAATGTAATTAAAGGGAAGCGTAAAGAACTCTGAGTCGAAAAGGCTGAAGGTGTAAAGACTAAATGAAATGCAGAAAAATAACTTGCACTAAGTAAAAGATAAGCTCTTAGTAAAAGACTTAAAGAAATTGCATTGAAATGAAAAAGTGGTGTTTATATCACATACATTCTCACAAAACTCGTTTCTCTATACGCGGATACTTTGAGTAATTTCTGAGTAACTTGTACAAATTGAACACAATACCCAGAATCCTATTGCTAGAACCCTTATTTATAATGCCTAAAACTAGCTGTTATAAACTGCCTGAAATAATAAGCGAATGACAAGTGTCACATTGCATGCTTCCATCACTTGGATGTACACCACCTGTCCTTCTTCAAGAGCGAACCACAGTAACTACTCCCTCCTTTATTTGAATTTGAATTTCTAGCGTCAGACGTCATCAGCATCCTCGGTCGAAAGGTACCCTCTTCAACTATTAGAAATATTTTCTAAGTCCCAAAAAGACATCTTCTCCTCTTACGAGCACATTCGACTGAAACCTATCACCCAGATCCTGTCGGAAGCTTCTCTAAACCTTTTCAAGAGCTTAACATTCCCATCAACACTTACAACTTCATATGGGCGTCGAATTTATGAGATAACACCACCGTGGCAAACAACATTCGAATGGACTTGTGCTTCACAACAAGAGATAACACATCATTGAAGTCGACACCTTATTTCTAAGTGAACCCCCTAGCGACCAATCTTTCCTTGTATCTCTTCGACGCCACTTCTTCGATTCCTTCCTTAACTTTGAAAATCCATTTACAGCTGACTAACCTAGCTCCAGCAGGTTTCTTGATCAGTTCCCATATGTTGTTGTCATGAAGAGATTTCATCTCATCATCCATGGCCTTCATCCTTTCAGTCTTCTTTCGACTTCGCATAACTTCCTTATGGTCTCTAGATTCTTCGTCGAGAACCTCACTTGTAGAGATTAAGGCATAAGCGATAAAATCTGCATACCCAAGTCTCTGAGGTGGCTTAATGACTCTTCTCGACCTGTCTCTTGCTAGCAGGTAGTCATTATCAGTCTCCTCATCTTCGACAACATCTTCTACTTCTTCTTCGACTTCATCTGGGGTACGCAATTCAGCATCAAGATGCTCCACCTCAACAAGAATCTCTCCCTGATCCAGCTCTTCGTCAACATCATCAGTTTTCTTGAAAGCCATCTCAGCTTTATTGAAAACTACATCTCGACTGGTGATACACCTCATGTGACCTGGCTCTAGAAACCATAGCCTATAAGCTTTGACTCCTTTAGGGTATCCCATCACTACAAGAAAATTGGCAGATTGCGACGATTATTTTTTAAGGTTACGACGGTTAAAACCGCCGTAATTTGGAAGTCACGGCGGTTGCTACACTGTCATAGAAACATGCGTCGCGAGGCCATATCGCGTCGGTTGTGAAAACTGTCACACCAACTGTCGTTATCTCTCACGACGGGTAGGGAACTGTCATAATTTGCATATTGCGACGGTTCCAACCATCGTAAATTTCCATTTGATTTTTGTTTTTATTGTTGATTACGACGGTTCCAACTATCGCAACTTTCTGTTCCACAGTTATATTTGCAGGTAAATTCATAGGAAATTTCTTTTCCACAGGTAAATCCGCAGGTAATGTATTTTTAAAATTAAAAAAAAAATGTTTGTAGAAATATGAACAGAATGGGAAAGAAAATCACATATATTCTTCATTCAACTAAACATATATACCATATTACATTTATATAAGCATCATGTCACTTTACAAATTAGTCACTCATGGCGCCTGACTTCATAGAATCAGTTTCCTCAATATTAAAATGGTCAATGCCTGATTTCTGGTGGGGCTTTGAACCAGTCTCGGCATCATCAAAGTTAGAAGCAGTCACTTCATCTGTTCTTTGATCACTGCCTTCATCAACATCTTCCCGTTCATATATCAGAAATTAGCTTTCCATCTAAAACAGAAAGTAGGCTGCTACTTTATTACACTGCAACAAATATCTTAACAATTTGGCAGCGCAACAACAAATTCTTAAAATTAACACAATCACAAAGACCCAAGTTGAGAAGGGATGAAGAGGACATAAAAGTGTCTCTATTTAGTTTTCAATCACAGTTTTGTATTTATTCCATCTAAATGTTTGATGAAGCGGATGTTGGCTAATTAAAAAGTTCACAACAGAACTCAGTACTGACATTATGATTGCTACAGTAAAAAAGAGTCGAAAAATGGTATAACTTCATGTATTCCCATAACATATAAGAGATCCGACAGTAGTATTTTGAAAGCATTTTAATTTAGTAAATATCTTTCTTTCCAATCCCGATATTTCTCTTATCATGGTCAGTGTTGACTAAAGTGCCACCATGTCAGCACGACACCATCAGTTATGGCAGTGCTGACACTATCCGCCGCTATAGGCCAGAGCCTATTATATCCTCTATGTTTCTGCCTTAGACTGCAATGCCACATTTATATAACAGAATTTTGGGTGGCCTACAAAAATCCCCAATCAGACATTGATAAACCTTATAATAGTATCAGACTAGATTAAGACCATCCTTGAACCTGGAAGCCATCAATCTCCTGGCTCTACCAATACAAAAATAACTAGAGAAACATGAATAAAAATGCCAAAAATTCACTCATCACTAATTTGCAGTTGAAACTATGGTAGCATTCAAGATTGACCAATGTCTTGTATCCTGTCACAAACAGATGCAAGTAAGCAACTATTTTAACTATCTACAAAGTGTACTAAACACATTCAAATAATTATCATTCATAGAAGGACTTACAGAAAAACTAGCTGAGACATGTTAGCCATGGATAAGCAGTTTTGTATCAGGTTTGTATGATAGAGGTGGAAATGGAATAGGGGAGAACTTCCTTGATTCCAACCAATGGACTGTCATTGTATAGATAGCAACAACTTCTTCGGGAGTAACATATGGGCCATCTTTCAAATAATTGTGTTGAAGCCCTTGTAAATAGGGATAAATTATGAGTAGGATGTAACTTTGTGAAAATAATAACTTCTATTATAACAATTCATTAAAAATTGTTGGAGAAATAGTTGATATTGAATCCCAAAAAACACTGAACACACATGCTCTGCCTTCAACCAAAGACGTGTCAATTTTCCAAGATTCTTGCGATAAACTGTCTTATCAATAGTTTCACCTCTTCTTATCCGCTCACGATTATAATGAGCAACATTTGTCCACCAATCTGCTTTTAATTTCACATATCGAAGGATCGTGTTCTCTATAGCAACAGCTGACCAGAAACCTATATGTTGTCAAAGTAAAAAACAACAAAAGCCATGAATGAACCAAATTCAAACGGGAACCTGTAAACATTTTATATCCAAATTTACCTTTTTCTGGCTACATTAACTGAATTGAATTTCAGAAACAAATTGGAAACAAGCATTTCATTGCTAATTTAGCCTTAATAGGTACATAACCTATAACAGTAAGCAAAAAATACAGACACCTAAGTGCTCTACACATCCAAACATCCATGTGGTTATAGTTTTTTACCAATTCATCTGCAATAAAACTAATTTAAGTGTGACATACAAATTGCAATCAAATATATTACCTTCCAAGGAATATTTGCCTTCCAGCAACGCCAAGCATTACTCAAGTGCTCCAATATGAGTTTTGCCTTATTCTGCTTTATACCCTCTGTCATTCAGGAGACAAAAACACCATAACTTGAGTAGAATCAGAGAAATGTAAATGCCACTTGGAGAATGAAAACATAAATAAAAATATATGAATGTGTAAAATGATTACCTGGCATGGCATCCTGCACATCATGAATAACAGCTGCTTGGAGTTCTAAGTCAAAATGGCTCTCAACACGTTGCTTAGTGATTGTCTTCGCCAGTATTAGAGTGGCGTCCCTCAAACTTCCGTTCCAGTAAATTTCCAAGCCACCGTTTAAGAAGGGGCACAATACCACGAAGAAAGAATAACCAAACCCTCCATATTGGTGCCAAAAACCCACAACCTTGTCCTTTCCCAACAGGACCAGTGTTAAAGCGGTAGTAAATCAAGTGCTTCAAATCCTTGCACATTTTAATTTGCCTCATAAGCTTATATTTGTACCGATACATACCAGTTAATTGACCAACATGAGAGAAAGTATATTGGAGGCCATCCGCCAGCTGGAAAACATCAACAATACCCAAACGGAACTGAACATTAGCATCCACCACAAGTTTCGTCAAATGAAGGATCTCGCGGGAGAGATGAAAAGCATTACCAAATCATGATTTATTACGTTCTTTTGTAGTCAACGTTTTGACAGGCTTCAAATTAAAATTATAATCAAGGTGAAGGTAATTCAAATTTTTCCTGTGTATCAATAGATTCAACATGTTGTACCCCTGGCGACAAACTTGAAGACCTACGTCAACCCAATCAAGTTCTGTGGTCTGGAAAAACTTTGTAGCTTGAAGTGATCTGACAGAAGCTGTCCAGCAAGACGATGCAAAGTTGCCATTATTGGAAGTGAAAGATGCCATTTGCGGTAACTAGGACCATTAATAAGCTTTGTTTTCACAAGAGGCTTATGATCATAAAACCAGGTATAGACTGCAGAATCTTCCTCTTTGTCGAGCTCCAGCTGAATCGGATCTAGAGGATCAACGTCTAAAAGATTATTAGCATAGTCAAGTGGAGGCTCCTCGTCATCAAATGGGGGAAACCTCATCCTCTCAAATTTATAAAGGGCCAAATCCACACTCAAATAATTACTCATCATTGGAGGACCTATAATATATAAACTACATTGTATAAAGGTTTCTGCATATGTATCAGTTATTCATATCCAAGGAATAACGAAAACAACAAACAAGTAACACTAAGAACAAGATATTTTCAAATGCATAGGATCATATTTTCAAGATAACATGGTGAAAATGAACCTTTGATCATTAATTATATCTATATCACTACTACATCATATTGGAACCCTCCAATCCAATTTATCGTCGCCTTAAATTTAAATTTAATTGATAAAATACCTCTGTATCACCAGCAGTGGCTGCCACAGAATGAGCTACCTCCATCTCTGAGTCATTCTCGAGAAACAAAGCACGCTGCAGGATACAAAAAATAGAAAACACAAAATGAGCATTATGCTTAGCCGACAATATCAATTTCTTCCATTAGTTAAATATGAGAAAGAGAGGAGATTGGGGTAAGAAAAAGTAACATGCATTGGGTCCAAGTTTGCATTAGATTTGAAGAACTTATCAAAGAACGACTCCTCAACTGATAACAACAAAAGCAACACAGACTGAATTATATTTAATCGTCAATGCACCAAAAAAAATTCAAGGTAATTAAATTGTTGAAAAACTTACCAAACTTGATTTCAGAAGTTATGTTACCAAGAGCATGAAGAAGCCCTATTGTCCCACAAGCATTACCCACAATTTGATTCATAAAATACACTTTCTTGTTATATTCCTACACCACAACAACACATCTAAATAATCAATAACATATTCATATGCTACCCAAAATTCAAATTTCATATACATTATTCAATAAAACAATCAAACAAACTATATATCTAAAGTTACCTTTTTTTCTTTATTCTGTTGCAACCTCTCCTCTTCAGACTGATAAGAGATAGAAACTCTCATAAAGTCAGAAAAACAAAAACATAGAAACAGTGAAATTATTTAAAGACGCATTCAATCAAACATTTAAATCTCTTCCCCAAACCTTCCACGTGACCATACATGGAATGGAAGAAAATGAAGACCTTGAATTTTGCATCTATTAACAGTGTTTCTTATATTGATTTTGGATTTCATAGCGGTTCTCAGCGGAGATTCTTCGGTGCCTGGCGATACTTTAGGGTTTTTTATTTTTGGATGAGATCAAATTTTAGGGTTTTGATTGCTTTTTAGGTTTTCTATCTTTGGGGAAGAAAAAGGTGAGGGAAAAAATGTGATTTTGTCGAGGAAGAATGTGAGAGAAGAAATTTCTATAACATGGTGAGTTTGTGAGGGTTGTTTGTGAGGCCACTGAGGAAGAAGGTGAGCTCAATCAAAAAAATTATTTTATAAAAAAAAAGTTAAATAAAAAACATAATAAGGATAGTTTTGTAATAACCGTCGTGACAACCATCGCAGTCCAATTTCTAACTGTCGTGACAACCGTCGCAGTCTAGGAATAAGGACGGTTTTGAGATAACTGTCTCAAAAAATATGTGACAGTTGACCCTAACTGTCGTGACAACCGTCGCAATTCAGGAATAAGGACGGTTTTGTGATAACTGTCGCAACTCAAGTGTCATAAATCTCCTTTTTTCTTGTAGTGCATGAACATGCATTTCAGAGCTCTAGGTTCGACCTTGTCTTGCCTAATATGAGCATAGGTCACGCAGCCAAATCCTCTCAGTCTGTCGAGACTAGGTGGATGTACCGACCAAACCTTTTTTGGTGTCTTATTCACCGAACCAATTTGTTATGAAAAACGATACCGGAATAACAAAGTATATTTGGTTTCTTAAACACCAAGAAATCCACAAGGATAGAAAAGAAGGAAAAACTTGAACAAACACACGAAACCCCTATTAGGGTTCACAAAGGAAGAGAAAAGATGAAGAAGAATAGAGAATTGGTTAACTCTGTTTTACTATTCACTTTCTCAATAGGGTTCAAAGATTACAAGTGAAAACCAACAATTACCCTCTCTCAACCTAATAAGGTTTTGTCACACCTTAGGAAGCGAGAATAGTATGCTATTTATAATAAATCTAACATACTAAACTAATAAGCTTTTTAACAATTACTCATTACAAGCTAACTTAGGGTAGAATTCGATCTCCTACATACTAGAACACAATTCGACTACAGCATGTAGGTCTTCGACAACAGCATGTGAGCGGACTTCGACGGAATGCTAAAACTAGAGTTCGATCCATTATCTCATATATATATATATATATATATATATATATATATATATAATATATATATATATATAGGGTACATATCGTATGAGAATGTCATTTTTATGTGAGAACATGAGAATGAATCTGAATCATTAGATTTTAAAATAAACGGTAGAGAGTATGTGTGATTTTCGTTTTTCTCACTCCTCCATCATTAAAATAAATGACGGAGGGGTGAAAAAAAACTGACACATAATCTCCACCATTTATTTTAAAATCTAATAATTCAAATTTATTTTCATGTTCTCACATTAAAATGACATTCTCATATGACACGTTCCCTATATATATATATATATATATATATATATATATATGGGAAATGCTAACATACACCCAAAATTGGTGAGCCCCACACAAAAATACACTACATCTATTTTCTTTATATTATTTTTTCTTCATTTTTCTAATGTGGATTCCACCCAAAATTGGTGGGCCCCACACAAAAATACACTTAGGTGTATGTTGCAAATGCACACCTACATGGGTGTGCATTAGCATAACCCTATATATATATATTGTTCTGGGCTGGGCCGGGGCATGCTCATCAGTCGAGCAGGCCCAACCCACAAGGCATGGGATGACCCAATAAGGACTCCTAGTAAGGCCACTGTCGAGCACATGCTCACCTCCACAGTGTCGGGCACACTCCTAACCTCGGGTGTGTACGACACTCATAACATAGACCATCGGGCATAGGCTCTAAGCCTCCACGGGCTCGCCTCTCCTCGGCTCCCAGATGCTCCTCCCCGCGAGGAGCCATCTCCTTCCGCACAAGTGTCCTCCTCGTGAGGACACGTCTCTCCCCGACACCCACGTGCTCCTCCCCGCGAGGACACGTTCTCTCGTAACTTCCCACTCCCGAAGGAATCGGTCTGCCCTACTTTCGGAGTTTTAGGGACCGTTACACCGGGGCGAAGACCACGTGCTGGTCTTCACTATGCCACGTAAGCCTTGGCAGTTACTTGGATTGGGCCTTCCAATCTAGCCCAGTGCAAGTAACCGTTGGCTCCGCGTTGGGGGCTCTCTATAAATACCCTCTCACTTGAGAGGGTCAGGTTATTCACACTTTCTCACTCATCTCTGTACTTGCTATTATTCTTTGACTGTTACCTTACTAGAGCGTCGGAGTACCTTGCAGGTACAACCCCCCTCCCCGGGCCGTCTTTCAACCTCACCGGAGCTGAAGTTCAGACGACGTCGTTGGCCACCAGAAACTGTCTGATCCAGGTACGATCAGTGGCGCCGTCTGTGGGAACCCTTTGCTTCCCCGTTTTTCCTTCGTTAAACCAAAGAAATTCTCTCATTCATACCCAACATGTCCAATCCGTCTGCTACCAAAGCTCTCGAAACCGTCCTCGAACAACTCGAGAACGGAAATCACCACGAGGACGCCGTTATCCTCAACGGCGATGAAGGCGACATAAGAGACGGGAAGACCGGCTCCCCAGACTCCCAAGACGTGGCTGACAACTCCGCCTGCCAAGACGATCAGCAAGCCATCTTCCAGCCAGTTGCTCCTCCGCCCAACGCAGATTCGAGCACCGTGGCCTTATTTGCCATTATCAATCAGACTAATTAGCTGATCGCACACCAAAACACCAGGATTGAAGAATTGGAGCAAGGGCGAGCACGAAGATCTTCCCCGTGAAGACATCGTCATCCACCATCACCTCGACGTTCTCCTTCCCCGCGAAGGACCCCTTCCGCAGAGTCTCAAACCCCCTCGCCGGTGCGCGAGAGCCGTCGGCCACGCCTCAAACGCCCCCAGCTGGCGATCTCCCAGAAGCGCCATCGCTCCCTACCTCGGAAGGAACCCAGGCCCTTTGCAGCTACCAAGAAGTCCAAACCCACCGAGGAGAGACCGAGGAACTGTTCGAGGAACTCCCCCCCACGGCGTCATCGATCCCCGTCGGGGTCCCCGGCCGGGGAGTGACAACGACGACCAGAGGACCCCTCTGTCGTGGGAGATCATGAATGCCCCAATTCCTGCGGCATTGGAGAAACCCCCACCGCTGGGGACCTACGACGGTCTGGTCGACCCCGACGATCACATCGAGAGTTTTGAAGCGATGCTCGACTTCCGAAACGTCAGAGGAGCCATCAGGTTCAGGCTCTTCCCCACCACCTTGCGGAAAGGCGCGATGACTTGGTACTAGGGTTTGGAACCTGGGTCGATCACGTCCTGGAAGCAGCTCAGACAACACTTCACCAAACACTTTACTGCGTCTTGGCGACACCCGAAAATGGAAGCTGCCTTAGAAAGCATATTCCAGGGGAAGAACGAACCTCTCCGAAATTACATCGAGAGATTCAACAGAGAAGCTGTCGAGGTCCATACGACCGACGACATGAAGAAGTATTTAATCATCCACGGACTGCGTGCCGCATCTGATTTTTCCAAGTCTGTAGGCCTCCGTAGACCCCGCCGTCTCGAGAACCTCCTCCTGCGAGCTCAGTCATATATTGAGCTCGAGGAATTCGAGGCAGCGCAAATCTCCCTTGAGTCGAGGCGCAAAGAGGGCCCCCGCGACCACAAAGATGAAGACTCTCCTCCCCGACGAGGAGGAGAAAGAAAGAAAGAAAATTGCCCCCGTGACCCTCGCGAACCGCGCGGACCAGCTGGATGGTTCACGGAGTACACCCCTCTAAACACTCCCCGCGCGCGTATCCTCTCCGAGTGCCAGAACTCAGAATTTGTGAAAGGAGGAGTCCGCTTTTCGAAGCCCACTGCCCCCAAACCAAACGTTGATAAGTCAAAATACTGTAGGTTCCACCACAGCCACGGGCATGTCACCGAAGACTGCATCCATCTCAAGGATGTGATTGAAATTCTGATCAAGGAAGGGCACTTAAAGAAGTACGCCTAGAAGAACGATGCTCCCCGCCCCAGCTCTCGGGAAGCCCATAACGTCGAGGAGACGACACCTCCTCCCGACGAGAGCCAGCTTCAGGTCGCCCTCAGCGTCACCCGACCTGAAGACTTATTCGTCCCCGTACTCATTGAGGGCGAAGAAGCAATTTGCAGGATGTGTGCGACTTTCCCCCCACGAAGACCTCGTCTCTGCCCGTAGCACTTAGGAAGGCTTCCCCAAAATAATGGTCATCTTCGGGGGTGGTCCCGAGAAGTTGTCTGTCGGATCGATCAAACGGAAATTTGACGAACTAGAGTCCGCGACATCGGTGAAGACCACTACTCTTGATAAGGTGCAGAGGAGATCAAACCCTATCACTTTCTACCTCGAAGAGCTCCCCGACGGAGCGCCCAACGCCACTATCCCCCTCTTAGTCAGGGCCCAGATGGTGAATTTTGATGTCTGAAGGATTCTCGTCGACCAGGGGAGTTCGGTCGACATCATGTATGCCCATCTGTTCGGGACCCTTCAGCTCGACGAGAGACATCTGACCCCATACGTTGGTTCAGACCTGCAGGGATTCAACGGAACCACCACCAAACCATGGGGTTACGTTGAGTTGATGGTCACGTTCGGGGCCGAAGACACTGCCCGACAGGTGAAGATCCGCTTCCTGGTGGTCGAATGTCCGTCCCTTTACAACTGCATCCTCGGGAGGACCACCTTGGCCGAACTCACAGTAGTGCCCTCAACGGTCCACCTCAAGATAAAGTACTACACGACCCGGGGACGCGTGGTTACCATGCACGGGGACATAGACGCGGCCAGGAGGTGCTTCGACGCTACGATCAAAGGCATGAGTTCCATCGGCACCAAGCCCAAGACCGGAGCAAAGTCGTCCACAGACGCCGTGCAGAGACCTCTCCCGCCCCTTAACGCGGTCGACCTCGATAGCAGTTTCTCGGGCGAACCCGATGAAGACGGAGCAGGAGACCTCGACCTTCAGGAGGAAAACAATGGGCGGCCTCTCCACCCAACGCTCCCCATCCCCAACGGAGCCTTTGAGCTCGTGGTCCTCGGGGACGACCCAGACCGCAACGTGAAGATTGGCACCGGCATCCCCGACATGGCAAAGGAACAGCTGAAGGCATGTCTCCGGGAGAACGCTGATCTATTTGCATGGAGCGCCTCTGAGATGCCCGACCTTGACCCCGAGGTGGCTTGCCATCAGCTCGCAGTAGATCCGGCCGCTATGGCCATAGCTCAACGTAGGCGCAAGCAGTCCCCCGAAAAAGCGGAGGCTGCTGAAAAAGCTGTAAAAGACCTCCTAGAGGAAAATTTTATTTCGGGGCCATGTACACAACCTGGCTGTCCAATGTTGTACTTGTTAAAAAGAATAATGGAAAATGGAGGATGTGCGTTGATTATACTGATCTTAACTGGGCTTGCCCGAAAGACTGCTATCCCTTGCCTAACATCGACCAACTGGTCGATAATTCTGCAGGTTACAAACTATTATCCTTCATGGACGCTTACTCAGGATACAACCAAATTCCCATGGACAAGGTCGACAAATAGCACACGGCCTTCATGACCGCGTCGGGCAACTACTATTACAACGTGATGCCCTTCGGTCTGAAGAACGCCGGTGCGACCTACCAACGGATGATGAATAAGGTTTTCCGGGCTGAAATCGGTGACATGCTCGAGGTCTACATGGACGACATGATCGTCAAATCTGAAGAAGAAGTCGACCACGCCGCCCATCTCAAGAGGGTGTTCGACACGGCGAGGACATGTCGCATGAGGTTCAATCCTGACAAATGCACCTTCAGAGTTCGAGCAGGAAAGTTCCTCGGATTCTACCTCACGGAGCGAGGAATCGAAGCCAACCCCGACAAGTGCAGAGCTTTTTCTGAGTCCCCACTCCGAACTCAAAGAGGTCAATACAGTCATTGAACGGGATGCTCACCGCCCTCTCCCGCTTCGTCGCCAAGTCCGCGCAGTACGCACTCCCATTTTTCAAACATCTTCGACAAAAAGCGGAGTTTGAGTGGAGCGAAGAATGCGAACAGGCGCTCCCCCACTTAAAACGAGTCTTATCGCAACCCCCGGTCCTCTCACGGCCTGAGGACAGGGAGACTCTTTTCTTGTATCTCGCAATCATGAGTGAAGCAGTCAGCGCCGTCCTCATTCAGGAAACCCCGGACGGGCAGAAACCAATTTACTTCATGAGCAAAGCCTTCCAAGGCCCCGAGCTAAGGTATCAGCAGATAGAGAAAGTCGCCCTGGCCCTCGTCACCGTGGCCAGGAGGCTACGCCACTACTTCCTCGCCCACATTGTCGTCGTAAGAACCGAACAACCTATAAGGCAACTCCTTGAACGACCGGATATGGCGGGGAGGATGCTCAGTTGGTCGCTCGAACTTGTCGAGTTCGACATCCAATACGAGGGAAGAAAAGCCCTGAAGGCTCAGGTATTGGTCGACTTTGTGGCAAAAATGACCAGGCCGGAACCTTCGTCCAACGGATCCCAAAAATGGACAATCTATGTCGACAGAGCATCCAACCCGAAGGGAAGCATGGCGGGCATCATCCTCAAAAACGAGGAAGGCATCCTGATCGAGGTATCCCTCAAATTGTCCTTCCCGACGTCGAATAACCAAGCAGAGTACGAGGCTTTCCTCGTCGGGCTTCGGCTGGCTGAGGACCTCGGCGCCAAGGAGGTCAAAATCTTCACCGACTCCCAGTTCGTGGCCTCGCAAGTCCGAGGAGAATACCAGGCCAAGAACGACAACCTCATCGAATACTTGACCTTGGTGAAAGAAAAGATGAAAAAGTTCACCTCTGCGGATGTGACTCACATCCCCCGCGAGCACAATGCCCGAGCGGATGTCTTGTCCAAATTGGCGAGCACAAAGAAGAAAGGCGGGAACAAATCTGTCATACAAGAGGTGCTTTCCCGTCCGAGTATCGACAAGCCCGTGGCAGTTTCGGACATAAACGCCATTGGTGACAGCAATTGCTGGATGACCCCTGTATACGAGTACCTCATGACGGGCAAACTGCCCGACGATCCCAAAGATGCAGGAATGATCAAGAGACGGGCGTGCTCGTACACTATAGTTGAGGATAAGCTATACCAGCGAGGGTTCTATATTCCCCTCCTCCGATGTGTCGAGGAGACCAAGGTCCCCGGCATACTCCAGGAGATCCATGAGGGAATCAATGTGCAGCACCTCGGCGGGCGATCGTTAGCCCGTAAGGCGCTTCGAGCAGGGTATTACTGGCCCACCATGCAACAAGACGCCAAGGAGCACGTCAAGAAGTGCGATAGGTGCCAACGACACGGGGACATGCACCTTGCTCCTCCCAACGAGCTCAACACGCTATCCTCCCCGTGGCCGTTTGCGTGGTGGGGGATGGACATCCTCGGACCTTTCGTCCAGGGGTCATATCAAAACAAATACCTCATCGGCGGGGTGGACTACTTCACGAAGTGGATCGAGGAGGAAGCATTGGCCAAAAGCACGACCTTTAACATACTGCATTTTTACAAAAGAAACATCCTCGTCCGATTTGGCGTGCCTCAAGCTATTGTCACCGACAATAGAACACAGTTCACCGACAAGAACTTCAAGACTTTGTCACAAAACTAGGCACGAAGCAACACTTCACGTCGGTCGAGCACCCTCAAACGAACAGACAGGCTGAGGTGGCGAACAGAGTGATCCTCCGAGGATTAAGGCGTCGACTAGGCGATGCCAAACAACGGTGGGTCGAGGAGCTACACAGCGTCCTTTGGGCCTACCGGACAACCCCACACTCCACAACCGGGGAGACCCCTTTTCGTTTGACCTACGGAATTGAAGCGGTGATCCCCGTGGAGATCAGGGAGCCCTCGAGGAGGACAGAAGCCCCCCTCGACGGGGACACGAATGACGAAGCCTTGAGGGAAGAGCACGATTTTGTCGAGGAGACACGTTCGGGCGCTTCTCTCCGAGAAGCTTCACTTAAGCAGAAAATAACATTACGTTATAACGACAAAGTTATCAAACGTGATTTTCAGGTAGGCACCCTCGTCCTACGAAGGAACCAGAAAGACTCGCGAGAAGGAAAACTCACCGCGAACTGGGAGGGCCCGTACCGCGTCCGTGCGAAAATAGGGACATGACCTATTTCCTCGAAAATCTGCACGGGGAAGAACTTGCTCGACCATGGAACGCTGAGAAGCTCAAACAATACTACAGTTAAGCACTGTCCACGACTCACTAGCGTCGCGGTTACAGGGACGCACTAAGGTACGAGCGCGACACCCCTATACAGAACACGATGATCGGAGACCGCGTTGTATGTGTGCGAGGTCCTTTGATCCGACGGGGATACCTCGATCAAGCTCCGTCGTAGTTGTACTGATTAGGCAAAACACCCAGCTCGCGATGGAAAGTTCACGCCACGAAGCTAAGACCTCGACCGAGCTCTTAGCCTCGTTGAAGGTCAGAGTACGCCTCCGACCACTCGACCGGCTCTCTACGCGGTCGGGGACTATCAGGGTCGAGCAAATCCCAAAGTCTTTAATACTTAGACAAAAAAAACAAAGTATAGCAAATGCATTAACATCACACATGAAATTCAGGTACATGTGCAGAATTCAGATGTCCTATAACATGTCATTCGACATCTGGTCTGACATGAACACACATGGCAAGGTATATAACAATAAGCACGGTACTGAAAAGATAAAAACAAAGCACACAGAATTGTTAACCCAGTTCTGTCTAACACACCTACTCTGGGGGCTACCAAGCCAGGGATGAAGTCCACTATCAGCAGTATCAATTCAAAGCTAAACTCCCTGTTTACAGCTTATCACTTAATCACTACCCAATGACCCTTCTACCTAGATCCTCTCTAGATATGAGAAACCCTTCTCACTCCCAATCATCGCAATGATGTCTAGCAGTCAACACTCCGCCACTGCATCAACGGCTCTTTACCTATACAACAATTCAACAAGGAAGACACACTTCCAAGACACAACTTAGAGTTACTTAAAAGCTTCCTCCAAGAACAATACTCCTCTTACTTAACAGCTTCGAGGATCACACTAACAAACTGTCCAACTCACATGTCGAGTGGTACAGGAACCAACCCTAATACTAGAACTTTTACATCTTTGATTCGGTTACAAAATTAGGTTACAAAGTATCTATATATAACCTATTCCCAACTGGATTTGGGCCTACAAAAACACAGCAAATGAGCTGCTACACATCTGTAAAATAAACTCCAAGAAAATAGGTCTTTAATCCAAAGTTTCCTATTTTGTCTCCATAATTTGAAACAACAGCAAATCCGAAACCCACCAAAACCACAATCCAAAAATGCTTTGGATGCCACATAGGATAACCAAATATTCATAGAATATTCAGTAACAAATCATAGTAATAGAATCTGCATTAAAACTGAATCCACAACGCGATGTCCTATGAGCAGCCATGGAACATCTTCATTCGACATGTTGAAAGCAGCCACTTAGAACATTATGATTCAACATCTTGCTGCTATAAAAGTTTTAGCAAAATAAATGCCAACCACATAATCAAAGAAATAACAATCTCCCCCTTTGGCTTATTTTGGCTAAAACTACACACCAAACAATCTTGCAAAGATAAAACAAGCAAAACAACAATATCAGAGACAGCAGCGAAAACCACACCATTGCATAGCAGCAAAAATTCACAACCAAAAAACTCCCCCTCAGCTGCAGCAACACAACAAACAACATTCTCCCCCTCAACTGCAGCACCAACACACCTCAAGCACACTACTCCCCCTTTTTAGCCACAAATATGACAAAGGCAAGTAGAACAGTTCTTAATTTTGAGAAATGATCAAATCATAAACCAGAATAAACAGCATCAGCAACATCCAACAGCTGCACAAACTACAAACTCCCCCTTAAAACTAGAATCACACCAGACAACTAGACAATACCTAGGCTAAGTCTCCCTTTTTGGAAAACAAAGCAATTATGCAACAAGGGAATGTAACCAGTAGCAGAACACATCCAACTCAGAAGCTTGTACAACTTTGATTCAATACATTGACAACCCAATGACATGACCAAGATCAACCAGTCAAGTCCACCCAGAACTAAACCAGTCACACAATGTCATGACATCTTGTCTGACATTACACCCTCACCAGAGGCACACTATCCTAGATTTTTGAAACCACAAACAATCTTGATAAACAACTGTACTACTACAGCAACAAATCCAAAAAAGAAGTCCAACTCCCTCTATCTAAGATAACCAGTGCTCCTTTGCAAGAAGAACACCTTAAATGAATGAAAACCATAAGACTCATCTATATGTTTTCAAGAGCGCGCCCTCTATTCAACACACCTGCTGAACGCATTCACTTAATGCTTGATCCTCAAGAAAACCAAGTACCACACTAGTACAATTAACAGACAGAAGTTCTCTCCCTATATTTCACGAATGATGCTCCAAAAATCTTCGGCTCATTTGCTCCACAAGCACCAAACTGATCCACTTCTAGCATGTCATATTCACATCAGACATCCAAGACAGTCCTTAACTCATCATTCTCCCGTATGATAAGATAAACACCTCTTAGACAAAAAGTGATCTCAGAATCCTACTCCAAGGATAACTAACCCAAAGATGTTCTAACATTTGTTTGGACATCTTCCACACATCACAGACACCATACCTCATGGTTCTGGATATGCTCCACCACTGGACTTACTATCTGCATAGTAATCTAACTAAAGATCTTCAACCAACACTGTGCCACCAGCTTGAACAAAGAAAACTTCAGAAACCCAGAGAGAAATAAACTCTCATTCACCAAAAGAAGGTATGCTTCAACCCAGAACTTCTGCCACAAGCTCCCAGAGAACCAGAACCTCCTTACAATTTCAACTAACTCCTCTTCTACACAAGAGCAATCAGTTTCAATCATCCTCAAGTTCTAAAGCATAAACACACTGCCTTCCACTGAACTCTAAGTAAACTCCTCTTACTTAGAATTAATAACACCAAGATAAGTGTGACATCTCCAAAATCTGCAGAGAAAAATAAATTCTCCCAGACACAACAATTCTGCTCTTTAGACTCCTCCTACATAAGCACTAGCTTCACGCAGCTAGGATAGCACACCAGCCTTAGGAACACCCATCCACACTCAGTAGTACATGTCCCATCATGTTGTTTGACATCACTCTGTACAAACTTGAACAGCACGCAAGCTTCACAAAAATTTGTACCCTTGCAGTAATGGACCATAGACAACAACCTTAACTCCTCCTGACATGAACAACCAATGCTCCTTATGAAGATGAACACTTGACACAAGATGATAGCACAATGATATTGCCACATTCTCAACATTAAGAACTGCCACTTCTTGTATTTGTTGAGTATAATCTCACCATGTTTATTTCAGATACATGGTCTGCCAAGTCCAATATAAAAGCCCAGTTGATTTGGAATTTATCACATATTCCATAACAAATGTCTTTAGATTACTTGCAACACAAGATAAGGGCTGCCACCACCTTTTACTTGTATTAGAAGAAACCTCCTTATATTCAGCCATTCAAATAAAATAAATTGCTGAACCATAATCTCCAGACTGCAGACTTGCATAATTCTCTGGACAAATACTTAGTCTCCCGTCAAAGTATTTACCCTTATGCATAACATCAACAATAGACAAATACTAAGTCTCCCGTCAAAGTATCTACTATTAGTCAGAATAAGATTACCTCCTCACACAAGGTATGACAATTTGTTTGACATCTTCTTCTACACACGTCTGACAACTTCTGATTCTTCTTTATGCCAAATTGTCATGACATTTATTCACAAGTTACTTTAACTTGGATCAGTGGCTTGATCTTGGATTTCTTTCTGTGCAAAACAACCTTGGCTGAATAAGCAACAACCACCTGAATTGATGTTCCAACATCAATCTCAGTCACACATCTTCACAGAGCTTTTCTGAAGATATCATCTATAGTAAAGCTCTAGCAAGGGGAACACACGAGGATCAACCATCAGTAGCTGATCAAGCTTCCAGGTCATATCACAAACACATTCAACAGCAGGAACATCTCAAGAGTCTTCTCCTTAAATCACAACATCTTGTCTGACTTTGAGATGTTGGATATCATCAACATTCCACAACCCATCTGCCTCTTCTAATCCTTCAGCCAAACTCATCCCCGACAATATGGATGATACTCCAAGCACATAGTCACCAATCAACCCCACCGGTTGATTTAACTCCACAGTGCTTAACCCTTGAAAGTTCTCCACTACACCAGAACAAGAGTTCCATGCTCTCATAGACTTGATAAATGTCATCAAGTTTGAGTAAACAACCTTCATCCTGAATCAGAGAAACATCATCCAGACAACTTGAGAAAATAAATTCTTAATACAATGATGTCAAGACATGTCTTCAAGGTCTTCCAAAACATCAGGTACTCTCCCTCAGAATCTGCCAAGAGCACTTCAGAGAATCATACATTCTCCCCTTTAATAGCAGCACAAACTGTGATTAGATCATATCAATCCTTAAGCACACACAGTCAATACTAATCTAGCTTCACAAGATCATTCAGATAATGCTTCCAAATAACAGAGAAAAATCATGACTTTTTGGTCTTTGACCTTCATGTCCAAGAAGTCTGCTAGAGATAATACTTCTTGAATCTCAGGTTCTCCACTCCTGCAGCAAGGACCAGAAATAAACTGACCTCAGGAGTAAATAACATGTTGATCACACCTTGACCAACTCACACATCTAAGATAAGTTCCTGGGCCAGAAACTTCTTAGAAATACCACCCAGATGCCTCCTCTTCCAGATCAGGAGTAGGTTCTAAACCCATGTGATCAAACCACATTAGTTTAGAACCCAGATCATCTGCTATGCCATTCCTTTAGACAACAGAATTCTGACGTGATGTTCTAACACAAGATAGGACATCATTCCAAGGAACACATCCAGAGACCAAAGACTGGAGATTAGCCTTTTTAGGAATAGAAGCAAAAGTAAATTACTTCTCACTATCTTCAGATCTCTTCCTTACAACTTCACTTATCAATGCCTTTATGAGTGGACTTGAACAATAATCTTCAAGTATCATTGACAAAGTAAGTTGAAGCAGTCTTGCATATATCCCATCACCATGGGATATACATTCAGAGAAGAATAACCTTCTCAGTTACAACCTCAGGAGTTTTCAGATAGATACGCAGCGGATCAAAACACAAACTCCTCAAAACCTTCAGGTGTCACATATCAGCCCTAGCATCATAATCCAGGTGACACCACAATACCACAGGTTTGAAAATAAATAAAACCTAACATAACCACAACACAAGAGCTTTTCAACCAAAACTCCAAGCCTTCAGTACATGCCAGTGCCTGTCACGAACAGTCCATCCTCCACTTCTAGGGACCATTCTCACACCTATATGAACTTCTCCAAGTTCAAACAACTTTTCAGTAGAAAGCTTCTACCTTGACCATGAACCAGAAAGTATCTTCCCTCGGATCTCATCCAGATACAGAACAGAATGACCTGCTCTGATACCAATTGAAATTCTGGTACATGTGCAGAATTCAGATGTCCTATAACATGTCATTCGACATCTGGTCTGACATGAACACACATGGCAAGGTATATAATAATAAGCACGATACTGAAAAGATAAAAACAAAGCACACAGAATTGTTAACCCAGTTCGGTCTAACACACCTACTCTGGGGGCTACCAAGCCAGGGATGAAGTCCACTATCAGCAGTATCAATTCAAAGCTAAACTCCCCGTTTATAGCTTATCACTTAATCACTACCCAATGACCCTTCTACCTAGATCCTCTCTAGATATGAGAAACCCTTCTCACTCCCAATCATCGCAATGATGTCTAGCAGTCAACACTCCGCCACTGCATCAACGACTCTTTACCTATACAATAATTCAACAAGGAAGACACACTTCCAAGACACAACTTAGAGTTACTTAAAAGCTTCCTCCAAGAACAATACTCCTCTTACTTAACAGCTTCGAGGATCACACTAACAAACTGTCCAACTCACATGTCGAGTGGTACAGGAACCAACCCTAATACTAGAACTTTTACATCTTTGGTTCGGTTACAAAATTAGGTCACAAAGTATCTATATATAACCTATTCCCAACAGGATTTGGGCCTACAAAAACACATCAAATGAGATGCTACAAATCTGCAAAATAAACTCCAAGAAAATAGGTCTTCAATCCAAAGTTTCCTATTTTGTCTCCATAAATAGAAACAACAGCAAATCCGAAAACCACCAAAACCACAATCCAAAAAATGCTTTGGATGCCACATAGGATAAGCAAATATTCACAGAATATTCAGTAACAAATCATAGTAATAGAATATGCATTAAAACTGAATCCACAGCGCGATGTCCTATGAGCAGCCATGGAACATCTTCATTCGACATGTTGAAAGCAGCTACTTAGAACATTATGATTCAACATCTTGCTGCTATAAAAGTTTTAGAAAAATAAATGTCAACCACATAATCAAAGAAATAACAACACACAATTAAAACCATGCAAACACTACTAGATAAACAAAAGTACATTAAAACGGGCAGAAGCCCAGTGTACAAATATTACAAGCAAATGTCAAAAAGCCCCTGGCACGCAGGCCAGGCAGAAATATCCCAATAAATAAAAATGGCTCGCAGGCCGAACAGAAAAAGGAAGAAAATCCTACTCAGCAACGGTCCATTCAGGCTTCTCGGGATCGTGGACCTCATCGACTCGCATAGGCTACACGATCTGACCGTCGACCACCTCGTAGTCGGGGTCGATCCCCTCGGTCGAAAGGTTGGGGTTGAGGACCCGAAGCTGCTCCACGGCGTTCTTAAAACCTACGCCAGCTACCTCGAGATTGTCTTCCTCGGCTTCCCGGAGCTTCGTTATCAGCGCTGCCCGCGAAGTTAGCAACCTGTCCTCCTCGATTTCCTCCTCAGCTGGGCGGGCAGCCTCCTCCAATTCGGCGTTCCTCGCCAAGAGGCGATCCCTCTCCTCTTCAATACTGATGAGACGTTTCCGTTCCTCCTCGGCACTCTTCAACTTTTCCTCCAATTTCTGTTGCAGCTCGACTTGGGCCTGGTTTTGGCTTTTCTAGTCAGCCAGCTCTTTGCCCACCTTCTCCATCACGGCCGAGATGGACTGCAAACTCTCCCGCAGCTTGTTCAGCTCGCCTTTGGGGCACGCCTCATCATTCAGAACCAGTGCAGCCGCGCAAACCCGCATCACGGCGGACACATCATCCACCAGCGCCTTCCTCCAGGAGACCTTGTCGAGGCCTAAGATGGCTTGAGCTTCGGGGGTGCCCATGCACAAGGAGTTGTTCCCCGTGAAAAAGTTAGGCCTCGAGTGACAAGGCGGGCGCACAAATTTCACGGAAGGAGGACTCTCATTCTCGGTAAGGTCGATGGCCACTGAGTCCGCAACACGCCACCTCTTCGGGGAACCCTGAGGGCTGGGAGAATCACTGTCCTGGTGAGAGCCAGAGGAACCCCCGGCAGTCTGAGTGAGAGCGGGGATATGTGCACGAAGCTGCTCGACACGACTATTGCCTCCTTTCTTCGTAGCGCGGTTAGCCTTCAGCCTTTTAAAGCGCTCCTCAGTATTCGACATCTTTCCTGCAAAAAGAAAATAAACATGTCAGTAAACCGGAAGTCAATACACGAAGAAAGAGTAAGTCGAAGAGGATGGCATCACCTAACAGCTCGAGAGCATCCTCATCGGAGAACGTCTCGAGGAGGGCCCTCGTATTGATCAGGTGACGTTTCGTCAACACCTGCCCGTCGTCCCCCCGGACGAATTCGCCATCCATCGTCACGACCTATTAAAACTGTTGATGAACGCCACTATCTGCTTGTAGGCCAAGCGATCCCCCTCGTCGAGATAGCTAGGCCTGACTTTGTAGCTGTCTGTTCCATACTTGAATTATTCCTCGGTCCAGAACAACGGAAACCTAGGCACGAGGGCCTCCTCTCGCCGCCCATCTACCTCCTCGACAACCCGACGGTACATTGTGTTTACGGCTTCATGTGTGACCAGGCTCACGAGATAGTACCGGTACTTAAAGTCTCGCACGGAGTCCAGATAAGTGTGGAACTGGCTGTTCACCTGTTTGAAGGACACCCAACCGTGCCTACCGTCGGTGGCCTGTCGCTAAAGGTGGAAAATACGAAAAAACAAGGGCACGGTCGCCCCGATCTGCAGATATTTACACACTAGCTCGAAGGCCCTGATGAAAGTAAGAGAGTTGGGGTGGAGCTGGGAAGGGGCCAAGCGCAGCCAGGTAAATACGGCCTGTTGGAAATCCGTGAAGGGCAGACGCCACCCCACCTCGTCGAACATAAACTCATAGACGGGAAACCGCATCCCGCTGTACGTCGAGCAGATCCGATGGTGCGCTTTTGGCCTGAACACGTTCCATGACTTCGGCGAGCCCACCAGACGGTGCTCGACAGTGCAGAAGATGTCGTCCTCGTCCCCGTCGACGAACATAGACATCATGTTTACGGCCTCCTCGCAGGCCCATTCGTCGGGCGTTCTCTCCCGGACGCTGGTTGTCTCTGCCATGGGGGAATCGGGCTCGTCGTAAGTATCCAAAGATCCATCGGCCATGGGCAACACGTCGATTTACCTGAAAAGCAGAAGGAAACGGTGAATTCGATGACCCGTATCTAATCCACCCCTCCACCGCTAATCAAGTGAAAGGGCGAGGAGGGAACGTCGGGTAACACGAACCCGCGATCATCCTCGATTCCGCGAGGAGCGATGTTGGGCAGGACCCCGAGATATTCGATCCATGTCCCCGATACAAACTTCGGTTCCCCGGGACATTCGACATAAGAATTGGGAAACGTTCATCTCATGACCCCGGGACATTCTTCACGTCCTCGGGGATTTCATCATCCCTCCCCGCGAGATTCAACAATTAAACTATGAAATTCTGCCGTTTTCGCCGGATATTTCGTGAATTCCATGGGAACTTCACCAGTTCACCATAGGATTCACCCTATAAGTGCAAACGAAAGGAGGAAAAAGGAGAAAGAAACTTACTTGAAATACGCCTTTTAGGGTTCCGCCACGACGATCGTCGGTGGAGAACGGCGGAGAACGGTGGAAGGCAGCGGCAGAAAAACGGAGAAGAAGAGAGGGAGAGTCTGAGAAGAAAAGAGCAAATGGTGCAAATGGAACGAGGTGAGGCCTATTTATAGGATCCTCGCGGAATTTGAAGAGTCTCAGACTACTTGAGCACACTACCATAGCCTAGCCGCCCCTAGGCAATGATGGCGTCTGACGCGTGGCACACATTTCCCCACGCGCGTCTTTTCATTTCCCAACGCGCGCCTTCCCATTCGCCTCGCTTCAGACTCCTCATGTCCTCGCGAAGTCGCGCATCCTCGGCCAACTCATCCTGAGGAATCGATTTATCTCTCCCCGGTTGACCTACCGCTCCTCGTTAGCATCCCTTCCTCGATGAGTCCTCGACATGGCTAGCCCTTAAGTCATCACTCTGATGCTCAGAGCAACGACTTGGGGGGCTCCTGTTCTGGACTGGGCCGGGGCATGCTCATCAGTCGAGCAGGCCCAACCCACAAGGCATGGGATGACCCAATAAGGACTCCTAGCAAGGCCACTGTCGAGCACATGCTCACCTCCACAGAGTCGGGCACACGCCTAACCTCGGGTGTGTACGGTACTCACAACATAGACCACCGGGCATAGGCTCTAAGCCTCCCCGGGCTCGCCTCTCCTCGGCTCCCAGATGCTCCTCCCCGCGAGGAGCCATCTCCGTCCGCACAAGGGTCCTCCCCGCGAGGACACGTCTCTCCCCGACACCCACGTGCTCCTCCCCGCGAGGACACCTTCTCTCGTAACTTCCCACTCTCGAAGGAATCGGTCTGCCCTACTTCCGGAGTTTTAGGGACCGTTACACCAGGGCGAAGACCACGTGCTGGTCTTAACTACGCCACGTAAGCCATGGCAGTTACTTGGATTAGGCCTTGCAATCCAGCCCAGTGCAAGTAACCGTTGGCCCCGCGTTGGGGGCTCTCTATAAATACCATCTCACTTGAGAGGGTCAGGTTATTCACACTTTCTCACTCATCTCTGTACTTGCTATTATTCTCTGACCGTTACCTTACTTGAGCGTCGAAGTACCTTGCAGGTACACCCCCCCTCCCCCCGGCCGTCTTTCAACCTCACCGGAGCTGAAGTCCTGACGACATCGTTGGCCACCAGAAACTGTCTGTCAAGTTAGCATATATATATTTTAAATTATTTATATGATTTTGAATTTTAAAATATTTTGGTTTGGCACTTTAACTAATTATTTAGTTATAAAAAAGTTATCTTGTATTTAAAGAAAATTAAGTTTAACATAGTCATTTGGTTTCTGTTACTAATTAATATCACAATGCATATTTTTATTATTTAATATGATATTTTTTAGTGATAGGAATAATCAACAACAACATTAATTCGTTATCATCCATATGTGGGAACAGAAGAAAATAAAACATGCATTAAATAGCATCTAAACTTATACAATGGATGACCAAAACGTTTTCCACAACATTCCCATAAAAAAGAACAAGTGAAAAGTGTATTAAAAACAATACAATAAAAAAGGACTCCATTTAGAGTAACTTGCATGTGCACTCTGTTTTTCAAAAATCTTTCTTTACTTATTTATAGTAAGGGGTGTTTTTCTTCAAACGTAAGGAGTACTCCAGTAGGAAGAATTTTTATAGTTGAAATTCATTAGCATCCGTAAACGAAGACCAAGACTAACATTTATACTTTTCTTTCTACATTTTTTTTAAAATGACCAATTTAACCTTTTTACATAACAACTATTTACCATTCAATTTTTTACTCTCATTTAACTTTTTCAAATTTTGCAGAAGTGTATCCCTATTATAATTTCCCGGATTACTTCAATCTCAACATTCTGATACGGATTTTTCTATCGTCAAATTACTTTCAATCAAGTTTTCTAGTATATGTTGGTGTTTAACGGATAACTTGCATAATAGTTATCTTATATTACAAGCTTGCAGAGGATGAAGTTTGGAAATAAAAGGATTAATCTCTTATGTCTTGTATTCCCGATTAATGCAGCCGCAATATGCTTCAATTTTAGTTTTATAGTATTAAGGGAAAGGTTATACCTATATATCTATGCAGTGGCGGAATTAGGAATTTTTTTTGGGTTGGCCACTAAAATAAACTATAATATCCCCATCCTCTTAGCATGCTAGTCGGAATCTTCGATTGAGTTTTTATGGCGTGGATTAAGGTGCAAAGAAGGAATTTTTCTGCTTTAGCTGTGAAGTGGGATATATTTCCTTTTGGTAAAGGGTTGGATAGAAGGGAGATAGAAGGTCTGAGTTCCTTCTACTTGTCAGATTTTCCAGATTTCACGAAAGCGAGAGATTTATATGTGCTTTTTGGTTGCATTGGCAATGTGGAGGAGGTGGTAATCTCACCCAGGAGGAACAATTTGGGGAAACGCTTTGGTTTTGCTCGGTTCAAAGAGGTGGAGGATGTCAAAATGTTGGGAGTCAAACTTGACAATGTGATGATTGATGGGAAGAAGATCCATGCAAACCCCCCAAGGTTTGAAAGGGGCTCGGTAAGTAAGAAGGAGGTCAGTACGTTCAGGCGTAATGAATTGGGGGTGCAAGCTGGGAGGGTTGTTAATCGTAATGTTAGTGCTGATGGTATTCGCTACCCAGGGAGGACCTACGCGGAGGCTTTGAATAGGAGTTCTAAAGTTGTTCATTCGGAATGCAGAATGAAGTATGAATCGTCTGGCGAAGTCAAGACTAGATTGCAGAAGGCTTTAGTTGGAAGAACGGTTAAAGCAGGGATGGCTTACAACATTCAGTCTTGTTTGGAGATAGAGGGAGTTTTCTTAGTCAAAATAACTCCTTTGGGTCCAAATTTGTGCTTGCTGGAGGAAAACGAAGCAGGGGCGTTACATGAACTTACTTCGGAGGGTGGTTCGTGGTGGAGGAAATGGTTCAGTGAGATCTCAGCATGGTCCGAGGAACCGGTAGATGAGGAAAGAGTAATATGGATCAGTGCGTATGGGGTCCCTTGCCATGCGTGGAACAAGTTTTTCTTTGAAAATTTGGCAAACTCGCTTGGTAGTTTCGTCAGTATAAATGAAAACACGCAAAAAGGAGTTACAATGGATGTAGGAAGAATCATGGTGAGAGTGCCAAGGTTTTTTGTCCTCCCAGAAAAGTTGAAGGTGGAAATTGACGGCAAGCATTTTGAGGTGGTTTTGAGGGAAGATTCAACAGGAACATCATCAAATTATTTTGTTAAATCAAGAGGTCGTGTTGGTAGTTCAACGGGCACTGATTTTAGCTTTAGGACAATGGTGGATGAAACAGTTTCCAAGGATGAAGAAGACGAGTTTTTCGAGGAGCTTTTCTTGGAAGATGATTTGGCAAATAAAAAGGGTAAAAAGCTGAACGAGCAGGAGGATAGTACTGGCACGGAAGGGGATTTTCGTGTTTTAGGAGATAACACTTTGTACAAGTCGAAGCAGGATACTGGTAAAGAGGGCACGTAGGCAGTGACATGTACGTTCGATGAGGCAATAAAGAAAAGTATAGGGGAGGCGCGCGGCTCTAGGCTGTCTATCTCTTCAAGAAGCCATAATGACTTTGACTTAGACAAGGACGGATCAGAAAATAGTATGGCTGGCAGTACTTTTGTTAAGGATTCGTGTGAGATAGGAGGGGCCCATACAACCAGAAAAAGAAGTAAAAAGAAAATGAGATATAGAAGTTTGTGTGGGGCCGGAGGAATTTTGGGAAATATACAGAAAGGGAAGTTGAAACGTAAACCTACAGGGAATAATAAAAAATGGTACAAAGGCCATTATTCTTCTTTAATAGAAACAGTGGATAACATGAAGGGGAAAGAGAATTCGAAAGGCGTTTCTTTATGCAGGGAAAGGGAAACATCCAATTCTACAGCTTATTACGGGGAAAACTCAGTTGATTCTGATATTTTCATAAGTAACTTTAGACAGTGGGAAAATCTGGATTCAAACGTTGGCGGGAAGATTTGGGAAGTAATTTCACAGTTAGGGGTAACGGAAGATGGAAAAAACAAGGATTACAAAAGTAAAATTGATAAGATGGAAAAATTGGACAAGGAGAGAATGTTCACAGGGAAGGCGAATTCAACAGAGTGGAAATGATTATAGGATCATTTAATATCAGAGGGGGTGGATGTTAGATAAAGAGAAAAAGAATCAGTCAAATCATTAATAAGGGAAATGGAGATATGTTTCTTATACAGGAAACTAAAATGCTGTCTGTTTTGGAAGGTATGGCGAAAAGTTTTTGGTCTAATGAGGAAATAGGGTGGTCTTACTCTAGCTCAACGGGGTTGTCTGGTGGTATTTTGATTATGTGGAAGAACAATGTGAAGGTCATTAGCAGCTTTAAAGGGGAGGGGTATTTAGGGGTAAAAGCTTTCTGGAAGGAAAATTTTTATTACATTGTCAATGTGTATTCACCTTGCGAGATGGGGGCCAAAAGAGAGTTATGGAGATCTTTGCTGGAGCTAAAATCTCGTCATGGTGACGGAGCTTGGTGTATAGGTGGTGATTTTAACGCGATATCTTATTCGGGAGAAAGGAGGGGGTCGACTCAGGGAATTCACAGAAGCGAGATTAGGGAATTCAAGAATTTCATCAATGATAGTGAGTTGGTGGATGTCCCATGTAAAGGAAAGAAGTTTACATGGTACAATGGAGAAGGAACTAGGATGGACAGGATAGATCGTTTTATTGTGTCTAGCGACATCATTGGTAGAAGGGGAGTTGTGGGCCAATTCATTGGAAAGAGAGATTTATCGCATCATTGTCCGGTTTGGTTAATGGTGAACTCGTCGGATTGGGGACCAAAGTCGTTTAAGTTTAACAACGAATGGTTTAGTGATGATAATTTCATTCCGTTTGTCGAGAAAGAGTGGAAAGAGATAATGATAGAAGGAAGGAGTGACTTTGTTTTAAAGGAAAAGTTGAGATTACTTAAAACGAGTCTTAGGCGGTGGAATGTAGAGGTTTTCGGGAAGTATGACTTGGAGGTGGAGGATTGTGTTAAGGAAGTGAACGAGGGGGATGAAGTGGTTGAGTTGGAAAGTGGTATAATTTCGGAAGAGGTTATGAACAATCGCAAGAAGGCTTCTAGTAGGTTTTGGTTGAACCATAGAATTAAGGAAAATATGATTATCCAAAAGTCTAGATTAAAGTGGGCTAATGATGGAGATAATAACACTCGGTTTTTTCATAGTGTCATGAAAGCGAGGAGGAGACGCAACTTTATCGGTGGTCTTAATTCGGATAGAGGAATGCTAGAATCGGTGAGGGAGGTCAATGAGGAGGTGAGGAATCACTTTGCAAAGAAGTACTTTGAGAGCGATTTACATAGGCCCTTATTGGAGGGAATATCTTTTAATTCCATTAGTTTGGAAGAGAGGGACTTGATTGAGAAACCTTTCACGAAAGTTGAGATAAAGGAAGCGGTGTGGGGTTGCGATGGTTCTAAAAGCCCGGGGCCGGACGGATACACCTTGATGTTCATCAAGAAATGTTGGTACTTTCTTAAAGAGGATTTTTTTAGGTTTTTTAAGGATTTCCATAGTGGGGCTGTTTTATCGAAAGCAATAACATCGTCTTTTTTTACTTTGATCCCTAAGAAAGAGAATCCTTTGGATTTGGATGATTATAGACTAATTTGTTTGGTGGGTTGCTTATATAAGATTTTTCCAAAGATATTGGCGGCTAGGTTAAAGATGGTGTTGAAGTCTCTTATTTCAAATAGTCAAAGTGCTTTTGATCCAGGTAGACAATTGCTCGATGGAGTTTTGGTAGCGAATGAGTTGGTGGATTATGTGGTAAAGGAAAAAAAAGAAGTTACTCTTTTCAAGGTGGATTTCGAGAAGGCTTATGATAAAATGAATTGGGGTTTTCTAAGATATATGATGAGGAGAATGGGTTTTGGTGAACTTTGGTTGAGTTGGATGGAGGTCACTATTTTCTCTAGCAAGATGTCCGTTTTGGTTAATGGTAGCCTAACTAAGGAATTCTTGGTGGCAAGGGGACTAAGACAAGGAGATCCTTTATCTCCTTTTCTTTTTGTGATGGTGGCGGAGGGGCTAATGGGGATGGTGAAGAGATCGGTTTTGCTTGGAGAGTTTACGGGAATCAATGTGAATGGTCGTTGTTTCATTGATATTCTTCAATTCGCGGATGATACTCTTTTGGTGGGAGATGGGAGTTGGAGGCATTTGTGGGCTATCAAAACGGTCTTAAGAGGTTTCAAATTAGTCTCGGGATTGGGCATAAATTTCCATAAGAGTAAGCTAATTGGGATCAATACATCGGATAATTTTTTGGAGGTAGCGACTTTTTTCTTATCTTGTAAAAAGGGTAGAAAAGAGTTTACTTTTCTAGGCATTCCTATTGGATCTAATCCTAGGAGGGTTTCCTCTTGGTCCTCTTTGGTCTCGAAGTTGGAGGGAAGGTTGTCTAGATGGCAAAATCGTTTTTTGAGCATGGGGGGAAGAATTACTCTCCTCAAGTCCGTTCTCACGAGTCTCCCGATTTTCGAACTTTCTTTTTATTTGGCTCCGGTGAAAATTTGCAAAGCTATCACTAAGATTCAAAACGGTTTTCTTTGGGGTAGCTCGGATTCTAAAAGGCGGATACATTGGATGGATTGGAATTCTTTATGTCTTCCGATAGATAAAGGGGGATTAAATTTGAAAAGAATAAGGATTTCAATTTTGCTCTTCTTAGTAAGTGGCGGTGGAGAATACTCCAAGGATCGGACGTTCTTTGGTTTAAGGTTTTAAAGGCTCGGTACGGGGACATTAAAATTTGGATTTCTGGTAGCCAATTTTATCACAGCAATTGGTCCTCGACATCATCGTGGTGGAAGGATATTCTCTCGCTCTCGGGAAAATATCAGGATGATTTTCTCATGTATAAATGTAATTTTCAGGTCGGAAATGGTTACACGGTATCCTTTTGGAATGCATATTGGACAGGGACAGGCTGTTTAAAAAATAGGTTTTCAAAGGTGTATGATTTATCGAGTTTAAAGGAGGTGGCTGTAGTGGGGATGGGAGGATGGATCAATGGAGAGTGGAATTGGGGGGATTTTGGAACACCTCAATTAGCGGCATGGAGGGAAACGATGGCTAGTTCCTCGCCAGGAGAAAACGCTGGAATTATGAATGATGCGCAGTCTTCTAATATGGAAGATACGCAGGCGCAGAGTATATTATTTTCATCTGGTAACAGGGTAGAAGCTAATTTACTTAATGCAGGTGGGACTAACAGTGGTTTAACAAATAGGAGGGAGAGGCGTTTGGATAGTTAAAGTAGCAGTATGACGTGGAGGAGTCTTGATCATATTGGCGGAAGGACAGAGGGAGAAGAGGTAAGAAGTTCTTATGGCAGGCCTTTTGTGGATGTTCAGAGTTTAATGATGAGCAGCCAAGACTTGAGGGCAGTGGCAGAGGAGTGGCAGCAGCTGCGGCAGTTGGTAGAAACTGTTAGTTTAGACATAAATTCGAAGGACCGGGTGACATGGTTGGGAGGGGGTGATGACTTATTCTCGGTTAGTTCTGTGTACAATCTGGCCAACAATTTTCATATTCTGTTCGGACCGCCTAATCGGAATGATGTTGGTTATAATTTAATATGGAAAGTGGGGGTTCCCATGAAAATTAAGGTGCATGGATGGAGATGTTTATTGAACAAATTGCCGACAAGAGATTCGTTGTTAGTGAGAGGAGTAATTACTTCGACGGCAAACACTAATTGTCTTTTGTGTAACTCGCATTTGGAGACGGCGACGCACTCTTTTCTTAATTGTACGGTGGCTGAATTGGTTTGGAAAGAGGCGGCTGAATGAATTGGTTTTAAATTTATTAGTGGATGGGACTTCAAAAGTAGATTTTTGGACTGGTTTTCATTTTCCAAAGCTAACAAAGTTAAGTCGGGAAAATAAGGTAGCATTTGGTTGGCCGTTTGTTGGAATCTTTGGATGCTCAGAAATGGTATAGCGTTTAGGAATAATAGTTGGAATGTCGTAGATACGATGTGGTCGGTAAAATTTTCAGTATGGAGGTGGTCTTTTATCGGGGACATTACTAATTTCAATTGTAATTTTTACGATTTTGTGAAAAATCCTTTGTTCTTTTTGAAGTAGAAGTCATTTGGTTGGTAATTTCTACCTTTGTGGAGCTAAGTCTCCCCTCTTTTGTAAACAGGTTAGAGTACCTTTTGTACTCTTATCAATATATCTTGCTTACAAAAAAAATTTAAATTAAATATAGAAATTATATTGCGTATAAAGATTTAAGTCGTAATAATGGCAAAGTTGATTGCTAGAAAAATGAATTACATACCTTAAAATAATACTCAACATGTACTAAGTGACTTGAAATCATCAATAATAGAGTCTGAACTAATACATGCAATAATTTCTCTTTTAATATAAATAGTCATGTTATCTGCTAGAAACTGAACTTTCATATTGTTTTGCAACTTATTCTTGATAATTTTCATTGCCGAAAAAGATCTCTCAGTTGTGGCAGTAGAAACTTGAAGAGTCAAGATAAGACGGAGTAGTCTATCAATTAAGAAGTAAATTTTATTCCTATTAGTTGCAACCAAAGGCGAGCATAATTTTTTAATAGTTAATAAATTCTTCAATTTTGTTGATTGACAGGCATCAACAAGAAATTGCCGAAGCTGAAATTGCAAAGTAATCTTCTCTTACTCATTGAAATTCATAGGTGTAATACCCCATATTATTTAAATGCACAATTGGATATCAGATGAGATCAGATGAGCATCTATGTGCTCTATCTTTGGTAAATTGGATTAATGGAATCCTCTAAGTACTTTAAGTATTATCAATTGGGATCAATAGAGCAACTAATGAACTCTGAAGAGATCAATTATTTATTAAAGGGACAAATCAATATTGATTAATTCAAGAGAGCATTTGAAGGTAACTCTAATAATTTATCAATTGGGTTGAGATGAAAAAATATCAATTGGAAATATTTTACCCTGTTGGATTATATATATATATATATATATATATATATATATATATAAAAGAAAAGAAAAGAAAAAAAAGATAGTAAAGAAGAAGAGGAAAGGAAAGGAAGAAAAGGAAAGAAGAGAAAGAGAGAAAGTGGAGAAAGATGAAGAAGAGGAACTCATGGATCATCACCATCTTCTTCAAACTCCTCTTTGATTATCAGGTGGGTTCTAGTTAGAAACTCTAAGTTCTAGAAATCTATGATTCGAACTTAGGTTAGTTTTGAGAGAAAATGATTAAACGGGTAAATCAATGAAATCTAATTGACGAAATTCGTTATAAATTGCGTAGAGTAGTCGTAATATGCATGTGATTAGTTCTTAATACTGGTTTTGGTGTTTGGAAATGATTGGGTGTGGAAAGGATGGATTTTGGGTGGTTGGAACCCTAAGAAACACAGCAGAAAATTCTGCTTCTAATACGCACCGTCGGGCGGCGCTTTGAGCGCCGGGCTACGCGGGCGTGTAATTAAAATTATATGCATTCACTTGTGATCTGGACTGACCAAAACCCCAATCAACCAAGACCCAATTCATCAAAGGCCCACTCTACTCAATCCAACATATAAAGCAATTCAGATGCTATAAGAAGGTACATAATCTCTAATCTCCAATTTTGTTATACTCTTCTCGAATCTTGAATTGACTTTGGCGTTAGAGTGTTAATCATACATGTCAATTCCACGTCGTTGTAAGGAAGATCGGAGCCACCGCTCAGGACCATCATCATCATTGTATCATTATTTTTGGTTCCTTCGTGGAGTTAGATCATCCATTTATGGTAAACAACTGGAACAGAGGCGTCGTCTGTGAGAATATGATAAATAATTCCAGCTAAATTTTACATTCAGTTCGATCTTGATCTTTTGATTAGATCTTTAATAGTAAAGAAATGATAACAATGAGTATGTTCCTGGGGGTTATGGTTGGAATCCAAAACGTGTTCTCTGAATTAACCGCTTGTTAGGTATTCCTTGTTGGTGTATGCCATAGATGATATTACTTTTGGTACTTGTATCAAATTATTTATTAATAATAAAAGACATTTCTTTATTATGTTTTTTTCCAAGATAATAAAGTCTCTAGAATAGCTAGTCTGTTTAATGAAATATTAAGTGTGAATTAATCATGAGATCCCATTAAACATAAGGATATTATTATTAAAGTATTTGTAGTCGAGCTTTACTGTGAAGTAGGATAACCTTAAAGCATGAAGACTATTAAGTAGATAGACTGATGATCACGTCTCATGGATCATGGATAAGGAATATTCAAGTCTTAATATAGGTATGAATATTTGGAGTAATATTTATACTGGATTGACCCGCTATGAGAGTACTACATAGGAAGTTATGCAAAGTGTTATAAGTTACTCTCATGGTGAAAGTGGTGTATACCACCCTTCGACCTGAAACCACTATGGACCCTAGATGTAGAGTCGAGTACTTTATTGCTGATCTAACATTGTCCATAACTTGATGACCAAAAAGACAGTTGATAGGTACTCCACAAAGCATGCTGAGGAACATGAGTGACCTAGATGGAATTTTTCCATCCTGCATAACATGATAAATGTCTAAGGGCCCAATATTGTGTTTAATATAGACTTAAGGGCAAAAGGGTAATTGTACACACAAGTATTATAAAAAAGGTTTTGTTAGATCACGTGAAATTTTTGAGACTTGGGTAGCAATGATATGTTTCTAGATACCGCTCACTGTTTAATATGTTAAATGCGTAACTTAATATAATTGCCAACGTCACGAAAACCTACAGGGCACACACATAAGGACAGATTGATAAGATGTAAAGTAAATAAGGGACACCGTAAGGTACGGTGCACTTATAGAAATGTAGAACACCGTAAGGTCCAATGCACTTAAGTAGAATATGGAATATCGTAAGGTACCACGCGCTTAGGTGATATAAGGTACACCATAAGATATGGTGCACAAATACTTAAGTGGGCTTTTTAGCTTGCAGCCCACACAAATGGTTCTATAAATAGAACCCTTGTGCAAATGCATACACTCTTGATGAAAATTCATACTGTGAAACCCTAGCCATATTTTTCCTTCTCTCTCTCTCTCTCTCTCTCTCTCTCTCTCACTCAAAGCCTTCAATCTTAGCAGCTAGCATTGAGACTGAAGGAAATTTGTTCGTGGGACTGAGTAGAGGCGTTGATGTTCATCATTGAATGCTCGTGATCACTCCTTCGATTTAGTATCATCGTCACAAGAAATAAAGGTTTATATCATTGATCATGCTCATTCGTAAGGATCACTAAAGGGAAAATTTTAATTTTCGCTGCGTTTTGGATCATGATTTCCCTTCAGTGGTATCAGAGCCACTTACGAAACCATGCATATGATAGCTATTTATTTTTTTTCTTTTTGTTTTAAGTCGATTAAAAACACATAATAACTTAATTTATAAACGAGTAAATGAATTTTGGCAAAAGGTTGTGTATGATTTGGATGATCGATGTTGACTATGCTTCAGAATCCGACATTAGTATGGTAGAGCAGCGATACATCGAAAATCCTTAAGTTACGCAAATATGATCAATCAAATTTTATATGTGATATAAGTAACTCTAATGCAAAGATGGTATATTGGATATACTGTTTTGATTTCGTCCATTCAATCACGCACTGATTGTTATTCTTTTGAGCGATCCATGTGCATTTGCTTCGGAATCCGACATTGTTATGGTGAAGCAATGACATGTCGATCAATCATACTGAATTATTGATCATGGTGTTTTGACAATATGAAGTTGTTGCATTCAGGTTCATGACAGCACAAGGGTTGTGTTGTCAATGAGGTATGCGATTAGAGTTGTGATGGCACAAAAGTTGTACTTTAATGTTTATGGAAAGTATCAAGTGTTGATGCGAAAACAACGCCAATTTCAAATGAATTGTTCATTAAAATTTTGCTTCGGGGCATTGCCTTTAACAACCCCAAAGAGGGCGCTGCCCCCTTGACCTTGACTACTATGCGCAGTCGATCATTCACCGAAATTTAATTTGATTTATTTAATTAACATGATTTAAATTAATAATAATAAAAATGTGTTTATTATTGTTCTCTTGTGGTGATCAATTATGGTCTTAGTTTTCCTTTATTTTATTTTGGGATTTTAAAATACGACATGCGTGTCGTGCCTCTCTTTTAATCTCTTGATGTAACTTCCTTTCTCACCTCACTCCTATATCTTTGAATAAAACTCCCAATTCAATATCAGGCGTCGAAATTAGGAGCTAACAGCTACGTACTAGCGGATGATGAACAAAGTCTTTCGAGGTGAGATTGGAAACATGCTCGAAGTCTACATGGACGACATGATCGTAAAATCCAAAGAGGAATCCGGCTATATGCTCCACATGAAAATAGTATTCGACTAGGCGAGGAGATGCAATATAAGGTTCAATCCGGAGAAATGCACATTCGGCGTTCGAACAGGTAAGTTCCCCGACTTCTATCTAACAGAACAAGGAATCGAAGAGAACCCCGACAAATGCAGGGCCTTCTCCGAATTCCCAACACCAAACTCAAGTAAATCAATTCAATCTCTAAACGGGATGCTCACCTCGTTATCCCGCTACGCACTTCCCTTTTCAAACTCATTTTCAAGGAAGCAACATTCTAATGGACTGAGCAGTGCGAACAAGCCCTCATCCACCTCAAACTAGCTATTTCGCAACAAGACAATAGGGAGACTCTTTACCTTTACCTCGCTGTCACAACCGAGGACGTCAGCGCGACTCTCATTCGCGAGACCCCCGAGGGGTAGAAACCCATATACTTCACTAGCAAGGCCCTACAAGGCCCATAACTCATATACCAGCAAATTGAAAAAGTAGCTCTAGCCCCCATCAATGCGGTGAGAAGATTGAGACACTACTTCCTAGCCCACACGATCGTGGTACGGACTGACCAACCCGTAAAGCAGCTGCTCGGTCTCCCCAACATGGCTGGAAGAATGCTTAAATGGTCACTGGAACTCTCTGAATTTGGTATCCGGTACAAGAGAAGAAAGGCCCTTAAAGCTCAAGTACTAGTCTACTTCGTGGCAGAAATGGCCACACTTTCTTCCCTGACAAATGGAGCCCATAAGGGGACCATATTCGTAGAAAGAGATTCCAACTCGACAGGAAGCGGAGCAGGCATCATCCTTGAAAATGAGGAGGGAATCCTGATCGAAGTCTCCCTTGCCCTATCCTTCCCAACCTCAAATGACCAGGAAAAGTACGAAGCCTTCCTCATAAGGCTACGCTTGGCCGAAGACTTGGGAGCTAAAGAGGTAAAAATCTTCACCAATTCCCAGCTCGTTGCATCTCAAGAACTGGGAGAATATCATGCCAAGAACGAAAATCACTCTGAGTACTTAGCTCTGGTTCGAGAAAGAATAACAAAATTCAATTTCGCGGAAGTAAAACACATTCCTCGCGAACACAACACCCGAGCAGACATCCTGTCAAAACTCACAAGCACAAAGAAGAAAGGAGGAAACAAGTCCGTCATCCAAGAGATACTTTCCCACCCGAGCATCGAAAAAACCTCCGCAACTCTCAATGTAAATTCCATCAGTGACAGTGACTGCTGGATGACCCTAGTATACAACTACCTAGCAACAGAGGAACTACCTCCGACCAGAAAGAGGCTAACATGATCAGGTGCAGAGCTTGCGTCTATGTCTTGGTTGAGGACAATTTGTACAGACGGGGATTCTCTATCCCCCATCCTCAAGTTTGTCGAGGAATCCAAGGTCGCTCGCATCCTACATGAAATCCATGAAGGAATCAACACCCAACACCTCGGAGGAAGATCCCTCGCCCGGAAGGCCTTGCGAGCTGGATATTACTGGCCCACCATGCAAAACGATGTAAAAGAACATGTTAAAAAATAAGATAAATGCCAAAGTCATGGAGACATGCACTTGGCATCGCCCAACGAACTTAAAACTCTCTCGTCCTCGTGGCCCTTCACCTGGTGAGGAATGGACTTCCTCGGGCTGTTTACCATCGGGTCAAACCAGTATAAGTACAAAAAAACATTTCGCATCTGTTGAGCATCCACAAACGAATGGGTAGGCCGAAGCCGCGAATAGAATGATCCTACGAGGGCTAAAACGAAGATAAGGCAAGGCCAAAAAGAAATAGGTCAAGGAACTCTGGGCCTCCCGAACAACACCATACTCGACCACTGGGGAAACTTAGTTCCGAATAGCCTACGGGACCGAGGCAGTAATCCCAGTGGAGATCAGAGAACCTTCTAGGCGAACTAAATTCCCCCTCGACAAGGAGATGAACGACGAGGCACTAAGAGAAGAGCTTGATCTTGTCGAAGAAATTCGATCAGGGGCAGCCCTCCGCAAAGCCTCGTTAAAACAAAAGATAACCATACGACATGAAACCAAAGTCATAAAATGAGAGTTCAAAATTGGCAACCTAGTATTGCAAAGAAATCACAAAGATACTCGCGAGAGAAAACTCGCCGCGAACTGGGAAGGCCCCTATCGCGTCTGAGCAAAAATGGAAAATTGGGCCTACTACCTCGAAAACTTGCACGAGGAAGAGCTTGCTTGACCATGGAATGCCGATAAACTAAAACAATATTATAGTTATGCATGACAGTCGACATACCCCATTCGGCGATGACATGGTACGTCCTGGCCACGGAGGCGTGCTTGGGTACAAGCACAACGTCATAAACTTAAAAAAAAGGCAAGTTTCCACACTTTGACGAACAAATTCTTGGCCCGATGGGGAAACCTCAATCTAGCTCCTCCATCGTGGTACCATTAAGGCAGAACACCTAGCTTCCAATGGGAGGTTCATGCCATGGAGCTAAGATCCCGACTGAAATCTTCCCACCACTATTAGTACGGAACCGAACTCCAGTCACTCGACGAGTTCCATACACTGTCGAGCAATAACACTGTCGAGCAAGAGCCCCAAATACTTAGCAAAAATAATTTCCAAACAAACATCTTGTTACAAGAAAGCAAAGGCATACACGAGTATGACAAAAGAGTGAAGTGATATTAAAATACCGACTACGAAGGCTGAAGATGTCATAATATTACAACAAAAAAAGGGGCAGTGCCCCCTATCCAAATTTTACAAATCATGGCGCGCAGGCCAAAACAAATACAAACAAAACATACAAGTTAAACATTGTGCTCCCCCTCATTGGTGAGCTCTTCGTCTTCCTCATCATCATCAGCAGGATAGTTGGGTGGAGCGACTATTTGACCATCAACCACCTTGGACAGGAACACGCTCCCAGCAGTGACGAACTCGACTCAGTAGTATACGATTCAAAGCTGACCCACTGCATTCTCAAAGCTCATCTCGACAACATCCACACAATCCTGCTCAAGACTTCTGAATCGAGAAACCAGCTCGGCACGGGATAGCAAGGCTTTTAGGTCGTCATCCTCGTCCTCGACGGGGGCCGCAACAGCTTCCAAGAAAGAAATCTTGTCCTCAAAGCTCTTCTTCTCGGTAGCATGCTCGAGCCTCAAGCAAGTCATGTCCGCATTTAACTTGGCCAACTCCTCTTTCTTCTCACGCAGCTCGGTTAAAATCTACCCCTGCATCCTATACTTCTCCTTGTAGTCATTGAAAGCAGTCTCCAGCCAGAGCACCTTTGCTTCGAGCTTCACGTTTTCTGTCCGCTGCTTCTCCAACTCATCAGTAGAGCAGGTTTCCTCGTCATTATGGACCAAGCCCACTTCCATGATCCTCATCAGAGCGGCCGCATCTTGAACTAATGCATTCCTTCTGCCCGCCACGTCGAGGCCAGGATGGACGAAGAATCTTCCCGAGGCACGACTAGAGAAGGGCCCCCCTCAAAGAACCCCCTGTTGGAATAGCAAGGGGCAGCGCGAACTTGTCCTCTACAACCTCCCCCGTGAGAACCATATCCACAACATCCTCCGCGCGCTGCCTTTTCTTGGTCGGGGTGTCCTGCTGAGGGGAAGACTGGTCGCCCCCTGTGAAGAATAAGAATCGAGGCCGGAGTCACCCTTGGACTGGTTTAGGAGTTGGACAATCCTATTCTTAGAGCTCCTTTTTTCGCCCTTTGATGTACCCCCATTGTTCATCCCCATCTTGATCACACGATCGTGAAGGTTAGCCATTTATTTGCGACAAATGATGGATACAAGTTAATATACCAAGAAAGAATAAACATACAAACTAGTTAAAATGAAAAACCGCTACCTAAAAGCAATAAAGCATCCTCGACAATGTCACACTCGAGGAGCTCTTTTGTGTTTATATATTGAGCCTCATAAATGGGTTGGCCATGCTTGTCGAGGACAACCTCCCCGTTCTGAGTCTCCCACCAAGTAGGAGCGAAGCTGTCAACAAACTTCATAAGCTTGTTGAATCCATGTTGCTCCTCGGAGTCCCACTACTACGAAAAACCCATTTAACAATGGTTGGGAATGACATATAATGACGCGGGCGAAGGCGTTGTTATGTAGATTGTTGTTGTATCTTCGATGTTTCTACAACGGTCTGGAAACCGTTGTTGTATTCTGGAAAACGCGCTATATATTGCAACGGTTAATTGTATCAACCGTTGTGAAATATATTATTAATCACAACGGATATTAGTTTCAACCGTTTTGAAATATATTATCAATCACAACGGATATTAGTTTCAACCGTTGTTACATGTACCCTTAGTTTATTATATACAAATGTATATTGCTTGTTTTACCATACACCTAGTTAAAGAATTACAACCATTAAATTGGTAAGGAAATATATAATCTGAAAATTAAAATATTCTTGAAAACCAACTTAAACACACCACTGTTTTTCGAATTGCATCCATTTCATTCCGCACATTTTATGTTCCTTAACACATAATATACGATTCAATGGTCTGGTTCACTCTACTCATCGATATTTTTAATTATATAGTTTACCTCTCCATCGCCCAAAATCATCGTGATTTTATCATCATAACAATCATGATCATAAAAATCACGATGCTTTTTGGTGATGAATAGGTAAACTATATAATATAAAAGATATCGATGTGTAGAAGGAATCAGACCGTTGAATCGTATATTATGCGTTAAGGAACATTCAACGTGCTGAATGAAATGGATGCGATTCGAAAAACATTGACATGATAATGGTTGGTTTTCAAATACATCTTAATTTTCAGATTATAAGTTTCGATACCAATTTAACAGATTGCATTTTCATTAAAAGGATAGTAAAACAAACAATATACATAGTATATAATAAACTAAATTTCATATGTACAATATCAGAATAATAAACTAAATTTCATATGTACAATATCAGAATAATAAACTAAATTTCATATGTACAATATCAGAATGAATTCATATATATGTACCTTATTAGAATGAATTCATATATATATGTACCACCATCATCGTCACCATGTGAAACAAACCTAAGAAGTGGGAAAGCAATGAAGAAAATTAGTTATTGTTCAAAACAAAACAAGAAAAATTATAAACAAACCCTAATAAGTGGGAAGCAATGAAGATAATTAGTTAGTATTCAAAACAAAACAAGCAAAAGTTGAAAGAAAACGCTAAGAAGTGGGACTGTACCATAACAATGAAGTTCACCTTGCTTGTGAAGCATTGAAGTCGAATCTGCGCAAAAAGAGAACAATCAACAAAAACATCATGAAGCAAATGAGATAATGAGTACTATCTAACAAAAAGATTGAAGTGGAAGAATACCTTATTTTCCATAAACAATATGTACATTACGCTTGCTACGCCAGCATCATCACCATGTTCATCTAGTTTTAGACTATGCAAGAAGGAATTCAAGGAGGAAAAAGCTTAAATCAAAAGCTTCATACTTCTTGAATTTCTTTTCGCAGATTCTAAAAAAAGATGAAGTTTGGGTGCTAGGGTTTCGCTGTGAAGGAAGCGGCGCGACTGTCAAAAAGGGAAAGTTAATTCCCTTATATAGGTAAATGTTTCAGAACGGTATTCTTAAATAACCGTTATGATAGATTATATATTAATTTAATAATATCACAACGGTTAGTTATAATAACCGTAGTGATACCCCTTATACGTGGTACAAGGTTCGACACGAGGCAACAACATTTTCCTAAAATTACGCCTGGATTATAAGTGATATCGCTACGGTCATTACTTATAACCGTCGTGATATTACTAACCGTTGCACTTCCCAACATATGAACGGTTTACAAGAAAATATAGTTCCAGAATATGAACGGTTTACAAGTTATCATCATTACAAGCATTAAACTATTAGTCTTTTCATCTTCAACCTCATCTATAGATAGACAATTTTACATATCTAAATAATATATTCTTCGTAACAATGAGTTCAACAAATGAGAATCCTAGAAACCTCAATGAGGAACTTCAGGCGCCAATCCAGGAGGTCGTCCAACCAGCAACTGCCAACTTTAGGGATGCCTTAAGGGTAAGGAAGGATAAGAAGAAGAAGAAGAAGAAGAAGAAGAAGAAGCCGAAGAAGAAGAAGATAAAGAAGAAAATGAGGCCTGTATATTATGATTCCGATGAGGGGAGTGAGGAGAGATGTCTAGATTATGAAGATGCATTTTATGCTATGGGCTCTGACAATGATCTTGATATGTAATATGTTTATCAATGTACTCTCAATGGAATATTAAAATAAAATTATGTTTATATATGTTCATCTCTTACAGTTTTATTTTTAAAGTTATATATATATATACTCTATTGCACTTAAAAATACAAAAGAATACATTGTTGTGAATCGAAGCGTGATACGTGTAGTACAACGGTCTTCTAATACAAGCGTGTTAAAATGTAAAAATATGGGAAAAAATATAGAGCTGGGAATCGAAGCTTGTTACACAGCTTGTATTACAATGGTTATGTAATACAACCGTCGTTAAATATGGCGTTATAAATTTTTAATCCTGTTACAACGGTGGGATATGAAATCGTGGTAAAGCTGGCGTCGTTAAATGGGGTTTTCGTAGTAGTGTCCAACTCGTTAGGCTTAGTGATGTAATAATCTGCGTTCTCTTCAAAGTGGGCGTTACTCCAGCGAAGGGCGAACTTCGAGACCATCCTCGTCACCTCATCCTCGTCCTCGTCATGAGCACACTCCCGTCTTCCTCGGTTACAACCACACGCTCGAACACGGAATCCATGGCTTCTCGTGACACGTGCTTAATCGTATAATACCTATCTTTAAAAGTACGAACAGAGTCTATGAACATTTTGAACAACTTCTTCGGCTGCTTCTGGGACACCCAACTGTGCTTCCCGTGCGAAGTTTGTCGCTGAAGATGGAAACAACGAAAGAACTAAGGAATGGTGACGCCAATCTCAAGATATTGGCACACAATCTCGAACGCCCGAATAACTGCAATCGAGTTTGGATGTAACTGAGAGGGCGCTAACTCTAACTAGTCAAAAATACCCACTTGGAGACCGGTGAACGGCAACCGATGTCCCAACTCTTTGAAGGCATACTCGTACATAGCAAAATGGTTACCTGATAAATGCGAGCAGATCCGTTCCTCCCGGTCAATTTTATAAACTACCCAGTTCTCCAGGGCACTCGGAAACCCCGCGCCTTCTTCAAAGTTCGCAAATGCGCTCTCTGGGAAGTCAGCGAAACACGAAGCTATCCATCGGGGTTCCGACCCAACCCAAGCTAAGTAAGGATTATTGATTGTGTCGACCAAGTGAAGACCCTTGGCGTTACGAGCCATAGAAACATAAAGTGTAGAGGACAGCAATGAATTTGATGATCAAATCAAATTCACCCTTCCACTGCAAAATTAAGTGAAAGGGCAAAGAGAGGCATGAGGATGCTGCCCTCGACCAAAGCCCTTATTCAGCAGCAATCAAGGGAATCGTGAGGATCTTCTCCTCGACGGAGGCCTAAGTCGACGCACTAAGAAAACTGCCGGGAAGAGCACCCTTGACACGGAGCTTCATCAGAAAACTCATGAGCTCCACCGGTGCAAGTCCTATTCACCGCCTTAACGGTGGCGACATAGTGGTTTTCAGAAGAAATAACGCGCAAAATATTAACTTTCCTAATCAAAAACGCTGTTCTAGCATAGAAACCCGAACGGTCGGCGTTTGGAAATGGCCAAACCACCGGGAAACACCAACACCCACAGGAACCAAACATAAAGGGAAGGGAAATCAATGTCCTAGAACTAACATGCAAGCCAGGAGAAAGGTGAAAGTTACTTGATTTTGAAGATGACAAAGGTTGATGACGGTGGCGATAGAAAATAGCAGTGATGATGCTCTATAAATCAGAGGAAAAATGGAATGAAGGAGAGGAAAAACTTTGAAAATGACCCTCCAATCTCCCTATTTATAAACCAGCTTCAGTGCATGGGAAAAAGTGGCACCGTTTGGGCAAACGTGTCGCTGTTTGGCTCATTATTGTCCATACTCATAGGCCATCATTACACATTTAATAGCTGTGACACGTGGCTCGAGGGGACGAACCATTTTTCTTTTCGAGTCCCTTCAGTCTTCCAGACTCCAAAGCGTCGATCATCTCTTGTCGAACACAAGCGAAAAACTTTCGTATTCCTTCACGAGCATGGCTTCAACGATAAACTTTTGCATTCCTTCACGAGCATGGCCTCAGAGAAAAGATTTTGCATTCCTTCACGAGCATGGCCTCGGCAAAAAGCTTGAAGCAAATGTACGGCCATCATGATAACTTGCAAGCAAAGCCAAACGCTCAACGCGAGCGCAAGTTAAACTCTTGACCGCAGTCCTGCACGAGGCATCTTCCTCGTAAGCAAAACCCAACGAGTTACGAGCAAAACATCGTCCTCGTGGACGCAAACTCACGAACAAGAGACACCCATGTCGAGCACCATCTACGACAACGTGAGCTCGCAATCGTGATCTAGAATGAATGCCCTCGTCACACAGAGTCCCTTCTTCCTCCTCGACATTCGAACTGACTCTAAGTCATTGATCCTCTTCCTAGGAGCAATGTACTTGGTGGACTCCTTTTCTGGACTAGGCTTGTGGCTGACCCATCGTCAAGCAGAACCCAATCCGGTTGTGCATCAAGGACGTCCCATAGTGCAGACCGAACCAGTTGGGCCACTGGAGAACACGTTCTTCACGTGCTCCTCACCCGAGGACACGTCACCAACTGAATCCGTACTCCTCGCAGAACCATTATGCTCTTCATAACGGGAAAGTCCATCAACTATCCAGGGAGTGCTGAGCGTTTGACCTAGGACGACGAGCACGAGCTGCACATCCTTACTTTTACGTAGGAGTCACTACATTTAAAAAGGAGATTTACGACACATAAGTTGCGATAGTTCCCATAAAACTCCCCTTCTTCCTGAATTGCGACGGTTGTCACGACAGTTAAGGTCAACTGTCGTAGGTTTTCTAGACATGTTGAGTTATATAATTGCGACGGTTACCAATGTACCTTCCTTTTTTCACATCTGCGACCGTTAGGACGAACTGTCGCGATTATTTTGACATACTTTTTTATTTCGTTACTCTTCTATTTTTTTTATTCCATTGATTCTATTTTCCTCTTTTTAATCAAAATCATTATTATATTTTTTTTTCTTCCATTTTTTCACACTTGATTTGATTTATCTTCCACCCTCTTCCTTCTACAACTCATGCTTTAACCTAACCAAACTCTCCATTTTTTCAATATCTCCATACTTTTCTCTCAAACCTTAAAATAAAAAAGGAGAGAAATAAATACTAATTTATTTTATTCAAAAATAGACACTTACTTTAAAATTTAAAATATAAAAATATAAATATTTATTTAAATTAAGAAAATATTTATTGGTATCTTTATACAAAAATAAAATTTAATTGAAATATAAAATATTTTACATATAAAATTGTAATTTATATTATATTGTTTATTATATATTATTATTATTATTATTATTATAATTATTATTACTATTATTATTAAAATTTTTGTTTAAAATATTATTTAACATAATAAACCTAAACTATCATACTATAGAAGAAGAATAAAATTGTGTGAAATAAAAGAAATAAACCTAAAACTAGAAGAAAAATCATAAGGGAATCCAAATCACTTCGCCTTCTCTGTTTCATTTTCCCTCCTTGTTTTTTATTTTCCCCCTCACATGATTGAAACCCTAAAAAATCCCTCACATAATCATGACCGACATCTTCTTCTTTGATGCATCAAATTTGTTCTAATTACAACAAAAAAACATTTGACCTCTGTTAGAAGGCCCAATTTCAAGCCCAAAAGGAAAATTCAACAACCCACTTGGCTTAAGGACTACTATCAATTTTAAAAAAAAAAGAGGGTGTCTTAGTAATTTCATTTATGCAGCTGTTTTATTTAGTTGTAATTTCGGATTTTTGGGCTTAGGCCCATTAGCTTTCTAAAACCCTAAGTATTTATATGTTGTTTTCAGATTTAGAAAGTTATGAATGAAATTAGAAAAAGTTGTTTTATGTTCTTCTTCTTCCTTTGCAACCCTAGATCTAGAGTAGCTTTAGTGTAGAGTATCATTGGTGCTTTCATTTTACACTCATGGCTCCCCCAAAACCTCAAACCACATCATCCCGTGAAATTGTTGAAGAGGCTATTCAAACTACTCAGCTGCTGCTCAATAATGCTATGCAAGAAAATTAAATCCAGTTGGATGAGAGATTAAACATTGTTGCTGCAGATTGGGAACAGCAAATCGGTCAACTACACACTCGGATGGATAATGCATTACACCTTGCTGACAGCAGACATGAATCTATCATGTCCATCCTTACAAAAATCTCAAATCAAAAGGATCCACCTCACCAGACCGCTACTGTTCACGCAGCAGGGTCATCCTCAGGTATCACTCATGAACCCTCCCCTACTGCAGCTATACATACAGCACCTCACCATGTTACCCACGTGACCACACCAGCTCACACACCCATCAGAAATTCTGTTTCTATTTCCACCACTATCCCACAATCTGTAGCTACAGCAGCAACGCGTATAACCGCTGCACAACCACCACCACCACCGCCTTACCCACCGTATTTTCCATCACCTACCCCTTTTACACCCACACAAAATTATAATACCCCTTTTATTCCCCAATTTCCCTACCCACACATGCCACAAATTACACCATTACCCCCATTTAGAACACCAAAATTAGAACTTGCAATGTTTGATGGATCTGACCCATTGGAATGGTTATTCCAAGCTGAACAGTTTTTTAACTTTTACCAATTACCACCAGAAAACAGATTGTCTTTAATATTTTTTTACATGAAGGGTGAAGCTTTAGGTTGGTTTAAGTGGATGTACCAAAGCCAACTCTTAACCGATTGGTTTTCGTTTACTAAAGCCCTTGAATTAAGATTTGGTCCTTCTACTTATGACAATCATCAAGCTGAATTGTTCAAGCTTAAGCAAAATGGTACTGTTGTTGAATATCAAGCACAATTTGAAAAGTTGGGAAATCAAGTGGTTGGATTACCACCAGAAGCAATTTTGAATTGTTTTATTTCTGGTTTATCTAAAGAAATTAGAAATGAAATGGCTATTCATAGACCTGTCTCAATCTCACAAGCCATTGGGCTGGCCAAACTCATTGAATCCAAACTTAAAGATGCCAAACCCAAGTTCACCAAGCCCTTTACCAACTCTTACACGAAATACACCCCAAATACTGCCTCAAACACCGCTAGCAAAACCCTCATCAATACCACCCTTCAAAATACCCAAATCACAAACCCTCCCAATACACCCACCCCACCCAAATTACCAATCAAACGTCTGTCCCAATCCCAATTGCAAGAACGGAGAGCACAAGGGTTGTGCTTTAATTGTGATGAAAAATTCACAATTGGTCACAAATGTTCATCCAACAGATTTCTTTTATTGCTGACTGAGGCTGATACAGCAGAACAACAGGTTACGGTTGAGGATAACAATGACTCAGAAGTGGAATTGGACCCAAATGATACATATTTTCATTTATCTACACAGGCATTGACAGGGCATCTTTCTCCTCAAACCTTGAAATTCAAAGGCCACATAGGGGGACTCCCTGTTATGGTTTTGGTTGATACAGGTAGTACTCATAACATTCTGCAACCTAGAATTGCTCAACACTTAAACCTCAGCACTAAAACTATCCCAAAATTTTCTGTTATGGTAGGCAATGGTTCCCATTTACAATGCCAAGGGATTTGCAATAATGTCCCACTTGTTCTACAAACAAAACCTTTTAACTTATCCTTCTACCTCCTACCTATTGAAGGAGCTGATGTTGTCCTAGGTATGGCTTGGCTACGAACACTTGGACCCATTCAGGCTGATTTTTCAATCCCTTCAATTACTTTCCAACACCAGCAAAATCCCATGACACTAAGAGGAGATCCAACAACACACCCTTTCCACACTTCCTTCCACCAACTTAAACACCTCATCCATAACAAATCCATTGCCTCACTTCACCTTATGACCTTCCAAGCCATTGACCCACAAGACCCCTTAAATACCGCAACACCACTCACTTTGGAAACAGCGTCCAAAATACTTCACCCAGCCATTTCAACAATCCTTAACAACTATCCTAACATATTTCAACCCCCTCGTGGACTTCCACCAAACCGCCCTCATGACCACCATATTCCTTTACTGCCTCACACCACCCCTGTCAATGTCAAACCCTACCGTTACCCTCACTCACAAAAAAATGCGATGACTACCATAATTCAGGATATGTTACATGACGGAATCATCACCCCTAGTACAAGCCCCTTTTCATCACCAGTCCTTCTAGTTAAAAAGAAAGATGGGACCTGGCGTTTTTGTGTGGATTACAGAGCCCTGAATGCTGTAACCATTAAAGACCGGTTCCCTATTCCTACAATTGATGAACTACTTGATGAATTAGGATCAGCCAAGATATTTACCAAGATTGACCTACGCTCTGGCTACCACCAGATCCGTGTTGCATCGGAAGATACTCATAAAACAGCTTTTCGAACTTTCGATGGGCACTACGAATTTCTCGTTATGCCCTTTGGATTAACCAACGCCCCCTCTACATTTCAGTCTGCTATGAATGACCTACTCAGGCCATATCTACGCAAGTTTGTGTTGGTTTTCTTTGATGACATTTTAATTTACAGTGCAAATTTTGATGATCATTTATCCCATTTACAGGTTGTTTTTGATTTATTACATTCCAATTGCTTTGTTGCGAAACTGTCTAAGTGTGTTTTTGCAGTGGACAGAATTAATTACTTGGGGCATGTTATTTCTGTTGGTTGTGTTGAACCAGACCCAGCAAAGATTCAGGCAATGTTGGATTGGCCTGAACCTCGTTCACTCTCGGCACTCAGGGGTTTTTTAGGCCTCACCGGATTCTATAGAAGATTTGTCAAAAATTACGCCACTCTCGCCGCTCCCCTCACCGATCAGTTACGTTTCACTAAATTCACCTGGAGTACAGAGGCTAGCTTAGCCTTTACAAGATTGAAAACTGCTATGACTAAAATGCCGGTATTAACATTGCCGGACTTTCAAAAAAAATTCAATCTGGACACTGATGCTTCGGGCGTCGCCATCGGTGCTGTTTTATCTCAAGAGGGTCATCCAATTGCCTTCTTTAGCAAGAAACTGAGTCCAAGAATGCAAGCCGCTTCGGTCTACGTGAGGGAGATGTATGCTATCACCGAATCCATCAAGAAATGGCGCCAGTACTTGATTGGGCAACACTTCAACATCTACACAGACCAAAAGAGTTTGAGAAACTTATTGTTGCAGAAGATACAGACACCAGAACAGCAAAAGTGGGCTTCTAAGCTACAAGGCTTTAACTTCAAAATTTTTTACAAACCTGGTCGCTCGAATCTGGTTGCTGATGCCCTTAGCAGGAAGTATTCTGATGCAGAATCATTGCTACTCACGATCTCTTCCCCAATTCCAACTCTTATTCAACAACTCCAGAGATATTATGAAAAAAATCAAGCAGGCATTACATTAGTGTCAAAACTTACCCAACAGGAAAAAGATCATAATCATTACAAGTTTTCAAATGGCCTGTTATACCTCAACAACAAGCTCTTTATACCAGACTTACCAGATCTGCGTCGGGCTCTCATCCATGAATTCCATTGTACTCCTTCAGCAGGGCACTCCGGCGTTAAACCCACTGTTGCTCGTTTGGCTACTTCCTTCTCCTGGACAGGCCTCTACACAGATGTCAAATTATTTGTAAAAAACTGCACTACATGTCAACTTAACAAGAATCAAACACAGAAAAAGAAAGGGCTACTGCAACCACTACCTACTCCTTCTCAAGTCTGGGAAGACATCAGCATGGACTTCATTACCCACCTCCCTAGTTCCTTTGGCCACACAGTAATCTGGGTAATATGCGACCGCCTCACTAAATATGCTCATTTCATTGCCCTTCCAACTAAGTTTTCTGCCCAAGATCTCGCTTCACGCTTCTCTGTTGAAATCTTCAAACTGCATGGTATCCCAAAATCAATATTGTCAGATCGAGATCCTCTGTTTTTGAGTAGTTTCTGGAAAGAATTTTTTAGAACACATGGAACAATACTTAAGTATAGTTCAGCCTACCATCCAGAAACCGATGGACAAACAGAAGTTGTAAATCGTGGGTTAGAGACATACCTTCGATGCTTCACAAGCGATCAACCACGAGCCTGGTACAAGCTCCTTCATCTTGCCGAGTTCTGGTACAATACTTCCTTTCACTCTGCAATTCAAATGACGCCGTTCAGAGCACTATATGGTCGAGCTCCTCCCTCCATTCCAGATTTCATCTCCGGGTCGGTTACGATTCCATCCTTGGAAGAGTCCTTGCAATCAAGAGCAAACATAATCTCTCAGTTAAAGGATAACTTGGCAAAGAGCAAAAAAAACATGGAAACTCAAGCAAACAAGAAGAGATCAGATTTCACCTTTAAAGTTGGAGATCTCGTTCTCCTTCGGCTACAACCTTACCGCCAGCAAACAGTTGCTCGCCGGACTTCTCAAAAGCTCGCCAAACGCTTCTTTGGGCCGTTCAAAATCACTGCACGTATTGGAGAAGTCGCCTACAAACTGGATCTACCACCATCATCACGCATCCACCCAGTTGTGCATGTCTCCCAACTTCGACCCTACTTTGATTCTCCACCTCACACTGATTTCTCATCATTTTTTAAGCAAGGACGCGATTTTGTGACGAATCTCCAACAACAAGACTCAGGTTTGGAGAAGCAAGACACTTCTAATGTTGACCCAAGTTGTGAGAGTAACTTAGAGCCACTTGCATTTGTTGGTACTTCACAGAATCCAAATGGGATTCCAGTTTCACGTGCTCCTTTTATTATTCCCCACCACACTTCTAAGCCAAATCCCCAAATTACCCCCACCGCCCCAGCTGTATCACATGCAACAGCTATAATCTCATCTCCCAATACATGGACTGCCACGCCCAACAACTCCCACGTGACACCAAGCCTTATCTCTTCACTTCCCAAGGCCAACTCCCCACTACCAACAGTAAACCCTCTGAATAATAATAATTTTTCTGTCCCACCCATACCGCCCAATCCTACTTTCCCTCAACTACCCACTTCTTTCTCTTCCCCCAAGACTCCCTTACCACGTTTTCCTTGGATTCCCACGGCCCCACCACGTGACACTTTCCCCAATCTTCTCACTTCCCCTCAAACAGCCACGTCAATTCCCACTAATACCCTTGGAACCACTTCTGCGCAACACACACAAAATATGACCATGGATCATGTGAACCTTGAGGACAAGGTTCCTTTTAGGCCCGGTAGTATTGTTAGAAGGCCCAATTTCAAGCCCAAAAGGAAAATTCAACAACCCACTTGGCTTAAGGACTACTATCAATTTTAAAAAAAAAAGAGGGTGTCTTAGTAATTTCATTTATGCAGCTGTTTTATTTAGTTGTAATTTCGGATTTTTGGGCTTAGGCCCATTAGCTTTCTAAAACCCTAAGTATTTATATGTTGTTTTCAGATTTAGAAAGTTATGAATGAAATTAGAAAAAGTTGTTTTATGTTCTTCTTCTTCCTTTGCAACCCTAGATCTAGAGTAGCTTTAGTGTAGAGTATCAACCTCAAATTCACTTTTGCCATTCTCGGATTCTCTAGTTCATTTTACAAATCCATTTTTTCCAAACGATGAAGCCCAAGTTTTAATTTTCAAGTGATTTTGATTTCAATCGCATTTGAGTTTAATCACTTCTTAAACAGGTTCGATTTCAACTTACTTGTTCAAATTCTTCACTTTCAAATTTGACCTAAAAAAATGTTTGTTCGAATTCTTGCTCTCGCTAGCTCTCTCTCGTTGCTTCGATTAGGCTGCTAAGCGAATCAATGGTGTTAGTTTCATTATCTATTATATCTAAGATAAAATCGATGAATTGGGAAATTGGATAATAATTGGGTAGTTCAGTACATGACCGTAGATTACATTGTTATTTCAAGTGGGAAATGGTTTTTGAATCCTAACCATGACATAGAAAACTACATTTGGATGCCACTCATGTTCTAGGAAGAACTTTGGTATAACTTTCTCATCTTTTAAAAATGGCGAGTGATCTACTGAAGGAAATTAAAGAAGGTGATATTGAAATGAAGTATTTGAGGATATTATGGAGATTTCATGAGAAAGAGAGTGTTTGTATTTTTCTGCCAAGTTGTAGTTTGCCTTAGGGCGCTTGTAATTGTTATTTCTCTCTCTAATTTTTTCCAGCAAAAGTATGGTTCTTTAATACAAATCAACTTGAATATATAAACACCCAATTAGATAGATTTCGTGCATGATGAGAGTTTTACATTCAATATGATTTTCATCCGCACCAACTTGACTTTCGCAACTTGAGATATGTTTCCATACTTTGTACTTATTGTCATTGTCATTGGTTTGATTTATGATTGGTTTGGTAGTTATGACTTTGCGAACAATTTTTTTGAAGATATATTTTTTAATGACTTGTATCACTAAGCATGTAATATGCCTTGTATCATTGCAGCATAGTATTATGAATTAGAAATGATCCAAATGAAGAAAAAAGTCACACATGCCTACATCCCACAAGAGTAAGTGATGATTAAATATTATGATACGGAAAAAGCCTATCCATTAAGGTTATTTTGTAAATACATGGTGCTGCAAAGCTGCTGCTTGAGAAAAATAAAGTTGCAGTGTTTTAAAAATGCTTATGTCTTGTTGGAAAAGCATCAGCTCGAAATGGCGATTGCCATATTTTTTCTTGGAGGACACCATTATTCTACTATAAATGTTTATGCTAAGAACCATAGGAACGAACAACTTGCACTAGTCATCTGTTGCCTTGTTGAGGGCGATGGACGACCATTAGAGCATCACCTAATTACTAAATATATATTTTCGTCTGCAATCGATAGAGGAAACCATGGTTTTAAATTTCACTTTGTAATCGTAATTGCGGTTGCAACTGCATCATACTTCAATTGCGGTGTGATTTAAGATCACACATCTGGCCTCATTAGAAACCACATCAAACAAGGCAACAAATGATTAGTGCAATGGGAGTTAGCACCGTGTTTTTACGTGTTTAATTTTTTTAATGTAAATTTCAATGGTTTAAAATTTTCTTTAGTTGGTTTACCCATTTTATTTTAGATGGAATTTTATCCTGGTTAGAGCGTTAGTTCTTGTTGTGCTTTTGAGAAAAACAGAGCCAAAAGTCAATGAGTAATCTTGAAGAGTCAAGACCAACCTACGGTAAGGAATCACATTGGCTTTTCATATTTGTTATTTAATTCTCTATTTGATAAGGTAAAAATATGTGTGTCCAATTTTTATAACTTAGGTATTTGCAACTCAGCTATATGATGCAAGTCATTTAGAGAAAAAAATTGTGGTTGCGAGATTTGGGTCGAACTCATGCTGTGTCGAAGGAGAAGTTTTCATGTTTTCGACAGAAGGCAAGCATGCAGTCGAAGCTTGTTCACATGCTGATGCCTGATTGTTACAAACTGTAGTCGAAGTCTATTCTAGTTTGTATTGTCGAAATTTATATATATTCTGTCGAATTGGGCCTTGTGTTAAGGATCCAATTGTTTAGGTTTCTTGGGCTGCAAGTTACCTAGTTAGTCTATAAATAGGCTAGTACACTCAGTTTGTTGAGGGTGGCAAATTGTGATATTCACTTGTAATCATTGTAAACGTTAATGAGAAAGTGAATAGTAAACAGAATTATATTTGCCCAATCCTTGTTGTTCTCTTCTTCTTCTTGTTTTCTTTTTCATTAAACCCTAACCCTTGTTTTGGTTCTTGATCATCAAGAGACCAGTTTTATACTTTGATCAAAGTCATCGTTTTTCCACAACAAATTGGTGCGGTGAGCGTGGAGAAGATGGCTTCAACAAAGTATGAGATTGAAAAGTTCACCGGAGTGAACGATTTCGATCTGTGGCGCTTGAAGATGAAAGCCCTACTGGTGCAGCAGGGATGTCTGGAAGCGTTGAAGGGGATGACAGCCATGGATGTTGCGTTGACGGAAAAAGAAAAGATGACAATGATCGAGAAAGCATACAGCGCAATTCTGTTGAGCCTTGGTGATAAGGTTCTCCGGCAGGTGTCAAAGGAGACGACGGCGTCGGGATTATGGGTGAAGCTTGAAAGCTTGTACATGACCAAGTCGTTGGTGAATCGTCTTTACCTGAAGCAAGCATTGTATTCGTTCAAGATGAATGAAGACAAAGCTTTGGCTGAGCAGTTGGATTCTTTCAACAAGCTGATTCTTGATCTTGAAAACATTGATGTAAAGATTGATGATGAAGATCAAGCATTGTTGTTGTTGTGTGCTTTGCCCAGATCGCATGCTCACTTCAAAGAAACTCTCTTGTATGGAAGAGAGTCCCTGACCTTTGAAGAAGTTCAAGCAGCCTTGTATTCAAAGGACTTGAACGAAAGAAAGGAGCAGAAACCTTCATCAGTTGGCGAAGGGTTGTCCGTGAAAGGTAGATCGTCGAAGAAAGATGGTAGGTTTGACAAGAAGAAAGGAAAGGTTCAGCAGAAGTCTTCTGGAGGTGATATGTCTAGTATCAAATGTTATCACTGTAAGAAGGAGGGTCACACAAGAAAGGTGTGCCCTGAGCGCCTGAATAATCATGGAGGTAAGGACAATGGGAATGCAGCTATAGTGCAAGATGGTTATGAATCATCTGATGTCCTTGTGGTGTCAAGCAGCAATTCTTGCGAAGAGTGGATTATGGATTCTGGATGTACTTGGCATATGACTCCAAACAAGAATGTGTTTGAAGAATTATGTGATCAAGATGGAGGATCAGTGATGCTGGGGGACAATAAAGCTTGCAAGATTGCAGGTATTGGATCTGTTAGATTCAAGCTCTATGATGAGTCAATAAAGCTATTGACTGGGGTTAGGTATGTACCTGATCTTAAGAGGAATTTAATTTCTCTTGGTGAATTCGACAGAAAGGGATATGTTTTCAAAGGAGAGCAAGGTACCCTGAGAGTCATGAAAGGGTCGAAGGAAGTCTTGAGAGGCGTGAAAAACCAAGGCTTATATACCCTGGAGGCTGAGGTTGTAAGTGGTTCGACAAATGTCGTATCCACGAAACCTATGTCGAAGACAGAGTTATGGCACATGAGATTGGGCCATGTCAGCGAGAAAGGCCTGGTCGAATTGGGGAAGCAGAACCTGCTAGGTGGTGACAAAGTCGAAAAGTTGGAGTTTTGTGAATCTTGTGTATTTGGTAAATCCTGTAGGGCGAAGTTCAACAAAGGCAAGCAAAGAACACATGGATCCCTTGATTACATTCATGCTGATCTTTGGGGGCCTGCAAGAAATACTTCACACTCAGGTGCAAGGTATTTTCTATCCATTGTTGATGACTATTCCAGAAAGCTATGAGTATTCATTCAGAAGACGAAGGATGAAACTTTTGAGAATTTCAAAAGTTGGAAGGTATTGGTCGAAACTCAAACTGGCAGAAAGGTTAAGAGGTTGAGAACTGATAATGGCCTTGAATTCTGCAATGAAGCGTTCGACAGTTACTGTGTTGAGTCTGGGATTGCAAGGCATAAGACTGTAGCAGGTACTCCTCAACAAAATGGCTTAGCTGAGAGATTCAATCGAACAATCCTAGAAAGGGTTAGATGCATGTTGGTTAGTTCTGGATTGAAGAAGGTGTTTTGGGCAGAGGCTGTTTCGACAGCAACTTATCTGATAAATAGATGTCCCTCGACTCCGTTGGGAATAAAGACACCTGAAGAAGTTTGGTCGGGTCATCCACCAGATCTCAACAAACTGAGAGTATTTGGTTGTTTAGCCTATGCTCACATTAGGCAAGACAAGGTCGAACCTAGAGCTCTGAGATGCATGTTCCTTGGATATCCTGAGGGAGTCAAGGGTTATAGGATGTGGTGCCTAGAACCAAGTCACAGAAGATGTATCACAAGTCGTGATGTAGTTTTCAATGAGGTCGAAATGGCTTTTAAGAAAACTGGTGATGCTGGTCGAACTGCAGAAATCTCTGAAGAGGAGCTGGAACAGGTAGAGATGCCTGTTGAGGTGGAGCATAGTGATGCTGAAGTGCATAGCCCTGATGAAGTCGAAGAGCAAGATGCTGAAGAGGCTGAGGAAACTGTTGATGACTATCTACTGGCAAGAGATAGGTCGAGAAGAGTCATCAAGCCACCTCAGAGACTTGGTTATGCAGATCTTATAGCTTTTTCCTTAATCTCTGCAAGTGAGGTACTTGACGAAGAACCTAGAGATTACAAGGAAGCTATAAGGAGTCGAGACAAGACTGAATGGCGAAAAACCATGGATGACGAGATGAAATCTCTTCATGATAATAACACTTGGGAGCTGATTGAGAAACCTGCAGGAGCAAGGTTAGTCAGTTGTAAGTGGATTTTCAAGGTCAAGGAAGGAATCGAAGGAGTGATGTCGAAGCGCTTTAAGGCGAGGCTGGTTGCTTGGGGGTTCACTCAGAAAGAAGGAGTCGACTTCAATGATGTGTTCTCACCTGTTGTAAAGCATAGATCCATTCGAATGTTGTTGGCCATGGTGGTAAAGTTCAACTTGGAACTTGAGCAAATGGATGTGAAGACAACATTTCTGTATGGTGATCTAGATGAAACGATCCTGATGCGTCAACCTGAAGGGTATGCAGAAAAGGGTAAAGAAGATTATGTGTGCAAGCTGAATGGGTCTTTGTATGGCCTAGAGCAATCTCCTCGACAGTGGAATAGGAGATTTGACAAGTTCATGGCACACATTGGTTTCACTAGAAGTCAGTTCGATCACTGTGTTTACTTCAGATTTCGACCTGGAAACTCACTTGTTATGTTGCTGCTGTATGTGGATGATATCCTCATAGCTAGCAACAGGGTTGAGGATGTAACGAAGGTGAAGGCTGAACTCAGTAAGGAGTTCGAAATGAAGGATCTGGGAGCTACAGCCAGGATTCTTGGGATTGACATCCGGAGAGATAGAAAGCAGTCGAAGTTGTGCTTATCTCAGGAGACATACCTACGGAAGCTTCTCGATAAGTTTGGTATGTCGAATTCGAAGTCTGTTGTGACACCTACAAATCCTCAGTTTAAGCTTAGTACTACTCAAAGTCCGAGTACTGAAGCTTAAAGAATCTATATGAATAGCATTCCATATGCTAGTGTAGTGGGTTCTTTGATGTATGCTATGGTATGTACGAGGCCAGACATAGCATATGGAGTGAGCCTTGTGAGCAGGTATATGGCCAATCCTGGAAAGGCGCACTGGCAAGCTGTAAAGTGGATTCTCAGGTACATAAATGGGTCTCTGAAAAGAGTATTGATTTATGGTGGAGCTTGTGATGGTGATAGCATAGTCAAAATCGAAGGATTTGTTGACTCTGATTATGCAGGTTGTATGGATTCCAGAAAGTCTATTTCTGGATGTGTTTTCACAATGTTTGGCACAACAATCAGTTGGAAAGCGACGCTTCAAAAGGTTGTTGCCTTATCAACCATTAAAGCTGAATATATTGCCCTCACTGAAGCTGTGAAGGAAGCATTATGGCTTGAAGGTTTTGCAAAGGAGCTGAAACTTCAAGGTCGAAATATCACTGTTAAATGTGATAGTCAAAGTGCAATACACATGTCGAAGAATTCAGCCTATCATGAGCGAACTAAGCACATTGATGTGAGGCTGCATTTCGTCAGAGAGATAATCGAGCGTGGTGAAGTCCAGGTGCTGAAGGTTTTGACTGAAGACAATGGTGCTGATATGATCACCAAGACGTTGCCAAGTTGCAAGTTCTTCCACTGTATGCAGTTGATAAAGCTGCATGATGAAAGCTAGTTGTTTTCCCTTTGTTGCTGAGTTAGATCCAAGGTGGAGATTTGTGAGATTTGGGTCGAACTCATGCTGTGTCGAAGGAGAAGCCTTCATGTTTTTGACAGAAGGCAAGCATGCAGTCGAAGCTTGTTCACATGCTGATGCCTGATTGTTACAAACTGTAGTCGAAGTCTGTTCTAGTTTGTATTGTCGAATTGGGCCTTGTGTTAAGGATCCAATTGTTTAGGTTTCTTGGGCTGCAAGTTACCTAGTTAGTCTATAAATAGGCTAGTACACTCAGTTTGTTGAGGGTGGCAAATTGTGATATTCACTTGTAATCATTGTAAACGTTAATGAGAAAGTGAATAGTAAACATAATTATATTTGCCCAATCCTTGTTGTTCTCTTCTTCTTCTTGTTTTCTTTTTCATTAAACCCTAACCCTTGTTTTGGTTCTTGATCATCAAGAGACCAGTTTTATACTTTGATCAAAGTCATCATTTTTCCACAACAGTGGTTACGCTGCAAAACTTGACGTTGCTGTAAAATGCAGCCACAATTGAGGTTGCGAAGACCTCAAGAACTTTTATATTGCGATCATAATTGAAATTTTTTCTAAGTTATCATGTGTTTTATGAAGGTTGTTATGACTCCTGAAGTTAACTCTAGAAAAACAAGCAAAGCTATCCTAGCAGAGTTAGTAAAGCTTCATGGAAACACTAAGTTGGAAAAGAGACTCCCAACTCATGATGACGCATAGACTCTTTACACTTTCGTTCGGCTTCCGTTTACACAGAAATAGTTCAATATACTCTTGAGTGAGGATGATGAGAGAACTTGTAGTACAACGTGATTGATTACAGAAGAAAAACTAAGTAAATTTATTTTCTTCAGATTTTGAAACAAATATGAGTTGTAAATTTTGTGTTTAGAGAAAGGAAATTTGAAGTTCAAATCCAGTTTGTAGCTCATGTTAACATGCATCAGTTACATGAGCTTCTCAGTAGAAAAAATGGATACTCCACATGAAGCTCTTAATGTCATTGACATTGTATTGAATGAGCTTGCATCTCACAGGTGCATTTTTATTTGTTATTTCAAGTTTAACATATATCATTATATTATTTTTTCTTACACCTTAATTTGCATGTTTAGCTATGTATCATTTGGGAGTTTATTATATTCTTTGGATTTAAGAAAATCACATAAGCTGAGTGGTGGTGTGGAACCATGATGGGGATTTTATCAAAGTGTAAAGGATACTTAGATGGGGTTATCACTTAATGTTGAACTAGTCATGAGATTATAGCATAGGTTTGAGTCAATTCTGAAATGAATAGCTCATGTATTAATGTTGCTCTTATTTTAACTGACAAACAATTCATCAAAATAATTGTAATTGTAATCCTGATGCAAGGGAGTTTGGTATCAGCATAGATAAAAAGCTTGCATCAGTTAAGGCTCTGGTTCTTCCTGCTTCTTGGGTGATTTTTCCTATTGTTAAATTCATAATTTGTTTTCTCTGTCTTTTGGAATTCAACTAATAATTATACATTTAGGCTCTTTCTTCATAGTTGAAATGAAATACCACGACACTAGAAGAGAGAACAAAATCCTACCACAAATTGGTCATTGGAACATGAATAACAAGGGTAGCTTTAGACACACGGATTATAGTTTGTTTTAACAGTGGATCTTCATTCTTGTTATTTCAATACGGAAAGTTATAAATGTAGGAAAAGTAAAAAATTGGGCATGTATCAAATTCTCAAGAAATGTCCAAACTCTGGAGAGGACTTTTGTCCATCCATTGTGTAGCGAGCGATTTTTGGACGTGGTTGCGAAGCATAACCGCTCTTTGGGTTTACTACAACTCGATTCATTTTTTATCCTATTGTAAGCTGATGAAGGAAGGGAAATAGATGTCTCCAACTAACCCTGCTTGCATACTGAGGTTAAACAGTCAAAACTGTTGGTTTACAGATGCTCCAAAGATTCGGGGAGTGTCTCGGGTTATTTTGTTCAAAGAGATGTTTAGGACGGACGTTTTTGATTGATGTGTGAAAGTATGGGATTTCGGGTTTTTGTTTAGTGTGCTCGCTAAGATCTTTTCTTTCGATCTTATGCCTACGTATTCCCGTTTACCGAAACAGGGAAATCTGAGCGATCGTAGTTCCTCCTATTCTATGGGAGGAAATGGGGTTTTGGTGTCTTGTTCAAAGCCCAAGACATGAAGCTAAAAGTTGATTTGTATCTTGTTTAAAGCCCAAGATGTGAAGCTGAAAAGTCTATTTGTATCTTGTTCAAAGCCCAAGATATGAAGCTGAAAGGACTCGGCTTTAGAGAGAGTTTGTCATCTCTAAAGAGGGATAAAGGAGAATTACTTTAACTGGGATATTTGAATCCGGCAATGCCATAATTTCCTAAGAAGGGGTTTTAACCTGAAGGAGAAGACTTTAACTCAGTGTAGAGCAGTGCCATCTTTCCTTAGGAATTTCTTATGCTAAAAGAAGGACAGTGGCATGGATATAGATGATCCAGAGGCTTGCCGCTTACAGCGATTAGATGAAAGGGAAGGAGTTGTTGATGTTTGTGTACTGTGAACGAGGCACAGGTTTGATGCTAAAAGGTTAATTGGACTCAGCCAGGGATGTCGTTATACAAAGCCTAAGAGGAGGCTAAAAAAGGATGGACTCCACTGGGGAAGTTTTATATGTGTCTTGTACAAGCCCAAGATTGAGGCTAAAAGAGGTTAACTGACTCAGCTGGAGTTTATCTGTCTTGTACAAAGCCCAAGATGGAGGCTGAAAGAGAGTTTTGACTCTATTTAGAGGAATTTGTATCTCGTACGAAGCCCGAGATGGAGGCGAAAAGGTGATTGACTCAACGATGGAATCTTTATGTGTCTCATACAAAGCCTGAGAAAGAGCCTGAAAGTTTTGCTCTGTTGGGGAGAATCATTTGTACAAAGCCCAAGAGGAGGCTAACTTATGCTGAGGAAAGATCATTATACAAAGCCTAAGAGGAGGCTAAAAAGAGAGACCGACTCTTTTGGGGATATCATTATACAAAGCCTAAGAGGAGGCTATCTGCTGGCGACTGTTTTAGTTGAGTGACAGGTCCAGTATACTGATTAAGAGAAAATCACTTCTTATATGAGCAACACTGTACTCATGGGTTTTGATCTCAGGATCGGGACCGTTCCCTGTTCTTTAAGGAAACGGGGAGATCCGAAGGGTATCGAGACTGTCCGAGTCTACGGGTTTCTTCCTATTTAACGAAGGGGGCTTGAGAATGTCTTTGAGACTCAAGGAAAATAGACTGTCCAAGTCTAGAGTTTTATCTCTTGTACCATGTTTTGAGAAACAGTAGTAGACTCTATGAAAGGACTCATCTATGAAGATGATTAATTTCTGTTCCTATACCTCTAGGAGGTCGTCGGGACAATTTGTACGAAGCCCAAGAGGAGGCTGGAAACTTTTAAGAAGCCGAGGGGTCCTTGTACGAAGCCCAAGAGAAGGCTATCATTCCCGAAGGAAGAGGTCATTATACGAGGCCTAAGAGGAGGCTGTGAATACTTCTAAGAAGCCGACGGGTCCTTGTACTAAGCCCAAGAGGAGGCGGGGTCGCTTTTAGGAAGCCTGAGGGTCCTTGTACGATGCCCAAGAGGAGGCCGATGCTTTTAAGAAGCCCGTGGGTCCCAAACCAAAGAAAAGTTCAAGAAAAGTTTCACCGAGAATAATTCGTTTAGTGAACAGTTCTAAGGTTTGAAGAAATTCAAGAGAAGTTTCACCGAGAATAATTCATCTCCAGGGAATATAATTTCTTGACAATTCTTAATGAGGACAGCCGAAGAGAAGACTGTATCTGGTGATCCTATTAGGGATCTAGCTGCCTATTTCTATGAACAAATGAAACGGCTTTACCTAGTACTAGACGTAGTTGCCGGGGAAACTCTGAATATCTATACTATTATTACACAGTTGATATGAGTTTACGAAAGAAGACTTACAGTGAAACAGCCCCACAATACAGTTATATGTATAGTAAAGCAGTAAATGAAAGCGATAACCACTTACTCGGTTGTAGAGCTTCCATGCTGTTTGGTTAGTTGTTCAACAAAGAAAGATTGAAAACAACAGTATATTCAAAATCAAAGGAGAAAGTGCTTTGAAAAAGAAAGTTTTGGGGCTTACAGCTCAAGGAGAGGCCCAAGGTTTTATCGGTGATTGCACTGTTGAGTTTGTACAGAGGGACTTATACAAGTGACTGTGGCCTAAAAAGGTTTTCTGTACAAAGGGATACGTCTTACACTCTCTCAAGAGGCCCAAAAGTTTGAAAGGAAAAGAGTGGGGCTTATAACACTAGGGTAGGCCCAGATGATTTTTCGTTTAAAAATGGCGATCGCGCCGAGGTTTTCTTTTAACGCAAAGGGACTTATACAATAATTGAGGCCCAAAATGATTTTGGTCAAAAGGGGGATTGGGTCTTACACTCTAATAGAGGCCCAAAAATATTTTAGAAAAGAAATGGGGCTTACAACACGAGGGGAGGCCTAACTGGTTACTTTAAAAAGGTGACGATCGCACCGTTTGTTTTTGACAGTATCGGGACTTATACAATACACTGAGGCCCAAAAATGTTTTTGGTCAAAAAAGGATTAGGTCTTACACTCTATTAGAGGCCCAAAAGTTTGAAAGTGATTTATGAGGTTTAAATTAATCCAAAACCCTAATTTGTTTTCAAAAATGTGTTTTAATTGAATAAAAATTCAATAAAAATGATCAAAATTGTTTAACACATGGAAAACAAATTGTGATCTTGGATTAATGCTTCAAAAAAAATTGAGTATTGACCTACAAAATAATTAGAAAGCATTAAAAGTTGCAAAATCAATGTGGAAATAATATTTTAAATGTTAAAAACAATTAAAACATTAATTCTTTGCAAAAATATCAATTATATGAAATAAATAATATTTTTGGGATTTTTTGGTAGAATCAAATATTTAAACATTTTTGTGAATTATTGCAAAAAGAACCAATAAAAAATGATAAAAATTGAAGGAGTTATTAATTTTTCAAATCATTAAAAACAATAATATGAAAAATAAAAAATAAACAAGTGATAAAAAGAAGTCTGGGGCGAGGGGGATTCGAACCCCAGACCTCTCGCTTGCCAATACACACAAAACCAGCTGATGAACCGCTGAGGCGCAATGCAAATTCAAATATAATATGGCAAGGGAAAAATATATAGAGAACTTGTTGGATTTTCTGAAAATGGCGCCATGGCCATCTTCTACCTCTAGCTCGTGCATGAAGCACCCTATCTCCCTCATCTCTCAACCATTTGACATGATTCAAACACCAAACTCATGTGTTTTTCCACAAGGAACAAGATGGCAATACCCAATTTTATTCATTTTCTGTGTGGAGTGAAATAATCATGATGAACACAGATGAACCCTAATTTGCAAAAGCAATCGTGCAGGCATGGTTATGAGGTCTATGATCAAATTTCTTGAGGCAAAACAATCAACACATGATGGCAATCAAATGGCAAAAATATCATGCAAGGAAATATGCATGGATCATGGAATTGGAGTTTGAAGCTCACCTTGATGCAAGCTGAAATGGAACTTTGCCCAGATGGTGTTCCAGTCGTGAATTGCTGATCCCTACAGTTTCAATGGATGTTATGGAGTGTGTTGAAATTTTTGGAACACTTTGAAATTCTCTGGATCAAGCTGGAGACCTCCACCTGCAAAATTGAAGCATAATGGCTTGGTCGAAGAGTGATTTTGAGCTGGGGGTGTTACAGATGGTGTTTAAGCATTTGGACACCTCAAATACATCATATGTGATGTGTTTGAGCAATTGGAATTGATTGCTTATGGCTGCAACTCAAAACCCGATAGTGGTTTCTCAAAAACAAGAAAACTTGAGGTTTAAGAAAAAATGAGAGAAAGCAGTGCTGTAACTGGCTTTGGTGTGAGTTGAATGATCCATTGGGACCTCTATTTATAGGTGATCAACTCTTGTCTTGGGGGAATAGTGAATGGCTGCTGGATCAGACCACCTCCAATTGGATTGGCTTGGCATAAATGCCTCTTAAACTAGGCATAACAGCTGCTTCAAATAGATCAGCTATGCCTTGACTGAAATCACATTCTTCAGATGTTTTTAATGTTGTTTAATTAAAGAACTTGACTGAGGAGAGTGAGAATCTTGACAATTCACTATTCCACATTAATGCACTTTGAATTCAAGGCAAAATGTGCCAAAGTGGATGAATTTCAAGTTGGAAGGTTTCTTGGCTTTTTGACTCAGATTTATCAGTTGGATCAGATGCAATGTGATTGGTTTGAACACAGGTGGCATGTTGATCCTCAGTTTTTGGTTCAAAATCGTGTGAGATAATGCAAACATGCAAACTGATTTTTCCAAAACAGCTTGCAGCAGCATGACTTTGGGCATGGATTTCTCTTGGCTCAAGTTGAATCAATTCATGCTGTTAAGCTTTTTGAATTCATAGCAACATATGCAACAATATTGATGTTTAAATTTGGACTTGATTCAGCTTGCAACTATGTGAAAAGATCTCACAAGTTTTGGTGTTTCAACACAAAATCTGCCTTGCTCAGAATTTTTCTAAGTGTTGGAAAATGGTGTACTTTCACATTTTCAGCCATTTTGGCTCACTCATAGCTCAAAATCCATAATGAATTGGAGTGACTTGTAGTTGAAGTTTTTGTAGAGGATAATGAGGGCTACAAATCCATCTTTGGATGAGAAAAAATGGCCTTGTGGTTTAGGAGTTATGGTCCTCCAAAGTTGGTACCCTTGTCACTTTATTTTTAACTTAGAAAACTTTCTAAGTTTTTATGGTTACCCCTTTTACAAGTTATCCAACTTTTCTTGATTTTTATTGATGAATGATGATTCAAATCATACATTAACATCAATTTAGGGTTAAAAATCCATTTTTGTGAAAAATCTCAAAAAGTCAAAGTTGACTTTTGTGCACAATTGATTTTTTGTCAGATGAATTCCAAACTGTGCAATTCTTCAGGAAATCATGTCCTTGACCTAAATCAAACTTGATGGACATGTTCCATGGGTGTTATAGGGTATATTGAATCATGTCTTAGGGTTTGGGAGCATGCCCTGGTCAAAAGTCAAAGTTACAGTTGACTTTTCTCGCAAAACCCTAACTGTGGTGCAGATGAAATTGAAACTTGTTGCTCAAGCTTCTTGGATTAATCCATTGTTCCAAATGGATCAATATAGTATATTAGAGACCCCCAAATCATGTCTTGAGGTCTTGGTTCATGATTTCTCCCAAAAGTCAACTTAGGGGTGAATTAGGTCAAGAAACCCTAATTCCTAATTTTTGATGTATGCATCCCCTGAGGTCAAATTGACTTGATGATTGGGTCCATGAGGTTCCATGGAGTATATTAGGACATGCTTTGGATCATTGGCTCATGCCCAGAGGAAAATTTCCAACTGGAGGCCCTGGTCGACCAAAACCCTAATTTGGTGACACTATCGATCTTGAAGCTTAATCCACCTAGAAGGGAGCAGCCTTGTGCTTAATCCTTGAAGTGGGAGTCCTCTTGATCCATTGTAGATTCTTGGGAGGTTAGACAAGTTGAAGATCAAGTCATTCCTTGATTGATCCTTTGTCTAAGGCTCAGAGAGGGCTTGAAACCCTAATTCTGAATTGTAGTGGGTGCTCAACAACCCTTGAGAAGATTGATGAGGCATGAAGGTACATCCATATTGTGATGACGATTTGCACAATGATGGGAATCTAAGTGGTCAAAATTTGGGGTATGACAGATGCCCCTATTTAATCTTCTTGGACCCGAAGGTATGAATGGCGAAGGTATTCGGGCATTCGGGGTGCAAGAGGATTAAATATCAGAATATCTGAAATTTTGACGGCGTCTATGAATGGTAGCGTACACATTCATCTTCTTTAGCTAAGCAATGACGCTTAGAAAAGGTGAACTTCCCCTCGATCCTGGTTTCCAACCAAGGAACTGGTCTAAGTTTCTGATATAAACTCCCCTTCGCTCTTGGTTTCCTACCAAGGAACTGGTCTAAGTTTCTGATATAAACTTCCCCTCGCTCATGGTTTCCTACCAAGGAACTGGTCTAAGTTTCTGATATAAACTTCCCCTCGCTCTTGGTTTCCTACCAAGGAACTGGTCTCAGTTTCTTTTGTCAATAAACTTTATTGACAAGGGACGCTACTCATAGCGGTTTTCCTCAAACTTCTCGCCGAATTTTCCTGGGGAGATGCCATTTGAAGGAAAAAGTTTTGATGTCAGACTTGCTGGGGAACCCATCCGTCTGAGTTGTAGAGGTACACAAACTTCTCTGTTTGGAGACGCCATTTGTCGATTCTACTGGGGAAAGCAAGTTTCTTGAGAAACCGTTTCCGCTTGGGGAATTACATCATACTTTTCTCGGGATCTTCCCGGAGAAACGCCAATATGATGGGACCCACTTTTGAGGTGTCGATGACCTTTTCATCAGCGGTTTTTCGGAGAGACGCTGCTGTACTGCCGAATCTTTGCTTAAGAGGCTTTCTCTGGGGATTTCCTTAATCCGGGAAAGCAAGGATATCATCTTCAATGGCGAAGAGTGACATCTGTTGAAGGTTCTCTGGTCTTTTAGAGGTTCGAGTTATCAAAGTGGCCAATTGCCGACTCTGATCTAACAACACACTAGAGACGAGTTTGATCGAACATAACATTTCCCGACGAAGCAAGAACTGACAAACTCGATTGAGAGGACGGTTATCACTAGGGGACGAGACCGACTCAAGTGATAGTGATGCAATATGAAATGAGAATGCAAATAAAAAATGCATGATGTATGTATGTATATGCTGACAAAACAGACGCGACATACAAACTAAAAGATGAACACGACTGGATACTCGGCCACCTGTGGGGATGAACAGTATCAAAGGTTCACGATAGCAATTCCACCTTGCTTAGGAGATATAGTCCCTGTTGGGAGCTATGTTGGTCGGGCTTAGGAGATGAGAACTCGGCTGAAGGTATTAGACGGGAAGACCGTATCTGATTCAGTTGATCCTTCGCTCCGGCGCACTGGCTTAGAAGGAGTACTTTGATTCTGCACTTTGAAGCCCGCTTACTTCTGGAAAAGCGATCGATGTTCTTCTGATGTTCAACAGTCAAAAGAAATTGCCATCTTTATTTTAAAAGCAGAAAAAGTTTTAACAAGTAAATTCATTTTGTTTCATTTCAAGAATCGCTGATTAAGTCAAACAACGTCGTTCTGTAAAGCTAAAACAAACAAGAATTGCAAACAAAAGCACAAGGGCTCAAATTTTATTGATAAGATGGAGATCAGCCAAACGCGTGATTCCAAAGAGTATATACAAAGTTCAGAAAATGATAATTTACAGGGAAAAGGGCTACGTTGAAACATAACGACCACTATCCTTCTACCAACTTTGAATTCGGGGCATCCTGAGCTTCTGTCGAAGATGACCTTGACTGGAGTTTTCCTCCGATGGATGATGTAACTGCTGCTGAGGATTTACCCGTGTCAGACATAGTTACTTGCCATTATCCCTAATTTTTGCCTGGATTGTACTTTGATGTTTCCAATCCACCGGGATGATTTCTTCCATGTCTCTAACTTTTGCCTGGACCGCCCTTTCGGGTTTTCAATCCACCGAGACGTTTTTTTTTAGTTTAGGCGAAGTATTTCTTGACTACATCAACATTCGTGGGGTAGGCAAATTCCTCTCCGTCCATGGTTGCAAGTCTCAAGGCGCCGCCTGAGAAAGCTTTCGTGACCACATAGGGGCCATCATAATTCGGGGTCCATTTGCCCCGAGAATCGGTGAGAAAAGATTGTATCTTCTTGAGCACGAGGTCTCCTTTCCTGAAGACACGAGGTCTGACCTTTTTGTCAAAGGCCTTTTTCATTCTTTGCTGATACAACTGACCGTGGCATAGTGCCATGATTCGCTTCTCTTCGATCAGATTGAGTTCGTCGTGTCGAGTTTGACACCACTCAGCTTCGGTAAGCTTGGCTTCCATCAATACCCGGATTGATGGGATCTCTACTTCTATGGGGAGACCTGCCTCCATGCCATACACTAGAGAGAAAGGGGTAGCCCCTGTTGAAGTACGAACAGATGTTCAATAATTGTGAAGAGCAAAGGGTAGCATCTCGTGCCAATCTTTGTAAGTTACAACCATTTTTTGAACGATCCTCTTGATGTTCTTGTTAGCCGCTTCTACCGCTTCGTTCATCTTGGGTCGGTAGGGAGATGAGTTATGGTGTTTAATCTTGAACTCTGCGCACAACTCTTTCATCATCTTATTGTTCAAGTTAGATCCATTATCTGTAATGATCGGACTTTGAACACCATAACGGCAGATGAGATTGTTTTTGATAAAACGGACCACCACTTGTCGGGTAACATTAGCGTACGACGCTGCTTCGACCCACTTGGTGAAGTAATCAATGGCGACCAGGATGAACCGATGTCCGTTTGAAGCCTTAGGTTCAATCAAGCCAATTATGTCTATTCCCCATATGGAAAAAGGCCACGGGGAAGAGAGAACTTTGAGATGCGTTGGCGGTACATGGATTTTGTCGGAGTATATCTGACACTTGTGACACCTCCTCATGTACTTGTAGCAGTCGGATTCCATGGTTAACCAGTAGTACCCTGCTCTGAGAATTTTTCTCGCCATTGTATGTCCGTTGGCATGAGTGCCAAAGGACCCTTCATGAATTTCTTTTATCAGCATGTCTGCTTCTGGTCTGTCGACGCATCGGAGCAAGACCATGTCAAAGTTCCTCTTATAGAGAGTATCACCGCTCACGAAGAAGCTGCCTGCTAGCCTTCTGAGGGTCTTTCTATCTTTCCTGGATGCCCCAGGTGGGTATCCTTGTTTCTGAAGGAAGCATTTGATATCGTGAAACCAAGGTTTGTCGTCTATGACTGCTTCAATTGCAAAGATGTAGGCGGGCCGTTCAAGGCGCATTACCCCAATCTTAGGTAGGTCATTCCATCGACCTAAGCTAATCATGGAAGAAAGGGTGGCTAAAGCATCAGCCATGTGATTCTCACCACGAGGGATGTGATGAAACTCAACTCTATTGAATAAGGGTAGCAACCTTCTTGCATAATCTTTGTAAGGAATCAATCCTGATTGGTATGTGTTCCAATCTCCTGTGATCTGATTGATAACCAAGGCTGAATTGTCGTATACGTCCAAGTTCTTGATCCTTAGATCAATCGCTTCTTCGAGACCCATAATACAAGCTTCGTATTCGGCCTCGTTGTTCGTACATTTGAACATAAGTCTGGCAGTGAAAGGAATGTGGGTACCCTGAGGGGTAACAATGATTGCCCCAATTTCGTTTCCGTAATGATTAACTGCTCCGTCAAAGATAAGTCCCCATTGGGAACCTGGTTCCGGCCCTTCACAGGGTAGCGGTTCATCGTAATCTTTCATTTTTAGATACATGACATCTTCGTCTAGGAACTCAAACCCAATTGATTCCTGATCGTCAATCGGTTGATGAGCCAAATGATCGGCTAAAATACTTCCTTTAACAGCTTTCTGAGCGTGGTACTCTATGTCATATTCTAATAGTAGCATCTGCCAACGGGCAATTCTTCCCGTGAGAGCAGGTTTTTCGAAGACGTACTTGATTGGATCCATCTCGGAGACCAACCAAGTAGTATGATGAATCATGTATTGGCGAAGACGTTTGGCTGCCCAAGCCAAAGCGCAGCAAGTTTTCTCGAGCATCGTACACCGAGTTTCACAGTCGGTGAATTTCTTGCTTAGATAGTAGATGGAAGACTCTTTCCTTTTTGTTTCGTCTTGTTGGCCAAGTACACATCCCATTGAGTCCTCTAGGACTGTGAGGTAAATGATCAGTGGTCTTCCTTCCATTGGAGGTGATAGAATCGGCGGATTCAACAGATATTCCTTAATACTGTCGAAGGCAGTTTGGAAGTCTTCTGACCAAACGCAGTCTTGGTTCTTTTTCAGTAACTTGAAAATCGGCGCACACGTGGCGGTCATAAGGAATATGAATCTGGAGATGTAGTTCAAACGTCCCAAGAATCCTCTGACTTGTTTTTCAGTTTTCGGAGAAGGCATTTCTTGAATGGCCTTGACCTTGTCTGGATCAACTTCATTTCCTTTCTGGCTGACGATCAACCCTAAGAGTTTTCCCGAACGGACACCGAAGGTGCACTTGTTGGGATTCAAGCGGAGTTTGTACTTCCTCAACTGCTCGAATAGTTTTGACAGATGGGTCACATGCTCCTCCTCTGTTTTAGATTTTGCAATCATTTCATCGACATATACCTCGATTTCTTTGTGTATCATGTCATGAAACAGAGTAGTCATGGCCCTTTGATAGGTTGCCCCGGCGTTCTTCAAACCGAACGGCATTACCTTGTAACAAAAGGTACCCCATGGGGTAATGAACGACGTTTTCTCCATGTCTTTCGGCGCCATTTTGATTTGATTATAGCCCGAGAATCCATCCATGAAGGAGAAGACTTTGAACTTTGCTGTACTGTCAACCAGCATGTCAATGTGTGGTAAAAGAAAGTCGTCCTTTGGACTTGCTTTGTTCAGATCCCTGTAGTCGACACACATTCTGACCTTTCCGTCCTTTTTAGGAACAGGTACGATGTTGGCTAATCATTGAGGATATTCAGATGTGGCGAGGAAACCCGCGCTAATCTGTTTCTGTACCTCCTCTTTGATTTTGATGGCCATGTCCGGGTGAGTGCGTCTCAACCTTTGTTTTACTGGCGGACATTCCGATCTCAATGGTAAATGATGTTCCACGATGCTGGTATCCAACCCTAGCATATCCTGATAGGACCAAGCGAATACATCGCGAAATTCTTTGAGAAGCTTTGTCAAACTCTCTTTGATAGCCGGACTGAGCAGTGCCCCAATCCTGATTTCTTTTCTCTCTTTTTCCGAACCCAAGTTTACCGTTTCCAACGGATCTTTGTGAGGTTCAATGGACCTTTCCTCTTGTCTGAGTAATCAGGAGATCTCTTCTGGAATTTTGTCGTCAACTTCTTCTTCAGCCTCAAATACCGGGAACTCAAAGTCGGGAGAAGGCATCGGATCGTATGTTTCAACGGGGTGTAAAACAAGCAATCTGCATGACGTGATGATTTTGTGTTTAGAAGAGATAGAGAAAATGCAAGTGTGTGCAGTGTTTTGATTGTACTGCTTGTTTATTATTTTTTATTTGTTTTTTAGGATTACCATTTTCTGAGAAAAGCAAAAAGAGAAAACAACAATTAATGCGGAAATTACAGAACGACGTTATTTTATTAATGCACAAGTCGAACCTTGAAACTACAGCCCTATAAAACAAAACTCTGTCGCTTTGGGCGAAGCGGAGAGGGAAATTCTACAGAAAGCGAGCCCTATCAAAACATCTGTTTCACCTGGGCAGGGTGAAAGGTTTAAAGATGGAAATTACTTTGACTGGTGAACGACCTTCGGAACCTCGACGGCAACCCATTGGCGGCGAACTCCTCGGTGAATCACAAAGTCTGGCACTTTCCTTGATTTGTCTTCAGAAATAATGCTGATTTCTGGTGGAGCAGGATCATTGGAATCTGTCTCCCAGGCAGAATTGTCGTAGGAGGATTCCTCTGTTGTATTTTGCATAGCATTTGTGCTCTCAGCTGCATCTCCCCATCCAGTTGGCTGGATATCTTCGAGCCTGATACGAGAGCTTTCGGGAGCGGTGTACTTGACCATGTAGTCAAATTTTCCACTTGGTTGTCCCAAGGTGTCCCACATTTCTTTAGAACTGGAGGAGTCATCTCTCTCGATTACGTTGACCTCGGGAAAAGCATAATTGATGAATTCCAGACCTGCAAACGCTGCAAATTCATCGTCATGTTGAGTAATTTCTGAATGACCTGAGTGTTGATCCCATGACATGGTGGGGACACAAGTATTCTGTTCAATGATGCTCAGCTGAGTGTCATTGTTCGGCTGACTTTCTGGCCCCAAGTTTCCTGGGTAAGGTTGCCACATTGGCAAACTATCCATCGGGCCATAGTAATTGTGGTCAAAGTTGTCTTTCATCAGAGTGTCTTCCTCTAATGAGTTTGGCGGAGCACGGCATCCTTCCGGATCACAACCTCCATATATCATTTCGACATCTGACCTTGGTATAAATCTCGGACTCTCTGTGGGAAAGCAAAATGGAGTTTACATTTCGTCCTGCGACATATAACCATCCTCGTTAAGATAGGACTTCCATTCTTCCTCTGTGTAAAAGGGATTCTCTTCATTGATAGAATGGACTGCTTGAGTCACTAGTTGGAGGAAGCCTCCATATGGAAGAAGTTCAGAATGGGATGAAGACTTTCATCGTTGACAGCTGTTTGGGTGCAAGTTGCAGAAAAACCAAGACCCTTCTTTATTTTATTATCAGTAGGAATGACAAGCTGCCCCCATCCTTTGGTATTGGTACTCTCGACCGCTTTAATAGCGTCTTTGTATGAGGAAATCGAGGTTCCTCCTTTAGATTGATTCTCATTGCTCACCGACAATGCTTGGAACTGCGTCCCAATAACCTCCTCAGGTTCTACACAAGTAGAAGATGATAAGTTGCTCACGAGCAAGGCTTGTTCTCCACAAACCGTGATGAGTTGATCGCCCTTGACGAACTTTAACTTTTGGTGGAGAGTCGAAGTGACTACTCCAGCCTGATGCATCCAAGGTCTTCCTAATAAACAACTGTACGTTGCCCGGATGTCCATGACCTGGAATGTGACTTGGAAAGTGTGAGGACCAATAGTTATGGGAAGATCAACTTCGCCGATAACTGTAACACCCCTTTCTATACCCCCAAATAATCAATTAAATCATTTAGGCACGTATTGAAAATTTTATCAGAGTATAATTGCAACCACGACATAAAAGGAGAATGTCACATTATACATGAAATTAAAAACATACAACACCTGCTCACACGATATGCAACAGTGGGGTAACTAATCAATTAAGGATCTGAGTCCTTTCACCCACATCTCAAATGTTTAGAATAAAAGCGGAACATCTAAACACTGATAAACATCAAACATATATATAAATCATATATAGATATATTCATATACCAAACAGTATAGTTCATCAACATCGGTCACGTTATATACATAAAATCTTCAGCCAGATACATAAGCAAATGCATCACCAAAAAGGAAAACAAAAGCATCCTAGCTACCCGACGCTACATATCAGAGCCAGACGACCAAAAAGAAATGAAGACACGCTTCACCAAAGACCACCAGCATACCTAATCTGCAATGCCTCATAGAGCATTATAAAACAGCAGAAGGGTGAGAAATATTATCATAATAACTTTGCATATAATTATATATCTCAACATATAATACACATATATCACATTCTCACCACAACTCATCACTATGCATGTATATATGCATATAACACCAAGCATATACCATAAATCAAATACACGGCATAACAATCCGTAATTAACGCATCTATCACCTAGGCATATCCATTCATGCTCAAATACATGTATCACCAATACATATCAATTCATCACCATTTATCCAACATAAACACCATACAGGTTTATTCACCAATGTATCATTACAAAGATACACTTATCATTATTTCACATAAACATACATATTATGCTTATCCAACAATGCACACCTGTACAATTCTATTCATTCCACTTCACGTATACATATATATGTTCATTCATCAAAGCACAAATACAATGATGACAAATGCAACTCATAGAGACCGACTCACGACTCTATGCAGATGCAATGCGGTACCGACTCATTATCTCAAGTTCAATTGAAGAACTTGTTGGAACCTTCGCTCACACCGTAACAAGGCACACGAAGTTCACCCATTGCTCACACCGTAAAAAGGCACACAATGTTTCTGGATTGCTCACACCGTAAGAAGGCACACAATCTGATTGCTCACACCGTAAACAGACACACAATCATTCGTAATCATTGCTCACACCGTAAAAAGGCACACAATGTTTATGGATTGCTCACACCGTAAGAAGGCACACAATCTGATTGCTCACACCGTAAACAGGCACACAATCACATTTAACATGCATTATCACTTAATTCAAACAATGCATACATTCACTAAAGATCCACCATTCACAAAGCATTCTCAAATCAAGGGTTCACTCTACAAACATATCCACAACGCATTCATATCATTCATAATTAACATACTTAACATTTTCTACAAAATCACTATTCACAAACAGTCGGAAAAGTCGGCCAAAAGTCGGCTAAAAATATAATTTCTTATCACCATCAAATAGTACATATCAATACCTTCAATTCGATATAAAGAACTCTCAAATCCGATAAACAACGAACAAGTTATGGATATTTCAAAATAACGCAAAAAAACATAAACCGGAGGATCGACACGACGATACGGTTTGAAAATACTGTTCTAATTGGACCAGGTTCAGACCTCCAAACCATTTTTCCTAGAAAGAACATCTCGTTAGCTTCCCAACGCTTTGAACGGGGGTCAAAACCGACTTACGGTTCAAGAGATATGAATTTCCGAAGTTTCCCCGACAAACCAGAATTTTATGGTTCAGCACAGTATGTATCAATACATAGGTCTATGTATCGATACAAAAAGGCCACATGTATCGATACATAGCACGCATGTGTCGACACATGCTGTAGTGAAAATGTTGTTTTCTCCAATTTCTACAGTATGTATCGATACATAAGGGTTATGTATCGATACATAAACCATTTCGTATCGATACATAGCTGTTATGTATCGATTCATAACTCTGTTTTTCTCAAAAACCAGATTTCTCAAATTACACCTTTGCTGTCCTTTTCCCGAATGCCCGAAAACTCGACTAAATCGAACATTTTCACCGAAACAAACATATACACGCAACCACCAAATACATAAGAACAATTTAGAACACATAAACGCAATTTCTACGACGTTCGATTTTTCGATTAAATTTCAACCTTTCAAAAACCAGAATTTTCGAACATCACCAAATCGAATAAAAAGCACGCTATACGACGAACTAACCTTCCTCGATACAACTACGTAATTTATTTCGAATTCTAACCGTGAAAACATCGGTTTCTATCGATTTCCTACAATTCGACCTAAACGGAAACAACAACGGAAACATACCGAAAACTAACCGAAACATAACCAAACTTCATGAAACTTTAAACAGCAGCTCACATACATATAACCAACCATCACGTGTTAGACATCGGTTTCTATCGATTTCGTCCAATACGGCATAAACGGAAACATATGGAAACCAACCAAAACATCCACACAAAACACATACATAATCATACACAAGGTTAGGATAACAATATTTCACACCCTTACCCGATTAAACCGATTCCTAGAAGTTGTTTTCTTTGATTCCTAGCTTTCCTCTTTTTCTTCTTCTCTTTCTCTTCTTTCTCTTCTATTTCCTTCCATTTCTCTTACTATCTCATTCTATATATAGTTTTCTCTCTTTTTCTTTCTTTTCTAATTCTATCCCTTCTATTTCTTTTCTCACAAACACAAAAATATTTACTTAACATAAATATCTCAAAATATCTATTATATCATTAATTAAATACTATCTAATGTGAAAAGTCTAAAATACCCTCTATTCCAATTTTCCCCGCAAACTCTCAAAAACGGTAAAAATGCTTAATATGAAAACATACATATTAAAACACCAATTTCACAAATAACATAATCATTGTCAAATAAAAGTAAAATACTCCACAAAATAATATAATTAACACCCAAAAAATAGAGATAATTAAAATCGGGTCGTTACAACTCTCCCCCACTTAGACATTTTCGTCCTCGAAAATATGCTAAGTACACACAACCACGAATACTACTCTCGCATCCGACCAGCCAACTATCCTGCCAACAAAAGGCACACCACGAATAACACAAACAACAAACCAACACACTAACAGCAACAACAACGACGCGACAACGACCACGACAACCACGACAAGATGCAATGCCCATACAATGCACTTGGCGACAAACTCACAACTCAAGGGATAACCAAGATTCACTCTTGAACTGGAACACAATAAGATCGTTACCACTACCATAGGTAACACCCTCCTAATCCCCAAATATAGGAATTAGCCACTCGCACTCGAACCATCACAATGGAAACGAAACAACAACACGGACAAGAACATAACGTTCCATGACACAACATTACCTCAGCAACATCTGCAACACCAGAATACCTGCATCCTTGCCTCACAACCACCAATACAACAATTCCACACTTCCGTTGCGCACTCTAATTACTCGCAACCAACAAAACCACCAATTCCCTAATCAACATTCGACTTTTTCTATTATTCTCCAGAAAATCCTAGTTCACTTGTTATATCCACCACTTCACTCTATGCTGCTTTAGCTTACACACCATACACAAGCATCTGAACTACTCAAACAGTTCTACTTCTCTGACCATCCGAACATACACATGCAAAGGCTTCCAACTTAACTCGTCAGGCAAGACATTAATCCTTCCCAAAGAATAATCCAATTATGAAAAGCATAAATCCTTGGATGAATCCTCAATTATCGTAAAGCATAAACTACGACTTAACCATATTGCATTAACCCACCAACTAAACTCATCAAGACATAACTCAATACTCCTCAAACCGTTCATTAAGATCAGGCAAAAATCAAAACTGGAGCTGTAGACAACTCCTACTTTTAGCACTTTGAAACTTATTCGCACTGAACATCCACACTTGGATAACTTATCTTAAAACTTCATCTCTTTTCTAAACTTGCTACTCATACATAATGGTTTCCTTAAAATTCTTACATTGATACCTTAAGCTCAAAACTCCTTAACTCATTGTAACTCTGTGTTTTGCTTTCCATAGCATCCATACGAGTATACACCACATGCTGACTATACGAATCAATCATCCATTCTCTTGGCTTTACTTTTAATATCTAGAACACTAGCACCACCAACATGCCATCTAAGCTGGAAAGACACGTCTACTCCCACCAACACAATTTCCGTCTGCTATCAACAAGAGATTAAGGGTGATCAGTTCCTCAATTTGCCAATAGATAGTCGACAATCATGATGGGGTATAAACCATCTTTACCAAGCCATAACAACCTTCCTTGCCTCTTGTGCACAAAACCACCTAAGGTACAAATCCTTAATTGAAATATCCTTACTTCCGCATTCCCTTCGGAATCGGGAATAACACTGCCCAAACAACACTTACAATCGGGCAACCAACAGCACACTGAGCCAACGCTCCATACCTGGAGTCACTTGGAGAAGTACCAGTTTCTCCCCCACTTATCTCGTTCTCAATCCTGAAGACAAAGACTAGAAAAACCAGAGAGCACTGATAGTGTTCCTCACACCTATCACGTACTAAGGAATCAACAACATCGACAAATACCCAAAATCCATAATGAAGACTTTATCATACATGGTCAAAAGACAACTTACACGCCAAAAACGTAGTTACCGACCCAGAAGCAGTCATAAACAAATTCAAACACTTTGCACACTCATAGGAAATAAACAAATGAGTCTCTTTCAAAACAACATCAGCAACAAAAGGGTACTATTAATAAAACTTATACCTTTAATCAACGATCCGCACTAGTAGTGTCTGACCCTGCCAATGCAAACACCTTTCCGCTCGTTTGAGCTTGTTTCGGCTTAGCACACTTGTGACTAAGGTGTCCCGTTTCTCCACAATTATAACACTTCACCGTAGTCCTTCTACAGTCCACAGCAGAATGCCCCGTACCTCCACAGTTAGAACACTCCAATGCAGTATTCCTGCACTCCACGGATTTATGTCCGACTTCACCACAGTCATAACACTTAATGGAACCGGAACCTCCTCCACCAGCTTTCCTATCAAAGTTTCCCTTATGCTTGCCCTTATCAGCGGGTGCCACATAAGGTCCACTCCTCGCTTGTTGCTTACTCTTACTCTCATTCACACTCTTGTAATATGTAGAACGAGCCTTGCTGTCTTCCTCGAAGATTCTGCAACATTCAGTCAAATCAGAAAACGTTCTAATCCTCTGATATCCCACAGCTTGCTTAATCTCAGGACGCAAACCATTCTCATACTTAATGCACTTTGAGAACTCAGCAGTAACGGCAGCATAATGAGGATAAAACTGAACCAACTCAACAAATCTAGCAGTATATTCCACCACGGACATACTACCTTGTTTCAATTCCAGAAATTCAATCTCTTTCTTTCCTTTAACACTCTCCGGGTAATACTTCACCAAAAACTCAGTACGAAACAATTCCCAAGTTATCTCCTCATGATCCACTTCTAGAATTTGACGCCTATCGACCCACCAATCGTCGGCTTCTTCCTTCAGCATGTGAGATCCAAGCCTCACCTTATTCTCTTCAGTACAATCCATAACCCTGAAAATTCTTTCAATTTCTTTCAACCAGAGTTGAACACCATCGGGATCGAATCTTCCTTTGAAGACCGGTGGTTGATTCTTTCTGAACTCATCGTTCGCATTCACATTCGGTGCACCCTGCACCGCCCTAGCCATTGCTTCCATAGCAGCAGCCATAGCAACATCATTTCTACCAGCCATATTCTGATGGTTTCCAAAAACAACAACAAGGTAAACCACAGTTTAACCAACACAACCACAAGACAGACACAACAGACTCAACACTGGCTCTGATACCACTTAATGTAACACCCCTTTCTATACCCCCAAATAATCAATTAAATCATTTAGGCACGTATTGAAAATTTTATCAGAGTATAATTGCAACCACAGCATAAAAGGAGAATGTCACATTATACATGAAATTAAAAACATACAACACCTGCTCACACGATATGCAACAGTGGGGTAACTAATCAATTAAGGATCTGAGTCCTTTCACCCACATCTCAAATGTTTAGAATAAAAGCGGAACATCTAAACACTGATAAACATCAAACATATATATAAATCATATATAGATATATTCATATACCAAACAGTATAGTTCATCAACATCGGTCACGTTATATACATAAAATCTTCAGCCAGATACATAAGCAAATGCATCATCAAAAAGAAAAACAAAAGCATCCTAGCTACCCGACGCTACATATCAGAGCCAGACGACCAAAAAGAAATGAAGACACGCTTCACCAAAGACCACCAGCATACCTAATCTGCAATGCCTCATAGAGCATTATAAAACAGTAGAAGGGTGAGAAATATTATCATAATAACTTTGCATATAATTATATATCTCAACATATAATACACATATATCACATTCTCACCACAACTCATCACTATGCATGTATATATGCATATAACACCAAGCATATACCATAAATCAAATACACGGCATAACAATCTGTAATTAACGCATCTATCACCTAGGCATATCCATTCATGCTCAAATACATGTATCACCAATACATATCAATTCATCACCATTTATCCAACATAAACACCATACAGGTTTATTCACCAATGTATCATTACAAAGATACATTTATCATTATTTCACATAAACATACATATTATGCTTATCCAACAATGCACACCTGTACAATTCTATTCATTCCACTTCACGTATACATATATATGTTCATTCATCAAAGCACAAATACAATGATGACAAATGCAACTCATAGAGACCGACTCACGACTCTATGCAAATGCAATGCGGGTACCGACTCATTATCTCAAGTTCAATTGAAGAACTTGTTGGAACCTTCGCTCACACCGTAACAAGGCACACGAAGTTCACCCATTGCTCACACCGTAAAAAGGCACACAATGTTTCTGGATTGCTCACACCGTAAGAAGGCACACAATCCGATAGCTCACACCGTAAACAGGCACACAATCATTCGTAATCATCGCTCACACCATAAAAAGGCACACAATGTTTACGGATTGCTCACACCGTAAGAAGGCACACAATCCGATTGCTCACACCGTAAACAGGCACACAATCACATTTAACATGCATTATCACTTAATTCAAACAATGCATACATTCACTAAAGATCCACCATTCACAAAGCATTCTCAAATCAAGGGTTCACTCTACAAACATATCCACAACACATTCATATCATTCATAATTAACATACTTAACATTTTCTACAAAATCACTATTCACAAACAGTCAGAAGAGTTGGCCAAAACTCGGCTAAAAATATAATTTCTTATCACCATCAAATTGTACATATCAATACCTTCAATTCGATATAAAGAACTCTCAAATCCGATAAACAACGAACAAGTTATGGATATTTCAAAATAACGCAAAAAAACATAAACCGGAGGATCGACACGACGATACGGTTTGAAAATACTGTTCTAATTGGACCAGGTTCAGACCTCCAAACCATTTTTCCTAGAAGGAACATCTCGTTAGCTTCCCAACGCTCCGAACGGGGGTCAAAACCGACTTACGGTTCAAGAGATATGAATTTCTGAAGTTTCCCCGACAAACCAGAATTTTATGATTCAGCACAGTATGTATCAATACATAGGCCTATGTATCGATACAAAAAGGCCACATGTATCGATACATAGCACGCATGTGTCGACACATGCTGTAGTGAAAATGCTGTTTTCTCCAATTTCTACAGTATGTATCGATACATAAGGGTTATGTATCGATACATAAACCATTTCGTATCGATACATAGCTGTTATGTATCGATTCATAACTCTGTTTTTCTCAAAAACCAGATTTCTCAAATTACACCTTTGCTGTCCTTTTCCCGAATGCCCGAAAACTCGACTAAATCGAACATTTTCACCGAAACAAACATATACGCGCAACCACCAAATACATAAGAACAATTTAGAACACATAAACGCAATTTCTACGACGTTCGATTTTTCGATTAAATTTCAACCTTTCAAAAACCAGAATTTTCGAACATCACCAAATCAAATAAAAAGCACGCTATACAACGACCTAACCTTCCTCGATACAACTACGTAATTTATTTTGAATTCTAACCGTGAAAACATCGGTTTCTATCGATTTCCTACAATTCGACCTAAACGGAAACAACAACGGAAACATACCGAAAACTAACCGAAACATAACCAAACTTCATGAAACTTTAAACAGTAGCTCACATACATATAACCAACCAACACGTGTATTTATACGACTTTTCGACCGTAAAAACATCGGTTTCTATCGATTTCGTCCAATACGGCATAAACGGAAACATATGGAAAACAACCAAAACATCCACACAAAACACATACATAATCATACACAAGGTTAGGATAACAATATTTCACACCCTTACCCGATTAAACCGATTCCTAGAAGTTGTTTTCTTTGATTCCTAGCTTTCCTCTTTTTCTTCTTCTCTTTCTCTTCTTTCTCTTCTATTTCCTTCCATTTCTCTTACTATCTCATTATATATATAGTTTTCTCTCTTTTTCTTTCTTTTCTAATTCTATCCCTTCTATTTCTTTTCTCACAAACACAAAAATATTTACTTAACATAAATATCTCAAAATATCTATTATATCATTAATTAAATACTATCTAATGTGAAAAGTCTAAAATACCCTCTATTCCAATTTTCCCCGCAAACTCTCAAAAACGGTAAAAATGCTTAATATGAAAACATACATATTAAAACACCAATTTCACAAATAACATAATCATTGTCAAATTAAAGTAAAATACTCCACAAAATAATATAATTAACACCCAAAAAATAGAGATAATTAAAATCGGGTCGTTACAATAACCGCTTTTCTGGATCCGTCGAACGCTTTGACGACGACCTCGCTGATTCTCATCGGAGGGCCTTTGAATGATAATTGCATCAAAGTGAACTTCGGCATAACATTCAGGGTTGACCCTGTGTCTACCAGTACGCTGGCTAAAGCATCGTCCGGGCAGTTGACTGTGATATTGAGTGCCATGTTATGACGGCGACCCTCTTCGGGTAATTCTTCATCACTAAATCCCAAATTATTGCAGGAAGTGATGTTAGAGGCAATACTATCAAACTGTCTGATTGTTACATCCTGTTCCACAAAGGCTTGCCCCAAGACTTTCTGCAGAGCCTCCCTGTGGGCTTCAGAACTGAGTAACAGTGATAATAACGAGATCTTTGAAGGAGTCTGTAATTGTTGATCAACAATATTGAATTCACTCCTTTGGATGAGCTTTATTATCTCATCATTGTTCTTTGAAATGTCGGGATTACTGGATTGACCGACTGGTGGATCGGGAACTTCCGTCTGAGGTTCCTTTTCTTTGTTAAGTTCTCCAATTCCTCAGTTGAAGATTCGACCGCTCCGTGTTACACGACTGATGTCTGCAATATTCACGACGGAGGGTAATGGAATTTCATTTCCATTCTCGATTATTGTTGCACCGTATTTGTAAGGGATTGCCTTAGCTGATTCATACGGTAGTGGTCCCAGTAGATAGATGACTATGGGAACCTTCTGGTTTTCTGACCATCATAAGTAATCTCGATCCTTTCCTGGTTGGGAACTTTTGATTCGTCAAGCAGAGGAGTGATGACACAAACATCCTTAGTCCTCTGATGATCAGAGATGACGACAGCGTCCTCAACTTGATTGGCGGGATAGTCCGGCGCCCAGTTGATGGGTCCGGAACCCGGATATGGACGAATCTCTCCACGATCCACCTGACCCTAAAGAGCTTCTCTCACAAGGTAGCATCCTTGGTTATTTTCTGAACAGACACTGCAACGGTCATAATTGTGTGGTGGCACCTGGCCACGCCCACTCTGAATACAGTGTAACCTCACTAGGTTAGTTTCCACATATCGGACATCCTGACTCTGACGCTGAGTAGGATTCCTATTATTGATACTAATTTGCTGAGTCTCTTCGTCCATATAGATGGGCATCCACCAGTGATTTAACAAGTGCTGAAGTGCCTCCTGGACAAGGGTACAACCTCGATCATTTTCGCAACCCGCTTTACAGCTTTGGTAATCATGTGATATTAAGAATCCGAGTCGGACCTACTCAGCTTGTAGCTCTACCAGGTTGGTATTCATCACGCGGATATCAAAAATCTAAACCATGTTGATCTGATAGGGGTTCCTATCATAGTAGTCCTGGATCCATCCAAGATCTATCTGACGCTGGAGGGTCTCTTGTACAAAAGAGCATCCCTGTTTGTTTACCGAGCAAGTCAGACAGGAACCGTAATCGTGCCGTGACAGATTAGGATACTGGCTTTACCTTGAGTGCATCGCCACCAAGTTGACATTCATCGCACGGATGTCGTGGTTTTGAATGACGTTGGAATTCTCTCCCTCTATTAGGTTGCCTGCAGCTTTCTCATGCTGAGGCAGCGGGTTCGTGAGAACATTAGGATTCGTATCTTTGAAAGATAAGAGCCCGCTCCTAACAAGCTTTTGTACGTTGAATTTGAAATTGAGGCAATTCTCTATGTTATGCCCCGATCCTCCTTGATGATAAGGGCATGTCTGATCCGCTTTGAACCAAAAAGGTAGATTTTCCGGTACTGTAAGAGGAGACTTAGTCTGGATGTGCCCCTTAGCCAGTAGTAACGGAAATAGCTCTGTGTACGATACGGGTATAGGATCAAATCCTGGTGGCCGCGTTGTACGGTTGTTGTTGTATGGAGGACGAGCCTGCTGAAGAGGCTGTTGTGTCCTTTGCTGGTTAGGTTGGCTCTGCGTAACCTGAGGTTGATACATAGGAATAGGCGCGGGACTGATAGCAGGGGTTACCGCTGCTACTGGTTGATAACGTCGCCTTTGCTTTCCGAGAGAGATATTCCCAATATCTTGCTCTTTTTTCTTAGGGAGAGCACTACCGTATCGTTTTGTACTACTTGATGGTCCAACGTCTTTTGCCAAACGTCCTTCTCGGACGGCTTCCTCAAGACGAACCCCCATACCCACCATCTCGGTGAAGTCACTGGGTGCACTGGCGACCATTCTGTCATAGTAAAATGAGCTCAAGGTCTTTAAGAAGATCTTTGTCATCTCTTTTTCCTCAAGAGGTGGACAAATTTGAGCGGCAATTTCACGCCATCTCTGAGCGTACTCCTTTAAGGTTTCCTTGTCCTTTTGTGACATTGATCTGAGTTGATCTCTGTCGGGTGCCATGTCCAAATTGTATTTATAATGTTGAACGAAGGCAGTGCCAAGATCTCTGAATGTGCTGATCGTGGCGCGGTTTAAACCCATGTACCATTTTAAGGTGGCACCGGTTAAACTATCCTGAAAGTAATGAATCAGCAGGTCCTGATTTTCAGTCTGAGCTGACATTCGTCGAGCGTACATTGTCAGATGACTTTGAGGGCAAGAGTTACCCTTGTATTTTTCAAAGTCGGGCACCTGGAACTTGTGCGGAGCTTTCACATTGGGGACCAGACAAAGGTCTGCGGCGTCCTTTCCAAAAAGATCCTGACCGCAAATGGCTTGCAGTTCCTTCTGCATTTCCAAGAACTGTTCCTGGAATTCATCCATTCGGTCAAACATAGTTTCCTTTTTACCAGCAGGTATCAGTGGAGTCTGTCCTTCCGGGATAGTGTGCACCACAGGGGGTGGTACCGTAACTACGGCATTGAATCTTGGCGTTTCCCGAAGTTTGTAACCTTCAGGGGTCTTCAATATGCCTCTGGCATCTTCGCTTTCCCGAAGTTTGTAACCTTCAGGACCAGCGGCTCCTGCTGAAGTTCCCTGATCTTCAACGATCGACGGAACACATCCTTCCGGGATATAGTTAGCAGGCATGCCCCAGGGGCGATCTTTCGGCATCTGATACCTAGGATCGAACTTTTCCACTATGGGCGCTGAGGTGATCTCTGAGATCACAGTTCTTTGTAGCTGAGCTTCTGCCATGGCTTGCATGTCGTTACGAAGCTTTCTCATATCCTCTCTCAGAGCGTCGATCTCTTCTCTCAACTCCCTGTTTTCTTCCTCAAGATCATCCATCTTTTTCTGACGACTGGCCCAAGTATTGTACGAATGAGACAGTTTGACTCTAGAATCGAGACACAAACGTGAGATTCATAGGTAAGGAGAATACGCGACGTGAGAATGATGAAATGCAATGATTATATTAATTATTTGTTGGATATTCAAAATAAACTTCGACAATTAGATTGCAAATATCAAACAGTGGGGAAACCCCTTTTTATTGAAATTCAAAGGATTACAGAAATGGAAATACAGTAGATTACAAAGTGCAGAAACAAAAACCTAAGCTAATGGATCCTGGGAGAACTCGGGTGCTGATTCTGGTACTTCCTTTTCTTTGACCGGGGCTCTTGAGCCGTTGTCGGGTTGTCATTCCTTTGCCAGGTGAAAGGAGCGAGCAAATTCCTTTGGTCATCCTGATTATCCACAACATGTTGCTCTAAAATCTCAATCAAAGCATCTTTCTCTTTCAGTAATTGCTGTATTTGGGTACACTCCACATTGAGGGTGCGGTACTTGTTCTTCCAAGACCTCCTCTCCCGTTGAACTTTGTTGAGAGTAACCTGAAGCTTTTCAGTTTCCGTCATGAAGTACATGACAGATTCCCTCGGCGGAAGAATTCCGTAACGAGGATAAGGCATTTTTAGCTTGAGAGCTCTAGTTTGTACCCAGTGGAGATAAGGCTCCACCGAGACACAGTCCGGTTTTCCTAGAGACTCCCGTCCTTTCTTATGAACATGCTTCCAAGCGTGCACTATTTCCATCTTCAGTGCTCTGTCATTTTCTCCTTCCTTGAAGAAAAGACCTTCCAGATGAGCGTTGCGCGGAACAAGCCTCATCGGGTATCTAAACTGACGACGAACCAATACCGGATGATAGTTGATTCCTCCTTTAGTTCCTATATGGGGTACGTTGGGGAAGTTTCCACAACGATCAATGATCCTTATCCCATCATAAATCCTATTACACTAATCAATGTCAGATTTGGTGAGAGACATGATTTTCTGCGACCAGCGTAAGACACTCCTATCATCCCAAAAAGCAGCAGATTTGGGCAAATGAGAGATAAACCATTTGTAAAGCAGGGGTACACAACACGTGATCTCCCCTCCGCTGTACAAATTTCCTAAATTTACAGAGTGATACGCATCTGCGAGCAAAGTCGGCACAGGGTTTCCAATGAGAAAAACCTTAATGGCGTTGATATCGACGAAGTTATTGATGATGGGCAACAAAAATAACCCGTAGGTGAGTAAAACAAAGATGCTTTCAAAAGCAGTCCCGTTCCCTATACTAACAAAGTACAGAGCTTTCTTTGTTAAGAGCTAGGCTGGCAAACCTTGGATGCCAACATTGGTAGTCATGTGAGTCTTGACCTCTGACTCATCCAAATAAATTGCTCTTGCAATGGTCTGATCCTTTGGAATTTCTTCCAGTCCAGAAAACGGAGCTTGATCAGTAATGTGTAAATCGATCAGGTGAGAATACTCCTCCAGCGTTGGTGCTAGCTGGTAATCCGGGAATGTGAAACGGTGATAAACCGAATTGTAGAACTGAACGAGTACATCCATGATTCCCTCAATCACATGGATTCTTAACAGAGGTAGCAAACCTCCGTACTTGGCTCTGAAGGCCTCCTGGTTTGTGATCATTCACGCCAAACCTCTCAGATCCTCTAGTTTTGGAGCCTTGAAGGTATACTTATGAGTTCTCCTTCTACCAAAATCCATTAGCGTAATCCTTTTCTCTGATATTTGCAATCACAGTCTTAGTTTAATTTGAAAAATAGAGAGACTAGAAGAGAAATTTTTTTGAATGTTTTAATGTTTTTTAAATGAATGCATGAATGCAGCACACAAAAACATAGAAAAAACATGGGGTCAAAGGGTCGTTGTCATGAAGTCAAGGCTCTACCCATCCCCAAAGGTTTATACTAGGGTGTTTTTTGTACCTGTACTCATTATCATTAGCTCCTCCCAGGAAGGCAGACAACAAGCGGATCGCCAGCGAGTTGTGTGCAATCTTAGAGTAAGTGCTATTCACCTAGAATAGATCACCAGCCTCAAATGAGGGTAGTATCGCGTGACAACCATTTCTGATAGTTTCCGCACTATAAAAAGGGTTGGCTTTTCCTAAGTGTATACTCAAGCTCACCACATGCGGCATCACACGCATTCCCAGTAGCAGAAAAATAAACACATATTCAATTAGGAAAAGCAGTATATATATTTGTCCTAATGTCCTAGACTTTTAAAGCTACGAATCCTATGTTCCTAACAGAAATGGCTTCCCGGCGGAGTCACCATTCTGTGGTTTCTAAGGTAAAGGTTTTAACCTAAGATCCTAATAGAGCCAAAAAGTCTCATCTCAGTGAAGGTTTCTACCTAGGAGACAAGAATGAACAAACAATGCACGAGTCGATAAATCAATCCCCAGCAGAGTCGCCACTTTTCTGTAGCGAGCAATTTTTGGACGTGGTTGCGAAGCACAACCGCTCTTTGGGTTTACTACAGCTCGATTCATTTTTTATCCTATTGTAAGCTGATGAAGGAAGGGAAATAGATGTCTCCAACTAACCCTGCTTGCATACTGAGGTTAAACAGTCAAAACTGTTGGTTTACAGATGCTCCAAAGATTCGGGGAGTGTCTCAGGTTATTTTGTTCAAAGAGATGTTTAGGACGGACGTTTTTTATTGATGTGTGAAAGTATGGGATTTCAGGTTTTTGTTTAGTGTGCTCGCTAAGATCTTTTCTTTCGATCTTATGCCTACGTATTCCCGTTTACTGAAACAGGGAAATCAGAGCGTTCGTAGTTCCTCCTATTCTATGGGAGGAAATGGGGTTTTGGTGTCTTGTTCAAAGCCCAAGACATGAAGCTAAAAGGTGATTTGTATCTTGTTTAAAGCCCAAGATGTGAAGCTGAAAAGTCTATTTGTATCTTGTTCAAAGCCCAAGATATGAAGCTGAAAGGTTTCGACTTTAGAGGGAGTTTGTCATCTCTAAAGAGGGATAAAGGAGAATTACTTTAACCGGGATATGCGAATCCGGCAATGCCATAATTTCCAAAGAAGGGGTTTTAACCTGAAGGAGAAAACTTTAACTCAGTGTAGAGCAATGCCATCTTTCCTTAGGAATTTCTTATGCTAAAAGAAGGACAGTGGCATGGATATAGATGATCCAGAGGCTTGCCGCTTACAACGATTAGATGAAAGGGAAGGAGTTGTTGATGTTTGTGTACTGTGAACGAGGCACAAGTTTGATGCTAAAAGGTTAATTGGACTCAGCCAGGGATGTCGTTATACAAAGCCTAAGAGGAGGCTAAAAAAGGATGGACTCCACTGGGGAAGTTTTATATGTGTCTTGTACAAAGCCCAAGATTGAGGCTAAAAGAGGTTAACTGACTCAGCTGGAGTTTATCTGTCTTGTACAAAGCCCAAGATGGAGGCTGAAAGAGAGTTTTGACTCTGCTTAGAGGAATTTGTATCTCGTACGAAGCCCGAGATGGAGGCGAAAAAGTGATTGACTCAACGATGGAATCTTTATGTGTCTCATACAAAGCCTGAGATAGAGGCTGAAAGTTTTGCTCCGTTGGGGAGAATCATTTGTACAAAGCCCAAGCGGAGGCTAACTTATGCTGAGGAAAGATCATTATACAAAGCCTAAGAGGAGGCTAAAAAGAGAGACCGACTCTTTTGGGGATATCATTATACAAAGCCTAAGAGGAGGCTATCTACTGGCGACTGTTTTAGTTGAGTGACAGGTCCAGTATACTGATTAAGAGAAAATCAGTTCTTATATGAGCAACACTGTACTCATGGGTTTTGATCTGAGGATCGGGATTGTTCCCTGTTCTTTAAGGAAATGGGGAGATCCGAAGGGTATCGAGACTGTCCGAGTTTACGGGTTTCTTCCTATTTAACGAAGAGGGCTTGAGAATGTCTTTGAGACTCAAGGAAAATAGACTGTCCAAGTCTAGAGTTTTATCTCTTGTACCATGTTTTGAGAAACAGTAGTAGACTCTATGAAAGGACTGATCTATGAAGATGATTAATTTATGTTCCTATACCTCTAGGAGGTCGTCGGGACAATTTGTACGAAGCCCAAGAGGAGGCTGGAAACTTTTAAGAAGCCGAGGGGTCCTTGTACGAAGCCCAAGAGAAGGCTATCATTCCCAAAGGAAGAGATCATTATACGAAGCCTAAGAGGAGGCTGTGAATACTTCTAAGAAGCCGACGGGTCCTTGAACTAAGCCCAAGAGGAGGCGGAGTCGCTTTTAGGAAGCCTGAGGGTCCTTGTACGATGCCCAAGAGGAGGCCGATGCTTTTAAGAAGCCCGTGGGTCCCAAACCAAAGAAAAGTTCAAGAAAAGTTTCACCGAGAATAATTCGTTTAGTGAACAATTCTAAGGTTTGAAGAAATTCAAGAGAAGTTTCACCGAGAATAATTCATCTCCGGGGAATAGAATTTCTTGACAATTCTTAATGAGGACAGCCGAAGAGAAGACTGTATCTGGTGATCCTATTGGGGATCTAGCTGTCTATTTCTATGAACAAACGAAACGGCTTTACCTAGTACTAGACGTAGTTGCCGGGGAAACTCTGAATATCTATACTATTATTACACAGTTGATATGAGTTTACGAAAGAAGACTTACAGCAAAACAGCCCCACAATACAGTTATATGTATAGTAAAGCAGTAAATGAAAGCGATAACCACTTACTCGGTTGTAGAGCTTCCATGTTGTTTGGTTAGTTGTTCAACAAAGAAAGATTGAAAACAATAGTATATTCAAAATCAAAGGAGAAAGTGCTTTGAAAAAGAAAGTTTTGGGGCTTACAACTCAAGGAGAGGCCCAAGGTTTTATCAGTGATTGCACAGTTGAGTTTGTACAGAGGGACTTATACAAGTGATTGTGGCCCAAAAAGGTTTTCTGTACAAAGGGATGGGTCTTACACTCTCTCAAGAGGCCCAAAAGTTTGAAAGGAAAATAGTGGGACTTATAACACGAGGGTAGGCCAAGATGATTTTTCGTTTAAAAATGGCGATCGCGCCGAGGTTTTCTTTTAACGCAAAGGGACTTATACAAAAAGTGAGGCCCAAAATGGTTTTGGTCAAAAGGGGGATTGGGTCTTACACTTTAATAGAGGCCCAAAAAGATTTTAGAAAAGAAATAGGGCTTACAACACGAGGGGAGGCCCAACTGGTTACTTTAAAAAGGTGACGATCGCACCGTTTGTTTTTGACAGTATCGGGACTTATACAATACACTGAGGCCCAAAAATGTTTTTGGTCAAAAAAGGATTGGGTCTTACACTCTATTAGAGGCCCAAAAGTTTGAAAATGATTTACGAGGTTTAAATTAATCCAAAACCCTAATTTGTTTTCAAAAATGTGTTTTAATTTAATAAATATTCAATAAAAATGATCAAAATTGTTTAACACATGGAAAACAAATTTTGATCTTGGATTAATGCTTCAAAAAAAATTGAGTATTGACCTACAAAATAATTAGAAAGCATTAAAAGTTGCAAAATCAATGTGGAAATAATATTTTAAATGTTAAAAATAATTAAAACATAAATTCTTTGCAAAAATATCAATTATATGAAATAAATAATATTTTTGGGATTTTTTGGTAGAATCAAATATTTAAACATTTTTGTGAATTATTGCAAAAAGAACCAATAAAAAATGATAAAAATTGAAGGAGTTATTAATTTTTCAAATCATTAAAAACAATAATATGAAAAATAAAAAATAAACAAGTGATAAAAAGAAGTCTGGGGCGAGGGGGATTCGAACCCCAGACCTCTCGCTTGCCAATACACACAAAACCAGCTGATGAACCGCTGGGGCGCAATGCCAATTCAAATATAATATGGCAAGGGAAAAATATATAGAGAACTTGTTGGATTTTCTGAAAATGGCGCCATGGCCATCTTCTTCCTCTAGCTCGTGCATGAAACACCCTATCTCCCTCATCTCTCAACCATTTGACATGATTCAAACACCAAACTCATGCATTTTTTCACAAGGAACAAGATGACAATACCCAATTTTATTCATTTTCAGTGTGGAGTGAAATAATCATGATGAACACAGATGAACCCTAATTTGCAAAAGCAATCGTGCAGGCATGGTTATGAGGTCTATGGTCAAATTTCTTGAGGCAAAACAATCAACACATGATGGCAATCAAATGGCAAAAATATCATGCGAGGAAATATGCATGGATCATGGAATTGGAGTTTGAAGCTCACCTTGAAGCAAGCTGAAATGGAACTTTGCCCAGATGGTGTTCCAGTCGTGAATTGATGATCCCTACAGTTTCAATGGATGTTATGGAGTGTGTTACAATTTTTGGAACACTTTGAAATTCTCTGGATCAAGCTGGAGACCTCCACCTGCAAAATTGAAGCGTAATGGCTTGGTTGACGAGTGATTTTGAGCTGGGGGTGTTACAGATGGTGTTTAAGGATTTGGACACCTCAAATACATCATATGTGATGTGTTTGAGCAATTGGAATTGATTGCTTATGGCTGCAACTCAAAACCCGATAGTGGTTTCTCAAAAACAAGAAAACTTGAGGTTTAAGAAAGAATGAGAGAAAGCAGTGCTGTAACTGGCTTTGGTGTGAGTTGAATGATCCATTGGGACCTCTATATATAGGTGATCAACTCTTGTCTTGGGGGAATAGTGAATGGTTGCTGGATCAGACCACCTCCAATTGGATTGGCTTAGCATAAATGCCTCTTGAACTAGGCATAAAAGCTGCTCCAAATAGATCAGCTATGCCTTGACTGAAATCACATTCTTCAAATGTTTTTAATGTTGTTTAATCAGAGAACTTGACTGAGGAGAGTGAGAATCTTGACAATGCACTATTCCACATTAATGCACTTTGAATTCAAGGCAAAATGTGCCAAAGTGGATGAATTTCAAGTTGGAAGGTTTCTTGGCTTTTTGACTCAAATTTATCAGTTGGATCAGATGCAATGTGATTGGTTTGAACATAGGTGGCATGTTGATCCTCAGTTTTTGGTTCAAAATCGTGTGAGATAATGCAAAAATGCAAACTGATTTTTCCAAAACAGCTTGCAGCAGCATGACTTTGGGCATGGATTTCTCTTGGCTCAAGTTGAATCAATTCATGCTGTTAAGCTTTTTGAATTCTTAGCAACATATGCAACAATATTGATGTTTAACTATGGACTTGATTCAGCTTGCAACTATGTGAAAAGATCTCACAAGTTTTGGTGTTTCAACACAAAATATGCCTTGCTCAGAATTTTTCTAAGTGTTGGAAAATGGTGTACTTTCACATTTTCAGCCATTTTGGCTCACTCATAGCTCAAAATCCATAATGAATTGGAGTGACTTGTAGTTGAAGTTTTTATAGAGGATAATGAGGGCTACAAATCCATCTTTGGATGGGAAAAAATGGCCTTGTGGTTTAGGAGTTATGGTCCTCCAAAGTTGGTACCCTTGTCACTTTATTTTTAACTTAGAAAATTTTCTAAGTTTTTATGGTTACCCCTTTTACAAGTTATCCAACTTTTCTTGATTTTTCTTGATGAATGATGATTCAAATCATACATTAACATCAATTTAGGGTTAAAAATCCATTTTTGTGAAAAATCTCAAAAAGTCAAAGTTGACTTTTGTGCACAGTTGACTTTTTGTCAGATGAATTCCAAACAGTGGAATTCTTCAGGAAATCATGTCCTTGACCTAAATCAAACTTGATGGACATGTTCCATGGGTGTTATATGGTATATTGAATCATGTATTAGGGTTTGAGAGCATGCCCTGGTCAAAAGTCAAAGTTATAGTTGACTTTTCACGCAAAACCCTAACTGTGGTGCAGATGAAATTGAAACTTGTTGCTCAAGCTTCTTGGATTAATCCATTGTTCCAAATGGATCAATATAGTATATTAGAGACCCCCAAATCATGTCTTGAGGTCTTGGTTCATGATTTGTCCCAAAAGTCAACTTAGGGGTGAATTAGATCAAGAAACCCTAATTCCTGATTTTTGATGTATGCATCCCCTGAGGTCAAATTGACTTGATGATTGGGTCCATGAGGTTCCATGGAGTAAATTAGGATAGGTTTTGGATCATTGGCTCATGCCCAGAGGAAAATTTCCAACTGGAGGCCCTGGTCGACCAAAACCCTAATTTGGTGACACTGTCGATCTTGAAGCTTAATCCACCTAGAAGGGAGCAGCCTTGTGCTTAATCCTTGAAGTGGGAGTCCTCTTGATCTATTGTAGATTCTTGGGAGGTTAGACAAGTTGAAGATCAAGTCATTCTTCAATTGATCCTTTGTCTAAGGCTCAGAGAGGGCTTGAAACCCTAATTCTGAATTGTAGTGGGTGCTCAACAACCCTTGAGAAGATTGATGAGGCATGAAGGTACATCCATATTGTGATGATGATTTGCACAATGATGGGAATCTAAGTGGTCAAAATTTGGGGTATGACACATTGCAGCAATAAGCATTTCAAAACTCCTATAATAATAGTGCCATTCGCAAGTTTGGGATCTGAGTACTTGTTCAATGTCGTTTCAGGTTGTCTTTTTTGGCTCTATCTATTGACCTGTTTGATGAACAATTGTACCAGCCCTGACTTATGTAATTATGCATTATTTGAATAAAAATAATTGTGATATGATCATTTCAGACTAGTCTTGTCAAAGATTAAGCTATTTCTGTCAATTATGTGACTTGGAGTCCCGACGGAGCTTTGTTTGGTAAGTATAAATTCATGAAGTTTGATACATAGATCTATTAAAAATCTGTTATCTTTATTAGAATACTATATAAGTTGTAAGAAGTCAATTCAACAGACCTCTAATGTACGAGTTTGCATGATAAACAGGAGTAGCTTATTACAAATGTTCAAAGCTGTGTACATCTACATGTTGAAGTTTAAAAGTAGCTTGAAGGAAAACTATATCTGTAAAGCACCTTTTTCAAAGCTTGTACAACACTTAAAAGTTAAGATATTTTCATTGGAATTTATTAGACAGTCTCTTATATGTCTTCCTTTCCTTTTTTTATCTTGCCTTTATTAGGGGAATGGCTTTGGTACATGTTTGCACTGCAGTTCTATGTTGATGCAGTGAAACAAATAGCCCTTCATGGTTGCAGGGTCTCCTTTGCATACATTATGCTTTTAAGTTTCAATTGTTGCAAAAGCTATAGTTTTTTACTCTATATGAAAGCTTATTCCTTTATCATTTTTTTTATATCTTCAAATTGGATTTAGTGGCATGCTTAATGAATTGGAGGAGAATTTGGTTGTAATAACTACGAACAAAACCAAAGACGATGGGTTTGTAATTATTCATCTTGTTGTTTTCTTCTGGAAGGAAAGATGTGACGTATAGTTCTCAATACTTTCTGCTATTGATAAAACTGAAATTGTTGTGAGAGATATATGCAAAGATAAAACTGAAACTATTGTGAAAACTATTTCTTCCGATGAGAGTTATGAAGATGTTGAAGGTAATGATGTTGTTGGTGATGGCTACCTTACAAGACGTTTGTAAGGGAAGAAAGCTACCGATGTAAAACTTGCTACTATTGTTGTTGAGTCTAGTTTGTGTGGTGGACATTGGAAGCTGCCTATCGGAGGAAACAACTCGGTTCTAGGTTTTACAAACTAAGATTGTATATTATGATTGTTATAACTTATTGTATTAATGTGGTTTATAAGTTTAATACTCTAAGTTATGGCTTTGTGTTTTGCCGTGGAAGTTTGTAGAACATTCATCATATGTTCTTGATAGTTTTGTGGTTAATTAGTTAATTTTCTGATTTTCAAAATCTTATCATGGTGAATTTAAAGAGGTTCCTGACCTTATTGTGGATTTTGATAGTTGTTTTGTTTAATAAAATTATAATCACTACTACGTAAAACCCATTTAACAACGGTTGAAAAATACATGTAATAACGCAGATCAAGGCGTTGTTATGTAGAGTGTTGTGGTAAATGCGCTACTTATAATCACGGTCCTGGGATCGTTGTTGTATTCTGAAAAGCGCGCGGTATATCAAAACGGTTATTGTTAACAATGGTTGTGATACATAGGGTATTGGGTTCGAAATCCAGCAGGAAATTAATTATATTAGATGACGGTTGTTGTAGACAACTGTCGTGGAAAGTACCCATAGTTTATTATATACAAATGTATATTGCTTGGTTTACCATACACCTATTTAAAGAAATATAACCATTTGTTGGGAAATAAGTGTGATTTGTGTGGAGAAACAAATGTGAGTTCTAAGTCCCACATTGCTTAGAAAAGTGGAGGTTGAGCACTTTATAAGTGAGAGGACCCATACACCTATCACCTTAAGGTTTTAGGTGAATATGTGGTGTCTCTCTCACTTGTTTGGGTGAGTCTTTGACCTTTAGGTAAGTGTTTGACCCAATGTGAATGCTTCCCTCTCATGATGACCCATCAGTGGTATCAGAGCCCGGTTCGAGTAAGGGACCGACTCCTTGAATCAAAAGTCTTCCTGAAATTGTGGTTAGGAGGTGTGTTCTGTTGAAGTGCTAACATTGTGGTTAGGAGGTGTGTTCTGTTGAAGTGCTAAAAGATGAGATAATGGTGTCTCTCAATGGCGGTACAAGCATGTAGATGAAAGAGCTTCTGCTTGAGGGGGAGCATAGTGGATGGTGTAACACCCTTCTACCCCACATACAATTTAAGAAAAATTTTCATTTTTATCAGAGTAAAAACAACATAAAAGGGTGTCACACATAATCAAAGACATCATGTAATTCTCATTGTCCTGTCCCGTAACACGGGTTACTCGTTCAACAATATCACAAATAACAACTTCGCAGCGGAAATCAACTTTTATTTTTAATTCCATAAAATGCTTTATAATAAATATGTCCAAATCAAACACCATCATCAATATTATAAAAATTCAATCATAAAATAAAAGAAATGAGGTTCACAACAATCTTCCCAACCCGATGTTACATGACACAGAGCAGGACACCTCTAACTAACAAAAATAACGAAACGCTCCAAATCTACTTCCTTCGTCACCTCGTAGCTATTCTTGGTTATTTGCAAGTTACCCACATAAGAGGCAAAATTTCCAAGCAGGCAGGGTGAGAAAACATAATTCATTATAGTAATACAAGCACATGGAAAATAAATAATTAAGCAACGACAACATCAAAATCATCATCAACAATTATTCACAACACAATCTCAACTACTTCATAAAATGCAATGTCAAACATAATGGTATGCAAAGGATGCATGTGGTACCGATTTTTCTCCATGTGATGGACGCTGGCCATCAACCCTCCACAAGGGAGCACAACATAGCAACACATCACTCCAATCCGCACTATGGGATTGAAGCTACCTATAGGCCGAAGCCCCAACATAAAAATGCCATGAAATGAAATGATGCTAAACTCCTCATTTCATTCAAAATATCCACATGGGCATCATTCATTTCATCTCAACAATATTCATCTTAAAATCATGTTTCATCAATTATATATCATCAACACCTCGACTCCAAGGAAACAACACGAGAAAACATCGAGAAACTTCAAGAAAATAGCAAAAATATAAGACAACCAGCAGTCTGACACGGTCGTCCGTGTCCTGTGACACGACCCGTGTCAGGAAACCTGAGACACGATTTCAAAACATAAAAAAAAGTAGCAAGACAGCCGTCTGACACGGCCACCCGTGTCCTGTGACATGGCCCGTGTCAGAAAGTCTGGGACCAATTTCCAAAAATCATATTTTTCATACAAGACCAGAAAGCTGACACGGCCGCCCGTGTCCTGTGACACGGCCCGTGTCAGGGTGCGACAAAACCCACTTTTCCCCAAAACGTTATTTTTCTGCATTTTTTATTCCCATTAGCCCAAAATCAGTGTTCTACACAAAATTTGATCAAAAATACTCACCAAATACACATATAGCAATACATATCAATCAAAACTATCATACTTTCACCACATTACTCATTCTACATCAACAATCATAAAAATCAACACAATACATACAATACTTAATCTATTAATCTCCAATTCCTATAAAACTATAAGAAATTATGAACTCTCCCCATACCTTAGAGTAATCTGAAGTTTTTTCCTTCTTTCTTCAAGATTCCTCTAGCAATCCTCAAGCCCTAGTCCTCCTTCTTTTCTCTTCTTCAGTGTTCTTCACAAAAGATACGATAAAGTGAGAAATTGATCGTTCTCCTTCTTTTGGCTAACAAGTCCCAACTTATGGACTTCCCATCCTATCCTTACTTACTCTCCAATAAGACCACCTTGCCCTTTCTCATTTTATTTTAAATAATAATAATAATATAAATAACACATGCTCATTTACTTTATTAAAATTATTCAAAAATGCCCTTTTTCTCCAAAATTCTCCAAAATGATCAAAAACCTCTTAATCCCTTCTAAATAAATTAAATAAATAATTAAATAATTGATTTAGATTTTCGGGTCGTTACAACTCTCCCCTACTTTAAGAATTTTCGTCCTCGAAAATTACCTGAAGTAAACAGAGTCGGATATGACTCCTTCATCTGATCTTCACGCTCCCAAGTCCAACTATCACCAGCTGGTCCGCCCCACAATACTTTCACTAAAGCAATCTCTTTACCCCGCAATTGCTTCAATTCTCGACCATCAATCCTCACAGCAAAACTTCTATTGTCAGGTTATCCCTCACCTGAACGTCATCCATTTGAATTACATGTGACAGATCTGGAATATACTTCCTCAACTGGGACACATGAAACACATCATGCAAATTCGCAAGTGACGGTGGTAAAGCCACCCGATAGGAAACCTCTCCTATTCTCTGCATAATCTGATACGGACCAATAAAGCGCGGAGTGAGCTTTCTAGACTTCAAAGCTCGTCCCACACCAGTCATCGGAGTAACTCTTAAGAACACGTGGTTTCCTCCTTGGAATTCAAGTGTTTTTCTTCTCTTATCATGGTAACTCTTCTGACGACTCTGCGACGTCTTCATTTTATCCCGAATCATTTTAATCTTCTCCGTTGTCTCTTGCACAATCTCAGGTCCAAGTATATAACTCTCTCCCGACTCATACCAACATAATGGAGTTCGACGACGTCTACCATACAACGCCTCATATGGAGCCATCCCAATATTAGCATGAAAACTGTTGTTGTATGTAAACTCGATAAACGGCAAGTGACTATCCCAAGATCCGCCTTGATCCAGCACACAAGCTCTCAACAAATCTTCCAAAGATTGGATTGTTCTTTCCGACTGACCATCTGTCTGCGGGTGATAAGCAGAACTCATCCTCAACTTAGTACCTAAAGCATCCTGTAGACTTTTCCAAAACCTTGACGTAAACCGCGGATCTCTATCCGATACAATACTCGAAGGTGTTCCATGCAACCTCACGATTTCATCAATATAAATTTCAGCTAACTTTTGCATAGAGTAATTAATTCTCATCGGCAAGAAATGCGTCGACTTAGTTAACCTATCCATAATCACCCATATCGAGTCATTACCTCTTGCAGTCTTCGGTAACCCAGTCACAAAATCCATGGAAATGCTATCCTATTTCCATTCAGGAACATTCAACGGCTGCATCATACCTGAAGGCTTCTGATGTTCAATCTTGGACTTCTGACAAGTCAAACATGCATACACAAATTCAGCAATATCTCTTTTCATACCTGGCCACCAAAACAATCTACGCAGGTCTTGATACATCTTCATAGCACCAGGATGAATACTTAATCGACTTCTATGCCCTTCCTCCAAAATACTCTTTTTGATTCCAGAAATATCCGGAATACAAACTCTATCTCGAAATCTCAAAACTCTGTCTTCATCAATTCGGAACTCACCTCCATCACCTTGATTAATCTTCATTAACTGGTCAATTAATTTCAAATCAGATTTCTGACCTTCCCGAATTTCCTCCAAAATTCCACTAGTCAGCTTTAGCATGCCCAATTTCACGCTATCAGCGGTCGTTTCACACAACAAACTCATGTCTCTGAATTGCTCAATCATTTCAAGTTCTTTCACCATAAGCATCGAAATATGCAACGACTTTCTACTCAAAGCATCAGCCACTACATTTGCTTTACCTGGATGATAATTCAAATCGAACTCAAAATCCTTTAACAATTCTAGCCACCTTCTCTGCCTCATGTTTAACTCTTTCTGATCGAACAAGTATTTCAAACTTTTATGATCACTGAATGCCTCAAATTTCGAACCAAAAAGATAATGCCTCCAAATCTTCAGCACAAATACTACAGCAGCCAACTCCAAGTCGTGCGTAGGGTAGTTCCTCTCATGGACCCTTAACTGCCTAGAAGCATAAGTGACCACTTTACCATTCTGCATTAAAACTCCACCAAGGCCCATCTTTGAAGCATCACAATAAACCACAACGGACTCATTCGGGTCTGGCAAAACTAACACCAGAGCGGTTGTCAACTTTTTCTTTAGTTCTACAAAACTTTCTTCACAAGCGACATCCCACACATACACTTGCCCTTTTCGAGTCAATTGCGTCAACGGTAACACCAACTTAGAAAAACCTTCAATGACCTTACGATAATAACCAGTCAATCCAAGAAAACTACGAATTTACGTAGCAGACTTCGGAGTCTCCCACTGCAACACCGCATCAATCTTCGAGGGATCCACAGAAATTCCACCACTTGAAATCACATGGCCTAGGAAACTCACTTCCTTAAACCAGAACTCGCACTTTGACAACTTAGCATATAATTTCTTCTTCCTCAACACTTGTAACACAATCTTCAAATGTTCTGCATGTTCTTCTTCTGATTTAGAATATACCAAGATGTCATCTATGAAAACCACCACAAATTTATCAAGATATTCATGAAAGATCCTGTTCATATACTCCATGAACACACCAGGCGCGTTAGAAACTCCAAATGGTATCACCGTATATTCATAATGACCATACCTCGTTCTGAAAGCTGTTTTCGGAATATCATCAGCTTTAACTCTAATCTGATGATAACCGGACCTCAGATAAATCTTACTAAACACACAAGCACCTACGAGTTGATCCATTAAATCGTCGATTCTTGGAAGCGGATATTTATTCTTGATGGTCATCTTATTCAACTGCCGATAATCGACACACAATCTCATACTACCATCCTTCTTCTTAACGAGCAACACTGGAGCACCCCACGGAGAAACACTAAGTCGAATGAACGTCCTTTCTAACAATTCTTCTAGTTGTTTCTTCAACTCACTCAATTCCGAAGCAGACATCCGATAAGGAGCCATTGACACTGAACTCGTACCTGGTATTAAGTCCACAGTAAACTCAACTTCACGTTCCGGAGGTAAATCACTTATATCCTCAGGAAACACATCTTGAAATTCACAAACCACAGGTAACTCAACACTGACGGCTTCACCATCAACTTGTAACGATACAAACACTGCGAACATCAATGCTTCATCTAATAAAAGTTCGTCCACTTGTTTAGCAGATAAGAACATCAGTTCACCATCCTCACCTAACTCTGGAAACCTCACAGTCTTGCTATAGCAATTAATATGAACGTAGTTGAATTCCATCCAATTCATACCAAGAATAACATCGATTTGGTGCAAAGGTAAGCACACCAAATCCATCACAAAATTCTTCTCAAAGATTGTCAAAGGACACTTCAAACAAACAAACATGGTAGTCACTGAACCATTAGCCGGAGTCTCTACTATCATACTACCATTCATGTTAGACAAATCCAAACCCAATCTAGTAGCACACTCAAGAGAGATAAATGAATGTGTAGCTCCAGTATCAATAATAGTAATCAACTCAACATTGTTAATAAAACAAGTACCTCGAATTAAGTTGTCCGTCTTGGGAACCTCTGAGCCCGCCAAAGCAAACACTCTTCTTGTAGTCTGGGCAGCAGTAGCAGTCTTCTTTGGTTTCTGGCATTGAGTACTGATATGTCCCTGTTCACCACAGTTGAAACAGGTCGGACCCTCATTCGGACAATCACCAATCCTATGCCCAGTCTTGCCACAACAGTAACATCTCAGAACTTTGTTAGTACACACATCAGCTTTGTGACCTGACTCTCCACACTTATAGCAATTAGTAGGTGCATTAGCGGCTCCCCTACATGACTTCTTCTCATCTGATACCCTCTGTTTCCCTTTATCACCTTGGGTCGCATAAGGTTTTCCTCTAAACTGACCCTTATCTTTGTTTTCACTTAGCTGTTTGTAGTGAGCAGATCGAGCTCGACTATCTTCATCATAGATTCTACTCTTATCCACCAGTTCTGTATACCTGCGAATCTGTTGGCATCCAATCCCTTGCTTAATCTTTGGTCTCAGCCCATTCTCAAATTTGAGACACTTAGAAAGCTCAGCATCTGCATGGTTGTAATGGGGACAAAACTTCATAAGCCTCTCAAATTTGGCAGCACACTCCGCCACAGTCATATTTCCTTGTTTCAATTCAATGAATTCCACTTCCATCTTACCACGAGCATCTTCAGGAAAATACTTGCCCAGAAATTCTTGCTTGAACACATTCCAAGTCACCATAGTGCCAACATCTTCCAGCCTCTGACTGGTGTTATCCCACCAGTCCTCGGCCTTTTCTTCCAGCATATGCGTTCTGAACTGCACTTGCTGCGCATCAGAGCACCCCATCACTCTAAAAATATTCTCAATCGCCTTGAGCCACTTTTTTTCGCTCGCCGGGTCATGAGTTCCTTCAAACTTCGGTGGGTTGTTCCTCCGAAACTTCTCCAACGCACGAAACTCATCAGGAGCATGGTTCCGAGCAAGAGCTGCAATAGCATCAGCAAGAGCGCGCGTGTTGTTCCCAGCCATTCTGTACAACACTCACCACGTCAGCAAGAAACAAATAATCGTTAACAAGTAACGAATGACAACAGACTGACCACACAAAACTTGGCCAGACAGACCAACCTGCTCTGATACCACTAATGTAACACCCTTCTACCCCACATACAATTTACGAAAAATTTTCATTTTTATCAGAGTAAAAACAACATAAAAGGGCGTCACACATAATCAAAGACATCATGTAATTCTCATTGTCTTGTGCCGTAACACGGGTTACTCGTTCAACAATATCACAAATAACAACTTCGCAGCGGAAATCAACTTTTATTTTTAATTCCATAAAATGCTTTATAATAAATATGTCCAAATCAAACACCGTCATCAATATTATAAAAATTCAATCATAAAATAAAAGAAATGAGGTTCACAACAATCTTCCCAACCCGATGTTACATGACACAGAGCAGGACACCTCTAACTAACAGAAATAACGAAATGCTCCAAATCTACTTCCTTCGTCACCTCGTAGCTATTCTTGGTTATCTGCAAATTACCCACATAAGAGGCAACATTTCCAAGCAGGCAGGGTGAGAAAACAAAATTCATTATAGTAATACAAGTACATGGAAAATAAATAATTAAGCAACGACAACATCAGAATCATCATCAACAATTATTCACAACACAATCTCAACTAATTCATAAAATGCAATGTCAAACATAATGGTATGCAAAGGATGCATGTGGTACCGATTTTTCTCCATGTGATGGCCGCTGGCCATCAACCCTCCACAAGGGAGCACAACATAGCAACACATCACTCCATTCCGCACTATGGGATTGAAGCTACCAATAGGCCGAAGCCCCAACATAAAAATTCCATGAAATGCAATGATGCTAAACTCCTCATTTCATTCAAAATATCCACATGGGCATCATTCATTTCATCTCAACAATATTCATCTTAAAATCATGTTTCATCAATTATATATCATCAACACCTCGACTCCAAGGAAACAACACGAGAAAACATCGAGAAACTTCAAGAAAACAGCAAAAAATATAAGACAACCAGCAGTCTGACACGGTCGCCCATGTCCTGTGACACGACCCGTGTCAGGAAACCTGAGACACGATTTCAAAACATAAAAAAAAAAGTAGCAAGACAGCCGTCTGACACGGCCACCCGTGTCCTGTGACACGGCCCGTGTCAGAAAGTCTGGGACCAATTTCCAAAAATCATATTTTTCATACAAGACCAGAAAGCTGACACGGCCGCCCGTGTCCTGTGACACGGCCCGTGTCAGGGTGCAACAAAACCCACTTTTCCCCAAAACGTTATTTTTCTGCATTTTTGATTCCCATTAGCCCAAAATCAGTGTTCTACACAAAATTTGATCAAAAATACTCACCAAATACACATATAGCAATACATATCAATCAAAACTATCATACTTTCACCACATTACTCATTCTACATCAACAATCATAAAAATCAACACAATACATACAATACTTAATCTATTCATCTCCAATTCCTATAAAACTATAAGAAATTATGAACTCTCCCCATACCTTAGAGTAATCTGAAGCTTTTTCCTTCTTTCTTCAAGATTCCTCTAGCAATCCTCAAGCCCTAGTCCTCCTTCTTCTCTCTTCTTCAGTGTTCTTCACAAAAGATACGATAAAGTGAGAAATTGATCGTTCTCCTTCTTTTGGCTAACAAGTCCCAACTTATGGACTTCCCATCCTATCCTTACTTAATCTCCAATAAGACCACCTTGCCCTTTCTCATTTTATTTTAAATAATAATAATAATATAAATAACACATGGTCATTTGCTTTATTAAAATTATTCAAAAATGCCCTTTTTCTCCAAAATTCTCCAAAATTATCAAAAACCTCTTAATCCCTTCTAAATAAATTAAATAAATAATTAAATAATTGATTTAGATTTTCGGGTCGTTATAGATGGACTGGCACTTGAGGGGGAGATTGTTGGGAAATAAGTGTGAGTTGTGTGGAGAAACAAGTGTGGGTTCTAAGTCTCACATTGCTTAGAAAAGTGGAGGTTGAGAACTTTATAAGTGAGAGGACCCATACACCTATCACCTTAAAGTTTTAGGTGAATATGTGGTGTCTCTCTGACTTGTTTGGGTGAGTCTTTGACCTTTAGGTAAGTGTTTGACCCAATGTGAATGCTTCCCCCTCATGATGACCCATCACCATTCAGATTGGCACAGAAATATATAATCTTAAAATTAAAATATTCTTGAATACCAACTTATTTAAAACACACCAATTTTTTTCGAATTGCATCCGTCTCATTCAACACATTTTATGTTCTTTAACACATAATATATGACTCAATGGTCTGATTCCCTCTACTCATCGATATCTTTTATTATAGTTTACCTCATCATTGTCGCTTATTATTGCGATTGTAAATTATATCGATGAATTGAAGTAAACAGACAATTAAACCATATATTATGTGTTAAGGGACATAAAATGTGCTGAATGAGACAGATGCGATTTGAAAAACATTGATTGATATAGGTTGGTTTTCAAATACATCTTAATTTTCAGAATATAAGTTTCTATGTCAATATAAATGATTGCATTTTCATTAAAAGGTAAGTGAAACAAACAATATACATAGTATATAATAAACTAAACTTCTCAACCTGCATAAGAATTTAAAGAACAAAACATTGCTAAGTCACAAGAAGCCTCTATCTTGTGACTTAGCAATGTTTTGTTCTTGTTTTAAGAACATTTGTCAACAACAACAACATACAACAAAACAACATGCAACACAATAAAAAAACATACATTATTTAAGCAACAAAACTCCAAGTGGGACTGTAAAAAACCAACATACATTGAGTCAATAACGCACCTTTTATTGAAAATAATCGTGGAACTGTAGCAAATCAAGATATATCACAAGTTCATCCAGTTTTTGATGCCATGAAGAAGAAATATAAGGTGGATGAAGTTTATACAACAACTTCATACTTCTTATATTTTTCTTCATTGCTTCAAAAACCATATGAAATTTCACCATAGTATACGCTTGCTACCACCATCATCACCATGTATCTACAAGGAAACACAACAAAAATCAAACATAACCCTAAAACATCATTAACATAATTTTTTCCACAGCATCCTAAAACCAAAACCTAAAACAATAATGTTAGAAAGAAGAGAGCAGGAGAACATACCATCTTCGCCACCGTAGGATATTAGTTAAGATTCATGAGATGAGAGGGTTGTATTGGGGTTTTCTTTAGAGAGAAACGACAGATATGAAGTAGGTCACATATAGTTTCGTTTATATATTAAAAACTATCACTTCTCGTTACGGTTGTTAACTACAACCGTAATTACAATTTATATTTTAAAATAATAGCAAACTATATAACGACGATTACATATAATAACCATAGTGATATCCCTTATTAAAAATAAATAAAAAAGAAAGGAGTGCCTATCATATCAGTTATACTTACAACCGTTATTATACTATATACAATTTTTAATTAAAAAATATAATATAAAGTTAGCGCCTGAGTTTAGAGATATCACCACGGTTTTGGTAGAACCGTGGTGACTTGGATTCATATATTTTTCATTTAAGATTACATGATGAGTTTACCACATATGTGATAAAGTTTTCATTCAAGTTCATATATTCAAGGTTATGTAATGAGTTTACCACATATGTAAATATTTTTAATAAGTATAAGACAACAAAATGCAAGTTTCATATAAAGTAAACTCCAACAAAATGCAAGTTTATATTTAAAATAACAAAATTAAAATCTTGAATATTGAAGATAACAGAGACACTCTTAACTTTTAAATATCAAATCTAAATGCCCTAGCTGACATAAAATTACTCCAACCAAATGGTGCTTCTTCCTCATCATCTGAATCGAAAATAGCTGTCCTTCTTCTTTTTCTTCTTGATCTCCTTCTTCTCCTCCTGGCTCGTATTTCTTGCAAGGTGACCGCCTGTTGGGTCTGTACAGCTTATTCGGGCTAAAAAACTGGTTGGACCTCTGAAGCCTCTACGACCTGGACAACTTCTTGGACATCTACGATCTTGCCAACTTCTTGAACATCTACAACATCTTTAACCACACGCGCAGTTTTTTGGACTTCTTGGACAACTTCTTCTTGAACATCTACAGTTTGTTGGACTTCTTGTACTGCATTGTTGAAATTAATTTTGATTAATTCTCTTCAATGATGCTGCTTGTGAGATGGTAAGAAGAGGAATAACGTATTTATAATGATTTCTATGATTCTTCATCTTCTCTTTACATTGAAATCTAATCGTTTTAGTTGAAAGTCATAATTATTTCTTTAATTCAAAAACCATTGCTGATTCTTCATCTTCCTCATTCATTTTTTATTATATTCTTATTTCTTTAAAGCATATGAATCATGTACTCTCATACTGACTTGAGTTTATAGAACGTACACAAAGAAAAAAAGAATGAAGATGTTGAGTCCTCTATCGTATTGGAAATGTGAGTCCTCTAACAACGGTTGACTTTCTTCACCGTTGTAATATAATTTAAAATTTTATTTTTTTAATAATTCACATAAGTGAGACAAGCGTATAACGACGGTTGTTTAAACTAATCGTTGTAAAATAATATACATTTTATTTTTTATTTAAAGGACTTAAGTGACACACGCTAAATGTATTCTGAAAAATGGAAAAAATAATGTTGCTGAGAATCGATGCTTGTATAATATACATTTTATTTTTTATTTAAATCACTGTTTTTATATCTAGCTACTCACTGGGCGCAAAAATTTAATTTATTACAACGTTGTATATTTCTTCCGTGGTGAACCTGGAGTTGTTGTTTACGCGTTTTGTAGTAGTGCATTTTTCATGGTATTTTGTTTTGTTAGAATTGAATATTGTAATAGTATTTGTATTCTACTAATATGAAGAGAGGAGATAATGTAGCAATTTAAAAAAAAATAAACTTAACGGCGATTCTAAACCGACGGTATTTTTAATAAAATATATATTATACAATTATGGCTATTACGACCGTCGCAATTTTTAATGAAATATATATTATACAATTATGACGGTTACAACCGTCGAATAATATATTGGAGGAAGTTTCAAAACCATCGCACAATGTTACGCAGTTTTACAAACCATCGCAAAACAGCCTCGCGATGCACGTTTCTGGGACGGAGTTGCAATCGTCATAACATGCATACTGCGTCGGTTCTAACCGTCGTAACCTGCCAAAATGAACCGTCACAATTTGCCAATTTTCTTGTGGTGAATCCTGGAAGTCATCCGTTGTGGGCTTGAACACTCAGCCCATAACGGAGACCATTGGCCAAGCGCTAGGGGCTCACTATAAAAACCTCCTCTACAGGAGGGTCAAGTATTTTATTTTTTTAACCCTTTCTTACTTACCTCTTCACCCGAATTGACTTAAGTATCAGAGTGTCTGCAGATACAACCTCCCATTCGTCGACAGTTCAAGACCGCGGACGTGTTGCTAGCCACTCACTTATTCTGATCAACTGTTCGAATCACTTGTTTATTCTTTTTTTTTGTACAGAAATACTTTTATATGGTTTTTCAGTAACTTATGAATTTTAAGTCACACTTTCACTAAGTTTATAAATTATCAATGACATTTTCAGTGTATATATTTATCAAAGAATTTACCAACTTATGAATTATGCTCAGTTTATACTTAAAGTCTTAAACTATTATTTAATTTGTTCGAAATTCCAATTTTGACACAAATATTCTCATGGCGTGCCATTTATTTCCAATATGAATTCATTTTTTGTAATAGTTGACTAAACTACAATTTTATAGAATATATATATTTGCAAAAATAAATTTAACTTTCATGTTTATATATAAATTTAACTTATGTATTTTTATTTGTTTAAAATATTTTCTCAATAGACTAGTTTATGTAAAACACATATCATTTATTATTATTTAAAAATGTCAATTAAATAATTCTTGTCTTTTAAATTTTTCATTCAACAAAGATTTTTTTTTCAAATGGCAATATAACTTATTTTACACATCAATTATTTTTATATTTTTTTATTTATTAAAAATCGTAAAGAATTAATAATCATTCTGCGTCCGACACCAATATCCGTGCGAACGCCCAGATATTCTACTAGTTCTATTTTCTAAGATCTTTACTCAATAAAATATTCTTTAGCTCTTTAAATTTAAATCTCTCTTTTTTATTTAGGGCCCTTATAATATTACCTCCTCTGTAAAAAAATATTATAAATTACTTTATAAAAAAATTATCCTAAAATAAAAATCACGTTACAATTTCAATACAACATTAATATTTTTTTCTTAATATATTATCTATTATTTATTAATCTCTATTTTTCCATTCTTTTAATTTATTTCGATAATGAATGAATGACTTCTTTGTTAATTCATATCTAATTTCTCTTTCCCTTATGAAATTAATTATCACTTATTCGTCGCCAATTAGACAAAAATGACTAATATGAAACGTTTTGGAGAGTTAAGAGATTAATATGGACCATTTTAAAGTTAAGAGACCAAAATGAACTTCGAAGTTAAGATACAAGATAAAAAAATGTATTACGCCTCTATTTTACCCAACTGTCATTTTTTAATTTGTGTGAAATGCACAAAAAAGTCTTATATTTTTTATAGAGGGAGTATTATCTTTTGTGCCCTTAAATAAATGCAAATTTTGAAATTATTTTTCATGAAAAATAATGAAATATTTTTTTATTTTTGGATAATAATTTATTTTTAAAAATAAAATTATTGGTTGATGCAAAGTTTTGAATAACTCTATAATGTACTTAATGATTAAGTAGGATTTAGTTGCAAAAAGAAAATTTATGTTGATTAAAGGATTGATAGGTATTTTGCAATTTTTTTTTAAGAAGCAATTTATATCCAGCAGGATTTGAACCTGAGACCTTGAGAGGAGCACACTCTCAAGACCCAAGCGTTTCACCACTAGGCCACACACACGTACACTAGGTATTTTGTCACATACTATTTATCCAAAATTTAAAAACCATTCTATAAAAAAAGTTTAGATTTCTCCTGATTTATAAAAATTCACTTGTTTTAATTCCTCAGGAAATCCAATCACTTCAATAAATAATGTGGCTTGGGAATATGTTTTTTTAATTTTATTTTAAAAAAAAATGTAGTTTTTATTTTTTATAAATGTCCTGTAGGTTTTTCTTTATTTCAATTATTTTTTTAATAAATAAAATTCTAAACATATAAAAGAGCCAAAAAAATGGCTATGTGGGTATTCAAATTAGGGACAATTACATACAGAGAAGAACTTTACTATGATTTCATTGAGCTCTTTTGTAAACTTTTGTGCTTATGTTATATAATGAAATTAAATGCACTTAAATTGGTATGTTTTTGGAAACTTCAATGTTGTTTATTCTCTAGAAGAGAGAAAAGGAGGAGGAAAATTCATAGGGTAGAAGATTGAAACCATTTCAATATGAGTAATTGAAGTTGTATAAGATGAGTAATTGAAATTCATTACAATAATTCAACTGAAAATGTCAATCAAATTTTGAGTATGAAAAATAAAATCAAGTTCCAACAAGTCCCTATTATACATTATTGGGTGAAAGTAAAATGACCGGTTACTAATTAAAAATCAGAACAATTTAGTTAGTATCATAAAATATTCAAATATAAAGTCATTTATAAAGTATGGACAACACAATCATAAAAGCAGCCAAAGCAATTGATCACTAACAATTTAAAGTAGACAGCATAATGATACTAAAAGAGACAAGGCTACATTACTCAAACTGAAAAGTTCAAACTTCAAACAAATTATATATTTATATTTAAAAAGACTTGCATCAAATTAATTCATTCTTCTGTGAATTCCACCTGTTCTATTGTGTGTTCGCCTCAGTCTTACGTTAAACATGTGTTCAAAGAATCTTACAAGCCTTTCTGGTTTTTCAAAGAAGAACACATTAAAGCCCAAGAGCATTCCAAATATTGCCCCACACACATATCCTGCTACTACTGCCTTCCATCCAAATCCTGATTCCTCTTTATCTTCTGATGTTGATTCTACTGCCTTCATAAGAATAATTTCTAAATGTATCAAACTGTTGACCTGTAGGTATGACTCCCTCAAGACGGTTTTGTGAAAGGTTTATGAAAAAGAGGAAATTCAAATTTGTCAAAGTTGTAGGAATCTCACCTATCAATTGGTTCCTTGAGAGATCCAATCCCTCCAAATTTCTCAAATTACTCAAAGATTGAGGAATATTACCTGTGAGTTCATTGTTTGCGAGGTTGAGACCTCTGAGAGAAATTAGTTCTCCAATGTCATGAGGTATTTCTCCGACAAACATGTTGTTTGAGAAATCAATTATTGTGAAAATAGTTGATATCCTTGTTAGCTCCATAAAAAGACCTTTCATTACGACCACCACAAAATCAATATAGTAATTTGAATTACCAATGTATTTCAAACCAGTTTGATTGTCACTAGCATTCATCATTCCTTGAAAGTTCTTGATGCATGATGTCGGCAATGGCCCACTAAATTTGTTATGAGAGATGTCAAAAATTCTCAACTTAGGAAATGGATGCTCGAAGCTAGAACATGTGATTGTAACATGAAGTTTATTTGATCGTAGTGCGTGAGGCACTTTTAGTGAGGAGAGAAAGAGAGAATAAGGAAATAAGGATTTGTATTATTTAATTGTGTGTAAATAATGATACAAGCTAGGTCTGTTTATATACAACCCTAATTGGGCTTGGGCTAACACAACTTGGATTATATTTAAATATTAAATCTAATCAAATCAAATCTAATCTAATATTTCAACACACCCCCATAATCCAAGTTGTCGAACCTACGCTAGTCGATCTGAACTATTCCTAATTTCTTTCTCAAATTCTGGAATCTGTCGATCTTCAATCCTTTGGTGAAAATATCAGCCAACTGTGCTTCACTTGAGCAGTGCCTAACTTCATGTTCACCTCGATTTACCTTTTCCCTTAAGAAGTGAAATCTGGCTTCGATATGCTTACTCCTTCCATGTAGAACTGGATTCTTCGCCAGATTTATTGCTGACTTGTTGTCGATTTGCAACACAAGTGGTTTCCTCACTTCGACCTCCATTTCATCAAGTACTGATCTGATCCAAATTGCTTGACATGCAGCATAGGATCCTGCTATATATTCAGCTTCACACGATGACAATGCCACCACAGGTTGCTTCTTCGAACACCATGAGATTGGGGCACCAAATACTTGAAAGAAATAGCCAGTTGTACTTCTTCGATCTTCCTTATCTCCACACCAATCTGCATCTGAAAAACAATTAACTATTGCTCCTTTGCCTTCAGAATCTCGTCGAAATATAATTCCAAAATCTGTTGTTCCTTTTAAGTATCTTAGAATTCTTCTTGCAGCTTTCATGTGTGACACTCTTGGTTCGCTCATGAATCTGCTCACTAATCCGACTGCGAAACCTATATCAGGTCTACTATTGCACACATATCTCAGAGATCCAACTATTTGTTTGAACAAAGTTACATCAACTTTGTCTTCCTCTCCATGCTTCTCCAACTTCAAGTTTGGTTCGACAAGTGAGGATGCAGGATTCGAATCATCCATTCTGAATCTCTTGAGTATCTTTTTGACATACTTCCTTTGATGTAGCACCATACCTTGCTTCGACATATGAAATTCCATGCCTAGGAAATAAGACAATTTTCCCAGATCTGATATTTCAAATTCCTTCTTCATCAGCTCTTTGAACTTCGACAAGTTCTTCAGGCTATTTCCAGTTACTAACAAGTCATCGACATATAAGCAGATGATTGTTATATCTTGTGCTACAACCTGAACATAGACACCATACTCAGACTTGCATTTTACAAAACCCAATTCGACTAAGTATGAGTCGATCTTCTTGTTCGATGCCCTAGGTGCCTGCTTGAGGCCATAGAGTGCTTTGTGCAACTTATATACTTTACTCTCTTCCTTCTGAATCACAAACCCAGGAGGTTGTGTGACATAGACCTCTTCGTCTAACGGACCATTCAGAAATGCAGACTTCACATCTAAGTGAAATGTCGACCAACCTTGGTTACATGCCAATGCTACCACTAGTCGAACTGTCTCCAGTCTTGCTACTGGAGCAAATACTTCAGAGTAGTCAAGTCCTTCTCTTTGAAGAAACCCTCTAGCTACTAATCTTGCTTTATGTCTAGCTATCGACCCATCAACATTGTGTTTCAACTTGAACACCCACTTTACTTCGATAGCTTTTGTATGTGATGGCAATTCGACTAACTCCCATGTGTTGTTTCTTTCGATTGCCTGTAACTCTTCGACCATAGCTAACTTCCACTGTTGAATCTTTAAAGCTTCGTTATGGTTGATTGGTTCAATACCTGCAAGTAAAGCAAAATGAACTAATTCACCATCTGGTGTGACTTCATCATCACCAGTCACTTCATAATCATGAAGTCTTGTTGGAGGAACTCTATTTTGTCGAGGTCGTTGGCTTGTTTCAGCCACATCCTCTGTATCGGGAATGTCAGCAAATGCTTCTACTTCGACTTCGACTTCATTAGTTTCATCCTCGAAATCAGAGCTCATCAATGGCTTGTTAATTGAATTACTAGAATTCCAATCCCAGGCAGAATTCTCATCAATCACAATATCTCGACTTAACACAATCTTCTCATTAATTGGATTGAATAGCATGTATGCACCAGTCTTATGATATCCTACCAGAATCATAGGTTCACTCTTGTCATCAAGCTTCCTTCTTCTTGCATCAGGAACATGCTTGTAACACATTGAGCCAAACACCTCAGATGACTCACTGATGGTCGTTTGCCACTCCATACTTCTTCAGGAACCTTGTTCTTCAATTGCTTAGTAGGGCACCTGTTCAGAATATAAACAGCAGTCGAAACAGCTTCACCCCATAAAGATTTTGGTAAATTCTTCTACTTAAGCATACATCTCGCCATATCTGAAATTCTGGTACCAGACGTGTGATGTTAAGGTGCGATGTCACAACAACACACTCTGCAATAATGGACAGAATAAGCAACAGGAAAACACAAGGAATTGTTCACCCAGTTCGGTCTAACTACCTACGTCTGGGGGCTACCAAGCCAGGGATGAAATTCACTACTTGTAGATATAATTTACAGACTCAACACACCAGTTGACAATCTCCTAAACTTATACTCTACTAGTGACTTTCTACCTAAGAAACCACTTAGATATGAGAACACTACTCAATCCCCTAAAACACTCAAAGAACAACCTCTTTGAGATCCCTTGATCTTGCTTCCTAGCTTCGATCAATCAACAACTCTCTATTGCTTCACAGCTTCTAGAGAGGACAGAAAATTCAACACCTATTCAACCTAGAATAGTGTGATTACAAGTACTCTAAACAAACCCTAGACTCTAAGCCTCCAGCTCTTGAACTTCAATCTGTTTTCTGTACCTTCTTCCTTGGTCTTGTGCGCTTTATATAGCTCCTTGAATTTGGATTGGATTTGTCACAATATTTGATCAGATTTGTTAATTAAAAACTGAATCTTTTAAAACAGATTTTATCCCCAAAATCTTTTTAAATCTTCCACCTTTTAATTCTCCAACAAACCTGTAATCAAATCTCCCATGTAACAGAAAATATCTAGCCCAAGATATTCTCATCCAACGAGTCAACACTCTCCACAATTCCAGCTAATACGCGACCCTAATAACAACAAGCCCATGCTGTCATTAGCTTCAGTTCTGTAGGTCTGATGTTACAACATCACCTATGTGACATCAGACATTCACTTCAGCAACTAGCAACCTTAACACAGCCCAGTGTTAAGTGCAATGTTATGACATCAAGCCCATGACATCAAACATAGTTAACCTTCACAACTTAGTACAGCCCAGTACTAAGACTCAATGCTGCAACATCAACACCATGACATCAGCATTGAACACCTTGTTGTTTTACCAAAATTCCAGCCAATCCAGGAACTTACAATCTCCCCCTTTGGCTAATTTTGGCTAAACCAATCTCTGCATCTTCAGAGACTTCAGCAGCGGAATATCTTCAATATTTTGAAACATTAACTTGCAGCAGTTTGACAATCTTCATATAGTCTTCATTACTTGATCTGCTGCAGCACCATCTTCATTATTGACAATAGCCAATTGGTGCTCCCCCTCAAAAACTTGAACCAGCATCACAGCTGTTCAGTAGCTCACAATGTGCAACACATCTCCCCCTTGATGTCTGCTTTGCTGCACTCTGCACTCTTCAATGCTATGAATACTTCACTACCAGCTCCACAACTATGCTGTCTATACTCCCCCTCCATAGCTGCATCATTACTTTTCAACTAAACACCTTTTATTTTTATTCTTTTAGCAGCAACTACTCTTCTCCTCATGGCAATTTTTAACTCTCCCCCTTTTTAGCCATAATTAGACAATTATCCCAATAAAGTTAGTCCTAAACTAGCCCTCATTGTTAGCCTCACAGTCAGCAAATAGGCAAAACAAATCATAGAACAAAAATAGGTGCAAAAAAAACAGCACAATATTCAAATTACACAGGCAAGCACATTAAGTGCAAAACAACAAAACAAGAAAACTAAATTACTAACTACCAAAAACAACAAGGTAGTAAGCTAGTCTTCATCAGAGCTGAGCTCCTCACTTTCTCCTTTATCACCAGGTCCTTCATCATCCTTGCTAGTGTTGACGGCTCCACCTTCCTTTGCTGCCATGACAAGTCTTTCAAATTTTTGTTTCCTTTCAGTACTAACTTTGATGACTTCATCCAACTCCTTGCAAGCCTCTTCCAGTTCTGAAATTAACCCTATCTTGGCTGGCTGCTGTTGTGATGTTGAAGCAGATGTCTTGACATTGTCAGAAACATGTTTCACTTCAAACAATTTGGAATGGACTGACAAGGAAGGCTTCCTTGTGCAAGCTATATCCCAATGCTGTAGAATTCCAGGCTGTTGAGATAAGATAATCCCACAAATGAGAGAGGGAAAAGCAATTGGTATCTTCATAGTAGCAGCATGCTTAATAGTGTAATCAAAGATGTAGGAGCCATAGTCAATTCTTTGCTTTGTCCCTACAGCATAGATTATCTTCCCCAATTCAACCGAAATTGTGGTCTTGTGCCCCGTAGGAACCCAGTTGACAGCACCAATTCTGTGCAGAATGGCATATTTGACACTCAACAACCTGGTTTGCAGCTTTCCATCTTCTGGCCAAACTTTTACCTGACCACCAGTGATTTCTTTACATATCACTTTGTTGGAGACTTCCAATTCTTCACATTCTTCCTCACTTCTTCCTAAGTAGCCATTGATCACTTTAGGAGAGAACCATACACATTTGCCTCTGATGGTAACTCTTCTGAAGGCTCGACTCTTGCTGTTGTTTATAGATTCAGAGATATTACCTATGAATTCTCTGACCAGCCCATCATAATAATTGGTCAACCCCGTCACAGTCCTTCGCAAACCAGCACACTCAATGAGGTCAATAATTTCAGTGTCTTCTGCAACTACCTCTCTTTCCAGTGCAATCTTTCTTTGAGGCACATAATTCCACATGGCTCCATAGTGATTCTGCACTTGATTATCAGTTGGGTCGATGTCTTGAGCATCGCTCTCAGACTCAGACTCTTTACTGATTCTCCTCTTTTTGCCCTCCTTGTCAACTTTGCTCCACGATTTTGAAGAATCTTTACTTGAGGCCCTTTTCTTGTCCTTCCTTCTTCCAATTTTCTCATCACCAGATGAGTCCTCAATCTCAATGACCTCGACCTGATCCTTCTCTTTACCCTTGTGACTAGCTTCCCTAGGGGATGATGTTCTGACATTACCATTGACATCAGGATCTTTACCCTCATCCTTTTGAAGATCTTTGTCCTCTTGAGTGGCGACCTTCTCAGCAGCCATTTGCCTTAGAGGGACAGAAATCCCTTTTACGCGTATCCCCTTCTCCAGGATTTTGGTGGTAAGCTGTTCCAACTCCAAGTCTACATTAAACTTCTCTTCAACAGCTTGGGATGATGATGTCCTGCCTTCAGTTTTATTCGTAGGGGAGGGTTTAGGGTTATCTGACTCGGAAGGAGCACCAGAACCGTGTTCATCATTGCCTAGGTCGTTTTCGGAGGAAACCCTAGTTCGTGCCGGTTCAGAGTTCTTGGAAGACATCATTCCTTTGAAACAGACTAGGTTTAGAACAAAACTCTCTATGTTGTTGAGATTTAGGAAGATGAGGCGTTGTGATGAGATGGTTTTGGAAGGTCTTGATGTGATATTACTATGGTAAGGCCCCTAATTTTGGTTCCAATTACTAAAGTTTTCCCTCCACGAAACCTTTCCTTTTAAAAATTTAAAATGATTCACCCTAGAGCTCATTAGCTCAGTTTGACCTTTCAATATCCCTTCATACTTGATGTCACAACCTAATGTTAAAGCATCAGTCTTGTCATCCACAGTGGGGCTAACCCTTATGGGTATCCAAGAATAACATTGTTTCTGGTTCTGACTCCTTTCATGACCACTTCATCCTTCTCACTTGTCACCAGACACTCATCCTTTGAGTAGCAGACTTTGTACCCTTCATCACATAGCTGACTTATGCTGATCAGATTAGCATCCAACCCTTGGACAAGCATCACACTATCAAGCGTGAGTCCATCAAGATTTTTAACTCTTCCAACTCCCTCTACAACTCCTTCTTCTCCATTACCAAAGACAACCTTGTTAGCATGCCCAGACATGATCTCCACCAAATACTCCTTGGATCCAGTCATGTGCTTTGAACATCCACTGTCAAAGTACCAAGTTCCTTCTTCTGCTTCTTTGTCAGACATCTGAGCCAATAAGCACTTCCCCTTCTCCTTAGGTACCCATTGTTTAACAACTTTGGGCTTGTGCTTTCTCCCTCTATTTTGAGGCTGAGGGTATCCATGCAGCTTGTAACAAGAGTACTGCATGTGTCCATACCTTCCACAATAGAAACATCTGATTCTATCATCTCTGAAGTGGTTAAACCTTCTCCCACCTTGATGATAAAGCTGTGGCTGCCACTCATAATGTTGTCTTCTCCTTCCAGAGTTAGCTTGTCTTCTATCGTGCTGATGTCTTTTACCATAGGTAGACTGTCTCCTGAACTGACGATGCTTTCTTCTAGGCTGTCTCCCATGGTGATGAGGCTTCCTCCTCCTATAATTGTAAGGTACAGCATTGTTGAAACCAGATCCATACCAGTTTTCCTGATGTTGAGACATCTGCTCTGACATGTTCTGTGTGTACCTTGCAGCCTTCATGCTCCTATGATATTGGGGAGGCATATACTGTCAAGCACCTTGAGGCTGCTTTCTCTTCTGATTATGACCAGTCTTCTTCTCAATCTTCTTAGGTTGTGAAACATCAGCTTCCTTGGGAGTAAGATTCTGCCTCTTTGGATGATGTTGAGGCACAGTTTGTGACTCTTCCTTCTTTAGACCTGAAGTACTTGCTTCTGAGGTACCTTTGTCTTCGGCCACATATCCGATCCCAGCTTTGTCTCCAGCAACTTTTTCTGACTGGAGTATCTTGTCAAGAGTGGCTGTACCAGTGTTCAACATTCTAACAGTTTTAGTCATATGCTCAAGATGAGCTTTGACACATAGGACTTCTTTCTCCAATTCAGCTTTATCATCCTCCAGCTGAGCTATCTGTTGCTTGTGGCACTTGTTTTCTTAACAGACTTCAGCACTCTTAAAACACAGCTCTCTGTAGGTTGAAGCTAGCTCATCATAAGTGACTTCTCCATCACTATCATCATCAGATTCAACAATTCCTGTCAAAGCTGTAACATGCTTTGCTGACTCACTTTCATCTTCGCTATCAGTGTCAGACCAGGAAATTGTCAAGCCTTTATTCTGCTTCTTCAAGAATGTGGGACACTCTTTCTTGACATGTGCATACCCTTCACATTCAAAGCACTGAACTCCTTTATCTTGTGCAATCTTCTCTTCATCTTTCTCTTTTGACTTGCTGATGTCAGAAGAGATGTTCTTGACACTAGGTCTATAGTTCATCTTCTTGAACACTTTATTGAACTGTCTTCCTAACATAACTATAGCCTGAGGCAGATCCTCCTGGGACTCATCATCTTTAGCTGCTGTAGGAGTGGAGACTAAAGCTATACTCTTAGGCTTCTTTTCTGGTTCTTCCTCATTCAGTCCAAGTTCAAATGTTTGAAGAGATCCAATAAGCTCATCAACTCTCATCTTGCTGATGTCTTGAGATTCTTCAATGGCTGTTACCTTCATCTTATACTTCTTAGGGAGGGACCTAAGAATCTTTCTCACCAGCTTCTCTTCTGTCATCTTCTCACCAAGAGCACTGGATGCATTTGACAGCTCAAGAACACTCATGTGGAAGTCATGAATAGTCTCATCTTCCTTCATCTTCAAGCTTTCAAACTTAGATGTTAGAAGTTGAAGTCTAAACATCTTAACTCTAGATGTGCCTTCATGAGTAGCCTTCAAAATATCCCAAGCAGCCTTAGCAGTTTCACATGAGTTGATCATCCTGAATATGTTCTTGTCAACCCCATTGAAGATAGCATTTAGGGATTTTGAATTCCCAAGGGCAAGCTCATCTTCTTCCTTGGTCCATTCTTCTTCAGGCTTAGGCTTTGAGGTGCCTTCTTTATCCTTGCCAGCCTCATCTTTCTCACATACCTCTGGAGTTTTCCACTCTTTAATGACAGCCTTCCAAGCTCTGCTGTCTAATGACTTTAAAAAAGTAGTCATTCTAGGCTTCCAATACTCATAGTTTGAGCCATCCAAGATAGGGGGTCTGTTGACGAATCCTCCAACCTCTTTGTCCATCTTTCACCAGAAAGTAACTTCCCTAGATCTCACCCAGAGACAGACAGGATGCCTGCTTTAATACCAATTGAAATTCTGGTACCAGACGTGTGATGTTAAGGTGCGATGTCACAACAACACACTCTGCAATAATGGACAGAATAAGCAACAGGAAAACACAAGGAATTGTTCACCCAGTTCGGTCTAACTACCTACGTCTGGGGGCTACCAAGCCAGGGATGAAATTCACTACTTGTAGATATAATTTACAGACTCAACACACCAGTTGACAATCTCCTAAACTTATACTCTACTAGTGACTTTCTACCTAAGAAACCACATAGATATGAGAACACTACTCAATCCCCTAAAACACTCAAAGAACAACCTCTTTGAGATCCCTTGATCTTGCTTCCTAGCTTCGATCAATCAACAACTCTCTAGTGCTTCACAGCCTCTAGAGAGGACAGAAAATTCAACACCTATTCAACCTAGAATAGTGTGATTACAAGTACTCTAAACAAACCCTAGACTCTAAGCCTCCAGCTCTTGATCTTCAATCTGTTTTCTGTACCTTCTTCCTTGGTCTTATGCGCTTTATATAGCTCCTTGAATTTGGATTGGATTTGTCACAATATTTGATCAGATTTGTTAATTAAAAACTGAATCTTTTAAAACAGATTTTATCCCCAAAATCTTTTTATCTTCCACCTTTTAATTCTCCAACAAACCTGCAATCAAATCTCCCATGTAACAGAAAATATCTAGCCCAAGATATTCTCATCCAACGAGTCAACACTCTCCACAATTCCAGCTAATACGCGACCCTAATAACAACAAGCCCATGCTGTCATTAGCTTCAGTTCTGCAGGTCTGATGTTACAACATCACCTATGTGACATCAGACATTCACTTCAGCAACTAGCAACCTTAACACAGCCCAGTGTTAAGTGCAATGTTATGACATCAAGCCCATGACATCAAACATAGTTAACCTTCACAACTTAGTACAGCCCAGTACTAAGACTCAATGCTGCAACATCAACACCATGACATCAGCATTGAACACCTTGTTGTTTTACCAAAATTCCAGCCAATCCAGGAACTTACAATATCCAATATGGTTCTGTTTCTTCTTTCTGCAATTCCATTATGTTGAGGAGTATAAGGAGCAGTTACCTCATGATCAACACCATTTTCTGCACAGAATTTTTCAAACAACTTCGAAGTGTATTCGCCACCTCCATCTGTTCGCAGAACCTTGATCCTCTTCTCACTCTGGTTTTCGACAAGCATCTTGAATCTCTTAAAGATTTCAAATACTTCATCCTTTCTCTTGATCACATAGATCCACATCTTTTGACTAAACTCATCGACAAACGAAACAAAATATCTGTTTCCACCAATGGTATGTTCTTCGAACGGACCACATACATCTGAATGTACAACTTCGAGTATGCAGGATGATCTCATTGGCATAGTCGAAACGAAAGAATTTATGGATTGCTTTCCGACTAGACATCCTTCACAGAGTTTGTCAGGCATCTCAAGACTTGGAATACCCGATACCATATCTTGAGTAATCAGCTGGTTGAGTGAACGAAAGTTCAAATGTCCAAACCTCAAATGCCACAACCAACTATCCTTGTGGTCGACAACAGTTTTTAGACATTGTACTTCAGTCGAACTGATCATGGTCTAAAACGTCCTGTTCTTCGACAACGGAGATGTCAAGACCAAATTGTTCTGGGTGTCGAATGTAATGCCCAGATATTAATTATTTATTTAATTGAATATTTAATTAATTATTTGTGAATTATTCGGTTGATTTTGTGTTGCGGTGAATTAAGTCGTTAAGTCGGTATTTTAAGTTGGTAAGTCGTAGAATTAATATTAGAAATAATATTATAGTTGTAGAAGAATGTTTAATTAAGTGGGCTTGGAATCGTGTAGAAAGTAGTAAATTAAGGGGGTGTAAGACTTAGGCCCATTAGATATTATATTAGAAAAATTGTATTTTAATATAATAGAAAGGAATAGTTAGGTCTTGGTATCAGTTAGAGAAGAAGAGGAAGAACGTGAGAGAAGAGACCGAGAGAAAACTGCTACCGGTACCAAAGTCCCCGGAACCCGATCGCAACTTCGAGCTGCCTTCAATCTAAGGTAAGGGTGGGGTTCGAATTTTATAACCTGATACATGATAATTGGTACGTGGGATTGGGTTATATAATTTCTCTACTGTGGTGTTGATTTTGTGTTGTTAGGATTCGGTGGAATCATTGTTGTCTGTGATTGTGTTGATTTTATTGTGGAATTTATTCTGGTATTATGTGTTGGGGAATATTTTTCTGGAATTACTAAATTTTGGGTATCTAGAAATTGATTTTTAGTAATAGTTTAGAGACCCATTTAAGATTCGGATTGAAATCGAAAGTCGTAGAATTCGCGTTTGATGGTTCCAAATCACTACTATATGTTTGGTATGAATGAGTATGTATTTGTTTCGAAGGAAAATAATTGAATCGGTCGGATTTTCAGGCGAAATTGTTCAAACCCGTAGCAGAATTATGCAGAAAATTCTGGTTTCGGAAAAACTTCAAAAATTCATAACTGTTGAACCGTAAGTCGGTTTTGACCCCCGTTCGAAGCGTTGGAAAGCTAACGAAATATTCTTTCTATTAAAAATAGTCTTGCTCCCAGTAGATGATTTTGCTTATTTGTATGATTTCACATGTTTGGTTGAATTTGATGCAAAAAAATTACAACAATTGATATGTTGAGATTTTGAGATTTGGATCCAAAACTTTTGTGTTGGAAATCATGTTTTAAGGTTCCTAATTGTTGATACATGATAGATATGGGTTGCTATGTATTTAATTTGTATTATAGTGATGTTTAGATGAGATTTTGAGGAAAATTGAGTGAAACCCGTAGCAGTTTTTATGAGAAAAATTATGTTTCGGAAAAACTTCAAAAATTCATATCTTTTGATCCGTAAGTCGGTTTTGACCCCCGTTCGAAGCGTTGGAAAGCTAACGAGATGTTCTTTCCAGGAAAAATGGTTTTGAGGTCTGTATTTGGTCCAATTATAGCAGAAAAATAATATAGTCTTTAATTATAAGTAGCAGTATTAGTTTTGACAGAAAAATTGGAAATGTAATAGTAGCAGTTTTGACAGAAACAGAATGATACAAATTTTCATGACAGGTGATTTTAAACTATAGCAGGGTATTGTATCAAAAACCAGAAAAAGTCACAGAATTTTATATTAAACTAGTATTAGCAGCAGCAGAAGTGAAAATAAGGCAGTTTTGGTCGATTTAGCCGATTTAAGCGGAAAAATTAGTTATCCGGAATTTAATGAAAATTGGCGGGATAACTAATATAAAATAGTAGGTATTCTTGGTTGGTTTGTTTTGTGGTAATTATGTCGATTAAGTTGATTTGCAGGTACAGTTGAATAGGTTGAATTGTCCCGGTTTATGGGCACTGTTAAGTTGTAGGTCTTATGACCAATGTTCATGTTGATGTTGAATACGTTGTTGATGTGGTAATGTTGATGATGTGATGTTGAATATGTTGTTGATTAAGTTGTAGGTCGAACGACCAATGTTGGATTAAGTTGATGCAAGTGGTGCATGTCTAAGGTGTTGTTCTCGTTGTTGTTATTGCGTTGTTGTTGTTGTGCCGTTGTGGTTATTGTTGCATGCACACATTTGCATTGATTAAGTTGGCCTTGATGGCACCTGTTTAAGTTGGCCTTGATGGCATCTGATTAAGTTGAAAATGCCTCGATAACCTAGCATATGTTTAAGTTGGGAGTTTTACTCCGATGGTACCACATGCATGTGCATAGTTGAGTCGCATTTGAGTTGCATGTTGAAGTTGTTAATATGATTACGTTGTTGTCGATTGTTGGTGTTGTTGATATAAGTTGTTATTGTTGTTATAAATTGTTATTGCAGTAAGTTGTCGCTTGATACAGGTTGTTGTTATGAGTTGTTGTTTGCTATAAGTTGTGGTTGCTCTTAAGTTGTTTACTAATAGTTGTTGTATGACTGTTGTATGAAGCGGTGAAATGTGTATGATTTTAATCTAATATATTAATTACCATGCCTTTGATTATATTTTTCGATATCTCACCCCTTCTGTAATGATGTTGCCTATTATGAGTAACTGAGCAGGTACTCAAGAATAGCTGTGAAGGTTTGAAGTCTTAGTCGCTGTTAGTTCAAGTTAGTGTCATGCTCTGATACGTAGCACTCGGGGGGGGGGGGGGGGGGGGGAGTTTTGTTTATGTTGTTGTTCCTAATTGTTGTTACTACAATAATTCTTGAATAATTATAAATTGAAGTTTTGATCTATTTGAATAAAGTGAATATGATTTATAAGTTGTGAAGGCCGAATGCTATGTATCTATTTTAAAAAGAAATACAGATTTATGTTATTGGTTTTGTTGTTCAAGTTGATAATGTGACATCTCATTTGTTTTATGTTGAAAATTTTGCACTCTGATTTTTAATAAATGTTGGGTAGAAAATGGGGTGTTACATTAGTGGTATCAGAGCAGGTCGGTCTGTCCGGCCAAGTTGTCTAATATTGTTTATCCCTTAGTACGCGACAAGTGTGTGGAACACTGTCAGTACTTGTTTGTTTTCCTAATTGATGGTATGCAGGAGTTGGTTTGAAACTAGTGGGGGAGAAGTTTACTTCTCAGAGATGTTTGTAGTATGTGAAGTTGAATCAAGGTGATATTGAGTGCAAGAGTGCAAATGTCGTTAGAAGTGTGTTGCGAATCAACGAAAGTATGGACTCATGATTTTATCTGTCGGTCCAGTTGAGACATTTGAAGGAGGACGAGTCAGTATGATTGATGTTTGCTTCTCGGAGAAGAGAGGGCAATGTGACGAATAGTGATATGCAAGTGGAGTATATCTGGAGCGAAGTTGGATGATTTTCAGAGTTGGGTGAAAACTAAGGGTAGTTGGAAGAGTTTGGAAGCAAGAGAAAGAGGTAGAACTCATGTTCACCAATTTCGGATTTTATTTTCGTATTTATGGAACAACCTTCAGTATAAGAGACATAACATTCTACTCGTAACTCCGATGAAAGCGATTCTGGACCTTTCGGAAAGTTTACGAAATTCCCTATAGTTTGCATATAAATTTTGTCTTCGGTATGTTTTTGAGGAGAGAGAAAGACGCATTTGAATAGTTGGGTCTGATGCTGATTTTGTTTGGTGGAAGTTGTATACGGGATTTCTTGACCAGTCCCATTGCAAGGACTATAACTTTTTACTCGTATTTCAGATTTGAGCGATTCTTGAATTTCTGGAATCTACACGAAATTCCCTTCATTTTGGAATATAATTTTGTGTCTGGGAGGTCTGTATTCAAGAAGATAATCGTGTTTGAAGTTGGACAATTCTTGTTGGAAATAGTAAGATGAAGTCAAGTATGAAATGTTTAGTAATAAGAAGAAGAATATCGGAGAAGCACATGGAAGTGCGGCGTATGATAGTTGAGAATGATTAAAGTATAGAAATCTTTGAGGAATGTTAAATAGTAAAGTGAATTGGGTGTTGTTGGCGAGATGTGTCGACATGAGTCGGAAATTTTTGGAAGTTATATCACCAACCAGATGACGAGATGCTATTGTTGAGATTATGATTGGAATGAGAATCAAGTGTGAAACTATACGGATCATCGAAGTCGTGAGATTAAAAGGAAAGATGAAGGATTCATTAGGGTTGTCAAAAGTTTTGGACTTGGATAAATGTTTCGATTGAAGTAGGCCGATTTGGATTATACTTGATGTATCAGAAGGATATTCGATAATTAGGTTGTGCAACAAGTGTGTATAAGGATATATGTGTTGGATTTTGTGCGTTCTTGGAAATAAGGAAATTACGAAAAACGATTGTGAGCCTTAGAGAAATGGTGGAGCAGTATGCTTAGATAACTTTGAGCACGAGGAAGAAGACGCTATTTTAGTTGGATAATGATGATTTATGCCACCATTATGGTTGCCGGCTGTCTATTGACAAATTGAGGAACTGATCACCCTTAATCTCTTGTTGATAGTCGACGAAATCATGTTGGATGGAGTAGGCGTGTCTTGCCAACTAGAATAGTATGCACAGTGAATTATTTGGGGGTTGAGCCAAGTTCTTATGAATTGTTTGAGTTGTCGATGTGGATTCCTATATAGGGAAATGAGGCGGACCTGAGGATGTTGGTATGAGGTTGCGAGTTGATCAGTGAGTAGTTTGGAAACTCACTGTTGTGTTCTGGATAACTTGGGTTTTGGTTTGTGGGGGATCGAGAATTCGATTGACATGAGACTTGAAGAATTGTAGAGATAAGCCAAGTAGGAAGCAAATGGTAATGTCAGACTATGATTTGACCAAGGATGTCGGATCGAGAAGGGTAGTGGCTGGTATGTCTTAAAGTGCATATATGGAAATATGAATGGTATTTTCCATACTTGTTTGGATAAGTTAGAACTGGTGTTCGTTGTGGATATTCTGATGTTTCATAAAATTAGAAGAAGAACGCGTAGAGTATTTGAGAGTTGAGATACAAGTATTGAAACAAGTGAAGCTATATGTTGAGTTAGCAAGGTGTGAATTATGATTTGTAAAGATGAAGTTAAGTGGTTGTGTTAATATGGATGAGGGATTTTGGAAAATTGTGCCAGTATGAGTAGGACTTGATGAATTAGTTGTTTGATTAGTTTGGTTAATATGCCATGATAAGTGTATGTTTTGAGGCTAAATCTATGACTATTGGGTGTTAAGCTCTGTTTGGAAGACGGTTTTTCTTGTTGAGATTAACTGGACACATGTATCCTTATGTTGTGGTAATGTTGTTAAGCATTGAGATCAATTTTGATAATGTGTTAATACAAGATGGTGAAGTTGTAACTTATGTTGACGATAATTGGGAATTCTTGAAAGTATTTATCCTATTCAAGATTTGGAATTGGCTGCAGTTGTAGTTGTGTTGGATATACGGAGGTATTATTTATGGGTCTAAGTTCGAAGTGGTCAGTCATCGGAGTGTAGAATGCCTGTTTGGTTTGAATTTCTGATGAGTTAAGTCGGAATTCTTTTTCTTACGACTGCTTTGCTAGTAGGAAATGGATGTGAACTTGGTAGATTTGATGGTTGCAATTAATCAGAGTGCGCAGCGAAAGCGCGGTGTAGCGCAGTTGGTTTTTATGTGGGTAACCACGATGTCGGTAGTTGATTATGTTGATGTTGTGCCTTGGGCTTTGTGCTCTTATCCTTGTTGTTGACTCGTTACCTAAGGTGAAGGGTCGAGTGCGAGTAGCTAATTCCTATGATGAGAATTAGGGGAGTGTTGCCTTCAGCGATGGTAACGTTTGTGTTGTGTTCTAGTTGTAGTGAACTGGTGTGTTCTTAACTTGGATATTCTTTGTGTCTTGAGATAGTTGTTGGGTGCGTTGCGTGAGCCTTGTTTCGTGTTGTTGTTGTCGTTGATGTGATGTATTGTGGTTTGGCGTTAGATGTGGAGTTGCCTTTAGAGCAGGGGAGTTGATATGTTAGCTGAGGTAACGTAATTGGAGTGTGGTGCATCGAGTAAATTTTCGAGGACGAAAATATTCTAAGTGAGGGAGAGTTGTAACGCCCAGATATTAATTATTTATTTAATTGAATATTTAATTAATTATTTGTGAATTATTTGGTTGATTTTGTGTTGCGGTGAATTAAGTCGTTAAGTCGGTATTGAAATTCTGGTACCAGACGTGTGATGTTAAGGTGCGATGTCAGAATAACACACTCTGCAATGGACAGCAATAACAGAACAAAATAACACAAGGAATTGTTCACCCAGTTCGGTTACAACCAACCTACGTCTGGGGGCTACCAAGCCAGGGATGAAATTCACTACTTGTAGATATAATTTACAGACTCAACAACCCGTTGACAATCTCCTAAACTTATACTCTACTAGTGACTTTCTACCTAAGAAACGACTTAGATATGAGAACACTACTCAATCCCTAAAACACTCAAAGAACAACCTCTTTGAGAATCCTTGATCTTGCTTCCTAGCTTCGATCAACCAACAACTCTCTATTGCTTCACAGCTTCTAGAGAGGACAGAAACACAACACCTATTCAAACCCTAGAATAGTGTAAATACAAACACTCTAAACAAACTCTAGACACTAAGCCTCCTGCTCTTGATCTTCTGAATGTTTTCTGTCGCTTTTTCCCTTTGGTCTTGTGCGCTTTATATAGCTCCTGAATTGGGCTTGGACTTGTCACAATATTTGATCAGATTTGTTAATTAAAACTGAATCTTCAAAACAGATTTTATCCCCAAAATCTTTTTAGATCTTCAACCTTTTAATTCTCCAACAAACCTGCAATCAAATCTCCCATGTAACAGAAAATATCTAACCCAAGATATTCTCATCTAATGAGTCAACCACTCTCCACAATTCCAGCTAATACGCGTACCCTAACAACATATTCTGCTGTTGTTAATTCTGCAGATCTAATGTCACAACATCAGACATGTGACATCAGACATCCAACTTCAGCAATTGACTTACTTAACACAGCCCAGTGTTAAGCACAATGTTAAGAACAATGTTATGACATCAAGCCCATGACATCAAACATTGAACACCTTCACAACTTAGTACAGCCCAGTACTAAGACTCAATGCTGCAACATCAACACCATGACATCAACATTAAACACCTTGTTGTTTTACCAAAATTCCAGCCAATCCAGGAACTTACAATCTCCCCCTTTCGCTAATTTTGGCTAAAACACCCTCTGAACCCTCAGAGTCTTCAGCAGCGGAATATCTTCAATATTTTGAAACACTTCATCAGCAGCAGTTTGACACTCTTCAGTCTTCATCACTTGATCTGCTGCTGCACCATCTTCATTATTGACAACAGCCAATTGGTGCTCCCCCTCACAAACATGAACCAGCATCACAGTTGTTCAGTAGCTCACAATGTGCAGCACTTCTCCCCCTTGAAGTCTGCTTGGCTGCACTCTTTAAATGCTATGAAATTATCTTCACTAGCAGCTCAGTCTACACTGTCTACACTCCCCCTTAAAAATTGCATCAGCACTTTTCAACTAAACACCTTATTCTTTTAGCAGCATCAATCTCTTCTCTTTATGGCACTTATTAACTCTCCCCCTTTTTAGCCATAATTAGACAAATTATGCCAATTCATATGACCTACACTTCATCACATGCGACACAATCATCCACAAGATCTGAAGCACACACACAATGCCTTCCACTGAACTCTAAGTCAACTCCTCACACTTAGACTAACACACACCAAGACAAGTGTACAATCTATTCAAGGCCATGATTCAATTTTGTCTTCAGACATCCTGATCAACTTCAGTCTTCTCTACATTCTCCATCCAAGGCAAACCTTCTACTTCATCATTCTCCCGTATGACTATGCAGATGCTCCTTAGATATAATGTAAGCACTAAGCTTCAGATCCAGAACAAAGACATCCTTCACCAAGGGTACTCTTGACACTCTTGACACCACACACCCTGGTATTACATATGCTCCACCACTGGATTCACTATCAGCAAAGTAATCCAATCTCAACACTGTGTCACAAACTCCACAAATTCTCAGCTTACTTAAAAGCTTTACTGAGATCCAGTCTCTTCAAGAGATAATGATAAGATCATATCACAATACCTCTACCATTACATCCACCAGTAGTTATTGATACTAGTGAAGTCTTCAAAATCAGTAGTCATGCTAAACTTCACATTCTAATCCACATAACCAGAAACACTTCTTCCACATGTCCAACCTTAATCATCTTCCAGATATAACCACCAGCAAACAAGATGTTACAACATCTTTTGGGACATCAGCTTCACCATCCAAAGGACTTATTGCACAAGGAAGTCCTTCAAGAAGTTCCAAAAAAAACACAGTCAGAGTAACTTATTCAGGTTAACATACACACCTGAATACCATAAGTTCCCACACCCTCTCTGAACCATATCTTAGCAAACTCAACCATATCCAGAGTATCTATACCAAATTCTTTTTCCAGAACATACTTCCACCATTTTATGAAAAGCACAGAAGTTCTAACAACAACGGTTTCCTTCATTTGAGAGATATCCTGGACATTATCATCAGACTTATCTCTGATCTTCCTATTTCTGGAAGAGATGAACACTTTACTCCTGGATTTTGTAGTAACATCCACATAGATCTTCTGCTTATCAGTTCTCATCTTTGGAGGTGACTCAATAGCTTTCCTCTTCCTTGATTTCAGTCGTTTAGCAACCCCAGGAACCACTTTTGCATTTAGTTCATCATCACTCTTCTTTATTTTAAGGCTAGAAGTACCTCTCTTGTCCTGAGATGTTTTAACATCAGCTCTAACTTCTGCATCTTCCAACCTAAGGATTGTCAACTTGTGAAATTTTTCTTCTGAACTAAAGGAGTCATTAGTCAGGTTGTCATCTTTCTTGTCCTTGCAAGTATTCAGCTCCCAACACTTCGTAAGGTCACAGCTTTTGATCCTTCCATTAGCATTGTTGACTTCTTCATCTTGCTCACATAACTGAATGCTCAATTTGGCTTTTAACGCATCATCCAACTCACACGTTATTAACCCAGATTGACTTTTCACCATACTTTCACACTTGATGTCACCATCTGATGTTACAACATCAACTTTAACATCACTAGATAAGCTGTCCACTTGAGGTATCCACTGATAGCAATTATCTTTGGATCTTACTCCCTTCATCACTACCTCATTCTGCTCATCAGCTACCACACATTCATCTTTGGTGTAGCTTACCTTGTAACCTTCATCACAAAGTTGACTTATGCTAATTAAATTAGCATTCAACCCTTGAACAAGGAGCACACTATCAAGAGTAAGACTATCATGATCCTTCACTCTTCCAACTCCTTCTACAACTCCTTCTTCTCCATTGCCAAATACAACCTTATTAGTATGGCAAGGATTGAACTCTACCAAATGCTTCTTGGATCCAGTCATGTGCTTTGAACATCCACTGTCAAAGTACCATGCATCTTTAGAAAAATGTCCATCTGAGGTGTGAGCCAATAGACATTTGGCTTGCGGTTTAGGAGCCCACTGTTTAACAACTTTGGGCCTGTTCTCTCTCCATCTGTTTTGAGGCTGAGGGTAACCGTGCAGCTTGTAGCAAGTGTACTGCATATGTCCAAACCTTCCACAATAGAAACATCTGATTCTATCATCTCTGAAGTGGTTATACCTTCTCCCACCTTGATGATAATGCTGTGGCTGCCACCCATAATGTTGTCTTCTCCTTCCAGAGTTGGCCTGTCTACTATAGTGCTGAGGTCTTTTACCATAGGTAGACTGTCTCTTGAACTGAGGATGTTGTTTCCTGGATTGTCTCCCATGATGGTGTGGCTTCCTTCTTCCATAATGATGAGGCACAACATTGTTATACCCATACATGTTTCCTTGATGTTGAGACATCTGATGGAACATGTTCTGTTTGAACCTTACCTCCTGCATGCTCTTGTGATATTGGGGAGGCATATACTGACTAGCTCCTTTAGGCTGCATCTTCCTCTGTTGGGGACCATCCTTTTTCTCAACACTCAGAGACTGAACAACCTTCTTAGGGGTAGAATCCTGTCTCTTTTGCTGAAGCAGAGACAAGGGTTGTGACACTTCCTTCTTTGACCCTGAAGTGCTTGCTTCTGAGGTTCCCTTGTCCTCAGCCACATAACCTATCCCAGCTTTGTCTCCAGCAGCTTTTTCTGATTGTAGTATCTTGTCAAGTGTGTCTGTACCACAGCTCAGCATCCTAACAGACTTGGTCATTTGATCAAGGTGAACTCTAACCAGCACCACTTCATTTTCCAGATCAGTCTTTTCATTCTCTAGCTGAGCAATTTGTTGCTTGTGGCACTTGTTTTCTTGACAAATCTTAGCACTTTTTAAGGACAGCTCTTGATAGGTAGATGCTAACTCCTCATAAGTTACTTCTCCATCACTAGAATCATCATCAGAAACCACAGCTCCTGTTAAATCTCTCACATGCTTTGCTGACTCACCTTCACTTTCACTATCAGAGTCAGACCAGGAAACGGTCATGCCCTTCTTCTGCTTTTTCAAGAAGGTGGGACATTCTTTCTTGACATGTCCATACCTTTCACACTCAAAGCACTGAACTCCTTTATCTTGGGTAGTTTTCTCTTCATCTTTCTCTTTTGACTTGCTAATGTCAGAAGAGATGTTCTTGACACTAGGCTTGTAGTTACAGTTCATCTTCTTGAACACTTTGTTGAACTGTCTTCCCAACATAACTATGGCCTGAGGCAGATCCTCCTGGGACTCAGAACTCTTTCCCTTTTCTTCTTGATCATTTGACACCAAGGCTATGCTCTTTGGCTTCTTTTCTGGTTCTTCCTCATTCAAGCCCATCTCAAAAGTTTGAAGAGACCCAATGAGCTCATCAACTCTCATCTTGCTGATGTCTTGTGATTCTTCAATGGTCGTTACCTTCATCTTATACTTCTTAGGAAGGGACCTGAGGATCTTTCTTACAAGCTTTTCTTCTGTCATCTTCTCACCAAGAGCACTGGATGCATTTGACAGCTCAAGAACACTTATGTGGAAGTCATGAATAGTCTCATCTTCCTTCATCTTCAGGCTTTCAAATTTAGATGTTAGAAGCTGAAGTCTTGACATCTTAACTCTAGATATGCCTTCATGAGTAGCCTTCAAAATATCCCAAGCAGCCTTAGCAGTTTCACATGAGTTGATCAACCTGAATATGTTCTTGTCAACTCCATTGAAGATAGCATTTAGGGCTTTTGAATTTCCCAGGGCAAGCTCATCTTCTTCCTTGGTCCATTCTTCTTCAGGCTTTAGCTTAGAGGTGCCTTCTTTATCCTTGCCAGCATCATCTTTTTCACGCACAACTGGAGATTCCCACTCTTTAATGACAACCTTCCAAGCTCTGCTGTCTAATGACTTTAAGAAGGTAGTCATTCTAGGCTTCCAATACTCATAGTTTGAGCCATCCAATATAGGGGGTCTGTTGACAAATCCTCCAACCTCTTTGTCCATCTTTACACCAGAAAGTAACTTCCCTAGATCTCACCCAGAGACAGACAGGATGCCTGCTCTGATACCAATTGAAATTCTGGTACCAGACGTGTGATGTTAAGATGCGATGTCACAACAACACACTCTGCAATGGACAACAATAACAGAACAAAATAACACAAGGAATTGTTCACCCAGTTCGGTTACAACCAACCTACATTTGGGGGCTACCAAGCCAGGGATGAAATTCACTACTTGTAGATATAATTTACAGACTCAACAACCCGTTGACAATCTCCTAAACTTATACTCTACTAGTGACTTTCTACCTAAGAAACCACTTAGATATGAGAACACTACTCAATCCCTAAAACACTCAAAGAACAACCTCTTTGAGAATCCTTGATCTTGCTTCCTAGCTTCGATCAACCAACAACTCTCTATTGCTTCACAGCTTCTAGAGAGGACAGAAACACAACACCTATTCAAACCCAAGAATAGTGTAAATACAAACACTCTAAACAAACTCTAGACACTAAGCCTCCTGCTCTTGATCTTCCGAATGTTTTCTGTCGCTTTTTCCCTTTGGTCTTGTGCGCTTTATATAGCTCCTGAGTTGGGCTTGGACTTGTCACAATATTTGATCAGATTTGTTAATTAAAACTGAATCTTCAAAACAGATTTTATCCCCAAAATCTTTTTAAATCTTCAACCTTTTAATTCTCCAACAAACCTGCAATCAAATCTCCCATGTAACAGAAAATATCTAACCCAAGATATTCTCATCCAATGAGTCAACCACTCTCCACAATTCCAGCTAATACGCGTACCCTAACAACATATCCAGCTGTTGTTAATTTTGCAGATCTAATGTCACAACATAAGACATGTGACATCAGACATCCAACTTCAGCAATTGACTTACTTAACACAGCCCAGTGTTAAGCACAATGTTATGACATCAAGCCCATGACATCAAACATTGAACACCTTCACAACTTAGTACAGCCCAGTACTAAGACTCAATGCTGCAACATCAACACCATGACATCAACATTAAACACCTTGTTGTTTTACCAAAATTCCAGCCAATCCAGGAACTTACAGGTATTTTAAGTTGGTAAGTCGTAGAATTAATATTAAAAATAATATTATAGTTGTAGAAGAGTGTTTAATTAAGTGGGCTTGGAATCGTGTAGAAAGTAGTAAATTAAGGGGGTGTAAGACTTATGCCCATTAGATATTATATTAGAAAAATTGTATTTTAATATAATAGAAAGGAATAGTTAGGTCTTGGTATCAGTTAGAGAAGAAGAGGAAGAACGTGAGAGAAGAGACCGAGAGAAAACTGCTACCGGTACCAAAGTCCCCGGAACCCGATCGAAACTTCGAGCTGTCTTCAATCTAAGGTAAGGGTGGGGTTTGAATTTTATAACCTGGTACATGATAATTGGTACGTGGGATTGGGTTATATAATTTCTCTACTGTGGTGTTGATTTTGTGTTGTTAGGATTCGGTGGAATCATTGTTGTCTGTGATTATGTTGATTTTATTGTGGAATTTATTCTGGTATTATGTGTTGGGGAATATTTTTCTGGAATTACTAAATTTTGGGTATCTAGAAATTGATTTTTAGTAATAGTTTAGAGACCCATTTAAGATTCGGATTGAAATCGAAAGTCGTAGAATTCGCGTTTGATGGTTCCAAATCACTACTATATGTTTGGTATGAATGAGTATGTATTTGTTTCGAAGGAAAATAATTGAATCGGTCGAATTTTCAGGCGAAATTGCTCAAACCCGTAGCAGAATTATGCAGAAAATTCTGGTTTCGGAAAAACTTCAAAAATTCATAACTGTTGAACCGTAAGTCGGTTTTGACCCCCGTTCGAAGCGTTGGAAAGCTAATGAAATATTCTTTCTATTAAAAATAGTCTTGCTCCCAGTAGATGATTTTGCTTATTTGTATGATTTCACATGTTTGGTTGAATTTGATGGAAAAAAATTACAACATTTGATATGTTGAGATTTTGAGATTTGGATCCAAAACTTTTGTGTTGGAAATCATGTTTTAAGGTTCCTAATTGTTGATACATGATAGATATGGGTTGCTATGTATTTAATTTGTATTATAGTGATGTTTAGATGAGATTTTGAGGAAAATTGAGTGAAACCCGTAGCAGTTTTTATGAGAAAAATTATGTTTCGGAAAAACTTCAAAAATTCATATCTTTTGATCCGTAAGTCGGTTTTGACCCCCGTTCGAAGCGTTGGAAAGCTAACAAGATGTTCTTTCCAGGAAAAATGGTTTTGAGGTCTGTATCTGGTCCAATTATAGCAGAAAAATAATCTAGTCTTTAATTATAAGTAGCAGTATTAGTTTTGACAGAAAAATTGGAAATGTAATAGTAGCAGTTTTGACAGGAACAGAATGATACAAATTTTCATGACAGATGATTTTAAACTATAGCAGGGTATTGTATCAAAAACCAGAAAAAGTCACAGAATTTTATATTAAACTAGTATTAGCAGCAGCAGAAGTGAAAATAAGGCAGTTTTGGTCGGTTTAGCCGATTTAAGCGGAAAAATTAGTTGTCCGGAATTTAATGAAAATTGGCGGGATAACTAATATAAATTAGTAGGTATTCTTGGTTGGTTTGTCTTGTGGTAATTATGTCGATTAAGTTGATTTGCAGGTACAGTTGAATAGGTTGAATTGTCCCGGTTTATGGGCACTGTTATGTTGTAGGTCTTATGACCAATGTTCATCTTGATGTTGAATACGTTGTTGATGTGGTAATGTTGGTGATGTGATGTTGAATATGTTGTTGATTAAGTTGTAGGTCGAACGACCAATGTTGGATTAAGTTGATGCAAGTGGTGCATGTCTAAGGTGTTGTTCTCGTTGTTGTTATTGCGTTGTTGTTGTTGTGACGTTGTGGTTATTGTTGCATGCACACATTTGCATTGATTAAGTTGGCCTTGATGGCACCTGTTTAAGTTGGCCTTGATGGCATCCGATTAAGTTGAAAATGCCTTGATAACCTGGCATATGTTTAAGTTGGGAGTTTTACTCCGATGGTACCACATGCATGTGCATAGTTGAGTCGCATTTTAGTTGCATGTTGAAGTTGTTAATATGATTACGTTGTTGTCGATTGTTGGTGTTGTTGATATAAGTTGTTATTGTTGCGAGTTATTGTTGTTATAAATTGTTATTGCGGTAAGTTGTCGCTTGATACAGGTTGTTGTTATGAGTTGTTGTTTGTTATAAGTTGTGGTTGCTCTTAAGTTGTTTACTAATAGTTGTTGTATGACTGTTGTATGAAGCGGTGAAATGTGTATGATTTTAATCTAATATATTAATTACCATGCCTTTGATTATATTTTTTGATATCTCACCCCTTCTGTAATGACGTTACCTATTATGGGTAACTGAGCAGCTACTCAAGAATATCTGTGAAGGTTTGAAGTCTTAGTCGCTGTTAGTTCAAGTTGGCATCATGATCTGATACGTAGCACTCGGGGGGGGGGGGGGGGGGGGGGGAAGTTTTTTTTATGTTGTTGTTCATAATTGTTGTTACTACAATAATTCTTGAATAATTATAAATTGAAGTTTTGATCTATTTGAATAAAGTGAATATGATTTATAAGTTGTGAATGCCGAATGCTATGTATCTATTTTAAAAAGAAATACAGATTTATGTTATTGGTTTTGTTGTTCAAGTTGATAATGTGACATCTCATTTGTTTTATGTTGAAAATTTTGCACTCTGATTTTTAATAAATGTCGGGTAGAAAATGGGGTGTTACATCGAACAATTTCAATACTCCATCTTTCATGACAACTGAGAAGGCTTTTTCGACCAGTTGTCCAACACTTAGCAGGTTGCACTTCATTCCAGGTACATAGAACACATCTCTGATCATAGTTTTCGCTCCATTACTCAGTTGAAAAACTCTGTTGCCAGTACCTTTTGCTTGCAACGAACTGTTGTCAGCAAGTTTTATCTTGCTCTTCTTCGACTTCTCAAAATCTACCAACCACACCTTTCGACCAGTCATGTGATTTGAGTTGCCTGAGTCGAGAAACCAGATCTTAGGTTCGACATGGTTATCTGCTACTGTAGCCATAACTACCATACCACCTTCAGAATCATCTGAATCTTAGGCAGTTTTGGTCGGTTTAGCCGATTTAAGCGGAAAAATTAGTTGTCCGGAATTTAATGAAAATTGGCGGGATAACTAATATAAATTAGTAGGTATTCTTGGTTGGTTTGTTTTGTGGTAATTATGTCGATTAAGTTTATTTGCAGGTACAGCTGAATAGGTTGAATTGTCCCGGTTTATGGGCACTGTTAAGTTGTAGGTCTTATGACCAATGTTCATCTGGATGTTGAATACGTTGTTGATGTGGTAATGTTGGTGATGTGATGTTGAATATGTTGTTGATTAAGTTGTAGGTCGAAAGACCAATGTTGGATTAAGTTGATGCAAATGGTGCATGTCTAAGGTGTTGTTCTCGTTGTTGTTATTGCGTTGTTGTTGTTGTGACGTTGTGGTTATTGTTGCATGCACACATTTGCATTGATTAAGTTGGCCTTGATGGCACCTGTTTAAGTTGGCCTTGATGGCATCCGATTAAGTTGAAAATGCCTCGATAACCTGGCATATGTTTAAGTTGGGAGTTTTACTCCGATGGTACCACATGCATGTGCATAGTTGAGTCGCATTTGAGTTGCATGTTGAAGTTGTTAATATGATTAAGTTGTTGTTGATTGTTGGTGTTGTTGATATAAGTTGTTATTGTTGCGAGTTATTGTTGTTATAGATTGTTATTGCGGTAAGTTGTCGCTTGATACAGGTTGTTGTTATGAGTTGTTGTTTGTTATAAGTTGTGGTTGCTCTTAAGTTATTTACTAATAGTTGTTGTATGACTATTGTATGAAGCGGTGAAATGTGTATGATTTTAATCTAATATATTAGTTACCATGCCTTTGATTATATTTTTTGGTATCTCACCCCTTCTGTAATGACGTTACCTATTATGGGTAACTGAGCAGCTACTCAAGAATAGCTGTGAAGGTTTGAAGTCTTAGTCGCTGTTAGTTCAAGTTGGCGTCATGATCTGATACGTAGCACTCGGGGGGGGGGAAGTTTTTTTTATGTTGTTGTTCCTAATTGTTGTTACTACAATAATTCTTGAATAATTATAAATTGAAGTTTTGATCTATTTGAATAAAGTGAATATGATTTATAAGTTGTGAATGCCGAATGCTATGTATCTATTTTAAAAAGAAATACAGATTTATGTTATTGGTTTTGTTGTTCAAGTTGATAATGTGACATCTCATTTGTTTTATGTTGAAAATTTTGCACTCTGATTTTTAATAAATGTCGGGTAGAAAATGGGGTGTTACATCGAACAATTTCAATACTCCATCTTTCATGACAACTGAGAAGGCTTTTTCGACCAGTTGTCCAACACTTAGCAGGTTGCACTTCATTCCAGGTACATAGAACACATCTCTGATCATAGTTTTCGCTCCATTACTCAGTTGAAAAACTCTGTTGCCAGTACCTTTTCCTTGCAACGAACTGTTGTCAGCAAGTTTTATCTTGCTCTTCTTCGACTTCTCAAAATCTACCAACCACACCTTTCGACCAGTCATGTGATTTGAGTTGCCTGAGTCGAGAAACCAGATCTTAGGTTCGACATGGTTATCTACTACTGTAGCCATAACCACCATACCACCTTCAGAATCATCTGAATCTTAGGCAGTTTTGGTCGGTTTAGCCGATTTAAGTGGAAAAATTAGTTGTCCGGAATTTAATGAAAATTGGCGGGATAACTAATATAAATTAGTAGGTATTCTTGGTTGGTTTGTTTTGTGGTAATTATGTCGATTAAGTTTATTTGCAGGTACAGCTGAATAGGTTGAATTGTCCCGGTTTATGGGCACTGTTAAGTTGTAGGTCTTATGACCAATGTTCATCTGGATGTTGAATACGTTGTTGATGTGGTAATGTTGGTGATGTGATGTTGAATATGTTGTTGATTAAGTTGTAGGTCGAAAGACCAATGTTGGATTAAGTTGATGCAAGTGGTGCATGTCTAAGGTGTTGTTCTCGTTGTTGTTATTGCGTTGTTGTTGTTGTGACGTTGTGGTTATTGTTGCATGCACACATTTGCATTGATTAAGTTGGCCTTGATGGCACCTGTTTAAGTTGGCCTTGATGGCATCCGATTAAGTTGAAAATGCCTCGATAACCTGGCATATGTTTAAGTTGGGAGTTTTACTCCGATGGTACCACATGCATGTGCATAGTTGAGTCGCATTTGAGTTGCATGTTGAAGTTGTTAATATGATTACGTTGTTGTTGATTGTTGGTGTTGTTGATATAAGTTGTTATTGTTGCGAGTTATTGTTGTTATAAATTGTTATTGCGGTAAGTTGTCGCTTGATACAGGTTGTTGTTATGAGTTGTTGTTTGTTATAAGTTGTGGTTGCTCTTAAGTTGTTTACTAATAGTTGTTGTATGACTGTTGTATGAAGCGGTGAAATGTGTATGATTTTAATCTAATATATTAGTTACCATGCCTTTGATTATATTTTTTGGTATCTCACCCCTTCTGTAATGACGTTACCTATTATGGGTAACTGAGCAGCTACTCAAGAATAGCTGTGAAGGTTTGAAGTCTTAGTCGCTGTTAGTTCAAGTTGGCGTCATGATCTGATACGTAGCACTCGGGGGGGGGGGGGGGGGGGGAGTTTTTTTTATGTTGTTGTTCCTAATTGTTGTTACTACAATAATTCTTGAATAATTATAAATTGAAGTTTTGATCTATTTGAATAAAGTGAATATGATTTATAAGTTGTGAATGCCGAATGCTATGTATCTATTTTAAAAAGAAATACAGATTTATGTTATTGGTTTTGTTGTTCAAGTTGATAATGTGACATCTCATTTGTTTTATGTTGAAAATTTTGCACTCTGATTTTTAATAAATGTCGGGTAGAAAATCGGGTGTTACATCGAACAATTTCAATACTCCATCTTTCATGACAACTGAGAAGGCTTTTTCGACCAGTTGTCCAACACTTAGCAGGTTGCACTTCATTCCAGGTACATAGAACACATCTTTGATCATAGTTTTCGCTCCATTACTCAGTTGAAAAACTCTGTTGCCAGTACCTTTTGCTTGCAACGAACTGTTGTCAGCAAGTTTTATCTTGCTCTTCTTCGACTTCTCAAAATCTACCAACCACTCCTTTCGACCAGTCATGTGATTTGAGTTGCCTGAGTCGAGAAACCAGATCTTAGGTTCGACATGGTTATCTGCTACTGTAGCCATAACCACCATACCACCTTGAGAATCATCTGAATCTTAGGCAGTTTTGGTCGGTTTAGCCAATTTAAGCGGAAAAATTAGTTGTCCGGAATTTAATGAAAATTGGCGGGATAACTAATATAAATTAGTAGGTATTCTTGGTTGGTTTGTTTTGTGGTAATTATGTCGATTAAGTTGATTTGCAGGTACAGTTGAATAGGTTGAATTGTCCCGGTTTATGGGCACTGTTAAGTTGTAGGTCTTATGACCAATGTTCATCTTGATGTTGAATACGTTGTTGATGTGGTAATGTTGGTGATGTGATGTTGAATATGTTGTTGATTAAGTTGTAGGTCGAACGACCAATGTTGGATTAAGTTGATGCAAGTGGTGCATGTCTAAGGTGTTGTTCTCGTTGTTGTTATTGCGTTGTTGTTGTTGTGACGTTGTGGTTATTGTTGCATGCACATATTTGCATTGATTAAGTTGGCCTTGATGGCACCTGTTTAAGTTGGCCTTGATGGCATCCGATTAAGTTGAAAATGCCTCGATAACCTGGCATATGTTTAAGTTGGGAGTTTTACTCCGATGGTACCACATGCATGTGCATAGTTGAGTCGCATTTGAGTTGCATGTTGAAGTTGTTAATATGATTACGTTGTTGTTGATTGTTGGTGTTGTTGATATAAGTTGTTATTGTTGCGAGTTATTGTTGTTATAAATTGTTATTGCGGTAAGTTGTCGCTTGATACAGGTTGTTGTTATGAGTTGTTGTTTGTTATAAGTTGTGGTTGCTCTTAAGTTGTTTACTAATAGTTGTTGTATGACTGTTGTATGAAGCGGTGAAATGTGTATGATTTTAATCTAATATATTAATTACCATGCCTTTGATTATATTTTTCGATATCTCACCCCTTCTGTAATGATGTTACCTATTATGGGTAACTGAGCAGGTACTCAAGAATAGCTGTGAAGGTTTGAAGTCTTAGTCGCTGTTAGTTCAAGTTGGTGTCATGCTCTGATACGTAGCACTCAGGGGGGGAGTTTTTTTTATGTTGTTGTTCCTAATTGTTGTTACTACAATAATTCTTGAATAATTATAAATTGAAGTTTTGATCTATTTGAATAAAGTGAATATGATTTATAAGTTGTGAAGGCCGAATGCTATGTATCTATTTTAAAAAGAAATACAGATTTATGTTATTGGTTTTGTTGTTCAAGTTGATAATGTGACATCATATTTGTTTTATGTTGAAAATTTTGCACTCTGATTTTTAATAAATGTTGGGTAGAAAATGGGGTGTTACATCGAACAATTTCAATACTCCATCTTTCATGACAACTAAGAAGGCTTTTTTGACCAGTTGTCCAACACTTAGCAGGTTGCACTTCATATCAGGTACATAGAACACATCTCTGATCATAGTTTTCGCTCCATTACTCAGTTGAAAAACTATGTTACCAGTACCTTCTGCTTGCAACGAACTGTTATCAGCAAGTTTTATCTTGCTCTTCTTCAACTTCTCAAAATTTACCAACCACTCCTTTCGACCAGTCATGTGATTTGAGCAGCCTGAGTCGAGAAACCAGATCTTAGGTTCGACATGGTTATTTGCTACTGTAGCCATAACCACCATACCACCTTCAGAATCATCTGAATCTTGGCGTGCAAGTTTCGCTCCTTCGTCCTTGCCTTTTTCCGATCCATTGTCTTTCCTGTACCAATAATGTTTGGCCAAATGACCCCTCTTTTCACAGTTATAACACACTATACCTTTCTTATCTTCTTTGTCCTTTCGATAGTTTCCTCCTCCTCTTTTCGAGGATTCAGAATCTCTATCTTCGACCTGATTCTTGTGAGGGTTCGACCAAGACTTATTTCCTTGAGTCTTGTCGAATTTGCCTTTGGATTTGTTGGAACCACCATTCCTTTTCCATGACTGAGCCTGCAGTGCTTGTATCGAATCCTGAACTCCCTTTCTTTCGACAATTCACATCTCATGCCCCTCCAACGAACCAACCAAATCTTCCACTTTTAGGGTTTCAAGATTGTTGGATTCTTGAATAGCTACGATAACGTGATCAAAGTGAGAGGTCAACGTTCTCATTACCTTCTCAACTATCATATCATCAGTTATGGTTTCACCACAACCCTTCATGAGATGGACGAGTTTCTGAACCTTCGACACATATTCTGCAACTTTTTCGTCTTCTCCCATCGACAACAGCTCATATTGTCGACACAAGGTTTGCAACTTGACAACCTTGAATTTCTCACCTCCTTCATAATACTTCACCAGAATATCCCATGCCTCTTTCACCGTTTCAGCATGAGAGATTCTGTCGAAGTTAGCAGCATCGACCGCCGTCTGAATGCAATAAGCAGCCTTGCAATCTTTCTTCTTGACTTTGTTGTGGGCTTTTTTCTGTTCTTCGGTTGCATTTTCTGCCAACGCAGGAACACCACCGTTAACCACTTCTAGCGTCTCATGGAAGCCAAACAAGGATTGCATCTGTTTTTTCTATCTGATCCAATTCTTGCCGTCAAGCATTGGAAGGGAACTCAGAATGCTCTTATCACCAGCCATCTTCGCCGCGGTTGATTCACTTGCTTTAGAAACACGATCTCTGACGTGAAATTCTTGAAAAGTTGATCAAGAACAATAACCGGAAGCTCTGGATACCAATTTGTTAGTGCGTGAGGCACTTTTAGTGAGGAGAGAAAGAGAGAATAAGGAAATAAGGATTTATATTATTTAATTGTGTGTAAATAATGATACAAGCTAGGTCTGTTTATATACAACCCTAATTGGGCTTGGGCTAACACAACTTGGATTATATTTAAATATTAAATCTAATCAAATCAAATCTAATCTAATATTTCAACAATTTCCAAGGTCCAAAATTTCAAGTTTTGTGCAAGTAGCCAAAGAGCGTGGAAGTGGTCCTTCAAATTGATTGTCATTCAACTTTATAGTCTCAAATTTGTTTTCCTTTGGAAAAATTTCTAGGAAGGCTTCCATATAGGTTGTTCATTTGCATATCCAATACAGAAAGAGATGGAAATATTCCGAGACATTGTGGTATTGTGCCTGTTAAATTGTTGTGAGCCAAATTTAGCACATATAGGGAATTTGCATTACACAATGACAAAGAAATGTCTCATGTGAAGTTGTTATTTGAGAGTAAAAAGTTGTAAATGCCATATGGTGGAATTGGAAGATCTCCTTACAACTTGTTGAAACTAAGATCAATGTGTTTAATGTTCTTCCACGAGCTTAAGAGATGGCTTTGAAACCATTTGCAAATTTTCCCATGAATGTTGTTATTAGAGAGATCTAATACTACTAAATTTGGCAGTGGTGCGAAGAATTTAGGAAATTTATTAATCTTTGTTGACGATAAATATTGAAAATGAGGTGGGAGGGTTTTAGCTTTGCCATCAATGTTGGTAGAAAGAGCACAATTGTGCGAAAGATTGCGGAAATATAGATTTTTAAATGTTAAAAATTGGTGAAAATGCACAACACCACTCAAGTTTGTTGATGACAAATCTAAGTAAGTAAGATTTTGGAGTTTAAATATTGAATTTGAAAAATGACCATGTAAGTTGTTATTTGAGAGAACCAAATATTCTAATGAATGAGTTGAGAAGTTACCAATGAATCTTGTGAGGTGTGTTAATGGTACAGTGTTGAAACAAGTGTAGCATAAATCTCCATAGCAGATACAACAAGCATTGGAGAAGAAACGGTTAGAGAAGAAACGAAAATGATTTTCATTAATTGTTTAAAGTAAAGTACAGCAGGGGTTATATACAATGGTTAATGACTAGCATAAAATATCTAATCAAAAAGAGGTGACACGTGTAGGGCTAGGATAACTAGATATTATTTAACATCCCCCCTTAAGTTGGACTATGTATGCTAATAAGTCCTAACTTGGACAAAATAGAAGATAAAGATGGAGAATGGTGAGGCTTAGTAAAGACATCAGCTAATTGTGAGGTAGTAGGTACAGGAAGAAGACGGATTAACTTGGACTGTAGCTTTTCTCTAATCACGTGACAGTCAAGCTCGATGTGTTTACTTCGTTCATGGAATGTCGGATTATGAGCAAGATAGATAGCAGATTTGCTATCACAGAAAACAGATGTAGGTTGTGAAAATTTGACTTGAAGATCTTGAAAGAGGTAGTGTAACCATTGTATTTCGCAAGTTAAGGACGCCAGAGCACGGTATTCGGCTTCTGTGGATGATCGTGATACAGTTGGTTGTTTCTTGGATTTCCAACATAACAAGGAAGAACCAAGAATAACACAATAACCTGTAACGAATCATCTTGTATCAGGACAACGAGCCCAATCAGAATCTAAAAATGCAGAAAGCTTGAGATACTTGAGGCTGAAAACAACAATCCTTTGGTCGGGACAGCTTTGAGGTATCGCAAGATTCTGATGGCAGCTTGATAGTGTGGAAGTAATGGCTTTGAGATGTACTGACTGAGATGCTGAACAGCATATGCAATATCTGGCCTGGAGTGTGTCAAGTAGATGAGTTAACCAATTAGTCGCCTGAAAATAGTAGGAACTTGTAAAGGTTCACCATCAGTAGCAGAGAGTTTGACTGAAGGATCAAGAGGCACTGCAGAAGGTTTAGATGCAAGCAAACAACTATCCTCCAACAAATCCAAAGTGTATTTCCTCTGATTAAAAAATATACCTGCAGTGGACCTGGCTATCTCAAAACCAAGAAAATATCTCAGTTTTCCCAAATCCTTTATTCTAAATGTGTGATCCAAAATTTGTTTTACAGATTGTATTTCAGACAAAGAGTCTCCTGCTAGAACAATGTCATCAACATATACTAACAAGGCAGTGAAAGAATAAGGAGTAGTCTTAACATATAAGGAGTAGTCAGCTTTGGATTGTGAATATCCAATAGAAATAAAAAAGGAAGAGAGTTTAGAATACCATTGACGACTTGCTTGCTTCAAGCCATACAAGGACTTGTGAAGTCTGCAAACTTGAGAAGAGGAAGAGGTGACTAAACCAGGAGGTGTTTGCATATAAACTTCTTCATTTAAATCTCCATGAAGAAATGCATTATTAATGTCAAGTTGTTCTAAGTACCTACCTTTGATAGCTGCAATAGAAAGTAAGACTCTAACTGTTGTGATCTTAGCTACAGGGGAGAAAGTGTCAAAATAATCAATGCCCTCCATTTGAGTATAACCCTTTGCCACCAACCTAGCCTTATACCTCTCAATAGAACCATCTGCCTTGTATTTGATTTTGTAAACCCACCTACATCCTATAGGCTTCTTACCATGAGGAAGTTCAACAACATCCCAAGTGTGATTCTCAGCAAGAGCAAGTAATTCATCATTCATGGCCTTCCTCCAACAGTCAAATTGAATAGCTTGGTTGAATGTTTTTGGTTCAGTGTTAGATGAAATGGCACAACAAAAATGTTTATATGAATGATGACAGTTATCATATGAAAGAACATCAGATAGAGGATACACAATGTTTTTGTTATGTGAATGCTATGAATGAGACTCATTTATAGCAGAATAGCAATGATAATCTGCTAGATAAGAGGGAGGATGTGAAGTTCTAGTAGAATGCCTTAAAGATTGAGAATTATTATTATTATTTGGTTCAGTATTTTGAGTACAGACAGGATTGATGTTAAATTCTGTCCTAGACTATATAGCAGATGGGTGGGATATTGTGGTATGAGGTAATGAACCATTGGGAGAGGAGGTCAAGGACAGGTTAGGTTCCATAAAGTTGGAAATGACAGGTTAGCTAGTACTGGCAATATCAGTGGTGTTGTGGGGACCAATGGTAGCAGGTGGGGAGCTGACAGGTACATTAGTTTGGTCATGAGTATTGTCTGAAGGATATTGTAAAGGAAGGTTATTTGTGGGAGAGTCAGAATGGTCATAATGTAAAGGTGAGGTAATAGTTTCTTGAAATGACTCAGTATTATCACTGTCATGAGAAGATGTAAAAGTATCAGTTGTGTAAGGATTAGATAGGTCAGTAGTAGTAGCAGACCTAGGTAAATTTGGGATGTCATCAAGAAAGGTATGTGTTTGGGTTGTGGGTTGTATTTGAGGTTGTTTTGAAAGGTTGGTCTGGTTGGGTTTAAAGGGAAAGTTTTCTTCATAGAAAATAACATTTCTAGAAATAAAAAGATTATGGTTTTGTAGGTCATACAATATATAGCCTTTTGTGCCATCTTTGTATCCAAGAAAAATACATTTTCTGGCCCTAGGTGAGAACTTTGTTCTGTGAGCTTGTATAGTTGTGGCAAAACACAAACACCCAAAAACTTTTAAGTGAATTAAGGTAGGAGGTTGTGAATACAACAGTTCATAAGGACATTTTGAGTTTAATAAAGGTGATGGTAATCTGTTAATCAAGTGAATAACATGTTGAACACAAAAGTTCCACATGGAAAGGGGTGTGTTGGATTGAAAATGTAAAGTCCTAGCAACATTAAGTATGTGTTGATGTTTTCTTTCAACCACCCCATTTTGTTGGGGGGTTTCAACACAAGACTTGTGATGAGTGATACCTTTAGATAAAAGGAAATTGGATAATGTAAGGAACTCACTACCATTATCAGTTCTAAGGCACTTTAAGGATCTTTCAAACTGATTTTCAATATATGCCACAAATTGTATGATACTATTTTTAACTTGGTCTTTAGTCTTAAGAAAAATGACCCAAGTAAATCTACTATAATCATCAACCAATGTCAAAAAATATTTGTGTCCTAGAAATGAAATAGTGGAAAAGGGACCCCAAACATCAGCATGTAATATTTCAAAGGGACTTTTTGAATTTGTATTACTATGAGCAAAAGGTAACTTGCTTTGCTTGGCAAAGTGACAAGATTCACAAGGATTGTTATTGTTTGTATAAGGAATAAAAGGAAACAATTTTTCAACAATCTTTAAACCACTATTAGAAATGTGTCCTAATCTAGAGTGCCAAATATTACAAGTGTTGGTGACATTTGAGCTATAGGCAGAATTTTGAGGTGTGGAATCAAGAACATATAATCCTCTTTGCAACTTAGCTGTACCAATCATTGTCTTGGAAAGCTTCTGTAGGATTTGGCAAGTATCATTATTAAAATGCATAGAACAATTGTTGGTACTAACAAGATTAGCAATAGAAATGAGATTCACATGGAATTTTGGAATATAAAGGACATTATGCAATAGTAGGGATGCAGATATGAGAACACTACCAGACATAGAGGCAGTGAGATATGAACCATCAGGAAGATTAACATGGACAGGTATGATATTATGACATGAGATAAATGCAGATTTGTCAAAGGCAATGTGATCTGTGGCACCTGTATCCAAGATCCATAGATGAGGATTCTTACCATTGTGAGTGTTTGAGTGTGAGTTCATAGCAAAAGGAGAGGTTGAAATGGAATTGGCTTGAGCATTCAATTTTGATTGTTGAAGGATTTCCATGATGTTGTTATACTGCTCCTGTGTGAACCCAAATGAAGGTGTAGCTGGACTTGAGGTAGAGGCATCAGAGACAGTTTGAACTGTAGCAGCGAATTGTGAATTCTGATTACCAGCACTTGATGCTCTGTCTTTGCCTTTGAAGCCTGGAGGAAAGCCATGTTTCTTGAAACAAGTCTCAATAGTATGGTTTGTCCTTCCACAATGTGTGCAAACTCTATTGTGACCTCTTGCACCAGATTGAGATTGTGACTTTCCTTTGGAAGAATTGGTTCTACCAGTGTTACTACCTGTAGAGGCTTGAACTTGAAAAGCAACTGCTTCATCACTAATAGCATCTGTAGCAGACACTGCAGAAGTAGAACTATGTATTTCCCGTTCTTGTTGGATGACCAGAGAAAACACCTTATCAAGATCGGGTAAGGGATGCATCATCATAATTTGTGACTTAGATTGACTAAATTTTTCATTCAGCCCTTTTAAGAACCTGATAACACGATCTTGGTCTCTATAATTTTGACTAGCAACTATGGCATCACATGAACAAGGGATGGCGCAAGAACACACAAGAACGGGACGATAATTGTCTAATTCATCCCATAGAATTTTTAACTGTGTAAAATAATTGGAAACATCCAAATTACCTTGTTTAAGCTTGTATAAATCTTCCTGAATATCTGATATGCGAAACAAATCACTGTGAGAGAAGCGAGTTTGTAGATTTTTCCATACACCAGCTGCGGTATCGATCCATAATACGGATTTCACAATTGATTCTGAAATCGACCTGTGAAGCCATGAAAGCACCATGGTATTGCATCTAATCCATGGAGAATATAAGGGATCTGCAACTGGGGGTTTTGTGAGAGTTCCATCTATAAATTTTTCTTTGTTCTTGGATATGAGAGCAATGTGCATCGAGCGGGACCAAGCATGATAATTCTTATCATCAAGTAATGGGGTCACAAGATTCAGTGCTGGATTTTCATTGGGATGTAGGTAGTAAGGGTTTGTAGAATTGGTGGAAAAGTCATGGTAGTTCTGGTATGCCATTGAAGCAAAATCAAGAACAAAGCAAGAACACGAAAGGAAGAAGAACGCAACAGATGGAAAAAAAAAGGAAATCGCAGAAAGAGATTAAGAGAGAAAAGGATCTGCGATAGAAAGAAGAAAAAAATGCACAACAATGGCTACCAGAGCTTGGATAGCTCTAATACCATGTTAATGGTACAGTGTTGAAACAAGTGTAGCATAAATCTCCATAGCAGATACAACAAGCATTGGAGAAGAAACGGTTAGAGAAGAAACGAAAATGATTTTCATTAATTGTTTAAAGTAAAGTACAACAGGGGTTATATACAATGGTTAATGACTAGCATAAAATATCTAATCAAAAAGAGGTGACACGTGTAGGGCTAGGATAACTAGATAGTATTTAACAAGGTGGTTGTCACCGAGGTGCAACCGTAACAAAGAAGGCATATAATAACACCAATGTGGAATTGATCCATTTAACATGTTATGTTCTAAATACATAATTCTCAATTTTGAATTTTTTGTGATTTTACTTGGAATTGGGCCAACTAATTTATTACTATAAAGTGATAAATATTCTAATTTGAATAAATTTTCAAAAATATTTGGAAGGTTTCCGCTAATTTTATTATAATTTTTTTTTAAAAAGTAGATCGTAAAAATGATTGTAATGAAAAACTTTTTAAAATAGTTTCAAAATTAAATGATTTTTAAAAATTATGATATCTAAAAAATTTCAATAAAATGATGAAATACATAAAATAATATTTTAAAAATAACTATTTAAAACAAATTTTTATTTGAAACCTTGATAAAAAATTTCTTTTCTTTATAACATTTTTTTAAAGAAAAATATATAAGATTATAAAAATCATTTTAAAAAATTTAAAATAAATGGGTCCATTATATTTTTGCACTCTATTGACGTGGTTGCAATCTAAATGGAGTCATCGACATAAATTTAAGGCTTTAGTCTCATCACTAAATGTCACAACTTTTTTTTAAAAGTTTTAGTTTAAAAAATTTTAATATATGTCTCTATGAGGAAAGTTCTATAGAATTTCTTTGTTTTAAATTATGCAATTGAAAACAAAATGTGTGGAACATAAAAGATTGAACTTTCAAATTTAAAACATCACTCTGTTTTACATTAAAAGCATGGACGTTGCTTATAAACAATGAAAATCTTGAAAGATCGATACTAATTAAAAGCATTACTAAAGCATCACTCTTCGGTTCTAGGTATTATGTGATTTTTATAGATAATTTTTGTCACCAAATTTGTGTGTATTTCTTTAAGCGAAAGTTTAAAGTCTTTACCAAATTCAAGTTGTGGCAGGTAGGTGTAAAGAATAAAACCGGAAGAAATTCAAGTATTAGAAAGAAATATCAAATATTTGTGGTTAGATAACGAGACAAAATGTAGTGATTAATTGAAAAGTTTCTGTGAAGAATACAATATTTTAAGACAATATTCAGTTTGCAAGATGTCGAAGAAAAATGTGGAACAAAGAGAATAAATAGGTCTCTAATTTAAATGGAAAGATGTATCTTGTTAAATTCATGACTATCAAAAAGTTTCTGGACAGTAGTAGTTAACATAGTGTGATACCGCATCAATAGGTCAGCACGAGCTTCGTTGGAGGGGAAGGTTGGAGAGGGGTATGGACAAGTAATCCTATTGATCTTGAAAATTTAAGGATTTTTGGATGTCCATCTTATATTGATATATACACAAAATATCGATTCAAACTTGATCCAAAGGTAAAGAAACACGTGTTCGTCGATTACACAAATGGTGTGAAGGAGTTCAAGTTACTGAATATGATTAAAAATAAGATGGTAATCAATAGAGATGTTGTTTTTTATTACCAGATAATGTTAAATCTATTTGTTACAACAGTGAATTAGGTGGATATTTAGGTGAATTTCTAGAAAACACATGATTTAGGTGGATATTGATTCGCCACCAGTGAATAATGTACAAGTAGTTCCTAAACCACAACTGAAACTAGACTCTAATACTAAAATTGACCACATACTTGAAGTTTCTGGTAGAGTACATGATTATATTTATGTGACAAAGATCGAGCACCGTTCAACCAAGAAACGTGGAAGATATGGGTATAAAGAATTGACATCCTATGCATTTCTTACTTGTTATGGAAACCCTTCCACCTTTCTAGAGGCAATAGCTATTCGGGATAAAGTTAAGTGGATTTTTGCAACAATGGAGAAGATGGCATCCTTGAAGAATAATCAGACATGGAAGCTTGTTAAGCTTCGTGAGGGGGAAAATGACATTAGTTGTAATTGGATTTTAAGAGAAAACAAGCAGTAATAGAAAATAAATAAGGGGAATAGTTCAAGGTTTGTTTTGTATCAACGGGTTCTCACAACATAAAGGGATTAACTATATATACTCAGATTTTTTTTCAAGTCTTCAAACATACTTCTATCAAGGAAGTGTTAGCCTTGATAGCTGAAACATGCATTTCGACTAGATATATGTGAAGACATCATTTCTTCACAGTAATCTAGATGAGAAAATTTACTTGGAGCTGGCATATTGGTTCAGTAACACTTGCCATGACCGACTTGTGTTTAAATTGAAGAGGTCATTGTATGGGTTAAAGCAGTCGCCAAGGCAATGATACAAGCACTTTAATTCATACATAGTTTAGATTGGTTGTAAAAGGTATGAGTATAAATGTTGTGTTTATGTTAAGAGCCTTGCTTATGGTTATTTTATTTTTCTTGTTTTATCATATTCATGATATGTTGATTGTTGCTAATCATTTACATGATGTAAATGAACTAAAAATCGTGTTGCTAAAGGAGTTTGACATGAAAGACTTATGTGCTTCTAATAAGATTCTTGGTATCGAAATTCAAAGGTATATAAGTGCTAGAAAATGACGCCTCTCTCGAAAAAGTTTTATGTTGAAAAGGTCTTAGAAAAGTGTGTCATGAGTAATTCGAAGGTTATGAGCACCCCATTGGTGAATTAATTTAAGCTCTTATTGGACCAGTGTCCAAAAATAGATGCAAAAACTAAGTATATGACAAATGTCTTACCTTTACAAGTCAATTGAGTTAACGGAAGTGATAACTTAGAAACGCCTTCAACAAACCTGCGGTAATACCCAGCCAAACCCAAATAGCTTCTAATCGCTGTAACCGACTTCAGAGCCTCCCACTGTAGAACTGCATCTACTTTGGACGGATCCTCAACAATACCATCACGTGAAATAACATGACCAAGAAAACTCACCTCTTTCAACCAGAATTCATACTTTGACAACTTGGCATACAACTTCTTCTCTTTCAACACCTACAACACAACTCACAAATGCTCAGCATGCTCTTCCTCTAACTTAGAATAGATCAAAATGTCATCAATAAAAACCACTACAAACTAATCTAGGTAAGTGTGAAATATACGATTCATATACTCCATAAATACTCCAGGTGCATTAGAAACTCCGAACAACATCACCAAATACTCATAATGTCCATATCGAGTCCTGAAATCCGTTTTCTGAATATCTCCATCCTTCACTCGAATCTGATGATCACCCGACCTCAAGTCAATTTTGCTAAAGACACGTGCACCTACCAATTAATCCATCAAGTCATCTATTATTGGAAGGGGATACTTGTTCTTAATCGTCACTTTATTCAACTGCAGATAATTCACACAGAATCTTATACTACTGTCTTTCTTCTTTACCAACAACACTGGAGCTCCAGAAAGCGACACACTTGGTCTCATAAATTTCTTCTCCAACAACTCTTCTAATTGCTTTTTCAACTCTGCTAACTCTGACGCTGACATCCTATATGGTGCCATAGAAACAGGTATCGTACCAGGGACAAGATCAAAAGAAAAATCCATCTCTCTCTCTCTCTCTCTCTCTCTCTCTCTCTCTCTCTCTCTCTCTGTACCATTATAAGAAAAAAGATATTTTCCGACACATAAGTTGCGACGGTTGAATTAAAATCTCCCTCTCTTATGTATTGCAACATTTATCACGATCGTTTTTTTCTAACCGTCTCTTAATTTTTAAATAAATAAAGAAAATTTGGGATGGTTTGCATCCCAATCGCCCTTAAAACTTATTAGCGGCAGTTATATGAACCGTCGCACTTTTATATTTTGGGTTGGGACTGTCACCCTAGATTTGAAACAAGTAAGCATTATTATTTTGACATCTAACACATAAGCCTCCCTCATTGAATTGAAACTAAGAGTTAGCGACGGTTGTGCAACTGCCTTGCCCATTGCTAAGCACTCCATTTATTTTCTAACCCCGCACTCTGAAATTGAAAAAAAAAATTCTTTCAATCCCGTGCTCTAAAAGCACCCTTTTCCTTTCCTACTACCTCTGTCCCAAATTATAAGTCACTTTGCCAAAATAATTTGTCTCAAATTATAAGTCACCTTACATTCCCAATGCAATATAAATGACATATTTCCCAATATACCCTCAAATATTTATTATTAACTCTTTTAATTTCTCTCTCCTACATAATTATTTATTCTATCAACTCTTTTAATTTCTCTCTCCTATATAATTATGAGGGGCATTACTGTAAAGTTATACATAATTTGTCTTTCCCTTAAAGTAATAATTAAGTTTCTTAATTTGTGTGAAAATTCCAAAACGTCTTATAATTTGAGATGGAGGGAGTATTTCCTATGGAATTGGAATTTTTTTATTTTCCTTTATGCCCACTCAAACACGTGCTCTGAAATTGTAACCTTTTTAAAATATTTTATTTCTTTGAGTTCATAAACCATGCTCTTTCAATCCATGCTCTGAAATCGCAATCCCCAAAACTGTTTTGTTTCAATCTCACATTCTCAAACCCTAAATTTCTAATCGCACACTTTTGACAAAACCCTCTCCTTCTAGAGATAAGTTCAATAAATTCTCTCTAACCCGATAATATATGCAACAGGTTCAAGCATTTCTTCACTGAGTGGATCTAATGCAGGCTTCGTCTTCTTCAAGCATTTGGAAGTGCAATGGTGTTTCCTCTATGTATGATCCTAATTTAACCATCTTTTGTTGCTCCAATTAAGCCTCTCAGTGAATCGGTGGTGCATTTCTTAATCGTAGATGACACATGTCTTGCCATCACCGCCGCCTCCTAGGTAAAGAAAGGGAACTTCAAACTCTTCTAGCTAAAAACATGTTTGCTATTGCTGCCACGTCGTGTTTTTGTGAGTATTGAAAATATTATTCTTGGGTTATGGATTTAAAATGTCTTTTATGTTCATTCAACCTATTTGTGTTAGAAAATTCTAACTACAAGACCACATCTAATATCTTTGTTTCTGGAAAAGGGAAACTTGAGGCTGATTAGCTCATTTATTTAAGAGTTAGGGTTTCTCTAATACTCAGGCTCATCGCAGGGAACTAAATTTCAGTCTTACATTTCATTAATCTTTAAATCAAATGTCTTTTTAATTGGTTTCTTTTGACTTGTACAAATTTGTAATAGTTTTTATTTCACATGTGTTCTTTTAATTTTTAGTAGGCTCTCGTAATAAACTTGTTTGTCAAAAGGATCCTCAACTCGTTTATGAAGTATCTTGTTGTGTGTGATTAATCTCTTAAGATTAAATTAGTGCAGGTATGAATTGCTCATTACTCATTTCGCAGAAGTCATATGCAATGAAGTAAAATAGAACTCATTTCTCCGAAGTATCTTGTTGTGTGGGAAATTAGGTTGTTATTTTGGAAAGGGATTAAATTAGTTGAATGTGTATTAACCGATCTATACGTTCCATTGGTTTTTTTTTCTAGAAACATGATTATTCCTATAAAAGTGGTTATGGTTTCTGTTTCTCATTCAATTTAATACAATGAAAGAGATGTTAATAGTGCAGATTGTTGAAATTGTGTTGGAGCCGCCAAGGTCTTGTTCATTCCATCACCTCTGTTCAATATCTTATAGCAATTGAAACAGATCCCCTGGAGTCAAAATTCAAAATTGGCTCATGCAAGCTGTTTATGTGAGTCCTGATGAAAATGCTAACTACAAGACCCCATCTATGATCTCCGTTCTTAGAAAAAGGAAACTTTAGGCTGACTAACTCACTCAATCAAAACCAACATATCGAATATTCAATGTGTTGGATTTGCTGATAACGTTACCTTCTCAAAAGATTATTTGGAAAAAGCTCAGGAATTATGGAGTTCACTTCCAATATTTTGGTCAATTATGTTTATTTTTTTGTGGGGATAAATATAAAAATTCAAGCTTATCAAATATCTTCCATGTAGCGGTAATATCTACTTTAAAATTAATAATACAAGGAGGAATTATTTCACTAGTCCATATGAGACCATATGGATTACTCAATGTAAATATTAACAACATATCTCATTTGAATTTGTAGAACACAACACATTGTTTAAGTACTCTAGCAATTGCAAGCCGAAAGAAACTTGAGATCATAGGGAATATCACATATAATAGTAGCTTTGGAAATGTGGATTCCGGCCTTCTTGGATTGAGAGGTAGGTTTAGAATTTAGTTTTTTTATTTGACATAATAGGGAATTTCACATATAATTATAGGTTTAGAATTTATTTTTTTATTTGACATAATAGGGAATTTCACATATAATAGTAGGTTTAGAATTTATTCTTTTGATTTGACATAATAGGGAATTTCACATATAATTGTAGGTTTAGAATTTATTTTTTTATTTGACATAATAAGGAATTTCACATATAATAGTAGGTTTAGAATTTATTTTTCTTATTTAACATAAGAGGGATTTCACATATAGTAGTAGGTTTAGATTTTTTTTTTTTTTAATTTGTTTTTTTTTATAATAATGCTTAAAATTTGAAAGAATTTTATTTGTTTTTTAAATATTCACAATTTTCGGCAGTTCAAACCGCCATAATTTACTGTCGCAATCAACAATAAAAACAAAAATCAAAACGAAATTTCACGAAGGTTGGTAACTGTCGCAATATCCAGGTTACGCCAGTTCCCTAACCGTCGTGAAAGATAACGACGATTGGTGTGACGGCTTTGACAACCGTCACAATACAGCCTCGCGACGCGCCTTTCTAGGATTGAGATTCAACCGTCATAACATGCAAATTGCGGCGGTTCTAACCGTCGTGACATGCTAACATGAATCGTCGCAATTTGCCAATTTTCTTGTGGTGTACATCTGAAATAGCAACTGGAAATTCACGCACCCCCTACCATTCATCAATCACAGCTTGACTCCTCACAGACAAGGACGCAAACAACGCAAGCACTTGATCTTCCTCTTCTAAAAGCTCTTTCAACTCTCTAGCATACAAGAACCCAACTTCTTCGTCATCATCAGGAGCAAGAAACTGTACCGACTTATTTTAGCAATTGATATGAACATGATTGAACTCCAACCAGTTCATTCACAAGGTAACATCAAGATTCCCCAACGAAAACCAAATAAGATCAACACCAAAATCTCTATCAAAGATTGACAAAGGACAATTCAAACAAACAAGAGAAGTAGTCACATATCCCTTAGCAAGAGTTTCGATAACCATTTCTCCCATCATATTAGACACAATATGGCCTAGCCTTTTCACACAATCAGCATCAATAAAAGAATAAGTAGCACCAGTATCAATAATAGCAATCAAAGGCGTATTATTAATGTAGCATATACCTCTGATCAACCTGTCATCACTGGAAGTCTAAGTCCCCGGCAGAGCAAACACCTTTCCTCCATTCGAAGCTTGCTTTGCCTTCTGGAAATGAGTACTGATATGTCCTGGTTCACCACAGTTGTAGCAAGTCACTACATCGTTCTTACAATCAGCAATCAAATGTCATGTCTTCCCACACCGGTAACACTTCTTCACATCACTTTTGCATTCACTGACACGAAGTCCCAACTCATCACATCTATAACACTTAAGAGGAGCGGGAGCACCTCCCCCCCACTTGGCCTCTTACCATCAACAACCTTCTGCATACCCTTCTCAGCAGGAGCAATATATGGCTTCCCACAGTTCATATTAAGTTTTCCCCTCTTCTTACTCAGACTCTTATAAAGAGCTGATGAAGCTTTACTATCCTCCTCAAAAATTCTACAGCTGTTCACTAACTCTAAAAACCTCCGATCAGTTGGTATCCAATCGCCTGCTTAATCTCAGGACGCAAACCATTCTCAAACTTGATACACTTTGAGAACTCAGCAATCACCTCACTTTAATGAGGATAGAACTTAGTAAGTTCCACAAATCTGGCAAGATACTCAATAACAGTTAAATTAGCCTGCTTCAGCTCTAGAAACCCAATCTCCTTCTTCCCACGAACATCTTCCGAAAAATACTTCCTTAGGAACTCCCTACAGAACACATCCCAAGTAAAAACTTCACCTGAAGTCTCCAACACCTGACGAGTGTTGATCCATCAGTCATCACATGGAAGATTCTTCTAATCTCTTTGAGCCAAGCTTGCGCTCCATCAAGATCATACCTACCCTTGAAAGTAGGCAGATTGTTCCTCTCGAACTTCCCCAAATGACGGAACTCATCATTCCCACCAGCATTAGGCTGATCCTGAACAAAATGACGGAACTCATCATTCCCACCAGCATTAGCAAATATTCCAAGTCACTATATGTCGTTCTTCAGAGTCCCAACCAAAGTCATTAAGGTATTAACATCTATTCAGAAGCGATTCCTGTGGAAGGGTTCTGTGGTGAAAAAGGGCATTTCTTGGGTCCGGTGGAACTTGGTGTGCAAACCTGTTGAAGAAGGCGGGTTAGGAGTTAAAGATTTAAGATTGTTTAATGCAGCTCTCATGTTCAAATGGACTTGGAAGATTCTATCTCAGGAAGATAGGTTATGGAGAGGATTAATCCATAGCAGGTACCCCAATTACCTACAAGACCTTTATAGATCTGTTGTATCCAAGACCTGTGTTCCTCCGTCAACATGGTGGAGAGATCTTGTCCAAGTATCTTCATTTTGAGGGATTAATCAAGAAGATGGATTGATTACTCATAAACCTGGAAACAGTGATCTTACTTCATTCTGGACATCTCGATGGGCAGCAAACCGCACCTTGGCTGCTGATTTTCCTGGTCTATGGTCTTTAGCAGAAAACAAATATAGCAGAATTATAGATGATGGTTTCTGGGAGGATGGCACATGGAATTGGAATTTTAAATTTTCACATCAAATCTTGCAGGAAGATATCACATTGTAATATGATAAACTACTTGAAGTGCTGCAAGAACACAAGGTGGACGAAGATATGCATGATACGGTTATTTGGACACACGGCCACACTTCTGTTTTCTCTGTTTCGTCATTATATTCTTTATTGCAGGAAAAGGAGAGTAGCTTAGTTTCGGCTGCTACAGAGGATGTCAAATCTGCGCTGAGATTGAATTGGCTGGTCGTCGCTCCACTTAAATTGAAAGTATTCGGTTAGAGACTGATGCTCAATAGATTACCTACACGCGACAACTTGGTTCGAAGAGGAATAATTACGAATACTAATGAAAAGGTTTGCCCATTCTGTTTCTTAATGGACGAAAATGCTGAACATCTCCTCTTTCACTGCTCCAAATCAAACCGTGTTTGGAAATTCATATTCCTTTAGCTGGATGTCGCGGAATTTTGCGTAGGAGATATTTCGAACCATATTCTATGTTGGATAAATGGGTGTATCCAAAAATATCTTAGTGTAGGTACTGCTATGGGTTTTTGGTTAATAGTTTGTTGGGTCATATGGTCGTCTAGGAACAACATCATGTTCAGAGATGAGTTTTGGGATGTAGATACGATTACCAATCGTATAGTTATTTATTCTTGGTGGTGGATTGGTAAAAAACACAAAAATGCACTTAACTGTAATTATTATTCATGGGTAAATGCCACTCTAGATTTTTGTAGGCCTTAATTTTTTTTGGAATAGGCCTTGCCTGTATATGGGTTGGATCTCCCCTTGAGATTCCCTAATATATATACCACTAATCTTGCTTATTAAAAAAAAACAACCTGCAAAGCATCAGCAATCGCATCATCGTTTCTTCCGAGCATTTCTATTTTCCACCAACAACAGCAATAATGGTTTGAAAACATATGCATAATAATTCTTAACAGGCCATATGATACCTCAAATAGATTAATGCAAAATACATTTCCGTTAATGTTCACATTAAAAACTTTAGACAACACAATGTTACATCTCGTTCTCACTTAAATTGTTGCCACATCCAACTTCGATTTTTCCCTATTTTCATCGTCAAAACATATATATGTTCCCATCTGTTTAGTTATAAACTCGAAGAACCTAAGGTTCCATGCATATCACACATTAATGGACGCTGAAACACAGTGTGATTTTTGCTAGAGCTTGACTTAGCCATCTTCTAAGTTACTAAACAAATACACACATGCTCTCGCACAATCTATTATAAATATTGATAAATATATGATTGTTGTTAAATATATATATATATAGAATATAGGATGTATAGTATATTTTATTGACCAGATAAATCTAAATATAGTATAAAATATAAATGATATAGTTGAGATTAAATAATATAAATAGTATATAATATATGATCTGGAGTATTCGAACGGGTCCAAGTAAGCTGGTCGTCAGAGGGCAAGGTGCTCAGATGGGTGCTGGTCGTCAGACGGGCGACGTGTTCGGAATGCTGGTGAGGAGAAAAGGGGGTGTACCTGCAAGGCACTCCGACGCTCAAGTAAGAAAGGGTCAGAGAAAAGGGGAAAGTACAAAGTGTATTCTTAGGGTGAGAAAATGATACCTGACCCTCTCAAGCGAGAGCGTTTATATAGAGCCCCCAGCGCATGGCCAACGGTCCTACTTTCAGGGCGAAATAACCGTTTTCCCCAAAGAATAGGTAACTGCCCAAACTAGCCTTTATGGCGGGCAGGGTGCCCAAAACTAGCCGTTATGGCGGGCATAGGAGCAGTTCCGGGCACCTGTCCTTTGCTGTCCGGGCAGCGAGAAAGCCGTGCGCAACGGGCATGAATGCCGGGGAGGAACGTTGCATTCCTTTCCCGGTGGAGGGGCAGAAAGGTCACTTTTTCCCCTCTGTGGATTGGACTTAGGCAATATGGGCCGCTCTGGAGCAGAGGCGGATTGGGCCAATTCTAGTCATTGGTCCAATCCAGAACAGGATCCCCCCAAGTCGTTGCTCCCGAGCATGGGAGTGATGACTTAAGGACTGCTCGTTTCTCCGGGGAGCTAGCATAGAGTCGTCGTTTAGAGATGAGGATGATTATCTCGAGGTGCTCGTGGCCCTCTGTGTTCGTGATATTCGTGGTCGAAACTACATTGCCCGGTATTCGGGGAGATAAAGCGTCAGACAGAATGGGAAGCATTGGGTTGCCACGTGTGCATCGAGCCCTGCGTAGTAGTTAATAGGTAATTATGGCTAGTGGGCAGTCATTATTGCCTACGGGCGCGTGTGTGCACGTGCCCCTTAGTATAAAAGGGGGAAGGTTGTCCCATTTTGCACTTTTTCTCTTCTGATTTCTCTTCGCCTCTTCTGTGTTCTTGCCCGTCACCGTCTTCAGAGCTTCCGGCCACCGCGTCAAGCTTCGAGCAACCCTTTTTCTTCAACTCAAATCAAGTAAGTTTCCTGATTTAAGACTTGTTTTGCTCTTTTCCATTTTTTCTGGTAGATTTTGCATGCGTTTAGGGCTGGTTTAGAGGACGAAATGTGCGATTTTCCGGCGACTGTTGGTGGTGCACGGTGGTTGTGCTAATTTTTACGCCTCCAACATGTCGCCGGACCTGTTAGAGCGTTTGGTGAGGAGGGTGGTTCACGGCGAAGTTGCGTGTGTGACCACCCCGTCTGTTCTTTTTCCGGTGGAGCGATGAGTTTTCCGTTAGACCGTTTCCAGATTCCGGTGGAGCCTTGTGGTTTCCGGTGGGGCTTCAAACGGTATCTAGGCACGAGTGCCGGGTGGTTCTTAGTAGGAAGATGGTATATCTCGGGCATCTCCTCGCGGGGAGGTTTTACATTCGATGTTAGGGCTTAGGCCGGGGACGTGGTCCTTAGCCTTTTGCGCGCCCTTTCACTTGACTTGGCAGTGGAAGGGTGGATTTGATTTTCTGTCGAATTCACTGTTTCTCTGCTTTTTCAGGTGATCGTAATGGCGACAGGTCCAGAGAGAGAGGTTATTTTAGACACATCCGAGGAGGAAACCGGCTCCGAGGAGAATAGCAGCTCGACGGCTTCGAGTTCGGCGTCATTGAGCTCCTCGAGCAGGGTCGAGGAGGAAGAAGAACTAGATGTTATGGAGGAAGATGTTGAAGGGTTCTGTCCGGAGGAGTGGGAGGTGGCCGAGCCTTCCGATCATATTTCTGCGTTTGCACGGTCTGCGGTGGACGCCTTTACAGAGGCGGGTCCAGAGGGGGATTGGAAAGTGCATTTTCCCACCTTAGACGAGCGGGTCTGTTCGGATTTCGGGGACCGCTTTACTATGTATCAGTACGCCTTTAAAGAGTTGGGGCTGAGGTTGCCTTTCACTGACTTCCAGCGGTCGATATTCGAGCATCTGAAGCTAGCGCCCTCTCAACTCCACCCCTATTCACTGGCCTTTTAGACGGGCTTTTGAGTTAGTGTGCGAGCACCTCAACCTGGGAACTACCCTCCCTCTGTTTTTTGCGGTTTTCCATCTTCAACGGCAGCTGGCGGGGAAGAAGTACGGATGGGCTTCTCTGAAGCAGCCCAAAAAATTATTCAAGTCGTTCTCGGAGTCCATCCAAACGTTCAAGGGACGGTATTTCATCGTCGAGCCAGTGTCTGAGGTAGCCCAGGACAGCACGTATGTCTGGGAGATAGAGGTTGATGAGGACGGAGAGGAGATACTCAATGAGGAGGGGAAGTATATCGAGGAGAGGGTGTATAAGTTCCCGATCCGCTGCACACCTGACCATTTCTCCAAGAAGCCCGGAGCTTATGTTTTCGAGCCGAGCGTGTTACGCAGGCAGGACGCCGTGTCCTACGAGAGGTTGGTGAACTGGGTCAACTCCTTCAGTCTTGCCAGCTGCTGGACGAGCAAGGGCAACCCTATCTTCGAGGAGGATGGGAGCCAGAGGGTTGAGCGCAGATTCATCAATGTCAAGGCGCTGCTGGAGTGCAAGACTCCGGCGGATGCCGAGAAGCTGCTTGGTAGTCTTAGTTGTTTAGACTTTGTTTGTGTTATTTCTTTTCCTCATAACTAACGTGCTTGATTTCGTTTGTGCAGGTGAGATGCCTCAAGCTCGCGATCGCGTGGTGAGGAATGCTATGACGAGGGATAAAGTTGGGACAACCCTTCCTAAGTCTCGGCCCGCTGGTGCCCGTGTTCCTCCTCCCCTTCAGGCTGCGGCGAGGACCTCTTCTTCTCCCACCCCAGCTCTGCGAGATTCCCCTCTGGTACTGGCTAGGCGAGCGAAGCGGCAAAGGTCGTCGGATGCCCTGGACCTGACCCGGGCGCCTGAGAAAGGGAAGTTTGAGCTCCCCCCGTGCGTCCTTGACATGAGATTCTTTGAGGGCAACACTCTGGTCATTCTGCGGGTAGAATTACTCAGCTTGGGAAGCATGGACCGAGCGAGCAAGAAGGCGCTGGTGGCCCAGGATGCTTCCGCCTTGGTGAGGATGCTGGAAATGGCGGCCGTTTATGCGGAAGGGGACTTTGCGCTTGAGGCTGAACTTACTGCTGCCCGGGCTTCTGAGACGGCCTTGAAGGAGGAAGTCAAGAGTGTTCGTGAGGCTAAGAAGAAGGCCGAAGAGGAGACGGCCAAGCTGAAAGAGGAGCTCACCAGGCCGACAACGGAGAAAAAGGCTGTCGAGGAGTTGAACAAAGAGTTGATGGCGGCCAGTGCCCCGGGTGCTGATGAACCGGATGAGATAAAAGCGTTGAAAACTAGGGCTGAGCTGGTCTCCAGCATTCTGCAGGCCGAGGATGATGGTATCGCCGTGGCAGTGGAGTCCTTCGAAAGTGTCGTGGCCCAGTTGCGGGTGGTGAACCCTGGGCTTGAGATTTCGAGCGAGGGTATCCACTATCTTGCGCGAGTGGAGGATGGCCGCATCGTCTTGCCCGCAGGCCTTGTTCTTGATACCCCCGAGGATGTTGTTGTATCTTGTCCGGCCTGCATGCCGTTGATTTATTTGTAACTTTATTTAATTTTTTTTTGGGGGGGGGGGGGGGGGGGGCATGACCCCCCTTCTTATGTAATTCGCACAATCTTTGGCCCTTGTGGCCTTTTTCACTTAATGCCCGATTTATGTTATCTATACAATTTTTGTTTATACTGTTGTACTTTACATTAGTTGTGCATGTGTGACTGCCCGTCGGAGGGTGCGTCTGTTAACGGAGCTTTCTTTTGAAAGATAGCTTGTCGTGTGTGAATTCGCCAGTGCGGGGAACTGGTCGAATAGCCGGGGAAGGTCCTGGCGAAGTTGCGGATCTCAGGTCGTGATCGAGGCCTGAGGTCGCGGCGTGAACGTCCCATCGCGAGCTGGGGTTCTGCCAATCATGGTACTTGGGCGAAGGCAGTGCTCGGTTGAGGACCGCCGACGAGCAGAGTTCCGGCTCATTTACTTGAGCAGGATTCTACTTTGTACGTATGCATAATTTGTACCTGGACGAGCATGATGACCGTTAGGTGGTCCTTTGATGCGAGGAAGCCTATAGTTACTTTAGCTGTAGTATTGCTTAAGTTTTTCAGCGTTCACGGTTGAGGGATTGCATCCCCGTTGAGGTTTTCGAGGAAGTATGCACCATTTCCCGTTTTGGCACGGACTCGGTATGGCCCTTCCCAGTTGGCTGCTAGTTTGCCTTCGCGAGAGTCCTTGTGGTTTCTTCGCAGGACAAGGCTGCCCACACCGAACTCTCGTCGTAAGACTTTGGCGTTGTGCCTGATTTCTATTTTTTAATTAAGAGATGCTTCGCGGAGGGCTGGTACTGTTCGGATTTCCTCGACGAGGTCGAGCTCCTCTCTTATTGCTTCGTCGTTCATTTCCTCGTCTAGGGGTGATTCGGTCCTCCTTGATGGTACGTGAATTTCAATGGGTAAAACAGCCTCCGTGCCATATGCTAAGCGGAAAGGTGTTTCCCCGGTGGTGGGCTGGGGAGTGGTGCGGTACGCCCATAAGACGCTGTGGAGCTCCTCGACCCAGGTTTTCTTCGTTTCATCCAGTCTTCGCTTGAGGCCACGAAGAATGACGCGATTGGCCGCTTCTGCCTGCCCGTTGGTCTAGGGATGTTCTATAGAAGCGAAGTGTTGCTTTGTTCCGAGATGGGCGACAAAGTCTTGGAACTTCTTGTCCGTGAATTGCGTTCCATTGTCCGTGACGATTTCTTGGGGAATCCCAAAACGGGCAAGGATATTCCGCTTGTAAAAGCGCAGAATATTAAGTGTTGTTATCTTTGCTAAGGCTTCTGCTTCTATCCATTTTGTGAAATAGTCCACGCCCACTATCAGGTATTTGTTTTGGCTGGACCCCGTCACGAAGGGTCCTAGGATGTCTAGGCCCCACCAGGCGAATGGCCAAGGGGAGGTCATGCTCTTCAGCTCGTTAGGTGGGGCTAGGTGCATATACCCGTGCCGTTGGCATTTTTCGCATTTCTTCACATACTCCTTGGCATCGTGCTGCATGTTTGGCCAATAATACCCTGCCCGGAGGGCCTTGCGGGCAAGGGACCTTCCTCCTAGGTGCTGGGCATTAATGCCTTCGTGGATTTCTCGTAATAAGTGGGGGACAACTTCCTCTTCTATGCACTTGAGTAGTGGGATGGAGAAGGCTCATCGATAGAGCTTGTTTTCAAGGATGACGTACGAGCAAGCTCTTCGTCTGATGTTGCTGGCTCCTTGGGGTCATCCGGAAGTTCGTCCCTGGTGAGGTAGTTGTACACGGGCGTCATCCAGCAGTCGCTGTCTCCAATCGCGTGCACGTGTAGGGTCGAGGATCCCTTATCGATGCTGGATCGAGGAAGTATCTCTTGGATGACTGACCTGTTTCTGCCTTTCCTCTTAGTGCTTGCTAGTTTGGACAGGACGTCTGCTCGCACATTATGTTCGCGTGGAACATGTCTTACTTCTACTGCTCTGAATTTCGACATTTTTCCCTTGACTAGGGTTAGGTATTCAGAGAGACTATCGTTTTTGGTCTGATACTCTCCTGATACCTGGTGGGCTACGAGCTGGGAGTCCGTGCAGATGATGATTTCTTCAGCCCCTAGGTCTTCGGCTAGGCGCAAACTGGCGAGGAAGTCTTCGTATTCAGCCTGGTTGTTCGACGTGGGAAAGGACAATGTGAGAGAAGCCTCGACTATGGTCCCTTCGTCTTTTTCCAAAATTACTCCTGCCCCGCTGCCGCTTGAGCTGGATGCTCCGTCCACATAGATGGTCCATCTGTTTGCTATGTGGGACGAGGAGTCTGAGAAGGTTACTTCTGCTACGAAATCGGCCAGGGCTTGGGCTTTAAGAGCTTTTCTATTTTCATACTGGACGTCGAACTCGGACAGTTCCAATGACCATTTGAGCATTCGCCCGGCCATGTCTGGTCGTCCCAGCAATTGCTTGATGGGCTGATCCGTCCTTACCACGATCGTGTGGGCCAAGAAATAGTGTCTCAGTCGTCTGGCAGCGTTGACGAGGGCCAATGCTACCTTCTCTATCTGTTGATATCGCAACTCTGCGTCCTGCAACGCTTTGCTCGTGAAGTATACTGGCTTTTGCCCGCCAGGATTCTCGCGAATGAGAACGGCGCTAACGGCCTCGGCAGTGACGGCGAGGTATAGGAACAAGACTTACCCGACATCTGGCCGCGATAATACGGGCGGTTTCGACAGAGCTTGCTTCAAGTGAAGGAGGGATGCTTCACATTCCTCGGTCCATTCAAACGCTGCCTCTTTTCGCAAGAGCTTGAAGAAAGGAAGGGCGTGTTGGGCGGACTTTGCAACGAAGCGGGACAACGAAGTAAGTACCCCGTTGAGGGACTGGATGTTATTCTTAGACGTGGGCATTGGGAACTCAGATAATGCCCGGCACTTGTCGGGGTTAGCTTCGATTCCTCGTTCTGTTAGGTAGAAGCCAAGGAATTTACCTGCCCGTACTCCGAACGTGCACTTCTCTGGGTTAAAACGCATTTGATACTTTCTGGCTTGCTCGAAAATTTTGCGAAGATGGGCGACATGATCTAGTTCCTCGTGGGACTTGACGATCATATCGTCCATGTATACTTCGAGCATGTCGATTATTTGTCCTTGGAAGACTTTGTTCATCATTCGCTGGTACGTAGCGCCGGCGTTCTTCAGTCCGAAGGGCATTACGTTGTAGTAATAGTTGCCTAATTCGGTCATGAAGGCCGTGTACGTTTTATCGCTCGCGACCATTGGGATTTGATTATAGCCCGAGTAGGCGTCGAGGAATGACAAAAGCTTAAAACCTGCTGAGTTATCTACGAGCTTATCTATATTGGGGAGGGGATAGGCGTCCTTCGGACAGGCCTTATTAACATTAGTATAATCAACGCACATTCTCCATTTGCCATTATTTTTTCTTACAAGTACAACAATTGAGAGCCATGTAGTGTATTTGGCCTCAGAAATAAACCTAGCTTCTAGAAGGTCTTTGACAGCTTTCTCCGCGGCTTCCGTCTTCTCCGGGGACTGTTTCCTTCTGCGCTGGGCAACGGCTTTGACGGCCGGATCAATTGTAAGCTGGTGGCAAGCGACGGATGGGTCCAATCCTGGAATTTCAGCAGCGCTCCACGCGAACAAGTCTGCGTTCTCCCAGAGGCATGCTTTTAGTTGTCTCCTGGCCAGGTCGGGGAGGTCTGCTCCGATCTTTACTCCCCGTTGGGGGTTTTCTCCGAACGAAACGATCTCGAAGTTGCCATCTGGGCAGGGCGTAGGAGATGACCGCCGTTGTCGGACTGGCTGCCCGAAGTCGTTGGGTCCTTGGCGTGATCTTCCTCGTTGAAACGGCTGTCCAAGTCGATAGATTCGACCTGGGGGAGCGGTTTTGGCTGCTCGGAGCTGCTGGGCAGAGGGGGACGACCAGAAGTCCTCGGTCTTGCTGAGATGGTGCTTAGTCCTTTTGATGCTGCTTCAAAGCATCGACGGGCAGCCTCAATATCGCCGTGGAGGGTGGCGACCATCCCTTCAGAAGTGTAGTACTTCATCTTGAGATGTACGGTGGAAGGTACTGCAATCAACTCTGCCAGGGTTGGTCTTCCAAAAATGCACTGGTATAGTGATGGCAATCAATTACCAGAAACTGTGCTTTAATTGCTCGGGTTGTCTTTCCTGAACCGAATGTTACGATGAGCTCTACGTAACCTCGGGGCTTTGTCACCGCTCCGTTGAATCCTTGCAGGTCGGATCCAACGTATGGAGTAAGGTGGGAGTCATTCAGCTGCAGTGTTTCGAACAGGTGGTTGTACATTATATCGACCGAACTGCCCTGATCCACGAGTATTCTGCGAACGTCGAAGTTCGCCATCCTTGCTCAAATAAGCAGCGGAATGCTTGAGTTCGGCGATCCGCCGAGGAGCTCCTCCTTGTAGAAGGAAATAGGAACGGATCCTTTGTGAGTGGTATCCAGCGTAGTGACTTCATTGGAGCTCTTGCTGATCAGTTGGTCGAATCTCCTCTTGACTGAGCCGACCGTGATTTTGTTGAATCCACCCCCAGAAATGACCATGGCTGACGGGAAGGCCTCCCACGGACTGTGAGTAGCGAGGTACATGGAGACAGGCAGACTATCAGGGATGCGGAAGTCCTCTGGCCGAGTCACGGACATGGCGACCTGCACGTTGGTGTCATCCGAGGGTGGAGTCTCTTCTACAACCTTCTTGCTCTCCTGGGTTTCTTGCCGGGGAGCATCTTTCTTTTTCGCGAACTGCTTCAGGTGGCCGTCGCGAATAAGGATCTCTATGGCATCTCTGAGGTGGATGCATTCTTCCGTCGTATGGTCGTGACTCTTGTGGAAGCGGCAATACTTGGATTTGTCTACACCTGGTCTGGCCGGTAGCTGTTTGGGGAAACAGACTCCCGCCTACTTGAATTCTGAGTTGGCACATTCGGACAAGATTTTCTCCCTCGAGGTAGTGAGGGGGGTATAGTCATGGAACCGCCCAGAAGGTCCCTTCTGTTCGCGTGCATCGCGAGGCCGATCGTCGCGTCTTTTATCTCCTCGACGGGATGTCGAGGGTTCTTCAGCTCTGGATGACCGGGCACCTTCTTGGTTTCGAGAGGCCCGGACAGAGTGGGAAGCGACCTTCTCCTCGTACTGTATGTGCGACTGGGCTTGGAGGAGAAGGGCGTTAAGGTTCCTCGGTGGATCGAGGCCGATGGCTTTCGCGAAGTCTGAGCCAGGACGTAATCCCTGCTCGAGCAGGAATTTCTTCATCTCGTCGGTCGTTGGCACTTGGACGACCTCCTTGTTGAACCGCTCAATGTAGGCCTGAAGAGGCTCATCTCTTCCCTGTACGACAGCTCTGGGGGATGCCTCGGTCTTCGGATGGCGTCGCGATGCAGTAAAGTGACGGGAGAAAATCCTCCCCAGCTGTCTCCAGGATGTAATGGATTCTTCTGGCAGCTGCTTGTACCATGCCATTGCTCCCTTCCGGAGTGTGGTTGGGAACAGGCGGCATTTGATGGCTCCTCGTACCCCTCTGTAGTCCAAAAGAGCATCTATGTTCTCTATGTGCTCGTCTGGGTCAGTGGTTCCATCGTAAGTCCCTAGAGACGGAGGCTTCTCTAGTCCTTTAGAAAGACGGGTGGCCAGGATCCTGCGGGAAAACGGGCCGCGAGGCTCGTCGTCGCTGTCTGAACTTGAAGTTGATGGTGACCGTTGTCTGCGCTCGCGGCGGCGGTCTTTGCGAGGTGAGGGTGAACGTGGCCGGTCACGAGGTCTGACCGGTGGAGAACGCCTATCCTGCCTCGTTCTCTTGTGTCTTGGTGGTGATCGATCCCGCGGGAAGATCTGGTCGCGCTTGCGAACGTGCTGTGATTCAGGCTCATGCCTCGATCTGTGGCCTTCCCCACGCCTAGGTGGCGGGCTTCTTGATCCTCGGTGCTTGCTCTTGGGAGGAGAGGATCTTGGAAGAGATGCTTCCTCGAGAGCTCCTATTCTTTCTCCTTGCTACAAGATGAGGAGGTTTGTCCGGTTCACAGCTTCCAAGAGAGCTGCAACGGCCAGGTCGGCGCTGGGAGGGCCAGGAATAGGTCGTTCGCCCGACGGTGGCTGCTTGTCTCCTTGTTCGACGGGAGGAGGAGTTGGAGATGCAGTAGCCCCGTCTCGGAGGAAACGGGGATCTGAGAGTAACGGAAGTCTACCGTCGACGTCCATCTTGTTGACGGGAACGAGAACCGTAACGTCAGCACTTTTTGCGAAGCTCTGAGCGGCCATATGTGGGCAGATCAAAGAAAGTATGTTTTGATCTTTTAGTTTCCGAGGAGGAAAGAAAGAAGGGGAGAACAAGGAGTTCCCACAGACGGCGCCACTGATCCGGAGTATTCGAACGGGTCCACGTAAGCTGGTCGTCAGAGGGCAAGGTGCTCAGATGGGTGCTGGTCGTCAGACGGGCGAGGTGTTCGGAATGCTGGTGAGGAGAAAAGGGGGTGTACCTGCAAGGCACTCCGACGCTCAAGTAAGAAAGGGTCAGAGAAAAGGGGTAAGTACAAAGTGTATTCTTAGGGTGAGAAAATGATACCTGACCCTCTCAAGCGAGAGCGTTTATATAGAGCCCCCAGCGCGTGGGCAACGGTCCTATTTTCGGGGCGAAATAACCCTTTTCCCCAAAGAATAGGTAACTGCCCAAACTAGCCGTTATGGCGGGCAGGGTGCCCAAAACTAGCCGTTATGTCGGGCATAGGCGCAGTTCCGGGCACCTGTCCTTTGCTGTCCGGGCAGCGAGAAAGCCGTGCGTAACGGGCATAAATGCCGGGGAGGAACGTTGCATTCCTTGCCCAGTGGAGGGGCAGAAAGGTCACTTTTGCCCTTCTGTGGATTGGACTTAGGCAATATGGGCCGCTCTGGAACAGAGGCGGATTGGGCCAATTATAGTCATTGGTCCAGTCCAGAACAATATATATTTTATTTCAAATGAATATGCAATTTTAACATAATTGAATAAAATTATTTGAGTTATCGAGCCTCAAACTAAATTTGAACTTATTACTTAAATATTTGTCTTGCATTTTTGCAATATATTTTAATAACAAATATATTATTCATATTTATCAAAGAAAAAAATTTGCTTATTATATTTTTTTATCATTTAATAGTGACATTTTTTCTCGTATTTTTTATATTATTCAATGATAATTACATATCCCATATTTATTTAAATGAATTTCCATGCGTCATAGTTTGTATCAAGGGTATATATTGGTTTTTTGTTGGCTAATCTTTTTTATAAACAAATTTTGCCACATGTTAAAAATTATTATTTAGTATGATAATTTTATAGTAATAGGAATAATCAACAACAAGGTTAATTCGTTAGCATCCATAAGTAGGAACCGAAGAAAATGAAAATATGCATTGAATAGCTTCTTCTCTTATACAAGGGATGACCAAAACGTTTTCCACACGACTCCCATCAAAAGAACAAGTGAAAAGTGAAATAAGAAAATAGAATAGAAAAGGACCCCAGTAGGATGTGATTTGATAATAGACAACATTAATAATTCATTAGCATCAGTATGGAGCACTTTAGTAGGAAATATTTTGTGAAGAAGACCAAGACTTTTGAACTAACATTATCTCTCTCTCACACACAATATGAGTCTGCTCCGTATTTAAGAAAGTTGTTCACATGCAGAGTTGAAAAATTTGCCCCAAACCCATAATTATACTTTTACCCTAATAACTTTTTTGACAATGTCCGATTAGCCTTTTTCCATAGCAACTATTTCTTATTTAATGTTTTGCTCCTTTTTAACATTTTAAAATTTGGTGGAAGTGCACCCATATATCGGTTGGTTTATCGAGAAAAAGATAAATTGTTACATTACAAGAAAAATACATTTTAGTTGGAAGTTTTTAGCATCGGCCCCGACTCCGACGATATTAGCGTTGATGCTATGTCGGCAATAACCATCACCAAGTGGTAAAATCATGTGTTTTGATTTTTTTTAATAAATCATTATTGATTGCATAGGTTTGGGCCGACGCTAACTTTTTTTTTTAATAAGCTAAACTTTCATATAAACTGGAGTACAAAGGGGTTACCCCAACCCGTATACAACAATAGCCCGACCAAAAATCACCGGCTACAAAAATTACTAGGAGAGTTAACCCAAGTGAAATAATTACAAAAATACGAACTATTATAACTCTTTCCTACCCACCACCAAGTATAAAGTAAAATACGATTTGAAATCTTATCTAAATCCCAAAATTCTTCCCTAAAAATAATATTGTTACGGGATAACCAAATGATCCAACATACCGATAGCCATATCCCTACTCCTATTCTAACAACCATCCCTCTATCAACACAACCTTGAACCCAACATGTTAAATGAGTAATCATATTGCCTACCAATATACAAGGAATCCCCAACCATTTACACGCAAAATTTCACACCATAATCGACTTACCACAAAAAAATAGAACATGCTCTACCGATTCCGTTTCAAGAAAGCAAAAAGGACATGACATCTCATACCTATTTGTGACAATACCTCTTCGAATCAAATTATTCCTCGTTGGCATTCTCTTATGAAGCATCCTCCACCCAAACACTTTCACCTTAAAAGGAACTTGAGCTAACCAAATTAACTTAAACGCCGCATTCATTTCAATACCAAACTGTAATTCATTATCTTCAAATTTCTCCTGCAAGAAAACGTACATAGAGGAGACAGAAAAAACATAATTTTTCTCCAACAGCCACTTAATCGAACCATTGGCATTCTTGTTTAAGGAAATTTCGGCCAAAATCAAGTACAGATCATCGAGTTGAATCCGAGCCTGCACCTGCCCATCCAAGACATCCACTTTAATATCCCAAATCCAGTTATCTCCTTCCCAAAATCCATTATTTCTGACAGTGCTAGAATTTGTATCTGCTAAACCAAACAGCACAGGAAACCTCCTGCTGAAAGTATCCTCCATTGCCCATTTTGTCCTCCAAAAATCCACCCTACTTCCATCTCCTATTTCATAAGCTATTAATTCAGCCAACATTCCTTCTCCAGCAGCTTTCGTGGCCTGGTACAAATCTAAAAACCAAAGTGAAGGAGTCACCTGCAAAGCTGAAACCTCACCACTAAAAAATTCAGAGCAACAAAAAGGATATCTAAAGTTAATGAAATCCTTCCAAATTGAAGTCTTATTCTCTAAAATCTTCCAAGCCCACTTAAGGAGCAACGCCAAATTGAATAATTGTAGATCTTTCACACCTAAACCACCTAATTCTCTACTTCTACAAACCGTATGCCAACTTATCCAAGAAATCCCTCTTTTATTCTCCAATCCATTCCACAAAACGATCTTTGAATTGACTTGAGAATTCTCACCACCTTAACCGGCATTCTATAAAATGACATATAATGGATTGGCAAATTACTCAAAACAGAATTAATTAAAGTAACTCTACCTCCCATTGATAAAAACCGGCTCCTCCAAGTGTTCAATCTAGCACGCATCATATCTATCACCGGCTTCCAGAAAGAGATTAACCTCTGATTACCTCCAATTAATATCCCAAGAAACGAAAACTGAGAGGGAGAAATTTTACAAGACAAATATAGCTCTGCAGATCTGATCTTACTATCTTCCAAACCTACACATATCAACGAACTCTTGCTAAAATTAATGTCCAACCTTGAAATGAGATGAAAAGCTTTCAAAATGGCTTTGAACGCAATGATATTTTTCCACAAACCATCACCAATTAAGACTGAATCATCAGCGTATTGTAACATATGAAAATCAATATCTGAATTGACTTTAAACTCTGAAAATGAACCAACAGCTATTGCACGTTTCATAATAACTTCCAGTCCCTCTGCAGCCAAACAGAAGAGGAAAGGAGCTAGAGGGTCTCCTTGCTTGAGACCCCTAGACACTCTGAAATCTTGAGCAGGACTTCCATTAACTAAAACAGATGAGAAACTATTAAAAACTCCAAGATCCATCCATCTCAACCACTTTGAACCAAAGCCCATATGTTTCATCACTTCACGAAGATAATTCCAATCAACACAGTCATACGCTTTAGCAAAATCCACTTTGAAAATCATTAGCTCCTTCTTAGATCTCTTGGCAAAATCCATAATCTCATTTAAAACCAGCACCCCATCTAATATATTTCTTCCTTCCAAAAACGCTGTTTGAGTTTTTGATACAATACCTCCAATTTTCTTCTTGAGCCTGTTAGAAAGAATTTTAGATATAACCTTATAAACTGAACTAACCAACGAGATTGGTCTATATCCATCAAAGTCTTCAGAATTTTCAGCCTTCGGGGTCAAAACCACAAAAGAAGACGCAAAGCTTTTATGAAGTTGTTCTCCTTCAAAAAACTCCAGTACACAATTTGAAAACTCTGGACCTACAATTTCCCAGCACTTCTTCAAGAATTCAAAACTGAAGCCATCAGGCCCAGGACTACGATCCCCTGAAAAACCAAATACCACTTCCTTGATTTCCTGCATATTTACATCAACCTCTAGTTCTTGACTTTCTGCAAGTGATATAGATTTAAAACCAGAACCACCAATATGAGGGAAAGGTTTATCTGCCCTACTAAATCTGTTAGAAAAATGAGCACTGGCCAATTGTTTTACCATCTGAACGTCCTCCTCCAGCTTACCATTTATCATGACTCCATTGATGGTATTCAAATTAATCCTCTGTCTCATAACATTGTGAAAGAACTTTGTATTAATATCACCGTCAGCAATCCACTTAGATCTCGAATTTTGCTTCAAAATACTCTCTTTAATTCTAATGGATTTCCAAAAAATCTCTTCTGCATCATTCCAACATATCAGCTCCTCTCTATTGATATCTCCCAATTTTTGAACTATCAATTCTTCCATATCGTTGACAGCCTCAACTTCCTTTTGAATACTGAGGTCAATCCAACCAAAAATATTTATATTCCACCAACGAATTCTATTTCTTAGATTTTTCATTTTCTTTTCCAATATATAAGAAGCTTTTCCAGTTATCTTAAGCTCTTCCCACTCTTTCTTGATGAACGGTAAGAAATCACCATGGTCAAACCAACTCGACAGAACTTTAAACGGCTTGGGGCCCCAATTCGTATTCTTAGCTATAATCCAAATCGGCCTGTGATCTGATATATCCCTATCTCCTATTCATTGTGTAACCATATTCCAATCATTAAAAACAGAATGCGAAACAAGAAACCGATCAAGTAGACTACAAACTGTATCTTTTGACTTGAACCAAGAGAACTTGAGTCCACTTAAAGGTAGATCAACCAGACCTAGGGAATTAATGAATTCAGAAAACTCCAGCATGTGCCTTCTATTGGGTCGAGAATACCCAATCTGCTCCTCCCTGCTCTTAATTGAATTGAAGTCCCCGCCTACAATCCACTCTCCCGGACTCAAACTATTTTTAAGTCTTAATAATTCCTTCCATAAGACCCTCCTCTCAGCAATATTACAAGGAGAGTAAATTTTGAACAAATAACATATTCTACCTTTCCATAACGCTTGGATCCCAAGATAACCAATGCCCCTATAACAACAAATAGGAGACAAAACATCAGACTTCCAAATGGTGATTAATCCTCCCGATAACCCATTAGCATTAGATGCAGACCACTGACAAGACCTATCTTTCCAAACAATAAAAACTAACTCATCGGAAACACTTATACACTTCGTTTCCCGAAGAAAACATATCTCTGCTCCACCTTTAATCAAAGTTTCTCGAATCTTCTTTCTCTTCAACACCCTTCCACACCCACGAATATTGTAGGAAACTATATTCATTTAAACTTAGTAGCTACCACCTTCTTTCCTTTTGCTGTCTTTCTATCCACCTCTTCCAAATTCCTCATAATATTCTCAAACACTTCATCATCTTCTTCAACTTCAATACCAAGCTGTAGAATAGAATCACACACCCTTATAGGAATATTCTTCAGTTTCTTCTTGATCCTTAAATTACTCTGAACAAAACCAGAATCTGAAATAGAATTGACATTAGAACCAGATGACTTGTTTTCGTGAAATGAGACAGGGTCCTTATTATTATCTTTCCCACTAACCATACCCTGCACATCCTGCTTCTTATAATACTTCAGAAAAGAACTTTCAGCTTGAAGTAGAGTAGCATAATAGGAGGGATCGAAAAGAATCTTCAGTCTTTGATAAATATCACCAATGATTTGCTTCTTACTCTTCCTCTTACAAACCCGAGTTCCTACAATATCCTGAGCAACAGGTCTACCAGCCTCTACTTCACATAAGTTTTCAGGCATAGGTTTAGGATCACTCCCCAAAGGAGACCTAACATTAAGAATATGATTCATTTGTCTACCATCCTCTATAGCCTCATCATCTCTATAAAGTTTTTCCAAAGAACAAGTAACATGATCTGGAGTCGATCCATCCTCAGGAGACTTAAGGGAATTAACCTCCAAATCACATCGAACATCTTCACCAACAATACTAGATCTACCTGAACCAACAAGAGTGGGGCTGTCACCAAAAAAATGCCCTAGTTTAGAACAGTTGACATCCTCAGAAACTGAATGATGAGAAGACTCCTCAGTAGAATTATTAACTGGCTCTACTCCCTCTCTATTAGATGAACCAATATTGCACTCAGCTCCCAAACCAACTTTCTCTACCCCATTCGAATTCTCTCCTCCCAAATTCATATTAGGTCCCTCCTCACAACCAACTGAATTATACGATTGAGAATCCACAAAATCTGAACTATCATCATCAAAACAGGAACTTCTTCTAGCGCCAGCATCTCAAACATATGGCCCAAAAGAATCCTCTACTATCTTAATACAAAAAACATCTTCATTGACATCCAAATTAACCACTTCATTGAGATTCATAGCACACTTAGTCCTAATCAAGATTCTCGCCATATCGAACCTAGTGTGTTTCCTTGTGTCATCATCCATACTGACGAAAGCACCAATTGTACCAGCTAAGAACTTGAAAAAAATTTCACTCCACGCATGACATGGAAGACCAAAAATCTTAACCCAAGTAAGTCTTTCTTGGTCCACATCGTTTGGAGACCAATGCTGAATGTCCGAAAACCATCTGGCAATCCAACTAGATTCCTCTGCTAACAATCTTTCAATGTCACCTGGATTGTCTTCCTCAATAAAGCAGGGATTAGCTCCCAATGGCGTAACCTTAAAGTTAAAGAAACCTTCCATTTGAAAAGTTTTCACAACTTCCAAGGCAGACCCAGGTCTCTCCAAAACCCCTGTATATGCCTGCTCAAACCTTTCCAGATCTTCTTTATTAACTTCAAAACTCAGATGATCAAAATCAGGTTTATCTCCCATAAACACTATCTTTGATTTCTTAGTATCACCATTCCAATCTTTATGCCTTTTAATAGCCTGAGCAAAAGACAATTTTGAAACATAACCATTCCTTTTATCTTTACTAATTGAGTAACCTTCTACCCTCCTTACTTCCTCCATCTTACGGTCTACCGGACCAAAACCTCCACCATCCTTATACTCTCTCCTGAATCTAGGAAGATTGGCAAAAATCTTAGTACCATTAATAACAACTTTGTCTAGATTAATGGCAAGAAGATGTTCGTCCTCTACACTCTTAAACCTAACGAATTCAAATCTATTGCCTCTGACATCAAGCCTACCCGGGATAAACACCTCCAATATTGACCCAAACTCCTTGAAGACATCATACATCTGCTTCGCTTCGTACGAATCTAGAAACCGAGTAAAGAAAAAAGAAGAAGATTCTTGTAAATCCAAATCAGTAACCTTTCCATTATTGCACTTCCATATAGACATTCTCCCATTAGAAGCTTTCCGGTCTAAAGGCTTCTTCTTCCTACTCACCTCCGTCCAAACTCCTATGAAACCCCCTTTGTTATTCTGAAATGCCATACTTCAAACAGACACTACAACGATGAACCCAACCAGAGAAATAACAACCACCAACCCGCTACCCAGTAAAACCCAGATGACAACACCTCCCTACCGAGGCCCCTAAGCCCTAAAGCCAGGAATTTAAGCCAAAGATAGAGAAGAGCTCACCCAGTATCTACTCGAATAACAAGTCGGAGGAAGATAGGGATGGGTTATCGATAGAATGGAGAATCGGCGAATGCTCCTAATGAACTTGATACATTGTCGATTGAAGGAAGGGCTCAAACCGAATGAGATGAAGAAGATGAAGTGTTCTCACTCTAGAGAGAAGCCAAAGAGTCTCGATAAAAAGTACAATTAGATCTCACTATTATAACGCCTATTGCTCCATATAATTTCTCCCCTCCCTCTATGTATCTCTTTTTCACTCTATTTGTTTCCCTTCTCTGCAGTATATGACATTGCCGACGCTAACTTTTGATTTAATTAATTAATTAATTTTGTTTTAAATAATTCTTTTAATGAAATACTAGAAAGTTTACTCATGTATTAATTTATTTGTTTATTTTTTTTATAGTAGCATCATTACAAACCGACGCTAAGGTATAGCTACTTTTACTTTTATTTTTTTACCATATAATAGCGACGGCCAAAGACCGATGATATTATTGGTGCAAAAATATTTAATTTCTCCCTACAATTTATGTTTGCCTCCTTTTCTTATTTATTTATTGAGTTAATTAGCTTTAAATTTAGCGTCGCTAAAAATAAACGGTAACTTTGGTGTGAAAAATTTGCTTTTCTACTGAACTTTAGTTTGCCTCCCTTTGTTTTTTTTTTATTTTTTAACATATTTATTTATTAATATTTTATTCTTTTAACCAAATAATGTTTTCTTTTTTTACCTATTAAAATAATTAATAAATTAATAATATTTTAAAATAACAAATATAATTTTATATTTTAATATTTTAAAAAGATAAATTCTAAAACATAATATAAAATTTGGAAAAACAAAGTTAATAAATATAATAAAATATAACAAATCAAAAGTTTGGAAAAATAGATAAAATAGTAAACAAATATAATCAAATATAAAATAATAAAAAAAATAGGTAGCATACAATTCTCATCGTTTCTCAATTTCTCAATTTGTAAACAAAATTTTAGGGTACTCAGGTTCATCGTTTCTAAGGTTCTCATCGTTCTAAGCTTCTCAGTTTCTCAATCTCTTACACTTCTCAAGTTCTTATCTTTGGGTCTGTTTGTTTTAGCTTTAAAAAAATTGATTTTTTTTTTATATTTTTGAAAATGGATTCTACAAAAATGTTTTTCAAAATATTACAAGTTTTTTTAAATTTGTTTTTTATAAATTAAAAGACTAATTTTGACATTCTATAACATAAATATACATTATTGAAGATCAAAACATAGTCAAAATCACAAAAAAATTTCAAAAAGTTGTATTTTAAAAATGATTTTTATGAAAATCTATTTGAAATAGCTTAAAAAATAAGTGATTTTTTGAAATTTTGATATTCGAAAAAAGTTTCGATAAAATGATAAAATATCTAAAATAACATTTTAAGAATAACTATTCAAACCAAATTTTCATTTGCACCTTTTATGAAAAGTTTCTTTATAAAAAATTTTTCCACAAAATTATGTTATACTATAAAAATCATTTTTATCTCTTATGCTTCTCAGCTTCTCATCGTGTCTCTTTCGCTTCTCAGCTTCATCTCTTAAGGTTCTTATCTTCATCTCTTAAGGTTCTCAACATTGTTCTCATTGTTTTAGGAATATTGTCCATACTCTTCAAGAAATCGCTTCAGGAAATCTCTCATATGCTTCAAGAAATCTATTGACAAATTCATTTCCAGGTTCGATTCGTTTTGATTCGTATTTTCTATTATCATACTCATAATTAAGTATGTGCATGATGTTAGGAAAATTAAAGCTGAACTCGTGGATTTCCTGTCTCAATTCCACAACTTCCGTTGACACAACTCGGTAGAAGCTACTTCGCAAAACCGTCTCAGGTAAGCACTAGCCATTCTTGTGTGATTTTAAAATTTAACTAATTATTAGGTGCAATTAATTCTTAATTATGTTTGAAGTTGGAGTTGATTGTTGATGTATTTGTATTGAAATTAAATTTAGGTGTGTTGTTTTGTTTGGCTCTTTTGTTGTTATCTTCATGTTAAGCTTTTGTATGGAAATAAAATTAGGGGTTAAAGTCGGTTGTTTATGGTTGCTAATTATCCAATAGGAATATAAACTTTCAATTTGTAATTTTTCTTATGTTTGCTTTTTGGAGATTTACTAGAGTTAGATGTTGTTTATTTTAGTTGTTTTTCTCTTACTTTCTTATAAACTCTTTCTGTAAATTTCAGTTTGTTTTTGTTTAGTTGTAATTCTTTGTATGATTGCAACAAATACCTTTTACTTTTCTTGTACAATGACTTTGATTGAAATGAAATAGTTATGTTCATTCATAAAAGGGTTTTATTTTGTGATTTGGAATTTGGTTTTTTCTTGTTTGTTTATGAAAGACATAATCCCATGCAAAGAAAATCAAAACATGGTTTGTGCAATCCAACACATTAGTTTGAAGCAAAATTGTCTCTAATGATTTGAGAGAAAATCTCTTGGATCTTGTGGTCTAATTGTCTCTAATGATCTAAATATAATCGTTTCTTTTAACCAAGTGAGACCCTGATATTTTAACTGTTTCTATTAATTCCTGTGTGCAATAATCAAGTGTGATCATGTGTCTTTCAATAACAGGGTTATGCTAAGAGCTATTTGATGATGCTTAGAATTTAGAACATAGAACTACTATTTCCTCTCATACTATATTCAATATTTAGGTATGATTTTTTTCATCAGACTCATGGTCAATGGTAGCCCAACCCGTGACTTCAAGGTAACGTGTGGCTTGCGACAAGGAGATCCATTATCCCCTTTCCTCTTTGCGTTAGTTGCGGAGGGTCTTTCGGTTCTAGTGAAGAGAGCTGCTCAGGTGGACGCTTTCAAAGGTGTAAAACTGAATTCGGGTGTATCGTATGAACTACTACAATATGTTGATGATACGATTTTAATGGGTGACGCGTCTTGGACGAATCTTTGGGCTCTAAAGGCTTTGTTGAAAGGGTTTCAATTGGTGTCGGGGCTACAAGTAAATTATAGTAAAAGTTCATTGTTTGGCCTTGGTGTGGAGGAAGACTTTCTAAGGGTTGCAGAGAGTTTCCTTGGTGTCAAAGTTGATAAGTTCCCTCTCAAGTTTCTGGGAGTGCCAGTTGGTGGTAATCATAGGGTTATCTCTTTCTGGAAACCTATGATTCAAAGAATTCAGGCACGGTTGTCAACATGGAAAGGAAGGTTTCTATCGATGGCAGGCCGGGCGACTTTAATAAATTCTGTCTTGACTAGTCTACCTTTGCACTATATGTCTGTTTTTTTGATGTCGTGCAAAGTAATTAGGATTATAACAGGTATTCAACGCCGCTTTCTGTGGAAAGGATCTGCGAGTTCCAAAGGCGTATCGTGGGTGAGGTGGGATGAGGTGTGTCGACCGAAAGAGGAAGGGGGGTTGGGGATAAAAAATGTCAAATGGTTTAATGTAGCACTCATGGCAAAGTGGTTATGGAAACTTTTATCGTTTAAACATAGGTTATGGCAGGGTGTAGTAGAGGCTAGATATTATGATCATGTTGTTGATTTGCATCTTGGAGTTATGTCGGAATATAAGCACGGACCATCGTTGTGGTGGAGGGATCTATTTTTGGTTTGGAAGATGTTTGGGGAAAAGGTTTTGTGCAGCAGCTGAAACATGAGGTAGTTGATGGGAACGATACACTGTTTTGGTTATCAAAGTGGTGCGGTAATTTCTCTTTAGCAGACAAGTTTCCTGGGTTGTGGGAAGCTTCAAGTAATAAATGGGGGAGGGTTAGGGAGTATTGTTGCTCCAGCTCAAATCAACAATCTTGGAGATTTGATTTTGGTAACTCAATAGCAGCAGGTGTGCTCGCAGGTGATTATGGGGTTGAATACATTGCTGCCTGTTGGAATTGGGAGTTTAACAGGTACAGACATGGTTGGCTGGGGTATAGAAGTTGCTGATGAATACTCGGTTAGAGCTGGCTACGAGTTGTTGATGAAGTATCATAATTCACAGCATGTTAATGAGAATTTGGTGGATGTTTTTAAATTGATCTGGATCTCCTCTGCGCACCCGAAGATTCAATTGTTTGGTTGGCGTTTATTTCGCGACAGGTTAGCAACCAGAGATAATCTTCATAGGAGACACATTCTGTTGGGAAGCGAAGGCTTGGCTTGTCCTTTTTGCCAAAGGGAAGAGGAGGATACAGCCCATTTATTCTATACGTGTGATTTCTCAAGGCAAATTTGGAATCGTATAGGGAGATGATTGGACATTGAAATAGGAAGTCATGACACTTTATTGTTAATGTTTCATCATTGGATTCAGGCCTTGATTGCTAAAAATGTAAGAATAAAAAATGCGGTAGGACTTTGGTTGTCTATAGGGTGGTGCTTTTGGTTAACTAAGAACAACATCGTTTTCAATAGAGAAGTGTGGAATTTTGAATCAATAGAATACCGAATCATTATGCTTACTTGGTGGTGGTTAGGAAAAAAGATTAACGGGCGATATACTTGTAATTACTATGATTGGACTAACTTCCCATGTGAATTTTTGTAGTTCTCACATTGGTAGTGTAGATGTATGTAGTTGGTTGGATACACCTATTTGTATCCGGTTGAATATAATTTTTGCTTAGTAAAAATAAAAGGAATGATTTGAGGTGTCCAGTGCTAATTTCATCCAACAAAATATTATTCTCTATAAACCAACACTTAGGCAACATGGTTGTTAAGATCTCGATCTAGATCTTAAAATCTTACGATTTTGTAATCTCACCCACCCCCAACGATCCCGATCCCAAATAGAATCGCGTGTTATAGTCAAATTATTAAAAAAACAATTATAAAACCATTGATTTTGAGCGATCTTGGCCAGTTCCGGCCACGATCAGTCGTTTTCCAGCCACACTTGCCATTTTCCGACCACCACCATTACAAGCTGAAAAGGTTGACAAGATGCCGAGATGCAACAATTACAGTTTGACGGTGGTCATTTTCCCACAAATACACTTGCTTACCAAAATATCATGTAAAAAAAACTTCAAATATTAAGTTAAATTTTTTCATTTTAGTAATATCTTCTGATTTTTGTTACAATCTTATGTTTTACAATTTTATTACCCCGTGTCTATCTCACAAAAATAATTGGGTAGGATCTTCCAATCTTAATTATGATCTTATGTTTTACGATTTTACTATGCCCTCTCTGTCTTAAGTAAGACCCTGATCTTGACAACCTTGCTTGGCAAGGCCAAAACATCATACTATTCTGCTTTACTGACTTAAATCTATGATAAATTAGTTAATTTGGCACATTGGAAAAACTGGCTCTTTCCACCCAACTTCTCACTCAAACTACCACTACCACTATTAAAGGTAATTTGTGATGGAAAATAAGAAAAAGTAGAAAATGAAGTGTATGATTATGAAAGACATGTTGAACCAAAAAGAAGGAAATCAAAGACTTGATTGCAATTCAGCAACTCCTTTGACAAATGAAATCACGTGAAAATCTGTGATCCTAATTAAATGTTTATTCGACCAATTCATTGCAGTGTTCAAATTTTCTAATGAGATACGTGATTGATCAATGTCCTAAATTTATACTAAAACAATTACTACCTTTGTTCCTTTATATAAAAGACAATTCATTTTTTAGATTCATTAAATAATTAATGTATCTAGTCTATAAAGAGACCAAATACATTGGTTAATCAATAAACCTAAAAAATGAGTTGTCTCTTATATAAAAAAAACGGAGGTACTATATTGTATCAACATACTATTACTAACTAAAAATTAACAAATTTCTATATGAGTCACATTTATTTATTTATTTATTTGTTCGATACTGAAATAGAAAACATACTACTGTAATGACAAGAACAACGTATCTCCTTTTAAAGTTCAGGAGTCTCCCTCTCCTTGCTTGTTACAGTTTGCCGATGACACCCTTCTTATCGGGGATGGTTCGGTGAGGAATTTATGGACTTTCAAGGCTATTCTAAGGTCTTTTGAAACCAGTTCTGGGCTTAAAATCAATTACTCCAAGAGTTGTATCTATGGTATTGGTGTTGATTCCGCCATCCTCTCTGCTGCAGAAGACTTCCTTCATTGCAAGTCTGGTTCTCTCCCTTTTAAATTTCTGGGGCTCTTCGTTGGAGGCAACCACCGCCGTATTTCCATTTGGAACCCAGTCATTGATTTTGTGAAGAAAAAGCTCTCTTCCTAGAATAGTCGTAACCTTTCCTTCGGGGGAAGAGTGACGTTGCTTAATTCGGTAATAACCAATTTGCCTATTCATCATCTCGCTTTCTACAGGGTGCCTACAAAAGTCGTGAAGCAAATAATCTCTCTTCAACTCCGTTTCCTTTGGGCAGGGGCTGCCGACAAAGGTTATGTCTCCTGGATTTCTTGGAACACCATTTCCAAATCTAAAGATTTTGGTGGTCTCGGGGTTAAACATGTGGGTCGTTTCAATCACACTCTTCTTCTTAAATGGATTTGGAAGTTCTTCAGCGGCGGAAATGAGATATGGAGACAAACTTTGGAAGACAAATATGGTAATTTGAGCTTTAATTTACAACTTGCTGGCACAGCTGATTTGAAGAAGAACGTTTCTCATTGGTTCAAGGATCTCCTAACTATTGCGGCTAACGTTTCCTTCCCTATAAGAGATGTTATTGATTGCAAAATCGATGATGGATCGAATGTTGCCTTCTGGCATACTCCTTGGATTGGTTCCGAAGCTCTGAAATTCCGTTTTCATTCTCTGTTTAAGGCGTCTAGTCATCTTGCGATTAGTGTCAAAGACATGGTGGAGAGGGATGGTGAAACGTGGAGATGGAGGCTGAATGATTTTGTCGATTTCGAGGTCTTGAGCGAACCTATTCTGGTTCAGGAGAGAAACCAGTGTCTTCAGGTTCTGGCCCAGGCCAACCTTAACATCCGAGAGCATGATTCTTGGAGCTGGCCTCTGTATAACTCAGCAGCTTTTACGGTATATTCTTGTTACGAGGCTTTGAACAATTCGTGCTATCCTAGCGGGGCTGCTACTGCTAACGCCGACTTGATTCAAATTCTTTGGAATACGGTTCTCCCGCCCACAGTTCAGTTTTTTGGTTGGAGATTGGCGCATGATAGACTTCCTACTAGAGCTAACTTGGTGATTAAGAAGATTATTGATAATGACCATGATAAGGCCTGATGTTTCTGTTTTCTTCACTTGGAAGATTCTGCTCATCTTTTTATCTCTTGCCCCAAGTCCACCTTGGTTTGGAACAAAGTTTGCGAATGGTTGAATATTGGCACCATATCGGAAAATAATATCTATCATCATGCTAAAATTTGGATCACTAGGATGAAAGGTTGTTGTGAAGTGGCCATTAAAAACTCTATTTGGTTTATTACTTGCTGGATTTTATGGAAGTATAGGAATAATATCCTGTTTAATGATGTAATTTTTAGTGTGAATGTTATTGTATTCGACATCAAAAACTATGCTTGGAACTTTTTGATTCTAGGTAGGAAGGATAGCAAAACTTGTAGGCTCTACGAGTGGCTTAAACACCCGCTCCACTTCTTGTAATTTTCGGTTTGAGATTTCCTTAATCTCATTTATTGTTATTGCTTACTAAACAAAAAAAGATAATTGATCTTTACTTTATTGTTGTTGGATCGATTTTCCATAGCTTTAATGAGTGAAAGGTAAGAAAAATGGTAGATAGTGAAATGATATTCTCTTTTTTTCTTAAAAGATAAAATGATAGTGCTATAAAACTAACTTTTCTATTCTCCTATAATAATCAAATGACTTATGCACTAAGTTAGTGCAAGGAAAGTTGAGTTAGTGTAGAGTCATAGCAAAAAAACCCAATATTATAGACCATTTCTTAATACACCACCCAAGTTTCTTATACACCACGCGAAATTATTTTTTTGTCCCCCCCAGTTCCGGATGTGCACATCCGGATGCACCGTTTTTTTAAAAACGTTGCCTTGTTCCGGATGTGCAAATCCGGAATGACAATTACGCGTTTTCCGGATGTGTACATCCGGAAAAATAGCTGAAACTTAAAAAGGTATACTTATTTTAAGAAATAATAATAATATGTATTTTAAAAGAATAACGATCAACAGTAAAACATTACTTCTTTGACGTTATCCGAACTCGCAAATCTATCCTCTAAGATTGTAGGACAAATCAAGATCAACAGTAAAACATTACTTCTTTGACGTTATCTGAACTCCCAAATCTATCCTCGATGATTGTAGGACAAATCAAGATCAACAGTAAAACATTACTTCTTTGACGTTATCCAGGATAAATGGCAGCAGAGTCGACACAAAGTTGGTGGTACTCCTATTACGACTTGCAGAACCAATGGACTGACTTTGGGTCACAAGATACAGAGGAATTGTTTCTGCTCAGGTTCATTGCGAGAAGATAATTCAAGATCTCTTTAAAATAACAGTGGATCCTTAGAAGGGAAATCGGCCCGCTGGAATGATAAGATAATTTTGTTAGATTTGTGTATTCCTCATGATAGGATAATTCAGGGAGTGGCGTGTGGCTTTCTATAAATCAACTGGGTTTAAGCCTAAAAGGATTATATTTTACAGGTTCACGTTGGTTTTTTCTAAATGATACATACTAATGTATATTGATGTATATGTATATATATTATATTGTTTCAATGTCATTTATCTTGGATAACGTCAAAGAAGTAATGTTTTACTGTTAATCTTGATTTGTCCTACAATCTTCGAACCTGGAAAATATAACCCATTTAGGCTTAAATCCAGTTGATTTATAGAAAGCTACACGCCACTCCCTGAAAACCAAAATGGTAAATAATAATGAGTTATTTATGCCTTCAAACACTTTTCTTGTATCGTGTAAGTTAGTAACTACTCTCAATAACGAAAAGGGTTTATCTCTGAAATATTTTGATTCCTAACTTTATCATAATGCCGAAGACAGCCATTATATTGACGGAGAGACTCCAACCCTAAAGTTTGTTATAACTTCTGATGACATTACTGCTACTGGTGCACCAACCACATTACTTATTTTCAATAACGAAAAGGGTTTATCTCCGAAATATATTGAGTCCATTTGTAGTGTTGGACGATCAACAAAGAGAGATAACAGGAGCAGTGGTTACACTGGAGAGAAATGTACATTCCCTTCTCGCTCTCCTCATTCGAATGTTTATTAACTTGCGATGATATATTAACGTATGCGACCAACCAACAAAACCTATTTTAAAAAAAATTAAAGTTATGCTATTTTTCGGATCTGCAGTTCCGGAATTTAAAAAAAATAAAAGCTGTACTATATTTCCTGATGTGCACATCCGGAACACATCAATGTTTTTTAAAAAACGGTGCGTCCGGATGTGCACATCCGAAATCAGGGGACAAAAATGAAATTTCACATGGTGTATAAGAAACTTGGGTGGTGTATTAAAAAATGGTCATATTATATCATACACTCGGTGCAAATAAAACAATTGAAGTCCTAAAGACTCATTCCACGAATGCATAGAGCACATCATCATTTTTAAAAGACAAATAATATATATATATATATATATATATATATATATATATATATATATATATATATATATATATATATATATATATATATATATATATAATTCTTTTATCGCTTTTAAATTAAGATTTTCTTTCTTGTTTTTGTATTTTTATTTTTACTTTTATTTTATTTTCAAAGAGATCACATTTGACATGTAATGAAGATTACGACTATAATGGCTAGGAAAAACGACCGTAATGCAATCAGAAGATGTACATCCTCTAACATTTTGAAGAGATGACGCTCAGCTCGCCAGCAACCTTGAGGCTGTCATCTCCCCAGATTTGAGATTTTGTTTCTTCGTTTTTCCTTTTTCGATTAAGATTATCACTACACTACGTCAAAATTGATATTGTGTATCGCCTAATTTAATAGCACTTTTAAAGAAAGTGCTATTAAAAAGGAAACAAACACATCTATAATAGCACTTTACGGTCGGGCTCTATTATAGAATACAGAGAATTTAATTTTGATAGCACTTTGTAAAAAAACGCTATTAGTTTTCTTCACTAAGATAACGCTTTTTAAAAAACGCTATTAATTTTCTTCACTAAGATATTGCTTTTTAAAAAACACTATTAATTTTCTTCACTAAAATAGCGTTTTTTAAAAAACGCTATTACTTTTTAAAACAAACAAAAAGTAATTTTATTCTTATTGATAAACATAAATAAATAAATAAAACTTTTTTTTTAATTCTCTCATTTTTCAAAATAATCACAAATAAGTCAAATTATTTTGAAAATAAAAAAGAATAATTTTATTATTATCAAGTAATATAAATTTAAAAAATTTACTTTTTTGAACTCCTTTATTTTTCCTTAAGTAAACACACAGAAGACTAAAATTATTTGATGCAAAAAATAAAGAAGACTTTTATTTATACAACTTAAAAATTTAAACTCCGTCTATTTACCAAAATAAGTTTTGGAGGCCAAATTCATTTGAAAAAATAAAATAAAATAAAAACGTGAGATCCACTTGTTTCTCTCAAACTGAAACAACATTTCTTTTTCTCTAAACCTAGCACCGAAACAACACTTTTACTCTACACCCTAGCCTTGTCGTACCTACGCCACCTCAAATCAACCAGACGATAGGCTTCAAAATCTCTTCGTTTGTTCTTATCCCACCGTTTTCGTCAACATCCAATTCAATTTTACTCCAACCAACTCTCTAACTCCCACTGTTTCCATCCGTCACCTAAATCGTTCTTTCTCTGTTGAAATCATGGTTTTAAATTGCAGATGCGGATGCGGTTGCGGTTGCAGTCACTGGGGTTGCGGATACTGCGGCTGTTGAGATGAGGATTGCGGTCGTTACGGCGTGAATTTGTTTTCTATCGACATAAAATAATATACTTTATTTTATGTATTAGGTTTCAGATGTCATCTATTGATGCGGTCTGATGCAGGCTAATGCGGTCATTGCGGTGTTATGATGCGGCCGATGCGGCGTTATGATACGGTTTTTAGTGTGATTTACAATCACACCGCAATTGCGGCCTGATGCGGATGTGAACACTACCGCAACCGCAATATTGCGGCCGCATCAGGTGATGCGGTCCGCAATTTAAAACCATGGTTGAAATTATAGCCATGGTTGCACCTGGACCCAGATTTGCCCACAAATCAGAAGAAGAATGGTAAGTTATTCTCTTCCTTGCATCAATTTCAAATTCTGAGACAGAAAGGCACCGAGTATGTAAAATGGGAGTAGGACGATTTTATTTTGAACAATTTTTTTAATGTTGTTAGGAAAGTTCTCTATGATGCACATGGTTGCTCAAAGAATGTTTGTCAATACTTTACAAGGAAGCAATGCTTGATATTATGTAAGTATTGAACTTTTTCTTTTATGTTTACTGATTTAAATACAATTTTAAAATTAAAATATCATTGCTTAATATGTTATTGGTGAAAAAATATTAAATTGTAAAGATATCCTGGAAGGAGTACCGTTGTTCTGTTTAGATCAAATTCCATGAAAATTGTTATTGATTTTCTTTGTTGTCAAATTACTTTTCATTTTAATAATAAATTGGAATCCTTAAACTAATGGTGATTGACGGACCTTTCTCAATCCTATACTATGATGTTTTGGGCTCATAAACAATATTTATCAAACTGAAATTATTGACTGCAGGGATCTATTGTTACATGGTAGTTGTTGGAAATTTTATCAGGGTGGTTGAGTATAAATTTTGAGATGGTAGAATGATATGATTTTTTTTATATTTCAGGTGCAGATACTAGAAAAGCAAATTATATATAATTTGTTACTTATCATGGCCCTTGGAATGCATATCGTTGCTTTCATCAAAGTGGTCAGCAACAAATGGTAATATTTACTTCCATTCACTATTCTAATGAATTTATTAATATAGTTTATCATTGTTTTTTATACTAGGGTTAATACCTATTTTCACCCCTGCCATATGAGCGTGTTTTGAAAAACCCCCCTGCGAAAAAAAAAAGTTGCAAGATTGGCCTTAACAAATTTCAAAAGTTACCATTTAGACCTTCATCAGGCCACATCATCAAAAATAATGATGTGGCAGTCATTTTTTTAATTTTTTAATGAAAAAAAATTCCACATCATTAAAAGGCTTTGTGAAATGACTCTTATACCCACATTTTTTAATTTTTTTTTATTTAGTTTTTTTTTTAGTTTTTCTTTTATTTAATTTTTTTAGATTTTATTTAATTTATAATTTTTTTATTTATTTAATTTTTAATTCTATTTTAAACAAATTGTTATTTTAAAAATTATTTTAATTGGGCCACAAACAAACACACACAAGCCCATTATAAGTCCATTCTTTCTAGCCTATATATTATTTCATTTGTTATATGATTGACATGTAACATATATAAACACTTTCATTTAGTAAATAGTTTTCAATGTGGGACTTTCACAACAACCATAACAACAACTTCACTCACAAACAAACCACCACCACCACAAACAGTACCTCAACTCCATCATCATCATCTTCTTCCGCAACACCACCATCATTCTCAACTTCTATCATTCCTTTATCTTACAAATACAATAATAATGATTTCTCCACAACTGAATCATCCCAATAGAAATACTCTAAAGACGAGGACCCTTAAAGGACATAGCAAATGTTGCCAGACTTTGCAAGGAGACATAGTAAATAATTCCAATCCAATTCCGCTAATCAAACCGAGTTTGGTGCATTTCTTAAACTGAAGGAGCAAAAAATAAGCTTCATGCTCTGCTTATTCTACAACACTTAACACGTGAAAAATATGAACAAAATGCCAATTGCAGTTTAAATAAATAAAACATATGATATTTAAAGTGCTGATTTATTCAACAGATAGTTCTTTATGAAAAGCTCTTAGTATCAAAAATCATGTCATGCATAGAGTACAATGTTATATCTTTGTTATTTCAAACTGTCGAAGTTGTTTTGGAGCAGAGGATTTGTCCTTGAAACTAATTGACACAAACAGTTTTTAGTTTAATAATGCAATAAAATGAAAAGCACATTGAAATGGAGAATTTAAAGCTACAAAATAGCTGAAGTTCATGGCTTTGGCTTTGAGGGTTCTTCACTAGAGCTGGCAGCAGCACTATCTTTTACTGATTTAAACCAACTCCTAAACTAACCTTGATGTTTTTACCATTAACATGGAAACATGAGTGAAGAAAGCCATGGATTGTAAGATAGAGGAATGATAGAAGTTGAGAATGATGGTGGTGTTGCGGAAGAAGATGATGATGATGGAGTTGAGGTACTGTTTGTGGTGGTGGTGGTTTGTTTGTGAGTGAAGTTGTTGTTATGGTTGTTGTGAAAGTCCCACATTGAAAACTATTTACTAAATGAAAGTGTTTATATGTTACTTGTCAATCATAAAACAAATGAAATAATATATGGGCAAGAAAGAATGGACTTATAATGGGTTTGTGTGTGTTTGTTTGTGGCCCAATTAAAATAATTTTTAAAATAACAATTTGTTTAAAATAGAATTAAAAATACTTTCAGAAAAAAATATTAATAAAAATAAATAAAAAAATTAAAGAAAAACAAAGCCTATTAAATAAAAATAATTAAAGAAAAAATTAAATAAATAAAAAAATTATAAATTAAATAAAATCTAAAAAAATAAAATAACAGAAAAACTAAAAAAAACTAAATAAAAAAAAATTAAAAAGTGGGGATATAAGAGTCATTTCACAAAGCCTATTAATGATGTGGAATTTTTTTCCATTAAAAAAATTAAAAAAATGACTGCCACATCATTATTTTTGATGATGTGGCCTGATGAATGTCTAAATGGTAACTTTTGAAATTTGTTAAGGCCAATCTTGCAATTTTTTTTTTTTTGCAGGGGGGTTTTTCAAAACACGCTCATATGGCAGGGGTGAAAATAGGTATTAACCCTTTATACTATAAATAATTCCAATTCTATTTTTACTTAATGTAGGTGGTAGACAAAAATAAAAGTAAAGAAAAAGCTTACAAGACTTATCAATCAAAACATTTCAAATGTTGAAACATGAATAGGCTTTTTTATATCTTATGTATCTCTGCATTTAAAATATTGAATGTTACATTGTTTTGTGAAACATAAAAACATATTGTAATTTTTTTATTGAATTTTTTGATGAGTGTTTTGTTACACTTTATAATACTTTTTTGATATATTTTTTAAATAATGTTTAATATTGGTTATTTGGATTTTCTTAAATAGAATGAAATGATTAATGCATTTATAATTTGTATTAGTACAAATTAATTTAGAAAAATAAATAAAAAATTATTTTTGAGAGAGCTTCTAAGTCTAAGCTACCTAACATTTGTTTCTTGAATAGAATGAATTGCAAATGCCATATATATATATATATATATATATATTGATCAAAAGAATGATTTTGTAAAAAAAAAAGTGTACTACAATAGCATTTTTAGAGAGTGCTATTAATGAAACATAATATAATATCACTTTTATGGAAAAGCGCTATCAAACATGTGCTTTATAATAGCACTTTGTTTGAAAGTGCTATCAAAATCAAAGCAAAATACGTATTATAAAATGCAAAATGTCTACTTCTGTTGCGCCTTTGGAAAACGCTATTAAATACCGGTACTATAATAGCGCTTTTGTAAAAATGCTATTAATTACCTGTACTATAATAGCGCTTTTAAAGTTCTATCAAACGAAAATATTTACAATAACAGGCTGGTTAATAGCGCTTTTAAGCGCTGTCAAAAAGCAAAAAAAACTATTAAATAGCTTTTTTGTTGTAGTACAACTACAAAACGCGTAAACAACAACGACATTGTCACCACGCTTCTTCCCTACGTCGTTGTGACATCTCTAAACTAAGACGCTATCATAATATTATTGTTTTTTGATCAAAAATTATTTGTATATAACAACAGTTAAGGAGCCAGCCGTTGTGACACCTTCAAGTTTTCGTGGGTTCGAACCCCAAGGCCTCATATATGTTATTCCTTTAATGTTAAGTGTCACCTTTTCTTTTTTAATTATTTTTAACTAAAAAATTTAAAAGGTTATGATGACGGTTTAAGAGTCCACCGTTGTTAAGTCGCATCATTTCATTTTTAATTATTTTTAAATAAAAACTTTAAAGTTTATGACTACGGTTGCTGATTACAATCGTTGTGATATATTATGTTTTTTGTTTAAAATTTTTAATTGTAAATACTATTGCGCTTTTTTATGAAATTTCACCATGAAAGTAAAATATTACTACAGTTGCATGTATTGGCCGTTGTGGTAGCTTGATAATATTATACACTCCTAGTTTGCTTGCCTCTTCAGTATCCTTTTTTCCATTGCAAATAGAAACTAGACGAAACAATACACGATTTCAACCAAAACCCTAACGTTCAATACTGTGAAACATTACACGATTTCATCCAAAACACCACCTGATCGTGAAGGCTGGATCAGATCCCGTAGAAGTGGGCCACCAAGTACGTCAGAGGTGCTGGTCGTATGAGGAGGAGGAGGGGGTGTACCGGCAAGGTACTCCGATGCTCAAGTAAGAAAGGGTCAGAGAAAAGGGGGCAAGTACAAAGTATGAGTTCGTAGGGTGAATATTGGATACCTGACCCTCTCAAGCGAGAGGGTTTATATAGAGCCCCCAGTGCGTGGCCAATGATCCTATTTTAGGGGCAAAATAACCGTTTTCCCGAAGAATAAGTAACTACCCAAATTAGTCGTTATGTCGGGAAGGGTGCCCAAAACTAGGCGTTATGGCGGGCATAGGCACAGTTTCGGGCACCTGCCCATAGCTGTTCGGGGAGTGGACGAGTCGTGCGTAACCGGCATTATTTCTGGGGAGGAGCGATGCAGTCCCTGCCCGGTTGGAGGGGCAGAAAGGTAACTTTTACCCCTTTGTGGATTGGACTTAGGCAATTTGGACCGCTCTGGAGCAGAAGAGGATTGGGCCATGTCTAGCCATTGGTCCAGTCCAGAACAGGAGGCCCCCAAGTTGTTACTCCCGAGCATGGGAGTGATGACCTAACGACAGCTCGTTGCTCCGGGGAGCTAGCGTGACGTCGTCGTTCGGTGATGAGGAAGGCCGCATCGGGGCGCCCGCGACTGGTGGTGTTCATGACCCCTGGTGTCCGTCGTATTCATGACCGTGACCGTGTTGCTCGTCGTCCGGGGAGACTAACGGTTAGTCATAATTGGAAACGTTAGGGCGCCACGTGTGCCTGGAGCTCCGTGTAGCAGTTACTAGGCAATGATGGCTAGTTAATAGCCATCATGACCTACGAGCGCGTCCACTGCATGTGCCCCTCTGTATAAAAGGGGAAAGTCCGTCTCATTTTGGACTTTTCACTTTCGCTTTCCTTCGTCTTCTTCAGAGCGTTTGCTCGTCACCGTCGTCTGCTACTCCGACCACCGCACCAAGCTTCGAGCAACCACTTTTTGTCTTCTTAAATCAAGTAAGTTTCCGATTTTGTGCTTGTTTTAACTCTTTTTGGGTGGTCAATGGTAGATTGCATGCGGTTAAGGCTAGGTTTAGAGGATGAAATATATTAGTTTCCGGTGATTGTTGGTGGTGGACGGTGGTCGTGCCATTTTTCCACTTCTGACATGTCGCCGGATGTGTTAGTATGTTTTAGTGAGGAGGGCGGTTCACGGCGTCGTTGCGACGGTGATGCATGTGTAACCGTCGTGATTGTTCATCTTCTGAGTGGGTGATGAATTTTCCGGTCGAATATTCCCAGATTCCGGTGAAGCTTTGTGGTTTTCGTCGAAGCTTCAAATGGAATATGGGTATGAGTACGGGGAAGCTCCTCGCTTGGGGATGATTTGTCTCGAGCATCTCCTCGCGGGGAGGTTTCAGTTTTTCTTCTGATGTTAGGGAATAGGCCCGGGACATTGTCCTCAGTCCTCTGCGCGCCCTTTCACTTGACTAGCGGTGGAAGGGTGGATTTGATTTATTGTCGAATTCACTTTTTTTCTCTGCTTTTCAGGTGATCAATATGGCGACAGGGCCAGATGGAGAGATTATCTTAGATTCGTCCGAGGAAGAAACAAGTTCTTCGGATAGTAGTAGTTTGACGGCTTCGAGTACCCCCAATGAGGTCGGGGAGGAAGAGGAGTTGGAAGATATGGACGAGGACGTCGTCGAGGATCCCGTGGAGGAATGGGAGGTGGTCGAACCTACTGAACAGGTGTCTACTTTTGCAAAGTACTTGGGGGACGTCTTTACGGAGGTCGGGCCAGAGGGGGAGTGGAAGGTGCACTTTCCCTCTGAGGATGACCGGGTCTGCACAAATTACGGGGACCTCTTTGCGATGTATGAGTATTCCTTCAAGTAGCTGGGTCTGAGGTTGTCGTTCACTGATTTTCAGCAGTTGGTGTTCGTGCACTTGAAGTTGGCCCCCACGCAACTGCACCCTAACTCGTTGGCCTTCATCCGGGCGTTCGAGCTGGTGTGCGAGTACCTCGCCATAGGGGCTACTCTTCCCCTGTTTTTCACCGTCTTCAATCTTCAAAGGCAGCTGTCGGGGATGCAGTATGGTTGGGTCTCTTTGAAGCAGCCTCGCAAATTGTTTAAACCATTTTCGGAGTCGATACGGACGTTTAAGGAGCGATACTATGTTATCGAGCCCATGTTCGAAGCTGCCTAGGATAGTACATATGTCTGGGAGATCGAGGTTGATGAGGATGGAAATGACCTGCGCGACGAGATGGGGAAATTTATTGGGCAGAGAATCTACAAGTTCCCGATCCATTAGGCACCTGACCATTTCTCCAAGAGGCCCGGTGACTACGTTCTCCAATCACACGAGCTACAGGGGCAGGATGCCGTTGCGTACGAGGAGTTGGAAAAGTAAGTTAACTCCTTCCGGCTTGGGGAATGCTGGACGAACAAGGGTAACCCGGTCTTCGAGGAGGACGGTAGTCAGAGGGTTGAGTACCGGTTTATTAACACCAATGCACTCCTAGAGTGCAAGACTCCTGCGGAAGTCGAGAAGCTGCTTGGTAGTCTTAGTTATTTTAGATTTGCTCGCATTATTTCTTTTCCTCGTAACTAATGTGTTCGACTTTTGTTTGTGCAGGTGAGATGCCTCAGGCCCATGAGAGGGTTGTGAAGAACGCTCTTGCGAGGAACAAGGCCGAGCGATTCCTATGAAGTCTCGATTCGCTGGTGCCCGTGCTCCCACTCCGGTTCAATCTGCTGCAGGTCCCTCATATCCCAATCCCGCTCCCTGGGGATCTCCCCTGCCTTTGACCGGATGATCCAAGCTGCCAAGGGTTATTGACGTTGTGGATCTTAGCCGGCTCCCAGAGAAAGGGAAGTTCGAGCTTTCTTCTTTCATCCTTGATAGGAGATTCTTTGAGGGGAACTCTCTGGTTGTGCCTCAGGCGGAATCTATTCATTTGGAAAGCATGGACCGCCCGAGCAAGAGGGTGTTGGTGGCTCAAGATGCTTCAGCTTTGGTTAGGATGCTGGAGATGGCAGTCGTTTATGCCGAAGGGGACAATGCAACTGAGTCCGAACTTAATGCTGCCCGGTCTACCATGGCGTCCCTCAAAGAAGAGGTCAAAAGTGCAGATGATGCTCAGAAGAAGGCTGGAGAGGAGGTGGCCAGGTTGAAGAAAGAGAATTCTATGCTGGCTGCGGAGAAAAAGGCGGCCGAGGAGCTGGTCCAGCAGCTGAGGGAGGTCAACGCTCCGGTTGAAGATGAGCCTGAAGATGTGAAGGAATTAAAGACAAGGTCCGAGTTGGTCGCCCGTATGCTGATGGCCGAGGATGACAGTATTGTCGTCGCGGATGAAACCTTCAGAAACATTGTGTCTCAACTGCGGGTGGTGAACCCCAAGCTTGACTTCTCTGTCGAGGGTACCCATTATCTGGCGCATGTTGAGGACGGTCGGATCGTCATGCCTGCTGCCCTCCTTGAAGAGAATGCCGAGGACCAGCCCGCAGAGAACCAGGATCCTCAGCCAGATCCCGCCGCGCAGATGGACGAGTGAGGGGTTTTCTTTATGTTGTTGTAATTTGTTCGGCCTGCGTGCCACGTAACTGTTGTAACTTATTTTGGGGGCATGGCCCCCGTTTTATGTAATCTAGCACAATCATGGTCCTAGTGGCCACTTATTATATTAACTTATATGCCCGGTCTTGGTGGCCGGCTCTGTTATTTGCACGGTTTTACTTGCTTTTATTTTCTGCTAAGTGTTGCACTCATGGTTGTTGTGAATGTATGTCTGTCCTTGATAGGGAGTATTTGACTTATGTGAAGTTTTAGGGGACTGCTCGTTGTAGATGTGTTCGGTAGTGAGAGGTACTGGTCGAACGGTCGGGGAATGTCCTGGCAGGGATGCGGAGCTCAGGTCACGTTTGAGGCCTGAGTTCGCGGCGTGACGTGCCATCGCGAGCTAGGGTTTTGCCAATCATTGCACTTTGACGACGGCGATGCTCGATCGAGGACCGCCGTCGAACAGTTACCGGCTCATTACTTAGCGGGGTTCTGCTGTGTTGGTATGTGACGCTTGTACCTAGGTGTGCATAGTGGTCGGTAGCTGACGTTCGTCGTCGTGACGGGTCGAACCGGGAATTAGGGCCTTAGCTATAGTATTGTTTTAGCTTTTCAGCATTCCATGGTCGAGCAAGTTCTTCCCCGTTGAGATGTTCTAGGTAGTAGGCCCCATTTTCTGTTTTTGCTCGGACGCGATAGGGTCCTTTCCAGTTGGCTGCTAGTTTGCCTTCGTGAAAGTATTTGTGGTTTCTCCTTAGAACAAGGCTTCCCACGTCGAACTCTCATCGTATCACCTTGGCGTTGTGCATGACGGTAATTTTTTGTTTTAGCGAGGCTTCGCGGAGGGCCGCCCTAGTTCGGATTTCCTCGACGTGGTCGAGTTCTTCCCTTAATGATTCGGCCTTCATCTCCTCGTCTAGGGGAGACTATGTTCGCCTGGAGGGTACGTGAACTTCGACGGGGATTACAGCCTCGTTCTCGTATGCTAGACGGAAAGGTGTTTCCCCGGTTGTAGAGTGTGGAGTTGTGCAGTATTCCTATAGCACACTGTGCAGCTCCTCGACCCAAGCCTTCTTCGTTTCGTCCATTCTTTGTTTGCAGCCTCGAAGGATGACCTAGTTCGCCGCTTCGGCTTGCCCGTTTGTCTGGGGATGTTCGACGGATGTGAAGTGTTGCTTCGTACCTAGCTGGGTGACGAAGTCCTGGAACTTCCTGTCCGTGAATTGTGTCCCATTGTCCGTGACTATCGCTTGGGGGACGCCAAAACGTGCAAGGATGTTTCGTTTGTAGAAACGCAGTATGTTGAGGGCAGTTATTTTGGCCAGAGCCTCTACTTCTATCCATTTTGTGAAGTAGTCTACACCCACTATTAGGTATTTGTTTCTATTTAATACCACTACGAAGGGTCCAAGGATGTCTAGGCCCCACCAGGAAAATGGCCACGGGGAGGACATTGCCTTGAGCTCGTTAGGTGGAGCCATATGCATGTCCCTGTGCCGTTGGCATTTATCGCATTTCTTCACGTGTTCTTTCGCGTCGTACTGCATGGTCGGCCAGTAATACCCTGCTCGGAGGGCCTTTCGGGAAAGGGACCTTCCATCGAGATGTTGGGCGTTGATCCCCTCGTGGATTTCGCGCAAGATGTGTTCAACCATTTCTTCCTCGATACACTTGAGCAGCGAAATGGAGAATCCTCGCCTGGTGAGTTTATCCTCGACCAGGACGTAAGAGCAAGCTCTTCACCTAACTATGCTGGCCTCTTTTGGGTCGGACGGAAGTTCGTCTTTAGCGAGATAGTTGTAAACAGGGGTCATCCAGCAGTTGTTGTCGCTGATCACCTGTACGTTGAGGGTCGGGGAGGCCTTCTCGATACTGGGTCGAGGAAGTACTTCCTGTATGACGTATTTGTTTCCACCTTTCTTTTTTGTGCTAGCTAGTTTGGATAGAATGTCTGCTCGCACGTTATGTTCGCGGGGAATATGTTTCACTTCTACTGTTGCGAACTTCGCCATTTCCTTTTTGACCAGTGCTAAGTATTCGGTCAGGTTGTCGTTTTTGGCTTGATATTCTCCTCGGACCTGAAGGGCCACGAGTTGTGAATCTGTGCAAATGACGACTTCTTCTGTGCCCAGGTCCTCGGCTAGGCGTAACCCAGCGAGGAAGGCCTCGTATTCAGCCTGGTTGTTGGAGGTTAGGAAGGACAGGGTGAGTGATACTTCAATGATGATTCCTTCGTTACTTTCCAGTATGATGCCCGCGCCGCTCCCTGCCGAGCTTGAGGCACCGTCCACAAAAAAGGTCCATTTGTGCGCTTCGCTCGTGGGGGAGTCTGCGAATGTCATTTATGCGACGAAGTCGGCCAGAGCCTGGGCTTTGAGAGCTTTCCTACCTTCATACCGGATTTCAAATTCGGATAGTTCAAGCCACCATTTGAGCATTCAACCGGCCATGTCTGGTTGTCCCAGTAGCTGTTTTTTGGGTTGATCTATTCGAACCACGATCGTGTGGGCCAGGAAGTAGTGTCTTAATCATCTGGCTGCATTGATGAGGGCCAGAGCCACTTTCTCTATCTGTTGGTATCTTAACTCTGGTCCTTGCAGTGCTTTGCTCGTGAAATATATGGGCTTCTGTCCGTCAGGAGTCTGGCGGATGAGAGTGGCGTTCACTGCTTCAGTTGCTACGGCGAGGTATATGTATAAAGTTCCGCCATTGTCCGGGCGAGAGAGGACTGGTGGCTCTGAGAGTGCCCGTTTCAGATGGAGAAGACACTACAAAAGAGCGCGTAAATTGTGGCGGTTAATTCATGAAAATTGTGGTGGTTTGAACCGACGTAATTTACAATTACGACGTTTTTGTAAACACCGTAATTTTGGCTGCCGCAAGGAAAATAACGGCGGTTAAAAATTAAACGCCGTGCAAACCGCCGTATTTTACATTGTTTAAAGTGGCGGTTGTTTTTTGAAACTAATGGCGGTGACAACCGCCGTATTGTTCACAAAATAAACAAATATTTTCTCGTTTTACGTCGGTTTAAACCGTCGTAAAATATTAAAGATTACGTCATTTTAAACCGTCCTAATATATGTATTATATGAGCTTAAACATCACTATATAAACCGCCACAAATTGCAAATTATTTTGAAAAAATTCTCTTTATTATATGCTAAAATTAATTTAAAGTTATTATCACAATTTAAGAATACTATTAAAACGTTTTATAATTTACATAATTTATCTTTCATATAAAATAATAATTAAATTTTTTAATTAATATAAAATACCCAAAACGTTTTATAATTTATTACGGAGAAATTAATACATTATTTATAAGAACTAAAAATATATTTAATTTTTTTTTATAAAATTAATAGTCTCTAATCATTATTTATCTCGTCCACCAACCAAGAGCAGCAAGTTTTACATTTGTTTATTCTAACCTCGCTGAAAAATAATCATAAATTCACTCCTAACTAACCATTTTGTACAAAATATCACATGATCAATGTTACTTTTACAACATATCACATGATCAATGTTCCACAACAGATCTATAGCCATGTCTGTCACACATTGCTGCCACTACTATACTCTCCTTACATCTCCTTCTCTTTGTTTACGCTAACTCATCCATGGATCCATACAAAGTACTTTTGTAAAAAATATCAAATATGAGGATTATAATCGCCACAATTTTCAAATTTTTAAATGTATATCTATTTTTTAAATAAAATAGGAAAACTGTATTAAAAAAAAGGAAAACATAAGATATCACATTGTTATCATATAAGCATTTGAGGTACCATTCCAGAAGGTTCAATTTAATCAGTAAGGCAAAATGCAATCTAATCTAGTCATAAGTGTAATACAAAGAATAGTAACTACTGGACCTATATCACAACAATGCTTTTTATTTAATTTAATGAGAATATTTGTTAGCATACATTTAAGGTGTTTTTATCCACTTATTTACTCTTAGGCCTATCAGGCCGTTGAAATGGGTTTGCAATTTCATCTGAATCATCAGTTGTGGACACAAACATCACCACAATTTCTCTACAAACAATTAAGCCAAGACTTTTGGTCTTATCCATACTTAAGCTATTCTCAAAAAAACAAGTTATAGAACATAAAATTGCCATAAAAATCATATGTCCTTTGAAGTACTCTGATGATTTTCTTCCTGTGTATTGCTTGCATCTGATGATCTTCTAATGTCACAAGGTAATGAAGGTTCATTCCCTGCTTCAGAAGCCTACAAAAACATAACAATTATCATATTAAAACTGATCACCATAGAAATATAGAATTATTAAATGGGATATATCATCAAATGGGAAAAGTATCGAAAAGTGTCAAAATTATAGAAAAAAGAGAACAAATGTGAGATACTGTCACACAAATTTCATACTTGAACCAACCATCTTTTCTTGCACTGAAGATGTCTTCCAACATACTACTTCTTGCTTGAATGGGTTGTAAATACCATTTTGTAAAAGACTGACATAGTTAAGTAGACTAGAGACATTTTTGTAAATTAGGCATAGTTGTTGTTGTTGTTGTATACAGAGATCATACATGCTGCAGCACGTTCCCATTCTAGACAGGTGTACAGTATTAGACACTAGACAATGATTTAACATGAGGTTTAATTAATCAGTTGGAAAGCACATGCTTAATTCTGCTATAATAAACTTTCTTTCCTAAAGCAAATGAAGCATCAGGGTCTATTTCCAACGGCATAAGTACCATGAAATGCAATATATGAGTTAATATGTGTTCTAATTTTTGACATTTGTTATTGTACAACATGTGTTTGAGTAATTCTAGATAGACATCATGTGATTTTGTTAATTTCTACATGCTACAAAGCAGAAAGGCTTCTAACTAAGAATAGACTTTCAAGTTTGTGGACAAACCATTTATCTTGTCAATTTATAAAGTTTTGGAGTTATTTTAGGTGTATAGAGAATATTTTAACGTGTCTTAGTGTTATATCCTAAGATCAACTTTGTATGATGAAATAGACAATGTTTCATCATCTACGATTGGTGCATATATATGTTCTAAGAGTTATTGGATTAAGATTGCAGTTCCTTTTGTTTTCTTATACTTTTCCTTTCCCTATTTATAAAAAACAAGTAGTTGCACAAAAGAAGAATAAAATATGAGACAAAATAAGTGATTTTATCAACCTGCTGCAGGTTGAATTAAAAAAATCAGAAGATGCATTGAAGCAACAAAATCATCAATAGTAGATCGAATCGGAACCGTAACAAACATATAAGCACCTAAAATTATTCTCAGCAGCAGTAATGACAATATCAGTGTAGTGAAATCCAATAGAAAATGAACGCTACAGCATTAATCAAACCGAAACAGCATGACACACTAATGTCGTCATGAAATCGATTCGCAAAGTAGCAGCAACTTGGAATCGCAAGACTAAAACACACACTGAAATTAAAACACACTGCCCCATTATTCTTCCGTTCACACTCAAAACTATTACCACAACCCCAACAACTTCCATCAACAACTTTTAAAGTCGAAACCATAAAATTTGTAGGTTTATTCTTCATAATAATAGTTAAGATCCCTAAAAATAGAACAACTCTGTTTTGTTATATAAGACTAAGAAAAACGAGCATACTAGTGTGTTGTATGTTACTTAGAGTGATGATATTTTCTACTAGACTTGAATGTTTAATTCTTCAAAAGTCACAAAAGATAAACATTAACTTTTTGTTATTGCTTCTTAATATACTGTATGAAAATTTTAAAATAAACATAATTATTGTTACCGGTTCGACCCCGACCAGACCTTTTTAAACCTAGAACCAAGTACCCTACTACACCAGTTCAATGTCGGTTTCGGCAACAGCACGCTAACATAGCAGCAGCAACATTGTATCAGTTAGAAATAGACCCTGAATAACAGGAGGCCTTTATCTCATACTTTCTCATTCACAAAAATCAATGAAAAAAGGAAAACCAGTGAACTAGCGGTATGGTCGATTTAACTTGTTGGACTGTATTTTGGTACTTAAATAAATAAATAAAACTAAAACAGCATCGTTCGAGTGTCTCATGAAATGACATTCAGTAATACAACACCACGCATGCATTTTCTAATTTATAACTAATGTCCATCCATTTTCTACCAAGGTTTTCGATGCGGGACTTCATAAAACCTACTGAATTTTGTTTTCACTGATGGTAAACGGAGAAATATGGCGCTATTGTAGATGGAGATGGCGCTAATTTATAAGCAATGATTTATTATTTGCATAAGTTTCTTTTTAAATTATAGTCTAATTTAATTAACTTACACTACTGAGTTTGGATTGTAAAGACATGTTTCTATGCCTAGAGTAAATGTATCTTCAACTTCACCTTGAAATTCAGTACAAAAACAAAGTGCATGCTTCCAAGTACTGTTTTACACAACTAAGTGTGTATCTTTTACCCAGTTCACGTGAACAAAACTCCATCTCCGAGTGTAAGCTAATAAATAGATGGTATAGGAAAATGTAGAAACATAACAAATTAGAACATAATCATTTATAAGACAAACCTGAATGCGATTGCGGTGGGGAAAACAAGATACTGCCTGATGGCCCAGCAACTCCTGAATTTCTCTCTGCCTTTCCCTCTCAGCCTTCTCAAATCATCACTTTTTATCTAACCTTTGTACATCTGAGACATGTAAGAAGAACACAATCGCTAAAGTGCACGATTCAAAGAAATGTTTCAAAAAGCATAATAGTTGCAGAAGGCCTATTTTTTAGTACAAGATTCATCAGATGGAAAAGGTTGTTTGAAAGGCAGGGAACCTCAATTCAGCCCCCACATAGGTCAACTGTGCGCGGAGGATTTCCGGTGAGAACCGAAAAAGATATCAGATCAAATCAGTCATACAAACATAGAAAAGAAAAATGCATCTAAGGTTCAGACAAACCAAAGGTACCAAACACAGTCTAAGCACACAAATTTTTACTTTTTCTCACAAGGTTTTGCATACATAACAATTCAAACATTCACCTATAAGTTAATTTTTACTCTTTAGGATGAGGGTTCAGACAAAACAATTTTTAGTTGTTCAACTATATTCTCTTTAGTATTCAAGTCTTATCAAATAGAGACTATAGTGAAATTTGAACAAATCATTATTTCCATATTTAACTTTCTCATATGAGCATTTCGTCAAACAGCTGATGTGCATCGCGAATTGAGGTTCTGTACTTATGCATCAAATAAGTATAAAGATAAGGAAAGACTCACCAGCTAGCAAAGAGAGTTATGAATCAAACAGTTTATTTGGAGAAACAGCTGTGAATCTGTCCATAAACAACCACAACAGCAACAAATATTAGGATAAAATTCTTACAAGTAAGTTTAAATGAAACAACATGGTGAGATACAACAACAAGCAAAGGCATATCAGAAATCATATTGTGAAAAACCAAAGCACAAAATTTCCTTGAAAATGGTGGATTGTAGAATTGTGGATTGTTGAGTAGTAGAATCAAACACGACTGTCGAACTGTAGATTGCGGAGCAGCAGAACAGTGTAGCAGAAAACCTGATTGCGGAATTGCGGATCTGCGAACAAAGCGAAAAAGACGACTCAAATGATTGATAGGGTTGATTATTAGGGTTCCATATTGAAACTGACACTAAAGTGGTGTGATTTTAATTTCAAATCATTGTTAGGTTTTAAATTTGAATGAAATGAAGGAATTGAAATTAAAAGGTTTATGGAGACTGAACGGAAGATTGAAATCGAACCTTGAAGAGTCGGTTGAATACGCGAATGAGATGATTGAAATCGAACCTTGCAGAGTCGGTTGAATACGCGAAGGAGAAGATTGAAATCGAACCTTGAAGAGTCGGTTGAATACGCGAAGGAGAAGATTGAAATCGAACCTTGAAGAATCGGTTGAATACGCGAAGGAGAAGGCGAAGGAATTTGTTTTCTTTTCTTTCGGTAAAGGAATTTTTTTCTTTTTTTTCAGTTATACACATAAAGTAAGATTATTATTATTATTATTATTATTATTATTTAATTCAAACACATAAAGTAAGATTATATGTTTTTCTTAAGTCATATTATTATTATATTATATATATATATATATATATATATATATATATATATATATATATATATATATATATAAAATATTATATATTATATTTCTTTATTTCAAAAAAAAATATAATATATTATATAAATATATTTATATAATATATAATATTATATATATAAATATATTTATATAATATATTATATATATATATATATATATATATATAATATTATATATTATATAAATATATTTATATAATATTATATATTATATAGGGTTTATATAATATTATATATTATATAGGGGAAGACTGAGACAAAAGTGTGTCTGGCAAAATTTTCACTAAATAATGGCGGTTGAAACCGTCATTGCTTTATATTATTACGACGTTTATGAAAACCGCCGTAATCAACGGTAAATTGTGACGTTTTACATTAAACGCCACAATTTAACCGCCGTAATATACGCGAATTTTTGTAGTGAGAGCCTTGTCACATTCCTCGGTCCATTCGAACGCTGCCTCCCTACGGAGGAGTTTGAAGAATGGTAGGGCGTGCTGGGCAGATTTGGCCACGAAACGAGATAGTGACGCGAGCATCCCGTTGAGGGACTGGATGGATTTCTTTGACTTGGGCGTTGGAAACTCAGAGAATGCTCGGCATTTATCGGGATTAGCCTCGATTCCCCGTTCTGTTAGATAGAAGCCGAGGAACTTCCCTGCCCGGACACCGAACGTGCTCTTCTCCGGGTTGAAACGCATTTTGTATTTTCTGGCCTGTTCGAAGACCTTCCTTAAATGGGCAAGGTGATCGGTTTCCTCATTGGATTTTACGATCATGTCGTCCATGTAGACTTCGAGCATGTCGTCTATCTCTCCCCGGAAGACCTTGTTCATCATTCTTTGATAGGTCGCTCCGGCGTTCTTTAGGCCGAAGGGCATTACGTTGTAGTAATAGTTACTGGATTCGGTCATGAAAGCCGTGCATTTTTTGTCGGCAATCACCATTGGAATTTGATTATAGCCTGAGTAGGCGTCCATGAATGATAAAAGTTTAAAACCGGCAGAATTATCAACAAGTTTATCAATATTGGGGAGGGGATAAGCATCCTTCGGGCATGCCTTGTTAAGATCGGTGTAATCAATGCACATTCGCCATTTTCCATTATATTTTTTCACGAGTACAACGTTGGACAACCAAGTGGTGTACTTGGCCTCGGAAATAAATTTGGCCTCGAGGAGGTCCTTTACAGGTTTTTCTGCAGCCTCCGTTTTCTCTGGAGACTGGTTTCTCCTACGTTGTGCTACGACCTTGACGGCCGGGTCAATTTTCAGTTGGTGGCAGGCGACGGACGGGTCCAAGCCAGGCATCTCGATGGCGCTCCAGGTGAAGAGGTCGGCGTTCTCATGGAGGCAGGCTTTGAGCTGGTTCCTTGCAATGTCGGGCAGGTCTGCTCCAATCTCCACTCCCTGTTGAGGGTCATCACCGAACAGAATGATCTCGAAGTTGCCATCTAGGATTGGGCGCATCGGATGGGAGTTGCGGCTGAACGATGTAGGCGAGTTGGATGAAGCTGCTCGTGCCTCCTGTTGGTCTTCTTCATGGAAGCAGTTTTCGAGGTCGATGGAGTCAACCTGTGGCAGAGGCTTGGCTTCCTCGGAGCTGCTTGGCAAAGCTGGCTTGCTCGACGCTTTTGGTTTTGACGCAATGGCGTTGAGCCCCTTTACGGCTGCTTCGAAACACCGTCGCGCAGCCTCGATATCGCCGTGGAGGGTGGTGACCATCCCTTTTGAAGTGTAATACTTCATCTTGAGGTGGACTCTTGAAGACACTGCTACCAACTCGGCCAAAGTTGGTCTCCCGAATATGCACTGGTAAAGCGACGGGCAGTCGATTACCAGAAATTGTACCTTGACGGATCTGGTCGTCTCAGCTGATCCGAAGGTCACGATCAGTTCGACGTATCCCCATGGTTTGGTCACTAATCCGTTTAATCCCTGCAAATCAACCCCACGTAGGGGGTAAGGTGTGATTCGTCCAGCTGAAGTGTTGAAAACAGCTGGGAGTACATGATGTCGACCGAGTTGCCCTAGTCGACGAGGATTCTGCGAACGTTGAAGTTCGCCATTCGGGCTCTGACGAGCAAAGGTATGCTCAAGTTTGGAGACCCCCCGAGGAGCTCTTCCAGGTAGAAGGAGTTGGGGATAGAGCCCCTCTGGGTCTGATCGAGCGTGATCACCTTATTGGAGCTTATGTTGATCAGATGCTCGAATTTTCGTTTCACGGAGCCCACTGTGACTTTGTTGAAGCCCCCGTCGGAGATAACCATGGCGGAGGGAAACATCTCCCATGGGCTGTGGACTGCGAAATAAGCAGGGGCGCTGAGCCCGTCCGGGACGTGGAAGTCTTCTAGATGTGATATGGACATAGCGACCTGGATGTTGGCTTCTTCCGAGGAGGGTACTTCTTCCTCTATCTTCTTGTACTCTTGGGCGTCCTACCGAGGAGTGTTCCTCTTCTTTGCGAACTGTTTCCAGTGGCCGTCCCTGATCAGTATCTCAATAGCATCCTTCAGATGGATGTAGTCTTCAGTAGTGTGGTCGTGACTCTTGTAGAAATGACAGTACTTTGATTTGTCCGCGTTGGGTCTGGTCGGCAGTTATTTGGGGAAGCGGACCCCTACCTGCTTGAATTCTGAGTTCGCACACTCGGACAGTATCTTCTCCCTGGAGACGGTCAGGGGGGTATAGTCGTGGAATCGCCCGGAGGGTCCCTTGTTGTTGCGGAATTCCCGAGGACGGTCATCGCGCCTCCGTTCGCCTCGACGAGATGTTGAGGCTTTCTCGCCTCTGGAGGCCCGAGCATTCTCCTGATGGCGTGATGCTCGGACGTTGCTGGCTGCAACCTTCTATTCGTACTGAATGTGCAATTGGGCTTTGAGGAGGAGGGCATCTAGGTTCCTCGGCGGTGCGAGACCGACGACTTTAGAGAATTCGGAGCCCGGGCGGAGTCCTTGCTCGAGTAGAAACTTTTTCATTTCGTCCGTTGTAGGGACCTGTACTGCTTCTTTGTTGAACCTCTCGATATATGCACAGAGAGGTTCGTCTTTCCCATGGATTATGGCTCCAAGGGAGGCCTTAGTCTTGGGGTGACGGCGAGAAGCTGTGAAATGCCGCGAGAACATTCTGCCCAGTTGCCTCCATGAGGTAATGGACTCTTCGGGCAGCTGCTTGTACCATGTCATTGCCCCTTTCTGGAGCGTGGTCGGAAATAGCCGGCACTTGATGGCGCCCCGTACGCCACGGTAGTCCAATAGCGCATCGATGTTCTCGATGTGTTCTTCGGGGTCAGTAGTCCCGTCGTACGTGCTTAGTGACGGGGGCTTCTCCAGGACCTTAGGGAGACGGGTAGCCAAGATTTCGTGGGACAATGGGCACGCGAGGCTCATCGTCGCTGCTAGAACTGGTGAATAACGGGGACCGAAGGGTACGCTCGTGGCGGCGGTTCCTTCGGGGAGAAGGAGAGCGGTTCCTTCGAGGAGAAGGTGAGTGGTTCCTTTGGGGGAAGGTGAACAGGCCCGTCCCTCCGAAAACGGGCATCTCAGAGAAGAGATGATGGGCCATCAACGTCAGTCTTGTTGACAGGGAGGACAACGGTGTGGAGAGCACCTTTGGCACGATCTTGAGAGGCCATGATGATGATCTTGAAAGTTGCTTTGATCTTCGATTTCTGGGGAAAGAAAGATGGGGAAAACAATGCTTCCCACAGATGGCGCCACTGATCGTGAAGGTTGGATCAGATCCTGTAGAAGTGGGCCACCAAGTACGTATGAGGTGTTGGTCGTATGAGGAGGAGGAGGGGGTGTACCTGCAAGGTACTCCGACGCTCAAGTAAGAAAGGGTCAGAGAAAAGGGGACAAGTACAAAGTATGAGTTCGAAGGGTGAATATTGGATACCTGACCCTCTCAAGCGAGACGGTTTATATAGAGCCCACAGCGCGTGGCCAACGGTCCTATTTTCGGGGCGAAATAACCGTTTTCCCGAAGAATATGTAACTACCCAAATTAGCCGTTATGTCGGGCAGGGTGCCCAAAACTAGCCGTTATGTCGGGCATAGGCACAGTTTCGAGCACCTACCCATAGCTGTTCAGGGAGTGGACGAGCCGTGCTTAACGGGCATTGTTTCCGGGGAGGAGCGATGCAGTCCCTGCCCGGTTGGAGGGGCAGAAAGGTAACTTTTTCCCCTTTGTGGATTGAACTTAGGAAATTTGGGCCGCTCTGGAGCAGAAGCGGATTGGGCCATGTCTAGCCATTGGTCCAGTCCATAACACCACCGTTCACCCTTCACTATGTATTTGTCATTGTCGTCGTCATCGTCAACCAAGTTGACAAGACCATCACGATCAACCAAGTTGTTACCTTCTAAAAGGAAAACAACAACAACATCGTCGTCACCACAAGGAAGGAAGACAACATCATCACCATCACCAACATCATTTACTTAGTCATCAAGTTTAGGGTATGTAAAATATTTTTCCCCATGCATCTAAAGTAAACTTCATTTGCCATTGTTGTGCTTGTTGTTGTTTTATTTTGTGGTTGATGTTTATATTCTTGTTGTTTATGTTGTTGTTGTTTTTGAACTTAGATGTCGACCTTGTCGAGTTCTACATCTGAAACTAGCAAAGAATTTCAAACAAATGAGAGGGTAGCCAATGAAACTCAAACAACTGAAACTCAAACAAAAAAATCACAAAGAGGTGTCACAATGATGCTCCAATTCACATCAGTTCGGAACTCATCAGGTGAAAAAATTCCTATCCGATTTGATTCGTTGTACAGAGTAGTGGATTGTGAACATTACTCTACTTTTAAGAGTTATACTTCGTTCCTTGCACGTAGCAAGGTCTGTATATTGATTGATGATTGGAAACAAGTTGATGATAACGTCAAAGAAAGCATATGGACTGACGTTAAGGTATTACGTACTATAATTTTCATATATCGCTGATATCAATATCTATAATTTCTAATACATACTTATATATTGATTTAAATTTAGTTGAATTTTGAGTTTACCGATGACTCAAATTTGAAAAAAAAAGTGGATATTATATGCTGGTACTTGTTGGAGGGGATTTAAGGCACAACTCACGGCTGATTACATTAGGAGGCCTAAGAGCGGTCTTGCTCGTCCATGGATTCGATATAGTTTTATATCAAAGAAGCAATGGAAAATTTTTGCAAAGATACGTCGTTCTGAGGAATTCAGGGTTAGTATTATTCTCATGTAACCGATAATGTTATGCTAATGAGTTATAGATACTAATCATATATTTTTTTCACTATGTTCATAACAGGTTAAAAGCGAAGTCGGAATACTCAATAAGGCCAAGAACATGTACCCCCATAGATTGTCTCGTGTGGGTTATAGGAAACTTGAGAAAAAAATGAGGGGAATAGTTTAAGGTTCGTTTTGTATCAACGGGTTCTCACAACATAAAGGGATTACCTATAAATATTCATATTTTTTTTCAAGTCTTCAAACATACTTCTATCAAGGAAGTGTTAGCCTTGGTAGCTGAAACATGTATTTCGACTAGATATATGTGAAGACATCATTTCTTCACAGTAATCTAGATGAGAAAATTTACTTGGAGCAGGCATATTGGTTCAGCAACACTTGCCATGACCGACTTGTGTTTAAATTGAAGAGGTCATTGTATGGGTTAAAGCAGTCGCCAAGGCAATGATACAAGCACTTTAATTCATACATAGTTTAGATTGGTTGTAAAAGGTATGAGTATAAATCACTACTAAAAAATTCGCGTTTAGTGACCGAAAAAGTCTAAAAATCGGTCACTATAACGTTTAGCGACCAATAACGCGACTACTAAATTTCGGTTGGAAAAGTGCTAGTCGCTAACCTTTAGCGACGAATTTAGTGACCGAAATTAGTGACTGATTTTAGCGACTGGAAATAGTGACCGATTTTTATTTGTTTAAGCTTAAAAATACAAAAGTTTTGGCTTAAGTGGGTATTGAACCAATGCACTTTCCATTGAAAGGTTTCTGCATGACCACTAGGCCACTTCATTTTAGTTGCTACATTGACATTTAAAATGTATATAATATTAATGAAATGGAAATTTTAAATATTATTTAAACTTTTTTTACACTAATTATCATTAAAATTATATTTTATTTAAATTATCAAATTTATTGAGTTAATTATTTCTATAAATATATGTTTTATTTGTTAAAATAATATGATCGTGAAATTTTGAATAAAAATAAAAGTAAAAAAAGGAGAAAATTCGGAGGGAAGTAACTTAATAACAAAAAATAAAATAGAAAATTATTAGTGACCGAAATTTCGGTCACAAAATTTTTTAATGAATTAATTTATATAAAAAACGATTATTTGAGACCGGGAATTATGGTCACTAAATTTCAGTCGCTAATTCGGTGTCTAATTTTAATTTGTGACCGATTTAGCGACTTTTAAAATTTTACTAACAAGATGTCAAATTTTGGTGGCTAATTCGGTCACTAGAGTGACCGAAATTTTTCAGTCACTAATTCGGTCACTAAAAGCGAATTTTCTAGTAGTGAATGTTGAGTTTATGTTAAGAGCATTGCTTATGGTAATTTTATTTTTCTTGTTTTATCATATTCATGATATGTTGATTGTTGCTAATTATTTACATGATGTAAATGAACGAAAAATCATGTTGCTAAAGGAGTTTGACATGAAAGACTTATGTGCTTCTAATAAGATTCTTGGTATCGAAATTCAAAGGGATATGAGTGCTAGAAAATGACGCCTCTCTCGAAAAAGTTTTATGTTGAAAAGGTCTTAGAAAAGTGTGCCATGAGTAATTCAAAGGTTATGAGCACCCCATTGTGAATTAAGTTATGCTCTTATTGGACCAGTGTCCAAAGACATATGCAAAAACTAAGTATATGACAAATGTCTTACCTTTACAAGTCAACTGAGTTAACGGAATTGCTAACTTAGAAAAGCCTTCAACAAACCTGCGGTAATACTCAGCCAAACCCGAAAAGCTTCTAATCTCTGTAACCGACTTCGGAGCCTCCCACTGTAGAACTGCATCTACTTTGGACGGATCCTCAACAATACCATCACGTGAAATAACATGACCAAGAAAACTCACCTCTTTCAACCAGAATTCAAACTTTGACAACTTGGCATACAACTTCTTCTCTTTCAACACCTGCAACACAACTCACAAATGCTCAGCATGCTCTTCCTCTAACTTAGAATAGATCAAAATGTCATCAATAAAAACCACTACAAACTAATCTAGGTAAGTGTGAAAGATACGATTCATATACTCCATAAATTCTCCAGGTGCATTAGAAACTACGAACAACATCACCAAATACGCACAATGTCCATATCGAGTCCTGAAATCCGTCTTCTGAATGTCTCCATCCTTCACTTGAATCTGATGATCACCCGACCTCAAGTCGATTTTGCTAAACAAACGTGCACCTACCAACTAATCCATCAAGTCATCTATTCTTGGAAGGGGATACTTGTTCTTAATCGTCACTTTATTCAACTGTAGATAATTCACACAGAATCTTATACTACTGTCTTTCTTCTTTACCAAAAGGATCCTCAACTTGTTCTTGATAAACTTGTTGTCAAAAGGATCCTCAACTTGTTTATGAAGTATCTTGTTGTGTGTGATTATTAGGGGTGGCAATTGGATCCATTAAGGCAAAATCCATCCAATCCATCCACCACATAAAAAGTAAGTTAATGGATTGGATTAAATCCATCCATTTATATGCATAGATTGGTTCAATCCATCCAATATATTTTAAGGATCCAATGGATTATTTTTATCTCCGTTAGATTTAATTTTTAAAAAATAATAAAAAATTGATTTTTTTTTTTAATTTTATTTTTCCAAAAAAAAAATCGAATTTTTTTCCGAAAAAAACCGATTTTTTCCCGAAAAACCAATTTTTTTCGGAATAAAAAAACTGATTTTTTCTGAAAAAAATTCGCTTTTTTTCCAAAAAAACCGAATTTTTTTCTAAAAAAAAAACCAATTTTTTTCGGGAAAAAAAAACGATTTTTTTTTAAAATTAAAATATCGATTTTTTGAAAAATACAAAAAAGTCGAATTTTTCCCCAAAAAAAACCGATTTTTTTTTTGAAAAATAAAATCGATTTTTTAAAAATATACAAAAAATACATTTTGTTTTTCAAAATAAAAAAAAATTGGATGGATGGATATCCATCCATTAAAAATATATTAATGGATGGATTTGATGGATTTTATTCTTAACGGATGGATTGGATTGAATAATTTTAAAAAAAATTTAGTGGATTGTTAATGGACTAATGGATTGTTTTGATCCATCCATTAACAATCCAATCCTTATCCATCCAATCCATCCATTTTGCCACCCCTAGTGATTATTCTCTTAAGATTAAATCAGTGCAGGTATAAATTGCTCATTACTCATTTCTCTGAAGTCATATGCAATGAAGTAAAATAGAACTCATTTCTCAAAAGTATCTTGTTGTGTGGGAAATTAGATTGTTATTTTGGAAAGGGATTAAATTAGTTGAATGTGTATTTACCGTTCTATACTTTCCATTGATTTTTTTTCTAGAAACATGATTATTCCTATAAAAGTGATTATGGTTTCTGTTTCTCATTCAATTTAATACAATGAAATAGATGTTAATAATGCAGATTGTTGAAATTGTGTTGGGCCAAGGTCTTGTTCATTCCATCACCTCTGTTCAATATTTTATAGCAATTGAAACAGATCCCCTGGAGTCAAAATTCAAAATTGGGTCATGCAAGTTGTTTGTGTGCGTCCTGATGAAAATGCTTACTACAAGACCCCATCTAAGTTCTCCTTAGACAAAGGAAACTTTAGGCTGACTAACTCACTCAATCAAAACCAACATATCGAATATTCAATATGTTGGTTTTGCTGATAACTTTACCTTCTCAAAAGATTATTTGGAAAAAGCTCAGGAATTATGGAGTTCACTTCCAATATTTTGGTCAATTATGTTGATTTTTTTGTGGGGATAAATATAAAAATTCAAGCTTATCAAATATCTTGCATGTAGTGTTAATATCTACTTTAAAATTAATAATACAAGGAGGAATTATTTCACTAGTCCATATGAGACCATATGGATTACTCAATGTAAATATTAAGAACATATCTCATTTGAATTTGTAGAATACATCACATTGTTTAAGTACTCTAGCAATTGCAAGCCGAAAGAAACTTGAGATAAAAGGGAATCTACTATCTACCCATTACAAATAAGTTCCATGCACTGCCTATTTTGCCCTTCCCCCATAAAATATTTCCCCTACTAAAAGGTTAAATTCGTAACTAGCAAAATAACATAAACTCAATGCTTTCTTTTCACAAGAGAGTGCCATGTGCTTACTTTCCATTGGTCTGGAAATTAAAAATTACTACTCCCTCCAAACAAAATTAAATCATCTTCCAAAAGAACCTCATTCCTCACGTTTCTCTCAGTTTGCTTTTGCTCTCTCTCCACAAACCCTCAATCTCTTACTTTCCATCACCCGCCGCCGCCCCGTTTCTCCGTCATATATACCACCACCCCGCCGTTTTCTCTCTTTCTCTTTCATTCAACTCCCATATTTCCGATCGCAATCAAAACGCGAAGCACCGGTCACTCCTCCGCACGGGACCAAGCGAAAGCCGCCACGTTCAGATCTAACACGGGTATTTCTCTTTTCCTTTCACTCTATTGATTTCATGGTCTGATTATTGATGTGCATGCTTTGATTTCACCTGTAAGATTTCTGATTTTCGATTTCATCGTCTTCATTAACATCTTTTTCTTCCCATTGTAAGATTTCTGAATCTATTCAATTTTTTGTTGTGGTTTTTTTTTTATTTTTTCAGCTTTTGGTTTCTGGTTTAAGAAGCATACGAAGAAGAAGCTTCTGTTATGGAGGTTGTTACGAGTGTCTACTCTTTTGATGCTAATGAGACTTTACAAAGGTTTTATTTCTGTTTCACTTTTATGTTTAATGCTTTGTGCTTTGTTCTTTCATTTCTGAATAGAAGCTGGTTTATGGAAGAAGAAACTGGTTTATTCGCACATGCTATTGTTCTATTTGCAGGTCCAACATCTTATTGCAGAACTCAATGAAATCCTGGCTCATGATACCGTAGATGAGGCTGGTTTATGGAAGAAGAAACTATGATTCTTCATCAAATGCATTTTATATCATAAGTTTTTTTAGACAATCATTCATTCACTCATTTTGTTCTTATTATGATAATTGATGCTTTAAAATTGTAGATCGTAGGGTGAACGGTTTACAATTTATTTTTGAACTGCTCTGATATAAATCTGCAGGGTGAACGGTTTGCGTAACACCAAAGGGCTTGCTATGATGCTATGAATTTTATGATGCTGCAGATGTCATTTGTTGGTTTGCCGTGACGAAAATAAATCTTCTGAGCACTGAATGTTGCTGCGAAAATCCTCTCCTTCCTGTTGTTCCTTTTGATATGATTTCCCTTTTACATCTCATGGCATTGAATTGAGACAAACGTCTTGATCTCCCATTTGTTGGTGGTTGATGATGACTTGGAATAAATTCCAGTCTGAAACCTAATTTGCTGAACTCTTAACATGTTGTTGGTTATTTGTTGTTTAATATCGTTGAATTGGTATGGATTCTGCTAATGAAAACTTGGTTTGATTTTACAGAACCATTGTTTTTATATTGTGACACAGTTTGTTGTCGTTGCTTCACGGGACATGTAACGCCCCGATTCCAATTATTCCCATTTTTGTTGAGTCTTTTATTTAAATTGAGTGATAAATTATTTTATTTGTGGAATTGGTATGTTAATATGCTATGTTGATGTGTTATGATATTTGATCGTTTTGAGAGTTTTCGGGGAAATTAGAATGGAGGATATTTTGGACATTTCTCAATTATTAGTAAGTTAGAAATTTAGTAAAAATTGTTGGAAAAATGATTAAGTGTAGAATTTTGTTAGAAAATGAATTAATTGTGTTTGAGTGGAAAATAGAAAAGAAAGAAAAAGAGAATAGAAATAGAAATAGAAAGGAAAAAGAAAAGAAAGATAGAAAGAAAGAGGAGAGAAAGAAAGAGGAAGAAGAGAAAGAGAAGAAATTGGGGAAGAACTAGGAAATCATTAAGAGTGATCATATAGCAAGCTTGGAATCCGGGTAAGGGTGTGAAATCTTGTTATCTTAGCAATGCGTATGATTATGTATGATTGTATGGTTGTTTTGTTGATTTTTATGAGTTTTGGTATAAACCCATTTGTGTAGAAAATGGTAGAAATCGATTAAATCGGGTTGGAGATGATATTTTTGGATCCCTTGTTGTTGATACATGTTGTGGTACATCAAATTGGTATTTTTCTGGATTTAGGTGATGAATTTGGGTATGGTTTGGGGAAAAAACGCAGAAAAAAATTCTGTAGGAAAATTCTGCATTTCGCCTGGCCATACGCGTATTGGGGCAGGCCATACGCGTATTGACTTGGGCAATACATGTATGGATGACGCATTTCAGGGCCAATACGCATATGGGATGCATGTTTTCCCGGCCCTCTGGTGATATGCGTATGGGCATTGGGCGTACGCGTATGGTTTTTGAAAACGTGAATTTGTGAAGGAAAATGGGTTCTGCCCATACGCGAATGGACATGGGTGATACGCGTATGGACAGGAGGAATGTAAAAATGGGATTTTTCAAAATGTCGTTTTCGTTTTCGTCCGTAACTTTTGTTCCGATTATCCGATTCTTACATTCCTGGTATCGTTGGAAAGCTATTGAGCTGTACTATATGATTATGATGATTTGGAAATTGTTAGCTGATTAAATAAGTCAGAAAAGTCGAGAATAGTGCTATTTAGCGACTTTTACCGTTTTTGAATGTGTGTTTGGATGTGAATTATACAATAGTGCATTGATGTGAATGTATATAGATTGTATATGATTGTATGAGATGAATGCATGAATATATTATGAATATGTATGCATTTCAAGAATGTCTTGAGTCATTTTGCATGTGAAGCATAATGAAGTACATTCTTGTGTTGAGCGATTCTAATGAGAATCTGTTGTAACATCGTGTGCCTAGGTGAGGTGTGAGCGATGATTACAAACGATTGTGTGCCTAGGTGAGATGTGAGCAATCGGATCGTGTGCCCGCGTGTGGGGTGTGAGAGATCGGATCGTGTGCCCGTGTGGGGTGTGAGAGATCCATAAACTATGTGTGCTCATGTGGGGTGTGAGCAATGGGTGAACATCGTAGGCCCGACGGGGAGTTAGAGTGATGTAACGAGCGATGGTTCCAGCTGAGTTCCTGAGTGAACTTAAGATGATTGAGTCGGTACCGCATTGCATTTGCATAGAGTCGTGAGTCGGTCTCTATGATTTGCATTTATCATCTTTATAATGGTGTATCGATGAATAAACATATATGTGTATGTTATGTGGAATGATAAGAATTGTGAAAGTATGCATGATGTATATGCTTGGTTTTCTATATATATACATTGCGATGTATATGAGTGAGTTGTGATGAATTGTGGTGAGAATGTGGGATATGTGTATTTTTATGCTAGTATATATAATTTTATGCATTGTTATTATGATAATATTTCTCACCTTTCTGCTGTTTTATAATGCTCTATGAGGCATTGCAGAGTAGGTATGCTGGTGGTCTTTTTGTGGAGCGTGTCTTCATTCTTTTGGTCGGTCGGCTCTGATATGTAACACTGGGTAGCTAGGATGGCTATGATTCTTTTGGGATACCTTTGTATATGTATCTTGTTGATGAATGTTTATGTAAACATGAATGATGTTGGTGGAGAATACTTGATAATGTATGTATATGTATATATGTTTGTTGTTATTCAATGTTTAGATTTTCCGCTTTTATTCTAAATATTGAAATGTGGGTGTAAGGACTAAGTTCCTCTGTTGCAAAGTTACCCCACTGTTGCATATCAATGGTTGAGCAGGTGTTGTATGTTTTAATTGAATGTATAATGTGACATACCTCTTTTATACTATGTTATAATTATACTCTGACGAAATTTTTAATATGATTATGTGATTATTTGGGGGTATAGAAATGGGGTGTTACATTAAGTGGTATCAGAGCCAGAGTTGAGTCAGTTGTGTCTGTCTTGTTGTTGTGTTGGTTGAACTGTTGTTTAACTTTGTTGTTATTTTTGGGAATGATCAGAATATGGGTGGTAGAAGTGACAATGCGATGGCTGCTGCTTTGGAAGCAATGGCTAGGGAGGTGCAAGGTGCGCCGAATGTGAATGCTAATGACGAGTTCAGGAAGAATCAACCACCGGTTTTCAAAGGAAGATTTGATCCCGATGGTGCTCAACTTTAGTTGAAAGAGATTGAAAGAATCTTCAGGGTCATGGACTGTGCAGAAGAGAATAAGGTGAGGCTTGGGTCTCACATGCTGAAGGAAGAAGCCGACGATTGCTGGGTCGGTATGCGTCAAGTTCTTGAGGTGGATGATGAAGAGGTAACTTGGGATTTATTTCGTACTGAGTTCTTACGGAAGTATTACCCTGAAAGTGTGAAAGGGAAGAAGGAGATGGTGTTCCTTGAATTGAAACAAGGTAGTATGTCTGTGGTGGACTATACTGCTAAGTTTGTGGAGTTGGTTCAATTCCATCCTCATTATGCTGCGATTACTGCTGAGTTCTCAAAGTGTATTAAATATGAGAATGGTTTACGTCCTGAGATTAAGCAAGCTGTGGGATATCAAAGGATAAGAATGTTTTCGGATTTGACGGAATGTTGTAGAATCTTCGAGGAAGATAATAAGGCTCGTTCTACACATTACAAAAGTTTGAATGAGAGGAAGGGAAAGCAACAAGCTAGAAGTGGACCTTATGTGACGCCCGCTGATAAGGGCAAGCATAGGGGAAACTTTGAGAAGAGATCTGGAGGAGGAGGTTCCGGTCCCATTAAGTGTTATAAGTGTGGTGAAATAGGTCATAAATCGTTTGAGTGTGGGAAGACTGTGGTGAAATGTTCTAACTGTGGAGGCCTTGGGCATGCTACTACCGATTGTAGAAGGAATATGGTGAAGTGCTATAATTGTGGGGAACTCGGTCACATTAGCACGAAGTGTCCGAATCCGAAGAAAGCTCCAACTGGTGGGAAGGTATTTTCTTTGGCAGGAACTCAGACTTCCAGTGCAGACCGTCTGATTAAAGGTACTTGCTTTATTAATAGTACACCTTTAGTCGCTATTATTGATACGGGAGCGACTCATTCGTTTATTTCGTCTGAGTGCGCGAAGCGTTTAAATCTTGTGTTGTCTCTAATGGATGGTAAGATGGTTATTGATACTCCAGCAATGGGGTCAGTAACTACTTCTTTGGTTTGTTTGATGTGTCCTTTGACCATTTATGGTAAAGACTTTGAGATGGATCTAGTGTGTTTGCCGTTGGAAGGATTGGATGTGGTCTTGGGTATGAATTGGTTGCAATTTAACCGAGTTTATATAGATTGTTATCATAAGTTAGTGAGGTTTCCTTCTCTAGAAGAGGATGAAGATGAGAGTTTCTTATCCACTAAAGAGTTGAAGAGACTTTTAGCGGACGAAGCTCAATTGTTCGGTTTGTTTGCATCATTGTCTGTGGATAGTCAAGCGTCCCTTGATGTGTTTCCGGTTGTTTGTGATTTTCCTGAGGTGTTTCCTGAGGATATTAAGGATGTACCGCCGGAAAGAGAAGTTGAGTTTTCTATTGATCTAGTTCCGGGTACTAGACCGATTTCGATGGCACCGTATCGTATGTCGGCATCGGAATTGGTAGAATTGAAGAATCAATTGAATGACTTGTTGGACAAGAGATTTGTAAGACCAAGTGTTTCTCCGCGGGGTGCTCCGGTATTGTTGGTATAGAAGAAGGATGGATGTATGCGGTTATGCATTGATTATCGACAATTGAACAAGGTGACAATTAAGAACAAGTATCTGCTTCCAAGGATCGATGATTTGTTGGACCAATTGGTTGGTGCGCGTGTTTTTAGCAAGATTGATTTGAGATCGGGATATCACCAGATTCGTGTGAAAGAAGAGGATATTCAAAAGACGGCCTTTAGGACACGGTATGGTCATTACGAATATTCCGTGATGCCATTCGGGGTTTCTAATGCGCCGGGTGTGTTTATGGAATACATGAATCGTATTTTTCATGAACAGTTGAATCGTTTTGTGGTTGTGTTCATCGACGATATTTTGATTTACTCTAAGTCTCAAGAGGAGCATGAAGAGCATTTGAAGATTGTGCTACAAATTTTGAAAGAGAAACAATTGTATGCTAAGTTGTCGAAATGTGAGTTTTGGTTATCGGAAGTAAGTTTTCTTGGGCATGTTATTTCCGGTAGTGGTATTAGTGTTGATCCATCCAAGATTGATGCGGTGATGCAATGGGAGGCTCCTAGATCGGTTACGGAGATTCGAAGCTTTTTAGGATTGTCGGGTTATTATCGGAGGTTTATTGAGGGATTTTCAAAGTTGGCACTTCTGTTAACGCAATTGACTTGTAAAGGGAAGGCTTTCATTTGGGATATTCATTGTGAAGAGAGTTTCAATGAGCTAAAACGAAGATTGACAACGGCTCCGATCTTGATTTTGCCAAATCCTACGGAACCATTTGTTGTGTATTGTGATGCTTCATTGGTTGGTTTAGGTGGTGTTTTGATGCAAGATGGAAAAGTTGTGGCTTATGCTTAAAGACAATTGAGAGTGCATGAAAAGAATTATCCTACACATGACTTGGAGTTAGCGGCCGTGGTGTTTGTTTTGAAAATATGGAGGCACTATTTTTATGGAGCAAGATTCGAAGTTTTTAGTGATCACAAGAGCTTGAAATATTTATTTTATCAAAAAGAATTGAACATGAGACAAAGGAGGTGGTTAGAGCTTTTGAAGGATTATGATTTTGGTTTGAATTACCATCCGGGTAAGGCAAACGTGGTGGCTGATGCTTTGAGTCGAAAGTCGTTACATATGTCCTCATTGATGATGAGAGAATGGGAACTTTTGGAGAGTTTTAGAGACTTGAGTTTGGTTTGTGAAATGACGCCGAGAAGTGTGAGACTTGGTATGCTACATGTTACGAATGATTTTCTTGCAACCGTATATGAAAAGCAAAAGTTGGACTTGAAGTTCGTTGATTTGATGATGAATGAGAATGAGGATTTCAAGGTTGATAATTTTGGAGTTTTGAGATTCTGTGGTCGTATTTGTATTCCCGATGAGGCGGGGTTGAAAAAGATGATATTAGAAGAGAGACACCGAAGTAACTTAAGTATTCATCCGGGAGCGAATAAAATGTATCAAGACTTGAAGAAAATCTTTTGGTGGTCCGGATTAAAGAGAGATGTGGCTCAATTTGTGTATGCGTGCTTAACTTGTCAAAAGTCGAAAGTAGAACATCAAAAGCCTAGTGGATTGATGCAACCGTTGGACATTCCAGAGTGGAAGTGGGATAGTATATCGATGGATTTTGTCACGGGATTGCCGAATACGCAAAGAGGTCATAATGCTATTTGGGTAATTGTTGATAGGCTTACTAAATCTGCTCACTTCATTCCAATTGATATTAGTTATCCTTTGGAGAAGTTAGCCGAGATTTATATTCTTGCGGTTGTGAATTTACATGGAGTTCCTAAGAGTATTGTATCGGATAGAGATCCTAGATTCACATCGAGATTTTGGGAGAGTTTACAAAAGGCTTTGGGTTCTAAGCTAAGATTGAGTTCGGCTTATCATCCGCAAACGGATGGTCAAACCGAAAGGACAATTCAATCTTTGGAGGATTTGTTGCGTGCATGTGTGCTCGAGCAAGGTGGTGCTTGGGATAGTTATTTGGCATTGATTGAGTTCACCTACAATAATAGTTTTCATTCAAGTATAAGTATGGCACCATTTGAGGCTTTGTATGGTCGGAGATGTCGAACACCTTTGTGTTGGCATGAAACCGGTGAGAGGACGATAGTTGGACCGGAGATGGTACAATAAACGACGGAGAAAGTGAAGTTTATTCGTGAGAAGATGAAAGCTTCTCAAAGTAGACAAAAGAGCTATCATGAAAAGAGAAGAAAAGATCTTGAGTTTCAAGAAGGCGACCATGTGTTTTAGAGAGTTATGCTGGTTACGGGTGTGGGTCGTGCTTTGAAGTCGAAGAAGTTGACTTCTCGTTTTATTGGTCCGTATCAGATTTCTGCACGAGTTGGTGTTGTGGCTTACCGTGTGGCGTTTCCTCCGAATCTTTCGAAGTTGCATGACGTTTTCCATGTTTCGCAACTTCGGAAGTATGTTCCGGATCCGTCATATGTTATTCCTATGGACGAGGTTGAAGTGAGAGATAACCTTACGGTTGAAACTTTACCGATTAGGATTTTGGACCGCGAAGTTAAGAAGCTAAGAGGCAAGGATATTGCACTTGTGAAAGTAGCGTGGGGAGGCGCTGCGGAAGGCGATATGACTTGGGTGCTAGAGAGTAGGATGCGAGAATCGTATCCGGAGTTGTTTGAATCAGGTAATATTTTCGAGGACAAAAATTTCTAAAGTGGGGGAGAGTTGTAACGCCCCGATTCCAATTATTCCCATTTTTGTTGAGTCTTTTATTTAAATTGAGTGATAAATTATTTTATTTGTGGAATTGGTATGTTAATATGCTATGTTGATGTGTTATGATATTTGATCGTTTTGAGAGTTTTCGGGGAAATTAGAATGGAGGATATTTTGGACATTTCTCAATTATTAGTAAGTTAGAAATTTAGTAAAAATTGTTGGAAAAATGATTAAGTGTAGAATTTTGTTAGAAAATGAATTAATTGTGTTTGAGTGGAAAATAGAAAAGAAAGAAAAAGAGAATAGAAATAGAAATAGAAAGGAAAAAGAAAAGAAAGATAGAAAGAAAGAGGAGAGAAAGAAAGAGGAAGAAGAGAAAGAGAAGAAATTGGGGAAGAACTAGGAAATCATTAAGAGTGATCATATAGCAAGCTTGGAATCCGGGGTAAGGGTGTGAAATCTTGTTATCTTAGCAATGCGTATGATTATGTATGATTGTATGGTTGTTTTGTTGATTTTTATGAGTTTTGGTATAAACCCATTTGTGTAGAAAATGGTAGAAATCGATTAAATCGGGTTGGAGATAATATTTTTGGATCCCTTGTTGTTGATACATGTTGTGGTACATCAAATTGGTATTTTTCTGGATTTAGGTGATGAATTTGGGTATGGTTTGGGGAAAAAACGCAGAACAGAATTCTGCAGGAAAATTCTGCATTTCGCCTGGCCATACGCGTATTGGGGCAGGCCATACGCGTATTGACTTGGGCAATACGCATATGGATGGCGCATTTCAGGGCCAATACGCGTATGGGATGCATGTTTTCCCGGCCCTCTGGTGATACGCGTATGGGCATTGGGCGTACGCGTATGGTTTTTGAAAACGTGAATTTGTGAAGGAAAATGGGTTATGCCCATACGCGAATGGACATGGGTGATACGCGTATGGACAGGAGGAATGTAAAAATGGGATTTTTCAAAATGTCGTTTTCGTTTTCGTTCGTAACTTTTGTTCCGATTATCCGATTCTTACATTCCTGGTATCGTTGAAAGCTATTGAGCTGTACTATATGATTATGATGATTTGGAAATTGTTAGCTGATTAAATAAGTCAGAAAAGTCGGGAATAGTGCTATTTAGCGACTTTTACCGTTTTTGAATGTGTGTTTGGATGTGAATCATACAATAGTGCATTGATGTGAATGTATATAGATTGTATATGATTGTATGAGATGAATGCATGAATATATTGTGAATATGTATGCATTTCAAGAATGTCTTGAGTCATTTTGCATGTGAAGCATAATGAAGTACATTCTTGTGTTGAGCGATTCTAATGAGAATCCGTTGTACCATCGTGTGCCTAGGTGAGGTGTGAGCGATGATTACAAACGATTGTGTGCCTAGGTAAGGTGTGAGCAATCGGATCGTGTGCCCGTGTATGGGGTGTGAGCGATCGGATCGTGTGCCTGTGTGGGGTGTGAGCGATCCATAAACATTGTGTGCCCATGTGGGGTGTGAGCAATGGGTGAACATCGTAGGCCTGACGGGGAGTTACAGTGATGTAACGAGCGATGGTTCTAGCAGAGTTCCTGAGTGAACTTGAGATGATTGAGTCGGTACCGCATTGCATTTGCATAGAGTCGTGAGTCTGTCTCTATGATTTGTATTTATCATCTTTATAATGGTGTATCGATGAATAAACATATATGTGTATGTTATGTGGAATGATAAGAATTGTGAAAGTATGCATGATGTATATGCTTGGTTTTCTATATATATACATTGCGATGTATATGAGTGAGTTGTGATGAATTGTGGTGAGAATGTGGGATATGTGTATTTTTATGCTAGTATATATAATTTTATGCATTGTTATTATGATAATATTTCTCACCCTTCTGCTGTTTTATAATGCTCTATGAGGCATTGCAGTGTAGGTATGCTGGTGGTCTTTTTGTGGAGCGTGTCTTCATTCTTTTGGTCGGTCGGCTCTGATATGTAGCACCGGGTAGCTAGGATGGCTATGATTCTTTTGGGATACCTTTGTATATGTATCTTGTTGATGAATGTTTATGTAAACATGAATGATGTTGGTGGAGAATACTTGATGATGTATGTATATGTATATATGTTTGTTGTTATTCAATGTTTAGATTTTCCGCTTTTATTCTAAATATTGAAATGTGGGTGTAAGGACTAAGTTCCTCTGTTGCAAAGTTACCCCACTGTTGCATATCAATGGTTGAGCAGGTGTTGTATGTTTTAATTGAATGTATAATGTGACATACCTCTTTTATACTATGTTATAATTATACTCTGACGAAATTTTTAATATGATTATGTGATTATTTGGGGGTATAGAAAGGGGGTGTTACAGGACACTTTCATCGTATGCCATGTGCTGCAAATTCAATTCGTAACGACAAATTTTTTCTTGCATACCGAACAGTTTGCAATTTGTTTTTGAACTGCTCTGATATAAATTTGCAGGGTGAACGGTTTGAGTAACACCAAAGGCCTTGCTATGATGCTCTGAATTTTATGATGCTGCAGATGTTATTTGTTGGTTTGCTGTGATGAAAATAAATCTTCTGAGCACTGAATGTTTCTGCGAAAATCCTCTCCTTCCTGTTGTTCCTTCTGATATATTTTCCCTTTTACATCTCATGGCATTGAATTGAGAAAAACCTCTTGGTCTGCCATTTGTTGGTGGTTGATGATGACTTGGAATAAATTCCAGTCTGAAACCTAATTTGCTGAACTCTTAACATCTTGCAGGTTATTTGTTGTTTAATACTGTTGAATTGATATGGATTCTGCTAATGAAAACTTGGTTTGATTTTACATAACCATTTTTTTGATATTGCAACACAGTTTGTTGTCGTTGCTTCACGGGACACTTTCATCGTATGCCAAGTCCTATAAATTCAATTCGTATCGACAAATTTTACAAGTAAGCTTTAGTTATGTTTATACCTCTTATGTTTATACCTCTTAGATTATTATCGACGAATTTTTTCTTGCATACTGAACCTTTTGTGAGTTACTACTTTGACAGGAGTTTTGGATGATACATATGCACTTTGTATGGCTCGCAAAGAATCATTAACCTCCTTGCTTAACTTGATGGCAGCTTATAGGGAGGAGGATGATTATACTGTGCTCTCTAACCTGATATTTGTATTTCTATTTTCCCAATATTATTACTCATTAGTTACAGAGGTTATTTATTTGATCTAATTTCAGTTCTCTTGTTTTACAGATAAGTTAAAAAGTTCAACGTATTGCAGCCGATGCAGTTCCGGACTTACAAGATCATTTCAATCAGTTTTCTATTAATGTTCTCCAGTACCCTGCAGAGTAAGTTGGATTTTATTGCAGTTCATGATTTATTATAGGAATTAGACTATTTCTGCTGCAACATTCCGGTTTATATTGCTTTACAGGAAGCTTGGATGAGATCCTAAACCAGGAGAAAGTCATGATGATGCGTTGTTGAGAGGAGAAATTTTGACTTCCCTTGCTAAATTTGGACATGATCTGTCACTGGATGAAGCAAGCAAGCGATTCCAGGCTTTCTTAAAGACATAAATACTCCACTTTTTGTACCTGACATAAGAAGGGTTTGCTGCAGCATCATTTGAAATTTTGAACGCGTGAAATCTTAAGGATTCTTCATTTGATGGCTTTTTTTATTGTCGGCAAACAGTTTATGTGGCTGTAATGAAACGAGCAACCAAATCTAATCGGTCGGGGTATGAGTCACTTCTGAAAGTATACAGAGAAACTCACCTAAGTGAGGAGAAAACACGTATTCTGGGTAATGAAATATCTTCTGGGTAATGATTCCTTTTAATATTTTCTATGCTTGTAGGCTCACGGTCTTCTTCATCTGTTCCAGACCTAATTCTTGAAGTTCTTAACTTTATGTTATCTTCGGAGGTATCTAATTTTAAGATATTATTTGAACTCATAATACGTAATTACAAAAAAATAGTTGCCATGTTATCATCTTATTAGTTTGGAGATTGATATAATGTCATGCATCATGCGTGGACAAGGTTAAAACTCAAGATGCTACTTGTGGACTCGGTGTCAGTTGGGAAGGAAGAGATGTGGTGTGGGCCTGGCTTAAGGTAAATAACACATAAAAGTACTGCAGTTGTCATTTGGAGTGTGAAATATGATGAATAAAAGTGAGAATACGTAGAAATGAAGTATACTACATATTTTGGTATAAATTTTTTGACATTAGATTCCTTTTAAGGTTTAGGAAATTGATCATTGGGTAAACTTTGTTTCGTTATTTCTATTCAGAGAAAACTTGATCGTAGAACTAGAGTTTAAATACTTCCTTAAATTCTTTGCCAAGATTTCCTGTCATCTGCCATAGTTTATCTCTAAGCCTAGAGAGCATGCTAAGATTTACTCCGTGTTTTGATTTTGAAGAGAAAAAACTGATGGGGATTATGAAGTTTATTTTCTGTTAACTGTATCTTGTAACGCCCCAAGTTCATATTTTAATTATTTATCATTTATTTGTGAATATAAGGCAATTTGATGACATGATGTTGTGATGCATGGACATTTTTGGGTGGAAATTCTTTTAGTAATAATAATAGTAAGAATAATCATATTATATTATTCAAATTATTATTTATTATTTAAAATAAGAGAAGTAGGAGTATTGAGGGTATATTGGTCTTTTAGGAGGAATAAGTGAGGATATAATGGTAAGAGCACAATTAGGGGTATTTAAGAGGGAATAGTGAAAAGGAATTCATTATTCTACTATTTGGAGGAAAAGGCAAAAGTGCTATGAGGAACAAGTGAGAAGGAGGCTAGGGAATAGAAGAATTCTGGAGAAATTTCAAGAGAAGTCGAAGGAGACGATATTTTAAGGTATGAGGAGTATTACTTTACAATATTCTTGATATATGGATTTGATTGTTGATGTGTGATTGGGGTTTTGGGGGAAAATGTGGGAATTGGAGGTTAGGGATAATGGAATTTGATGATTTGAGATGAGATAATTGTTGTTGTTGATGCATATGTGATAGTTATAGATTGGATTGACGTAATCTGAGGTAATTGATGGATAAAACGTGTTTTTGGAGTGTGGAATCGCAGGAATGGAAGTGCTGTTATCGCAGGGTTTTTCTGCCAAAATCGCAGAGCCCGCTTAGCGCGGTCTGGAGAATTTTCGCCTCCTCGAGGCAGTGAGTAACGCGCTCAGCGCGGGCTTAGCCCGCTTAGCGCGACCTGGAAGTTGAAATTATTATTTTTAATTTCTTAAAATTGTGGGAAATTGTCCGTGTTATGTTATATTAATGCAGTAATGATGCCATCACTTGTTACTGCCTGTTGACGTGTTATATGATGATAATTTGATGATTTTCAATATTATGATGCATATGAAGTTTGATGAACTAATGATGATATGATTTACCTGACATTGATGTATTAATGATGACATGATTTATATGATGTTCTAGTGAATGACGATGCACTTTATTACCTTTGTCGACATATAATGATTATGACGTTGTGCATCATGCATTCATAGCATTTAGGACTTTGGTCCAGTGACGATGTTAGGACTTCGATCCAGTGACGATGTTAGGACTTCGGTCCAGTGGTGGCTTTAATCCCATTGTGAGGATTAGAGTATTTTGTGACGTGTTCCCCTGTGGAGGGTTGAAGGCCTGGTGTCTATTATTATGACGAATTGGTACCACATGCATGTTAGGAAGTTGCATTTCATTCTTGGTGGCATTACATGATTGCATGTTTATGATGTTAACGACTTGGTGATTTATATGACGTTTTGGGTGAGTCGCCATGATGTTGTTTGAGATGAATGTTAACTTGTTAATTGTCTTTTCCTTATATGAATGATATTGAATTGTGATTACTCACCCTGCCTGTTTGAATGTTACCTCTACGTGGGTAACGTGCAGATAACCAAGACTAGTTCGTGGTGCGTGAAGAGTTAGCTTGGAGCATTTTTTTCCTTTTAGTTGATTAGAGGGTGTGTCTTGCTCTGATTATGTAACTTCTGGGTCGGGAACGTTTCTATTTTTGAAGTATTGTGTTATTTTTATTAACTTGTTTTATTGAGAATTTCGAGGATGTTGAGTTGTATTAAACTCCAAACTTTGATGAAAAGATAATGTGATGAGCTGTTCTTTTTATGATGATAAATCCGCTGCGATATTTTGTTTTAAAGGAGATGTTAATTAAAATTGAGCTGCTATTTTCTATGTGTTGAACCCGTGTTATGGAGCAGGATGTTTAATTTGATGTACCGATGAAGAAATGTGACACCTTGTGTGATGTACTCTGATTTATTTAAGTATACTATTGTGTATATTTATGTTGGGTTAGAAGGGTGTTACATTAGTGGTATTAGAGCAGGTCGGACCGTCCGACCAGGTTTTTACTTGATGTCTGTCCCTGTAAGTCGACGAGTGTGTGTATACTGTCGATGTTTTAGTTCTTCTAACCTTTTTGGTGGTGTGCATGATGGCTGGAAGAAATGATCGTGCAATTGCTGATGCGTTGGAATCGGTTGCCAATGTGGTGGCGCAGCTGAATCCGAATGGTGGAGCTCCTTATGAGTTTCGTGCATTGGGGGAATTTTAAAGGAACAATCCACCAACTTTTGTGGGTAGGCATGATCCAGCAAGTGCACACAAGTGATGGGCTGTTCTGATGAGCAACAGGTTCAGTTCAAAACGCATATGCTGGAAGAAGAGGCTGAGGACTGGTGGGATAACACCCGTCAGAGACTTGCAGATCTTGGCACTGTGATAACTTGGGCCGTGTTTAGGAAAGAGTTTCTAGGTAAGTATTTTCTAGAGGATGCTCGTGGCAAGAGGGAAGTGGAATTCCTTGAGCTGAAGCAAGGATATATGACTGTGGCGGAGTATGCCACGAAGTTCGAGAAGCTAGTGAAGTTTTGTCCGCACTACAATCGTGCTGATGCTGAGATGTCTAAGTGTCTCAAGTTCGAGAATGGGCTGAGACCAGAGATTAAACAGGGTATTGGGTATCAGTAGATCCACAGGTATGCTGAGTTAGTTGACAAGAGCAGAATCTACGATGAGGACAGCCGAGCTCGATCTGCTCACTACAAGCAGTTGAGTGAGAAGAAGAGGCAGTATAGGGGTAAGCCTTATATGACTTCACCTGACAAAGGGAAGCAGAAGACTTCAGATGGGAAAACGACAAGTGGGGAAGCAATTCCCGCTTCTGGAAAGTGTCATAAGCGTGGTGAGCAGGGTCACCGTGCTGATGCGTGCACCAATAATGTGGTGAGGTGCTATCGATGTGGTAAGAAGGGGCATAGAGCTACTGACTCCAAAGATGAAGGTCCGACCTGTTTCAATTATGGTGAAAAAGTTCATATCAGTACTCAATGTCAGAAGCCGAAGAAGACCGCGACTGCGGCTCAGAACAGTGGCAGAGTGTTTGCTTTAAGTGGTGCAGAAGTTCTAGAGGAGGACAACCTGATCTGAGGTACTTGTTTTATTAATAATAACGATTTGGTTGCTATTATTGATACTGGTGCTACTCATTCTTTTATCTCGTTTGAATGTGCTAATAGATTGAGTTTGAAGTTATCTGACATGAACGGGAATATGGTAATAGAAACTCCAGCTAATGGTTCTGTTACTACTACCCTTGTGTGTTTAAGATGTCCTGTGACGATATTTGAGAAGATTTTTGTGATGAATTTGGTGTGCCTACCCTTGCACCAGATTGATGTGATCTTTGGAATGAACTGGTTAGAGATTAACCGAGTTCACATCAATTGTTATACCAAGGCTGTAGAGTTTCCTGAAATTGATGCCAGTGGGGAGTTGATGTTCTTATCTGCTAAGCAAGTAGACGAACTTGTGGAGGATGAAGCTTTGGTGTTTGCAATGTTTGCATTGTTACAGATTAATCGTGAAGTTGCGAGTGTGGCGTTGCCGGTTGTCTGTGAATTCCCAGATGTGTTTCCAGATGACATCAGTGATTTGCCTCCAGAGCGTGAGGTAGAGTTTGTAGTGGACTTAATACCAGGTACGAGTCCAGTGTCGATGGCTCCGTATCGGATGTCAGCCTCTGAGCTAAGCGAATTGAAGAAACAGTTGGAAGAGTTGCTTGAGAAGCGGTTTGTTCAACCGAGTGTTTCTTCGTGGGGTGCTCCGGTGTTGTTAGTGAAGAAGAAGAAGGATGGAAGTATGAGGTTGTGTGTTAATTATCGGCAGCTGAATAAAGTGACTATCAAGAATAAGTATCCGCTACCGAGAATCGACAATTTGATGGATTAGCTAGTAGGTGCTTGTGTGTTCAGCAAGATTGATTTGAGGTCTGGTTATCATCAAATTCGAGTTAAGCCTGATGATATTCTAAAGACGACTTTCAGGACGAGGTATGGACACTATGAATACACTGTCATGCCGTTTGGTGTGTCCAATGCACCTGGTGTGTTCATGGAGTATATGAATTGGATTTTTCATGAGTATTTGGATAAGTTGTGGTGGTGTTTATCGTTGATATCTTGATATATTCTAGATCTGAAGAAGAGCATGCTGAGCATTTGAGGACTGTGTTGCAAGTGTTGAAAGAGAAGCAGTTGTACGCAAAGCTGTCAAAGTGTGAGTTCTGGTTGAAGGAAGTGAGTTTCCTTGGCCATGTGATTTCAAGTGGCGGGATTGCTGTTGATCCTTCTAAGATGGATGCCGTGTTATAGTGGGAGACTCCAAAGTCTACTACTGAGATATGGAGTTTTCTGGGATTAGCAGGTTATTACCGCAAGATTATTGAAGGTTTTTCTAAGTTGGCATTACCTTTGACTCAGTTGACTCGAAAGGGTCAAACTTTTGTGTGGGATGTAGCTTGTGAAGAGAGTTTTGTGGAGTTGAAGAGGAGATTGACTACTGCTCCAGTGTTGATTTTCCTAATCCGAGTGAATCTTTTGTGGTGTATTGTGATCCGTCGAAGATGGGTCTTGGTGGAGTATTGATGCAGAATAGACAAGTTGTTGCCTATGCTTCGAGATAATTGCGAGTTCATGAGAGGAATTATCCTACACATGACTTGGAATTGGCCGCTGTGGTGTTTGTGTTGAAGATTTGGAGACATTATCTATTTGGCTCTAAATTTGAGGTGTTCAGTGATCATAAGAGTCTAAAGTACTTATTTAATCAGAAGGAATTGAATATGAGGCAGAGAAGGTGGTTAGAACTATTAAGGATTTCAATTTCGATTTGAGTTATCATCCGGGCAAAGCAAATGTAGTGGCCGATGTGTTGAGCAGAAAGTCATTGCATATGTCGATGCTTATGGTGAAGGAGTTAGAACTAATTGAACAATTCAGAGATTTGAGTTTGGTATGTGAAGCGACTCCTGACAGTGTGAAATTAGGAATGTTGAAGTTGACTAGTGGTATTTTGGAAGAAATCTGAGTGGGACAACAATATGATTTGAAGTTGGTTGACCAGTTGACTTTGATTAGCCAAGGTAACGGAGGTGACTTCCGAATTGATGAGAATGGTGTGATGAGGTTTCGAGATAGAGTGTGTGTCCCAGATGTTCCAAATATTAAGAAGAGCATTATTGAAGAAGGACATTGAAGTAGGTTGAGCATTCATCCCGGTGCTACGAAGATGTACCAAGATTTGAGAAGTTGTTTTGGTGGCCGGGTATGAAGAAGGATGTTGCAGAGTTTGTTTATGCGTGTTTGACTTCCCAGAAGTCGAAGGTTGAGCATCAAAAGCCTTTAGGTATCATGCAGCCATTGAGGATTCCAGAATGGAAATGGGATAGTATTTCCATGGATTTTGTGGTGGGATTGCCGAAGACTGCTAAGGGAAATTATTCAATTTGGGTGATCGTGGATAGATTGACTAAGTCGGCACATTTCTTACCGATGAAGATTAATCATTCTATGCAAAAGCTAGCCGAGATGTATATCGAAGAGATTGTAAAGTTACATGGGGTACCTTCGAGTATTGTGTCGGATAGAGATGCGAGGTTTACATCAAGGTTTTGGAAGAGTTTGCAAGATGCTTTGGGAACTAAGTTGAGGATGAGTTCTGCTTACCATCCACAGACGGACGGTAAGACAGAAAGGACTATCCAATCCTTGGAAGAATTGTTGAGGGCTTGTGTGTTGGATCATGGAGGATCATGGGATAGCCATTTACCGCTGATTGAGTTCACGTACAATAACAGTTTTCATGCTAGTATTGGAATGGCGGCCTACGAGGATTTATATGGGAGAAGGTGTAGAACTCCTTTGTGTTGGTATGAATCGGGCGAGAGTGTCGTACTCGGACCTGAAATTGTACAAGAGACGATTGAGAAGGTTAGGAATATCTAGGAGAGAATGAAAGCTTCACAGAGTCGTCAAAAGAGCTACCATGACAAGAGGAGGAAAGCACTTGAATTTCAAGACGGAGATCACGTGTTTGTGAGGGTGACGCCAGTGACTAGTGTGGGTCGAACTTTGAAGTCTAGGAAGCTCACTCCATGTTTTGTTGGTCCGTATCAGATATCGCAGAGGATAGGTGAGGTAGCCTACCGAATTGCGTTACCGCCGTCACTTGCGAATTTGCATGACTTGTTCCATGTGTCTCAATTGTGGAAGTACATTCCGAATCCGTCGCATGTGATTCAGATGGATGATGTACAAGTGAGGGATAATCTGACTGTGGAAGCAGTGCCAGTGCGTGTCGATGGTCGAGAAATGAAGCAACTGCGAGGTAAGGAGATTGCTTTGGTGAAAGTTTTGTGGGGAGGACCAGCTGGCGAGAGTTGGACATTGGGAACGTGAAGATCAGATGAGAGAGTCGGGGAGAGTTGTAACGCCCAAGTTCATATTTTAATTATTTATCGATTATTTGTGAATATAAGGCAATTTGATGACATGATGTTGTGTTGCATGGACATTTTTGGGTGGAAATTATTTTAGTAATAATAATAGTAAGAATAATCATATTATATTATTCAAATTATTATTTATTATTTAAAATAAGAGAAGTATGAGTATTGAGGGTATATTGGTCTTTTAGGAGGAATAAGCGAGGATATAATGGTAAGAGCACAATTAGGGGTATTTAGAGGGAATAGTGAAAAGGAATTCATTATTCTACTATTTGAAGGAAAAAGCAAAAGTGCTCTGAGGAACAAGTGAGAAGGAGGCTAGGGCATAGAAGAATTCCGGAGAAATTTCAAGAGAAGCCGAAGGAGACGATATTTTAAGGTATGAGGAGTATTACTTTACAATATTCTTGATATATGGATTTGATTGTTGATGTGTGATTGGGGTTTTGGGGGAAAATGTGGGAATTAGAGGTTAGGGATAATGATATTTGATGATTTGAGATGAGATAATTGTTGTTGTTGATGCATATGTGATATTTATAGGTTGGGTTGACATAATCTGAGGTAATTGATGGATAAAACATGTTTTGGAGTGTGGAATCGCAGGAATGGAAGTGCTGTTATCGCAGGGTTTTTCTGCCAAAATGGCAGAGCCCGCTTAGTGCGGTATAGCGCGCTTAGCACGGTCTGGAGAGTTTTCGCCTCCTTGAGGCAATGAGTAGTGCGCTCAGCGCGGGCTTAGCCCGCTTAGCGCGACCTGGAAGTTGAAATTATTATTTTTAATTTCTTAAAATTGTGGGAAATTGTCCATGTTATGTTATATTAATGCTGTAATGATGCCTTGACTTGTTACTGCGTGTTGATGTGTTATATGATGATAATTTGATGATTTTCAATATGATGATGCATATGAAGTTTGATGAACTAATGATGATATGATTTACATGACGTTGATGAATTAATGATGACATGATTTATATGATGTTCTGGTGAATGATGATGCACTTTATTACCTTTGTCGACATATGATGATTATGACGTTGTGCATCATGCATTCATAGCATTTAGGACTTCGGTCCAATGACGATGTTAGGACTTCGGTCCAGTGGTGGCTTTAATCCCATTGTGCGGATTAGAGTATTTTGTGATGTGCTCCCTTGTGGAGGGTTGATGGCCTAATGTCCATTATTATGACGAATTGGTACCACATGCATGTTAGGAAGTTGCATTTCATTCTTGGCGGCATTACATGATTGCATGTTTATGATGTTTAGACTTTGTGATTTATATGACGTTTTGGGTGAGTCGCCATGATGTTGTTTGAGATGAATGTTAACTTGTTAATTGTCTTTTCCTTATATATGAATGATATTGAATTGTGATTACTCACCCTGCCTGTTTGAATGTTACCTCTACGTGGGTAACGTGCAGATAACCAAGATTAGTTCGTGGTGCGTGAAGAGTTAGCTTGGAGTCTTTTTTTCCTTTTAGTTGATTAGAGGGTGTGTCTTACTCTGATTATGTAACATCGGGGCCGTAAACGTTTCTATTTTTGAAGTATTGTGTTATTTTTGATTAACTTGTTTTATTGAGAATTTCGAGGATGTTGAGTTGTTTTAAACTCCAAACTTTGATGAAAAGATAATGTGATGAGCTGTTCTTTTTATGATGATAAATCCGCTGCGATGTTTTGTTTTAAAGGAGATGTTAATTAAAATTGAGCTGCTATTTTCTATGTGTTGAACCCGTGTTATGGAGCAAAATGTTTAATTTGATGTACCGATGAAGAAATGTGACACCTTGTGTGATGTACTCTGATTTATTTAAGTATACTATTGCGTATATTTATGTTGGGTTAGAAGGGTGTTACATATTTCCTTTCTATCTTCAAGTCCTTATGGTTCTTTAATTTTATGCAGGAAAATTGGGAATACATCTCAAAAACTTTTGGTTCTGGATTTGTAATAACTCGCCTTGTCAGTGCAACTGTCTCACTGGTTTGTCTTCTGCCTTTTCTCTATGCTTTTTCCAATGTTTTTCTTAGCAATTTTTACACCCCTTAATTCTGTAGTGTGGCATACAGTAATAGGATGCTCAATAATAATTCCATTTTTTTCTGTTATCTGTTGGTGCAGTTTGCTTCCCTTGGGAAGGCAAAGGAAGCAGAGGAATTCTTTGAAAGCCATCCTATGTCGGCCATTGTTAGAACTTTGAAGCAGAGCCTCGAGCGAGTTAATATAAATGCAAACTGGGTTCAGAGTGTTAAGAATGAAAAGGGTCTTGCTGATGTTATAATGGAGTTGGCATACAGGAAATATCTAATTATATATAGAAGAATATTACCGGTTGAAAGAAGTTTTTTAAAATTAAAAGTAATGAAATCTTATTAAAAATCAACAATATCTCAAATAAATGAATTGACTTTTTGATTGTTAAAATTGAAATATTAAATGAGATTAAATATGATAATTTAATAAATATTTACACATTTTAAAAACTTTAAAAATTAAGTTTTAAATATAAAAAATTACTTTCATAGTTTTTATTATTATTAATAATTACAAACAAAATTTATGTTAACCTGAGTTATAAGTTCAAGCATCTTACTAATAGTTTGGATATTTTTTCATTCTTTAGTATAATGCCTCTTATGAATTGTTATCTAATACCATTATTATTTTCTTATAATTTATTTTACTGGCCAAATCCTTGAGTTTCTTTTGAAGATCGATATTTGAAATTTCAATATTTAGAACATTATAACAATTGATTGAAATAGATGTTATATTTTCATTTATTTGTTTCTTCTTATTTTAGATCATTGATATCCTTTGTCAAAAATAAATTATATTGTGTAACCATATTACAAATTTATAGTTGAAAATTTTTCATATCAAAATTTTTCAATATACATTTTCCATTTAGAATAAATGAAATTTTTTACATATATATCTCAATATATTATTTCTACAATATCAAAATAAATTTATCCGTGCGGGAGCACGGGTATTTTACTAGTATCACATATAATAGTAGCTTTGGAAATGTGGATTCTGGCCTTCTAGGATTGAGAGGTCGGTTTAGAATTTATATTTTTATTTGACATAATATGGAATTTCACATATAATTGTAGGTTTAGAATTTATTTTTTTATTTGACATAATAGGGAATTTCACATATAATAGTAGGTTTAGAATTTATTCTTTTTATTTGACATAATAGGGAATTTCACATATAATTGTAGGTTTAGAAATTATTTTTTTATTTGACATAATAAGGAATTTCACATATAATAGTAGGTTTAGAATTTATTTTCCTTATTTGACATAATAGGGAATTTCACATATAATAGTAGGTTTAGATTTTTTTTTAATTTTTAATTTTGATTTTTTTTTATAATAATGCTCAAAATTGGTAGAATTTTATTTATTTTTTAAATATTCGCAATTTTCGGCAGTTCAAACCGCCATAATTTACTGTCGCAATCAACAATATAAACGAAAATCAAAACGAAATTTCCCAAAGGTTGGTAACTGTCGCAATATCCAGGTTACGCCAATTCTCTAACCGTCGTGAAAGATAACGACGGTTGGTGTGACGGTTTTGACAACCGTCACAATACAGCCTCGCGACGCGCCTTTCTAGGATAGAGATACAACCGTCAAAACATGTAAATTGCGGCGGTTCTAACCGTTGTGACCTGCCAACATGAATCGTCACAATTTGCCAATTTTCTTGTGGTGTACATCTGAAATATCAACTGGAAATTCACGCACCCCCTACAATTCATCAATCACAGCTTGAATCATCATAGACAAGGATGCAAACAACGCAAGCACTTGATCTTCCTCTTCCAAAAGCTCTTTCAACTCTCTAGCAGACAAGAACCCAACTTCTTCGTCATCATTAGGAGCAAGAAACTGTACCGACTTATTATAGCAGTTGATATGAACATGATTGAACTCCAACCAGTTCATTCACAAGGTAACATCAAGATTCCCCAACGACAACCAAATAAGATCAACACCAAAATCTCTATCAAAGATTGGCAAAGGACAGTTCAAATAAACAAGAGAAGTAGTCACTGATCCCTTAGCAGGAGTTTTGATAACCATTTCTCCCATCATATCAGACACGATAAGGCCTACCCTTTTCACACAATCAGCAGCAATAAAAGAGTTAGTAGCACCAGTATCAATAATAGCAATCAAAGGCGTATTATTAATGTAACATTTACCTCTGATCAACCTGTCATCACTGGAAGTCTAAGTCTCCGGCAAAGCAAACACCTTTCCTCCATTCGAAGCTTGCTTTGGCTTCTAGAAATGAGTACTGATATGTCCTGGTTCACCACAGTTGTAGCAAGTCACTACATCGTTCTTGCAATCAGCAATCAGATGTCATGTCTTCCCACACCGGTAACACTTCTTCACATCACTTTTGCATTCACTGACACGAAGTCTCAACTCACCACATCTATAGCACTTAAGAGGAGCCGGAGCACCTCCCCCCACTTGGCCTCTTACCATCAACAACTTTCTGCTTACCCTTCTCAGCCGGAGCACTATATGGCTTCCCACGGTTCATATTGTGTTTTCCACTCTTCTCACTCAGACTCTTATAAAGAGCTGATGAAGCTTTATTATCCTCCTCAAAAATTCTACAGCTGTTCACCAACTCTGGAAACCTCCGAATCTGTTGGTATCCAATCGCCTGCTTAATCTTATGACGCAAACCATTCTCAAACTCGATACACTTTGAGAACTCAGCAATCGCCTCACTTTAATGAGGATAGAACTTAGCAAGTTTCACAAATCTGGCAAGATACTCAATAACAGTTAAATTAGCCTGCTTCAGCTCTAGAAACCCAATCACCTTCTTCCCACGAACATCTTCCGAAAAATACTTCCTTAGGAACTCCCTACGGAACACATCACAAGTAAAAACTTCACCTGAAGTCTCCAACACCTGACGAGTGTTGATCCATCACTCATCACATGGAAGATTCTTCTAATCTCTTTGAGCCAGGCTTGCGCTCCATCAAGATCATACCTACCCTTGAAAGTAGGCAGATTGTTCCTCTCGAACTTCCCCAAATGACGTAACTCATCATTCCCACCAGCATTAGGCTGATTCTGAACAACCTGAGCAACAACCTGCAAAGCATCAGCAATCGCATCATCGTTTCTTCCGGCCATTTCTATTTTCCACCAACAACAGCAATAATGGTTTGAAAACATATGCATAATAATTCTTAACAGGCCATATGATTCCTCAACTAGATTAATGCAAAACACATCTCCGTTAATGTTCACATTAAAAACTTTAGACAACACAATGTGACATCTAGTTCTCACATAAATTGTTGCCACATCCAACTTCGATTGTTCCCTAGTTTCATCGTCAAAACATATATATGTTCCCATCTGTTTAGTTATAAGCTAGAAGAACCTAAGGTTCCATGCATATCACACATTAATGGACGCTGAAACACAATGTATTTTGGCTAGAGCTTGACTAAGCCATCTTCTAAGTTACTAAACAAATACACACATGCTTTCGCACAATCTATTATAAATATTGATAAATATATGATTGTTGTTAAATACATATAGAATATAGGATGTATAGTATATTTTATTGATCAGATAAATATAAATATAGTATAAAATATAACTGAAATAGTTGAGATAAAATAATATAAATAGTATACAATATATATTTTATTTCAAATGAATATGCAATTTTAACATAATTGAATAAAATTATTTGAGTTATCGAGCCTCAAACTAAATCTGAACTTATTACTTGAATATTTGTTTTGCATTTTTTCAATATATTTTAATAACAAATATATTTTATTATTCATATTTATCAAAGAAAAAAATTTGCTTCATATATTTTTTAATCATTTAATAGTGACATTTTTCTCGTATTTTTTATATTATTCAATGATAATTACATATCCCATATTTATTTAAATGAATTTCCATGCGTCATAGTTTGTATCAAGGGTATATATTGGTTTTTTGTTGGCTAATCTTTTTTATAAACAAATTTTGCCACATGTTAAAAATTATTATTTAGTATGATAATTTTATAGTAATAGGAATAATCAACAACAAGGTTAATTCGTTAGCATCCATAAGTAGGAACCGAAGAAAATGAAAATATGCATTGAATAGCTTCTTCTCTTATACAAGGGATGACCAAAACGTTTTCCACACGACTCCCATCAAAAGAACAAGTGAAAAGTGAAATAAGAAAATAGAATAGAAAAGGACCCCAGTAGGATGTGATTTGATAATAGACAACATTAATAATTCATTAGCATCAGTATGGAGCACTTTAGTAGGAAATATTTTGTGAAGAAGACCAAGACTTTTGAACTAACATTATCTCTCTCTCACACACAATATGAGTCTGCTCCGTATTTAAGAAAGTTGTTCACATGCAGAGTTGAAAAATTTGCCCCAAACCCATAATTATACCTTTACCCTAATAACTTTTTTGACAATGTCCGATTAGCCTTTTTCCATAGCAACTATTTATTATTTAATTGTTCGCTCCTATTTAACCTTTTCAAATTTGGTGGAAGATCACCCATATATCGGTTGGTTTATCGAGAAAAGATAAATTGTTACGTTACAAGAAAAACACATTTTATTTGAAACTTTTTAACGTTGGCTCCGATTCCGACTCCGACGTTATTAGCATTGATGTTATGTCATCAATAGTCATCGCTAAAAGCTAAAATTATTTGTTTTGATTTTTTTAATAAATCATTATTGATGGCATAGGTTTGGACCGACGCTAACTTTAGATTTAATGAATTTTGTTTAAAATAATTCTTTTAATAGAATATAAAAAGTTTATTTATGTATTAATTTATTTGTTTATTTATTTTTAATAGTAGCGTTGACTACAAACCGACGCTAACGCATAGTTAATTGTACATTTATTTATTTTTTTACCTTATAGTAGCGATGACCAAAGACCGACGCTATTGTTGGTGCGAAAGTGTTTCATTTATTCCAAAATTTAAGCTTGCCTCCTTTTCTGATTTATTGCGTTAATTAGCTTTAAGTTTAACATCGCTAAAAACCGACGTTAACTTTGGTGTGAAAAATTTGCTTTCCCCTTGATCTTACCGACTGATCAGTACCTGAAGTGGGCTAGAGACTACGTCTGCGATGCAGGATATCTAAGATGAGGAGGGGGTGTACCTGCAAGGCACTCCGATGCAAAAGTAGGAATCGAGAGAAGAGAAGGCAAGTACAAAGTATGTATGTCTTAGGATGGTTTAGAATGATTGAGTGAGAGGGTTTTTAAAATGCCCCCAGGGCTTGGCCATTGATCCCTATTTTTAGGGCGAGATACTCGCTCCCAAAGAATAGGTAACTACCATAAACTAGTCGTTGGGACGGGAAGAGGAACTCGGAACTAGTCGTTGCCGCAGGCACGTGCGTCGTGACTGTTTCTGGGTGGTGGAACCGTGCGTGAAGGGCAAAAATGTGACTAGGGGCAGCTGATCCTGGGGGTCAGCTGGCCAGCCCTTCTCAGTGGAGGGGCAGATAGGTAAAATACTTCCCTTTGTCCTTAACTGGCAGGACTTATGCAATTGGGCCGTTCTTGGAGCAGAAGTGGATTGGGCCATGCCTAACCATTGGGCCAGTCCGGAACAGGATCCCCCTAAGTCATTGTTCCCGAGCATGGTAGTGATGAATTAAGGGCAGCTCGCAGTCCCGACGAGGAGTAGGCGTGGTCGACGTCTGTCACTGAGGCAGGGTTGTTCTACGGTGCTCGCGGGGTCTGTGCCCGAGGGACCTGTAACATTTTTTGGCGCGTCCGACGGGCGGGGAGCCCAACGGTTGATGGGATTTGAAAGGATAGAGTTTCACGCATGCCTCGAGCCACGTGCCGCATTAAATGCGTAATGATGGCTATGCTAGGGTCAGGATGATGCCCCTACGTCGCACGTGCTCGTGCCCCTGGTCCGACTATAAATAGAGGGAGGACGCGCTTATTTCCACTTTTCGCTTCACTCTCTTCTCTCGCTATCTATTCTCGTCTCCGCCATTCTACGTCTTTCAATCGCCGTATGCGCAACGACAAGTGCTCACCGACCATCTACTTCCCTTCCTCGACCACGTAAGTCTTCCTAACCCTTCTCTGTTTTAGGTGTTTCAATTTTTGTTTACTTGGTATGCATGCAGTTAGGATGAAATTGGGTAGTGTAGAGGTGGTTTCCGAAGAATTTTGGTGGCTAGCGGGGGTTAGGCCATCTTCTGCTGTCGTCGCCAGAGCCAGAGCCTTAGGAACTTAGGATTTTAATCGATTCTGGCACTGTTGCGACAATGGATGAGTTTATCGCTGGTGGAATCCATGTGTTTTTCGGTGTACTCATGAGTTTTCCGATGGATCTTCCAACGGATTTCTGGGTAACGCACTGGGGAGGGCCTCCCCGTGTGGGTTAGAGGGATTTCCATGGGTGTCTCCTCGCACCGTTGTTGTGCCATTTGAGTAGGGCTTAGGTACGGGACGTTGTCCTTAGGTCTTCGCGTGCCCTTTCACTTGACTAGCAGTGGAAGGGTGAATTTGACTTGTCATCGAATTCACTTTTGTCCTCTGCTTTTCAGGTAAAGGAGATGTCTCACGAAGCTGAGGATGAAGTTATGAGGGACCTGTCTGAGGAGAGTTACTCGGACAATAGTGGCACTGATGATACTTCTGGTCCCCGGGATGCTAGCAAAACATCTGCACCAAGTAGCTTCGCAGAAGAGAGGGTTGTCGCTGAGCCCCGGGAGCATGCCTCCCTTTTGATTCTTACATCCGAGATGCTTGTAGCGAGCGATTTTTGTCGGAGAGGCGAAGTTGGACGGATATGGAGGGTTGGAAGAGAAAGAGATAAGGAGAAGAGAAAGAGAGTTCTGAAAAAAATTTGCTTGTAGGAGTAGTTGGAATGAATTGCTCAAGGCATTGATAATTGGGTTTGCAGAGCTACAGTGCCACTATCTATAACATAATTGCCAATATTGATTGAGACGGAAATTGGTTAGATCAAATAACATTAGGTTTTGTTGCATTAAAGTAGTTAAGTAGCATAAGAAGATGTAACTAACATGTAAAGTTATGGTTAGAATTTGATGTAGTTACAAAAGGGCAAGCAAAAGACCACTTTTGATCCAAATGGGTGGAAGATGGAAGATAGGGGGTAGGTTGGGTGTTTCCAGAGCCTTAACTTTTCTTATATAGATAGATACAATATTTTAAGGCAATATTCAGTTTGCAAGACGTCGTAGAAAAATGGTGGGACAAAGAGAATAAATAGGTCTCTAATTGAAATGGAAAGATGTATCTTGTTAAATTCATGACTATCAAAAAGTTTTTGGACAGTAGTAGTTAATATAGTGTGATACCGTATCAATAGGTTAGCACGAGCTTCGTTGGAGGGGAATGATGGAAAGGGGTATGGACAAGTAATCCTATTGATCTTGAAAATTTATGGATTTTTGGGTGTCCATCTTATATTCATATATACACAGAATATCGATCCAAACTTGATCCAAAGGTAAAGAAACACGTGTTCGTCGATTACACAAATGGTGTGAAGGAGTTCAAGTTACTGAATATGATTAAAAATAAGATGGTAATCAATAAAGATGTTATTTTTTATTACCAGATAATGTTAAATCTATTTGTTGCAACAATGAATTAGGTGGATATTTAGGTGAATTTCTAGAAAACACATGATTCAGGTGGATATTGATTCGCCACCAGTGAATAATATACAAGTAGTTCCTGAACCACAACTGAAACTAGACTCTAATACTAAAATTGACCACATACTTGAAGTTTCTGGTAGAGTACATGATTATATTCTTATATATGACAAAGATCGAGCACCGCTTAACCAAGAAACGTGGAAGATATGGGTATAAAGAATTGGCATCCTATACATTTCTTACTTGCTATAGAAACCCTTCCACCTTTCTAGAGGCAATAGCTATCCGGGATAAAGTTAAGTGGATTTTTGCAACAATGGAGAAGATGGCATCCTTGAAGAATAATCAGACATGGAAGCTTGTTAAGCTTCGTGAGGGGGAAAATGACATTAGTTGTAATTGGATTTTAAGAGAAAACTGGCAGTAATAGAAAAAATAAGGGGAATAGTTCAAGGTTCGTTTTGTATCAACGAGTTCTCACAACATAAAGGGATTAACTATATATACTCAGATTTTTTTTTGAGTCTTCAAACATACTTCTATCAAGGAAGTGTTAGCCTTGGTAGCTGAAACATGCATTTAGACTAGATATATGTGAAGACATCATTTATTCACAGTAATCTAGATGAGAAAATTTACTTGGAGCAGGCATATTGGTTCAGTAACACTTGCCATGACCGACTTGTGTTTAAATTGAAGAGGTCATTGTATGGGTTAAAGCAGTCGCCAAGGAAATGATACAAGCACTTTAAGTCATACATAGTTGATAAGTGCAAATTGTAGCTATTTTTGTATATAAGTTTTGTTGCACTTATCGATACTTTTTGTTAAAATCGTTCGAATAAACCCCACTTTGTATGTAAATGTGTATATTTAGGTTATAATCAAGTTTTAGTGTATTTGTGTACCGTTTGATAGTTTTCTACTCATTTTGTAGGTATTGAGGTGTATTTCGAGCATGAGCAATAAAGTGTCGAAGACACGGCTTCAAACGCGTGATTTTGAGCAACTCATCAACGAATAAGGCTCAAAAGGAGGATAATATAAATCACCAATTTGGTTGATATTTATTCATTGTTAGATAGGAAATTGAATAAGCTTTCCAACACTTCGAACCAGGCGAAAAACGGAGTTACGGTTCTCAAGTTATGGCTGAAACATTTTTCATGGCAGCAGGTAGCGCGCTTTTAAGGCGGTTTAACCATTTTTTGAGCGCGCTTAGCGCGGTCTGCGATGATGACAACAATAAATATGGGTTAAAAACACATTTTTAGGGATGGTTTTGGGGTTTTTTGCTCCCAACTCCATCAAACTTCATTTTTCTTGTAGATTAGCTTAGAAAACATCATTGGAGCTTGCATTTGGATGATCCGAAGTTGAATCTCTTGTCGGTTGGTGTTGACAAACCAAGAAATGTTTGGTTCCTCTTCTCTCTTCTCTTTGTAATTTCTTTTTGTTGGGTATTGTATAGTTACTATGAACATATGTATCTTTGTTGATCTTGATATTGTATAAAACTTGCTTTACAAATCATTATCGACGTCTTCCTTGATCTTTTTGCATTTATGTTTTTATTTGTGTTGTGTTAGTGATAAACATCACGAATCTTGATTAGGGATGGATATCTATTGTCTAGATGCTAGAGATAGATGTAGATGATAATCTTTTTGGTGTCAGAACTTAATGCCTTCCGTGTTTTGAGGCTTCGTGCGCGAGAGTGACGAAGAGAGTAATACGGTTAGTTTCTCAGCTCAGTGTGCCAGAGATGGACACTGTTGTGAGCAGTGCTAGATGAGAATGAGGAGTATTGTAGGTTGTGTATAAATGATCGATAAATTTATGTTTGTGACTAGTGGATTATATGTATGCTTGATAAGTTTCTTTTCTCCGAAGAATGTATACTTTTTATGTTTTTATTTACTTTTCTGTTATTTACTTTAAACCCATTTTTAACCCAAACTCATTAACATTGATATTGTCGAACGGCAGTTCAGTAACACCGATCTCTGTGGACACGATAAATTCCAGGAAAAATACTTCCAAATCTTTTTGTTGCTTGCCCTATATTGCAACCAACAAAATGGTGCAGTTGCCGGGGATTGGTGTTTTTATTGAATCGCGTTGCGATCGTTTCTTTGTTTTTGAGTTTTGTAGATATCGTATATATTGTCTATTTTCACTTGTTTATATTGATACTTGTATATGTTTACCATATTTGTGAATTTTATATGTTTTGCATAATTGTGAATATAGTGTATATATTTGTTTCTCTTCACGTTTGCTAAGTGTTTGGTTAGGTTTCGTCGTCAGTGAACACTAACCGTGTAAAGAGGCAACTTGGAGAAGTGTGTATAAATAATAGGCGTCGAGCTTACGACGTAAAACAAGCATGTTTTATCGTTTTTTGTTCCGTTATTACTTTTTCATTGTATATGAGATTGTGTAGGTGTTAAGTGGAGGCCTACACCAGAACCTTGTTGTTGTACTGGTTTCTCTGGTTCTAGTGTAGCGCGCTTAGCGCGGGCCTGCGCGCTTAGCGCGCTCTGCTGTACTGAACCAGTAAATTCTTTTAATTGTTCACTTGGTTCCTCCTTCTTCCCACATCCACCAAGGCCATATATATTAGTAATTATTAGTAATTTTTCTAATTCTTTTGTTGATTGTTTGGACTCAAATTTTTGCCCGATTGCTTGAAGTCGCATTCGGTGTTTGTCCATTTTTTATCATTTCAACTTGCGAATGCGTGGTAATGATAGTGTTTAAAGTTTGGTACGCGTCCAAGGTATGTGTTTATCGCTGTCTTGACTTTAGCATATTCATGATACTTAGGCTTTTTACAAACTTTCATGCCATTCATTCTTTTGTATACATGTTCTTGTTGTGAATCACTTTAGTTCCCAACCTTTTTGTGAGGTAGCCTTCCATTGTTCATATATGCTCGGAGTTCCAACATTCTTGTTCTAACTAGATTTTATTATGTTGAATTTGTTGTTTATGTTGTGTATATGAATGCATGAAAAGGATCAAGGCATTTGTTTCATTTTGAGCACAACCACCCTAGCCAAATAGTCAATTCACCTTGTGAGTGTGTGAGAATTTGTAACCCCTTTGAACTTTTTGATCCATGTTTCTATTTGAACTTAATGCTTGTCTATGAGTATTTAGTTTACTTATTTTTTTGAATGGATTTTGTTTTTTCTTGGACCTCAGTTTTGTGTTGTTGTATGGATTTTTTTTCCTTGCCTTAGAAAGTAGGGAGTATTCACATGATGGTGCGGTTGAATTCAAGTTGGGGAGAGAATGATTGTGTATTCATTAGTTGGATTCTATGAGGGTTGAAAAAGAAAAGAAAAAAGAGAAAAATATGAAAAAGAAAAGAAAAGAAAAAGAAAAGGAAAGAAAAAAAAAGGAGGAAAAAAATCCTTGAGAAAGGAAACAAAAAGAGTTCCAATAATTGTGCTAAATAAGTTGTGTGTTTTGTGTAACACTTGGGATTTTGGAAGAAGTTTGATTGAAATTTTTGGTTTGAGTCTTTTGTGAGTTAATCACTCCTTTAGGTTTAGGCAAGTTTTTGTTTCGATTAGCTTTAGGAATTACCCCTTGTTTGTTTACCCGACCATATTACAGCCTTGAAAGTCCTTGTGATTCTTGCCTTTGTATGTTCAATGTGAATTTTTGGATGGATGCATAATTTAGTCTGTTGTTTGCAGGATTGTTGTGTGAGTGAAAAATCCCTCATTTTATGTTTTTCATCTACCGATGATTGTTTTTTCTAGGTGTGATTCACATTTGAACTTGTGTTGTTTTAGAATGTTTGGCATGACTTTTGTATTTAGCATTTGTTTCTGGACTATTTTATCGTCGTAGTTTAGTGGTAAGTATTTACTTTGTGTGTACCATTTTCGATTGAACCATTGCATTTGTTTTTGTTTGTGAAAACTTGTTGTTGCGTGATTTCTTGGATTTCGCTTTTGTTCCTTTAGATGTTGGCTTTGTTTGAGGACAAACAATTATGTAAGTTGGGGAGAGTTTTATAAGTGCAAATTGTAGCTATTTTTGTATATAAGTTTTGTTGCACTTATCGATACTTTTTGTTAAAATCGTTCGAATAAACCCCACTTTGTATGTAAATGTGTATATTTAGTGTATAATCAAGTTTTAGTGTATTTGTGTACCATTTGATAGTTTTCTACTCATTTTGTAGGTATTGAGGTGTATTTGGAGCATGAGCAATAAAGTGTCGAAGACAAGACTTCAAACGCGCGATTTTGAGCAACTCATCAACGAATAAGGCTCAAAATGAGGATAATATAAATCACCAATTTGGTTGATATTTATTCATTGTTAGATAGGAAATTGAATAAGCTTTCCAACGAACCGGGCGAAAAACGGAGTTACGGTTCTCAAGTTATGGCTGAAACATTTTTCATGGCAGCAGGTAGTGCGCTTTTAAGGCGGTTTAACCATTTTTTGAGTGCGCTAAGCGCCCGTAGCGCGCTTAGCGTGGTCTGCGATGATGACAGCAATAAATATGGGTTAAAAATAATTTTTTAGGGATGGTTTTGGGTTTTTTTGCTCCCAACTCCATCAAACTTCATTTTTCTTGTAGATTAGCTTAGAAAACATCATTGGAGCTTGCATTTGGATGATCCGGAGTCGAATCTCTCGTCGATTGGTGTTGACAAACCAAGAAATGTTTGGTTCCTCTTTTCTCTTCTCTTTGTAATTTCTTTTTGTTGGGTATTGTATAGTTACTATGAACATATGTATCTTTGTTGATCTTGATATTGTATAAAATTTGCTTTACAAATCATTATCGATGTCTTCCTTGATCTTTTTGCATTTATGTTTGGATTTGTGTTGTGTTAGAGATAAACAACACGAATTTTGATTAGGGATGGATATCTATTGTCTAGATGCTAGAGATAGATGTAGATGATAATATTTTTGGTGTCAGAACTTAATGCCTTCCGTGTTTCGAGGCTTCGTGCGCGAGAGTGACGAAGAGAGTAATACGGTTAGTTTCTCAGCTCAGTGTGCCAGAGATGGACACTGTTGTGAGCGATGCTAGATGAGAATGAGGAGTATTGTAGGTTGTGTATAACTGATCGATAAATTTATGTTTGTGACGAGTGGATTATATGTATGCTTGATAAGTTTCTTTTCTCCGAAGAATGTATACTTTTTATGTTTTTAGTTACTTTTCTGTTATTTACTTTAAACCCATTTTAAACCCAAACTCATTAACATTGATATTGTCGAACGGCAGTTCAGTAGCACCGATCTCTGTGGACATGATAAATTCCCGGAAAAATACTTCCAAATCTTTTTGTTGCTTGCCGCTATTCCGCACCAACAATAGTTTAGATTAGTTGTAAAAGGTATGAGTATAAATGTCGTGTTTATGTTAAGAGCCTTGCTTATGGTTATTTTATTTTTCTTGTTTTATCATATTCATGATATGTTGATTGTTGCTAATCATTTACATAATGTAAATGAACTAAAAATCATGTTGCTAAAGGAGTTTGACATGAAAGACTTATGTGCTTCTAATAAGATTCTTGGTATCGAAATTCAAAGGGATATGAGTGCTAGAAAATGATGCCTCTCTCGAAAAAGTTCTATGTTGAAAAGGTGTTAGAAAAGTGTGCCATGAGTAATTCGAAGGTTATGAGCACCCCATTGGTGAATTAATTTAAGCTCTTATTGGGCCAGTGTCCAAAGACAGATGCAAAAACTAAGTATATGACAAATGTTTTACCTTTACAAGTCAACTCAGTTAACGGAAGTGCTAACTTAGAAAAGCCTTCAACAAACCTGCGGTAATACCCAGCCAAGCCCAAAAAGCTTCTAATCTCTGTAACCGACTTCGGAGCCTCCCACTATAGAGCTGCATCTACTTTGGACGGATCCTCAACAATGCCATCACGTGAAATAACATGACCAAGAAAACTCACCTTTTTCAACCAGAATTCATACTTTGACAACTTGGCATACAACTTCTTCTCTTTTAACACCTGCAACACAACTCACAAATGCTCAACATGCTCTTCCTCTAACTTAGAATAGATCAAAAGGTCATTAATAAAAACCACTACAAACTAATCTAGGTAAGTGTGAAAGATACGATTCATATACTCCATAAATTCTCCTGGTGCATTAGAAACTCCGAACAACATTACCAAATACTCATAATGTCCATATTGAGTCCTGAAATCCATCTTCTGAATATCTCCATCCTTCACTCAAATCTGATGATCACCCGACCTCAAGTCAATTTTGCTAAACACACGTGCACCTACCAACTAATCCATCAAGTCCTATTCTTGGAAGGGGATACTTGTTTTTAATCGTCACTTTATTCAACTGCTGATAATTCACACAGAACCTTGTACTACTGTCTTTCTTAATTACCAACAACACTGGAGCTCCACAAAGCGACACACTTGGTCTCACAAATTTCTTCTCCAACAACTCTTCTAATTGCTTCTTCAACTCTGCTAACTTCGGCGCTGACATCCTGTATGGTGCCATAGAAACAGGCCTCATACCAGGGACAAGATCAAAAGAAAAATCCATCTCTCTCTCTCTCTCTCTCTCTCTCTCTCGGTACCACTATGAGAAAATAGATATTTTTCGACACATAAGTTGCGACGGTAGAATTAAAATCGCCCTCCCTTGTGTATTGCAACAGTTATCACGACCGTTTTTTCTAACCGTCTCTTAATTTTTAAAACAATAAAGAAAATTTGCAATGGTTTGCATCCCAACCGCCCTTAAAACTTATTAGTGATGGTTGTGAAACTGCCTTGCCCATTGCTAAGCACTCCATTTAATTTCCAACCCCACAATCTGAAATTGAAAAAAAAAAAAAATTCCTTTCAATCCCGTGCTCTAAAATCACAGCCTTTTCCTTTCCTATTTCCTATGGAATTGGAATTTTTTATTTTCCTTTATGCCCACTCAAACACGCGCTCTGAAATTGTAGCCTTTTCAAAATATTTTATTTCTTTGAGTTCATAAACCATGCTCTCAAACATAAATCACAACCTTATTTCTCTGAAATTGTGCCTTAGGTAGTTTTGTGCATGAGATGTAAGTAATGCTATTATAGTTTGGTAAAGATGGTTTATGCCCCATCATGATTGTCGACTGTCTATTGGCAAATTGAGGAACTGATCACCCTTAATCTCTTGTTGATAGCAGACGGAAATTATGTGGGATGGAATAGGCGTGTCTTTCCGGCTTTGACAGTGTGTGAAATGAATTGTTTGGAATGTTGATAAGAGTGGTGAATTGTGTGAGTTGAGGCTTTGATCGATTTCATGTGACTAGGTTATGTTGTTATCATCGGAATGGGCTGTTATTTACTCAGTTAAACTTGTGTGTGAGTAGCCAGTTACCTAATGCAAGGTTTTACAAAAGCTTTGAGAATTTATATCTTTTGGAATTTGGGTGGGCATTACAAAGTACAGTGATGTTATCCGGTGTTAGTAATGAATTTGTAATGTTTGTGGAGTAGATGAATTGTATCTTTCATATTTATTTGGATAAGTTCGTAGTGACTTTGATTGAGAACGTTCGGATCTATTATAAACCCAGAGGAGGAACAGGTAGAGTGTGTGGGATTTGAATTACAAGTGTTGAAAAGAGACGAAGCTTTATGCTAAGTTATTTGAGTGAGAATTTTGGTTGAAAAGGGTTAGTTTTCTTGGATATGTTATTTCGGATGAGTATTGTTATGGATTCATCGGAAGTGGATGTAGTCCTACAATGAGAGGCTCCGAAGTTGGTTAAGGTGATTAGAAGCTTCTTGGACTTTAGTTAGTTATTACCGGAGGTTATGGAAGGTTTTTCCAAGTTAGCATTTTCATTACTTCGGTTGACTTGCAAAGGGTAAGTCATTTGCTTTGGACGTTCGTTGTGAGTAAGTTTCAGAGAGCTGAAGTAGAAGTTGTCTACGGTTTCAGTTTTGATTCTGTGTGATCCTAATGAACCGGATATGAGGTATGGTGATGTGTTTTTGATGAGTTTAGGCAGTGTGTTAATGCAAGAAAGTAAATTCGTGGCTTAAGCTTTACGACCATTGAGGATTCATAGAAGGATCTATACTATTCAGGATTTGGAATTGGTTGCGGTTGTATTGCGTTGGAAAATTTAGAGGTATTATCTTTATGGTTCTGGGTTCGAAGTGTTGAGTAATCACAAGAATATTGAGTACCTGTTTGGTCGGACGGAATATAGTATGAGACCGCGGGGATGGTTGGAATTTGTGATGAGTTATGACTTTAGATGGAATTATCCCATTGGTGAAGTTAATGTCGTGCCTGATGAGTTAGATCGAAGGTTTTATACATGTGTATTTTGATGGTCAGGGAGTTAGAATTATTTGAGCAGTTCAGAGACTTGTGTCTGGTGTGTAAGGTAACATGCAGAGTGCGAGGTTGGGTATATTAAAGTTCATAGTGATTTTTGGCAGAGGTGAGAAAGAGTTAGACTTTGGACGTGAGATTGGCAGACTTGATGGTTTCGAGTAATCAGAGTGCGCAGCGGAAGCGTGATGTGGCACATTTTGTATATGCGTGTGGGACTGGTAAGAGTTCATGGGTTAAACATTGGAAACATGTAGGAATGGTGAGACTATTGGACGTTTCAGGATGGAAGTGTTAAGTGAAGGGTTTAAATATTATTCATGGGCTACTATGTAGATGGATGTTTGGTTGTATGTTCGATTGGTGAATCGTAGCATTGTTGTGGTATGGTTGTGTGACAAGGATGTTGGTGTTCTGGTTTTGTTGATGTTGTTGAGACCTTGTGGTGTCGTGGAACTTTATGTTCCTGTTTGTGTTGTTGCCTCGTTTCCATGGTGATGGTTCGAGTGTGTGTGGCTAATTCCTGTGTGGGGAATTAGGGGAGTGTTACCTAGGGTAAGGTAACGATCTTGTTGTGTTTCGGTTCTAGAGTGAACCTGTGTGTTGGTATCTTGGTTTTTCTTTGAGTCGCGAGTTTGTCGTCAAGTGCATTGTATGGGCTTTGCATCTTGTCGTCGTTGTTGTCGTCGTTGTCGTGTCGTTGTTGTGGTTGCTGTTAGCAAGGTGGGTTGTCAGTTTGTGTTATTCGTGGTGTGCCTTTTGTCGGCATGTTAGTTTGTTAGTTGGATGCGAGAGTCGTGTCCAGGAGTTGTTCGTCTCGTGATATTTTCGAGGACGAAAATGTCTAAGTGGGGGAGAGTTGTAATGCCCCGATTTGTTTAATTCTATTTATTTATTTCATTTATTTGAATTTTTTGAAATGTGTGAATTTATTGTATTTTACCCGCTAATTGGTTAATTTCTCAGATAGATAAAATATTTGTATTAAATTACTATTTCTTTTCAACTTTTATTTCCCAAAATATATTTCATCAGTATGTTTATGTTTTATCGCATTTGAGAGCGTTTGGGAGATATTTGAGCTGAGGGGTATTTTGGTCATTTGGGTAGTAGATATTTTATAAATAGAAAGTGGAGAGAAGAAGAGAGAGAAATAGAAAGAAAAAGAAAAAGATGAGAAAGAAAAGAGAAGGGAAGAAAGAAGAGGAGAAAAAGAGGAAAAGAGGAAAATCAAAGATTACTCTGTTTCAATCGCGAATAATCGGGTAAGGGTGAGAAGTTTCGATTATATTTCGATTGTATATGTATATGTATGTGTTGTTTGTATTTGTTTGGTTGAAATATATACTTTTCCTCATTGGTTGGATTGAAGAACAAATGTGTGGGAATCGATGTTTTCACGGTTAGAATTTGGAATAGATCGTGTAGAATGGTCGAGTAATGTTTGGGTTTAATCGGGAATACTCGTTGGTATGATTTAGGGAGTTTTGGATTGAGTTATATAGTTTGTGAGGGTTAGGGCAATAATGATGAAATAGTGAGAAATCGATGTTTTCACGGTTGGAATTTGGAATAAGTTGTGTAGTGTAGTCGGGTAAGGTTTGGGTTTAATCGGGAATGGTTGTTTGCGTGTTTTTCTGCGGTTTCGATCGAGTTCGAATTTAGAATTCAATGATAAAATTATGTTTTAAAATGTTTCAAAAATTGAAAATGTGTTGGATAGCCTTTTAATGATGAAAATATTGTAGTACGTTGAATTCTGAGATCACAGCTTTTTACGGAATCGAAAACGGATGTCCGGAAGTCCTCCGACGGTGTTTTTAAGGCCAAACGCAGCTTAGAGTCCACAGGTAGCGCGCTCAGCGCGCAGGTCTGGGCAAAAATGAAAAATTTAAGAAACTTCAAAAATTCATAACTTTTGATCCGTAAGTCCGTTTTGGTCCCCGTTCAAAGCGTTGGAAAGCTAATGAAATATTCTTTCTGTTAAAAATGGTTTGGAGGGTAAAAGATGATTTAATTAATTCATGTTTTTGGATAATAGTCAGGTTGTCGGGTTTTCATCGCGTACAATGTGTGCGATTGATGTGTTATCATGCTATATACTTTTAATATGTAACGTGTAGCTTGTGGACCGTTATATGATGTGAATATACATGATGGAATGTTGTGATGATGGTTTATGGCTTTATGGCAAATATGTGCATTGTTTTGGATGTGAATCATACAATAGTGCATTGATGTGAATGTATATAGATTGTATGTGATTGTATGAGATGAATGCATGAATATATTGTGAATATGTATGCATTTCAAGAATGTCTTGAGTCATTTTGTATGTGAAGCATAATGATGTACATTCTTGTGTTGAGTGATTCTAATGAGAATCCGTTGTAACGTCGTGTGCCTATGTGAGGTGTGAGCGATGATTACAAACGATTGTGTGCCTAGGTGAGGCGTGAGCAATCGGGTTGTGTGCCCGTGTGGGGTGTGAGCGATCCATAAATGATGTTGTTGTGTGGTAAAATACATTGTTTGATTAAATATCAATGTATGTTGTTATGATGTGTTGTGGGTAGCCTTTGTGGTGTGAATCCCTTGTGGAAGTAATTGTGATTGTATGATTGTTGTGGTTTGTGATGATATGCATTGTTTATGTGAAATTCCAATGTATGCGGTTGGTGGCCTTTATGGTTGAAATGCATTGTTTGAATTGTTTTCAATGCATGAATAATGATGATGAGTTGAAATATATGCATGATTATGGTTGCATATATGTGTGAAGATGCATTTGATTGTCATGAGTTCTTGGGTGTCAAGCATCATGATATGCATCTTGTAATGACGTGTGCCCATGTCGGGTGTGAGCGACAGATTGGTTCCAGAGGGAATCCGCTATAATGTTGTGTACCCATGTGGGGTGTGAGCGATGATTATAGATGATCGTGTGCCCATGTGGGGTGTGAGCGATCGGGTCGTGTGCCCGTGTGGGGTGTGAGCGATCCATAAACATTGTGTGCCTATGTGAGTTGTGAGCAATGAGTGAACATCGTAGGCCCGACGGGGAGTTATATTGGTAATGAGCGATGGTTCCAATAAGTTCCTGAGTGAACTTGAGATGATTGAGTCGGTACCCCGCATTGCATTTGCATAGAGTCGTACGTCGGTCTCTATGATTTGCATTTATCATCTTTATAATTGTGCATTGATGAATAAACATGAATATGTATGTTTATGTGGAATGATAAGAATTGTGAAAGTATGCATGATGAATATGCTTGGTTTTGTATATATATACATTGTGATGTATATGAGTGAGTTGTGATGAATTGTGGTGAGAATTGTGAATGGATGCGTTATGTGTGGAAAATCATGATTTGATTTATTATGTATGATATGTTTTATATTTGTGGCATGCTATATGTGTTAGTATGTGATGGTATGGGTGAGATGATTTATACATGTGTTTGAATGTGTATTTGCATATTATTATGCAATCTTGATTTAGTTGTTATTTCCCACCCTTCTGCTGTGGTTTATTGCTCTATGAGGCAATTGCAGATTAGTGTCTTGGAGGCTTTTGTGGAGATTAGTCCTGCGTCCTTTGTCGTCTGTCTGCTCTGATACGTAGCACGGGAGTCAGGGAACGATTATGTTATATATGTATATCATTGTGGAATATATTTTTGTATTACTTGTGTATGTGTACTTTGACGTTATAAACCATTTATTTTGTAAAACAAGTCGGTTATGGACCTTTCGCTTTATTCCATAATTGACATTTCCTTAATATGGAAAAAGTTCCCCTTGAGGGTATTCAATTGTTTGTGTTATGCATCAAATATATGAGCAGAGATTGTTTTATTTATTTAAATGTGGCATCCTTGTTTCTGTCGGAAAAATAAATTTTTAGTTACTCTGATTTTATTTATGTATTATTTATTCGCGATGGGAATTGGGGTGTTACAGTGGAACCGTGCGTGACGGGCAGAAATGTAATGAGGGACAGCTGATCCTGGGGGTCAGCTGGCCAGCCCTCCTCAGTGGAGGGGCAGAAGGGTCAAATACTTCCCTTTGTCCTTAACTGGATGACTTAGGCAATTGGGCCGTTCTGGGAGGAGAAGTGGATTGGACCATGCCTAACTATAGGGCCAGTCCGGAACAGGATCCCCCTAAGTCATTGTCGACGCCTGTCACTGAGGCAGGGTTGTTCCGTAGTGCTCGTGGGGTCTGTGCCCGAGGGACCTGTAACGTTGTCTGGCGATCCGACTGGCGGGGAGCCCAACGGTTGATGGGATTTGAAAGGATAGAGTTTCACACATGCCTCGAGCCACGTGCCGCATTAAATGCGTAATGATGGCTATGCTAGGGTCATGATGATGCCCCTACGTCGCGCGTGCTCGTGCACGTGCCCTTGGTCCGTCTATAAATAGAGGGAGGTCGCACTTATTTCCACTTTTTGCTTCACTGTCTTCTCTCGTTATCTGTTCTCGTCTCCGCCATTCGCCGCCATTCAACGCCGTTCAACCGCCGTACGCGCAACGACAAGTGTTCGCCAACCACCTACTTCCTTTCTTCGACCACGTAAGTCTTCATAACCATTCTCTATTTTAGGTGTTTCAATTTTTGTTTCCTTGGTATGCATGCGGTTAGGATGAAACTCGGTAGTGTAGGGGTGGTTTCCGACGAATTTTGGTGGCTAGCGGTGGTTAGGCCATCTTCTACTGTCGGCGCCGTCGCCGGAGCCTTAGGAACTTAGGATTTTATTCGATTCTGGCACCGTTGCGACAATGGATGAGTTTATCGCTGGTGGAATCTATGTGTTTTCTGGTGTACTCATGAGTTTTCCGGTGGATCTTCCAACGGATTTCTGGGTAACGCACCGGGGAGGCCCTCCCCGTGTGGGTTAGAGGGATTTCCATAGGTGTCTCCTCGCACCGTTGTTGTGCCATTTGAGAAGGGCTTAGGTCGGGGATGTTGTCCTCGGGTCTTCGCGTGCCCTTTCGCTTGACTAGCGGTGGAAGGGTGAATTTGACCTGTCATCGAATTCACTTTTGTCCTCTGCTTTTCAGGTAAGGAGATGTCTCACAAAACTGCGGATGAAGTTATGAGGGACCTGTCCGAGGAGAGTTACTCGGAGAATAGTGGCACTGATGATACTTCTGCTCCCCGGGATGCCAGCAAAACACCTGCACCAAGTAGCTCCACGGAAAAGAGGGTTGTCGCCGAGCCCCTGGAGCATGCCTCCCTTTTTGCTTCTTACATCCGAGATGCCTTCACGACCGTGGGGGTTGATGGAGACTGGACGGTCCATTTCCCTACGGTGAACGACCGGATTTGCTCGGCGTACGGGGAGAGGTTTCTCATGTACGAGTATGTCTTCAAAGAGATAGGGTTGAGGCTGCTCGTTACAGACTTTCAAGTAGCATTCTTCGGCCATCTTAATTTGGAACCCTCGCAACTACATTCAAACTCGATTGCTTTCATGCGGGCATTCGAGCTAACATGTGAATATCTGAAGATTGGAGCTACTCTTCCCCTCTTCTTCACAGTCTTCCATCTCCAACGCAAGGTTTCTGGGAGGCAGTTCGGACAGGTCTCCTTGAAGTAGGGGAGGAAATAATTCAAGCCTTTCTCTGAGTCCATCAGGACGTTCAAGGAGAGGTACTAAATCATCGAGACAGTGTTGGAGAGGGTCGCAGACTCCTTGTTCATCTGGGAGGTTTTGACGGACGAGAATGGGGAAGCCTTTATCAACGAGCAGGGCAAGGTGCAGGAGCAGAGGTTGTTGAAGTTCCCCTTCTGCTGGAGTGGGGACCATTTTACTTAAGGAACCGATGACTACCTTGCCAATCCAAACCAGCTGGGGGATGATGATCGGGCCAGCTAGGAAAAGCTGGTGGGCTTTTTCGACGGCTTTCTCCCTGCCCAATGCGTGACTAGGAGCGGGGAGGTTATTTACAAAGCAAACGGGAGGTCAAGGTGGAGACCCGTTATATTAACATGAAGGATCTCCTCGAGTGTAACGCTCATGAGAAGACTCTGGAACTTCTTGGTAGCCATTTATTCTTTAGCTCGCCCGTATTGAAATTTTCGTTGTTTACTGACGTATGCCCGTCGTTTTGTAGGTAACATGTCTTCTGCCCAGGAGTAAATGGTGAAGAATGCTCAAGCAAGGCTCAGGAGCGAATGGTGAAGATCGGGAAAAACCGCCTCAGCGAGCGAGTGGATCCTCCACAGACAGGGTCGGGAACCTCTTCGTCTACGCCACCTCCCGTCCAGACCTCTCCAGTGCCACTAAATTCAAGGTCTAAGTGCCCCTGGGCGGGTGAGATCCTCGATCTTACCGTCGAGGGAGAGAATAGTAGATATGAGTTGCGTCCGTGCTTTCACAACAGGAGTTTCTTTGGAGGCTCCTCTCTTGCACTCCACCAGGCGGAGTACTTGAAGCTCGAGGAGCTGGATCGTCTGAACAAGAGGGCAATGCTGCCTCATGACGCTGCTGAGGAGGGGGCCCTCCAAGAATTAGAGCTATAGAAGGCCCAGGATACGAACGTGGTCCTGGAAGAGAAGCTGAAGGCTGCGGAGGAGGTGGCGCAAAAGGCTATGGAGGATCTGGCCAAGGCCACCGATGAGGTGGTGAAAAAGTATAAGGGCGAGCTGGCCAAGATCACTGGGGAGAAGGACACCTTGGCCCCGGAGAAGAAAGCCACGGAGGACTTGTTCACATCATTGTGGACAGCCGCTGCTCCTGCTAATGATGAAAGCGATGAAGTTAAGAGTTTGAAGACTCGAGCTGAGCTGGTTGCCCGTATTAGCCAAACTGAGAAGGACTGCATGGGGATCGCCGAGGATGCTTTTAACAATGTTCTGGAGTTGCTGAAGATCGTGAACCCCGGGATCGAACTGTCCACCGAGGGGACTGGGTTCATCTACAGTGTGGTGGACGGTCAGATCGTCGTCCCAAACTTTCTTTGATTCAACGAGGAGCAGGAGCATCCTACCCGCGAAGAGCCTCAGCCGATGACCGACTGATTTCCCTTTTGTTTTACTTCCGGCCTGCGCGCCGTGTTTTTTTAATTTATCTTTTGTATGGGGCTTGGCCCCTTTGTATTTTAACCAGCACAATTGCGGTCCTTGTGGCCGTTTTTATATGATAATATTTTATTTTGGGCCATGGTGGTCGGTTGTGTATGATTTGTTTTGGTGCATGTTTTTACTTTGCTTTATTTTCGCTAAGTGTCAAAACATTACTCGATACTCGTGCCCTGTTACATGGGCTACTTTAGTGAACGATTGTCTTGATTTCGGGGTTTACTCGATAAATTGTGTTCAATAGTGAGGGGAACTGGTCGAAAGGCCTGGGTAGCTTCTGAACATGAGATCGGAGCTTAGGTCGCGTTTGTGGCCTGAGTTCGTGGCGTGAACTTCCCATCGCGAGCTAGGTGTTCTGCCTTTCATGGTACTTGGGCAACAGCGAGCTCGGTCGAGGGACCGCTGTCGGGCATGGGGTTTGCTCGTTCCTAGGCAAAAACATGCCTTGGTTTATTTTGGTATGCAGCGCTTGTACCTGAGCGCGCACTTTTGGTCAGTACATTATGCTCGTTGTGTCGACGGAGCATGCCGACAACTGTGGCCTTAGCTATAATATTGTTTTAACTTTTCGGCGTTCCATGGTCGAGCTAGTTCTCCCCCATTGAGATGTTCTAGGTAATAGGCCCCATTCTCTGTTTTTGCTCGAACACGATAGGGCCCCTCCCTGTTTGCAGCGAGTTTGCCTTCACGAGAATCTTTGTGATTTCTCCTTAGGACGAGACTGCCTATCTGGAAGTCTCGTCGTATGACTTTGGCATTATGCCTAACTGTGATTTTTTGTTTTAATGAGGCCTCACGGAGGGCTGCTTTCGATTCAACCTCTTCGATGAGGTCGAGATCCTCCCTTAGTGCCTCTCTGTTGTTTTCCTCGTCCTAGGGAACTTCAGTCCGCCTGGAGGGCACATGTATCTCAATAGGTATTACTGCCTCTGTCCCTTATGCTAAACAGAAAGGGGGTTCCCCGATCGAATAGTGGGGGTAGTATGGTAGGCCCAGAGCATGTTGTGCAGCTCCTCGGCCCATTATTTCTTGGTTTCATCCAGTCTCCGTTTGAGACCTCGTAGGATTACCCTATTCATTGCCTCGGCTTGCTCGTTCGTCTGCGGGTGCTCGACAGACGCGAAGTGTTGTTTGATGCCCTGTTGGGTGATGAACTACTGGAATTTTTTTTCTGTGAACTGTGTTCCGTTATCGGTGACGATCGCTTGGTAGACGCCGAAACGAGCAAGAATGTTTCGCTTTTAGAAGCGGAGTATGCTGTGGGCCGTTATTTTGGCCAGAGCCTCTGCTTCTATCCACTTTGTAAAGTAGTCCACGCCTACTATTAGGTACTTATTTTGATTTGACCCTACGACGAATGGTCCTAGGATATCCAGGCCCCACCATGCAAAGTGCCACGGGGAGGACATTTCTTTGAGCTCATTGTGCGTTGCCAAGTGCATGTCCCCGTGATGTTGGCATTTTTCGCATTTCTTCATATGCTCGTTTGCGTCATGCTGTATGTTCTGCCAGTAATATCCTGCTCGTATGGCTTTCCTGGCGAGGGATCTTCCTCTGAGATGCTCAATGTTGATTGCCTCGTGGATTTCGCGCAGGACGTGGGTGACCATTTTTTCCTCAACGCATTTGAGGAGAGGAATGGAGAACCCTCGCCTGTAGAGCTTATTTTCAACCAGGACATAGGAGCAGGCTCTGTGTTTGACTATGCTGGCTTCCTTTGGGTCGGATGTTAGTTCGTCCTTGGCGAGGTAGTTATAGACTAGGGTCATCCAGCAGTTGGTGTCTCCAATGACGTGACGCAAGGATCGTGACAGTTTCTCAATGCTAGGTCAAGGAAGTACCTCCTGGATGACAGATTTGTTTCCTCCCATCTTTTTTGTGCTCGCTAGTTTTGACAGGACGTCTCACCGGACATTGTGTTCACGGGGAATATGCTTTACCTCCACCGATGTGAACTTTGTCATCTTTTCCTTTAACAAGGTCAAGTATTCAGATAGGTTTTCGTTCTTGACCTGATATGCTCCCCGAACCTGAAGGGCCACGAGTTGAGAATCCGTGCAGATGACAAGTTCCTCGGCTCCCAGGTCTTCGGCAAGGCGCAGACCTACAAGGAAGGCCTCATACTCTGCCTGATATTTGGAAGTGGGGAAAGATATGGTAAGCGAGACTTCGACGAGGATACCCTCCTTGTTTTTTAGGATGATACCTGCTCCGCTCCCTGCTGAGCTGGATGTTGCGTCGACGAAGATTCTCCACTTGCGAGCTCCGCAAGTTGAGGAGTCGGGCAAGGTCATTTCTGGCACGAAGTTGGCCAGCGCCTGAGCTTTGAGGGCTTTCCTGCTCTCGTACTGGATGTCGAACATGGACAGTTCTAGCGACCATTTGAGCATTATGTCGGCCATGTCCGAGCGGCCCAACAGTTGGTTCATGGGCTTGTTCGTGCGCACCACAATTGTATGGGTTAGAAAGTAGTGCCTGATCCTCCTCGAAGCGTTGATGAGGGCCATGGCCACCTTATTAATTTGAAGGTATCTAAGTTCCAGTCCCTTCAGTGCCTTGGTCATGAAGTATATGGGTTTCTGGCCATTAGGGGTCTCACTAATAAGGGCGGCACTGACGGCTTCGGTCGCGATGGCGAGATAGAGATAGAGGGTCTCCCCGATATCTGGCGGGGAGAGGACCGATGGTTTCGACAGTGCTTGTTTTAGGTTGGGGAGGGCTTTGTCACATTCCTCCATCCACTCAAAAGAAGCCTCCTTGCGGAGGAGTTTGAAAGAGGGGAGCGTGTGCAGAGCAAATTTCCCCATGAAACGGAATAGCGATACGAGCATCCCGTTTAGGGATTGGATGGATTTCTTCGAGTTCGGTGTAGGGAATTCAGAGAAGGCCCTGTACTTGTCGGGGTTGGCTTCGATCCCTTGTTATGTTATTTAGAAGCTGAGGAACTTGCCCGCTCGTACCCTGAACGTGCACTTCTCAGGGTTGAAGCGCATCTTGTACTTCCTGGCCAGCTCAAAGACTTTCTTTAGATGGAGCGTGTGATCGGATTCCTCATGGGATTTCACGATCATGTCGTCCATGTAGACTTCGAGCATATCACGGATCTCTCCTCGGAAGACTTTGTTCATCATTCTTTGGTAGGTAGCTTCGACGTTTTTAAAGTCGATGGGCATTACATTGTAGTAATAGTTTCCCGATTCGGTCATGAAAGTTGTGTAACTTTTATCGCTTTTGGCCATGGGTATTTGGTTTTAGTCTAAATACGTGTCCATGAAAGATAACAATTTAAAACCAGCAGAATTATAACCTAATTTGTCTATGTTGGGGAGGGGATATGCATCTTTAAGGCAGGCCCTATTAAGATTAATATAGTCAACACACATGCGCCATTTTCCATTTGATTTCTTTACAAGTACAACATTAGACAACCAAGTAGTGTACTTGGCCTCCGAAATAAAATTTACCTCTAAGAGGTCTTTTACAGCTTGTGCGACAGCTTTCTCTAGAGACTGCTTTCGCCTACGTTGAGCTACTACCCTAACGGCGGGGTCGATGGTGAGCTGGTGGCAGGCCACCTCAAGATCTAGCCCAGGCATCTCTGAGGTGCTCCATGCGAACAAATCTGCATTCTCCCAGAGATAGGCTTTCAGTTGTTTCATCCTCAGGTCGGGGAGGCCGGTACCGATCTTCACTCCTCGCTGGGGGTCATCACCGAGCAAGACTAGTTCGAACTCGCCATCCAGAATTGGGAGCATCGGATGGGAGGTCTCGCCGCTGCCGGTCGATGTGGAAGGGCTGCTCGAGCATGGCTGGATCTCCTTCCCCTTCCTTTTCTGGTCCCTCTGGTCATCCTCGGAGAAACTTTTGTCAAGGTCGATGGAGTCTACCCGGGGCAGCGGCTTCGCCTCTTCGGAGCCGCATGATAGAGTAGGCTTGCTGGGAGTCTTCGGCTTGGCGGCGATTGTGTTTTTCCCTTTGGAGGCTGCCTCGAAACATCTTCACGCTGCTTTGATGGCTCCGCGCAGGGTGGAAACGAGCCCCTTGGAAGTTTAGTACTTAATCTTCAGGTGCACGGTTGATCAGTGAATTCCGCCAGTGCATGGACCTATCGAAGTAATATAAAAGATTGTTGAACCCACAGAGACCAATCGTCAAACCTATCATTACTTAATTGTTACGGTGTTTATCTAAGGCATTTGAATTAAGAATAAGAATGATGAAGTAAATAACTTTAATAAATTCAGATGAATAACAATATTGGAATGTAATTCACATCAATCAACAGTACTTTAATCGTCTCTACTAAGGTTACTTACAGGGCAATATTTTCACTTTGAAAAGAATCAATTTGACAGGAACTGTTGCTTTCGCCTATTCAAAACCGAATTTACTCTCTAATTAATGTCGTCCATTGTCACTTATAGAAGGTAATTATCGCGTTAAAGTAGTAAACCTATTTTTAAGAAATTAAACTCTTAACTCAGCCGAAAAGTGATTTTGATAGGAAAGTTTAACTTAAAAGGGTTCCAGGCTTTCACTCAGGTAACCATATCCTAAATCTACAAACGGCGCGCTTTCGTAAATAGGCTGACTAAATCGGCGCATTTCATTCCGATTGATATCAGTTATTCTATGGAGCGTTTGGCTGAGATTTATATCCGCGGGATTGTGAAGTTGCATGGCGTCCCGTTGAGTATTGTTTCTGATCGTGATCCGAGGTTTACTTCCAGATTTTGGGAAAGTTTGCAAAAGGCGTTAGGTTCTAAGCTGAGATTGAGTTCTGCTTATCATCCGCAGACTGATGGTCAGACGGAGAGAACAATTCAGTCATTGGAAGATTTACTGAGATCTTGTGTTCTTGAGCAAGGTAGAGTTTGGGACAGTTTTCTTTCATTGATCGAGTTTACGTATAATAACAGTTTCCATTCTAGTATCGGAATGGCACCTTTTGAGGCGCTTTATGGAAGAAGATGTCGAACACCTTTGTGTTGGCATGAATCTGGTGAAAGTGCAGTAGTTGGACCTGAGTTAGTTCAACAGACGACGGAGAAGGTGAAACTTATTTGGGAGAAGATGAAAGCTTCTCAGAGTAGGCAAAAGAGTTACCATGATAAGAGGAAGAGGGATCTGGAATTTCAAGAGGGAAATCATGTGTTTTTGAGGGTTTCGCCGGTGACTGGTGTTGGACGTGCTTTGAAGTCGAGGAAGCTTACTTCACGTTTTATTGGTCCATATCAGATATCCGAAAGAGTTGGTGCAGTGGCTTACAGGATAGCATTGCCACCGAATCTTTCGAATCTACATGATGTTTTCCATGTTTCACAGCTACGGAAGTATGTTCCAGATCCGTCTCATGTGATTCCGATGGATGAGGTTGAGGTAAGAGATAATCTTACGGTTGAGGTTTTACCGGTGAGAATTTTAGATCGCGAGTTGAAAAGGTTAAGAGGCAATGAGATTGCACTTGTGAAAGTGGCGTGGGGAGGCGCTGCTGAGGGCAATTTGACTTGGGAATTGGAAAGTCGGATGCGGGAGTCGTATCCGGAGTTGTTTGGATCAGGTAATATTTTCGAGGACGAAAATTTCTCAAGTGGGGGAGAGTTGTAACGGTCCGTTTTTAATATTTCCTTTTCCGTGCTTTTTGGTGTTAATTGGTCGAGTCTTTATTTTTAATTGAACAATATTTATGTTAATTGCTAATTGGTGTGATTATATGTTATTTTTGCACATTCTGTATTTTTACCGTTTTTGAGAGTTTGCGGGGAAAATTGGAATAGAGGGTATTTGACATATTTCATAATTAATAGTGTTAGTTAATAATAGTTAGTTTAGATATTTATTAGAAATGTTTAGAATTTTTAAGTTAAGAAAATATAAAAGAAAATAGTTAGTATAAGTTTAGAAAAGAGAAGAAAGAGAGAGAAGAGGAAAAGAGAAGAGAAAGAAGAAAAGAGAGGAAAAACTTGTGAAGGAAGAAATCAATCTCCCGACTTTCTAGAACACGATTAAATCGGGTAAGGGTGCGAAACTCGATTATACTATGCTTGTATATGATTATGTATGAATGGGTTTGGATGATTCTCTTGCTTTCCATGTTTTTTTACTTTTAGGTCGAAAACGATAAAATGAGTAGAATCGATGGTTTAACGGTTGGAAATCGATGTAAAGGTGGTAGTTTGCTTGTTGACATGATTAGAATAGGTTCTGATTGAAATATGTTGATTTGGAAATGGTTTGGGTTGGAAAATATCATTTTTGGGTTTTCAACAGCGCTGAAGGATTCTGAGTTTTCGCAGGTTCGCCTAGCGAACCATTCAGCGAAGGGTAGCGAAGGTTCGCTACGGGTATTCGCCTAGCGAAGGCATGAGCGAAGGTTCGCTAGAGTGTTCGCCTAGCGAACTTTGGGTGTTTTTGGCTCTGTTTGGTTCTGACTTGGTTCGCCAAGTGTTCGCCTAGCGAACTTAGCGTCTGTTTTTATCTAACAGTTGGTTCGCTGGAACATTCTCCTAGCGAAGGAGCTAGCGAATGCTCGCGAGGGATGTTCGCCTAGCGAAGCACCTAGCGAATGCTCGCGAGGGAGATTTGCCCAGCGAACAGTGCTGTTCGTGTAATTTTGTTTTCTGCATAACTTTTGATCTGTGATTCGGTTTGAGGCGTGGTTTGATGCGTTGGAAAGCTAACGAGATGTTCTTCCTAGGAAAAATAGTTTTGGGGTCTGAACTGGGTCCAATCGGTACAGTTTTTAGGAACCGTTTCGTAGTGTCGGGCGTCCGGTTTATGTTTTTACGTTATTTCGAAATATTCATATCTTGTTAACCGTTTATCGTATTTAAGAGTTCTTTATACCGAATCGAAGCTGTCGATGAGTACTTTTTGATGATGATAGAAAATATTATTTTTGGCCGACTTTTAGCCGACTTTTTTGGAAAACCGAATAATGGAATTTTGAGTTATTTTTCAATATTGTAAGACATATTATGATATGTTATGAGGTGGCTTGTGTGATGATTCTTTGATGGGAATTTGATGTTGTGGAATGGTATATTGGTGTTTGTGGCCATTTTGGGCAATTGTGTGCATTACTTTATATGTACTTGAAATACATGATTATTGTTAATGCATGAGCATTTGAAGTTGGCATGAGTCATTAATGTGTCAAGTATCATGATATGCATTCTTGCATTGGAAGATTCATAAATGAATCAGTTTTATCGTCTTACGCCCTGAAATAATGGTAGAAGAGATTAATCACAAATGATTGTACGCCCTGAAATAGTGGACTATGGCAATCGGATTGCGCGCCTTGAAATAGTGGACTAAAGCAATCCATAAACGTCGTACGCCCTAAAATAATGGTTTATAGCGACGGGGAACATCGTAGGCCCGACGGGGAGTTACTCTATGTAACGAGCGATGATTCCAAGAGTTCCTGGGGGACTAATGAATTACAAGGTTGGATTGGTACCGCATGCGTAGAGTCGTTGTGTCGGTCTCTGTGCATTTGCATAATTCATTACATGTATGTTTATGTGTTGAATTTTGAGAAGGATTTGTTATGCATTGTGTTAATGTATATGCTTATGTGATTGATGTGTGAAATGGGTTTAATATGTCTTGTGTTGTTTACAAGTATCGTATTTGTGTGGTGAGAATAATTGTGCATATTTTGCTAAGTGTTATATAATGATATGCAATTATATTATAATCCTGTTTCTCACCCTTATGCTGTGGTTTAATGCTGTAATGGCATTGCAGATTAGACGCTGGAGGTCTTTTGCGAAGATTAGTGTCTTCGTCTTTTTGTCGTTCCGTCGGCTCTGATATGTAACACGGGTAGTCGGGGTTAGAGTGTAGATGTTTCTTTTAGCTTGTATATAGTGGCCTTGTATGAATATGTATATGACATACTTATATTTTGTGATGACATCAGTTATGGATGTTCCGCTTTAATTCTGTAACTGAATGCTGATATTTTGGAACGGAGTTCCTTTGTTTATAAAAAACTATCCAGGTGTTATATATCTTTATGAGCAGGTTGTTTTTAGTTCACATTGATGTGACATCTCTGTTTATATCTAAATGACTTAATCTTTGCTCTGATGTTTTATTATAAGATTCTTTTTTTTTTATTATTACGTTTTGTACGGGGTATAGAAGGGGTGTTACATCATACATATCATATATGTTGTGTTTGAACCAATTTTTCATGCTATTGTTGCCTCTATGATGAGATAGCATAGAACATCCAAATTTAGACCTATTTTGAAATCACTATCGGATTTTAAAATAGAAACATTTTCTGAAAATTCCAAAACCATCATTGGATTCCTCATGAAATTCTAGGCCAGATGCACCTAAATTTTGTCCAAATCCATGGAGAAATGAGAAAGTTAGAGGCTTCATGCAAATTGCCAAAACTTGCCTTGCCTTGGGCAAGGGCCAGGCCATGACACCTTGGCCAGGCCTAGAAATAATGCACCGTTATGTATTAATGGGGTGGTTTTGATACACGGATGTATCACCATCCCAGTGGTAGCGTGCTTGTGTGTTTGGTTGCAAGGTCGTGGGTTCAACACCCACCCATACCATTTTGCATTTTTTCCCTATTTTGCTATTTTTCACATTTTTTTATGGTTTTTATTAATTAATTCCAAAATTAATTTCTCACTCAATTTTAATTATTTTTTATTGGTTCTTTTTTTGAAAATTCCCAAAAATGTTACAATATTTTATTCCATTTAAAATTCACAAAAATATTATTTATTTCATATATTTAGTATTTTTGTAAAGAATTCTATTTTTATTTGTTTTTTAAGCACTACAAACATTTCTTTCTCTTGATTTTGCAAGTTCAAATGATTTTCAAATCCTCGAATAAATGAAACTTGATTTTTTAAACATTAATCCAAGATCACAACTTGTTTTTCACACATGTTTGATAATTTTGATCATTTTAATTGAATTTTTATACTTTAAAATCAAATTAGGGTTTTGATTATTCTTCACCCTTACTTTTCTTTCTTTACAAACATTTTAGGCCTCTAATAGAGTGTAAGACCCAACCCCCTTTTAAAAACCAAACTTTTTGGGCCTCAGGCGTTGTATAAGTCCCGATATAGTTTTCAAAATGACGGTGCGATCACTGTCTTTCACTGAGCCTCTCCCTGAGTTGTAGCCCCATATCTTGTACAAAAATAAACCTTGGGCCTCTAGTAGAGTGTAAGACCCAATATTTTTTGAAAACTAAACTATTTTGGGCCTCAGATATTGTATAAGCCCCAGTACAGTTTTCAAAACTATGGCGCGATCGTCGCCTTTTCAAAAGAATTCATCTGGGCATCTCTTATTGTATAAGCTCCAAGCTTCTTTTCAAAACAACTTTCTCATTTGATTTAAATTCAAAATCATAGTTGTTATAAAAAATTTCTTCAATTTCTTGAATAACTAACCATACATCTATGGAAGCTTGCTCGCCTGTAAGTTTTTATCAGCTTTCTTTTACATGCTTATATATATATGTCTGTATTGCTGGAAGCTTGCTCACCTGTAAGTCCTTTCCCACTCTCTTTTAAATACTTACTCATATATATATCAACTGTATATATACCTGTATATCTGCTTAGAGTTTTCCCCGACAATTAGGTTTAAGATTAGATAAAGCCAGTGGTCGCTCTTTCAACACAGTCAAACTAGTTCCCCATAGGAATTTCTAGATACACTCTTGCCTCCTCTTGGGCGTATACAATATGGAACCAAGAGAAAGGCATTATTCCCAGTGAAACTTTTCTCAGACTGTCATTATTAGAAATTGTCAAAGAAATTCACTTTCCCCAGAGAAGATTAATTCCCGGTGAAACTTCTCTTGAATTTCGTCAAACTCTAGAACTGTTCACTAAAGAAAGGATTAATTCCCGGTGAAACCTTTCTTGAACTTTTCTTAAGTTTGGACCCATAGGCTTCCTAAAGGAATCCACAGCCTCCTCTTGGGCTTTGTACAAGGACCCTCAGGCTTCTTAGAAGTTCTCATGCCTCCTCTTGGGCTTAGTACAAGGACCCAAATACCTCTTAAAGGTATAAGACATAACCTAGTCATCCTTTGTTAGAGCAGTCTTCCTGAGTCAAAATATCAAACCAATTTAGGGTTGAATCTCATCCCTTAAAACATCAGCCTCCTCTTGGGCATCATACAAAGATCATTCTCAAGCTAAGAGTCAACCTTTACATACCAGTTAGACTTGGACAATCTCATCTCCCTTTGGATTTCCAAGAAACCTTCAAACTTCCTAAGCATAGGAAAAATCTTTATCATCTAATCAATATCCAAACAGAGTTAAAACCTCTACAGGTTTCACTACTTAATCTCTAAACCCTCACTCCAAATTTCCCCAGTCAGGGTCAATTACTGTTAATCCACCATTATCAAATTCACCAACAGAATCAGAACCTCAAGGCATCTGATATCTCAACTCTTTTGTAATCCCCAGCAAGAGTTGAATTCCCCAAATTTGGACCTGTCTCTAGATCTCAATAATCCTCAGTAGAAGATAGCCTCCTCTTAGGCTTCATATAAGGAAATTCCCAACCAGCCTCCTCTTAGGCTTTGTATAATGATCATCCCTCAACTTTCAGCCTCAATCTTAGGCTTTGTACAAGACACCATATAAATATCATACAACTGCGTCAGTCAGAATTTCAGCCTTAATCTTGGGCTTTGTACAAGACACCCATAAGTGTCCTCCACAGTGGAGTCATAAATTTTCAGCCTCAATCTTGGGCTTTGTACAAGACAGATATAAAAACTCCCTAAACAGAGTCATAATCTTCAGCCTCAATCTTGGGCTTTGTACAAGACAGATACTCTCCAGCTGAGTCAATCCCTTTAGCCTCAATCTTGGGCTTTGTACAAGACAGATAAAACCTTTTCCCCAAAAGAGTCAATTCTCTTTCATCCTCAATCTTGAGCTTTGTACAAGACACAAATAAACACTCTCTTGTTGAGTCAATTTTTTCTAGCCTCCTGTTAGGCTTTGTATAATGATCTCCCCAGTGGAACCAATCAACCTCTTAGCTTCAACCTTGGGCTTTAATCAAGGCACACAAATATCAACATCCCCTCAGAGGAAATCAAAAACTCTCTGCTGGAAGACATTTCTCTGTATAATCACACCCTAAAACAGACAGTCAAAATAAACCCTAATCCCAGATAACTGCTGTAAGTGACATACTTGTTGATACAAACATCCAAGCTACTGTCCATCTCTTATCCTGGTAAACTTCATCTAATTGTAATAAGTGGCAAGCCTCTAGATTATTTACATCCAAGCCAATGTCCCTCTCTTAGCATGAATTCCTAAGGAAAAATGGCATTGCTCTACACAGAGTTACAGTTTTCTCCTTCAGGACAAATCCCCTATAAAGGCAATTATGGCATTGTTGTACTCCATGCATTCCACTTAAAGTAATTCTCCTTTATAAACCAGTCACCCAAACAATTGTGATAATCAGATAAGATATCTCCCTTTAGAGATGACAAATTCTCTCTCAACCCTTTTAGCTTCAATCTTGGGCTTTAAACAAGACACAAATACAACGTTTATCTTCAATCTTGGGCTTTAAACAATACACCAGACATCTTTTCCTCCATAGAATAGGAGAAACTACGATTGCTCTAATTTCCCTATTTTTCTTAAACGGGAATACGTAGGCATAAGATTGCAAAATCTTAGCGAGCATACTTATCAAAAACCTTAGGTCCAGTACCTTACCAAAAACATCGGAAAACCCGAAAAACAACAAAAACACACTCTCTCTCTCTCTCTCTCTGACATCCCCACAAAGAAGAAACTTTCCCATTCACAGACAAACACCATCAAGTACAAAGCAGAACCTAATGCTAATCAGCCTATGGATAAACATGTATAGGATGGGTAATTGACAACTCCCAATTGTATAACCTGACCCCGGACTCCCCAATCTCTCTTAAGCATTTGTTTAGTTAAACATTCGTGTGCAAGGTTAGTTTTAGATAACTTCCCTTTCCCTTCCAGCTTCACGGGATAAATAAGAAATCAGAAAGTAGCACCCAATGTTCCTCCCACTAAGGTGGTCGCGTCACCGACAAAAATTGCACTCTACACAAAAATGGCGACTCTGCTGGGGAGCCACAGTAGGACTAGAATTCCTAAGAGGTCTAGGATGTTTAGTTTTAGGTACTATATATATACTGTTTTTCCTACTTGTTATCCATGTTTATTTTTCTGTCAATGGGAATGCGATTGATACACATCTGGAAATTTTGAGAGAAACCATAAGATAAGTGATGGTAAAGACAGGGAACATTTATAGGGAGTGATTCCCGACTAAGTTGAACCTGGTGGACCATCGAATCAGTGGAGGTACTCTATGCTGAACAACCGTTCGTTGTGAAAGTAGACGTTATCATAGTGCGGTCCTTTTGAAACTGGGGATTTTGTTAACATTAACCAAATGGCCATTTGGTATTGCAGTGACTATCGGGAATAGTTGATACGCGATACTACACTAAAATTGAGATTTCTTCTGGGATACTATAGCTCGCTCGGGTGAACCAACTTGCTGTTGTTATCTCCGGGAGGGGTCAGTGATTTTTGGGAACCTTAACCCATTCTACAGGTACAAAAATCACCAAAATAGTACAACCTTTGGGGATGGGTAGAGCCATATCTCCATGCTCATGACGCTGAACCATTGAACCCATGTTTTTTCAATGTTTTTGTGTGCTGCATTCATGCATTCATCTAAAAAACTCTTTTCAAACAAGAAAAAAAAATCTTTTTTCAAATTAAACTAAATAATAAATTGCAAATATCAGAGATGCGTTATGGATTTCGGTAGAAGAAAGACGCACAAGTACACCTTCAAGGCTCCAAAACTAGAGGATTAAAGGAAGTTGGCAAGGATGATTATCAACCCTGAGGCTTTCAGAGCCAAGCATGGAGGACTGTTGTCTCTATTAAGGGTCCATGTAGTTGAAGGAATTCTGTCTACACTGATACAATTCTACGATCCGGTTTACCACTGTTTCAATTTTCTGGATTACCAACTGGAACCAAACCTAGAAGAGTACTCTCACCTGATTGATTTACCTATCGCTGACCAAGCTCCATTTTCTGGACTGGAAGAAATTCCAAAGGAATAAATCATTGCAAGAGCGACTATTTGGACGAGTCGGAGGTCAGGACTCACATAACCACTAAGGGAGGAATCCAGGGTTTGCCAGCTAAATTCCTGATTAAGAAAGTCCTATACTTTGCCAGTCTAGGAAACAAAACCGCTTTCGAGGATATCTTTGTTTTACTCACTTACGGATTATTCCTTATTCCCAACATCGACAACTTCGTCGACACCAATGCCATTAAGATATTTCTACTTGGAAACCCTGTACCAACCTTGCTCACAGATGCTTACCATTCTGTACACTTAAGGAATTTGTACAGCGGAGGAATGATCACATGTTGTGTACCCTTGCTCTGCAAATGGTTCATTTCCCATCTACCCAAGTCTGCTGCTTTTTGGGATCATAAGAACTCTCTACGTTGGTCACAGAGAATCATGTCTCTCACCAACTCTGACATAGACTGGTCTAATAGGATTTATGAGGGGGTAGAAATCATCGACAAATATGGAAATTTCCCTAATGTACCCCTCATTGGAACTAAAGGTGGAATGAGCTACCATCCAATTTTAGCTCGCCTTCAATTCGGATACCCGATGAGACATATCTCGCGAAATGTTCATCTGGAAGGTCTTTTCTTCAAGGAAGGAGAGAATGACAGGGCACTTAAGAAGGAAATAGTGCATGTCTGGCAATACATTCATAGAAAAGGACGAGAGTCTCTAGGAAAACTGGACTGTATCTCCTTGGAGCCTTATCTCCATTGGGTACAAACTAGAGCCCTCAAACTGAGGATGCCTTACCCTCGTCAAGAATTTTTTCCGTTAAAGGAATCTGCCATTTATTTCATGTCTGAAACAGAAAAAGTCCAGGTCACTCTCAACAAAGTTCAACGAGAGAAGAGTTCTTGGAAGTACAAGTACCAAACTCTCAATGTGGAGTGTATCAAAATTCAGGAACTGTTAAGAGAAAAGGTTGCTCTGATTGAGATATTAGAGCAACATGCTATAGAGAGTTGGGAAGATCAAACAAATTTACTCGCTCATTTCATTTGGCAAAGGAATGATAACTCCACAACGATTGAAGAACCCCGATCAAAGAAAAGGAAACTACCAGAACCGGCATCTGAGCTCTCTTCAGAGAGGACTCAGGATCCTTGAGCATTAGATATTTCCTTTACAGCACTTTGTAAAATACTGTACTTTTCTTTGTAACATACTGCAATCTTTCAATTCAATAAAAAGGGGTCCCCCCTCTCTGTATGATATTTGCAATTTAATTGAAGTTTCTTTTTTATTAAACCAAAAACTAAAAAATATGTCATTGCATTCATCATTCTCACATAACGTATTTTCTTGAGTCACACACGTGTCTCAATTCTAGAGTCAAACTTTCATACTCATACAATACTCGGGCCAATCGACAAAAGAAAATGGACGATCTCGAGGAAGAGAAAAGAGAGCTGAGAGAAGAAATCGACGCTCTGAAGGAAGATCTGAAAAAACTTCACAGTGACATGCAATCCCTGGCAGCAGCATCAGCAAAAGACTGTTATCTTGGAGATCACATCTACCCCCATAGTGGAGGCACATGAGAATCATCCTCGGTACAGCATGCCTAAGGGTCGGCCCTGGGGCATGCCTCTCAACTTTATCCCTAAAGGATACATCCCGCCGGTCACTGAAGACCCAGAAACTGTAGCAGGAGCCACTGGTACTGAAGGTTACAAACTTCGGGAAAGTGAAGACGCATGGTTTACGACAGCAATTCCTGAAGGTTACAAACTTTAGGGCACTGCAGAACCAAGAGTCACAACTGTAATGACTATACCACAATCAGTGGTACATACTGTCCCGGAAGGCTAGATTCCACAGGTAATCTCTGGTGGAAACAAAGACATGTACGAAAAGATGAATGAGTTCCAAGAACAATTCTTGGAGATGCAGAAGGAACTGCATGCCATTTGCGGTCAGGACTTGTTTGGAAAGGACGCCGCCGACCTCTGCTTGGTCCCAAATGTCAAAATCCCGCACAAACTTAAGGTGCCCGACTTTGAAAAGTACAAAGGAAATTCTTGCCCTCAAAGTGACTTGGTGATGTACGCTCGAAAGATGTCAACTCAGACAGAAAATCAATAGCTACTGATCCATTATTTTAAGGAAAGTTTAACCGGTGCCGCTCTTAGATGGTACACGGGTTTAAACCGCACCAAGATCAATACTTTCAGAGATCTCAGTGGTGCCTTCGTCCAACAACACAAGTATAACCTGGACATGGCACCAGATAGAGATCAACTCAGAGCGATGTCGCAAAGAGACAAAGAGACATTTAAGGAATATGCTCAGAGATGGCGTGAAATTGCCGGCCAGATTTGTCCACCTTTGAGGAAAAAAAGATGACAAAGATCTTTCTGAAAACCTTAAGTTCATTCAATTATGACCGAATGGTCGCCAGTGAGCCCAGTGATTTCACCGAGATGGTAAACATGGGGGTACGCCTTGAAGAGGTAGTCCGAGAAGGAAGGTTAGCCAAAGAGGCTTGAACAGGAGATCAGCAATATCTCTCAAGGTAAGCAAAGGCGAAGGTACCAACCAGTAGCGGCGATAAGTCCCGCTATCAACCCTGCACCATCTCTGACTTATCAGCCTCAGGTTGCTCAAAGTCAACAACAGTATCAGCAAAGGACACAACCGCCTCTTCAGCAGGCTCGTCCTTAGTACAATAATAACAATTGTACAACACGACCGCCAGGGTTTGACCCTATACCGATGATGTAAGAGGAAGATTTTCCACTGTTATTGGCCAAGGGACACGTCCAAACCAGGTCTCCTCTTACAGTACCGAAAAATACGCCTTTCTGGTTCAAAGCGGATCAAACTTGCCCTTACCATCAAGGAGGATCGGGGCACAACATCGAAAACTGTCTCAGCTTCAAATCTGACGTACAGAAACTTGTTAGGAACGGGGTCTTATCTTTCAAAGATACTAATCTGAATGTTCAGACGAACCCGTTGCCGCAACATGAGAAGGTTGCAGTAAATTTGATAGAGGAAGAATTTAGCCACAGTTATCAAATTCACGATGTACTCCAGTTGGGAACCAATCTGGTTAGGATGCATTGCAAACAGAGCGGGTACAATCATGTACCGCCTTACAATTATCACCAGTGTGATATCTGCTCAAAGAATAATCAAGGATGTTCCGTAGTGTAATTAGCTCTACAAGAACAGATGAATCTAGGATGGAGTCAAGATCACAGAATCCGCGAGGTCAACATGGCCCATGCAAATCCCAACATTGTTCAGAACCGCAACATTCTTGCGATGAATGTCACTTTGGTGGCAATGCACTCAAGGCAAAGTCAATATCATAATCTGCCACCACACGATTATAATGCCTGTCCGATCTGCTCAACAAGCAATCAGGGATGCTCTTTTGCACAAGAGGACCTTCAACGTCAGATGGATCTCGGATGGATCCAGGATTACCATTAAAGAAATAACCATCAAGTCAATATGGTTCAGATATTCGACATACGCTTGATGAATACCAGTCTGGTAGAACTACATGCTAAGCAAGTCAAGCTTGGTTTTCTGGCTTCACATGATTATCAGGACTATGAGGAGTGTCAAGAGGATGACCAAGGATGTGCCCTTGTCCAACGAACACTTCAACATTTATTGGACCACTGGTGGCTTTCGATTTACTTGGATGAAGCTACCCAACGGATCAGCATGACTGACGGAAATCCTAGTAGGCATCAAAGTCAGGATGTCCACTCAATGGAAACGGATCTAGTAAAGATGCACTGCATACAAAGCGGACGTGGCCGGGTTCCACCAAATAATTATGAACGCTGTAGAGTTTGTTCTGAAAATAACCAAGGTTGTTATCTTGTACGGTTGGCTCTTCAAAATCAGTTGGACCAAAAAGAGATTCGACAATACTCAAGTTCTGGGTCGATCAACGTAATACAGGACTATCTTCCTGATGAAAGCGAAGATGTTGTCATCATTTCCAAGCATGCAATGGCCAAAGACGTATGTGCCATAATCCCTCTGCTCAACGAGTCGAAATTCCTTCTTGACATTAGAAATATTTTCAACCTCGAACTAATCGAGGCTTCCTACGATGGTCAGAGAAATCAAAAGACTCCAGTGGTGACTTACTTACCAGGTTCAATACTGTACAAATCTGATAAGGTTATCCTTTACAAGTACGGTGCAACAACAATTGAAAATGGAAAGGAAACTCCATTACCCTCCGTCGTAAACATTGCCGACATCAGTCGAGCACACAAAGAGGTCAGATCTTCAACAAAGGTGTTGGAGAATCCGCCAAGGAAAAGGAACCTCAAACAGAAGTTCCAAATCAACAAATCGGACAGTCCAGTAGTCCCGAACTTTCAAAGAACAGCGATGACATGATGAAGCTCATCCAGAAAAGCGAGTACAACATTGTAGACCAACTGTTGCAAACTCCGTCTAGAATCTTTATGTTATCTCTCTTACTTAGTTCCGAAGCTCACAAGGAAGCTCTACAGAAAGTTTTAGAGCAAGCCTTCATGGAACAAGATGTGATGGTAGGACGGTTTGACAGTATCATCTCCAACATCACTTCCTGCAAAAACGTAGGATTAATTGATGAGGAACTGCCGGAAGAAGGCAAAAATCACAATATGGCGCTTAACATTACAGTCAACTGCCAAGACGATGCTTTAGCCAGCGTACTTGTTGACACAGGATCATCTCCGAATGTTATGCCAAAGTCAACTTTAACACGACTATCATTTCAAGGAGCTCTGATGAGAGGCAGTGAGATCATTGTCAAAGCTCTTGACGGATCCAGAAAAATAGTTATCGGCAAAGTCGATCTTCCCATAACCATCAGACCTCACACTTTCCAAGTCACTTTCCAGGTCATGGACATCCGGGCAGCATACAACTGTTTATTAGGAAGACCTTGGATACACGAGGCTGGGGCAGTCACTTCGACACTTCACCAGAAGCCAAAGTTCGTTAAGAATGACAAGTTAGTCACGGTCTACGGAGAGCAAGCCTTAATCGTGAGCAATTTATCATCATTCTCTTATTTAGAACCAGAGGAGGTTGTTTGGAACTCAGTTCTAAGCACTCTCGGTGAGCAATGAGAATCGATCAGAAAAAGGAACGTTGATTTCCTCATACAAAGACGCTCTCGAAGTGATCAAGAGTAATAACACAACACGATGGGGATAATTGGTAATTCCTACAAATAACAAGACAAAGAAAGGTCTTGGTTTCTCTTCAACCTGTACCCAGACTGCGAAGAAAGATGAAAGTTTTCATCCCATTCAGAACTTCTTCCACAGTGTAGGATTTCTCCACCCAGTGTCTCAAGAAGTACACACTATCAATGGAAGTGACTCCTACGATATGGATGTAGAGTGGAAATTATATCTCAACGAGGATGGTTATATGTCGCAGGGAGAGGCATATACGCCATTTTGCTTTCCCACACAGAGTCCTAGATATATACCAAGATCAGACGTCAAGATGATGTACGGAGATTGTGATCCTGAGGGATGTTGTGTTCCACCTAACTCATTAAAAGACGATTCGATGAAAGATAACTTCAACTATAACTATTATGACCCACTGGATGACTTGCCTATCTGGCAGCCGTACCCAGAAGACTTGGGGCAAAAGAGTCTGCCTAACGAGGCATATCAGTTGAGCAACATTGAAAAGAATACTTGCGTCTTCACCCAGTCATGGGATCATTACTCAGGATATTCAGGAAATACCCAGCACAACGATTAACCTGCAAGAATTGCAGGAGAAGAGTTCATCAACTATGCTTTTCCAGAGGTCAACGTCATCGAGGAAGATGACTCCTCCAGTCCCCTAGAAGTATGGGACACTTTAGGATAGTCGAGTGGCAAGTATGATTTCTTGATCAAATACACAGCTCCTGAAAGCTCTCGCATCAGATACGAGGACATCCAGCCAACTGGATGGGGAGATCCTCTCGAGAGTGAAAACATTAAGGAAGATACAACAGAAGAGTTCGTTTATGACAACTCTGCTTGGGAGGAAGACTTCAATGATCCTGCTCGGCCAGAAATCTGCGTCATTTCTGAGGACAAATTAAGAAATAAGGTGCCAGACTTTGTGATTCACCGAGGAGTTTGTCGCCAATGGGTTGGTGTCGATGTCCCGAATGTTGTCCATAAGTCTAAGTAATTCTCGTCTTTCTTTTAACCTTTCACCCTGCCCAGGTGAATTGGATGTTTTTATAAGGTTCACTTTTCTGTAAATGTCCCACTTCGCTTAGCCCAAAGCGACAGAGATTTGTTTTATAAGGGTTGTAGTTTCAAGAATCGACAAATCATGAATAAATAAATGTCATTCTATCATTCCTGCATTTATTGCTGTTTTCACTTTTCGTTTTTTAGAAAATGGTAATCCTAAAACAAACTCAAAATAAAAAAAACAAGCATTTTTTAGAAAATACACTGCACACACTTTTGAATTCTCTCTATCTCTTCTAAAAACAAATCATCACGCCTTACAGATTGCTTGTTTTAAACCACATTGAAACATACGATCCCATGCCTTCTCCCAACTTTGAATTCCCGGTATTTGAAGTTGAAGAAGAAGAGGAGGCATAAATTCTAGAAGAGATCTCGCGACTACTCAAACAAGAGGAAAGGTCTATTGAGCCTCACAAAGAGCCGTTGGAAAAGGTCAATTTGGGTTCAGAGGAAGAAAAGAAAGAAGTCATGATTGGGGCACTGCTCAGTCCAACAGTCAAAGAAGACTTGATAAAGCTCCTCAAAGAATTTCCAGATGTATCTGCTTGGTCCTATTAGGCCATGCCAGGGTTGGATACCAGCATCGTGGAACACCATTTACCGTTGAAATCCGAATGTCCACCGGTAAAACAAAGGTTGAGAAGAACTCACCCGGACATGGCTATCAAAATAAAAAAGGAAGTGCAGAAATAGATAGACGCTGGTTCCCTTGCAACCTCAGAGTATCCTCAATGGCTAGCTAACATAGTGCCAGTTCCGAAAAAGGACGAAAAAGTCAGAATGTGTGTAGACTACAGGGATCTGAACAAAGCAAGTCCAAAGGATGACTTCCCCTTACCACACATTGACATGCTAGTAGATAGTACAACAAAATTCAAAGTCTTCTCCTTCATGGACAGATTCTCAGCCTATAATCAAATCAAATTGGCGCCGAAAGATATGGAGAAAACTTCCTTTATCACCCCATGGGGCACTACTCAGTCCAACTGTCAAAGAAAGTGTGATAAAGCTTCTCAAAGAGTTTCCCGATGTATTCGCATGGTCCTATCAAGATATGCTAGGGTTGGATACCAACATCGTGAAACATCATCTACCGCTGAGATCAGAATGTCAGCCGGTAAAACAAAGGCTGAGACGGACTCATCCAGACATGGCCATCAAAATCAAAGAGGAAGTACATAAACAAATTGGCGCGGGTTTCCTCGCCACATCAGAATATCCTCAATGGTTAGCCAACATAGTACCAGTTCCGAAAAAGGTCAGAATGTGTGTAGACTATAGAGATCTGAACAAGGTAAGTCTAAAGGACGACTTTCCCTTGCCACACATTGACATGCTGGTAGATAGTACAACAAAGTTCAAAGTTTTCTCCTTCATGGATGGATTCTCGGGTTATAATCAGATAAAAATGGCGCCGAAAGACATGGAGAAAACTTCATTCATCACCCCATGTGGCACCTTTTTTACAAGGTAATGTCGTTCGGTCTGAAGAACGTCGGGGCAACCTATCAAAGGGCCATGACGACTCTGTTTCACGACATGATGCACAAAGAAATCAAAGTGTTTGTCGATGACATGATTACAAAATCCAGAACAGAGGAGGAACACATTGAACACTTGTCAAAATTGTTCAAATGTTTGAGGAAATACAAGCTCCGCGTGAATCCTAACACATGCACATTCGGTGTCCGTTCAGGAAAACTCTTAGGGTTCATCGTCAGCCAAAAAGGAATTGAGGTTGATCCTGACAAGGTCAAGGCCATTCAAGAAATGCCTTCTCCAAAGACTGAAAATCAGGTCAGAGGATTTTTTGGACGTCTGAATTACATCTCAAGATTCATATCCCTCATGACCGCAACTTGCACGCCAATCTTTGAACTACTCAGAAAGAATCAAAGTTGTGTATGGACAGAAGATCGTCAGAAAGCTTTCGACAATATCAAGGAATATTTGTTGAATCCACCAATTCTATCACCTCCAGTGGAAGGAAGACCACTGATAATTTACCTATCAGTCTTAGAAGACTCGATGGGTTGTGTACTTGGCCAACAAGACGAAACCAAAAGAAAAGAGTCTGCCATTTACTATTTAAGCAAGAAATTCACCGACTGTGAAACTCGGTACACTATGCTCGAGAAAAATTGCTGTGCTCTGGCTTGGGCAGCCAAACGTCTTTGCCAGTATATGATTTGTCACACTACTTGGTTAATCTCCGAAATGGATCCAATCAAGTACGTCTTTGAAAAACCTGCTCTCACGGGAAGGATTGCCCGTTGGCAGATGCTGCTATCAGAATACTACATCGAGTACCATGCTCAAAAAGATGTCAAAGGAAGTATTTTAGTCGATCATTTGGCGCATCAACCGATTAAGGATCAAGAATCAGTCGGATTTGACTTCCCAAACGAAGATGTCATGTATCTGAAAATGAAAGATTGTGATGAACCGCTACCCAGTGAAGGGCCAAAACCAGGTTCCCAATGGGGACTAATATTTGACGGAGCAGTCAACGCTTGCGGAAATGGAATTGGGGCAATCATTGTTACCCCTCAGGGTACCCACATTCCTTTCACTGCCAGATTGACATTCAAGTGCACAAACAATGAGGTCGAATACAAAGCTTGTATCATGGGTCTCGAAGAAGCAATTGACTTAAGGATAAAGAACTTGGATGTGTATGGAGACTCAGCCTTGGTTATCAATCAAATCAAGGGAGAGTGGAATACATACCAATCCGAAAAAATCCCTACAAAGATTACGCGAGAAGGTTATTACCATTCTTTTACAGAATCGAGTTTCATCACATTCTTCGTGAAGAAAATCACATGGCTGATGCATTAGTCACCCTATCATCCATGATTAGTGTAGGTAAATGGAACGACATACCTAAGATTGACAAATGCACCTTGAAAGGCCCGCCTACATCTTCACAATTGAGGCAGTCATAGAAGACGAACACTGGTATCATGATATCAAATGCTTCCTTCAAAAACTAGAGTACCCACCCGGGGCATCCCGAAAGACAGGAAAAATTTCAGAAGGCTGGAAGGCATCTTCTTCCCGAACGGTGATACGCTCTATAAAAGAAACTTTGACATGGTTTTGGTCAGATGCGTAGATATACAAGAGGAAAACATGTTGATGAAAGAGATTCACAAAGTATCCTTTGGCACTCATGCCAATGGACACACAATGACAAGAAAAATTCTGAGAGCAGGATACTATTGGCTGACAATGGAATCCGATTGCTACAAGTACATGAGAAGGTATCACAAGTGTCAGATATACACTGAAAAAATCCATGTACCGCCAACGCCTCTCAAAGTTCTTTCTTCCCCATAGCCTTTTTCTATATGGGGAATCAACATGATTGGTGTGATTGAACCCAAGGCTTCAAATGGACATCGTTTCATCCTGGTAGCCATCGACTACTTCACCAAGTGGATCGAAGCGGCGTCATACGCTAATGTAACCCGACAAGTGGTAGTCCGCTTTATCAAAAATAATCTCATCTGCTGTTATGGTGTTCGAAGCCAGATCATTATGGATAATGGGTCTAACTTGAACAATAAGATGATGAAAGAGTTATGCCCCGAGTTCAAGATCAAACACCATAACTCATCTTCCTACCGGCCTAAGATGAACGGAGTGGTAGAAATGGCTAACAAGAACATCAAGAAAATCGTTAAAAAGATGGTTGTAACCTACAAAGACTGGCACGAGATGCTACCCTTTGCTCTTCACAGTTATCGCACATCTGTCCGCACTTAAACAGGGGCAACCCCTTTCTCTCTAGTATATAGCATGGAGGCAGTACTCCCCATAGAAGTAGAGATCCTATCAATCTGGGTATTGATGGAAGCTAAGCTAATGGAAGCTGAATGGTGTTAAAGTTGACACGACGAACTGAATGTGATCGAAGAAAAACGAATGCCATGGTCAATTGTATCAACAGAGAATGAAGAAAGTGTTCGACAAAAAGGTCTGACCCCGTGTCTTCAGAAAAGGAGACCTCATGCTCAAGAAGATATAGTCATTTCTCACAGATTCCCAGGGCAAATGGACTCCGAATTATGACGGCCCCTATGTGGTCAAGAAAGCTTTCTCAAGCGGCACCTTGAGACTCGTAACCATGGACGGAGAAAAGTTTAACTACTCCACGAACGTTGATGTAGTCAAGAAATACTTCACCTAAATAAAAAAAACGTCTCGGTGGATTGAAAACCCGAAAGGGCGGTCCAGGTAAAAATTAGAGACATAAGCGAAACTCGTCCCGCTGGATTGAAAAACCTCAAAAGACAATCCAGGCGAAAGTTAGGGATTTATGGCAAGTAAATAAGCCTGATCAGTTCGACTCCTCAGCAGTAACGCCATCCATCAGGAGAACTTCGATCAAGGTCTTCTTCGACAGAAGCCCAGAATGTCCAAAATTCAAAGTTGATAGAAAGATAACGGTCGTTATGTTTCAATGTAGCCCTTTTCCCTTAAAATTACCATTTTCTAAACTTTGTAAATACTCTATGGTATCACGCGCTTGGCTGATTACCATTCTATTAATAAATTTGAGCCCTTGTGCTTTCATTTGCAACTTTTATTTGTTTTTGCTTTATAGAATGACATTTTAACAGGATCAACGATTCTTGAAATAAAACAAAAATGAATTTACTTGTAAAACTTTTCTACTGCGTTTAAAATAAAGATGTCATTTCCTTTTGACTCTGAACGTCTAAAAGAACATCGATAGCTTCCCCGGAAGTGATTAAACCTCAAAATGCAGAATCAAAGCACTCCTTCTAAACTAGTGCACCTGACTGAAGGATCAACTGATTTAAGTATCAGGTCCCACCTGATATCCCCGGTAGAGTTCTCGCCTCTTAAGACCGATCAACAACTTCTTTCTCCCCACGGGGTCTACTTTTCCTAAGCAAGGCAATATTGCTATCTTGAACCAATGGTACTTTTCACACCCCGCAGTGGCCGAGTTTCCAATTCTGTTCATTCACTAGTCTGTATGTCGCGTCTGTTTTGTTAGCATAAACATACATACATCATGCATTATTGGTTCATACTCATATTCATATTGCATTGCTATCGTTCTGGTCATACTCGTTCCCGAGTGATGAAGTCCTCTTGTCAATAAAGTTTTCAGTTCTTTCCTCGTCAGGAAATATTTTGTCTGAGCAATTTTCTCCCCAGTTTATTTTTGGATTGGAGCCTGTCCTCGACCACTTTGATAACTTGAACCTCTTAAAGACAAGAAGACATCCGACAGATACCTTTGGAACATCACTCTTCACTATCGAAGATGATACCTTTTCTTTCTTGGATTAAGGAAAATAATCAGAGAAAGCCTCTTAGCCGAAGACTCTCAACCATACATCGGTTTCTCTCCCAAAAAGAAGTTGATATTGACAAAGTCATCAGCACCTCAAATTTGGATCACATCATATGGCATTTCTCCAAAAAAGATCTCGAAGAAAAGTATGATGTAATATCCCCAAGCAAAAGACAGTCTCTCAAGAGACTCGTTTTCACCAGTAGAGTCAACGAATGGCATCTCCAATGGGGAATTTTGCACACCTCTACAGCTCAGACAAATGGGTTTCCCCAGCAAGTCTGAAATCAATACCTCTTTCCATCAAATGGCATCTCCCCAGTATAGCTTGGCGAGAAGTTTGATGAAGACTGCTACACTTAGCATTCCTTGTCAAGAAAGGAAACTCAACAAAAAGAAACTTAGACCAGTTTCGTGGCTGAAGACCAGGATCGAGGGGAAGTTTATTTCAGAAGAAACTGAGACCAGTTCCGTGGCCGAAGACCAGGATCGCGGGGAAGTTTTGCCCTTTTCTAAGTAGAATTGCTTAGCAAAAGAAGATGGATGAGTAAACCACCATTCATAACCACCGTCAAAATTTTGGGTATTCCGATATTTAATCCTCTTGCACCCTGAATGTCCAAATATCTTCGCCATTCACACCTTCGAGTCCAAGAAGATTAAATAGGGGCATCTGTCATACCCCAAATTTTGACCACAAGGTTTCCCATCATTGTGCGAATCATCACCACAATATGGATGTGCCATCATACCTCATCAATCTCCTCAAGGATTGTTGAGCATTCACCATAATTAGGAGTTAAGGTTTCGAGCCCTCTCTGAACAACTTAGACAAAAGATCAATCAAGAAATGACGTGATCTTCAAGTTGTCTAACCTCTCAAAACATCCATAAGGGATCAAGAGGACTCCAATATCAAGAATCAAGCACAAAGTTGTGGCATTCCAAGTAGAAGGAACCTCGAAACACCCGATATCGCCGAATTAGGGTTTTGGACGACTGAGACCTCCAGAGTGAGATTTTCACAAGAGGATGAGCCAAGACTTCCACATTTGGCTCAATAAGTCCAAAATAACCCTAAGAAACCATTGGAAAAGTTAAAACACCCTCAGAGAGTGCATTCCCCAAAAGTCGGGAATTAGGGTTTTACGCGTCAAATCGATCTGGAGCCAATAGTCAAAACATGACTTTTTTTGGAAAAAATGATCCTTATGATTCATATTTTCATAAAATATGATTTATAATGTCATTTTAACAAGAATTGATCAAGAAATCAAGATAACTTGTAAAAGGGGTAACCTTGAAAAATTGAAATTTTTCTAAGTTACTAAGTTTAAATGGTTTTGGTACCAACTTCCAAGGGCCATAACTTCTGATCCAAGCAACCATTTTGAGTGATCCAAAGTCTGATTTGTAGATCTTGCTACACTCTACAAAAGCTTCAACTAACTGAAACTCCAATTCTTCATGGATTTTTAATTATGGAGTGATCAAAATGGTGAAAATGAAGAAAATGACACTTAGTGAAAATCTGCCTAAGTTAGCAGCTTTGGACACCAATGTTCATGAGGATTTTTCAATGGGATCCAAATCATTTCAAGTTAAACTATGATCATACATGGATAGTACCATATGGGGGCTCTTTAAAAAGTACAAGAGCCTTCCATAACTCAACCTGAGCAAGGAGATATGACCTCCTCAAAACCACCATTTCCAATTGTCTTGTACAAGGCAGAATTTTGCATTTTTCCTCGATTTGGAAAGATCAGATAAATCCAAGCTTTGTCATCCTTTTGGCCACCTTAAGGGATAAAAAAAGAGAGGAATGATCTAATCCATGAGCCTCCCAAGTCCAAGAATATACATGTAGCCATAACAAACCTAAAAAGGCTAAAAAGTTCACAGACTCCAATTTTGTTTCCAAGCATTCAATGGATACATCAAGGTGGCATGTGTAGCGAGTGATTTTTGGATGTGGTTGCGAAGCACGATCGCTCTAGTACTACAACTCGATTCATTTTTTATCCTATTGAAGCTGATGAAGAAAGGGAAATATATGTCTCCAATTAACCCTGCTTGCATACTGAGGTTAAACATTCAAAACTGTTGGTTTATAGATGCAATCCAAAGTGTGGGTTTCACTTAGGTTATTACTCCGGAGTAATGCCTGGGCATGATGTTAAGACTGATGCTTTATGAAATGATGGGATTTTGGGTTTTTATTTAGTATGCTCGCTAAGATTTTTCTTTCAATCTTATGCCTACGTATTCCCGTTTTCCGAAACAGGGAAATCAGAGCGATCGTAGTTCCTCCTATTCTATGGGAGGAAATGGTGTTTTGGTGTCTTGTTCAAAGCCCAAGACATGAAGCTAAAGATGGTTTGTATCTTGTTCAAAGCCCAAGATGTGAAGCTGAAGGGTCTATTTGTATCTTGCTTAAAGCCCAAGATGTGAAGCTAAAAGTCTCGACTTTAGAGAGAATTTGTCATCTCTAAAGAGGGATTTGTCTGTTACGACTGTTTAGTGACTGGTTTTAAAGGAGAATTACTTTAACTGGGATATGTGAATCCAGCAATGCCATAATTTCCTTTATAAGAGGTTTTCAACCTGAAGAAGAAGACTTTAACTCAGTGTAGAGCAATGCCATCTTTCCTTAGGAATTTTTCATGCTAAAAGATGGACAGTGGCATGGATATAGATGATCCAGAGGCTTGCCGCTTACAGCAATTAGATGAAGGGAAAGGAGTTTTTGATGTTTGTATACTATGAACGAGGCACAACTTTGATGCTAAAAGGTTGATTGGCTCAACCGGGGTTTTCCTTATACAAAGCCTAAGAGGAGGCTATTGGCCCAACAAGAGGGTTTTTATGTGTCTCGTACGAAGCCCGAGAGAGAGGCTAGAAGGATTTGACTCAACGAGGGAGTTTTTTGTATCTCGTACAAAGCCCGAGGTAGAGGCTAAAAGTGTTTGACTCAACAAGGGAGTGCTTTATACTCAGCAAGAGAGTGGTTTTGTATCTCGCACGAAGCCCGAGATGAAGGCTAAAAGATATTTGACTCCACAAAGGGAGTCTTTGTATCTCGTATAAAGCCCGAGATGGAGGCTAAAAGAGATCGACTCAATAAGAGAGTCTTTTTGTATCTCGTATGAAGCCCGAGATGGAGGCTAAAAAAGTTAACTCCGCTGGGGAGAATCATTGTACAGAGCCCAAGCGGAGGCTATTGTAACTGTTTCAGTTGAGTGACAGGTCCAATAGGCTGATTTAAAGAGAAAATCAGTTCTTATATGAGTACTGTTTACACTCGGGGATTTGATTCGAGGATCTATGTTATTTCCTGTTCTTTAAGAAAATGGGAAATCCAAAGGGGATTGAGACCATCCGAGTCTACGGGTTTTCTTCCTATTTTTTGAAAGGGACTTGAGAATGTCTTTGAGACTCAAGGAAAATAGACTGTCCAAGTCTAGAGTTTCATCTTTTATACTATGTTTTGAGAAACAGTAGTATGGTCTAGACTCTTTAAAAGACTGTTCTATGAAGATGACTAATTTATGTTCCTATACCTCTAGGAGGTCGTCGAGACAATTTGTACGAAGCCCAAATGGAGGCTGGAAACTTTTAAGAAGCTGAGAGGTCCTTGTACGAAGCCCAAGAGGAGGCTATCATTCCTGAAGGAAGAATCATTATACGAAGCCTAAGAGGAGGCTGTGAAAACTTCTAAGAAGCCGACGGGTCCTTGTACTAAGCCCAAGAGGAGGCGGGGTTGCTTTTAGGAAGCTTGTGGGTCCTTGTACAATGCCCAAGAGGAGGCCGATGCCTTTAAGAATCCTGCGGGTCCCCAAACCCGGAAAAATTCAAGACAGGCTATTCACAATGAATAGATCAAGCCAGGAAAGTTCGAGAATTTGGAAGAAACTCAAGAGATGCTATTCACGGAGAATACATTCATCTCTGGGGAGGTAGAGTTTCTTGACAATTCCTAAAGAGGACAGCCGAAGAGAAGACTGTATCTGGTGCTCCTATTGGGGATCTAGCTTGTCTATTTCTAAGAGTAATCGAAACGGCTTTACTTAGTTCTAGACGTAATTGTCGGGGAAACTCTAAATATCTATACTATTATTACACAGTTGATATGAGTTTATGAAAGGAGACTTACATTGAGCAGCCCCACAATACAGTTATATAATATGAAAGCGGTAAATGAAAGCGTATAAACACTTACTCGGTTGTAGAGCTTCCATGCTGTTTGGTTAGTTGTCAACAAAGAAAGATTGAAAACAACAGTATATGAAAAATCAAAGGAGAAAGTGCTTTGAAAAAGAAAGATCTGGGGCTTACAACTCAAGGAGAGGCCCAAGGTTTTATCAGTGATCGCACTGTTGAATTTGTATAGGGGGACTTATACAAGTGACTTAGGCCCGAGAAAGGTTTTCTGTACAAAGGGATGGGTCTTACACTCTATTAGAGGCCCAAGAGTTTAAAAAAAAGAATGGGGCTTATAACACGAGGGTAGGCCCAGATGACTTTTCATTTGAAATGGAGATCGCGCCGAGGTTTTCTTTTAACACAGAGGGACTTATACAATATCTGAGGCCCAAAAATTGTTTTGGTTAAAAGGAGATTGGGTCTTACACTCTAATAGAGGCCCAAAAGCTTTGAATGGGTCTTATAGCTCGAGGAGAAGCCCAAATGTTTTAAACGGACGACGGTCGCGCCGTTTACTTGTACAGAGGGACTTATATAATAAGTGAGGCCCACAAAGTTTATGTACAAGGGGGTTTGGGTCTTACACTCTCTCAAGAGGCCCAAGGTGTTTGAAAATGATTTATGAGGGTTGAATTAATCAAAAACCCTAATTTGTTTTCAAAATGTATTTTAATTGAATAAAATTCAATTAAAATTATCAAAAATTGTTTTAACATGTGGAAAAAAAATTGTGATCTTGGATTAATGCTTCATAAATCAAGTTTTGCCCTACAAAATGATTAGAAAGCATTAAAATTTGCAAAATCAAGATGGAAAAAATATTCAAAATGTCAAAAACAATTATAATATTAATTCTTTGCAAAAATATCAATTATATAAAGTAAATAATATTTTTGGGATTTTTTGGGAAAATAAAATATTTTACTATTTTTGTGAATTATTAAAAAAAGAATTAACTCAAAATCATTAAAACTCAGAGAGAAATTAATTTTTGAATAAATTAAATAAAATCACAAAATTCAAATATTTGAATTTTCAAAAAGGGCGCCAAGAACACCCAAGAACACGCGCGTGTTCTGGGTTTTGCCCAGATTTGCATTTTCTCTCCAATCTCACTGAATACTTGGTTATATCATGCAATCCACATATTAATCTGCTCGTCTCAACCTCACGATCATGTCCATGGTATTTAATTTCATTTATATTAAACATGGAATAAAAAATCAAGACAAAACCTCAAGAACCCTAATTTCTGCATGAAGGCTGAGAATTTTGATACACGATTCAAACAAAGCAATTAATTGAGGGGAAACATTCCATGCATGATTATGAACACTTGGCAAAAGTATTGTGCGAGGAAATATGCATAGATTGAGAGATTACCAAGCTTAGGCTTACCTCTAGGTCGTGACAGCAAGAGAAATGTGATTTATGAGTTGGAGGTGTTACAGATGAGTTGTGATGATCTGAACAGCTTCCCTACACCTTATGGAGTGTGTTTGAATGCTTGGACTTGATTGAAAATGGTTGGATCACTTCATGGCATCTCAACTGCAACTTGGTTAAAACCTTGAGCAATTGACTGGTGATTCTGAGAAATCAGTGTTCCAGATGTTGTTTAAGTGTTTGATCAGCTCACATATGATGTATGTGAGGTGTGTGTGTGTGATTGGTTTGGTTGGAATTGCTCTCTAGCTCAAAAACTCAGAGTTACCTTGCTAAAGAAGGCATTTTTGCCAAGAGAAAGAGATTTTGAGGAAAGCATCTATTTGATGGCTTTGGTGTACTCAAACTGATCACAATTGAGCTCTATTTATAGTAGAGCAAGTTTGTTTTGCAAGGAATAGTGAATGGCAACTGCTGAGTAGGTTTGGCAAATGTTGGCAAATGAAAATCTAAGTCTCCTCTAGCCATTGACTAGAGGTTAGGGCACAGGCTGCTGGTTCCCTTGGTCTTGGATAAGTCTTGCCTGAATTCAGTTGCTAATAGCTCAGTCCATGCCACCTTGGTGCTTCCATTGAATGCTCCAATCCAAAATTGGAGTCTTGTCCCTATTTTAGGCAATTCTAGGTTTGGCATGCTATTTCTTGTTCCAAGGAATTTGGAGGCTTGGCTCAGTGATTGTCCCCTTTAGATTTGATCCTCAGATGTGTCCAAGATGATGACAAGGCTTGGAATTGGCTGATTTTGGCAAATCGACCAAAAGTGCAAAAATCTGCCTTGCCTTGGCAGATTTCAGCAAGGCATCTTGCCACTACCATATCTCATAGCTCAAATTGAATTTGGTGATGTTCTTGGCCATTTTGGAAAGCCCTTATATGATACAACAAGTGTTTGATCATATTTGGTTTTGATACTTTTTGGATCCAAGTGAAAAATCCCCCTACATTTGGAAAAAGGTAAAGGCAGATTCTGACTTAGTGAAATTTTCACTGAGTGTTGGAACAAAGTGACTTTTCTTGATTTTGATCACTCCATAACTCAAAATCCATGAGGAATTTGGACATAGATCATTAGGAAGCTTTTGTAGAGGGCAATGAGATCTACAAATCAAGCTTTGGATGGGGAAAATGGCTTTGTGGTTTAGGAGTTATGATCCTCCAAAGTTGGTACCCTTGCCACTTTATTTCATAACTTAGAAAATTTTCTAAGTTTTTATGGTTACCCCTTTTAAAAGTTATCCCACTTTCTTTGATTTTTCTTGATGAATGATGATTCAAATCATACATTAACATCATTTTAGGGTAAAAAATCCATTTTGGTGAAAAATCTCAAAAAGTCAAAGTTGACTTTTGTGCACAGTTGACTTTTGTTAGATGAATTCCAAACTGTGCAATTCTTTAGGAAACCATGTCCTTGACCTAAATCAAACTTGATGGACATGTTCCATGGGTGTTATAGAGTGTATTGAATCATGTCTTAGGGCTTGGGAGCATGTCCTGGTCAAAAGTCTAAGCTACAGTTGACTTTTCCCGCAAAACCCTAACTGTGGTCCAGATGAAATTGAAACTTTTTGCTCAAACATCTTGGATCAATCCATTGGTGCAAACGGATCAATGTGGTATAATGGAGACCCTAAAATCATGTCTTGAAGTCTTCGTTCATGTTTCATCCCAAAAGTCAACATAGGGGTGAATTAGGTCAAGAAACCCTAATTCCTGATTTTTGATTAATGCATCCCCTGAGGCAAAATTGACTTGATGGTTGGGTCCATGAGGTTCCATGGAGCATATTAGGTTATGTTTTGAATCAATGGCTCGTGCCCAGATGAAACTTTCCATCTGGAGGCCCTGGTCGATCAAAACCCTAATTTGGTGACACCGGCGATCTGAAGGCTTGATCCACTTAGAAGGGAGCAGCTTTGTGCTTAATCCTTGAAGTGGGAGTCCTTTGGATCATTTGTCTATGTTTAAGAGGTTAGACAAGTTGAAGGTCATGTCATTCCTTGATTGACCTTTTGCCTAAGAGCTCTGAGAGGGCTTGAAACCCTAATTCTAATTGCAGTGGATACTCAACAATTCCTTGAGGAGATTGATGAGGCATAAAGGTACATCCCTATTGTGATGATGATTGACACAATGATGGGAATCTTAGTGGTCAAAATTTGGGGTATGACAGATGCCCCTATTTAATTTTCTTGTACCCGAAGGTGTGAATGACGAAGGTATTTGGGCATTTGGGGTGCAAGAGGATTAAATATCGGAATAGCCAAAATTTTGATGGTGGTTATGAATGGTAGCTTATGCATTCATCTTCTTTTGCTAAGAAATGATGCTTAAAAAAGGTAAGAACTTCCCCTCGATCTTGGTTTCCTACCAAGAAACTGGTCTTAGTTTCTGAAATAAACTTCCCCTCGATCCTGGCTTCCTACCAAGGAACTGGTCTCAGTTTCTTATATAAACTTCCCCTCGATCCTGGTTTCCTACCAAGGAACTGGTCTCAGTTTCTTATATAAACTTCCCCTCAATCCTGGTTTCCTACCAAGGAACTGGTCTCAGTTTCTTTTGTCAATAAACTTCTTGACAAGGGACGCTATTCGTAGCGGTTTTCCTCAAACTTCTCGCCGAATTTTCCTGGGGAGATGCCATTTGATGGAAAAAGTTTTGATGTCAGACTTGCTGGGGAACCCAGTCGTCTGAGTTGTAGAGGTACACAAACTTCTCTGTTGGAGACGCCATTTGTTGACTCTACGGGGAAAACGAGTCTCTTGAGAGACTGCCTTCGCTTGGGGATATTGCATCATACTTTTCTCGGGCTCTTCTCGGAGAAATGCCATATGATGGGATCCAATTTTGAGGTGCCGATGACCTTTTCATCAGCGGTCTTTTCAGATAAGAAGTGCTGCACTGCCGAATCTCTGCCTAAGAGGCTTTCTCTGGGGATTTTCCTTAATCCGGGAAAGCAAGGATATCATCTTCAATGGCGAAGAGTGATGTTTGTTGAACATTTTCTGATCTTCCAGAGGTTCAAGTTATCAAAGTGGTCCAGGACCCAACTTCAATCCAGAAATAAACTGGAGGCGAGATTGTTCAGACGCGACATTTCCTGACGAAGAAAGAACTGACAACTCGATTGAGAGGACTTTTATCACTAGGGGATAAGACCGACTAGATTGATAGCGATGCAATATGAATATGAATGTAAATCAATAATGCATGATGTATGTATGTTTATTCTGACAAAACTGACGCGTCATACAGACTAATAGATGACCATGACGAGATACTCGGCCACTGCGGGGGACGAAGAGGTATCACTGGTCCAAAAGTAGCAATTCTGCCTTGCTTAGGAGAGATAGTCCCTTTCGGGAGCTATGTTGGTCGGGCTTAGGAGATAAGGACTCGGCCGAGGGTATCAGATGGGAAAGCCGCATCTGATACACATGATCCTTCGTTCAAGCGTACTGGTGTAGAAGGAGTACTTTGATTCTGCACTTTGAGGCTCGAACACCATTGGAGATGCAATCGATGTTCTTTCGATGTTCAAAAGTCAAAAGAAATTGCCAACTTTATTTTAAAAGCAGAAAAAGTTTAACTAGTAAATTCATTTTTGTTTTATTTCAAGAATCGTTAATCATATCAAAATGTCATTTTGTAAAGCTAAAACAAATAAGAATTGCAAACAAAAGCACAAGGGCTCAAATTTTATTGATAGGATGGAAATCAGCCAAGCGCGTGATTCCAAAGAGTATATACAAAGTTTAGAAAATGGTAATTTACGGGAAAAGGGCTACGTTGAAACATAACGACCACTATCCTTCTACCAACTTTGAATCTGGGCATCCTGAGCTTCTGTCGAAGATGACCTTGACTGGAGTTTTCCTGACGGATGATGTAACTACCGCTGAGGGACTTGCCTCTGTTGAACATAGTTACTTGCCATTATCCCTAATTTTTGTTTGGATTGTATTTTGAGATTTCCAATCCACCGGGATGATTTTTTATTATGTCTCTAATTTTTGCCTGGACCGCCCTTTCGGGTTTTCAATCCACCGAGACGTTTTTTTTTATTTTTTTTTTAGTTTAGGCGAAGTATTTCTTGACTACATCAACATTTGTGGGGTAGGAAAATTCCTCTCCGTCCATGGTTGCAAGTCTCAAGGCGCCGCCTGAGAAAGCTTTCGTGACCACATATGGGCCGTCATAATTCGGATTCCATTTGCCTCGCGAATCAGCGAGAAATGATTGTATCTTCTTGAGCACGAGGTCTCCTTTTCTGAAGACGCGAGGTCGGACCTTTTTGTAAAACGCCTTCTCCATCCTTTGTTGATACAACTAACCATGGCATAGTGCCGTGATTCGATTCTCTTCGATCAGATTTAGTTTGTCGTGTCGACTTTGACACCATTCAGCTTCTGTTAGCTTAGCTTCCATCAATACCCTGATTGATGGGATCTCTACTTCTATGGGGAGCACTGCTTCCATGCCATATACTAGAGAGAAAGGGGTTGCCCCTGTTGAAGTGCGGACAGATGTTCGATAACCGTGAAGAGCAAAGGGTAGCATCTCGTGCCAGTCTTTGTAGGTTACAACCATCTTCTGAACAATCCTCTTGATGTTCTTGTTAGCCGCTTCTACTGCTCCGTTCATCTTAGGTCGGTAGGGAGATGAGTTATGGTGTTCTATCTTGAACTCTGCACACAACTCTTTCATCATCTTATTGTTCAAGTTAGATCCATTATCCGTAATAATCTGGCTCGGAACACCATAACGGCAGCTGAGATTGTTTTTGATAAATCGGACCACCACTTGTCGGGTTACCTTAGCGTATGACGCTGCTTCGACCCACTTGGTGAAGTAGTAAATGGCTACCAGGATGAACCGATGTCCGTTTGACGCCTTGGGTTCGATCATGCCAGTCATGTCGATTCCCCATATGGAAAAAGGCCATGGGGAGAAATAACTTTGAGATGTGATGGCGGCACATGGATTTTTCGGAGTATATCTGACACTTGTGACACCTCCTCATGTACTTGTAGCAGTCGGATTCCATGGTTAACCAGTAGTACCCTGCCATTGTGTGTCCGTTGGCATGAGTGCCAAAGGATCCTTCATGAATTTCTTTCATCAGCATGTCTGCTTCTGGTCTGTCTACACATCGGAGCAAGACCATGTCGAAATTTCTCTTATAGAGAGTATCACTGTTCAGGAAGAAGCTGCCTGCTAGCCTTCTGAGGGTTTTCCTATCCCTCCTTAGTGCCCCAGGTGGGTACTCTTGTTTCTAAAGGAAGCATTTGATATCGTGATACCAAGGTTTGTTGTCTAGGACTGCTTCGATCGTGAAAATGTAGGCGGGCCTTTCAACGCGCATTATGTTGATCTTAGGTATGTCATTCCATTGACCTACACTAATCATGGAAGAGAGAGTGGCTAAGGTATCATCCATGTGATTCTCCTCACGAGAGATATGATAAAACTCGACTCTGTTGAAGAAGGGTAACAACCTTCTTGCATAGTCTTTGTAAGGAATCAGTCCTGATTGGTATGTGTTCTATTCTCCTTTTATCTGATTGACGACCAAAGCTGAGTCGCCATATACGTCCAAGTTTTTGATCCTTAAGTCAACCGCTTCCTCGAGACCCATGATACAAGCTTCGTATTCGGCCTCGTTGTTTGTACATTTGAACGTAAGTCTACCGGTGAAAGGAATGTGGGTACCCTGAGGTGTAACAATGATCGCCCCAATTCCGTTTCCGTAATGATTGACTGCTCCGTCAAATATTAGTCCCCATTGGGAACCTGGTTCTGGCCCTTCACTGGGTAGCGGTTCATCGAAGTCTTTCATTTTCAGATACATGACATCTTCGCCTGGGAAGTCAAACCCGATTGATTCCTGATCGTCAATCGGTTGATGAGCCAAATGATCGTCCAAAATACTTCCTTTAACGGCTTTTTGAGCGTGGTACTCTATGTCATATTCTGATAACAACATCTGCCAACGGGCAATCCTTCCCGTGAGAGCAGGTTTTTTAAAGACGTACTTGATTGGATCCATCTCGGAGACCAACCAAGTAGTGTGACGAATCATATATTGGCGAAGACGTTTGGCTACCCAAGCCAAAACACAACAAGTTTTCTCAAGCATCGTGTACCGAGTCTTGCAGTCGGTGAATTTCTTGCTCAGATAGTAAATGGCAGACTCTTTCCTTTTGGTTTCGTCTTGTTGGCCAAGTACACATCCCATTGAGTCTTCCAAGACAGTTAAGTAAATGATCAGTGGTTTTCCTTCTACTGGAGGTGATAGAATCGGCGGATTCAACAAGTATTCCTTGATACTGTCAAAGGCGGTTTGGCAATCTTCTGACCAAACGCAGTCCTGGTTCTTTTTAAGCAATTTTAAAATCGGCGCGCACATCGCGGTCATAAGGAATATGAATCTGGAGATGTAGTTCAAACATCCCAGGAATCCTCTGACTTGTTTTTCAGTTTTCGGAGAAGGCATTTCTTGAATGGCCTTGACCTTGTCAGGATCAACCTCAATTCCTTTCTGGCTGACGATGAACCCTAATAGTTTCCCTGAACGGACACCGAAGGTGCACTTGTTGGGATTCAAGCGGAGTTTATATTTTATCAAACGCTCGAATAGTTTTGACAGGTGGGTCACATGCTCCTCTTCTGTCTTAGATTATGCAATCATATCATCGACATATACCTCGATTTCCTTGTGTATCATGTCATGAAAAAGAGTAGTCATGGCCCTTTGATAGGTTTCCCCGGCATTCTTCAAACCGAACGACATCACCTTGTAACAAAAGGTACCCCATGGGGTAATGAACGAAGTTTTCTCCATGTCTTTCGGCGCCATTTTGATCTGGTTATAGCCCGAGAATCCATCCATGAAGGAGAAAACTTTGAACTTTGATGTACTGCCTACCAGCATGTCAATGTGAGGTAAAGGAAAGTCGTCCTTTGGACTAGCCTTGTGAAAATCTCTATAATCGACGCACATCCTGACCTTTCCGTCCTTTTTGGGAACGGGTACGATGTTGGCTAACCATTGAGGATATTCTGACGTAGCGAGGAAACCCGCGTCGATCTATTTTTGTACCTCCTCTTTGATTTTGATGGCCATGTCTGGATGAGTCCGTCTCAACCTTTGTTTTACTGGCGGATATTCCAATCTTAATGGTAGATGGTGTTCCACGATGCTGGTATCCAACCCTAGCATGTCCTGATAGGACCAAGCAAACACATCGGGAAGTTCTCTGAGAGGCTTTGTTAAATTCTCTTTAGCGGTTGGACTGAGCAGTGCCCCAATCCTGATTTCTTTTCTCTCTTTTTCTGAACCCACGTTTACCGTTTCCAACGGCTCTTTGTGAGGTTCAATGGACCTTTCCTCTTGTCTGAGTAGTCAGGAGATCTCTTCTGGAATTTCATTGTCAACATCTTCTTCAGCCCTAAATATCGGGAATTCAAAGTCGGGAGAAGGCATCGGATCGTATGTTTCAACGGGGTTTAAAACAAGCAATTTGCATGACGGTATGATTTGTGTTTAGAAGAGATTGAGAATGCAAAAGTGTGTGCAGTGTATTTTTTATTACTGCTTGTTTTTATTATTCGAATTGTTTTTTAGGATTACCATTTTCTGAGAAAAGCAAAAAAGAAAACAGCAATTTATGCGAAAATTACAGAACGACGTTATTTTATTAATGAACAAGTCGATTCTTGAAACTACAGCCCTATAAAACTAAGCTATGTCGCTTTGGGCGAAGCGAAGAGGGAAAATTTACAGAAAGAGAGCCCTATCGAAACATCCGTTTCACCTAGGCAGGGTGAAAGGTTAAAGACGGCAATTACTTTGACTTATGAACGATCTTCTGATCATCGACTTCAACCCATTAGCGGTGAACCCCTCGGTGAATCACAAAGTCTAGTACCTTCCTTGATTTGTCTTCAGAAATGACGCTGATTTCTGGTGGAGCAGGATCATTGGAATCTGTCTCCCAAGCAGAGTTGTCGTAGGAGGATTCCTCTGTTGTATTCTGCATAGTATTTATGCTATCGGCTGTATCTCCCCATCCAGTTGGCTGGATGTCTTCGAGCCTGATATGAGAGCTTTCGGGAGCGGTGTATTTGACCATATAGTCAAACTTTCCACTTGGTTGTCCCAAGGTGTCCCACACTTCTTTGGAACCGGAGGAGTCATCCCTCTCGATGACGTTGACCTCGGGAAAAGCATAATTAATGAATTCTAGTCCTGTAAAAGTTGCAAATTCATCGTCATGTTGAGTAGTTTCTGAATGACCTGAGAGTTGATCCCATGACATGGTGGGGACACAGGTATTCTGCTCAATGATGCTCAGCTGATTTCTCGGCTGACTTTCCTGCCCCGCGTCTCCTGGGTAAGGTTGCCACATCGGCAGACCATCCATCGGGCCATAGTAAGTGTGGTCAAAGTTGTCTTTCATCGGAGTGTCTTTCTCTAATGAATTTGGCGGAGCACGGCATCCTTCCGGATCACACTCTCTGTAGATCATTTCGACATCTGACCTGGGTATAAATCTCGGACTCTGCACAGGAAAGAAAAATGGCGTAGGTACCTCTTCCTGAGACATGTAACCGTCCTCGTTGAGATAGGACTTCCATTCTTCCTCCGCATCAGTGGAATCCTCCTCATTGATAGCATGTACTGCCTGAGGCACTGGGTGAAGGAAACCTCCACTGTGGAAGAAGTTCTGAATAGGATGAAGACTTTCATCGTTAGCAGCTGTCTGGGTACAGGTTGCAGAAAAACCAAGACCCTTCTTTGTTTTATTATCAGTAGGAATGACGAGCTGTCCCCATCCTGTTGTATCGGTACTTTTGACCGCTTTAATAACATCTTTGTATGAGGAAATTGAAGTTCCTATTTCTGATTGATCGTCACTGTGTAATAAAAGTGTTTGGAACTGGGTTCCGATTATCCCTTCTGGTTCCACATAAGTGGATGACGATAAATTGCTTACGAGAAACGCCTGTTCCCCACAGACTGTGACAAGCTGACCGTTCTGGACAAACTTTACCTTTTGGTGGAGGGTCGAGGTGACCGCTCCAGCATGATGTATCCAAGGTCTTCCTAATAAACAACTGTACATTGGCCGGATATCCATGACCTAGAAAGTGACTTGGAAAGTGTGAGGACCAATAGTTATGGGAAGGTCGACTTCGCCGATAACCGTTTTCCTGGATCCATCAAATGCTTTGACGACGACCTCGCTGATTCTTATTGGAGGGCCTTTGAATGATAATTGCGTCAAGGTGGACTTCAGCATAACATTCAGGGTTGACCCTGTGTCTACCAGTACGTTGGCTAAAGCATCGTCCTGGCAGTTAACTGTGATATTGAGCACCATGTTATGACGGCGACCCTCTTCAGGTAATTCCTTGTCACTAAATCCCAAATTATTGCAAGAAGTGATGTTAGAGACAATGCTATCGAACTGTCTGATTGTTACATCCTGTTCTACAAAGGCTTACTCCAAGACTTTCTGCAGAGGCTCTCTGTGCACTTCTGAACTTAGTAACAGTGATAATACCGAGATCTTTGAAGGAGTCTGTAACAATTGATCAACAATGTTGAATTCACTCCTTTGGATGAGGTTCAGCATCTCGTTATTGTTTTTCAAAAGGTCGCGATTATTGGATTGACCGACTGGTGGATCGGGAGCTTCTGTCAGAAGTTCCTTTTCTTTGTTGGACTCTCCAACTCCTCTGTTGAAGATTCTACCACTCCTCGTTACACGGCTGATGTCTGCAATATTTACAACGGTGGGTAATGGAATTTCCTTTCCATTTTCAATTATCGTTGTACCGTATTTGTAAGGGATAACCTTAGTTGATTCATACGGTAGTGGTCCCAGCAGATAGATGACTATGGGAACCTTCTGATTTTCCTGACCATCGTACGTAATCTCGATCCGTTCCCGGTTGGGAACTTTGGATTCGTCAAGTAGAGGAATGATGGCGAAAACATTCCTAGTTCTCTGATGATCAGAGATTACGACAACGTCCTCAATTTGATCGGCAAGGTAGTTCGGCGCCCAGCTGATGGGCCCGGAGCCCGGATATGGACGAATCTCTCCATGATCCACCTGACCCTGAAGAGCTGCTCTCAAAAGGTAGCATCCTTGGTTACTTTCTGAACAGACCCTACAACGTTCATAATTGTGTGGTGGCACCTGGCCACGCCCGCTTTGAATGCAATGTAACCTCACTAGGTTAGTCTCCACAGATCGAACATCCTGACTCTGACGCCGAGTAGGGTTCCTGTTAGTGATACTAATTTGCTGAGTATCTTCATCCATATAGATTGGCATCCACCAGTGATTTAACAAGTGCTGAAGTGCCTCCTGGACAAGGTTACAACCTCGATCGTTTTTGCAACCTGCTTTACAGCTTTGGTAATTATGTGATACCAGGAATCCGAGGCGAACCTGTTCAGCATGTAACTCTACCAGGTTGGTATTCATTAAGCGAATATCGAAGATTTGAACCATGTTGATCTGGTAAGGATTCCTATCATGGTAGTCCTGGATCCATCCAAGATCCATCTGACGCTGGAGGGCCTCTTGTATGAAAGAGCATCCCTGTTTGTTTACCGAGCAAGTCAGACAGGAGTTGTAATCGTGCCGTGGCAGATTATGATATTGGCTTTGTCTTGAGTGCATCGCCACCAAGTTGACATTCATCGCACGGATGTTGTGGTTCTGAATGATGTTGGAATTCGTATAGGTTATGTTTACTACACGAACTCGGTGCTCTTGGATCCATCCTAGATCCATTTGTTCCTATAGAGCTGACTGCACCACAGAACATCGTCGATTGCTTCTAGAGCAGACATCACATTGATGATAATTATGAGGTGGCACATGGCCATATCCACTCTGTCTACAATGCATCTTGACCAGATTGGTCTTTAACAAGAGTACATCGTGAATTTGATAGACGTTGTTAGATTCTCCCTCTATCAGGTTGACTGCAGCTTTCTTATGTTGAGGCAGCGGGTTCGTGAGAACATTGGGATTCGTATCTTTGAAAGATAAGAGCCCGCTCCTAACAAGCTTTTGCACGTCAGATTTGAAATTAAGGCAGTTCTCTATATTATGCAGCGGTCCTCCTTGATGATAAGGGCATGTCTGATCCATCTTAAACCAAAAAGGAGGATTTTTCGGTACCGTAAGAGGGGACTTAGTCTGGATGTGCCCCTTGGCTAGTAGTAACGAAAATAGTTCTGCGTACGATACGGGTATAGGATCAGGCCGCGTTGTACAGTTGTTGTTGTATTGAGGACGAGCCTGCTGAAGAGGCTGTTGTGTCCTTTGCTGTTGATTAGGTTGGCTTTGCGCAACCTGAGGCTGATAGGTAAGAATAGGCGCGGAGTTAATAGTAGGAGTCACAGCTGCTACTGGTTGATAACATCGCCTTTGCTTTCCGAGAGAGATATTCCCAATATCTTGCACTTTTTTCTTAGGGAGAGCACTACCGTATCTTTTTGTACTTCTTGATGATCCAGCATCTTTAACTAAACGTCCTTCTCGGACGGCTTCCTCAAGACGAACTCCCATACCGACCATTTCGGTGAAGTCACTGGGCGCACTGGCAACCATTTTGTCGTAGTAAAATGTGCTCAAGGTTTTTAAGAAGATCTTTGTCATCTCTTTTTCCTCAAGAGGTGAACTAATTTGGGCGGCGATCTCACGCCATCTCTGAGCGTACTCCTTAAAGGTTTCCTTGTCCTTTTGTGACATCGATCTAAGTTGATCTCTGTCTGGGGCCATGTCCAGATTGTATTTGTATTGTTGGACGAAGGAAGTGCCAAGATCTCTGAATGTTCTGATCGTAGCGCGGTTTAAACCCATGTACCATTTTAATGCGGCACCGGTTAAACTATCCTGAAAGTAGTGAATCAATAGGTCTTGATTCTCTGTTTGAGCTGACATTCGCCGAGCGTACACACTACAAGAAAAACTATATTTAGCTAGGGGAATTAGCTAGGGGGAAAACCCCTCACTAAAAAATGTACCTTGCTTGGGGTTAAACCCCTCGCAAAGAAGAAAATAGAAAACAAATAAAACAAAAGCAATTGCTAGGAGCTTCCCCCTCGCAAATAATGGGAAAAAAATTTGAATTTAGTAGGGTTCAGCGCGAAAAATAGGATGTATGTGCACAATTTGCGACGGGGCGACTCCTCACTAAAGTCTGATTGTGAATTTGCGAGGGGCAGCCCATCACTAAATAGATTCCATTGTCAAATCAATATGATAAAGCTGGCACATGAATAGGGGAGGGACTGAAACACGCCACACCTGGCTAGGGGGAAACCCCTCGCAAATTTTATCCAAAAGGTGGTGTGGGGGAAGCTCCTCGCAAGTATGTCCACGTGCCACACATGCACGGTTTCATCTGACGTATCAACTTTTGCTACGGGGTATCCCCTCGCAAAAGTGAACCGTTGGGGTGGCTAGGGGTAGCCCCTCGCAAAGAGTAATCATTAACTGCTTTTCGCACTTTCCAAAGTCTGGTTCACTTAATATACATTTCCAACTTAATAAAACATCATTTCATCTTCTTCACGTTTTCTTCTTCACGTTTTCAATTCATCTTCTCCACATTCTTCCAGCATTTCCTTCTTCATCTTCTTCATTTTCTTTCAACCAGGTTAATATTTTTCATCCATTTCATACATTTTCTTTAACAGTTTTAAGTATTGGTTAATTAGTTTTGTTGCATGTATTTTATTAATTAATTTTTTTACTTGTTTGTTATATTGCATATATCCAATTAATAAAGCATTCAACTTTCATCTAGAAAGGGTTACAAATCTAAGGGAGCTTCTAAAGGTACACATTTATTTATTTTTTCTAAATATTTTAGGTGTAATTGATATCAATATGTTGATTTTGGTGTGTTGCTAGTATTATAAAATATATAATTTTTTTTATTTCGAAATTTCTGTATTTAATTTTAGTAATATATATTTAAAAATTTTATTTTTATTTCTTATAATTTTCAGATTTATATTAAAACAGTTTTTAAATATTTATTCAAAAAAAGTGTAAAAAATGTTGTTTTTTTAATTCGAAGGCCAAAATGTTGTTTTAAAATAGATTGTAAAAAATGTTTATAAATATTGTTTATATTACTAAAAATAGAATATAAAAACAGATTTTAATTTTATGTTGTTAATATTATTAAAAATAGATTTTAAGTAAAAAACAAACAGATTTTAAAATATTTGTAAAAAATGTTTGAAAAAAATTAGTTTATATAAAATAGATTAAAAACAGATATTGTTTTAAAACATATTTTATATTATTAAAAAAATTATAAAAACAGATTATATTATAAAATAGATTATATTATATTTAGTTTATATTATAAAACAGATATTAAAAATAAAATTTAAAAACAGATTTGTAATAAAAATTATAAAATTGTAATAAAAATTATAAAACAGATTTATTAAAATATTTATAAAACAGATTTTAAAAAACACTTATATATATGAAATAATGTTTAAAAATATACTAAATAATGTTTAAAAATTAGATTTTGAAAATGGATATTATATATTAAAGATATTATTAAAAATAGTATTGCATAATAAATATCGTTTAAAAATAGATTATATATTAAACATATTATTGAAAATAGTATTGTATAAAAAAATATTGTTCAAAAAACAGAATATATATTATTTTTGTAAAAGAATAGATTATATATTAATATACACATTTATTTAATAAGTATGAAGTATAAAGTATAAAGTATATAATTTGTAATATATACACTTTTTATTTAGAATGTATACATTTTTATTTATAAAGTATATGTATATATTTTTTCAAATACTAATATAATTTAGTAATATATTTATAAGAAAATGTTTGAAAGTATATTAAATAATGTTTAAAAATTAGATTTTGAAAATGAATATGATATATTAAACATATTATTAAAAATAGTATTGTATAATGAATATCGTTTAAAAAATAGATTATATATTAAACATATTATTGAAAATAGTATTGTATAGAAAATATTGTTTAAAAAACAAAATATATATTATTTTTGTAAAAGAATAGATTATATATTAATAATATACACTTTTATTTAAAAAGTATGATTTAAATCATAAAAATCTATAATTTGTAATATATTTAAGTAATATACGCACTTTTTATATAAAGTATATAATTTGTAATATGTAGACTTTTTATTTTGAAAGTATACATTTTTATTTATAGAGTATATATATTTTTAAAATATTAATATAATTTAGTAATATATTTATAAGAAATATATAATTTAAATGATGTAAATTTTTAGAAACATATAATATCATATTTGTTAGATGAATATAGTCATATGTTTGTCGATAGATAAATTCCCCTTTTCTTAAATTTGAATTTATAAATGAACAACTTTACACGTGCAGTATGGAATATTATCAGTTCTATCGTAGTTGGATGTATGATAGAACGTATCCAGGAAGACGTGGGCTTAAACCACATTTTAAAGAAGGAGTTGTTGCGTTTCTTACATATGCGTTTGCTCAAGAATGTTGTCGAAGCGAAGGAGGGGTAAGATGCTCGTGTTTAAAGTGTGGTTGCAGAAATATAATTAGTGACCCAAATGAAGTGAAACGTCACTTGGAGAAAGATGGTTTTAGGCCAAATTATTGGGTGTGGTATTCTAATGGAGAAGTAGTGCCAGAGATGAATAGAGAGGCTTCAAGAAGTCAAACACATGTTGGAGTTGAGATAGGTAGAGAGGCATCAAGCAGTCAACCACATTTGCCAGACCAAGAACAATTTAATCTCATGGATGATATGGTTGGTGATGCATTAGGGGTGAATGTGACTTATGAGGAACCTCAAGATTTTGATGCAGATGAGCTCCCGAACGAGGAAGCGCAAAAGTTTTATCAACTGCTGAAAGAAATAAATATACCACTGTTTGAGGGATCTTTTGACTCTATGTTATCCATGTGTGTGAGACTCTTGGCTGCGAAGTCAAATTGGAATGTTCCTGATCAGTGTTTGGAATTCTTTGCAAAAATGATGTTGGATGCGACTCCTGTGAAAGAAAACATGCCTACAAGTTATTATGATGCAAAGAGAATGGTGTCGAAGTTGGGACTAAAAGTGAAAAAGATTGATTGTTGCATAGGAGGTTGTATGTTGTTTTATGATAACGAGTTTGGTACAAATGATAGGGGATTGGAGGAATGTAAGTTTTGTCAGAGTCCGAGGTATTTAATTCGCAGTAAAGGCATTGATCGAAAACAAAAATGAGTTGCAGTGAAGTCCATGTTCTATCTGCCAATAATTCCCAGATTGCAAAGAATGTTTGCGTCAACTCATAGTGCAAGCCAAATGTCATGGCATCATACAAATTCCAATAGTTCAAGCATAATGCGACACCCATCTGATGGCGAAGCATGGAAACACTTTGATAGAGTACATTCAGATTTTGCATCAGAACCCAGAAATATCCGGCTCGGATTATGCTCAGATGGTTTTACTCCTTATATCCAATCTTCAGCAATTGCCTATTCTTGTTGGCCAGTTATCATTACCCCGTACAATATGTCTCCTGAGATGTGCATGACGAAACCTTACATGTTTTTGACATGCCTCATTCCCGGACCGTCCAGTCCAAAAGCGGGAATAGATGTTTATTTGCAACCTTTAATTGATGATCTGAAGAGGTTGTAGATCGGAGAATGGACTTATGATGTGTCTCGCAGACAAAACTTTAATATGCGAGTTGCTTTGATGTGGACAATTAATGACTTTCCTGCATATGGTATGTTGTCTGGTTGGGGTACGCATGGCAAAATGGGATGTCCGCATTGCATGGGACACACAAAAGCGTTTACTTTGCAAATGGGTGGTAAAAGTTCATGGTTTGATTGTCACCGTAGATTCTTACGTATGAACCATGTTTTTAGAAAAAATAAGAATTCTTTTAGAAAAGGAATAAAAGTAACAGATCTTCCTCCCCCTCGTCTGTCATCGACTGAAGTATGGAATAGTGTTTGTGACCTACCAAAATTCACAGATAATGGTAAAGCATGCAAAATTTCAGGATATGGGGACACTCACAATTGGACAAAAAGAAGTATTTTTTGGGACCTCCCATATTGGAAGGATAATTTGTTGCGACATAATTTGGATGTGATGCATATTGAGAAGAATTTTTTTGATAATGTATTTAACACAGTGATGGATATCCAAGGCAAGACAAAAGATAATGAGAAGGCTAGAAAGGATTTGGAACTTTTGTGCAATCGAAAAGAGTTGGAGTTAAAACCTCAACCAAATGGCAAATTGTTAAAACCCAAGGCTTGTTACACTCTTACTCCACAAGAAGCAAAAGCAGTCTGTAAATGGTTAAATGAGTTGAGGATGCCCGACGGTTATTCTTCTAACTTAGCAAGATGTGCTGATGCAAAAACTGGAAAGCTGCGTGGAATGAAAAGCCATGATTGTCATGTATTCATGGAACGATTGCTTCCAATTGCATTCAGTTCACTTCCTAAGCATGTTCTTAATCCACTAACTGAGATTAGTCAATTTTTTAAAGACATTTCTGCGTCAACTTTACGAGTGGATGACATTATTAAGTTGGACCAAAATATTCCCATCATTCTCTGCAAGTTAGAGCAAATATTTCCGCCAGGTTTCTTTGATTCTATGGAGCATCTCCCTGTGCATCTTGCTTACGAAGCTTACCTTGGTGGACCCGTTCAGTATAGGTGGATGTATCCATTTGAACGATTCATGGGTGATTCAAAGCGATCAATGAAAAATAAGGCAAGAGTTGAGGGATCAATATGTGCGCATTATTTGCATCGAGAAACATCACATTTTTGCTCTCATTATTTCAATCATATGATGTTGACTCCGAGAATCATAAGGAATAAAGTTAACTTTAGTGAAAGAAGTCAATTCACCTTATCGATTTTTGGCCGTCCCGGCCGTCCTTCTGGAAAGACGAGTGTGCATTGGTTGTCTGAAAAAGAAATGCAATCTGCTCATGTTCATGTGTTGATTAACTGCATTGAAGTTAAACCATATCTTGAGTAAGTATGTTAAATTTAAGTTTGTATTTTTTTATAAGTATACTTGTCATCTTCTTTAACATGGATTTTTTCTTTTTTGAAATAGGGCATTTAATACCTATTATTTTCAAAACACAGGGGAACAACCATCGACTGGATACACACATGCCTATTTTCCTGCATGGTTCAAGCAACAATTACATTGCATTGTTGCACCAAGTCCTGAAATAATTCATTTGAGAAGTTTATCTGAAGGCCTTCATCAGCGTGCAAACGAATGGCACACATACTTTGTAAACGGATATAAATTTCACACTCATACATGGACAGAAGGAAAGAAAACAATAAACAGTGGTGTAGTTGTAAAAGGAGTTACAGAGGGTGGTGAGGATGACTTCTATGGTGTTATCAGACATATTTATGAGTTGGTATATAATTATATGGACTCGGAAAATAAAGTTGTCCTATTTTATTGTGATTGGTATGATCCATCTTCAAGAGGAACTAAAATAGATAAAAAATATAACACTGTTGAGGTTCGAATGGATAGAAAGTACAAAGAGTATGACCCTTTCATAATGGCACATAATGTTAGGCAAGTTTACTACGTTCCTTATCCTTCAATTCAACCAAGTAAACGAGGATGGTGTGTTGTAATCAAGTCCAATCCAATGGGTTATATTGAATCTGACGGTGTAATGGAAGATGATGTTGCATACCAAGATGATGAGATTTCACCAGTGAATGGGGTAATTGAAATTGAGGAGATTACAAGTTTGGGTGATACTGTAGTTGTGGGTCAACAAGTTGACTCAACCATTTTGTTGTCAGCAAATCATGTGGAAGAAGAGCAAGAAGAGGCAGGAGACTCTGAAGACAACAATATCATATTTGATGAAGACAGTGATGATTATGATGATGAATAAGTTAAATCATAAGTGTTGTGTAATTATACTATTATGTAATAATACTATTGTGCAATATGTATTGTTATAATACTACTGTTGTAATTGCTTGAATTAATTTACTTTTATGTTTTTATGAAATATTCAGAAAATGCCACCCCGAAGAGAGGAAAAGGGTAAGGGTAAGGCTCGCCACACAAGGTTCATCGTAGAAGAGGTTCCTGATTCTTCTATGTTTGTTCCTATGCCACTTTCGAGTCAGGTGCACCCCACTCCGCAGCCTGTTCACCGTACTCCACCGCCTATGCAGACTTCACCCATGTCTGGTGGATCTTTTACCGGATTATTATCCACACCTGATTTTTCTTCACTCCCACCGATATCTGCGTCGGCCTTCATTAGTCCTCCTGGATATGCACCTATTATGCATCCCATGCCTAGCTTTCCGATGCCTTCCATGCAGTCGAGCGGGCCTAGCTTTCCGATGCCTTCCATGCAGTTTTCTATGCCATATACAGAGGCTGGTGGATCTGGCATGCCACGTTCATTACCTGTGCAGCATTCTATGCCATATATGGAGGCTGGTGGATCTAGCATGCCTCGTTCAGCACCCGTGCATTCTACGCATGATGAGCAGGATGATGAGGATGATACTAGTGCTCATGGTCATGGAGGTACCAGTTCTTATGATCATGGAGATACTAGTGCTCCTGATAGTACTAATGAGGAACGAAGGTGGACGCGCATTCTGAGAAATTTAAAGCCCCAAACAGTTAGGAAATACAAGGGCAGATATTTCATTCGATGCGATGGAGGAAGGTATGTTTTACATATTATTTTTTTAAAATTAAAATTTGAGTTGTTTTTTTAATGTAAATACTAACTCAAGATTTTTTTGTTTAGCCTTATACCATCACACCAAGCTGTATCGTGTATAACAGAAGTCATTAAGGAAAAATATAAAAAGTTTTGGCCGACGTATAGAGCACTTCTCGATGATGATAAGGATGATTGGTTTAGTTTATTTCAGGTATAAAAAATAACTATTATTTTAATATCCTTTATATTTTTTTTAGTTTATTTCATGATTACACATTATATATTTATTTTTTAATTCATAAAACGATGTAGGAGAAATGTGTTTGGCATTTTACAGAGGACCAACAAGTAAGAGAAAATTTTGATTCAAAATGTGCTGCCCGATTATCCGACACACTTAGGCGTGTTCGAATTAAATGGGAAACTAAAGGAACACGTCCCTGTTGGATAGGTGATGATGTATTTCAGCAGCTTATTGACCATTGGAATTCGGAAAAATTTCAGCAAGTTTCCGAAAAAGCAAAAAAAAATAGGGCATCTGAAGTTGGTGGCTGCAACTACGCAGCAGGCAGTATTAGTGTTGCTGAAATTGCACACAGGCTGGTAAATTTTATTATGTTTTTACTTAAATTTTCATTGAAAATTTATATTAAAACTAACTATTTTTTCACTTATGTTTTATTTTAATAGCATGAAGAGTTGGGTAGAACTCCGATGCTTAATGAGCTCCATCTAGAGACTCATATTAAGAAAAATGGGGAGTTTGTCGATAAACGCTCAAAGGACACTCAAGTAAGTTTTGCTAAAAATTAGTCATTTTATTTATTTCTTTTATGTACCTATATCTTATTTAAATTATCATAACAATCTAACTTTATTTATTTTTTATAGGAGGAGTATGACAGAAAACTTGCACTTGCTTTATCTGAGCATCCTGAGTTACCTCCACCGCCACAGGGATATCCTGTTGATCCTTGTCTAGGTTTTCGGACTTGGTATGACACTGCTCGCGGGAAGAGGAAAAATGGGAGGGTGTATGGTGCTGGAGGGTATGCCAAAACAATTAAGCGGTGTGATAGGAGTTTTAGAATGAGACTTGATGATGGAGAAGGATCATCACATCCACCTATATTAACCGCTGATATACTTGAAACTGTGAGAAATTTGGCGCAGACCGAGGCAACACGTGAGGCAACAGCTAGAGAAGCAGAGATGGAGGAAATGAGGAGAAGACAAGCTGAGATGGAGGAAGAATTGAGGAGGAAAACAGCAGAGTATGAGGATGCAATGCGGATTGCAAATGAGCGCGCATTAAAATTTGAACAATTTATGGCCGCGCATATGAACCAAGGTGCTAGGGGAGATGAGGAAGATGAGGAGGATGATGAAGATGATTAACTTTAAATTGTTGAAATATGAAACTTTTAATATGTATCTGAATATTTAATTTTAATGCACTTTTTATTTGGTGATGTATGTGAATATTTAATTTGGTGATGTATGTGAATATTTAATTTTAATGCATTTTTTATAAATTATTATATTTTACAAAATTTAAAAATATATAATTATTTATTATAAAATTATATTAAAATATGTATATTTATTTGTTATATAATTAAAATTTTCTAATTATTAATATAATTTTAAATTTTAATATTTTATTATAATATTATTCTAGTTAATAATAATATAATTAAAATAATATAATTATATATTAGCTAGGGGCTAACTCCACGCAAATTTATAACATAGTGCAACTAGCTAGGGGTTCTCCCCTCACTAAATTCTGACACAAATAGCTAGGGGATAACCCCTCACTAAATTTAATATGCAGCATATTTAGCTACGGGGGAGCCCCTCACTAAATTCTGACACAAATAGCTAGGGGATAACCCCTCACTAAAGTTAATACGCAACTCTTTTAGCTAGGGGGAACCCCTCGCAAAAAGTCTGACATGGGTAGCTAGGGGTTTACCCCTCACTAATGGCAATACGTAGCTATTTTGGCTAGGGGATTAACCCCTCGCAAATTTTCTGACACGTCTGTCCCACTGTGCCACTAGCTGTGTCTATACCTGCAGTGAAGCAGGCTAAATTTTTTTGCTGGTTTTTTGCGAGGGGCTTATCCCCTAGCCACTTTTGCGAGGGGCTTATCCCCTAGCTAATAATTTGCGATGGCCTGATTTGCTAGGGGTTCTCCCCCCTCGCAAAATGATGTTTTGTGATGGGTTTTTTGGCTTAGTGAGGGGATAATCCCCTAGCTAATTACATGTATTCTTGTAGTGACATCACTAAGTGACTTTGAGGGCAAGAGTTACCCTTGTATTTTTTAAAGTCGGGCACCTGGAACTTGTGCGGGACTTTCACATTAGGGACCAAGCATAGGTCTGCGGCGTCCTTTCCAAATAAATCCTGACCGCGAATGGCCTGCAACTCCTTCTTCATTTCCAAGATCTGTTCTTGGAATTCGTCCATTCTATCGAACATAGTTTCCTTTTTACCTGAAGGCATCTGTGGAATCTGTCCTTCCGGGACAGTGTGCACCACAGGAGGTGGGACCGTGACTACGACAGTGAATCTTGGCGCCTCCCGAAGTTTGTAACCTTCAGGGGTCCTTAATATGCCTCTGGCATCTTCGCTTCCCCGAAGTTTGTAACCTTCAGGCCCAGCGGCTTCTGTTGTGGTTCCCTGATCCTCAGTGATCGGCAGAACATATCCTTCCGGGATATAGTTAACAGGCATGCCCCATGGATGATCTTTCGGCATTTGATACCTAGGATCAAACTTCTCCACTATGGGCGCTGAGGTGATCTCTGAGATCACATTTCTTTGTAGCTGAGCTTCTGCCATGTCTTGCATGTCATTACGAAGCTTTCTCATATCCTCTCTCAGAGCTTCAATCTCTTCTTTCAACTCTCTGTTCTCTTCCTTAAGATCATCCATCTTTTTCTGACGATTGGCCCGAGTATTGTACGAATGAGACAGTTTGACTCTATAATCGAGACACAAATGTGAGATTCATAGGTAAGAGGAAAACGTTACGCGGGAATGATGAATGCAATGATTATATTAATTATTTTTGTTTATTCAAAATAAACTTCGACAATTAGATTGCAAATATCAAACAGTGGGGAAACCCCGTTTTATTGAATTCAAAGGATTACAGAAATGGAAATACAGTAGATTACAAGGTGCGGAAACAGAAACCTAAACTAATGGGTCCCGAGTCCTCTCTGAGGAGAATTTGGGTGCTGATTCTGGCACTTTCCTTTTCTTGGACCGGGGCTCTTGAGCCGTTGTCGGGTGGTCATTCGTTTGCCAAGTGAAAGGAGTGAGCAAATTCCTTTGGTCATCTTTGTTCTTTACAGCATGTTACTCCAAAACTTCAATCAGAGCATCCTTATCTTTCAGTAATTGCTGTATTTTGATACATTCCACATTGAGAATGCGGTACTTGTTATTCCAAGACCTTCTCTCCCGTTGAACTTTGTTGAGAGTAACCTGAAGTTTTTCCGTCCCAGTCATGAAATACATGACGGATTCCCTTGGCGAAAGAACTCCGTGACGAGGATAAGGCATCTTTAGCTTGAGAGCTCTAGTTTATACCCAGTGGAGATAAGGCTCCACCGAGACACAGTCCAGTTTTTCTAGAAACTCCCGTCCTTTTTTATGAACATGTTTCCAAGCATGCACTATTTCTGTCTTTTGTGCCCTGTCATTTTCCCCTTCCTTGAAGAAAAGACCTTCCAGATGAGCATTTCGGGGAACGAGAACTGGATGGTAGTTGATTCCTCCCTTAGTTCCTATAAGGGGTACGTTGGGGAAGTTTCCACAACGGTCAATGATCCTGATACCATCATAAATCCTATTACACCAATCTATGTCAGAGTTGGTGAGAGACATGATTTTCTGCGACCAACGTAAAACACTCTTGTGATCCCAAAAAGCAGCAGACTTAGGCAAGTGGGAGATAAACCATTTGTATAGCAGAGGTACACAACATGTGATCTCCCCTCCGCTGTACAAATTCCCTAAGTGTACAGAATGATGCGCATCAGTAAGCAAGGTCGGCACAGGGTTTCCAATGAGAAAAACCTTAATGGCGTTGATATCGACGAAGTTACTAATGTTGGGCAACAGAAATAACCCATAGGTGAGTAAAACAAAGATGCTTTCAAAAGCAGTCACGTTCCCTATACTAGCGAAGTACAGGGCTTTCTTTGTCAAGAACTGGGTTGGCAAACCTTGTATGCCACCCTTGGTAGTCATGTGAGTCCTGACCTCTGACTCATCCAAATAAATTGCTCTTGCAATGGTCTGATCCTTTGGAATTTCTTCCAGTCCAGAAAATGGAGCTCGATCAGTGATGTGTAGATCAATTAGATGAGAATATTCCTCCAACGTTGGTGAGAGCTGGTAATCCGAGAATGTGAAACAGTGATAAACCGGATCGTGAAACTGAATGAGCGTCTCCATGATTCTCTCAATCACATGGACCCTTAATAGAGGTAGCAGACCTCTGTATTTGGCTCTGAAAGCCTCCTGGTTTGTGATCATTCTCGCCAAACCTCTCAAATCTTCTAGCTTCAGAGCCCTGAAGGTATACTTATGAGTTCTCCTCCTACCGAAATCCATTAGCGCAACCTTTTTCTCTGATATTTGCAATCACAGTCTTAGTTTAATTTGAAAAAGAGAGACTAGAAGAGAAAATTTCTTTGTTTTAATGTTTTTTAAATAAATGCATGAATGCAACACGTAAAAACATAGAAAAAACATAGGGTCAAAGGGTCGTTGTCATGATGTCAAGGCTCTACCCATCCCCAAGGTTTATTAATGATTTTTGTACCTGTCTCTCATCATCATCAACTCTTGTCAAGAAAACACCAGCGGGTCGGGAACCGTGCTAGGTGGTGTTTTTTGAAGAGTCCTCAGAAGACGGTGGCATCGCATGACAACTATTTCCGATAGCCTCTGCGCCACTAAAGGGGTTTTCCTAGGTGTATACTCGATCTTTCCACATGCCGCATCACACGCATTCCCATTAGCAGAAAAATAAACACATATATCAATTAGGAAAATCAGTATATATATTTGTCTTAATCATCCTAGACCTCTAGTCTTACGGTCCTAAACATACAATGACTCCCTAGCCGAGCTGTCATTTCTGTGAAATCAGGATTTTCTTCCTAAGAGATGGGACATCCAACAGGGGCAGAAAGTCCCCAGCAGAGTCGCCATTTTTCTGTTGGAAAATGGGGACGATGCCTCAAGGATCAATCTAAGGACTCCTCAACAGAGTTGCCATTTTTCTGTAGCGAGTGATTTTTGGATGTGGTTGCGAAGCATGATCGCTCTAGTACTACAGCTCGATTCATTTTTTATCCTATTGAAGCTGATGAAGGAAGGGAAATAGATGTCTCCAATTAACCCTGCTTGCATACTGAGGTTAAACAGTCAAAACTGTTGGTTTACAGATGCGATCCAAAGTGTGGGTTTCTATTAGGTTATTTCTCCGGAGTAATGCCTGGGCATGATGTTAAGACTGATGCTTTATGAAATGATGGGATTTTGGGTTTTTATTTAGTATGCTCGCTAAGATTTTTCTTTCAATCTTATGCCTACGTATTCCCGTTTTCCGAATCAGGGAAATCAGAGCGATAGTAGTTCCTCCTATTCTATGGGAGGAAATGGTGTTTTGGTGTCTTGTTCAAAGCCCAAGACATGAAGCTAAAGATGGTTTGTATCTTGTTCAAAGCCCAAGATGTTAAGCTGAAGGGTCTATTTGTATCTTGTTTAAAGCCCAAGATGTGAAGCTAAAAGTCTCGACTTTAGAGAGAATTTGTCATCTCTAAAGAGGGGTTTTTCTGTTACGACTGTTTAGTGACTGGTTATAAAGGAGAATTACTTTAACTGGGATATGTGAATCCAACAATGCCATAATTTCCTTTATAGGAGGTTTTCAACCTAAAGGAGAAGACTTTAACTCAGTGTAGAGCAATGCCATCTTTCCTTAGGAATTTCTCATGCTAAAAGAGGGACAGTGGCATGGATGTAGATGATCCAGAGGCTTGCCGCTTACAGCAATTAGATGAAGGGAAAGGAGTTTTTGATGTTTGTATACTGTGAACGAGGCACAACTTTGATGCTAAAAGGTTGATTGGCTCAACCGGGGTTTTCCTTATACAAAGCCTAAGAGGAGGCTATTGGCCCAACAAGAGGGTTTTTATGTGTCTCGTACGAAGCCCGAGAGAGAGGCTAGAAGGATTTGACTCAACGAGGGAGTTTTTTGTATCTCGTACAAAGCCCGAGGTAGAGGCTAAAAGTGTTTGACTCAACAAGGGAGTGCTTTATACTCAGCAAGAGAGTGGTTTGTATCTCGTACGAAGCCCGAGATGAAGGCTAAAAGATATTTTACTCCACAAAGGGAGTCTTTGTATCTCGTATAAAGCCCGAGATGGAGGCTAAAAGAGGTCGACTCAACAAGAGAGTATTTTTGTATCTCGTATGAAGCCCGAGATAGAGGCTAAAAAAGTCAACTCCGCTGGGGAGAATCATTATACAAAGCCCAAGAGGAGGCTATTGTAACTGTTTCAGTTGAGTGACAGGTCCAATAGGCTGATTTTGAAGAGAAAATCAGTTCTTATATGAGTACTTTTGTTGCGGTGAAAATCGGATAACAAGCTATTAATTAACTTGCATCATATTTCTTTTACAACCGACTTTGATTTATCCAAAGGAAAGGTTCAAGATCGTTAAAAACCTAAAGGGGGGAGATCTAAGGTTCGGGGGTTGGTTATACTAAGGGAAGGTATTAGCACCCTTAAAATCTGTAGTACTCTACAGGAACCTCTTATTTATGTTTGTGTTATGTTATGTTTGCTTGCTAAGAGATTTAAAAAATGGTCTAGTCTTAATCATAGTTTATCAATAAGATTGACAACCACGATTCTTGAGTTTCATCGACCAAAAAGTGAATGAAACTGAAATAAAAGACAGTGGTCTCATATTGATCAAAGTTTTGTCGCTTTAATGAGATCAATCAAACTATGAGGTGTGTTATATCATCGACCAAAATAAAGATAATGGAATCAAAGTGAAAATAAAATTGGTCTAGTCTTAATCAAGATTTAATCGATAAAATCGATAATCTCAGATTTTTGACTTTGATCGACCAACAAAGATAAATAAAAAAAGTGCCTCATATTTATCAAGACTTTTTTTCATTTTGAATAAATCCACCAAGTCATGATTTTTGTGATATCATAGGCCCAAATAAAAATAGGAAATGTAATCGAAATGAAAATGAAGTTGGTCTCGTTTAAATCAAGATTTAATCGACTAATCGATACCTCAGATTTTTAACTTTCATTGAACAACAAAATAAAATGATGAAATGGCCTCATATAAATCAAAACTCATTGATTTGAAATAATCAACAAAGTTAAGATTTTTTTATGTCATTGGCCAAAATAATGAAAATGGAATTGAAATGAGAAACAAAATTGGTGAAGATCAATCGAGAAACTACAAGTTAAAAAATCACCAACGGTGCAACAATAACAACTTTGCGATTTAAGATTGCAGATCTCAAATAACGCCTAAATCACACACGAGATCTGATAGGCTCTTCACAAAAATCTCATTCCTCAAATTAATCCTAATAACTAAATATTTTTGTGTTTTTGAAATTTGATTATTTTTGCTCATTTTCATTACTAAAAATTAAACCTAAAATTAAAATTACCAAACCTAAAAATTAAGAAAACTAAACCCCAAAGTTTAAAATACCAAATCTAAAGTTTAACTTACTAAATCTATAGTTTAAAAGACTAAATCAAATATCAAAATATTAATCCTAATTAAAATGATAAAATAACTATAAAATAACAAGCTGTTGTAATGAAGGGAATTGGGCCTGAAGCCCAGATCACAATGCTGCAGCCCCCATGGGGCGCTTCACCATGAAGGCGGGTCGGGTTAACACCCAAACACGGTTCTGTTATTTCAAAGGAAAGGGTATATGAAACCCTATTTTCCAGCAGTTGGAACACATCATTTACAAAGAAACACTGTGAAAACAACGTTCAGCAAGAATGAAAACGAGAATGGAGTTTCAGCGTTTCGACATTCAATCGCTCTCATCGAACTCCCACGATCATACACCCTCTGTCAACAATTTCACTTTGCGTTCACTCTACCACAGATCGCTTTCAAAGTTCACTCGAACCGCCCTCGATTCTCACGCTATTCTTCTCAATCTCCGATCGGTTTCTCGCCATCGTTCTCTTGCTCACCATTCGCGGTGGCTTGCACGGTTGAAGAGTATTGATTTAGGTTGTTTTATTTGATGTTTCAAGGGAGTTTGAAGATGGTTGAAAGAAGGTGATGTAGGGTTCTGGTTGAAATGAAATAGAGTGAGGTTTCGAAGGGGTTGTTGTTGTTTTGATAGGTTCAGAGTTTGAAGAAGAGGTTTCGGTTGGTGGATAAAAGATGAAGGGTATGGTGGTGTTGTTACAGCTGGGTTGGGTTTGTTTATGGTTTCGGAACGGGTTTGGTTGAGAGTTGGAGGATGGAGGAAGGCTCAGATTGGAGGTGTTAATGGTGGCGGTGAAAGATAGGTCGAAGGTTGAGGTTTGTTGTTGTTTCGGTTATGTGGGTTTAATGAAGGAGGAAGGAGAAAGGTGAGTGTTGGAAGCAGAAGGTTGAGTTCCAAAGAGGAGAAGAATTTAGGTTGATGTTTTGAAAGTGGCTGTAGTTGAGGTTGTATGAAATCTGGTGTTGACTATTGGAAGGAGAGGAAACAAATTGAAGATATTGATTCGGAAGGGAGAGTAGAAGTCCGCGAGAGAGAAGAAAGAATCTTGAGGGTCATCTTTCCTCCCACCCCTCCCTCTTCGAGTCTCTTCATCTCTCTTTATTTTGAATTTCTCTGTTACACTAATGTGTTGTCATTGTGAATTGTTCAGGTTATTGTTGGTTCTTGTTGCTGAAATGTTATTTTCAATGTTACAGCTTTTGAATTATTTGGAAATGCTACTGGAAATGCTTTTTTGATGCAGGTGTTTCCTTGTGAAAGTGGCGCAATGGTGTGCAGAATTTGCAGAGTATGCTGGCTGTTACGCTTGGTCAATGTACAGTGTTTTGTGTAGCAGTTTGTACGTCTTGGCGTGGCTTATGTTGGACTTGTTTAACAGCATCATTTTGGGGTATTGTTGCAGAAATTTGGAGCAAGCTTGTGCAGGGAATCACAATGAGTTGTCGTTGTTGTATTACAGGTCTATAGATGCCTTTATGACCTTGTAGCATGTGCGTGGAGGCCATGTAGTTGCATTTTTACTCTCCTTTTTTGTAATGTGGCCTTTTGGTCCTTTTTTAAAAAGATGGGTTGTATGGACTTGGATGGATAGAATAAGTATTAAAGCCATGAATTATTTATGAAAATGGTTAGAAAGAAAATGGATATTTAATAAAAAATGGATAAGTGGTTTGAAATGGATGTTGAATAAAATTAAGATAATTATGAATAAAATTTGAAAAGAACAAATATTGGATAATGATGATGGATTTTTGGAAACAAAATGGAAATTGGATATTAACACGGGAATTGGATAAAAAGAGTGAATGGATTGGAAATGGATTTCCAAAGAGAGAAAAAAAACTTAAATGGATAAATAGTTGATAATAAAACTGATATGAAAATTAAAAAGAAGGATAATTGAATTATATAAATGAAATGGATATGGTTTAGTGGCTTAGAAATGAAATGGTTTTGAAAATGAGTAATAAAATGGATGGTTACGGGAATGGGTACGGGTTAAGGTAACACGCCTCCACAACACTTAAAAATTCCACAAATGCACTTGACCGCCACAAATCCTGAACAACAACACAAACTCGAATCCATCTTGAAATGATCTTGAATGGACATCAACCTGACGAATCCTCATACCAACAGTGAATACCTTAACCACCCAATCAGTACCTGCATGCTCATTGGACCTGCTAGCCTCAAATGAACTCAACTGAACAATACTTGCACATCTTAAACATAGAGGGCGAGAAACCTTAATCTCCAGAAACCTGATTTAGGATCTCTCCAGTCAATCCACAGATGAAACCTTAAACCAATAACATCCTTGTGGCCATTCAGAGAAACTGAAATCGTGCCTTGATAAACTCATGATAAGATCCTCTCGTGACAAAGAACACCCCACATCTCAACCGAAAACCACTGATTCCACAACTTAGGAGCTTAAATGGTGGATGATCTATCCAAACCCTGATTTGCCGACCCTAGAAGTCTCTTGAAACAAACCTGATTCACAAATGAAACAAAACGACAAAAACTGATAAAATGGTTAGTTATGCAATGCATAGGCATATGATGCTCATGCAAAAGATGTTATGACATCTAAGGGGTAAAATTTGGGGTACAACAGTTGCCCCTAATTAAATAGCTTTATCGGATGGCTCGAGGGATGGAAATCCTCGGGGAATCAAGGTGAAAGGTATTTAAATATAGCAAACCAAAAATTTTGCCCTTAGATGCAGATGCCAAGGACAAGCGACGAGCATGTAAATGCTGACATGCCATGAACTTCTTGTATGATGGTATGATGCCATGATGGTGCAAAAATGCAATCAACAACGAAAGAAAACACACACAGGTGGATAACACCGAGGAAGGATGAAGGTTAGTATCCATGAGGTAAACTCACTGGGGATACAAGCTAACAGACAAAAGAGACTTACTGGGGAGACTCCAAGGAAACACTGGGGATAGAAAAACTGAGGGGAAACCCTACAAGTTTTTACTGGAGATAGGACACTAAATAGGTGCTCTCCACTGGGGAAAGAACCAGGGAGGTAGACGACGGGTTCAAAAGTAACCGGACGATACTGGGGAAAAGACACATTCTTACTGGGCATGAAACCAGAAAGAAGACATGATCACCACAGGGGATCAGCTTGAAATAAAAGGATAGACATCCTACAAAGATTTTCAGCGGATTTCCTATACTGAAGAGTTCAAACGGGATCTTCAAGAAAAGCCAGAAAAGACAGAGGTAAACTCTACGTCAGATGATGAAAGGTGACTGGACCTTTTGGCTATGAATGAGGTTAATGAATAAAAAATGTACCAGAACTGGTTGAGTTAACAAATATGATTCTGTTTATGGAGGATGCCAGCGATGACTGGATTTTAGGTTCAAGATTGACACGATTCAAGCAGGAACAAACTGAAATAAAAGCCTAAGGTGACTCGATTCAAACCAAAGACGGTGCCAATGATAATTGGAATTTGGGTTCAAGCTTGACACGATTCAAGCAGGAACGGTTTTAAACAACAGGAAAGATGCCAGCGATGACTGGACTTAAGGTTAGACTTCTTGGGGAATACCAATTATGGTTGCAACAAGGGCTGATGGCAAGGAAACAAAACAAATCCGAGGGTACAGAACCTGAACTCGGAACACCTCATCAAATAGATTAACGAAAAGGAAAAAACACATATTCGAGGGTACGGAACCTGTACTCGGAACACCTCATCAAACAGATTGACGGAAAGGAAAAACACATATCCGAGGGTATGGAACCTTAACTCGGAACACCTTATCAAACAGATTGACAGAAAGAAAACAAAACATATCCGAGAGTACGGAACCTGAACTCGGAACACCTCATCAAACAGATTGACGGAAAGGAAAAACACATATCCGAGGGTATGGAACCTGAACTCGGAACACCTTATCAAACAGATTGACAGAAAGAAAACAAAACATATCCGAGAGTACGGGACCTGAACTCGGAACACCTCATCAAACAGATTGACGGCAAGAAAACAAAACATATCCGAGGGTACGGAACCTGAACTCAGAACACCTCATCAAATAGATTGACGGGAAGAAGCACCTCAAATAGGGATCACATCAAATAGGTTGATGGAAAGGAAACAGGAATAGGGATCACATCAAACAGGTTGATGGAAAGTGACTGATTGAAGGTGACACCATTGGTAACTGTAGAAGTATGGATAAAGCCGAAGACAGATAAGCTTCTCAGGTGAGAGATTGTCGCTTATCGTTGTAGAGGTAATGATAGTCGAAACAAGTTTCTCGAGGAGATTTCCACTTGTTGTTGGGTATAAATTCCAATGAGATGTTGACATTACAACACTGTTGGAAAATGAATTATGTCTTCAATGAGGATCTGTAAAAGAATTTTCCTGTGAGACACAGTGCAAAATAAATGCACGTTCAAAATGGGTTTGGAAACCACACCTATCAGGGACCAAAGTTAAATCTAGGAACAAGCTAGAATGAAACAGCCAAACAAGACTCCAATTGAGGAATGAACTCAACTGGGGATTTATCTTATCCAAAGGTGGAAAAGATAACTGAACCAACCATCATCCACGAGGATTGAACTCTATGGGGAATTCAGAAAGAATGAGAATTTTATGCCTAAGGCTGACAACTCTATTGGAGAGAAAAGACAAACCCATTCACTTGGGGAGGTAACACCAAAGTGAACAAAGACAGGTAAACACCAGGAAGATAGCAAAATGCTAAGATGCTATGCATATGAGTGCTTATGCCATGCTTATGCTTATGCTGACAAAACAGACAAAAGGAAACGAGATTGGAGATGAAATAAACATCTCGACAAGGATACCCAGCCAACCTCATCGGATTGGACCATTACTGGGGATGAACAAGTAGGATCAGCAGATCTACTTCACTGGGGAAAAGAGTATTCCACCTGAGGTATAACATCATGACTTCACTAGGACTGGCATCATGAGCTTGATTTCCTTACTGGAGAAGGAAAATCCATGGGAATTTCCATGATCAACTGAAGTAACAGCTTACTGGGAAGCTGGCAAAGGATATCATGAGAACAGGGTAATTCTGCATCCTGACTTGTATAATGATCACCATAATAAACAACAGCTCTTGGAACAGGTAATCTTCAAATCTTCTCTGCCCTAGATTACATGGTCTATTGGGAGAAAGTACCAAGAGGATTTTACAGAAGAATCGGCATACGAAATGCCTCAATATCTTCAAACTCTTAGATTCATGAATCTCGGCGTAACTGCCCCTGATTAACGGCGTTTGCACAACAAAATCTTTGAACTTGTTCTTCAGACTGGTTGATCTGTGAAAGAGGTGTCGCTGATTAATTGACCTTTGAGAGATTTGTCGAATCTCGACCTGACTTCTTCTGATTAGCTGGCTTGTGAGGATAGGTCATCAAAAGGATTTTACAGAGGAAATGGCATACCAGATGCTTCAATGTCTTCAAACTTTTGAAGGGGAAATGACATAACTGCCCCTGTTTGACTGTATTTGCAAAAAAAGTACTTAGACTATGGGAGAAACTACTGGAGAAACGACTTATCCCTGCTGATGGGTCACTGGAGTCTAAACTTGTCATTAGATGACCTCAAGAAGGCTTGCCCCAAAATTCTGAACTTCGAAGAGTTTTGCCCCCTGATTCAATAGCTCGTGGAATGGTTGATTGACAAATCCTTCCGCTTGGTTGCCCCTGACTGAGCTTCTTTTATCATGTCAAATTCCTTAGCTGGCTGCGTTTGTTGGGATTTCTTTGACATTTAATTGTATTTGCAAACAAGTATTGTTCATTAAAAATTGGCAACTTTAATGCAAAATTCATGCAAGCTTTTGAAATCAAAGTTTTATTGACGAAACACACACAGGGGAATGATTAAACAATAAAAACAAAGGTGAATCTAGTCATTTACAGAATGACAGATGAAGTGATCAACACACACAATTAGCAAAGATCATTAGGAGTCAGGTTAATCAACCTTGCTGTAGTATGCTTTCAAAACAACCTTACCTCAATTAGGTCTTTTAAGGGTTGTAACGTGGTTTGGTTCACGGTTTTATGAAACAAAGGATAAAGGCTCAAAGTTTATTTGTCCCACCCCATCTTTGTGATGAACTCCAATCCTACTCTCAGTTAGCTTAAGCTACACATTTACGTCCCTATAGACTAGGAATGAATTGATGATAGTTAATGATGATTCAGACACCTTTGGTAGTCAATACTCCCTTACAAAATTTGGTTATCTTTTATTGCTGAGGTTTTGAGACCTCTTCTTGTCCTTGTTTTAGATTTTGAGACCTCTTCTAAGATTCTGCTTGGCCTTGATTGTTGTACGAACCTTCTTGTATAAGGCGAAGTTTTGGGCTTCCCATCTTTCTTTGCTTTTACCTTGAAAGGGACTCGGCTTATTCTTCGATTAAGGATTTTTCAATGATCCTTCCATATTTGTAGCTTGGAGGAACGACTCATTTGATCTTAGAGAGCTGACTAGTGTCTTGCATGAAGCGCTTGCGTTCGAATGCCTAACCAAGTTAAGCTGAGAACTACCCACCCCAAGGTTGAGATTTAAGGGTTTTTGTGTAAGAAAAGAAAACTCCTACTTCTGGGCTCGAAGGGCTAACAAGGGATTATCTTCCTTATTTCTCCAGTGTTTAGGGATTGAAACAATTCCTTACATCCTCGGCAAGGTTTAATCGAAAGCATATCACATCAATTATGGATATAATGTTTTCATCATCCTCCCCAATCATTGCTTAAACAATAGTTTGGAGAAAAGAAAAAAATTTGTCTGTTTTTTTTGTTTTTGTTTTGTTTTTACAAACATAAAAGTAAATGGACTTAATCTAAATATGCATAAACAATTCATTAATCTTGCCAATTTGAAAGTACAACAAAGCTTATAAGCAAAAACAGATTCAAACATGCAAAGAAAAACAACAAAATGCTAAAACAGCCAAAAGTTTGCCGGCTTCGGGGAACTGGAATTTCCTTTTTGATTTGCCAAGCTGAGATAACCGTCTTCAGGGTTGTTTGTCGAGATCAGTCTGAGAATCACCTTCACATCCACTCTCAGAAATTTCTTCCATCTCGGACTCAGATGAACCCGCCTGATTAGGTGAAAGATTGTTGATTTGAATGCCTTGAGGCGTGAACGAGAACATATTAGAGTCAAGCAGAGTCTGAACCTTGTCCCTGAGTACCTACAATCTTCAGTTGAATGCCTCTGTGCCCCATCATGGTAGTCACAACGGACGTCGGTGCCAAAGCCCGACGAGTCTAGAAAAGACGTTGGATATATCTCCTCTGGCACTATCAATCCACTGTTGATTAAATCTGGTAAGAACTGACTGTATGGTATTGGAAATGGAGTGAAATTCATTTTTGGCTTTCTTGGCCTTTGTCGTGCATGCTTCCGCGCCTGATGGCGGTAGGACCGTTGATTTGGAGAAGAATATTGTCTCTGAGGAGAGAATGATGTCTGACGCGGAGACCCAAAAGATTGTTGATTCTGAACACTTGAGTTGCATGAGCGCTGAGGTATTGGAGATTCCCATGTAGAATTACTTCCTTTCTCCCATTCTTCTTGAGAACTAACAACTGATTCATTCTCACTAACAGGGATGTCCGAGGTACTTTGGATTTTTCCACTCTTAAGACCACTCTCAATGCGCTCTCCAGCTTTTACCAGATCAGAGAAATTTGATGTTACAATGCTAAACAGTTTTTCTCGGTACAGGCCTTGCAAAGTATCCACGAACCAGTCAACTAATTCCCTGTCCAAAAGTGGCGGTTGGACGCTAGCTGCTATTTCTCTCCACCTCTGAGCATATCCTCTGAAGGATTCATTGTCTTCTTGAGATAAATCTAGCAAATGCAGACGACTGGGACCCAAGTCAAGATTATAGTTGTATTGCTTCACGAAGGCATTGGTTAGGTCTGACCATGATTGGATGTGATTGCTTTCTAGTTGCATGTACCAATTCAGTGATGCCCCACTCAGACTGTCTTGGAAACAGTGGATCATGAGCTTATCGTTGCGGACATGTGAAGTCATTCTTCTGCAAAACATCACCAAATGCTGCTTCGGACAGCTATCCCCTTTGTACTTCTCAAACTTTGGTGTCTTGATCTTAGGAGGTATCTCAAGGTCAGGTACGAAACACATGTTCAGAGCATTCAGATCAGCAGAGTGACGATCATTAAGTGCATCAAGCTTCTTCTCTAAGGCACGACATTTTTCCATTAACTCAATGTCTCGTGGATCCTTGATTTTGACCACAGGGACTACCTCTTGGGAATCTAGCTCAGAGAAAGCGAAACTGTGGTATTCCACGGCATCAATAGAAGAGGAACATCCATCTTGGACAATGGCACGCTCTTGTATAACAGGAATCTGTACAGGTTAAGCTTGAGCAACATTGTCCATAGAAATTCCCTGAATATTGTGTAGCGAGTGATTTTTGGATGTGGTTGCGAAGCACGATCGCTCTAGTACTACAACTCGATTCATTTTTTATCCTATTAAAGCTGATGAAGGAAGGGAAATAGATGTCTCCAACTAACCCTGCTTGCATACTGAGGTTAAACAGTCAAAACTGTTGGTTTACAGATGCTCCAAAGATTCGGGGATTCTCTTAGGTTATTTTGTTCAAAGGGGTGTTTTAAGATGTTAGGACGGACGTTTTTGATTGATGTGTGAAAGTATGGGATTTTGAGTTTTTTGTTTAGTGTGCTCGCTAAGATCTTTTCTTTCGATCTTATGCCTACGTATTCATGCTTACCGAAACAGGGAAATCAGAGCGTTCAAGGTCCTCCTATTCTATGGGAGGAAATGGGGTTTTGGTGTCTTGTTCAAAGCCCAAGACGTGAAGCTGAAGGGTCTATTTGTATCTTGTTCAAAGCCCAAGATGTGAAGCTGAAAGGTCTCGACTTTAGAGAGAATTTGTCATCTCTAAAGAAGGGTTTGTCTGTTTGTAAAGGAGAATTACTTTAACCGGGATATGTGAATCCGAGCAATGCCATAATTTCCTAAGAAGGGGTTTTAACCTGAAGGAGAAGACTTTAACTCAGTGTAGAGCAATGCTATCTTTCCTTAGGAATTTCTCATGCTAAAAGAAGGACAGTGGCATGGATATAGATGATCTAGAGGCTTGCCGCTTACAGCGATTAGATGAAAGGGAATGAGTTGTTGATGTTTGTGTACTGTGAATGAGGCACAACTTTTGATGCTAAAAGGTTAATAGGATTAACCAGTGGTTTTCTTATACAAAGCCTATGAGGAGGCTATTATGTGTCTCGTTCAAAGCCCGAGAGAGAGGCTAAAAAGAATTGACTCAGCTGGAGAATTTTTTATAGCTCGTATGAAGCCCGAGATGGAGGCTGAAAAAGAGTTTGACTCTGCTTAGGGGAATTTGTATCTCGTACGAAGCCCGAGACGGAGGCGAAAGGGTGATTGACTCAACGAGGGAGTCTTTTATGTGTCTCATACAAAGCCTGAGAGAGAGGCTAAAAGTTTTTGACTCAACGAGGGAGTCTTTTGTATCTCGTACGAAGCCCGAGATGGAGGCTGAAAAGTTTGCTCCGCTGGGGGGAATCATGTGCACAAAGCCCAAGAGGAGGGTATCTGCCGGTGACTGTTTTAGTTGAATGACAGGTTCAGTATACTGATTTTAAGAGAAAATTAGTTCTTATATGAGCATCACTGTACTCATGGGTTTGATCTGAGAATTGGGGTTGTTCCCTGTTCTTTAAGGAAACGGGGAAATCCGAAGGGTATCGAGACTGCTCGAGTCTACGGTTTCTTCCTATTTAACAAAGGGGTCACTTGAGAATGTCTTTGAGACTAAAGGAAATTAGACTGTCCAAGTCTAGAGTTTTATCTTTTGTACTACATTTTGAGAAACAGTAGTAGACTCCTTGAAAGGATTGTTCTATGAAGATGATTAATTTATGTTCCTATACCTCTAGGAGGTCGTCGGGACAATTTGTACGAAGCCCAAGAGGAGGCTTGGGTCCCCAAACCCCGAGAAATTCAAGGCAAGCTATTCACGAGGAATAGATCAGGTCAGGAAAGTTTGAGAATTTGGAAGTGTAAGTTCTTGTAATTGGCTGAAATTTTGGTAAAACAAGGTTAATGTCATGGTTGATGTTGCAACATGAGCTTCTAACATTTTGGATATGTTTAGGCAACATTCTGGTTGGTAAGGGCTACAGTTGTGTACTGATGTTACACCCAATGTCGTGACATCAGTAGTGAACATCAGGTCTGAGATGATTTATTAGGGCTGCACATGGATCTGGTTTAATGAGATATTCTGTTGAAAATAATCAGAGATAGAAGGCGAAAATCATGGGCTAGATATATTCTGTTACAATCATTAGTTTGTTGCTAATTTAATGCAAAAAGATATGGAGAACAAGTAAGTGGTAATTATGAAGATTTAATTGAAGATCTATTTAGTAGCAGAATCTTTTACAGATTTGTAGCAGAAGATTTGATATGATTTGAAGGCCCAAATCCAGTTGGGAAAAAGCTATAAATAGAATAGTTGTAACCTAGAATAGGTACGGGTCCAAGATGTAGATCATTAGGGCTTTGTCTAAGTGAACCACTCGGGTTATGAGATGGTCACTATGTAATCACTCAGAAACCTGTAGGTAATGAGTATTGTATTGTTCTTGGAGGAAGCTTTGAAGTAACTCCTAGGGGTGTCGTGGAAGTATGTCTTCTAAGGTTATGTGTTAGAAGAGTTTTGGAAATCAGGCTGTTGATGCAGTGGCGGAGATGTTGACTGCTAGACATCATTGCGATGATAGGAAAAGAGATGGAGTCTCTTATCTAGGGAGGACTTAGATAGAAGGGTCATTGGGTAGTGATTGAATTAGGTAGATTGTCAACTGGTTTGTTGAGTCTGTAATTTGATACTGCTAATAGTGGACTTCCTTCTTGGCTTGGTATGTCCCCAGACGTAGGTAGTTAGACCGAACTGGGTGAACAAACCTTGTGTGTTGTTTATGATTTTCTGTTACTATTATTGCCTTGTTCATACAGCAGATTGCGATGTTGTGACATTGCACTTGACATCACATATCTGTACCAGAATTTCAATTGGTATCAGAGCAGGCATCCTGTCTGGTTCTGGATGAGATCTAGAGGAGATACTTTCTGGTTCATGAGCAAGGAAGATAGTTATGGCCTTGGTCAGGTTATATAGTGTTTGGATAATCCCTTGTTGTGAAGGTTGGACTATTCATGAGAACTGCTGGTGTGAGTGTGGGTTGTTGATACTCAGTTTGGTTGGTCGTGCCTGAAGGTTGTTGAGGAATTGGTGTGTGTTCCGCTGCGTGGTATCTGATGCTACCCTGGTTGTTTCTTGTGGTGAGACTTCTGGTAGGTAGTTTCTTGGAAAGACTTTAGAGTATATCAGGTATTGAAGACCAATCTGTACAGAACGTTGATTCCTTCTTTATCAATTTCCTTGATGATGAAAGAAGAGGGTGGAGCCAAAGCAAAAGAGTATCACTGTCAAATCTTTCATGCGGGAGTGAAAATCTTGATAAGTTATCTCTTAAGCTTAGTAGTAGTGACCTAATTAGGAGGATCTTTCTGGTTATGATGTCACATATAGATACATGAACTGGAGGAAGTCAAGAAAATAGCTGAGCTTGATTTGTTCTCGTGTGTTCCCTACAAGAGATATGTGTGGATTAATTTGGGTGTAGTCTTCAAAGCCATAGCAGGTGTTTTATGTGATGTAGACTGATGTCGGAACTGATGTTGAAACATCATCCAGGCCTGTGTTGTGTCTGCCAAAGAAAGGTAGGTGGGCTCATGGTGAAGTATCAGGTCAATTCACTTACCTAATCTGAAGTGATTAGTGGTGTGTATTAGCAGAAGAGGGATCAGCTAGTGCCTCAAGTGTGCAGGAAAAGAATGTCAGACCAGATCAAATGGTGAACCTTGTGATAAATAGCTTGACAATAGTTGAGTGGTTGGTAATGTTGTGCATTCAACTAATGACAATATACATTGACAGGAGACTTTGTATATGTCTAAGGTAAAAGTGCAGGACTGCAGAAGTGTTGAGAATTTACTTTTCTCTATGTGGTTGTTTAATTCTCCTTGTGGTGTATGTGAGAATTGTCAAGGTTCTAAGCAGGATGGAGGTTGTTTACTCAAACTTGATTGTTGGATCAAGTCTATGAGAGCCTGGAAATCTGTTTCTGCAAAGGGAGGAGGTTCTTCTGAGTGGCAGAAGGAAGAGCTGAGTTCAACAGTTGGATGTCATAATGTTCTGACATCTAGCTTAACATCAGGAGTCTCAGCTGGTGCGGTGGCACATCAACTAATGATAGGGTGATCTACAGAAGTGAATAATAGGAAGCTTCAAAAAGATCGTTCTCATGGCAGTTTGCGGGAGCTGCAGGAAGGAGAAGATGTTACATGACCATGGCTTAGGGAGTCTAAGTGTGTTTGCTTTTGAGCAAGTGGAACATGTGACTTGAAGATAAAGTTTCCTTGGTGGATCAAGATAAAAAGGTCAAAATGTGGCATTTGGCTGTTTTCATATGAGGATTCATGTATGAGGTGATCAAACTATGGCATTTGGTTGATCTCGGAAGTGGATTTGAAGAATCAAGATAATCAGAGTGTGGCAGCTGGTTATTATTGAGGATTGTCTTGGAACAAGTTACTCTTGGGAAGAAGGGTGATGAGTTGAAGACTCAAGGAGATTATTCTTCTTGAAGGTGGATGAGAGTTTATTTCTCTAGATTACTAGGCTATAGTAAGTCCAGTTAGTGGAGCATATCAAGAATCAGGGTGATGATGTCTTGGTGTGTGGCAGATGTTCTAACTTGTGTTGGGACATTATCTGGTTGGAACCCTTGGTGAAGGATGATTATGCTCTGGTTCAGGAGCTTGGTGTCTACCTAGTCATACGGGAGAATGATGAAGTAGAAGGTCTTCCTTGGATGGAGAATGTAGTGAAGACTGAAGTAGATCAGGCATTGATTGGAAGTCTGAAGATGAAGAATATGTTAGGGGATGACTGCCTTTGGAGAGTTAGCCCATGTTTTGCCTAGGTTTGTTGGTATAGGCTTGAGGGGGAGTAATCATGTTTGAACAGCTGGTGTTTTTCTGTTGCGAATACCTCTTGAAGTGATTGGATCTCAGTAGAGCTGTTAAGTAAGCTAAGAATTCGTGGGGTCTGTATAAGCATGAAGATGTTCATATGCTTGAACTGAGACGTGGTGTTTTGTTTGTGATGTCAGATCAGATGTTGTGACTTAATGCTTGGGATGAGTAGATACATTTGTGCTGCTGATCTTGTGCAAATATTTAGGGGGAGCATGATAGTGTGCCATGCGTAAAAGATGTGGAACTCCTCACTATGTATGGGAGAATTTATGTTCCTCTGTAGACATTAGAAGAGCCTTGTGAGAAGGTAATCTTTTTCTGACTGATAGTAGATACTTTGACGGGAGACTTAGTATCTGTCTATGAATAGGGGTAAATACCTTAACGGGAGACTAGGTATTTGTCTAGAGAATTATGCAAATCTGCAGTCTGGACATTATGGTTCATGAATGTATTTTTGATGAAGAAGGCGTGATCGTCTATCTAATGCTGATGTCCTACATAGTGTTACAACTTCTTTGTCTGGAGTGAGACTATGCGTGTGGAATTGGGAGAAGCAGCATTAGTGTCTAGAGTGGAAGTTCTGACAATACATGACTACTTTCATGGTGCAGACTTCATTAGGTGCTAAGGTTGTTGTCAGTGAAGTGATCTGTTCTGAATGACTGAAGATAAGGAGAGAAAAAAGTGGTGTCAGTCCTTATCTTGTTTTGCAAGTAATCTAAAGACATTTGTTATGGGATTTGTGACAAATTCTAAATCAAGTGGGCTTTTATATTGGAGTTGGCAGACCATGTATCTATAATAAACATGATTAGATTATGTGGCAGTTCTTACTGTTGAGAATGTGCTGACTGGTGTCAAGTGTTCATCTTCTTAAGGAGCATTAGTTAACCATGACAGGGGGAGTACTTGTCTATGGATTCTGCAGCAAAGGTGCATATATTGTGAAGCTTGCATGCTGATCAAGCTGGTGGAGATTGGTTGACTCTTATGAGGGGATAATGTCAGATAACATGTTGGATGGCATGGACATGAATGGTTCTAGTCATGTGAAGCTAATTGATTGTATCATACTACTGAGGAGAAGTTTGAAGACAATTTTAGGCAGTTTACGAAGAACCTTGTGAGGTACCTTGTTGATGAAAGATGTCACATGTGTCTTGATGTGTGTGGGAGGCATTGCGAGTTGTGCATAAAAAGGATTATGCTCGTGTTTCGAGGAGTCGTGGTTTGGTAATTTTGTGAGCCAGCAGACAAAGTCTGATGCGATATCAGAACATGATATAGGACATGTTTTTCTTGAGCCAACCAAGGAATTATTCTGGACGGTGGATTGTTAAGGATAAGGTGAAACACGTGGCTTCGACTGTGCATGGAACTGTTTTGGCACATTTTATGGTAAAAATCAGTTAGGAAACAATAAAAGTGGTCAAGGCTGTTTTGGATGATAAACATTAAATTTGGATGCAGTTTTTGATACCTAAAATAGCGTTTCTCAGACCAAGAACCTTGACTTATTCAAGGCTCGTTAATTCCAAAGTTACTGGTCAGCTATTTATAAGGGTTATTTTGTTCTCCTTCAGCCAGTGAGTGTTCTCGTCTCATAAGTTCTTATGGCGTTTATTCGTGTTTGGGTGAGCACTTCTTGGGTCTAGTTCTGTGAAGGTTTCCTTTGCCAATTTGTGGCTAAAAAGGGGGAGAAAAGAAAAGTTTGGGGGCTAACTGGTTTGCGCAGATGTTATGTCTGGAGGCTGCAGTTCCAGCTGTTCCAGAAGGAGGTCATATCCTTAAGTTGGTGTTGGGTTTTGTGACTTGTGTCCTGAGTTATGAACACAGTTGTAACTTGTGTTCTGAGTTACCTGTGCTGGTAGAATGGCACTTCTCAACGTGTCGGGTTATGCCACAGATTGACCAGGGGGTCTGATCAAAGATGGTGTGCAGAATTCTCTTATGCCACCATTGGTCTTTGATGAATAAACAAACATTTCTTTTCTGGAGGAGTCTTCTACATTTACTTTGGGTCTGAGTTGAAAGGAAAAAGAAATGTGTTGTATTAAGGGGGAGTGTTGGATAACTTCTTCCTCATGTGCACCTTCTGATGTGCTGCCTGGAATTGCTGTTATATGGTGATGTTATGTTCAACATGATGTCCTAACATCATTCAGAATTAGCCAAGAAGATGATTCTCCATGGATGCAGTACACAACAGCTACTGTGGTTTAGTGTTAGGATCTGATTGCTGCTGTAATAAGAGCTGTAATGCGTGTATATGCTGTAATAATGGCTGTAATGTTTATATATGTGTTTTAGCCAAAATTAGCCAAAGGGGGAGATTGTAAGTTCTAGTAATTGGCTAAAATTTTGGTAAAACAAGGTTAATGTCATGGTTGATGTTGCAACATGTGCTTCTAACTTTTTGGATATGTTTAGGCAACATTCTGGTTGGTAAGGGCTGCAGCTGTGTACTGATGTTACACCCGATGTCGTGACATCAGTAGTGAACATCAGGTCTGAGATGATTTATTAGGGCTGCACATGGATCTGGTTTAATGAGATATTCTGTTGAAAAGAATCAGAGATAGCAGGCGAAAATCATGGGCTAGATATATTCTGTTACAATCATTAGTTTGTTGCTAATTTAATGCAGAAAGATATGGAGAAAAAGTAAGAGGTAATTATGAAGATTTAATTAAAGATCTATTTAGTAGCAGAATCTTTTGCAGATTTGTAGCAGAAGATTTGATATGATTTGAAGGCCCAAATCTAGTTGGGAAAAAGCTATAAATAGAATAGTTGTAACCTAGAATAGGTACGGGTCCAAGATGTAGATCATTAGCGCTTTGTCTAAGTGAACCACTCGGGTTGTGAGATGGTCACTATGTAATCACTCAGAAACCTGTAGGTAATGAGTATTGTATTGTTCTTGGAGGAAGCTTTGAAGTAACTCCTAGGGGTGTCGTGGAAGTATGTCTTCTAAGGTTATGTGTTAGAAGAGTTTTGGAAATCAGGCTGTTGCTGCAGTGGCAGAGATGTTGACTGATAGACATCATTGCGATGATAGGAAGTGAGATGGAGTCTCTTATCTAGGGAGGACTTAGATAGAAGGGTCATTGGGTAGTGATTGAATTAGGTAGATTGTCAACTGGTTTGTTGAGTCTGTAATTTGATACTTCTAATAGTGGACTTCCTTCCTGGCTTGGTATGCCCCCAGACGTAGGTAGTTAGACCGAACTGGGTGAACAAACCTTGTGTGTTGTTTATGATTTTCTGTTACTATTATTGCCTTGTTCATACAGCAGATTGCGATGTTGTGACATTGCACTTGACATTACACATCTGTACCAGAATTTCAGGAAGAAACTCAAAGATGCCATTCACGGAGAATACATTCATCTTTGGGAGTAGAGTTTCTTGACAATTCCTAATGAGGACAGCCGAAGAGAAGACTGTATCTGGTGATCCTATTTGGGATCTAGCTGTCTATTTCTACGAATAAACGAAACGGCTTTACCTAGTACTAGACGTAGTTGCCGAGGAAACTCTAAATATCTATACTATTATTACACAGTCGATATGAGTTTATGAAAAGAGACTTACATTGAAACAGCCCCACAATACAGTTATATGTATATGAAAGCATATAAACACTTACTCGGTTGTAGAGCTTCCATGCTGTTTGGTTAGTTGTTCAACAAAGAAAGATTGAAAACAACAATATATTCAAAATCAAAGGAGAAAGTGCTTTGAAAAGAAAGTTTTGGGGCTTACAGCTCAAGGAGAGGCCCAGGGTTTTACTGTTGAATTTGTACAGAGGGACTTATACAAGTGACTGTGGCCCAAAAAGGTTTTCTGTACAAAGGGATGGGTCTTACACTCTCTCAAGAGGCCCAAAAAGTTTTAAAGGAAAAGAGTGGGGCTTATAACACGAGGGTAGGCCCAGATGGTTTTTTTCGTTTAAAATGGCGATCGCGCCGAGGTTTTCTTTTAACGCAAAAGGACTTATACAATAGGTGAGGCCCAAAATGTTTTGGTCAAAAGGGGGATTGGGTCTTACACTTTAAAAAGGTGACGATCACACCGTTCATTTTTGACAGTATCGGGACTTATACAATACACTGAGGCCCAAAAATGATTTGGTCAAAAAAGTATTAGGTCTTACACTCTATTAGAGGCCCAAGAGTTTTTAGAAAAGAAATGGGGCTTATAACACGAGGGGAGGCCCAGTTTTGGTTTTTCAACGGACGATGATCGCGTCGAACTTTTTGAAATACAACGGGACTTATACAATAAGTGAGGCCCAAAAATTAGGTTGTATTTACAAAGGATTGGGTCTTACAATCTATTAGAGGCCCAAGAGTTTTTAGAAAAGAAATGGGGCTTACAACACGAGGGGAGGCCCAATCTTGGGTTTTTCAACGGACGATGATCGCGTCGAACTTTTTGAAATACAACGGGACTTATACAATAAGTGAGGCCCAAAATGGTTTTCAAAAAAGGGGGTTGGGTCTTACACTCTCTCAAGAGGCCCAAAGTGTTTTGAAAATGATTTATGAGGGTTGAATTAATCCAAAAACCCTAATTTGTTTTCAAAAATGTATTTAATTGAATAAAAATTCAATTAAAATGATCAAAATTGTTTAACATATGGAAAACAAATTGTGATCTTGGATTAATGCTTCAAAAATTAAGTATTCACCTACAAAATAATTAGAAAGCATTAAAAGTTGCAAAATCAAGATGGAAAAAATATTTTAAATGTTAAAAACAATTAAAACATTAATTCTTTACAAAAATATCAATTATATACAATAAATAATATTTTTGGGATATTTTGATAAAATAAAATATTTCAACATTTTTGTGAATTATCAAAAAAAGAATCAACTCAAAATCATTAAAACTCAGAGAGAAATTAATTTTTGAATCAATTAAACAAAATCACAAAATTTAAATATTTGAATTTGTGAAAAATGGCGCCAAGAACAGCTGAAGAACACGCGCGTGTTCTGGGTTTGGCTGATTTGCGTTTTCCATCCAATCTCACTGAATACTTAATCATATCATGCAATCCACATATCATTATGCTCGTCTCAACCTCACGATCATGTCTATAACATTTAATTTCATTTAAATTAAACATAAAACATGAAATCACGAAGAAACCTCAAGAACCCTAACTTCTGCATGAAGGCTAGGATTTTTGATACACGATTCAAACAAAGCAATTAATTGAGGGAAAACATTCCATGCATGATTATGAACATATGGCCAAATTATTGTGCAGCAAAAATTGTGTGGATCATAGAGTTAGAAGAGCTCATGCTTACCACTTGCAGCTGGTGATCGTGATTTGTGTAGGAGGTGTTACAGTTGTGTTGTGATGATCTGAACAGCTTCCCTAGGTGCTATCGAGTGTGTTTGAATGCTTGGACTTCATGGAAATTGGCTGGATCACTTCATGGCATCTCAACTGCACCTTGGTTAAAACCTTGAGCAATTGGCTGGTGATTCTGAGAAATCAATGTTCCAGTTGTTGTTTAAGTGTTTGATCAGCTCATATGTGATGTATATGAGGTGTGTGAGTGATTGGTTTGGTTGGAGAAGCTCTCAAACTCAAAACCCGATAGTTACCTTGCTAAGAAAGGCATTTTTGCCAAGAGAAAGAGATTTTGAGAAAGGAAAGTGTTGTAGGCCTTTGGTGTACTTAAACTGAACACAATTAAGCTCTATTTATAGTAGAGCAATTTTGTTTTGCAAGGAATAGTGAATGGCAACTGCTTAGTAGGTTTGGCCAATGTTGGCAAATGAAAATCCAAGTCTCCTCTAGCCATTGACTAGATGTTAAGGCACAGAGCTTTGGTTCCCTTGGTCTTGGATAAGCCTTGACTGATTTCAGATGAGAATGGCTCAGTCCATGCCACCTTGATGCTTCCATTGAATGCTTCAATCTAAATTTGGAGTTTTGTCCCTATTTTGGCCATTCTAGGTTCAACATGCTATTTCTTGTTCCATGGGCTTTGGAGGCTTGGCTCAGTGATTGTCCCCTTTAGAATCAATCCTCAGATGTGTCCAAGTGGATAGGAATATTTGAATTTGGCTGATTTTGGAAAATCGAGCCAAAGTGCAAAATCTGCCTTGCCTTTGATAGATTTCAGCAAGGCAACTTGACAATGTCATATCTCATGGTGTAGGTTGAATTTGGTAATGTTCTTGACCATTTTGGAAAGCCCTTACATGATACAACAACTGTTTGGACATATTTGCTTTTGATCTCTTTTGAATCCAAGTGAAAAATCCCCCTACATTTGGCAAAAAGTGAGGTCAAATCTGACATAGTGAAATTTTCACTAAGTGTTGGAACAAAGTGTGATTTCTTGATTTTGATCACTCCATAACTCAAAATCCATGAGGAATTTGGACATAGGTCAGTATGAAGTTTTTGTAGAGGGTAATGAGGTCTACAAGTCAAGCTTTGAATGGGGCACAATGGCCTTGTGGTTTAGGAGTTATTGTCCTCCAAAGTTGGTGTATTAGTGGTACTTTTTCCATAACTTAGAAAAATTTCTAAGTTTTATGGTTACCCCCTTTACAAGTTATCCCACTTTCTTTGATTTTTCTTGATGAATGATGACTCAAATCATACATTAACATCATTTTAGGGTTAAAAATCCATTTTAGTGAAAAATCTCAAAAAGTCAAAGTTGACTTTGGTGCACAGTTGACTTTTTATCAGATGAATTCCAAACTGTGCAATTCTTCAGGAAATCATGTACTTGACCTAAATAAAACTTGATGGACATGTTCCATGGGTGTCATATTGTATATTGAATCATGTCTTAGGGTTTGGGAGCATGTCCTAGTCAAAAGTCAAAGTTACAGTTGACTTTTCCCGCAAAACCCTAACTGTGGTGCAGATGAAATTGAAACTTGTTGCTCAAGCTTCTTGGATCAATCCATTCTTCCAAATGGATCAATATAGTTTATTAGAGATACTTAAATCATGTCTTGAGGTTTTGGTTCATGATTGGTCCCAAAAGTCAGCTTAGGGGTGAATTAGGTCAAGAAACCCTAATTCCTGATTTTGGATGTATGCATCCCCTGAGGCCAAATTGACTTGATGATTGAGTCCATGATGTCCCTTGGAGTATCATAGGTTATGCTTTGAAGTATTGGCTCATGCCCAGAGGAAAATTTCCACTGGAGGCCCTGGTCGACCAAAACCCTAATTTGGTGACACTGTCGATCTTGAAGCTTGATCCACATAGAAGGGAGCAGCCTTGTGCTTAATCCTTGAAGTGGGAGTCCTCTTGATCCATTGTAGATTCTTGGGAGGTTAGAGAAGTTGAAGATCAAGTCATTCCTTGATTGATCCCTTGTCTAAGGCTCAAAGAGAGGGCTTGAAACCCTAATCTTTGATTGTAGTGGATGCTCAACAACCCTTGAGGAGATTGATGAGGCATAAAAGTCCATCCATATTGTGATGATGATTTGCACAATGATGGGAATCTTAGTGGTCAAAATTTAGGGTATGACAGATGCCCCTATTTAATCTTCTTGGACACGAAGGTGTGAATGGCGAAGGTATTCGGGCATTCGGGGTGCAAGAGGATTAAATATCGGAATATCCGAAATTTTGACGGTGTCTATGAATGGTAATTCACGCATTCAACTTCTTTAGCTAAGCAAGGATGCTTAGAAAAGGTGAACTTCCCCTCGATCCTGGTTTCCTACCAAGGAACTGGTCTCAGTTTCTGAAATAAACTTCCCCTCGATCCTGGTTTCCTACCAAGGACCTGGTCTTAGTTTCTGATATAAACTTCCCCTCGATCCTGGTTTCCTACCAAGGACCTGGTCTTAATTTCTGAAATAAACTTCCCCTTGATCCTGGTTTTCCTACCAAGGAACTGGTCTTAGTTTCTGATATAAACTTCCCCTCGATCCTAGTTTCCTACCAAGGAACTGGTCTCAGTTTCTTTTGTCAATAAACTTTATTGACAAGGAACGCTACTCGTAGCGGTCTTCCTCAAACTTCTCGCTGAATTTTCCTGGGGAGATGCCAGTTGAAGGAAAAAGTTTTGATGTCAGACTCGCTGGGGAACCCATTCGTCTGAGTTGTAGAGGTGTACAAACTTCTCTGTTGGAGACGCCATATGTTTTTACTGGGGAAAGCGAGTCTCTTGAGAGACTGCTTCTGCTTGGGGATATTGTATCATACTTTTCTCGGGATCTTCCCGGAGAAATGCCATATGATGCGACCCAATTTTGAGGTGCCGATGACCTTTTCATCAGCGGTTTTTCGGAGAAACACTACTGTACTGCCGAATCTTTGCTTAAGAGGCTTTCTCTGGGGATTTTCCTTAATCCGGGAAAGCAAGGATATCATCTTCAATGGCGAAGAGTGACATCTATTGAAGGTTCTCTGGTCTTTGAGAGGTTCAAGTTATCAAAGTGGCCAATTACCGACTCTGGTCTAAAGATACACTGGAGACGAGTTCGTTCGGACACAACATTTCCTGACGAAGCAAGAACTGACAAACTTGATTGAGAGGACGGTTATCACGACAGGATAAGACCGACTCAAGTGATAGTGATACAATATGAAATGTGAATGCAAATAAAAAAATGCATGATGTATGTATATTTATGCTGACAAAACAGACGCGACATACAAACCAAAAGATGAACACGACTGGATATTCGGCCACTACTGGGGACGAAAAAGTACCGCTGGTTCAAGATAGCAATTCCACCTTGCCTAGGAGTAATAGTCCCTGTAGGGAGCTATGTTGGTCGGGCTTAGGAGATAAGAACTCGGCCGAAGGTATCAGACGGGAAAACCGCATCTGATACAGCTGATCCTTCGTTCACGTGCACTGGCTTAGAAGGGGTACTTTGATTATGCACTTTGAAGCTCGCTTACTTCTGGAGAAGCAATCGATGTTCTTCTGATGTTCAACAGTCAAAAGAAATTGCCATCTTTATTTTAAAGCAGAAAAAGTTTTACAAGTAAATTCATTTTGTTTCATTTCAAGGATCGTTAATTAAGTTAAATAACGTCATTCTGTAAAGCTAAAACAAATAAGAATTACAAACAAAAGCACAAAGGCTCAAATTTTATTGATAAGATGGAGATCAGCCAAACGCGTGATTCCAAAGAGTATTTACAAAGTTCAGAAAATGGTAATTTATAGGGAAAAGGGGTACGTTGAAACATAACGACCACTATCCTTCTACCAACTTTGAATTTAGGGCATCCCGAGCTTCTGTCGAAGATGACCTTGACTGGAGTTTTCCTCCGATAGGTGATGTAACTGCTGCTAAGGGACTTGCCTCTGTTGAACATAGTTACTTGCCATTATCTCTAACTTTTGCCTGGATTGTACTTTGATGTTTCCAATCCACCGGGATGATTTTTTCCATGTCTCTAACTTTTTCCTGGACCGCCCTTTCGGGTTTTCAATCCACCGAGACTTTTTTTTTAGGCGAAGTATTTCTTGACTACATCAACATTTGTGGGGTAGGGAAATTCCTTTCCGTCCATGGTTGCAAGTCTCAAGGCGCCGCCTGAGAAAGCTTTCGTGACCACATAGGGGCCATCATAATTCGGAGTCCACTTGCCCCGAGAATCAGTGAGAAAAGATTGTATCTTCTTGAGCACGAGGTCTCCTTTCCTGAAGATGCGTGGTCTGACCTTTTTGTCAAACACCTTCTTCATTCTTTGTTGATACAACTGACCGTGGCATAGTGCCGTAATTCGCTTCTCTTTGATCAGGTTGAGTTCGTCGTGTCGACTTTGACACCACTCAGCTTCGGTGAGCCTGGCTTCCATCAATACCCGGATTGATGGGATCTCTACTTCTATGGGGAGCACTGCTTCCATGTGTAGCGAGCGATTTTGGACGCGGTTCTTAAGCGCTAGTCGCTCTCTGCGGTTTGAGCTTAAACTACAGGTCGATTCATTTTTTATCCTATTGTGAGCTGAATAAGGAAGGGAAATAGATGTCTCCAATTAACCCTGCTTTGCATACTGAGTTTAAATAGCGGTCTGTTAGGTTACGAATGCTATCAATGTGGGTACTGGTTATTTGTATTTTCGCCAATACTGTTTTCTTTCTTCTTTTTTCTTTTTTACCTGGGCAGAAGGTTTCTGGCGGGGAACTAGGATTAGGATGTTAGGACTGATGCTTTTGAATTACTGCTTTTTGATTGATGGAGATATGGGATTTGGGTTTTTTGTTGATTGGGCTTGCTAAGATCTTTTCTTTCGATCTTATGCCTACGTATTCCCGTTTACCGAAACAGGGAAATCAGAGCGTTCGTAGTTCCTCCTATTCTATGGGAGGAAATGGGTGTTTTGGTGTCTTGTTCAAAGCCCAAGACGTGAAGCGAAAGGTGGTTTGTATCTTGTTCAAAGCCCAAGATGTGAAGCTGAAAGACCTCGACTTTAGAGAGAATTTGTTATCTCTAAAGAGGGGAGAAGGAGAATTACTTTAACTGGGATACGCGGATCCGAGCAATGCCATAATTTCCGAAGAAAGGGTTTTAACCTGAAGGAGAAGACTGTAACTCAGTGTAGAGCAATGCCATCTTTCCTTAGGAATTTATCATGGTAAAAGAGGGACAGTGGCATGGATATAGATGATCCAGAGGCTTGCCGCTTACAGCGATTAAATGAAAGGAAAGGAGTTGTTGATGTTTCTGTACTGCGAACGAGGCACAACTTTGATGCTAAAAGGTCGATTGGATCAACCAGTGGTTTTCTTATACAAAGCCTAAGAGGAGGCTAATTTCCGCTAGGAAAATCATTATACAAAGCCTAAGAGGAGGCTATTTTGTGTCTCGTACAAAGCCCGAGAGAGAGGCTAAAAGTTTTTGACCCAGTGGGGCATATCGTTATACAAAGCCTAAGAGGAGGCTAGCAAAGAGTTGACTGAGTTGGAGAATCTTTTATACTCAGTAATAGAGTGTTTTTGTATCTCGTACAAAGCCCGAGAGAGAGGCGAAAAGGTTGTTTTGACTCCACTGGGGAGAATTTTGGTATCTCGTACGAAGCCCGAGATGGAGGCTATGGTAACTGTTTCAGTTGAGTGACAGATCCAATATACTGATTTTAAAAGAGAAAATCAGTTCTTATATGCGTAACACTGTACACAGGGATTTAATTTGAGGATCAGGGATATTTCCTTCTCTTTGAGGAAACGGGAAATCCAAAGGGTATCGAGACTATCTGAGTCTGCGGGTTTCCTTCCTATTTAACGAAGGGTGCTTGAGAATGTCTTTGAGACTCAAGGAAGTTAGACTGTCCGTGTCTAGAGTTATATCTTTTATACTATGCTTCGAGAAACAATAGTAGACTCTATGAAAGGATTGTTCTATGAGGATGACTAGGTTCTGTTCCTATACCTCTAGGAGGTCGTCGGGACAATTTGTACGAAGCCCAAGAGGAGGCTGGAAACTTTTAAGAAGCCGACGGGTCCTTGTACGAAGCCCACGAGGAGGCTATCATTCCCGAAGGAAGAGATCATTATACGAAGCCTAAGAGGAGGCTGTGAATACTTCTAAGAAGCCGTAGGGTCCTTGAATAATGCCCAAGAGGAGGCCGATGCTTTTAAGAAGCCCGTGGGTCTATCATCTCCTTTCCATTAGGAGAGATAATTCTTTTAAAGATGAAAACCACTGGTAAACGTGCGAGGTTTACTATCCAGCAACTTTTAACTTTTAAAGAGGGTTCCTTAGTTAAGGTCCAAGATTATGACCGTAGTGGGAACCCAAACCCCGAGACATTCAAGGTAAGCTATCCACAAGGAATAGATCAAGTCAGGAAAGCTCGAGAATTGGGAAGAAACTCAAAGATACCATTCACGGAGAATACATTCATCTTGGGGAGTAGAGCTTCTTGACGATTCCTAAGAAGGACAGCCGAAGAGAAGACTGTATCTGGTGCTCCTATTGGGGATCTAGGCGTCTATTTCTACGAATAAGTGAAACGGCGTCACCTAGTTCTAGACGTAGTTGCTGGGGAAACTCGAAATATCTATACTATTATTACACAGTAGATATGAGTTTATGAAAGGAGACTTACAGTGAGCAGCCCCACAATACAGTTTATAATATGAAAGCAGTAAATGAAAGCGATATCCACTTACTCGGTTGTAGTGCTTCCATGCTGTTTGGTTAGTTGTTCAACAAAGAAAGATTGAAAACAACAGTATATTCAAAATCAAAGGAGAAAGTGCTTTGAAAAAGAAAGATTTGGGGGTTACAGCTCAAGGAGAGGCCCAGGGTTTTATCAGTGAGCTCACTGTTTGAATATGTACAGAGGGACTTATACAAGTGACTGGGGCCCAAAAAGGTTTTCTGTACAAAGGGACGAGTCTTACACTCTCTCAAGAGGCCCAAAAAGGGTTTAAAGAAAAGAGTGGGGCTTATAACACGAGGGTAGGCCCAAATGATTTTTCATTTAAAAATGGCGATCGCGCCGAGATTTTCTTTTAACGCAGAGGGACTTATACAATAAGTGAGGCCTAAAATGTTTTGGTTAAAAGGGGGATTGGGTCTTACACTATAATAGAGGCCCAAAGAGTTTTAAAGAAAAAGAAATGGGTCTTACTACTCGAGGGTAGGCCCAGATGATTTTTGAAAAGGAGACGATCGCGCCGTTTGTTTTTTGACGGTATCGGGACTTATACAATAAATGAGGCCCAAAGATGATTTGGTAAAAAAAAAGGATTGGGTCTTACACTCTAATAGAGGCCCAAAGTGTTTTGAAAATGATTTATGAGGGTTGAATTAATCCAAAACCCTAATTTGTTTTCAAAATGTATTTAATTGAATAAAAATTCAATTAAAATGATCAAAAATTGTTTAACACATGGAAAACAAATTGTGATCTTGGATTAATGCTTCAAAAATTAAGTATTGACCTACAAAATAATTAGAAAGCATTAAAAGTTGTAAAATCAAATGTAGAAAAAATATTTAATATGCATAGATTGAGAGATGACCAAGTATGTGCTTACCTCCAAGCCGTGACAGCAAGTTCAAAGTGATTTTTGATTTGGAGGTGTTACAAATGAGTTGTGATGATCTGGACAGCTTCCCTACACCCTATGGATTGTGTTTTGATGGTTGGACTTGATTGAAATTTGCTGGATCATTTTGTGGTACCTCAGCTGTACCTTGTTTGAAAATTTGAGCAACCAGCTGGTGATTTCATGAAATTGATGTTTCAGAAGTTATGTGAGTGTTTGATCAGCTCATATGTGATGTATGTGAGGTGTGTGAGTGATTGGTTTGTGCAGAATTGCTCTCAAACTCAAAACCCGATAGCTACCTTGCTAAGAAAGGCATTTTTGCCAAGAGAAAGAGATTTTGAGGAAAGCATCTGTTAGATGGCTTTGGTGTACTTAAACTGACCACAATTGAGCTCTATTTATAGTAGAGCAAGTTTGTTTTGCAAGGAATAGTGCATGGCAGCTGGTAAGTAGGTTTGGCCAATGTTGGCAAATGAAAATCCAAGTCTCCTCTAGCCATTGACTAGAGGTTAGGGCACAGAGCTTTGGTCCCCTTGGTCTTGGATAAGTCTTGACTGATTTCAGATGAGAATGGCTCAGTCCATGCCACCTTGATGGTTCCATTGAATGCCTCATTCCAAATTTGAAGTCTTGTCCCTATTTTGGCCATTCAAGGTTCAACATGCTATTCCATGTTCCTTGGACCTTGGAGGCTTGGTTCAATGATTGTCCCATTTGGATTCAATCCTCTGAGGTGTCCAAGTGGATAGGAACTATTGAAATTGTCTGATTTTGGAAAATCGAGCCAAAGTGCAAATTCTGCCTTGCCTTGACAGATTTCAGCAAGGCAACTTGGCAATGTTGTATCTCATGGTGTACGTTGAATTTGGCAATGATCTTGGCCATTTTGGAAAGCTCTTACATGATACAACAACTGTTTGAACAAGTTTGGTTTTGATCTCTTTTAATTCCAAGTGAAAAATCCCCCTACATTTGGCAAAAAGTGAAGGCAAATTCTGACTTAGTGAAAATTTCACTAAGTGTTGGAAAAAGTGACATTTTCACTTTTCAGCCACTTTGATCACTCCATAACTCAAAATCCTTAATGAATTGGAATGACTTGTAGTTGAAGTTTTTGTAGGTGATAATGAGGGCTACAAATCCATCTTTGGATGAGAAAAAATGGCCTTGTGGTTTAGGAGTTATGGTCCTCCAAAGTTGGTACCTTTGCCACTTTATTTTTAACTTAGAAAATTTTCTAAGTTTTATGGTTACCCCTTTTACAAGTTATCTCACTTTTCTTGATTTTTCTTGATTAATGATGATTCAAATCATACATTAACATCACTTTAGGGTTAAAAATCCATTTTGGTGAAAAATCTCAAAAAGTCAAAGTTGACTTTTGTGCACAGTTGACTTTTTATCAGATGAATTCCAAACTGTGCAATTCTTCAGGAAATCATGTCCTTGACCTAAATTAAACTTGATGGACATGTTCCATGGGTGTCATAGGGTATATTCAATCATGTATTAGGGTTTGGGAGCATGTCTTGGTCAAAAGTCAAAGTTACAGTTGACTTTTGTCTTAAAACCCTAATTGTGGTGCAGATGAAATTGAGACTTGTTGCTCAAGCTTCTTGGATCAATCCATTGTTCCAAATGGATCAATATGGTATATTAGAGACCCTCAAATCATGTCTTGAGGTCTTGGCTCATGGTTTGTCCCAAAAGTCAACTTAGGGGTGAATTAGGTCAAGAAACCCTAATTCCTGATTTTTGATGAATGCATCCCCTGAGGCAAAATTGACTTGATGCATGGGTTCATGAGGTCCATGAAGTATATTAGGTTATGTTTTGGATCATTGCCTTGTGCCCAGATGAAAATTTCCATATGGAGGCCCTGGTCGACCAAAACCCTAATTTGGTGACACTGTCGATCTTGAGACTTGATCCACCTAGAAGGGAGCAGCCTTGTGCTTAATCCTTGAAGTGGGAGTCCTTTTTGATCCATTGTGGATATTTAAGAGATTATACAAGTTGAAGATCATGTCATTTCTTGATTGATCCTTTGTCTAAGCACTCAGAGAGGGCTTGAAACCCTAATTTTGATTGTATTGGATGCTCACCCATCTTTGGGGAGACTGATGAAGCATGATGGTTCATCCATATTGTGATGATGATTTTCACAATGATGGGAAATCTAAGTGGTCAAAATTTGGGGTATTACAGATGCCCCTATTTAATCTTCTTGGACCCGAAGGTATGAATGACGAAGGGATTCGGGCATTCGGGGTGCAAGAGGATTAAATATCGGAATATCCGAAATTTTGATGGTGGTTATGAATGGTAGCTTACGCATTCATCTTCTTTAGCTAAGCGATGATGCTTAGAAAAGGTAAACTTCCCCTCGATCCTGGTTTCCTACCAAGGAACTGGTCTCAGTCTCTTTTGAAATAAACTTCCCCTCGATCCTGGTTTCCTACCAAGAACTGGTCTCAGTCTCTGAAATGAACTTCCCCTCGATCCTGGTTTTCTACCAAGGAACTGGTCTAAGTTTCAGAAATAAACTTCCCCTCGATCCTGGTTTCCTACCAAGGAACTGGTCTTAGTTTCTTTTGTCAATAAACTTTATTGACAAGGGACGCTATTAGTAGCGGTTTTCCCTCAAACTTCTCGCCGAATTTTCCTGGGGAGACGTCATTTGAGTGGGAAAAGATTTGATGTCAGACTTGCTGGGGAACCCAGTCGTCTGAGTTGTAGAGTTGTACAAACTTCTCTGTTGGAGACGCCATTTGTCGATTCTACTGGGGAAAGCGAGTCTCTTGAGAGACTGATTTCGTTTGGGGTTACATCATACTTTTCTCGGGATCTTCCCGGAGAAATGCCATATGATGGGATCCAATTTTGAGGTGTCGATGACCTTTTCATCAACGACTTTTCGGAGAAATACTGATGTACTGCCGAATCTCTGATCACGAGGCTTTCTCTGTGGATTTTCCTTAATCCGGGAAAGCAAGGATATCATCTTCAATGGCGAAGAGTGATGTTTATTGAGAGTTTTCTCTGGCTTTTCAGAGGTTCAAGTTATCAAAGTGGCCAAGTGCCGACTCTGATCTAAAGATATACTGGTGGGGAGATTGTGCAGACGCAACACTTCCTGACGAGGAAAGAACTGACAAACTCTATTGAGAAAACTGTTTATCACTAGGGGACAAGACCGACTCAAGTGATAGTGATGCAATATGAAATGTAAATGCAAATAAAAAATGCATGAAGTATGTATGTATATGCTGACAAAACAGACGCGACATACAGACTAATGGATGAACACAATTGAATACTCGGCCATCGCGGGGCGAAGAAGTACCGTTGATTCAAAATAGCAATTCCACCTTGCTTAGGAGAGATAGTCCCGTTGGGAGCTATGTTGATCGGGCTTAGGAGATGAGAACTCGGCCGAGGATGTCAGACGAAACATGGTCTCTGACATTATTGATCCTTTATTCAGGCATACTGGCTTAGAAGGAGTACTTTGATTCTGCACTTTGAAGTTCGCTTACTTCGGGAGAAGCGATTGATGTTCTTCTGATGTTCAACAGTCAAAAGAAATGCCATCTTTAATTTAAAAGCAGAAAAAGTTTAACAAGTAAATTTATTTTTGTTTTATTTCAAGAATCGCTGATTAAATTTAAACAACGTCGTTCTGTAAAGCTAAAACAAGCAAGAATTACAAACAAAAGCACAAGGGCTCAAATTTTATTGATAAGATGGAGATCAGCCAAACCCGTGATTCCAAAGAGTATATACAAAGTTTGAAAACGGTAATTTACAGGGAAAAGGGCTACGTTGAAACATAACGACCACTATCCTTCTACCAACTTTGAATTCGGGGCATCCTGAGCTTCTGTCGAAGATGACCTTTGACTGGAGATTTCCTCCGATAGATGATGTAACTACTGCTGAGGGACTTGCCTCTGTTGAACATAGTTACTTGCCATTATCCCTAACTTTTGCCTGGATTGTACTATGATATTTCCAATCCATCGGGATGATTCTTTTCATGTCTCTAACTTTTGCCTGGACCGCCCTTTCGGGTTTTCAATCCACCGAGACGTTTTTTTTTTTTTTAGTTTTAGGCGAAGTATTTCTTGACTACATCAACATTCATGGGGTAGGCAAATTCCTCTCCGTCCATGGTTGCAAGTCTCAAGGCGCCGCCTGAGAAAGCTTTCGTGACCACATAGGGGCCATCATAATTTGGGGTCCATTTGCCCCGAGAGTCAGTGAGAAATGATTGTATCTTCTTGAGCACGAGGTCTCCTTTCCTGAAGACACGAGGCCGAACCTTTTTGTCGAACGCCCTCTTCATTCTTTGTTGATACAACTGACCGTGGTATAGTGCCGTGATTCTCTTTTCTTCGATCAGGTTCAGTTCGTCGTGTCGACTTTGACACCATTCAGCTTCGGTGAGCTTAGCTTCCATCAATACCCTGATTGACGGGATCTCTACTTCTATGGGAAGCACTGCCTCCATGCCATATACTAGAGTGAAAGGGGTAGCCCCTGTTGAAGTGCGTACAGATGTGCGATAACCATGAAGAGCAAAGGGTAGCATCTCGTGCCAATCTTTATAGGTTACAACCATTTTTTGAACGATCTTCTTGATGTTCTTGTTAGCCGCTTCTACCGCTCCGTTCGTCTTGGGTCGGTAGGAAGATGAGTTATGGTGTTCGATCTTGAACTCTGTGCATAACTCTTTCATCATCTTATTGTTCAAGTTAGATCCATTATCAGTAATGATCTCGCTTGGAACACCATAATGGCAGATGATATTGTTTTTGATAAATCGGACCACCACTTGTCGGGTTACATTGGCGAATGACGCTGCTTCGACCCACTTGGTGAAATAGTCAATGGCTTGCAGGATGAACCGATGTCCGTTTGAAGCCTTGGGCTCAATCATACCAATCATATCGATTCCCCATATGGAAAAAGGCCACGGGGAAGAAAGAACTTTGAGATGTGATGGCAGTACATGAATTTTGTCGGAGTATATCTGACACTTGTGACACCTCCTCATATACTTGTAGCAGTCGGATTCCATGGTCAACCAATAATACCCGGCCCTGAGAATTTTTCTCACCATTGTGTGTCCGTTGGCATGAGTGCCAAAGGATCCTTCATGAATTTCTTTCATGAGCACGTCTGCTTCTGGTCTGTCGACGCATCGGAGCAAGACCATGTCAAAATTTCTCTTATAAAGAGTGTCACCGCTCAGGAAGAAGTTTCCAGCCAATCTTCTGAGGGTCTTTCTGTCTTTTCTGAGTGCCCCAGATGGGTACTCTTGTTTCTGAAGGAAGCATTTGATATCGTGATACCAAGGTCTGTCGTCTATGACTGCTTCAATCGTGAAGATGTAAGCGGGCCGTTCAAGGCGCATAACGTCAATCTTAGGTATGTCATTCCATCGACCTACACTAATCATGGAAGAGAGAGTGGCCAATGCATCAGCCATGTGATTCTCATCACGAGGGATGTGATGAAAGTCGACTCTGTTGAAGAAGGGTAACAACCTCCTTGCATAGTCTTTGTAAGGAATCAATCCTGATTGGTATGTGTTCCAATCTCCTTTTATCTGATTGATAACCAGGGCTGATTCGCCGTATACGTCCAAGTTTTTGATCCTTAAATTAATCGCTTCTTCGAGACCCATAATACATGCTTCGTATTCGGCCTCGTTGTTCGTACATTTGAACGTAAGTCTGGCAGTGAAAAGAATGTGGGAACCCTGAGGGGTAACAATGATTGCCCCAATTCCATTTCCATAATGATTGACTGCTCCGTCAAAGATAAGTCCCCACTGGGAACCTGGTTCTGGCCCTTCACTGGGTAGCGGTTCATCGCAATCTTTCATCTTTAGATACATGACATCTTCGTCTGGGAAGTCAAACCCGATTGATTCTTGATCGTCAATCGGTTGGTGAGCCAAATGATCGGCTAAAATACTTCCTTTAACGGCTTTCTGAGCATGGTACTCTATGTCATATTCTAATAGTAACATCTGCCAACGGGCAATCCTTCCCGTGAGAGCTGGTTTTTCGAAAACGTACTTGATTGGATCCATTTCGAAGACCAACCAAGTAGTATGACAAATCATGTACTGGCGAAGACGTTTGGCTGCCCAAGCCAAAGCGCAACAAGTTTTCTCAAGCATTGTGTACCGAGTCTCGCAGTCGGTGAATTTCTTGCTTAGATAGTAGATGGCAGACTCTTTCCTTTTAGTTTCGTCTTGTTGGCCAAGTACACATCCCATTAAGTCCTCTAGGACTGTGAGGTAAATGACCAGTGGTCTTCCTTCCACTGGAGGCGATAGAATCGGAGGATTCAACAGATATTCCTTGATACTGTCGAAGGCAGTTTGGCAGTCTTCTGACCAAACGCAATCCTGGTTCTTTTTCAATAGCTTGAAAATCGGCACGCATGTCGCGGTCATGAGGAATATGAATCTGGAGATGTAGTTCAAACGTCCCAGGAATCCCCTGACTTGTTTTTCAGTTTTCGGAGAAGGCATTTCTTGAATGGCCTTGACCTTGTCAGGATCAACTTCAATTCCTTTCTAGCTGACGATGAACCCTAGTAGTTTCCCCGAACGGACACCGAAGGTGCACTTGTTGGGATTCAAGCGGAGCTTGAATTTTCTTAGACGTTTGAACAATTTTGACAGATGTTCAACGTGCTCATCCTCTGTTCTTGATTTTGCAATCAAATCATCGACATATACCTCGATTTCTTTGTGTATCATGTCATGAAACAGAGTAGTCATGGCCCTTTGATGGGTTGCCCCGACATTCTTCAAACCAAACGACATTACCTTGTAACAAAAGGTACCCCATGGGGTAATGAATGAAGTTTTCTCCATGTCTTTCGGCGCCATTTTGATCTGATTATAGCCCGAGAATCCATCCATGAAGAAGAATACTTTGAACTTTGCTGTGCTGTCAACCAGCATGTCAATGTGTGGTAAAGGAAAGTCGTCCTTTGGACTTGCCTTGTTCAGATCTCTGTAATCAACACACATTCTGACCCTTCCGTCCTTTTTGGGAACGGGTACGATGTTGGATAACCATTGAGGATATTCAGATGTAGCGAGGAAACCCGCGTCAATCTGTTTCTGTACCTCCTCTTTGATTTTGATGGTCATGTCCGGGTGAGTGCGTCTCAACCTTTGCTTTACTGGCGGACATTCCGATCTCAACGGTAAGTGATGTTCCACGATGCTGGTATCCAACCCTGGCATATCCTGATAGGACCAAGCGAACACATCGGGGAATTCTTTGAGAAGCTTTATCAAACCCTCTCTGGCAGTTGGACTGAGCAATGCTCCGATCCTGATTTCTTTTCTCTCTTTTTCTGAACCCAAGTTTACCGTTTCCAATGGCTCTTTGTGAGGTTCAATGGACCTTTCCTCTTGTCTGAGTAGTCGGGAGATCTCTTCTGGAATTTCGTCGTCATTTTCTTCTTCAGCCTAGAATACCGAGAACTCAAAGTTGGAAGAAGGCATCGGATCGTATGTTTCAACGGGGTATAAAACAAGCAATCTGCATGACGTGATGATTCGTGTTTAGAAGAGATAGAGAAAATGCAAGTGTGTGCAGTGTATTTGTTTTACTGCTTGTTTTTATTATTGAATGTTTTTTTTTAGGATTACCATTTTCTGAAAAAGCAAAGAGAGAAAACAGCAAATAATGCGGAAATTACAGAACGACGTTATTTTATTAATGAACAAGTCGAATCTTGAAACTACAGCCCTATAAAACAAAACTCACTCGCTCTGGGCAAAGCGAAGAGGGAAATTTACAAAAAGCGAGCCCTATCAAAACATCCATTTCACCTGGGCAGGGTGAAAGGTTAAAGATGGCAATTACTTTGACTGATGAACGACCTTCGGAACCTCGATAGCAACCCACTGGCGGTGAACTCCTCGGTGAATCACAAAGCCTGGCACCTTCCTTGATTTGTCTTCAGAAATGACACTGATTTCTGGTGGAGTAGGATCATTGGAATCTGTCTCCCAGGCAGAATTGTCGTAGGAGGATTCCTCTGTTGCATTTTGCATAGCATTGGAGCTCTCAGCTGTATCTCCCCATCCAGTTGACTGGATATCTTTGAGCCTGATACGAGAGCTTTCGGGAGCAATGTACTTGACCATAAAGTCGTATTTTCCACTTGGTTGTCCCAGAGTGTCCCAAACTTCTTTGGAACTGGAGGAGTCACTTCTCTCGATGACGTTGACCTCGGGAAAAGCATAGTTGATGAATTCTAGTCCTGCAAACGTTGCGAATTCATCTTCATGTTGAGTAGTTTCTGAATGACCTGAGTGTTGATCCCATGACATAGTGGGGACACAGGTATTCTGTTCAATGATGCTCAGCTGAGTTTCATTACTCGGCTGACTTTCTTGCCCCAAGTTTCCTGGGTAAGGCTGCCACATTGGCAGACCATCCATCGGGCCATAGTAATTGCGGTCAAAGTTGTCTTTCATCAGAGTGTCTTCCTCTAATGAATTTGGCGGAGCACGGCATCCTTCCGGATCACAATCTCCATAGATCATTTCGACATCTGATCTTGGTATAAATCTCGAACTTTCTGTAGGAAAGCAAAAAGGCATAGGCACCTCTTCCTGAGACATATAGCCGTCCTTGTTAAGGTAGGACTTCCATTCTTCATCTGTGTCAGAGGGATCTTCCTCATTGATAGCATGAACTGTCTGAGACACTGGGTGAAGAAAACCTCCACTGTGGAAGAAGTTTTGAAGGGGATGAAGACTTTCATTGTTGGCGGCTGTCTGAGTACAGGTTGCAGAAAAACCAAGACCCTTCTTTGTTTTATTGTCAATAGGAATGACAAGCTGTCCCCATCCTGTCGTATCGGTACTCTCGACCGCTTTGATAGCATCTTTGTATGAAGAAATTGAAGTTCCTTCTTTGTACTGATCGTTCTTGTTCACCGATAGTGCTTGGAACTGAGTTCCAATAACCTCCTCGGGTTCCACACAAGTAGATGATGATAGGTTACTCACAAGCAAGGCTTGTTCCCCACAAACCGGGACAAGTTGATCGTTCTTGACGAACTTTAGCTTTTGGTGGAGGGTTGAAGTAACCGCTCCAGCCTGATGTATCCAAGGTCTTCCTAATAAACAACTGTATGTTGCCCGGATGTCCATGACCTGGAAAGTGATTTGGAAAGTGTGAGGACCAATAGTTATGGGAAGATCAACTTCGCCGATAACTGTTTTTCTGGATCCGTCGAATGCTTTGACGATGACCTCGCTGACTCTCATAGGAGGGCCTTTGAATGATAATTACGTCAAAGTGTACTTCGGCATAACATTCAGGGCTGGCCCTGTGTCTACCAGTACGTTGGCTAAAGCATCGCCCTGGCAGTTAACTGTAATATTGAGCGCCATGTTATGACGACGACCCTCTTCAGGTAATTCCTCATCACTAAATCCCAAATTATTGCAGGAAGTGATGTTAGAGACAATGCTATCGAATTGTCTGATTGTTACATCCTGTTCCACAAAGGCTTGCTCCAAGACTTTCTGTAGAGCCTCTCTGTGGGCTTCTGAACTGAGTAACAGTGATAATACCGAGATCTTTGAAGGAGTCTGTAACAGTTGATCAATGATGTTATATTCACTCCTTTGGCTGAGCTTTAGCATCTCATCTTTGTCTTTTGAAAAGTCGGGATTACTAGATTGACCGACTGGCGGATCAGGAATTTCTGCCTGAAGTTCCTTTTCTTTGTTAGCTTCTCCAATCCCTCGGTTGAAGATTCTACCACTCCGTGTTACACGACTGACGTCTGTAATATTCACGACAGAGGGTAATGGAATTTCCTTTCCATTTTCAATTGTCGTTGCACCGTATTTATAAGGGATTGCCTTAGCTGATTCATACGGTAGTGGCCCCGATAGATAGATGACTATGGGAACCTTCTAATTTTTCTGACCATCATAAGTAATCTCGATCCGTTCCTGGTTGGGAATTCTAGATTGGTCAAGTAGAGGGACGATGGCAAAAACATCCCTGATCTGGTGATGACCAGAGATCGTGACAACATCCTCAACCTGATCGGCAAGGTAGTTCGGCGACCAAATGATGGGTCCTGAACCTGGATATGGACGAATTTCTCCATGATCGACCTGACCCTGAAGAGCTGCTCTCACAAGGTAACACCCTTGGTTACTTTCCGAACAGACGCTACAACTGTCATAGTTGTGTGGTGGCACCTGGCCACGCCCACTTTGAATACAATGTAACCTCACTAGGTTACCTTCCATTGATCGGACATCCTGACTTTGACGACGAGTAGGATTCCTGTGATTGATACTAATCTGCTGAGTATCTTCGTCCATATAGATTGGCATCCACCAGTGATTTAACAAGTGCTGAAGTGCCTCCTGGACAAGGGTACAACCTCGATCGTTTTCGCAACCTGCTTTACAGTTTTGATAATCATGTGATATTAAGAATCCGAGTCGGACCTGCTCAGCATGTAACTCTACCAGATTGGTATTCATCACGCGAATGTCAAAGATCTAAACCATGTTGATTTGATAGGAGTTCCTATCATGGTAGTCTTGGATCCATCCAAGATCCATCTGACGCTGAAGGGCCTCTTGTATGAAAGAGCATCCTTGTTTGTTTACCGAGCAAATCAGACAGGAACTGTAATCGTGCCGCGGCAGATTATGATACTGGCTTTGCCTTGAGTGCATCGCCACCAAGTTGACATTCATCGCACGGATGTCGTGGTTTTGAATGACGTTAGAATTCGTGTAAACCATGTTAACTCCACGAACTCGGTGCTCCTGGATCCATCCGAGATCCATTTGTTCCTGTAGAGCTGATTGCACTACCGAACATCCTTGGTTATCTTTAGAGCAGATATCACACTGGTGATAGTTATGAGGTGGCACATGGCCATATCCACTCTATCTACAATGCATCTTGACCAGGTTGGTCTTCAACAAGAGTACATCGTGAATTTGATAGACATTGTTAGTCTCTTTCTCAATCAGATTGACTGCAGCTTTCTCGTGTTGAGGCAGCGGGTTCGTAAGAACATTGTGATTCGTATCTTTGAAAGATAAGAGCCCGCTCCTAACAAGCTTTTGCACGTCGGATTTGAAATTGAGACAAGTCTCAATGTTATGCCCTGAACCTCCTTGATGATAAGGGCATGTTTGATCCGCTTTAAACCAGAAAGGCGGATTTTCCGGAACTGAAAGGGGAGACTTAGTCTGAATGTGCCCCTTAGCCAGCAGTAACGGAAACAGCTTTGCGTATGCTACGGGTATAGGATCAAATCCTGGTGGCCGTGTTGTACGGTTGTTGTTATATGGAGGACGAGCCTGCTGAAGAGGCTGTTGTGTCCTTTGTTGGTCAGGTTGGCTCTGCGCAACCTGAGGTTGATATATAGGAACAGGTGTGGGGCCGATAGCAGGAGTAACAGCTGCTACTGGCTGATAACGTCGCCTTTGCTTTCCGAGAGAGATATTCCCAATATCTTGCTCTTTTTTCTTAGGAAGAGCACCACCGTATTTTTTAGTACCGCTCGTCGGTCCAGTGTCTTTTACCAAACGTCCTTCTCGGACGGCTTCCTCAAGACGTACACCCATGCCGACCATTTCGGTGAAATCACTGGGTGCACTGGCGACCATTCGGTCATTGTAAAATGAGCTTAAGGTCTTTAAGAAGATTTTTGTCATTTCTTTTTCCTCAAGAGGTGGACAAATTTGAGCGGCAATTTCACGCCACCTTTGAGCATACTCCTTAAAGGTTTCCTTGTCCTTTTGCGACATTGATCTGAGTTGATCTCTGTCGGGTGCCATGTCTAAATTGTACTTATATTGTTGGACGAAGGCAGTACCAAGATCTCTGAATGTACTGATCGTAGTACGGTTTAAACCCATGTACCATTTGAGTGCGGCACCGGTTAAACTATCCTGGAAGTAGTGAATCAGCAAGTCCTGATTCTCCGTCTGGGCTGACATCCGCCGAGCGTACATCACCAGATGGCTTTGAGGGCAAGAGTTACCCTTGTATTTTTCAAAGTCGGGCACTTGGAACTTGTGCGGGACTTTCACATTTGGGACCAAGCAGAGGTCTGCGGCGTCCTTTCCAAATAGATTCTGACCGCGAATGGCTTGCAGCTCTTTCTGCATTTCCAAGAACTGCTCCTGGAATTCATCCATTCTGTCAAACATAGTTTCCTTCTTACCAGAAGGTGTCTGTGGAATCTGTCCTTCCGGGACAGTGTGCACCACAGGGGGTGGTACCGTGACTACGGCAGTAAGTCTTGGCGCCTCCCGAAGTTTGTAACCTTCAAGATTCTTGAGTATGCCCCTGGCATCTTCGCTTTCCTGAAGTTTGTAACCTTCAGGCCCAGCGGCTTCTGTTGCGATTCCCTGATCTTCAGTGATCGGCAGAACATATTCTTCCGGGATATAGTTAACAGGCATGCCCCAAGGACGATCTTTCGGCATCTGATACCTAGGATCATACTTTTCTATGATAGGCGTTGAGGTGATCTCTGAGATCACAGTTCTTTGTAGCTGAGCTTCTGCCATGGCTTGCATGTCGTTACGAAGCTTTCTCATATCCTCTCTCAGAGCGTCGATCTCTTCTTTCAACTCTCTATTTTCTTCTTCAAGATCATCCATCTTTTTCTGACGATTGGCCCGAGTATTATACGAATGAGACAGTTTGACTCTAGAATCGAGACACAAACGTGAGATTCGTAGGTAAGGAGAATACGCGATGTGAGAATGATGAATGCAATGATTATATTAATTGCTTTTAGGTTTAATTAAAATAAACTTCGACAATTAGATTACAAATATCAAACAGTGGGGAAACTCCTTTTTATTGAATTCCAAAGGATTACAGAAGTGGAAATACAGTAGATTACAAAGTGCAGAAACAGAAACCTAAACTAATGGGTCCCGAGTCCTCTTCTTTGACCGGGGCGCTTGAGCCGTTGTCGGGTTGTCATTCCTTTGCCAGGTGAAAGGAGCGAGCAAATTCCTTTGGTCATCTTTATTCTCTACAGCATGCTGCTCCAAAATTTCAATCAGAGCATCTTTCTCTTTCAGTAATTGCTGTATTTGGATACACTCTACGCCGAGGGTGCGGGTACTTGTTCTTCCAAGATCTTCTTTCCTTTTGAACTTTGTTGAGAGTAACCTGAAGCCTTTCAGTTTCCGTCATGAAGTACATGACAATTTCCCTCGGCGGAAGAATTCCGTAACGAGGATAAGGCATCTTTAGCTTGAGAGATCTAGTTTGTACCCAATGGAGATAAGGCTCCACCGAGACACAGTCCGGTTTTCCTAGAGACTCTCGTCCTTTCTTATGAACATGTTTCCAAGCTTGCACTATTTCCATCTTTAGTGCTCTGTCACTTTCTCCTTCTTTGAAGAAAAGACCTTCCAGATGAACACCCAGTGGGATGTGTCTCATCGGGTATCCAAATTGACGAAGAACTAATATCGGATGATAGTTGATTCCTCCTTTAGTTCCTATGAGGGGTACGCTGGGGAAGTTTCCACAACGGTCAATGATTCTGATTCCCTCATAAATCCTATTACACCAATCTATATCGGAATTGGTGAGAGACATGATCTTCTGTGACCAACGTAAGACACTCTTGCAATCCCAAAAAGAAGCAGACTTGGGCAAGTGAGAGATAAACCATTTGTAAAGGAAAGGTACACAGCATGTGATCTCCCCTCCGCTGTACAAATTTCCCAAGTGTACAGAATGATACGCATCTGCGAGCAAAGTCGGCACAGGGTTTCCAATGAGAAAAACCTTAATAGCGTTGATATCGACGAAGTTATTGATGTTGGGAAACAAAAATAATCCGTAGGTGAGCAAGACAAAGATGCTTTCAAAAGCAGTCATGTTCCCTATACTAGCGAAGTATAGAGCCTTTTTTTGTCAAGAACTGGGCTGGCAAACCTTGGATGCCACCCTTAGTGGTCATGTGAGTCCTGACCTCAGACTCGTCCAAATGAATTGCTATTGCAATAGTCTGATTCTTTGGAATTTCTTCCAGTCCAGAAAACAGAACTCGATCAGTGATATGTAAATCAGTCAGATGAGAATACTCCTCCAGCGTTGGTGATAGCTGGTAATCCGGGAACGTGAAACAGTGATAAACCGGATCGTAGAACTGAATGAGCGCGTCCATGATCCCCTTAATCACATGGATTCTTAACAGTGGTAACAAACCACCGTGCTTGGCTCTGAAAGCCTCTGGGTTAACGATCATCCATGCTAACTTTCTCAAATCCCCCAGTTTTGGAACCTTGAAGGTATACTGGTGAGTTCTCCTTCTACCGAAATCCATTAATGCAATCTTTTTCTCTGATATTTGCAATCACAGTCTTAGTTTAATTTGAAAAACAGAGAGACTAGAAGAGAAATTTTTTTGAATGTTTTAATGTTTTATTAAATGAATGCATGAATGCAGCACACAAAAACATAGAAAAAACATGGGGTCAAAGGGTCGTTGTCATGAAGTCAAGGCTCTACCCATCCCCAAAGATTTATACTAGGGTGATTTTTGTACCTGTACTCATTATCATCAGCTCCTCCCAGGAAGGCAGACAACAAGCGGATCGCCAGCGAGTTGTGTGCAATCTTAGAGTAAGTGCTATTCACCGAGAATAGATCACCAGCCTCAAATGAGGGTAGTATCGCGTAACAGCTATTTGCGATACCTTCCGCACTACGAAAGGGTTGGCTTTTCTAGGTGTATACTCAATCTTTCCGCATACGGCATCACCCGCATTCCCATTAGCAGAAAAATAAACACGTATAGCAATTAGGAAAAGCAGTATATATATTTGTCCTAATCATCCTAGACTTATAAAGCTATGATTCCTAAGTTCCTGACAGAAAATGGGTTCCTCGGCGGAAGCCCCAATCTGTGGTATTCACACAAGTGAAGAGAAAAAGGGTTTGTCCAAGGTTTTCACCTTAAACGTTTAAGAAAGAAGATACTGGCCCTACGGTGGGCGCCACTTTTTCTGTAGCGAGCGATTTTGGACGTGGTTCTTAAGCGCTGGTCGCTCTCTGCAGTTTGAGCTTAAACTACAGGTCGATTCATTTTTTATCCTATTGTGAGCTGAATAAGGAAGGGAAATAGATGTCTCCAATTAACCCTGCTTTGCATACTGAGTTTAAACAACGGTCTGTTAGGTTACGAATGCTATCAATGAGGGGGGCCTTTGTACTGGTTATTTGTATTTTCGCCAATACTGTTTTCTTTCTTCTTTTTTCTTTTTTACCTGGGCATAAAGTTTCTGGCGGGGAACTAGGATTAGGATGTTAGGACTGATGCTTTTGAATTACTGCTTTTTGATTGATGGAGATATGGGATTTGGGTTTTTTGTTGATTGCGCTCGCTAAGATCTTTTCTTTCGATCTTATGCCTACGTATTCCCGTTTACCGAAACAGGGAAATCAGAGCGTTCGTAGTTCCTCCCATAGAATAGGAGGAAATAGGTGTTTTGGTGTTTTGGTGTCTTGTTCAAAGCCCAAGACGTGAAGCGAAAGGTGGTTTGTATCTTGTTCAAAGCCCAAGATGTGAAGCTGAAAGACCTCGACTTTAGAGAGAATTTGTTATCTCTAAAGAGGGGAGAAGGAGAATTACTTTAACTGGGATACGCGGATCCGAGCAATGCCATAATTTCCGAAGAAAGGGTTTTAACCTGAAGGAGAAGACTTTAACTTAGTGTAGAGCAATGCCATCTTTCCTTAGGAATTTCTCATGCTAAAAGAGGGACAGTGGCATGGATATAGATGATCCAGAGGCTTGCCGCTTAGAGCGATTAGATGAAAGGAAAGGAGTTGTTGATGTTTGTGTACTGCGAACGAGGCACAACTTTGATGCTAAAAGGTCGATTGGATCAACCAGTGGTTTTCTTATACAAAGCCTAAGAGGAGGCTAATTTCCGCTAGGAAAATCATTATACAAAGCCTAAGAGGAGGCTATTTTGTGTCTCGTACAAAGCCCGAGAGAGAGGCTAAAAGTTTTTGACCCAGTGGGGCATATCGTTATACAAAGCCTAAGAGGAGGCTAGCAAAGAGTTGACTCAGTTGGAGAATCTTTTATACTCAGTAATAGAGTGTTTTTGTATCTCGTACAAAGCCCGAGAGAGAGGCGAAAAGGTTGTTTTGACTCCACTAGGGAGAATTTTGGTATCTCGTACGAAGCCCGAGATGGAGGCTATGGTAACTGTTTCAGTTGAGTGACAGATCCAATATACTGATTTTAAAAGAGAAAATCAGTTCTTATATGAGTAACACTGTACACAGGGATTGAATTTGAGGATCAGGGATATTTCCTTCTCTTTGAGGAAACGGGAAATCCAAAGGGTATCGAGACTATCTGAGTCTGCGGGTTTCCTTCCTATTTAACGAAGGGTGCTTGAGAATGTTTTTGAGACTCAAGGAAGTTAGACTGTCCTTGTCTAGAGTTTTATCTTTTGTACTATGCTTCGAGAAACAGTAGTAGACTCTATGAAAGGACTGTTCTATGAGGATGACTAGGTTTTGTTCCTATACCTCTAGGAGGTTGTCGGGACAATTTGTACGAAGCCCAAGAGGAGGCTGGAAACTTTTAAGAAGCCGACGGGTCCTTGTACGAAGCCCAAGAGGAGGCTATCATTCCCGAAGGAAGAGATCATTATCGAAGCCTAAGAGGAGGCTGTGAATACTTCTAAGAAGCCGTAGGGTCCTTGAATAATGCCCAAGAGGAGGCCGATGCTTTTAAGAAGCCCGTGGGTCTATCATCTCCTTTCCATTAGGAGAGATAACTCTTTTAAAGATGAAAACCACTAGTAAACGTGCGAGGTTTACTATCCAGTGACTTTTAACTTTTAAAGAGGGTTCCTTAGTTAAGGTCCAAGATTATGACCGTAGTGGGTACCCAAACCCCGAGACATTCAAGGCAAGCTATACACAAGGAATAGATCAAGTCAGGAAAGCTCGAGAATTGGGAAGAAACTCAAAGATGCCATTCACGGAGAATACATTCATCTTGGGGAGTAGAGCTTCTTGACGATTCCTAAGGAGGACAGCCGAAGAGAAGACTGTATCTGGTGCTCCTATTGGGGATCTAGGCGTCTATTTCTACGAATAAGTGAAACGGCGTCACCTAGTTCTAGACGTAGTTGCCGGGGAAACTCGAAATATCTATACTATTATTACACAGTAGATATGAGTTTATGAAAGGAGACTTACAGTGAGCAGCCCCACAATACAGTTTATAATATGAAAGCAGTAAATGAAAGCGATAACCACTTACTCGGTTGTAGTGCTTCCATGCTGTTTGGTTAGTTGTTCAACAAAGAAAGATTGAAAACAATAGTATATTCAAAATCAAAGGAGAAAGTGCTTTGAAAAAGAAAGATTTGGGGCTTACAGCTCAAGGAGAGGCCCAGGGTTTTATCAGTGAGCGCACTGTTTGAATTTGTACAGAGGGACTTATACAAGTGACTGGGGCCCAAAAAGGTTTTCTGTACAAAGGGACGGGTCTTACACTCTCTCAAGAGGCCCAAAAAGGGTTTAAAGAAAAGAGTGGGGCTTATAACACGAGGGTAGGCCCAAATGATTTTTCGTTTAAAAATGGCGATCGCGCCGAGGTTTTCTTTTAACACAGAGGGACTTATACAATAAGTGAGGCCCAAAATGTTTTGGTTAAAAGGGGGATTGGGTCTTACACTCTAATAGAGGCCCAAAGAGTTTTAAAGAAAAAGAAATGGGTCTTACTACTCGAGGGTAGGCCCAGATTATTTTTGAAAAGGCGACGATCGCGCCGTTTGTTTTTTGACGGTATCGGGACTTATACAATAAGTGAGGCCCAAAGATGATTTTGTCAAAAAAAAGGATTGGGTCTTACACTCTAATAGAGGCCCAAAGTGTTTTGAAAATGATTTATGAGGGTTGAATTAATCCAAAACCCTAATTTGTTTTCAAAATGTATTTAATTGAATAAAAATTCAATTAAAATGATCAAAAATTGTTTAACACATGGAAAACAAATTGTGATCTTGGATTAATGCTTCAAAAATTAAGTATTGACCTACAAAATAATTAGAAAGCATTAAAAGTTGCAAAATCAAATGTAGAAAAAATATTTAAAATGCCAAAAACAATCAAAATATTAATTCTTTACAAAAATATCAATCATATGAAATAAATAATATTTTTGGGTGTTTTTGATAAAATAAAATATTTTAACATTTTTGTGAATTATTAAAAAAAGAATCAACTCAAAATCATTAAAACTCAGAGAGAAATTAATTTTTGAATCAATTAAACAAAAATCACAAAATTCAAATATTTGAATTTGAAAAAAAAGGCGCCAAGAACAAGCTGAAGAACACGCGCGTGTTCTTGGTTTCTCAGATTTGCGTTTTCTATCCAATCTCCATGAATACGTAATCATATCATGCAATCCACATATCATTATGCTCGTTTCAACCTCACGATCATGTCTCTGTACTTTAATTTCATTTAAATTAAACATACAACAAGAAATCATGAAGAGACCTCAAGAACCCTAATTTCTGCATGAAGGCTAGGATTTTTGATACACGATTCAAACAATGCAATTAATTGAGGGAAAACATTCCATGCATGATCATGAACATATGGCCAAATTATTGTGCGAGGAAATATGCATAGATTAAGAGATGACCAAGTATGTGCTTACCTCCAAGCCGTGACAGCAAGTTCAAAGTGATTTTTGATTTGGAGGTGTTACAGATGAGTTGTGATGATCTGGACAGCTTCCCTACACCCTATGGATTGTGTTTTGATGGTTAGACTTGATTGAAATTGGCTGGATCATTTTGTGGTACCTCAACTGCACCTTGTTTGAAAATTTGAGCAACCAGCTGGTGATTTCATGAAATTGATGTTTCAGAAGTTATGTGAGTGTTTGATCAGCTCATATGTGATGTATATGAGGTGTGTGAGTGATTGGTTTGTGCAGAATTGCTCTCAAACTCAAAACCCGATAGCTACCTTGCTAAGAAAGGCATTTTTGCCAAGAGAAAGAGATTTTGAGGAAAGCATCTGTTAGATGGCTTTGGTGTACTTAAACTGACCACAATTGAGCTCTATTTATAGTAGAGCAAGTTTGTTTTGCAAGGAATAGTGCATGGCAGCTGGTAAGTAGGTTTGGCCAATGTTGGCAAATGAAAATCCAAGTCTCCTCTAGCCATTGACTAGAGGTTAGGGCACAGAGCTTTGGTCCCCTTGGTCTTGGATACGTCTTGACTGATTTCAGATGAGAATGGCTCAGTCCATGCCACCTTGATGGTTCCATTGAATGCCTCATTCCAAATTTGAAGTCTTGTCCCTATTTTGGCCATTCTAGGTTCAACATGCTATTCCTTGTTCCTTGGACCTTAGAGGCTTGGCTCAGTGATTGTCCCCTTTGGATTCAATCCTCTAAGGTGTCCAAGTGGATAGGAACTATTGAAATTGGTTGATTTTGGCAAATCGAGCCAAAGTGCAAATTCTGCCTTGCCTTGACAGATTTCAGCAAGGCAACTTGGCAATGTTGTATCTCATGGTGTAGGTTGAATTTGGCAATGTTCTTGGCCATTTTGGAAAGCTCTTACATGATACAACAACTGTTTGAACAAGTTTGGTTTTGATCTCTTTTGATTCCAAGTGAAAAATCCCCCTACATTTGGCAAAAAGTGAAGGCAAATTCTGACTTAGTGAAAATTTCACTAAGTGTTGGAAAAAGTGACATTTTCACTTTTCAGCCACTTTGATCACTCCATAACTCAAAATCCTTAATGAATTGGAATGACTTGTAGTTGAAGTTTTTGTAGGTGATAATGAGGGCTACAAATCCATCTTTGGATGAGAAAAAATGGCCTTGTGGTTTAGGAGTTATGGTCCTCCAAAGTTGGTACCTTTGCCACTTTATTTTTAACTTAGAAAAATTTCTAAGTTTTATAGTTACCCCTTTAACAAGTTATCTCACTTTTCTTGATTTTTCTTGATGAATGATGATTCAAATCATACATTAACATCACTTTAGGGTTAAAAATCCATTTTGGTGAAAAATCTCAAAAAGTCAAAGTTGACTTTTGTGCACAGTTGACTTTTTATCAGATGAATTCCAAACTGTGCAATTCTTCAGGAAATCATGTCCTTGACCTAAATCAAACTTGATGGACATGTTCCATGGGTGTCATAGGGTATATTCAATCATGTATTAGGGTTTGGGAGCATGTCCTGGTCAAAAGTCAAAGTTACAGTTGACTTTTGTCTTAAAACCCTAATTGTGGTGCAGATGAAATTGAGACTTGTTGCTCAAGCTTCTTGGATCAATCCATTGTTCCAAATGGATCAATATGGTATATTAGAGACCCTTAAATCATGTCTTGAGGTCTTGGCTCATGGTTTGTCCCAAAAGTCAACTTAGGGGTGAATTAGGTCAAGAAACCCTAATTCCTGATTTTTGATGAATGCATCCCCTGAGGCAAAATTGACTTGATGCATGGGTTCATGAGGTTCCATGAAGTATATTAGGTTATGTTTTGGATCATTGCCTTGTGCCCAGATGAAAATTTCCATCTGGAGGCCCTGGTCGACCAAAACCCTAATTTGGTGACACTGTCGATCTTGAGACTTGATCCACCTAGAAGGGAGCAGCCTTGTGCTTAATCCTTGAAGTGGGAGTACTTTTTGATCCATTGTGGATATTTAAGAGATTAGACAAGTTGAAGATCATGTCATTTCTTGATTGATCCTTTGTCTAAGCACTCAGAGAGGGCTTGAAACCCTAATTTTGATTGTATTGGATGCTCACCCATCTTTGGGGAGACTGATGAAGCATGATGGTTCATCCATATTGTGATGATGATTTTCACAATGATGGGAAATCTAAGTGGTCAAAATTTGGGGTATTACACCATGCCATACACTAGAGAGAAAGGGGTAGCCCCTGTTGAAGTGCGGACAGATGTACGATAATCATGAAGAGCAAAGGGTAGCATCTCGTGCCAGTCTTTGTAGGTTACAACCAACTTTTGAACGATCCTCTTGATGTTCATGTTAGCCGTTTCTACCGCTCCGTTCATCTTGGGTAGGTAGGGAGATGAGTTATGGTGTTCGATCTTGAACTCTGCGCACAACTCCCTCATCATCTTATTGTTCAAGTTAGATCCATTATCAGTAATGATCTGGCTTGGAACACCATATCTGCAGATGAGATTGCTTTTGATAAATCAGACCACCACTTGTCGGGTAACATTGGCGTATGACGCTGCTTCGACCCACTTGGTGAAGTAATCAATGGCTACCAGGATGAACCGATGTCCGTTTGAAGCCTTAGGTTCAATCAAGCCAATTATGTCTATTCCCCATATGGAAAAAGGCCATGGGGAAGATAGCATTTTGAGATGCGTTGGCGGTACATGGATTTTGTCGGAGTATATCTGACACTTGTGACACCTTCTCATGTACTTGTAGCAGTCGGATTCCATGGTTAACCAGTAGTACCCTGTTCTGAGAATTTTTCTCGCCATTGTATGTCCGTTAGCATAGTGCCAAAGGATCCTTCATGAATTTCTTTTATCAGCATGTCTGCTTCTGGTCTGTCGACGCATCGGAGCAAGACCGTGTCAAAGTTCCTCTTATAGAGAGTATCACCGCTCAGGAAAAAGCTTCCAGCCAGCCTTCTGAGGGTCTTTCTATCTTTCCTCGATGCCCCAGGTGGGTAATCTCGTTTCTGAAAGAAGCATTTGATATCGTGATACCAAGGTTTGTCGTATATGACTGCTTCAATCGCGAAGATGTAGGCGGGCCGTTCAAGGCGCATTACGTCAATCTTAGGTAGGTCATTCCATCGACCTACGCTAATCATGGAAGAGAGAGTGGCTAACGCATCAGCCATATGATTCTCACCACGAGGGATGTGATGAAACTCAACTCTGTTGAAGAAGGGTAACAACCTTCTCGCATAGTCTTTGTAAAGAATCAATCCTGATTGGTATGTATTCCAATCTCCTATGATCTGATTAATAACCAAGGCTGAATCGCCGTATACGTCCAAATTCTTGATCCTTAGATCGATCGCTTCTTCGAGACCCATAATACAAGCTTCGTATTCGACCTCGTTGTTCGTACATTTGAACGTAAGTCTGGCAGTGAAAGGAATGTGGGTACCCTGAGGGGTAATAATGATTGCCCCAATTCCATTTCCGTAATGATTAACTGCTCCTTCAAAGATAAGTCCCCACTGGGAACCTGGTTCTGGCCCTTCACAGGGTAGCGGTTCATCGCAATCTTTCATTTTTAGAAACATGACATCTTCGTCTGGGAAGTCAAACCCGATTGATTCCTGATCGTCAATTGGTTGATGAGCCAAGTGATCGGCTAAAATACTTCCCTTAACGGCTTTCTGAGCGTGGTACTCTATATCATATTTTGATAGTAGCATCTGCCAACGGGCAATCCTTCCCGTGAGAGCAGGCTTTTCAAAGACATACTTAATTGGGTCCATCTCGGAGACCAACCATGTAGTGTGACGAATCATGTATTGGCGAAGACGTTTGGCTGCCCAAGCCAAAGCGCAACTAGTTTTCTCGAGCATCGTGTACCAAGTCTCGCATTCGGTGAATTTCTTGCTCAGATAGTAAATGGCAGACTCTTTCCTTTTGGTTTCGTCTTGTTGGCCAAGTACACATCCCATCGAGTACTCTAGGACTGTGAGGTAAATGATTAGTGGTCTTCCTTCCACTGGAGGTGATAGAATCGGCGGATTCAACAGATATTTCTTAATACTGTCGAAGGCAATTTGTCAGTCTTCTGACCAAACGCAGTCCTGGTTCTTTTTCAGTAATCTGAAAATCGGCGCACAGGTCGCGGTCATGAGGAATATGAATCTGGAGATGTAATTCAAACGTCCCAGGAATCCTCTGACTTGTTTTTCAGTTTTCGGAGAAGGAATTTCTTGAATGGCCTTGACCTTGTTAGGATCAACTTCAATTCCTTTCTGGCTGACGATGAACCCTAAGAGTTTCCTTGAACGAACACCGAAGGTGCATTTGTTGGGATTTAAGCGGAGTTTGTAGTTACTCAAACGCTCGAATAGTTTTGACAGGTGGGTCACATGCTCCTCTTCTGTCTTAGATTTGGCAATCATATCATCGACATATACCTCGATTTCCTTGTGTATCATGTCATGAAACAGAGTAGTCATGGCCCTTTGATTAGTTGCCCCGACATTCTTCAAACCGAATGGCATTACCTTGTAACAAAAGGTACCCCATGGGGTAATGAACGAAGTTTTCTCCATGTCTTTCGGCGCCATTTTGATTTGATTATAGCCCGAGAATCCATCCGTGAAGGAGAAAACTTTGAACTTTGTTGTACTGTCAACCAGCATGTCAATGTGTGGTAAATGAAAGTCGTCCTTTAGACTTGCCTTGTTCAGATCTCTGTAGTCGACACACATTCTGACCTTTCCGTCCTTTTTGGGAACAGGTACGATGTTGGCTAACCATTGTGGATACTCAGATGTAGCAAGGAAACCTGCGCTTATCTGTTTCTGTACCTCCTATTTGATTTTGATGGCCATGTCCGGGTGAGTCCGTCTCAACCTTTGTTTTACTGGCGGACATTCCGATCTCAACGGTAAGTGATGTTCCACGATGCTGGTATCCAACCCTGGCATATCTTGATAGGACCAAGCGAATACATCAGGGAATTCTTTGAGAAGCTTTATCAAACTCTCTTTAGCAGCTGGATTGAGCAGTGCCCCAATCTTGATTTCTTTTCTCTCTTTTTCTGAACCCAAGTTTACCGTTTCCAACGGCTCTTTGTGAGGTTCAATGGACCTTTCCTCTTGTCTGAGTAATCGGGAGATCTCTTCTGGAATTTCGTCGTCAACTTCTTCTTCAGTCCCAAATACCGGGAACACAAAGTCGGGAGAAGGCATCGGATCGTATGTTTCAACGGGGTGTAAAACAAGCAATCTGCATGACGTGATGATTTGTGTTTAGAAGAGATAGCAAAAATGCGAGAGTGTGTGCAGTGTATTTCTTTTACTACTTGTTTTGATTATTGATTGTTTTTTAGGATTACCATTTTCTTAGAAAAGCAAAAAGAGAAAACAACAATAAATGCGGAAATTACAGAACGACCTTATTTTATTAATGAACAAGTCAAATCTTGAAACTACAGCCCTATAAAACAAAACTCTGTCGCTTTGGACGAAGCGAAGAGGGAAATTTACAGAAAGTGAGCCATATCAAAACATATGTTTCACCTGGGCAGGGTGAAAGGTTAAAGATGGCAATTACTTTGACTGGTGAACGACCTTCGGAACCTCGACAGCAACCCACTGGCGGCGAACTCCTCGGTGAATCACAAAGTCTGGCACCCTCCTTGATTTGTCTTCAGAAATAACGCTGATTTCTGGTGGAGCAGGATCATTGGAATCTGTCTCTCAGGCAGAATTTTCGTAGGAGGATTCCTCAGTTGCATTTTGCATAGCATTTGTGCTCTCGGCTCTATCTCCCCATCCAGTTGGCTGGATATCTTCGAGCCTGATACGAGAGCTTTCGGGAGCGGTGTACTTGACCATATAGTCAAACTTTCCACTTGGTTGTCCCAAGGTGTCCCACACTTCTTTGGAACTGGAGGAGTCATCCCTCTCAATGACGTTGACCTCGGGAAAAGCATAGTTGATGAATTCGAGTCCTGCAAACGTTGCAAATTCATCGTCATGTTGAGTAGTTTCTGAATGAACTGAGTGTTGATCCCATGACATGGTGGGGACACAGGTATTCTGTTCAATGATGCTCAGCTGAGTGTCATTACTCGGCTGAATTTCTGGCTCCAAGTCTCCTGGGTAAGGTTGCCTCATTAGCAGACCATCCATCGGGCCATAGTAGGTATAGTCAAAATTGTTTTTCATCAGAGTGTCTTCCTCTAATGAGTTTGGTGGAGCACGACATCCTTCCGGATCACAACCTCCGTATATCATTTCGACGTCTGACCTGGGTATAAATCTCGGACTCTGTGCGGGAAAGCAAAATGGAGTTTGCGTTTCGTCCTGCGACATATAACCGTCCTCGTTAAGATAGGACTTACATTCCTCCTCCGTGTCAAAGGGATCCTCTTTATTGATAGCATGGGCTGCTTGAGTCACTGGTTGGAGGAAGCCTCCACTATGGAAGAAGTTCTGAATGGGATGAATACTTTCATCGTTGACAGCTGTCTGGGTGCAGGTTGCAGAAAAACCAAGACCCTTCTTTGTTTTATTATCAATAGGAATGATAAGCTGTCCCCATCCTGTGGTATCGGTACTCTCGACCGGTTTGATAGCATCTTTGTATGAGGAAATCGAAGTTCCTCCTTCAGATTGATTGTCCTTGCTCACCGACAGTGCTTGGAACTGCGTTCCAATAACCTCCTCGGGTTCTACACAAGTAGATGATGATAAGTTACTCACGAGCAAGAACTGTTCTCCATAAACCGTGATGAGTTGATCGTCCTTGACGAACTTTAGCTTTTGGTGGAGAGTCGAAGTGACCGCTCCAGCCTGGTGTATCCAAGGTCTTCATAATAAACAGCTGTACGTTGCCCGGATGTCCATGACCTGGAAAGTGACTTGGAAAATGTGAGGACCAATAGTTATGGGAAGATCAACTTCGCCGATAACTGCTTTTCTGGATCCGTCGAATGTGTAGCACCCCAAAATTTGCCCTAACTTTTTAAACCTTTTTCTGGCTTGTGTTTTGCACTCATCTGCATTTTTAGGTCATAACTCATAATCATATCATTGCATTGGTTTTCTGAGACATGGGATCAAAGGATTTTCTTAGCCTTATTCATAAGGGATTCAGTCGGTTTCTATTCCCAGTTAAGTTGGAGCAAGAGGTTGAATTCTCCTCGTTGTGATCTTCCTGATCTGAGGTTTTCCTAGTCACTTTGGATCTGAAGTTAGATGTGGATTGAATGTACTCATGTGACTTGCTTGGAATTCGAGATACAACTCCTTTTTTCTAACCCATGTTCATTTAATACATTTTTCAATTATCCATTATCCATTTTTCCATTTTATTCCATTTATTCATTCACAATCCATTATCCATTTTTCCATTTTATTCCATTTATTCATTCACAATCCATTATCCATTTTTCCAATTAACCATTTATTCATTCACAATCCATGTTATCCGTTTTCCAATAAAACATATCCATAAGTCTTCCAAGTGTCCATATCCATCTTTAGGTCCAAATCTACATTTAGATCCATTTTAGGTCCATATCCAATCCAACATCCATCAAACCAATTTCCAATCTAATTTGGATCCATTTTCAAAGTATAACAAAAAGTCCATAACCATTTCAAAAAACCCATATCCATTTTATTTCAAAAATCCTTATCCAATCCATTTATCCACATTTCAATATCCATAATCCACTTTAGAATCATTTCTTCTCTATTCTAATCCAATTAATCATCCATCTATTTTTGCAAAAAAACACCATTAACCAAATTCATTTTATCCATATGTTTCTCATATTCAAATTCATATCCATTCTTTGTTTTTTATATTCAAATCCCTTAAACCATTTCCAATTTATTCATATTTTTTAATAGCCATTTTTATTCATTTACCATTACCATACCATCACAAAAAATCATTAACGAATTCTTTAACAAACCAACAGAGATCTCACGGTTTTTTCAGTTACAATCACTAACTGATGCATTCACTAACCAGTCCCTAACGTCATTCTAACAGAATACAAAACCAAAATCTCTTAACCTCTAACTTTACTCCAACAGGGAAATTCACAAAAAACCAATAGAAAATTCATAACTAACCCAATAGCATGTAACAGAGTTCACAAACCTTTAACAGTTACACATCTTAACTGAACAGAAAAATAGATTTCAATCTCTAACAGAACTTCACTCTCCATAATCTCTAACTAACTTTTCTTCTCGATTCTTCTTTTCCCCTCTATATAAGGCCTCCATCTTCGTCAATCTCGACTCTCTCGCCATTTGTTCCTTCTTCCACACTGCACACTTCATTCTCTCTTCATCTTCACCAACTCCAAAACCTTCCATCATCTTCATCCTTCAATTTCGATCAGAACAAATCGCACTCCCAACTTCATCTTCAATTCGCCAAATCAAAACCTGCAACCGAATTAACACCTCAAAATTCAACCGATTATTCATTCTCGGATTCACAGCAAGTACCGCAACACAACGATTCAACCTCTTCACAACCTTCCGCAAATTCTGAAGTGGAATTTCTACCGCAACAAATCCGGAACGGAATTACACTATCGAGGAAATAAGAAGAAGAATGTGGAATTGAAGAAGAAGACGGAAGCAAGTACGTAAAGCACGCATACCTGATCCGATTATCTCTGGTTTTCTCTTCGTTTTCATCAACTTTGAAGAGTCACCGGAACTGCTCCGGTAGGTAAGTCATGCTCGATCTGAACTTTGATTCCGGGATGTTGTTGTTATTCAATTCGTATTTGTGTTGTTTCGCGCCGTGAGAGAGCGAGATTGAAGTCGAGTGCATCGCGTCGTGAGATTGAGAGCGCGTTCGTTGAGAGTTGTTGTTTAGATCGTTGATAGGAGAGACGAAGGCGTGTTTATGGTTCATTCTCCACCATCGCCGGCGTGTGGCCACGGCGCGGTGGAGACCGTTTTTTCGTCAAAGTTTTTCGCGAAGTTGTTGATTTTGACGGCTTATTTCGTAGAGAGGAGATGAAGGCAAGGTTGACTCCATGGCGTTTATTGGTGACGACGAAGAGGAACATTGGAGGATGGTGGACGGTGAGATGAGGGTGAGGGAAAAGAACGGTTTCCGACGGAGGAATTTCTTTGGGCGAAGGTAGGAGGAAGGTAAGACGAAGAAGAGAGGCTGGAGGAGCTGCAGTGAGACTGATGATGAGGTTTGTTTGGCATCATCTAGGGTTTCTTAATAGATTGGATTTCAATGTTGAACCGGGTCAGACTTTAAGCCCAATTTCTTTTCATTTCACACCCTCCCAATCACCTACTGCACCCGTTCACACTTGAAAAACCAATAGGCCCAAATTCTTTCAGCCCCAGCGCCTTTTGTTTTTCTACTGCGCCATATTGATTATTCACACTACCTGGACCTGTCTGCACCCTCCTTTTAAATTCATTTAATTTTTTGTTCTAAATTTTTAATTAGATATTAATTAGAGAATATTTTGGTTTTAGAATTAAGTTTTAGTATTTTTTTTGAAGTTAGATTTTTCTAATTGGAAGGTAACTTTTATTTTGGTGTTGATTGAATTTTTTTAATCGGATTTTACTCTTGATTAATTAGGATTAGATTTCAATTAGAATTTTGAATATTAATTAGATTTTAATTAGAGATTTAGGATTTAATCTTTGGTTTTTGATTTTAATTCTTAAGCCTAAGTTTTGGTTAATTCACTTTTAGTAGTTAGATATAGCTTTAGAATTTGACTAATTAGGATTATAGTTCTTAATTAGAAATTAATTGGAATTAGTTTTTAGGATTAATATTTTCTTTTAATTCTAGATTTAATGTTAGAATTAATTTTCTTTAGATTTAGTTTAGAATTAACTTGAACTAATTTTAGAATTAGTTTTTGACCTCAAATTTCACTTTTCTTGTTAGAATTTAATCTTGTTTTTTTTACTTAGCATTTTAATTCTAACTTGGATTTTTGATGCTTATTTCTGTTTACCTGATTAAATACCTGATTAAATGTTTCTCTGCTTACTTAATTTTCTTCATCCCTCTTTAAGATCAACTTAACTTCCATCTTGGAAGTAAGTTGCTTCTTATTTTCTCCTTTTTTTTAGGATTAGATTCTCAAACCTCACAAACCATTAGGATCATTCCCTTAACTAATCAATTAGGATTGAGTCGTAGTTCACATAGATTTTTACCTTTGATCCGCTCTTGAGTCTCTTTTCTCATCTCAAAGAAAATTCAAAACATATAATAAAGGCATAACACCTATTGTATTTAGGCCTTTCATGTGGGAACAAGGAAGTGAGGGATCTTCTCACACTTTCTTGGAATGTTTAGTGTACGTCCCATCTTGGGTCGATATGCGAGGCATTCGATCTCATATGAGGGACTTAAATACAATACTTGTTACAAACCAAAAACAATCAAAACACTTCTTTCTTCATAAAAGACAAAAACAAACCTTCACGTCTTTCCTTCGGGAATTCTTTTCTCACCTCTTTCACTCTCAGCGTACTAACGTGCTCCTACTCGTTCTCTTGCAAGATGGTAACGCACTCGGACCGGCGAGCCTGCAACACCTGAGCTAGAACGTTAGCCGTTCCCTAAAAAATACAAACAACTTTCCCTAGGTGAGGGGAACTACGTCGCTCTGATTCTCATGCTCCCGATGAGATACGTAGGCAGTGGGGTAGGGCCCATGCGAGCACTTCTTTTATTTTCCCTACATTTGTTTCTTTTCTCTTTCCATTCCTTTTCCAGTTCTTTTTTTTTCCAGTATTCTTTCCTTTACATCCTTTGATTAAGGCAAGCAAGCGTGGATCCCATCGGGTACGATGGACGTGAGGGGGTGCTAATACCTTCCTCTCGCGTAACCGACTCCCTTACCCATTTCTCTTGGTCGCAAGACCATGCTCTATCCTTTCTTTCAGGTTTATGCGGTGTTTCCTTTCCCTCTCTTGGGATAAATACACATTGCTGGCGACTCTGTTCAGTGCCACTTTCGCGTTTGTACTAGGATGAAAATCTCGGGAGCGACAGCTGGCGACTCTGCTGGGGATAGATTGACCTATTGCTGGTCCATCCTAAGCGAGTCAATCCTAGCGCTTGTCTGTTTTTCTTTCATTGGATGTTTACCGTGGTGCTGTGTTTTGCTGTATTTACTGTTGTATTGTATTGCTATTTACTGTATTGCTGCTTTACTGTACATTACTGTATTTATCGCATTTACTGCATGACATATCATTATTGTGCTGGACTGTGCTGTTGTTTTCTGTTTGGCGGGCGGGGTGTTCTGAGAGATAAGCCGACTACCCAGGCTTGAGTACACACATAGGTATTAGAGTGGATAGTCATGACGCTTGCGTGGTGGTGACCACGTATTGTTGTTCATGAGACCCACAACCAGACGAGGTTCTATCAGGAGCTTTCTGCTACTGCATGTTATGCAGGCCAGTAGTTATTCTCTTGAGGAACTGTCGACTCTGGTGACCATTCCCGAGAACTCAGTTGCGGCACTCCTCCCGAGATGTGACAGTGGCAGCCCACATTCTGTGGCAAACCCATTGCACATTCTCGATCCGAGGACCATATGCTGGGAACTTGCCATAGGATTTCCTTTTTGAAAGAGAATCAGTGGAGGCACTCCTCGATTGGCGATAGTACTGTACCCCGAGGGATGAATGTACTATTACTTCTCGACCTCAGTGCCAGAAGCTGAGGACCTTTCGTTTTGGAGAATCAGTTGAGGCCTCCTCGATTGATGATGATGCCAAACCAGAAATGGTGAACGTATCATTATTTCTCGACCTGAGAGCCCGGGATACTGAACATCCTAGTACCCACATGTAAGAGGGGCGGGTTGTTTACAGGTTTGCAGGTAACCTTGACCGTCAACATACCCGGTATTTTGGATTTCCTATCAGTGTGGACTTATCAGTCTGGTATTCTGGTTATTCTGGTATTCTCTTCAGAACAGAGTCATGAACCTATTCAGTCATCAGCACAGCACAGTGATTATTCAGAATATGTGGAAGCTTTGATCCCATGTCTTATTGCATTCATACCTTTGCATTGCATTTGCATCTTGCATCATTTTGCATATCCTTTCTCCAGGCCAGATCAGTGAGCTCATCCATCCTTTATCTGAACTGCAGTTTGATTTCCTGACTTCCTTATTGGACTTGAATCAATCTTGGGAAGGATCATGAACTCTGGGGAACAGAATCAGTTTGTGACTAGGGCCGATGTTGAATTAATGAAGCATCAGTTGGACCAACTTATGGAAGCTATGGCCGCCATGACAAGGGGAGATGCCAATATTCAAAGAAATGAGAATGTCATTCCACCTCCGGTGAACAATGTTGCTCAAGCTCAGCCTGTGCAGGTCCCGGTTGAGAATCATGCTATACACGAGCGTACCATCTTCCGAGACGGACATTCTTCTTCTCTTAATGCCACAGATTATCAGAGTTTTGCCTTCTCTATGCCAGATGTCCAAGGGGTAGTTCCGAAGATGAACCCTAATGACCCACGATCTGTTGATGATGAAAGATACCGTGTGTTGGATGAGAAAATTAAAGCCCTGGAGAGGCGTGATACTCTTGATTTGAATGCTTCGAGCATGTGTCTGGTACCTGGCCTTGTGATGCCTCCAAAGTTTAAAATGCCGAAGTTTGAGCAATACAAAGGGGATAGCTGCCCAAAACTACATTTGGTGATGTTCTGCAGAAGAATGACCTCACATGTCGACAATGACAAGCTCATGATCCACTGTTTCCAAGACAGTCTGAGTGGGGCATCTTTGTATTGGTATATGCAGTTGCAGAGTGGTAGCATCCGATCATGGTCAGATCTAGCCAACGCCTTTGTGAAGCAATACGATTACAATCTTGATATGGCTCCCAGCCGGATGCATTTGCAAGACTTGTCTCAGGCAGATAATGAATCATTCCGAGAGTATGCTCAGAGATGGAGAGAGTTAGCCGCTCGTGTTCAACCACCACTTTCGGATAGAGAATTGGTTGATTTGTTCATGGATACCTTGCAAGGGCCGTACTTGGAAAAGATGATTGTCACTGGGGCAGCAAAATTTTCTGACCTGGTAATGGTGGGAGAACGCATCGAGAGACTGATCAAGTGTGGAAAGCTCCAAAGCGTCTCGAACTTCCAAGCTAATGAAAATGAATCAGTTGTCAGTTCTCAGGAAGAATTCGAGGAAGAAATTAGTTCCATGCAGGAAGCTTCACCACCTCGTTCCCGGTGTTCAGACATATTAACTGTTCAGAGTCAACAATCTTATGGGTCTTCATATCAGGGACAATATTCTTCTGCAAATCAGAGACCTCCTCAGAGTCAACGGTCATATCGCCGTCAGTCGCGTCAATATGCCCGACAAAGGCCAAGGAAGCCAGAGAGGCATTTCGCTCAGTTGCCAATGTCGTACAGCCAGATGTTGCCGGATTTGATCAGAGGTGGATTGATAGTGCCGAAGGAATTGAAGCTAGTGCCTTTTCCGTATCCACCAGGTTTTGATATCAACGCCCGTTGTGACTATCATGCTGGGGCACACGGGCATTCAACTGAAGACTGTAAGGTGCTCAGGAGCAAAGTTCAGACTCTTCTTGACTCCAATATGTTCTCATTCACACCTCAGGGCATTCAGATCCACGACTCTCCTTCGTCCAGTTATGTGGGTTCATCAGTTCAGGATATGGAAGAAGTCACCGAGAGCGGTAGTGCAGATGATCATCAGACTGACTTCGACGAGCAATACTGAAGATGGCTAGCTCATTAGCAAATCAAGCTTGGAAAGCCCAGTTCCTCAAAGCTGGCAACCATTTAGATCATGTCATTTCTTTGCATTTGTAGTTTCTTTTCTGTCAAAATGTACAAACTCATTTGTAAAACTTGTTGTTTTCGATTGATAATGATAATGGAATGAATATGCATGTTTTGATTAAACCCAGTCGTGTTCACTCATACTTTTTATCGATATCATATGCTTGTTTAAGCAGGATCCTAGGGAGGATGACGAAATTGAAAGGCGCAAAACTTCCAATTGTATGCTTTTGAACAAAAACCCTGTTGATGATGTACAGGCATTGTTTCGAATCCCCAAACACCGGAGACATAAGGAAGATAATCCCTTGTAAACCCCGTTGAGCCTAGTAGTAGGAGTTTCTTTCTGAAAATGAAAAACCCTCAATCTTAACCTGGGGCAGGGTAGGTGTCAGCTAATTTGACCGTGCGTTCAAATTTCAAAAGGAGTGTTCCATTCGAGGATCAATTACATCCACGGTTATCCCTCACCAACCGAAGAGTGAGACGGTCACAACCCTTTACAATTCAAGACAAACCAGTGTCACACAATTTGTTCAAAAAAAAGAGAGCAAAAAAAAAAGAATCAAAAGAAAAAAGAGAAAAAGCCCGCTAAGTCAAAACTTGAAAACAAGTGACTCAGGCAAAAGTTAGGGCATCCCGCTGGACTTCAAAATCAAAAGATTCAAAAAGAATCAGTCCAGGCAAAATCAGGGATATAAAAAACAAAAGACTGAAAAAGCGAAAAGCAAAAGGAGGAAACAAAAGAAAAATTCTCGAGCAAAGAACAACTCGTGTGACTACAGACACCAAAGGCAAAAGGGGTGAATGTCACTCTGTAAACCGTGTGGATTCCTTAACCATCCTCATACCATTCACAACCTTTTGAAAGGTGAGCGCTTGTGTCAAGTAGCTGAACGTAGGACTGGAGAACATCAAGGAGAATGGGTGGGTTAAAACAAAACTTTGAGCCTTATATCCTTTCTTTCTTAAACCGTGAACCAGGCCATGTTACAACCTTCAAAAGACCTAATTGAAGCAGGGTTGTTTCGAAAGCATACTTCGGTTAAGATCGCGTCAGTTCTGACTCCTAAAAAGATCTTCTTACCATTCATGTTGGTATCAGTGACATTTTGATTAGTGATTAGTTCACTATATGGCACAACATTTTTCCCTGTGAACAAACTTGGATTTCAAAACTGTCATAAGCATTGCATCAAAATTATCTTTTAAAAACGAATTGTTTTACTTGCGAGTAAGCACTTGACATTAGGAAAGTTTCTACAATGGAAAGGTTGATTAGTCTAAGGTGCAAAGTGCCCGAGTACTCCGTTGAGCCGGGGCAAGTCATACTAAACGGGCGATCCATGCCAAGATTTAGTTAATCTGGGGCAACTATGTTGAGAATCTGGGGCAATCAAGTCGAGATTCAACAAATCTCTCGAATTTAGTTAGTCAAAGGTGCTCTTTCACAGATCAGACAGTCAGGGGCACAATTCATTTCAAGGCTGGGGCAGGTCACCCTAAGAGTGCAAGAAGTTATTCTCTCCGGAGGACGGTTAATCAAAGTCATGGGGCAAGATATGCCGGATCTTAAAGACATGTTCATTTACAGGTTATGTTGCATCGGGGCACCTCTTTTGGTCATATCACATCTGCAGGGTTCATGTTGATAGCTGACACGTGACGTCCCCAGTAGAGTCTCTCTCCCCAGCAGAGATAGCTGAAGTTTTTGTCACATTCAGCAGAGCATTATAAAGACTGTGATTGTTCTCCCCAGCAAGAGTTCAGGAGTTCGCTCTCCCCTAGCCAGTGTGACGAAGTTATTGCTTGGGTTTGTGCTTCCCTAGTTTGCGGTAAAGTTGTTCCCATCTCCCCAACGGAGTAAGGGTAGAAGGTAAATTCTCAACAGAGGACCAAGTCTGATCTTGTCCCCTAGTAGAGTTGATGTCATCAACCATTGTCCCCAAGCATATTTTTGGGTGGTGGTTAGCTTTCCCCAGCAAGTCAAAGGTCGATCGTCATTGGCACTTTTCTTCAGCAGATTCCTGGGATGTTTCTCCAGCAGTTTGTTGATTGTACTTTCCTGCATAATGAAGGTTTAGTCGGGATCTCGAGCGGTTATGACCTTGAAGACGGTTCAATTTGTTATCCACAGCGGAGTTAGCCTCGTCTCTTCAGCATTTATTTTGCTGGAGTGGTCCTGTTGCATATCATGAGTATCATTGCATAATCATCATCATCGCATATCATTAGCATAACAGTGCATGAAGCCTTGTAAAACCAAACAGAAATCTATAGCCTAACCTTTCTCAGCATCATTCCACGACCTACTTTGCTGGCGTCTTTCAAAAACCTGAAATCCTATCCTAATTGGCGTTTCCTTCAAACCTGAAGTCCAATTCCTATTGGCACTTCATACAAAATCCAATCCCAATTGGTACCCAGAAAGATTGCGCCTTTGAAAAAGCAATCACCATCAGGTTTCACCTGTCATAGCCAGCAAAGTCCAATCATACTTGGCACACTCTTCTCTTCCCGGTAGCCCGAGCATGTGTCTGTTTTCAGCATATAGTGATCATTGCATCCTCAGATCACGTAGCATTTCCATTTCGTGTGGAGCATTATGCCATAGAAAGAAAATTCAAACATATGCATGCGAAGCATAAGCCAGATTTGGTATCTTGCGCGAAAGCCCGAATCAGCTCACAATCAAGATGGTGACATATCCCCAGCAGACATTACAATCAACCCAGCCGGTTACCTTTCTTTTGGGTCGTAGATCATACGTCGATCTTACCCTCGACCAGTTTTTGTCTATCAACCCCTTGATGACGACATTTTGGTCAGGTTTCCTTTCCATCGAACCCCTTTGATGATGTGTTTCTGCGTATGGTTTTCTTTCTGTCATCCCCATGACAATGTGATCCCTAAGTCAGGCATTCTTTCTGTCATCCCTATGACAATGTGTCTCCTTTGGTCGAGTCTTCTTCCCGTCAACCCTTTGACGATGCGTTCTGAGCTCAGGTTTCGTACCTTCGGATGTTTTCAGTTTCTTCCCGTCAACCCTTTGACGATCCGTTCCGAGCTCAGGTTTCGTACCTTCGGATGTTTTCAGTTTCTCCCCGTCAACCCTTTGACGATGTGTTCCGAGCTCAGGTTTCGTACCTTCAGATGTTTTCAGTTTCTCCCCGTCAACCCTTTGACGATGTGTTCCGAGCTCAGGTTTCGTACCTTCAGATGTTTTCAGTTTCTTCCCGTCAACCCTTTGACGATGTGTTCCGAGCTCAGGTTTCGTACTTTCGGATGTTATCTTTTTAGATTTTCTTTCCGTCATCCCCATGACGATGTGCCCCTACCATGGAGTTTTCTTTCTGTCATCCCTATGACAATGCGTTATCTTCGTTTACTTCCTGTCATCCCTATGGCAATGTGCTTCGTTTGGCCAGGTCTGCTTCCTGTCATCCCTATGACAATGTGCTTCGTTTGGTCGAGGCCTCTTTCTGTCATCCCTATGACAATGTGTTGCTTTCGGCCAAGTCTTCTTTCTGTCATCCCCATGACAATGTGTCCCTTATTCGAGTCATCTTTCTGTCATCTCTATGACAATGTGTTTCCTTTGGGGGTCATTTTCTTTCTGTCATCCCTATGACAAGGTGTTTCTTCAGTTGAGTCTTCTTGTCGTCATGACGTTGTGTCCTTTCAATCGGGTTTCATTCTTCTTTCCGTCAAACCCCTTTGACGATGTGGTTCGCTGTGTATGTTGTCTTTCCGTCAAATTCCTTTGACGAGGTGTGACTGGGCTCCATGTACATTTTCACTCCTTGCGGCTAGCAAATTTTGGCGGTTCTTTTTTTGTATTCAATCACCTTGCACCATGAATGTCTGAAAGCAGTTACTATCATCCTTTCAGGTCCAATTTGATTGAATAGGGGCAGCTGTAGCACCCCAAAATTTGCCCTAACTTTTTAAACCTTTTTCTGGCTTGTGTTTTGCACTCATCTGCATTTTTAGGTCATAACTCATAATCATATCATTGCATTGGTTTTCTGAGACATGGGATCAAAGGATTTTCTTAGCCTTATTCATAAGGGATTCAGTCGGTTTCTATTCCCGGTTAAGTTGGAGCAAGAGGTTGAATTCTCCTCGTTGTGATCTTCCTGATCTGAGGTTTTCCTAGTCACTTTGGATCTGAAGTTAGATGTGGATTGAATGTACTCATGTGACTTGCTTGGAATTCGAGATACAACTCCTTTTTTCTAACCCATGTTCATTTAATACATTTTTCAATTATCCATTATCCATTTTTCCATTTTATTCCATTTATTCATTCACAATCCATTATCCATTTTTCCATTTTATTCCATTTATTCATTCACAATCCATTATCCATTTTTCCAATTAACCATTTATTCATTCACAATCCATGTTATCCGTTTTCCAATAAAACATATCCATAAGTCTTCCAAGTGTCCATATCCATCTTTAGGTCCAAATCTACATTTAGATCCATTTTAGGTCCATATCCAATCCAACATCCATCAAACCAATTTCCAATCTAATTTGGATCCATTTTCAAAGTATAACAAAAAGTCCATAACCATTTCAAAAAACCCATATCCATTTTATTTCAAAAATCCTTATCCAATCCATTTATCCACATTTCAATATCCATAATCCACTTTAGAATCATTTCTTCTCTATTCTAATCCAATTAATCATCCATCTATTTTTGCAAAAAAACACCATTAACCAAATTCATTTTATCCATATGTTTCTCATATTCAAATTCATATCCATTCTTTGTTTTTTATATTCAAATCCCTTAAACCATTTCCAATTTATTCATATTTTTTAATAGCCATTTTTATTCATTTACCATTACCATACCATCACAAAAAATCATTAACGAATTCTTTAACAAACCAACAGAGATCTCACGGTTTTTTCAGTTACAATCACTAACTGATGCATTCACTAACCAGTCCCTAACGTCATTCTAACAGAATACAAAACCAAAATCTCTTAACCTCTAACTTTACTCCAACAGGGAAATTCACAAAAAACCAATAGAAAATTCATAACTAACCCAATAGCATGTAACAGAGTTCACAAACCTTTAACAGTTACACATCTTAACTGAACAGAAAAATAGATTTCAATCTCTAACAGAACTTCACTCTCCATAATCTCTAACTAACTTTTCTTCTCGATTCTTCTTTTCCCCTCTATATAAGGCCTCCATCTTCGTCAATCTCGACTCTCTCGCCATTTGTTCCTTCTTCCACACTGCACACTTCATTCTCTCTTCATCTTCACCAACTCCAAAACCTTCCATCATCTTCATCCTTCAATTTCGATCAGAACAAATCGCACTCCCAACTTCATCTTCAATTCGCCAAATCAAAACCTGAAACCAAATTAACACCTCAAAATTCAACCGATTATTCATTCTCGGATTCACAGCAAGTACCGCAACACAACGATTCAACCTCTTCACAACCTTCCGCAAATTCTGAAGTGGAATTTCTACCGCAACAAATCCGGAACGGAATTACACTATCGAGGAAATAAGAAGAAGAATGTGGAATTGAAGAAGAAGACGGAAGCAAGTACGTAAAGCACGCATACCTGATCCGATTGTCTCTGGTTTTCTCTTCGTTTTCATCAACTTTGAAGAGTCACCGGAACTGCTCCGGTAGGTAAGTCATGCTCGATCTGAACTTTGATTCCGGGATGTTGTTGTTATTCAATTCGTATTTGTGTTATTTCGCGCCGTGAGAGAGCGAGATTGAAGTCGAGTGCATCGCGTCGTGAGATTGAGAGCGCGTTCGTTGAGAGTTGTTGTTTAGATCGTTGATAGGAGAGACGAAGGCGTGTTTATGGTTCATTCTCCACCATCGCCGGCGTGTGGCCACGGCGCGGTGGAGACCGTTTTTTCGTCAAAGTTTTTCGCGAAGTTGTTGATTTTGACGGCTTATTTCGTAGAGAGGAGATGAAGGCAAGGTTGACTCCATGGCGTTTATTGGTGACGACGAAGAGGAACATTGGAGGATGGTGGACGGTGAGATGAGGGTGAGGGAAAAGAACGGTTTCCGACGGAGGAATTTCTTTGGGCGAAGGTAGGAGGAAGGTAAGACGAAGAAGAGAGGCTGGAGGAGCTGCAGTGAGACTGATGATGAGGTTTGTTTGGCATCATCTAGGGTTTCTTAATAGATTGGATTTCAATGTTGAACCGGGTCAGACTTTAAGCCCAATTTCTTTTCATTTCACACCCTCCCAATCACCTACTGCACCCGTTCACACTTGAAAAACCAATAGGCCCAAATTCTTTCAGCCCCAGCGCCTTTTGTTTTTCTACTGCGCCATATTGATTATTCACACTACCTGGACCTGTCTGCACCCTCCTTTTAAATTCATTTAATTTTTTGTTCTAAATTTTTAATTAGATATTAATTAGAGAATATTTTGGTTTTAGAATTAATTTTTAGTATTTTTTTTGAAGTTAGATTTTTCTAATTGGAAGGTAACTTTTATTTTGGTGTTGATTGAATTTTTTTAATCGGATTTTACTCTTGATTAATTAGGATTAGATTTCAATTAGAATTTTGAATATTAATTAGATTTTAATTAGAGATTTAGGATTTAATCTTTGGTTTTTGATTTTAATTCTTAAGCCTAAGTTTTGGTTAATTCACTTTTAGTAGTTAGATATAGCTTTAGAATTTGACTAATTAGGATTATAGTTCTTAATTAGAAATTAATTGGAATTAGTTTTTAGGATTAATATTTTCTTTTAATTCTAGATTTAATGTTAGAATTAATTTTCTTTAGATTTAGTTTAGAATTAACTTGAACTAATTTTAGAATTAGTTTTTGACCTCAAATTTCACTTTTCTTGTTAGAATTTAATCTTGTTTTTTTTACTTAGCATTTTAATTCTAACTTGGATTTTTGATGCTTATTTCTGTTTACCTGATTAAATACCTGATTAAATGTTTCTCTGCTTACTTAATTTTCTTCATCCCTCTTTAAGATCAACTTAACTTCCATCTTGGAAGTAAGTTGCTTCTTATTTTCTCCTTTTTTTTAGGATTAGATTCTCAAACCTCACAAACCATTAGGATCATTCCCTTAACTAATCAATTAGGATTGAGTCGTAGTTCACATAGATTTTTACCTTTGATCCGCTCTTGAGTCTCTTTTCTCATCTCAAAGAAAATTCAAAACATATAATAAAGGCATAACACCTATTGTATTTAGGCCTTTCATGTGGGAACAAGGAAGTGAGGGATCTTCTCACACTTTCTTGGAATGTTTAGTGTACGTCCCATCTTGGGTCGATATGCGAGGCATTCGATCTCATATGAGGGACTTAAATACAATACTTGTTACAAACCAAAAACAATCAAAACACTTCTTTCTTCATAAAAGACAAAAACAAACCTTCACGTCTTTCCTTCGGGAATTCTTTTCTCACCTCTTTCACTCTCAGCGTACTAACGTGCTCCTACTCGTTCTCTTGCAAGATGGTAACGCACTCGGACCGGCGAGCCTGCAACACCTGAGCTAGAACGTTAGCCGTTCCCTAAAAAATACAAACAACTTTCCCTAGGTGAGGGGAACTACGTCGCTCTGATTCTCATGCTCCCGATGAGATACGTAGGCAGTGGGGTAGGGCCCATGCGAGCACTTCTTTTATTTTCCCTACATTTGTTTCTTTTCTCTTTCCATTCCTTTTCCAGTTCTTTTTTTTTCCAGTATTCTTTCCTTTACATCCTTTGATTAAGGCAAGCAAGCGTGGATCCCATCGGGTACGATGGACGTGAGGGGGTGCTAATACCTTCCTCTCGCGTAACCGACTCCCTTACCCATTTCTCTTGGTCGCAAGACCATGCTCTATCCTTTCTTTCAGGTTTATGCGGTGTTTCCTTTCCCTCTCTTGGGATAAATACACATTGCTGGCGACTCTGTTCAGTGCCACTTTCGCGTTTGTACTAGGATGAAAATCCCGGGAGCGACATAATGCTTTGACGACGACCTCGCTGATTCTCATCGGAGGGCCTTTGAATGATAATTGCATCAAAGTGGACTTCGGCATAACATTCAGGGCTGACCCTGTGTCTACCAGTACGCTGGCTAAAGCATCGTCCTGGCAGTTTATTGTAATATTGAGTGCCATGTTATGACTGCGACCCTCTTCAGGTAATTCCTCATCACTAAATCCTAAATTATTGCAGGAAGCGATGTTAGAGATAATGCTATCGAACTGTCTGATTGTTACATCTTGTTCCACAAAGGCTTGCTCTAAGACTTTCTGTAGAGCCTCCCTGTGCGCTTCTGAACTGAGTAACAGTGATAATACCGAGATCTTTGAAGGAGTCTGTAACAGTTGATCAACAATGTTGTATTCACTCCTTTGGATGAGCTTCAGCATCTCATCTTTGTTCTTTGAAAAGTAGGGATTACTGGATTGACCGACTGGTGAATTAGGAACTTCTGCCTGAGGTTCCTTTTCTTTGTTAAGTTCTCTAACCCCTCGGTTGAAGATTCGACCGCTCTGTGTTACACGACTGATGTCTGCAATATTCACGAAGGAGGGTAATGGAATTTCCTTTCCATTCTCGATTATCGTTGCACCGTATTTGTAAGGGATCGCCTTAGCTGATTCATACGGTAAGGGTCCCGGTAGATAGATGACTATGGGAACCTTCTGGTTTTTCTGACATTCATAAATAATCTCGATCCGTTCCCGGTTGGGAACTTTTGACTCGTCAAGCAGAGGGATGATGGCACAAACATCTCTAGTCCTCTGATGATCAGAGATGACGACAACGTTCACAATTTGATCGGCGAGATAGTCCGGCGCCCAGTTGATGGGTCCAGAACCCGGATATGGACGAATTTCTCCACGATCCACCTGACCCTGAAGAGCTGCTCTCACAAGGTAGCATCCTTGATTACTTTCTGAACAGACTCTACAACAATCATAATTGTGTGGTGGCACCTGGCCACGCCCACTTTGAATACAATGTAACCTTACTAGGTTAGTTTCCACAGATCGGACATCCTGACTCTGACGTCGAGTAGGATTCCTGTTATTGATACTAATTTGCTGAGTATCTTCATCCATATAGATTGGCATCCACCAGTGATTTAACAAGTGCTGAAGTGCCTCCTGGACAAGGGTACAACCTCGATCATTTTCGCAACCTGCTTTACAGCTTTGGTAATCATGTGATATTAGGAATCTGAGTCGGACCTGTTCCGCATGTAACTCTACCAGGTTGGTATTCATCACGCGAATATCAAAAATTTGAACCATGTTGATTTGATAGGGATTCCTATCATAGTAGTCTTGGATCCATCCAAGATCCATCTGACGCTGGAGGGCCTCCTGTATGAAAGAGCATCCCTGTTTGTTTACCGAGCAAGTCAGACAGGAACTGTAATCGTGCCACTGCAGATTATGATACTGGCTTTGCCTTGAGTGCATTGCCACCAAATTGACATTCATCGCACGGATGTCGTGGTTCTGAATGACGTTGGAGTTCGTATAGACCATGTTAACTTCACGAACTCGGTGCCCTTGGATCCATCCGAGATCCATCTGTTCCTGTAGGGCTGATTGCACTACCGAACATCCTTGATTACTTTTAGAGCAGATATCACATTGGTGATAATTATGAGATGGCACATGGCCATATCCACTCTGTCTACAATGCATCTTGACCAGATTGGTCCTCAACAAGAGTAGATCGTGAATTTGATAGACATTGTTAGTCTCTTTCTCAATTAGGTTGACTGCATCTTTCTCGTGTTGAGGCAGCGGGTTCGTGAGAACATTGGGATTCGTATCTTAGAAAGATAAGAGCCCGCTCCTAAAAAGCTTTTGCACGCCGGATTTGAAATTGAGACAATTCTCTATGTTATGCCCCGATCCTCCTTGATGATAAGGGCATGTCTGATCCGCTTTGAACCAAAAAGGCGGATTTTCTGGCACTGTAAGAGGAGACTTAGTCTGAATCTGCCCCTTAGCCAGTAGTAACGGAAATAGTTCTGCATACGATACGGGTATTGGATCAAATCCTTGTGGCCGTATTGTACGGTTGTTGTTGTATGGAGGACGAGCCTGCTGAAGAGGTTGTTATGTCCTTTGCTGATTAGTTTGGCTCTGTGCAACCTGAGGTTGATACATAAGAATAGGCGCGGGATTGATAGCAGGAGTTATCGCTGCTACTGGTTGATAACGTCGTCTTTACTTTCCAAGAGAGAGATTCCCCATATCCTGCTCTTTTTTCTTAGGGAGAGCACTATCGTATCATTTTGTACTACTTGTTGATCCAGCGTCTTTTGCCAAACGTCCTTCTCGGACGGCTTCCTCAAGACGAACCCCCATACCGACCATCTCGGTGAAGTCACTGGCAACCATTCTGTCGTAGTAAAATGAGCTTAAGGTCTTTAAGAAGATCTTTGTCATCTCTTTTTCCTCAAGAGGTGGACAAATCTGAGCGGCAATTTCACGCCATCTTTGGGCGTACTCCTTGAAGGTTTCCTTGTCCTTTTGTGACATTGATCTGAGTTGATCTCTGTCGGGTGCCATGTCCAAATTGTATTTGAAATGTTGAACGAAGGCTTTTCCAAGATCTCTGAATGTACTGATTGTGGCGCGGTTTAAACCCATGTACCATTTTAATGCGGCACCGGTTAAACTATCCTGAAAGTAATGAATCAGCAGGTCCTGATTCTCTGTCTGAGCTGACATCCGTCGAGCGTACATTGTCAGATGACTTTGAGGGCAAGAGTTACCCTTGTATTTTTCAAAGTCGGGCACTTGGAATTTGTGCGGAACTTTCACATTGGGGACCAGACAAAGGTCTGCGTTGTCCTTTCCAAAAAGATCCTGACCGTGAATGGCTTGCAGTTCCTTCTGCATTTCCAAGAACTGTTCCTGGAATTCATCCATTCGGTCTAACATAGTTTCCTTTTTACCAGCAGGAATCTGTGGAATCTGTCCTTCTGGGACAGTGTGCACCACAGGAGGTGGTACCGTAACTACGGCAGTGAATCTTGGCGTTTCGCGAAGTTTGTAACCTTCAGGGGTCTTCAATATGCCTCTGGAATCTTCGCTTTCCCGAAGTTTGTAACCTTCAGGACCAGCGGCTCCTGCTGAAGTTCCCTGATCTTCAACGATCGGCGGAACATATCCTTTCGGGATATAGTTAACAGGCATGCCCCAGGGAAGATCTTTCGGCATTTGATACCTAGGATCAAACTTCTCCACTATGGGCGCTGAGGTGATCTCTGAGATCACAGTCCTTTGTAGCTGAGCTTCTGCCATGGCTTGCATGTCATTACGAAGCTTTCTCATATCCTCTCTCAGAGCGTCAATCTCTTCTTTCAACTCTCTATTTTCTTCCTCAAGATCATCCATCTTTTTCTGACGACTGGCCCGAGTATTGTACGAATGAGACAGTTTGACTCTAGAATCGAGACACAAACGTGAGATTCGTAGGTAAGGAGAATACGCGATGTGAGAATGATGAAATGCAATGATTATATTAATTGTTTTTTAGTTTAATCAAAATAAACTTCGACAATTAGATTGCAAATATCAAACAGTGGGGAAACCCCTTTTTATTGAAATTCAAAGGATTACAGAAATGGAAATACAGTAGATCACAAGGTGCAGAAACAGAAACCTAATATAATGGGTCCCGAGAGAACTCGGGTGCTAATTCTGGTACTTCCTTTTCTTTGACCAGGGCTCTTGAGCCGTTGTCGGGTTGTCATTCCTTTGCCAGGTGAAAGGAGTGAGCAAATTCCTTTGGTCATCTTGGTTATCCACATCATGTTGCTCTAAAATCTCAATCAAGCATCTTTCTCTTTCAGTAATTGCTGTATTTGGGTACACTCCACATTGAGGATGCGGTACTTGTTCTTCCAAGACCTCCTCTCCCGTTGAACTTTGTTGAGAGTAACCTGAAGCTTTTCCGTTTCTGTCATGAAGTACATGACAGATTCCCTTGGCGGAAGAATTCCGTGACGAGGATAAGGCATCTTTAGCTTGAGAGCTCTAGTTTGTACCCAGTGGAGATAAGGCTCCACCGAGACACAATCCAATTTTCCTAGAGACTCCCGTCCTTTCTTATGAACATGCTTCCAAGCGTGCACTATTTCCATCTTTTGTGCTCTGTCACTTTCTCCTTCCTTGAAGAAAAGACCTTCCAGATGAGCGTTGCACGGAACAAGCCTCATCGGGTATCTAAACTGACGACAAACCAATATCGGATGATAGTTGATTCCTCCTTTAGTTCCTATGAGGGGTACGTTGGGGAAGTTTCCACAACGATCAATGATCCTCATTCCATCATAAATCCTAATGCACCAATCAATGTCAGAGTTGGTGAGAGACATGATTTTCTGCGACCAGCGTAAAGCACTCTTATGATCCCAGAAAGCAGCTGACTTAGGCAAATGGGAGATAAACCATTTGTAAAGCAAAGGTACACAACATGTGATCTCCCCTCCGCTGTACAAATTTTCTAAGTGTACAGAATGATACGCATCTGCGAGCAAAGTCGGCACAGGGTTTCCAATGAGAAAAACCTTAATGGCGTTGATATCGACGAAATTATTAATGTTAGGCAACAAAAATAATCCGTAGGTGAGTAAAACAAAGATGCTTTCAAAAGCAGTCCCGTTCCCAATACTAGCAAAGTACAGAGCCTTCTTTGTTAAGAACTGGGCTGGCAAACCTTGGATGCCACCCTTGGTAGTCATGTGAGTCTGGACTTCAGACTCATCCACATGAATTGCTCTTGCAATGGTATGATCCTTTAGAATTTCTTCCAGTCCAGAAAATGGAGCTCGATCAGTAATGTGTAAATCAGTCAGGTGAGAGTACTCCTCCAACGTTGGTGCTAGCTGGTAATCCGGAAATGTGAAACAGTGATAGACCGAATCGTAAAACTGAACGAGCGCATCCATGATTCCTTCAATCACATGGACTCTTAGCAGAGGTAGCAGACCTTCATACTTGGCTCTGAAGGCCTCTTGGTTTGTGATAATTCTCGCCAAACCTCTCAGATCCTCTAGTTTTGGAGCCTTGAAGGTGCACTTATGAGTTCTCCTTCTACCGAAATTCATTAGCGTAATCCTTTTCTCTGATATTTGCAATCACAGACTTAGTTTAATTTGAAAAACAGAGAGACTAGAAGAGAATTTTTTTTTGAATGTTTTAATGTTTTTTAAATGAATGCATGAATGCAGCACACAAAAACATAGAAAAAACATGGGGTCAGAGGGTCGTTGTCATGGAGTCAAGGCTCTACCCATCCCAAAGGTTTACTAATGACTTTTGTACCTGTCTCTCTTCATCATTAACTCTTGTTCAAGAAAACACCAGCGGGCTGGGAACCGTGCTAGGTGATGACGACTTTTTCCGATAGCCTCTGCGCCACTAAAGTGGTTTTCCTAGGTGTATACTCAATCTTTCCACATGCGGCATCACACGCATTCCCATTTAGCAGAAAAATAAACACGTACAGCAATTAGGAAAAACAGTATATATTTTCGTCCTAATGTCCTAGACTTTAAGCTATGAATCCTATGTTCTTGACAGAAATGACTTCCCGGCGAAGTCACCATTATGTGGTTTCTTTCCAAAGTAAAGGTTTTGACCTAAGATCCTAGTAGAGTCAAAAAGTCTTATCTCAGTGAAATTCCCTTTGGAGGTTTCTACCTAGGAGACAAGAATGAATAAACAACGATTTCCACGGTTCCCCAGCAGAGTCGGCACTTTTCTGTAGCGAGTGATTTTTGGATGTGGTTGCGAAGCACGATCGCTCTAGTACTATAACTCGATTCATTTTTTATCCTATTAAAGCTGATGAAGGAAGGGAAATAGATGTCTCTAACTAACCCTGCTTGCATACTGAGGTTAAATAGTCAAAACTGTTGGTTTAGAGATGCTCCAAAGATTCGGGGATTCTCTTAGGTTATTTTGTTCAAAGGGGTGTTTTAAGATGTTAGGACGGACGTTTTTTATTGATGTGTGAAAGTATGGGATTTTGGGTTTTTTGTTTAGTGTGCTCGCTAAGATCTTTTCTTTCGATCTTATGCCTACGTATTCCTGTTTACCGAAACAGGGAAATCAGAGCGTTCGTAGTTCCTCCTATTCTATGGGAGGAAATGGGGTTTTGGTGTCTTGTTCAAAGCCCAAGACGTGAAGCTGAAGGGTCTATTTGTATCTTGTTTAAAGCCCAAGATGTGAAGCTGAAAGGTCTCGACTTTAGAGAGAATTTGTCATCTCTAAAGAAGGGTTTGTCTGTTTGTAAAGGAGAATTACTTTAACTGGGATATGTGAATCCGAGCAATGCCATAATTTCCTAAGAAGTGGTTTTAACCTGAAGGAGAAGACTTTAACTCAGTGTAGAGCAATGTTATCTTTCCTTAGGAATTTCTCATGCTAAAAGAAGGACAGTGGCATGGATATAGATGATCCAGAGGCTTGCCGCTTACAGCGATTAGATGAAAGGGAAGGAGTTGTTGATGTTTGTACTGTGAATGAGGCACAGCTTTTGATGCTAAAAGGTTAATAGGATTAACCAGTGATTTTCTTATACAAAGCCTAAGAGGAGGTTATTATGTGTCTCGTACAAAGCCCGAGAGAGAGAGGCTAAAAAGAATTGACTCAGCTGGAGAATTTTTTATAGCTCGTATGAAGCCCGAGATGGAGGCTGAAAAAGAGTTTGACTCTGCTTAGGGGAATTTGTATCTCGTACGAAGCCCGAGACGGAGGCGAAAGGGTGATTGACTCAACGAGGGAGTCTTTTATGTGTCTCACACAAAGCCTGAGAGAGAGGCTAAAAGTTTTTAACTCAACGAGGGAGTCTTTTGTATCTCGTACGAAGCCCGAGATGGAGGCTGAAAAGTTTGCTCCGCTGGGGGGAATCATGTGCACAAAGCCCAAGAGGAGGCTATCTGCCGGTGACTGTTTTAGTTGAATGACAGGTTCAGTATACTGATTTTAAGAGAAAATCAGTTCTTATATGAGCAACACTGTACTCATGGGTTTGATCTGAGAATCAGGATTGTTCCCTGTTCTTTAAGGAAACGGCGAAATCCGAAGGGTATCGAGACTGTCCGAGTCTATAGTTTTTTCCTATTTAACAAAGGGTTCACTTGAGAATGTCTTTGAGACTCAAGGAAATTAGACTGTCCAAGTCTAGAGTTTTATCTTTTGTACTACGTTTTGAAAAACAGTAGTAGACTCCTTGAAAGGATTGTTCTATGAAGATTATTAATTTATGTTCCTATACCTCTAGGAGGTCGTCGGGACAATTTGTACGAAGCCCAAGAGGAGGCTGGAAACTTTTAAGAAGCCGAGAGGTCTTTGTACGAAGCCCAAGAGGAGGCTATCATTCCCGGAGGAAGAGATCATTATACGAAGCCTAAGAGGAGGCTGTGAATACTTCTAAGAAGCCGACGGGTCCTTGTACTAAGCCCAAGAGGAGGCGGGGATGCTTTTAGGAAGCCTGAGGGTCCTTGTACAATGCCCAAGAGGAGGCCGATGCTTTTAAGAAGCCCGTGGGTCCCCAAACCCCGAGAAATTCAAGGCAAGCTATTCACGAGGAATAGATCAAGTCAGGAAAGTTTGAGAATTAGGAAGAAACTCAAAGATGCCATTCACGGAGAATACATTCATCTTTGGGAGTAGAGTTTCTTGACAATTCCTAATGAGGACAGCCGAAGAGAACACTGTATCTGGTGATCCTATTGGGGATCTAGCTGTCTATTTCTATGAATAAACGAAACAGCTTTACCTAGTACTAGACGTAGTTGCCGGGGAAACTCTAAATATCTATACTATTATTACACAGTCGATATGAGTTTATGAAAGGAGACTTACAGTGAAACAGCCCCACAATACAGTTATATGTATATGAAAGCAGTAAATGAAAGCATATAAACACTTACTCGGTTGTAGAGCATCCATGCTGTTTGGTTAGTTGTTCAACAAAGAAAGATTGAAAACAACAATATATTCAAAATCAAAGGAGAAAGTGCTTTGAAAAGAAAGTTTTGGGGCTTACAGCTCAAGGAGAGGCCCAGGGTTTTACTGTTGAATTTGTACAGAGGGACTTATACAAGTGACTGTGGCCCAAAAAGGTTTTCTGTACAAAGGGATGGGTCTTACACTCTCTCAAGAGGCCCAAAATGTTTTGGTCAAAAGGGGGATTGGGTCTTACACTCTAATAGAGGCCCAAAATGTTTTGAATGGGTCTTATAGCTCGAGGAGAGGCACAAGGTTATTTTAAAAAGGTGACGATCGCACCGTTCGTTTTTGACAGTATCGGGACTTATACAATACACTGAGGCCCAAAAATGATTTGGTCAAAAAAGGATTGGGTCTTACACTCTATTAGAGGCCCAAGACTTTTTAGAAAAGAAATGGGGCTTACAACACGAGGGGAGGCCCAGTTTTGGTTTTTCAACGGACGATGATCGCGTCGAACTTTTTGAAATACAACGGGACTTATACAATAAGTGAGGCCCAAAAATTAGGTTGTATTTACAAAGGATTGGGTCTTACACTCTATTAGAGGCCCAAGAGTTTTTAGAAAAGAAATGGGGCTTACAACACGAGGGGAGGCCCAATCTTGGGTTTTTCAACGGACGATGATCGCGTCGAACTTTTTGAAATACAACGGGACTTATACAATAAGTGAGGCCCAAAATGGTTTTCAAAAAAGGGGGTTGGGTCTTACACTCTCTCAAGAGGCCGAAAGTGTTTTGAAAATGATTTATAAGGGTTGAATTAATCCAAAAACCCTAATTTGTGTTCAAAAATGTATTTAATTGAATTAAAATTCAATTAAAATTATCAAAATTGTTTAACATATGGAAAACAAATTGTGATCTTGGATTAATGCTTCAAAAATTAAGTATTCACCTACAAAATAATTAGAAAGCATTAAAAGTTGCAAAATCAAGATGGAAAAAATATTTTAAATGTTAAAAATAATTAAAACATTAATTCTTTGCAAAAATATCAATTATATACAATAAATAATATTTTTGGGATTTTTTGATAAAATAAAATATTTCAACATATTTGTGAATTATCAAAAAAAGAGTCAACTCAAAATCGTTAAAACTCAGAGAGAAATTAATTTTTGAATCAATTAAACAAAATCACAAAATTCAAATATTTGAATTTGTGAAAAATGGCGCCAAGAACAGCTGAAGAACACGCGCGTGTTCTGGGTTTGGCTGATTTGCGTTTTCCATCCAATCTCACTGAATACTTAATCATATCATGTAATCCACATATCATTATGCTCGTCTCAACCTCACGATCATGTCTACAACACTTAATTTAATTTAAAATAAACATAAAACATGAAATCACGAAGAAACCTCAAGAACCCTAACTTCTGCATGAAGGCTAGGATTTTTGATACACGATTCAAACAAAGCAATTAATTGAGGGAAAACATTCCATGCATGATTATGAACATATGGCCAAATTATTGTGCAGTAAAAATTGTGTGGATCATAGAGTTAGAAGAGCTCATGCTTACCACTTGCAGCTGGTGATCGTTATTTGTGTAGGAGGTGTTACAATTGTGTTGTAATGATCTGAACAACTTCCCTAGGTGCTATGGAGTGTGTTTGAATACTTGGACTTGATGGAAATTGGCTGGATCACTCCATGGCATCTCAACTGCACCTTGGTTAAAACCTTGAGCAATTGGCTGGTGATTCTGAGAAATCAATGTTCCAGTTGTTGTTTAAGTGTTTGATCAGCTCATATGTGATGTATATGAGGTGTGTGAGTGATTGGTTTGGTTGGAGAAGCTCTCAAACTCAAAACCCGATAGTTACCTTGCTAAGAAAGGCATTTTTGCCAAGAGAAAGAGATTTTGAGAAAGGCAAGTGTTGTAGGCCTTTGGTGTACTTAAATTGAACACAATTGAGCTCTATTTATAGTAGAGCAAGTTTGTTTAGCAAGGAATAGTAAATGGCAACTGCTGAGTAGGTTTGGCCAATGTTGGCAAATGAAAATCCAAGTCTCCTCTAGCCATTGACTAGAGGTTAGGGCACAGAGCTTTGGTTCCCTTGGTCTTGGATAAGCCTTGACTGATTTCAGATGAGAATGGCTCAGTCCATGCCACCTTGATGCTTCCATTGAATGCTTCAATCCAGATTTGGAGTCTTGTCCCTATTTTGGCCATTCTAGGTTCAACATGCTATTTCTTGTTCCATGGACTTTGGAGGCTTGGCTCAGTGATTGTCCCCTTTAGAATCAATCCTCAGATGTGTCCAAGTGGATAGGAGCAATTGAATTTGGCTGATTTTGGCAAATCGAGCCAAAGTGCAAAATCTGCCTTGCCTTTGACAGATTTCAGCAAGCCAACTTGACAATGTCATATCTCATGGTGTAAGTTGAATTTGGTAATGTTCTTGACCATTTTGGAAAACCCTTACATGTTACAACAACTGTTTGAACATATTTGGTTTTGATCTCTTTTGAATCCAAGTGAAAAATCCCCCTACATTTGGCAAAAAGTGAGGTCCAATCTGACTTAGTGAAATTTTCACTAAGTGTTGGAACAAAGTGTGATTTCTTGATTTTGATCACTCCATAACTCAAAATCCATGAGGAATTTGGACATAGGTCAGTATGAAGTTTTTGTAGAGGGTAATGAGATCTACAAATCAAGCTTTGAATGGGGCACAATGGCCTTGTGGTTTAAGAGTTATGGTCCTCCAAAGTTGGTGTATTAGTGGTACTTTTTCCATAACTTAGAAAAATTTCCAAGTTTTATGGTTACCCCCTTTACAACTTATCCCACTTTCTTTGATTTTTATTGATGAATGATGACTCAAATCATACATTAACATCATTTTAGGGTTAAAAATCCATTTTAGTGAAAAATCTCAAAAAGTCAAAGTTGACTTTGGTGCACAGTTGACTTTTTATCAGATGAATTCCAAACTGTGCAATTCTTCAGGAAATCATGTCCTTGACCTAAATAAAACTTGATGGAAATGTTCCATGGGTGTCATAGGGTATATTTAATCATGTCTTAGGGTTTGGGAGCATGTCCTGGTCAAAAGTCAAAGTTACAGTTGACTTTTCCAGCAAAACCCTAACTGTGATGCAGATGAAATTGAAACTTGTTGCTCAAGCTTCTTGGATCAATCCATTGTTCCAAATGGATCAATATAGTTTATTAGAGACCCTCAAATCATTTCTTGAGGCCTTGGTTCATGATTGGTCCCAAAAGTCAACTTAGGGGTGAATTAGGTCAAGAAACCCTAATTCCTGATTTTGGATGTATGCATCCCCTGAGGCCAAATTGACTTGATGATTGGGTCCATGATGTCCCTGGGAGCATCATAGGTTATGCTTTGAAGTATTGGATCATGCCCAGAGGAAAATTTCCACTGGAGGCCCTGGTCGACCAAAACCCTAATTTGGTGACACTGTCGATCTTGAAGCTTGATCCACCTAGAAGGGAGCAGCCTTATGCTTAATCCTTGAAGTGGGAGTCCTCTTGATCCATTGTAGATTCTTGGGAGGTCAGAAAAGTTGAAGATCAAGTCATTCCTTGATTGACCCCTTGTCTAAGGCTCAAAGAGAGGGCTTGAAACCCTAATCTTTGATTGTAGTGGATGCTCAACAACCCTTGAGGAGATTGATGAGGCATAAAAGTCCATCCATATTGTGATGATGATTTGCACAATGATGGGAATCTTAGTGGTCAAAATTTGGGGTATGACATATTGTCCTCTCTTTTTGCCAAGGCTGTCATAATCTGATCCAACTGGCTTCTGAGTTCATGATCCTTCAAAAGCTACTTCAAGTCCAATGATGGCTTCAGGAAGTCAACTGGGTTACAGATAGAGGATATATGAGACTCAGACTGAGAAATGAAATGCAAATGCACATGCAATGTTAATGCAAATGCTAATGCAAGCCAAATGGTTTCAAGGAACTAAAAGGGAAGCTGTAAAAAAAATTATTGGAAAATTGAAGAGTTTTGCTTAAAAACCATGATCTTTTTTTTTAATTTGCAGTGGAAAAAACATCTGAATTCCTTGACACCAAAGGGCTATTATGAATAGATGAATGTATGCACAAACACACGTATACAGGTATTCACATATTCACACATATGTACAAGCAAGCAAACGAGGGCCTAGGTTTGAAGATCACGAGCATGGAGTCATGGTCTACCCATCCCGAAAGGTGTGTGCTAATGGTTTTCGATATGTAGAGCAGGGTTCTAAAAAGTTCCCAGAGTCGACAACCCATCTTTCAGATTTTATCGACTTCCCAATTGCTCGGTAATCAATAAAATTCTCAAGAGAGTCTCCTCTGAGTGTAGTATCGCGTAGCAACCATTTAGGATTACTCCCTCATAGTTATCTCACTACATCCTAAAAGGCCAAGTGGGGGTAAAAGGGTAACTAAAGGTCATCAGTATCCCTGGCACCCAGGTCGAAAGTAGTAACGCATTCACGATTACTCGTTCAACATATACCACTTCTGAGAGGGCCTCAACTGAGTGTGGACTTCAAGTTCACTCCTTTGGGATTTCTCCCTCGAAGTTTCCTTGACTATGCCCACGATCCTAATCAAATGTGTACTCTCAAGTCCGGGTTAGGACTTATCTCACCACTCAATAATGTACCCTGCACACAGAAAATCCAGTACAGACAGAGATATATACGAATATATACAGATATACAGATATCACAGATGTATACAAGTAAACAAGAAAGACATAAATAACACAAGCAAAAAACAAGGTAGGCTTAACCCTAAAAAATAAGCTTACCCAGTGAAGTCGCCATTTCTGTTGCGGTGAAAATCGGATAACAAGCTATTAATTAACTTGCATCATATTTCTTTTACAACCGACTTTGATTTATCCAAAGGAAAGGTTCAAGATCGTTAAAAACTTAAAGGGGGGAGATCTAAGGTTCGGGGGTTGGTTATACTAAGGGAAGGTATTAGCACCCTTAATATCTGTAGCACTCTACAGGAACCTCTTATTTATGTTTGTGTTATGTTATGTTTGCTTGCTAAGAGATATAAAAAATGGTCTAGTCTTAATCATAGTTTATCAATAAGATTGACAACCACGATTCTTGACTTTCATCGACCAAAAAGTGAATGAAACTGAAATAAAAGACAGTGGTCTCATATTGATCAAAGTTTTGTCGCTTTAACGAGATCAATCAAATTATGAGGTGTGTTATATCATCGACCAAAATAAAGATAATGGAATCGAAGTGAAAATAAAATTGGTCTAGTCTTAATCAAGATTTAATCGATAAAATCGATAATCTCGGATTTTTCACTTTGATCGACCAACAAAGATAAATAAAAAAAGTGGCCCCATATTTATCAAGACTTTTTGTCATTTTGAATAAATCCACCAAGTCATGATTTTTGTAATATCATAGGCCCAAATAAAAATAGGAAATGTAATCGAAATGAAAATGAAGTTGGTCTCGTTTAAATCAAGATTTAATCGACTAATCGATACCTTAGATTTTTAACTTTCATTGACCAACAAAATAAAATGATGAAATGGCCTCATATAAATCAAAACTCATTGATTTGAAATAATCAACAAAGTTAATATTTTTTTATGTCATTGGCCAAAATAATGAAAATGGAATTGAAATGAGAAACAAAATTGGTGAAGAACAATCGAGAAACTACAAGTTAAAAAATCACCAACAGTGCAACGATAAACACTTTGCGATTTAAGATTGCAGATCTCAAATAACGCCTAAATCACACACGAGATCTGATAGGCTCTTCACAAAAATCTCATTCCTCAAATTAATCCTAAGAACTAAATATTTTTGTATTTTTGAAATTTGATTATTTTTGCTCATATTCATTACTAAAAATTAAACCTAAAATTAAAATTACCAAACCTAAAAATTAAGAAAACTAAACCCCAAAGTTTAAAATACCAAATCTAAAGTTTAACTTACTAAATCTATAGTTTAAAAGACTAAATCAAATATCAAAATATTAATCCTAATTAAAATGATAAAATAACTATAAAAAAATAAGCTGTTGTAATGAAGGGAATTGGGCCTTAAGCCCAGATCACAATGCTGCAGCCCCCATGGGGCGCTTCACCATGAAGGCGGGTCGGGTTAACACCCAAACCCGGTTCTGTTATTTCAAAGGAAAGGGTATATGAAACCCTATTTTCCAGCTGTCGCTCCCGGGATTTTCATCCAGGTACAAACGCGAGAGTGGCGCAGAAAAACAGAGTCGCCAGCCGTGTAAATTTATCCCAAGAGAGGGAAAGGGAACACCGCATAAACCTTAGGATGAGGGAAAGGAATGGTCATTGCAACCATAGCCTGGGTTCGGGAGTCGGTTACGCGAGGGGAAGGTGCTAGCACCCCACGCGTCCATCGTACTCGATGGGATCCACGCTTGTTGTCTAATCTAAGAGTGAGTTACTATCATCTAGGGCTGTACTAAGACGGGGGAGAAGACAAAGATAGACTCGGTAGGATGTCGACGTCCTAGGCCTACGTACCCCCTTTGTGCAATGGGGAATTCAGAGTCAACGTAGTTCGGACCAAGTTCTTTTTGTGTTTTTTATGAGCGACGTTAAGTTCGCGTCTGGCAGTTAGGGTCGATGCCTGTTTGCGACTCAGACGGAAGGTAACGTGCCCTTTTTGAAAATAGCCTTTAGTTTGAAGATCCCGAAGGACAAAAAAGTTTGGGGTTGGTTTGTATCTTTTAGGACAGAAGTGGCTTAGGTTAGTTCCTAAGTTGCATTGCACCAAAGTCATGGGCACAGGGGCGAATACTTAACGCATCGTCCCAAGACAGGACGCTCGCTAAGCACTCTAGAAAGATGAGAGGAAGCCCCTCATTTCTCATTCCCCATACTTAAGGCTCGTGCGCAATACACCTTATTCTTATTAAGTGTTTTAAAAAAAAATTGAGATGAGAAGAGAAAAGATACAAGGGTAACTCTAAGGGAGACTATGAGTCCTAAAGTTATCATGCATGGGTGACCTACGGTTAGTGAGGTTTGAAGGCAACCTAAACCCTAAAGGAAGAAGATGAGAGAAGGAAAGGGTAAGAGTGACCATGGATACTTATCCATACCCTTAAAGAACTTACCTTAGACCCTGCATAAAAAATTAGTACAGAATAGGCACAAGTAAAAGAAAGGAGGTGAATAAAAATCACACCATGGCAAACAATAATGATAATAATCCAAACATGAACTCAAAAGTTAGAGAAGCAACCCCAAAGCAACTGGCACAAGTGCCTTTCAAACACGATAATCAGACAAGATCAAAGATGCGCACACAAGAAAATCTCAAGAGAAAGCAAATCAAATAATTAGAAAAATAACTCCTAAAATTCCCAAATTAAACATTAAGGTTCCTCAACCAGAGGTAAACAACCTGTAAGAAGTCCCTGCAAAAAAATCAAGATATTACTCATTCAAGTAATTAGGCAGAGCCAGGTGGGAATTAGGGCTCAGTGGGCCAAAGGGAAGGACAAAAATGTAATATGGAATGATTTTAAAAATGATGAAAAAATATTTTAATGTATTTTAGAATGTCAGTGAACAAATGCTAAAAGAACGGATAAAAACTATTTTACGGATGCAGAGAATTAAAATGAAGAAATTAAGTATGCATGAGGTGTGCAATGCAAAAAGGAAATTAATAAAATAATTAATTTGGATGACAAAAATAAAATAAAAAATTAAAATAAAATTGTAAGAATTCTATGAATTAATAAAGATGATGTATGAATTTTATGGGAATTTTAAAATGCAATTTACTATTTTTAAATAATTAAAAGAAATAATAATGAAATAAAATAAAATAAGAAATGGGCTGGGGGTGTAGACAGTAGAAAAAAACGTTGGAAGTGGAATGGGCTGGCAAAAGGGTGGTCCAATTAATCAAAAAATGAGAGAGAGGCCACCGTGTTCTCCCATGTGAGCCGCGCGTGTTCATTTTAATGTGCTGTCATGTTTGTGATCGTCTGATTGCATCCATGGCTCACATTAAGTCAAGCAAAAAATTAGTAAACGAAATAAAAAAACATGGCTGGTGGACTATGATAGCAACGGTGGGGTAAATAACATGGAATCATTAATTAAATTTCAGAAAAAAAATAAAAGGAAAAATATGTGGCACGCTGGTAGCCACACGATGAAATGAATCAAGGGCCCAGATTGTATCTTCCTCATGGAAACCCTCGACCGGACTGAACCAAGAGCCACCGCCAGAGTTAGGGTTCCGGCCCCCTACTCCGGCCACCTGCAATCAAAACCACACCAAAATGCACGTACGAATATACTATTCCAACCAGAAAAATGTCAGGAATCCAAATATGTCATCAAAAAAATCAAATAACGAACGGGTAGAGAGAATCGAAGGAAATAGTGTAAGGGTTCAAAACTTTAAACTCACATAACAAGCCATACACACTTCCATAATCAGAAATAAATAGATCAGAGTGATCACCATTCATCACACGTCAATATTCATATAAAAAATTGGAGTTTTAAGAGCATGAAAAAACCTCCCAACCTGAGATTGAGCAACTCCAATCCTTGCCTTTGGCTGCGAATGGTGGTTGGGTTGTGCTCCAGAAACCACCAGGAAGAGACTTGTGGAAGAACTTGTGGCAAAAACCTTGTGGATCGTAAGTTTTTTGTGAGAAATCCTCTTTTAGGGTTTTATTGAGAACTCCTCCAATTTCACGTGCATGAACCCTAACCAATGCATGATTGAGCTTAAATACTTATGGTTATTTCATATCTGATCATTTGGGCTTGGGTGATCCCTTGTTTAATGATTTTTTGAATTATTTTGGAAAAATACATTATGTGAATTACACCTTTCTCCTTGCATGAATGCTTGAGAATTACATGATGGATCACTTGCACTTGGATTGATAATTACACCCCTATTGAACTTGGGCCTTGAATAATGGAAAATAGGTGAAAAATAAACCATGAAATTAATTCATTCTAAAGCCAAAAATGCTCCTTAGGAATTGTTTTTTGATGTTGGAACATGTCTTGAAGCAATGGAATTGATTATAGGTCACTATGCCCAAAATTATGAAAATGGCATCATGAGAAACCCTAAAAACCACTTTGCCTTCTTTTGATCATAACTGGAGTTTCACAAATGATATGGAGACCCACAAGTACTTGTTGGAAAGAGGAGAAAAAGATCTTCAACTTTAATGTTGGAGAAAAATTCATATGAAGCTTCCTTGAGGGTGTAAAGTTTAGTTGAATGAAGTGTAGAAACTTGCCAAAAATGGAAACTTTTCATTATAGGTCACTTTCCAAATTTGGAAACTTTGCACCAACCTCTGATTTCTGACAAATATGTATGAAACTTGACCCCTGGAGACCATATGAGGGTGTGAGACGTTACCATCCCTGAAGAGAACCTCAAAATTTCACAGTTGACTTTTCTCCTTTCACTGTTGACTTTTTCCCAAATTCAACTGATTTTCAATCCATTGGCCAATTGAACCTCTCCTGAACCAAACTGATGGACAATCTTCCATTCCTAGATACTTAGGGACCTAAGGAATACCATAGAATCAAGTCTTGCCCAAAAAATCATAAATAAACTGACTTTATAGCAAACCCTAGTTTTGGTACCCTCCGTCTAGGAGGAAATAACACAATCTCCAAATCCAAATTCCTCTGAATATGATGTGTATCCTCTCCAACAAAGAAAAGATATTCTATTTGATGATGATAAAAACCCATGGAGCCTGCCCATTGGAGCAATAAACCCAAGAATTCCAAAACCCGAATTCATGCACTGGTTAGGAGAGGGTGATCCACTTGAAATCCCTTGCCACTTGTGAACTCTTGATGGTGTAGAAGACCAGACAAGACTTTACCTTGACCCCATGCTAATGATATGCATACATGATAAGGCAAAAAACAATAAAATGAAACATAAGCCAGTTAGTACTAAAGTAAGGAGGGCAAATTTTGGGGTGCAACAGCTGCCCCTATTCAATCAACTTGGTCCTAAGGGTATGATAGCAACGGCTTTCAGACAATCAGGATACATAGAGATTGAATACCAAAGAACCCGGAAATTTGCAATCCTCTACTGAAGAATTATTCATAAATGCTGGTATGCTGGGTATAAAGTGAAACAAATCTCCCGAGTTATGTCATCTCCGCTGACAAAGAGAACTGATAAAGAAAATCTTCAAAAGACTGCTGTCCCCTGCTGATAAAGAGAACCTAGCAACATAAATGCCATCCCTGCTAATAAAGGGAAACTGACGAAAGAAAATCTTCAAAAGATTGCTGTTCTCTACTGATATAGAGAATCTAGTGAAATAAATGCCATCCCTGCTGATAAAGGGAAACTGACGAAAGAAAATCTTTCAAAAGATTGTTGTTCTCTGCTGATAAAGAGAATCTAGCAAAATAAATGCCATCCCTGTTGATAAAGGGAAACTGACGAAATAAAATCTTCAAAAGATTGTTGTCCTCTGCTGATAAAGAGAATCTGGCAACATAAATGCCATCCCTGCTGACAAAGGGAAACTGACGAAAGAAAATCTTCAAAAGATTGAGGTCCTCTGCTGATAAAGAGAATCTAGCAAAATAAATGCCATCCCTGCTGACAAAGGGAAACTGACGAAAGAAAATCTTCAAAAGATTGCTGTCCTCTGCTGATAAAGAGAATCTAGCAACACAAATGCCATCCCTGCTGACAAAGGGAAACTGACAAAAGAAAATCTTCAAAAGTTTGTTGTCCTCTGCTGATAAAGAGAATCTAGCAACATAAATGCCATCCCTGCTGATAAAGGGAAACTGACGAAAGAAATTTTTCAAAAAATTGTTGTCCTCTGCTGATAAAGAGAATCTAGCAACATAAATGCCATCCCTGCTGACAAAGCGAAACTGACGAAAGAAAATCTTCAAAAGATTGTTGTCCTCTGCTGATAAAGAGAATCTAGCAAAATAAATCCCACCCCTGCTGACAAAGGGAAACTGACGAAAGAAAATCTTCAATAGATTATTGTCTTCTGCTGATAAAGAGAATCTAGCAAAATAAATGCCATCCCTGCTGACAAAGGGAAACTGATGAAAGAAAATCTTCAAAAGATTGTTGTCCTTTGCTGATAAAGAGAATCTAGAAACATAAATTCCATCCCTGCTGATAAAGGGAAACTGACGAAAGAAAATCTTCAAAAGATTGATGTCCTCTGCTTATAAAGAGAATCTAGCAACATAAATGCCATCCATGCTGACAAAGGGAAACTGACGAAAAAAAATCTACAAAAGATTGCTGTCCTCTGCTGATAAAGAGAATCTAGCAACATAAATGTCATCCCTGCTGACAAAGGGAAACTGACGAAAGAAAATCTTCAAAAGATTGCTGTCCTCTGGTGATAAAGAGAATCTGGCAACATAAATGCCATCCCTGCTGACAAAGGGAAACTGACGAAAGAAAATCATCAAAAGATTGCTGTCCTCTGGTGATAAAGAGAATCTGGCAACATAAATGCCATCCCTGCTGACAAAGGGAAAGTGACGAAAGAAAATCTTCAAAAGATTGTTGTCCTCTGCTGATAAAGAGAATCTAGCAACATAAATGCTATCCCTGCTGACAAAGGGAAACTGACTAAAGAAAATCATCAAAAGATTGCTGTCCTCTGCTTATAAAGAGAATCTAGCAACATAAATGCCATCCCTGCTGACAAAGGGAAACTGACGAAAGAAAATCTTCAAAAGATTGCTGTCCTCTGCTGATAAAGAGAATCTAGCAACATAAATGGCATCCCTGCTGACAAAGGGAAACTGACGAAAGAAAATCTTCAAAAGATTAATGTCCTCTCCTGATAAAGAGAATCTAGCAACATAAATGCCATCCCTGCTGACAAAGGGAAACTGACGAAAGAAAATCTTCAAAAGATTGCTGTCCTCTGGTGATAAAGAGAATCTGGCAACATAAATGCCATCCCTGCTGACAAAGGGAAAGTGACAAAAGAAAATCTTCAAAAGATTGCTATCCTCTGCTGATAAAGAGAATCTAGCAAAATAAATGCCATCCCTGCTGACAAAGGGAAACTGACGAAAGAAAATCTTCTAAAGATTGTTGTCCTCTGCTTATAAAGAGAATCTAGCAACATAAATGCCATCCCTGCTGACAAAGGGAAACTGACGAAAGAAAATCTTCAAAAGATTGCTGTCCTCTGCTGATAAAGAGAATCTAGCAACATAAATGCCATCCCTGCTGACAAAGGGAAACTGACGAAAGAAAATCTTCAAAAGATTGATGTCCTCTCCAGATAAAGAGAATCTAGCAACATAAATGCCATCCCTGCTGACAAAGGGAAACTGACGAAAGAAAATCTTCAAAAGATTGCTTTCTTCTGGTGATAAAGAAAATCTGGCAACATAAATGCCACCCCTGCTGATAAAGGGAAACTGACGAAAGAAAATCTTCAAAAGATTGCTGTCCTCTGCTGATAAAGAGAATCTAGCAACATAAATGCCACCCCTGCTGATAAAGGGAAACTGACGAAAGAAAATCTTCAAAAGATTGCTGTCCTCTGCTGATAAAGAGAATCTAGCAACATAAATGGCATCCCTGCTGACAAAGGGAAACTGACGAAAGAAAATCTTCAAAAGATTGATGTCCTCTCCTGATAAAGAGAATCTAGCAACATAAATGCCATCCCTGCTGACAAAGGGAAACTGACGAAAGAAAATCTTCAAAAGATTGTTGTCCTCTGCTGATAAAGAGAATCTAGCAACATAAATGCTATCCCTGCTGACAAAGGGAAACTGACTAAAGAAAATCATCAAAAGATTGCTGTCCTCTGCTTATAAAGAGAATCTAGCAACATAAATGCCATCCCTGCTGACAAAGGGAAACTGACGAAAGAAAATCTTCAAAAGATTGCTGTCCTCTGCTGATAAAGAGAATCTAGCAACATAAATGGCATCCCTGCTGACAAAGGGAAACTGACGAAAGAAAATCTTCAAAAGATTGATGTCCTCTCCTGATAAAGAGAATCTAGCAACATAAATGCCATCCCTGCTGACAAAGGGAAACTGACGAAAGAAAATCTTCAAAAGATTGCTGTCCTCTGGTGATAAAGAGAATCTGGCAACATAAATGCCATCCCTGCTGACAAAGGGAAAGTGACGAAAGAAAATCTTCAAAAGATTGCTATCCTCTGCTGATAAAGAGAATCTAGCAAAATAAATGCCATCCCTGCTGACAAAGGGAAACTGACGAAAGAAAATCTTCTAAAGATTGTTGTCCTCTGCTTATAAAGAGAATCTAGCAACATAAATGCCATCCCTGCTGACAAAGGGAAACTGACGAAAGAAAATCTTCAAAAGATTGTTGTCCTCTGCTGATAAAGAGAATCTAGCAACATAAATGCCATCCCTGCTGACAATGGGAAACTGACGAAAGAAAATCTTCAAAAGATTGATGTCCTCTCCAGATAAAGAGAATCTAGCAACATAAATGCCATCCCTGCTGACAAAGGGAAACTGACGAAAGAAAATCTTCAAAAGATTGCTTTCTTCTGGTGATAAAGAGAATCTGGCAACATAAATGCCATCCCTGCTGACAAAGGGAAAGTGACGAAAGAAAATCTTCAAAAGATTGCTGTCCTCTGTTGATAAAGAGAATCAAGCAAAATAAATGCCATCCCTGCTGACAAAGGGAAACTGACGAAAGAAAATCTTCAAAAGATTGATGTCCTCTGCTGATAAAGAGAATCTAGCAACATAAATGCCATCCCTGCTGACAAAGGGAAACTGACGAAAGAAAATCTTCAAAAGATTGCTGTCCTCTGCTAATAAAGAGAATCTAGCAAAATAAATCCCATCCCTGCTGACAAAGGGAAACTGACGAAAGAAAATCTTCAAAAGATTGCTGTCTTCTGCTGATAAAGAGAATCTAGCAAAATAAATGCCATCCCTGCTGACAAAGGGAAACTGACGAAAGAAAATCTTCAAAAGATTGCTGTCCTCTGCTGATAAAGAGAATCTAGCAACATAAATGCCACCCCTGCTGATAAAGGGAAACTGACGAAAGAAAATCTTCAAAAGATTGCTGTCCTCTGCTGATAAAGAGAATCTAGCAACATAAATGCCACCCCTGCTGATAAAGGGAAACTGACGAAAGAAAATCTTCAAAATATTGCTGTCCTCTGCTGATAAAGAGAATCTAGCAACCTAAATGCCATCCCTGCTGACAAAGGGAAACTGACGAAAGAAAATCTTCAAAAGATTGTTGTCCTCTGCTGATAAAGAGAATCTAGCATCCTAAATGCCATCCCTGCTGACAAAGGGAAACTGAAGAAAGAAAATCTTCAAAAGATTGTTGTCCTCTGCTGATAAAGAGAATCTAGCAACCTAAATGCCATCCCTGGTGACAAAGGGAAACTGACGAAAGAAAATCTTCAAAAGATTGTTGTCCTCTGCTTATAAAGAGAATCTAGCAACATAAATGCCATCCCTGCTGACAAAGGGAAACTGACGAAAGAAAATCTACAAAAGATTGTTGTCCTCTGCTGATAAAGAGAATCTAGCAACATAAATGCTATCCCTGCTGACAAAGGGAATCTGACGAAAGAAAATCTTCAAAAGATTGATGTCCTCTCCTGATAAAGAGAATCTAGCAACATAAATGCCATCCCTGCTGACAAAGGGAAACTGACGAAAGAAAATCTTCAAAAGATTGCTGTCCTCTGCTGATAAAGAGAATCTAGCAACATAAATGCTATCCCTGCTGACAAAGGGAAACTGACTAAAGAAAATCATCAAAAGATTGCTGTCCTCTGCTTATAAAGAGAATCTAGCAACATAAATGCCATCCCTGCTGACAAAGGGAAACTGACGAAAGAAAATCTTCAAAAGATTGCTGTCCTCTGCTGATAAAGAGAATCTAGCAACATAAATGGCATCCCTGCTGACAAAGGGAAACTGACGAAAGAAAATCTTCAAAAGATTGATGTCCTCTCCTGATAAAGAGAATCTAGCAACATAAATGCCATCCCTGCTGACAAAGGGAAACTGACGAAAGAAAATCTTCAAAAGATTGCTGTCCTCTGGTGATAAAGAGAATCTGGCAACATAAATGCCATCCCTGCTGACAAAGGGAAAGTGACGAAAGAAAATCTTCAAAAGATTGCTATCCTCTGCTGATAAAGAGAATCTAGCAAAATAAATGCCATCCCTGCTGACAAAGGGAAACTGACGAAAGAAAATCTTCTAAAGATTGTTGTCCTCTGCTTATAAAGAGAATCTAGCAACATAAATGCCATCCCTGCTGACAAAGGGAAACTGACGAAAGAAAATCTTCAAAAGATTGCTGTCCTCTGCTGATAAAGGGAATCTAGCAACATAAATGCCATCCCTGCTGACAAAGGGAAACTGACGAAAGAAAATCTTCAAAAGATTGATGTCCTCTCCAGATAAAGAGAATCTAGCAACATAAATGCCATCCCTGCTGACAAAGGGAAACTGACGAAAGAAAATCTTCAAAAGATTGCTTTCTTCTGGTGATAAAGAGAATCTGGCAACATAAATGCCATCCCTGCTGACAAAGGGAAAGTGACGAAAGAAAATCTTCAAAAGATTGCTGTCCTCTGCTGATAAAGAGAATCAAGCAAAATAAATGCCATCCCTGCTGACAAAGGGAAACTGACGAAAGAAAATCTTCAAAAGATTGATGTCCTCTGCTGATAAAGAGAATCTAGCAACATAAATGCCATCCCTGCTGACAAAGGGAAACTGACGAAAGAAAATCTTCAAAAGATTGCTGTCCTCTGCTAATAAAGAGAATCTAGCAAAATAAATCCCATCCCTGCTGACAAAGGGAAACTGACGAAAGAAAATCTTCAAAAGATTGCTGTCTTCTGCTGATAAAGAGAATCTAGCAAAATAAATGCCATCCCTGCTGACAAAGGGAAACTGACGAAAGAAAATCTTCAAAATATTGCTGTCCTCTGCTGATAAAGAGAATCTAGCAACCTAAATGCCATCCCTGCTGACAAAGGGAAACTGACGAAAGAAAATCTTCAAAAGATTGTTGTCCTCTGCTGATAAAGAGAATCTAGCATCCTAAATGCCATCCCTGCTGACAAAGGGAAACTGACGAAAGAAAATCTTCAAAAGATTGTTGTCCTCTGCTGATAAAGAGAATCTAGCAACCTAAATGCCATCCCTGCTGACAAAGGGAAACTGACGAAAGAAAATCTTCAAAAGATTGTTGTCCTCTGCTTATAAAGAGAATCTAGCAACATAAATGCCATCCCTGCTGACAAAGGGAAACTGACGAAAGAAAATCTACAAAAGATTGTTGTCCTCTGCTGATAAAGAGAATCTAGCAACATAAATGCTATCCCTGCTGACAAAGGGAAACTGACGAAAGAAAATCTTCAAAAGATTGATGTCCTCTCCTGATAAAGAGAATCTAGCAACATAAATGCCATCCCTGCTGACAAAGGGAAACTGACGAAAGAAAATCTTCAAAAGATTGTTGTCCTCTGCTGATAAAGAGAATCTAGCAACATAAATGCTATCCCTGCTGACAAAGGGAAACTGACTAAAGAAAATCATCAAAAGATTGCTGTCCTCTGCTTATAAAGAGAATCTAGCAACATAAATGCCATCCCTGCTGACAAAGGGAAACTGACGAAAGAAAATCTTCAAAAGATTGCTGTCCTCTGCTGATAAAGAGAATCTAGCAACATAAATGGCATCCCTGCTGACAAAGGGAAACTGACGAAAGAAAATCTTCAAAAGATTGATGTCCTCTCCTGATAAAGAGAATCTAGCAACATAAATGCCATCCCTGCTGACAAAGGGAAACTGACGAAAGAAAATCTTCAAAAGATTGCTGTCCTCTGGTGATAAAGAGAATCTGGCAACATAAATGCCATCCCTGCTGACAAAGGGAAAGTGACGAAAGAAAATCTTCTAAAGATTGTTGTCCTCTGCTTATAAAGAGAATCTAGCAACATAAATGCCATCCCTGCTGACAAAGGGAAACTGACGAAAGAAAATCTTCAAAAGATTGCTGTCCTCTGCTGATAAAGAGAATCTAGCAACATAAATGCCATCCCTGCTGACAAAGGGAAACTGACGAAAGAAAATCTTCAAAAGATTGATGTCCTCTCCAGATAAAGAGAATCTAGCAACATAAATGCCATCCCTGCTGACAAAGGGAAACTGACGAAAGAAAATCTTCAAAAGATTGCTTTCTTCTGGTGATAAAGAGAATCTGGCAACATAAATGCCATCCCTGCTGACAAAGGGAAAGTGACGAAAGAAAATCTTCAAAAGATTGCTGTCCTCTGCTGATAAAGAGAATCAAGCAAAATAAATGCCATCCCTGCTGACAAAGGGAAACTGACGAAAGAAAATCTTCAAAAGATTGATGTCCTCTGCTGATAAAGAGAATCTAGCAACATAAATGCCATCCCTGCTGACAAAGGGAAACTGACGAAAGAAAATCTTCAAAAGATTGCTGTCCTCTGCTAATAAAGAGAATCTAGCAAAATAAATCCCATCCCTGCTGACAAAGGGAAACTGACGAAAGAAAATCTTCAAAAGATTGCTGTCTTCTGCTGATAAAGAGAATCTAGCAAAATAAATGCCATCCCTGCTGACAAAGGGAAACTGACGAAAGAAAATCTTCAAAAGATTGCTGTCCTCTGCTGATAAAGAGAATCTAGCAACATAAATGCCACCCCTGCTGATAAAGGGAAACTGACGAAAGAAAATCTTCAAAAGATTGCTGTCCTCTGCTGATAAAGAGAATCTAGCAACATAAATGCCACCCCTGCTGATAAAGGGAAACTGACGAAAGAAAATCTTCAAAATATTGCTGTCCTCTACTGATAAAGAGAATCTAGCAACCTAAATGCCATCCCTGCTGACAAAGGGAAACTGACGAAAGAAAATCTTCAAAAGATTGTTGTCCTCTGCTGATAAAGAGAATCTAGCATCCTAAATGCCATCCCTGCTGACAAAGGGAAACTGACGAAAGAAAATCTTCAAAAGATTGTTGTCCTCTGCTGATAAAGAGAATCTTGCAACCTAAATGCCATCCCTGCTGACAAAGGGAAACTGACGAAAGAAAATCTTCAAAAGATTGTTGTCCTCTGCTTATAAAGAGAATCTAGCAACATAAATGCCATCCCTGCTGACAAAGGGAAACTGACGAAAGAAAATCTACAAAAGATTGTTGTCCTCTGCTGATAAAGAGAATTTAGCAACATAAATGCTATCCCTGCTGACAAAGGGAAACTGACTAAAGAAAATCATCAAAAGATTGCTGTCCTCTGCTTATAAAGAGAATCTAGCAACATAAATGCCATCCCTGCTGACAAAGGGAAACTGACGAAAGAAAATCTTCAAAAGATTGCTGTCCTCTGCTGATAAAGAGAATCTAGCAACATAAATGGCATCCCTGCTGACAAAGGGAAACTGACGAAAGAAAATCTTCAAAAGATTGATGTCCTCTCCTGATAAAGAGAATCTAGCAACATAAATGCCATCCCTGCTGACAAAGGGAAACTGACGAAATAAAATCTTCAAAAGATTGCTGTCCTCTGGTGATAAAGAGAATCTGGCAACATAAATGCCATCCCTGCTGACAAAGGGAAAGTGACGAAAGAAAATCTTCAAAAGATTGCTATCCTCTGCTGATAAAGAGAATCTAGCAAAATAAATGCCATCCCTGCTGACAAAGGGAAACTGACGAAAGAAAATCTTCTAAAGATTGTTGTCCTCTGCTTATAAAGAGAATCTAGCAACATAAATGCCATCCCTGCTGACAAAGGGAAACTGACGAAAGAAAATCTTCAAAAGATTGCTGTCCTCTGCTGATAAAGAGAATCTAGCAACATAAATGCCATCCCTGCTGACAAAGGGAAACTGACGAAAGAAAATCTTCAAAAGATTGATGTCCTCTCCAGATAAAGAGAATCTAGCAACATAAATGCCATCCCTGCTGACAAAGGGAAACTGACGAAAGAAAATCTTCAAAAGATTGCTTTCTTCTGGTGATAAAGAGAATCTGGCAACATAAATGCCATCCCTGCTGACAAAGGGAAAGTGACGAAAGAAAATCTTCAAAAGATTGCTGTCCTCTGCTGATAAAGAGAATCAAGCAAAATAAATGCCATCCCTGCTGACAAAGGGAAACTGACGAAAGAAAATCTTCAAAAGATTGATGTCCTCTGCTGATAAAGAGAATCTAGCAACATAAATGCCATCCCTGCTGACAAAGGGAAACTGACGAAAGAAAATCTTCAAAAGATTGCTGTCCTCTGCTAATAAAGAGAATCTAGCAAAATAAATCCCATCCCTGCTGACAAAGGGAAACTGACGAAAGAAAATCTTCAAAAGATTGCTGTCTTCTGCTGATAAAGAGAATCTAGCAAAATAAATGCCATCCCTGCTGACAAAGGGAAACTGACGAAAGAAAATCTTCAAAAGATTGCTGTCCTCTGCTGATAAAGAGAATCTAGCAACATAAATGCCACCCCTACTGATAAAGGGAAACTGACGAAAGAAAATCTTCAAAAGATTGCTGTCCTCTGCTGATAAAGAGAATCTAGCAACATAAATGCCACCCCTGCTGATAAAGGGAAACTGACGAAAGAAAATCTTCAAAATATTGCTGTCCTCTGCTGATAAAGAGAATCTAGCAACCTAAATGCCATCCCTGCTGACAAAGGGAAACTGACGAAAGAAAATCTTCAAAAGATTGTTGTCCTCTGCTGATAAAGAGAATCTAGCATCCTAAATGCCATCCCTGCTGACAAAGGGAAACTGACGAAAGAAAATCTTCAAAAGATTGTTGTCCTCTGCTGATAAAGAGAATCTAGCAACCTAAATGCCATCCCTGCTGACAAAGGGAAACTGACGAAAGAAAATCTTCAAAAGATTGTTGTCCTCTGCTTATAAAGAGAATCTAGCAACATAAATGTCATCCCTGCTGACAAAGGGAAACTGACGAAAGAAAATCTACAAAAGATTGTTGTCCTCTGCTGATAAAGAGAATCTAGCAACATAAATGTCATCCCTGCTGACAAAGGGAAACTGACGAATGAAAATCTTCAAAAGATTGATGTCCTCTCCTGATAAAGAGAATCTAGCAACACAAATGCCATCCCTGCTGACAAAGGGAAACTGACAAAAGAAAATCTTCAAAAGTTTGCTGTCCTCTGCTGATAAAGAGAATCTAGCAACATAAATGCCATCCCTGCTGATAAAGGGAAACTGACGAAAGAAAATTTTCAATAAATTGTTGTCCTCTGCTGATAAAGAGAATCTAGCAACATAAATGCCATCCCTGCTGACAAAGCGAAACTGACGAAAGAAAATCTTCAAAAGATTGTTGTCCTCTGCTGATAAAGAGAATCTAGCAAAATAAATCCCACCCCTGCTGACAAAGGGAAACTGACGAAAGAAAATCTTCAATAGATTATTGTCTTCTGCTGATAAAGAGAATCTAGCAAAATAAATGCCATCCCTGCTGACAAAGGGAAACTGATGAAAGAAAATCTTCAAAAGATTGTTGTCCTTTGCTGATAAAGAGAATCTAGAAACATAAATTCCATCCCTGCTGATAAAGGGAAACTGACGAAAGAAAATCTTCAAAAGATTGTTGTCCTCTGCTGATAAAGAGAATCTACCAACCTAAATGCCATCCCTGCTGACAAAGGGAAACTGACGAAAGAAAATCTTCAAAAGATTGCTGTCCTCTGCTGATAAAGAGAATCTAGCAACATAAATGCCATCCCTGCTGACAAAGGGAAACTGACGAAAGAAAATCTTCAAAAGATTGATGTCCTCTCCTGATAAAGAGAATCTAGCAACACAAATGCCATCCCTGCTGACAAAGGGAAACTGACAAAAGAAAATCTTCAAAAGATTGCTGTCCTCTGCTGATAAAGAGAATCTAGCAACATAAATGCCATCCCTGCTGACAAAGGGAAACTGACGAAAGAAAATCTTCAAAAGATTGATGTCCTCTGCTTATAAAGAGAATCTAGCAACATAAATGCCATCCATGCTGACAAAGGGAAACTGACGAAAAAAATCTACAAAAGATTGCTGTCCTCTGCTGATAAAGAGAATCTAGCAACATAAATGTCATCCCTGCTGACAAAGGGAAACTGACGAATGAAAATCTTCAAAAGATTGATGTCCTCTGCTGATAAAGAGAATCTAGCAACATAAATGCCATCCCTGCTGACAAAGGGAAACTGACGAAAGAAAATCTTCAAAAGATTGCTGTCCTCTGGTGATAAAGAGAATCTGGCAACATAAATGCCATCCCTGCTGACAAAGGGAAACTGACGAAAGAAAATCTTCAAAAGATTGCTGTCTTCTGGTGATAAAGAGAATCTGGCAACATAAATGCCATCCCTGCTGACAAAGGGAAAGTGACGAAAGAAAATCTTCAAAAGATTGTTGTCCTCTGCTGATAAAGAGAATCTAGCAACATAAATGCCATCCCTGCTGACAAAGGGAAACTGACGAAAGAAAATCTTCAAAAGATTGCTGTCCTCTGCTGATAAAGAGAATCTAGCAACATAAATGGCATCCCTGCTGACAAAGGGAAACTGACGAAAGAAAATCTTCAAAAGATTGATGTCCTCTCCTGATAAAGAGAATCTAGCAACATAAATGCCATCCATGCTGACAAAGGGAAACTGACGTAAGAAAATCTTCAAAAGATTGCTGTCCTCTGGTGATAAAGAGAATCTGGCAACATAAATGCCATCCCTGCTGACAAAGGGAAAGTGACGAAAGAAAATCTTCAAAAGATTGCTATCCTCTGCTGATAAAGAGAATCTAGCAAAATAAATGCCATCCCTGCTGACAAAGGGAAACTGACGAAAGAAAATCTTCTAAAGATTGTTGTCCTCTGCTTATAAAGAGAATCTAGCAACATAAATGCCATCCCTGCTGACAAAGGGAAACTGACGAAAGAAAATCTTCAAAAGATTGTTGTCCTCTGCTGATAAAGAGAATCTAGCAACATAAATGCCATCCCTGCTGACAAAGGGAAACTGACGAAAGAAAATCTTCAAAAGATTGATGTCCTCTCCAGATAAAGAGAATCTAGCAACATAAATGCCATCCCTGCTGACAAAGGGAAACTGACGAAAGAAAATCTTCAAAAGATTGCTTTCTTCTGGTGATAAAGAGAATCTGGCAACATAAATGCCATCCCTGCTGACAAAGGGAAAGTGACGAAAGAAAATCATCAAAAGATTGCTGTCCTCTGCTGATAAAGAGAATCAAGCAAAATAAATGCCATCCCTGCTGACAAAGGGAAACTGACGAAAGAAAATCTTCAAAAGATTGATGTCCTCTGCTGATAAAGAGAATCTAGCAACATAAATGCCATCCCTGCTGACAAAGGGAAACTGACGAAAGAAAATCTTCAAAAGATTGCTGTCCTCTGCTAATAAAGAGAATCTAGCAAAATAAATCCCATCCCTGCTGACAAAGGGAAACTGACGAAAGAAAATCTTCAAAAGATTGCTGTCTTCTGCTGATAAAGAGATTCTAGAAAAATAAATGCCATCCCTGCTGACAAAGGGAAACTGACGAAAGAAAATCTTCAAAAGATTGCTGTCCTCTGCTGATAAAGAGAATCTAGCAACATAAATGCCACCCCTGCTGATAAAGGGAAACTGACGAAAGAAAATCTTCAAAAGATTGCTGTCCTCTGTTGATAAAGAGAATCTAGCAACATAAATGCCACCCCTGCTGATAAAGGGAAACTGACGAAAGAAAATCTTCAAAATATTGCTGTCCTTTGCTGATAAAGAGAATCTAGCAACCTAAATGCCATCCCTGCTGACAGGGGGAAACTGACGAAAGAAAATCTTCAAAAGATTGTTGTCCTCTGCTGATAAAGAGAATCTAGCATCCTAAATGCCATCCCTGCTGACAAAGGGAAACTGACGAAAGAAAATCTTCAAAAGATTGCTGTCCTCTGCTGATAAAGAGAATCTAGCAACCTAAATGCCATCCCTGCTGACAAAGGGAAACTGACGAAAGAAAATCTTCAAAAGATTGTTGTCCTCTGCTTATAAAGAGAATCTAGCAACATAAATGCCATCCCTGCTGACAAAGGGAAACTGACGAAAGAAAATCTACAAAAGATTGTTGTCCTCTGCTGATAAAGAGAATCTAGCAACATAAATGTCATCCCTGCTGACAAAGGGAAACTGACGAATGAAAATCTTCAAAAGATTGATGTCCTCTCCTGATAAAGAGAATCTAGCAACATAAATGCCATCCCTGCTGACAAAGGGAAACTGACGGAAGAAAATCTTCAAAAGATTGCTGTCCTCTGGTGATAAAGAGAATCTGGCAACATAAATGCCATCCCTGCTGACAATGGGAAACTAACGAAGGAAAATCATCAAAATATTGCTGTCCTCTGGTGATAAAGAGAATCTGGCAACATAAATGCCATCTCTACTGACAAAGGGAAAGTGACGAAAGAAAATCTTCAAAAGATTGCTGTCCTCTGCTGATAAAGAGAATCTAGCAACATAAATGCCATCCCTGCTGACAAAGGGAAACTGACGAAAGAAAATCTTCAAAAGATTGCTGTCCTCTGCTGATAAAGAGAATCTAGCAACCTAAATGCCATCCCTGCTGACAAAGGGAAACTGACGAAAGAAAATCTTCAAAAGATTGTTGTCCTCTGCTGATAAAGAGAATCTAGCATCCTAAATGCCATCCCTGCTGACAAAGTGAAACTGACGAAAGAAAATCTTCAAAAGATTGCTGTCCTCTGCTGATAAAGAGGATCTAGCAACCTAAATGCCATCCCTGCTGACAAAGGGAAACTGACGAAAGAAAATCTTCAAAAGATTGTTGTCCTCTGCTTATAAAGAGAATCTAGCAACATAAATGCCATCCCTGCTGACAAAGGGAAACTGACGAAAGAAAATCTACAAAAGATTATTGTCCTCTGCTGATAAAGAGAATCTAGCAACATAAATGTCATCCCTGCAGACAAAGGGAAACTGACGAATGAAAATCTTCAAAAGATTGATGTCCTCTCCTGATAAAGAGAATCTAGCAACATAAATGCCATCCCTGCTGACAAAGGGAAACTGACGGAAGAAAATCTTCAAAAGATTGTTGTCCTCTGCTTATAAAGAGAATCTAGCAACATAAATGCCATCCCTGCTGACAAAGGGAAACTGACGAAAGAAAATCTACAAAAGATTGTTGTCCTCTGCTGATAAAGAGAATCTAGCAACATAAATGTCATCCCTGCTGACAAAGGGAAACTGACGAATGAAAATCTTCAAAAGATTGATGTCCTCTCCTGATAAAGAGAATCTAGCAACATAAATGCCATCCCTGCTGACAAAGGGAAACTGACGAAAGAAAATCTTCAAAAGATTGCTGTCCTCTGGTGATAAAGAGAATCTGGCAACATAAATGCCATCCCTGCTGACAAAGGGAAACTGACGAAAGAAAATCTTCAAAAGATTGCTGTCTTCTGGTGATAAAGAGAATCTAGCAACATAAATGCCATCCCTGCTGACAAAGGGAAAGTGACGAAAGAAAATCTTCAAAAGATTGTTGTCCTCTGCTGATAAAGAGAATCTAGCAACATAAATGCCATCCCTGCTGACAAAGGGAAACTGACGAAAGAAAATCTTCAAAAGATTGCTGTCCTCTGCTGATAAAGAGAATCTAGCAACATAAATGGCATCCCTGCTGACAAAGGGAAACTGACGAAAGAAAATCTTCAAAAGATTGATGTCCTCTCCTGATAAAGAGAATCTAGCAACATAAATGCCATCCCTGCTGACAAAGGGAAACTGACGTAAGAAAATCTTCAAAAGATTGCTGTCCTCTGGTGATAAAGAGAATCTGGCAACATAAATGCCATCCCTGCTGACAAAGGGAAAGTGACGAAAGAAAATCTTCAAAAGATTGCTATCCTCTGCTGATAAAGAGAATCTAGCAAAATAAATGCCATCCCTGCTGACAAAGGGAAACTGACGAAAGAAAATCTTCTAAAGATTGTTGTCCTCTGCTTATAAAGAGAATCTAGCAACATAAATGCCATCCCTGCTGACAAAGGGAAACTGACGAAAGAAAATCATCAAAAGATTGTTGTCCTCTGCTGATAAAGAGAATCTAGTAACATAAATGCCATCCCTGCTGACAAAGGGAAACTGACGAAAGAAAATCTTCAAAAGATTGATGTCCTCTCCAGATAAAGAGAATCTAGCAACATAAATGCCATCCCTGCTGACAAAGGGAAACTGACGAAAGAAAATCTTCAAAAGATTGCTGTCCTCTGCTGATAAAGAGAATCTAGCAACCTAAATGCCATCCCTGCTGACAAAGGGAAACTGACGAAAGAAAATCTTCAAAAGATTGTTGTCCTCTGCTGATAAAGAGAATCTAGCATCCTAAATGCCATCCCTGCTGACAAAGTGAAACTGACGAAAGAAAATCTTCAAAAGATTGCTGTCCTCTGCTGATAAAGAGGATCTAGCAACCTAAATGCCATCCCTGCTGACAAAGGGAAACTGACGAAAGAAAATCTTCAAAAGATTGTTGTCCTCTGCTTATAAAGAGAATCTAGCAACATAAATGCCATCCCTGCTGACAAAGGGAAACTGACGAAAGAAAATCTACAAAAGATTGTTGTCCTCTGCTGATAAAGAGAATCTAGCAACATAAATGTCATCCCTGCTGACAAAGGGAAACTGACGAATGAAAATCTTCAAAAGATTGATGTCCTCTCCTGATAAAGAGAATCTAGCAACATAAATGCCATCCCTGCTGACAAAGGGAAACTGACGGAAGAAAATCTTCAAAAGATTGTTGTCCTCTGCTTATAAAGAGAATCTAGCAACATAAATGCCATCCCTGCTGACAAAGGGAAACTGACGAAAGAAAATCTACAAAAGATTGTTGTCCTCTGCTGATAAAGAGAATCTAGCAACATAAATGTCATCCCTGCTGACAAAGAGAAACTGACGAATGAAAATCTTCAAAAGATTGATGTCCTCTCCTGATAAAGAGAATCTAGCAACATAAATGCCATCCCTGCTGACAAAGGGAAACTGACGAAAGAAAATCTTCAAAAGATTGCTGTCCTCTGGTGATAAAGAGAATCTGGCAACATAAATGCCATCCCTGCTGACAAAGGGAAACTGACGAAAGAAAATCTTCAAAAGATTGCTGTCTTCTGGTGATAAAGAGAATCTGGCAACATAAATGCCATCCCTGCTGACAAAGGGAAAGTGACGAAAGAAAATCTTCAAAAGATTGTTGTCCTCTGCTGATAAAGAGAATCTAGCAACATAAATGCCATCCCTGCTGACAAAGGGAAACTGACGAAAGAAAATCTTCAAAAGATTGCTGTCCTCTGCTGATAAAGAGAATCTAGCAACATAAATGGCATCCCTGCTGACAAAGGGAAACTGACGAAAGAAAATCTTCAAAAGATTGATGTCCTCTCCTGATAAAGAGAATCTAGCAACATAAATGCCATCCCTGCTGACAAAGGGAAACTGACGTAAGAAAATCTTCAAAAGATTGCTGTCCTCTGGTGATAAAGAGAATCTGGCAACATAAATGCCATCCCTGCTGACAAAGGGAAAGTGACGAAAGAAAATCTTCAAAAGATTGCTATCCTCTGCTGATAAAGAGAATCTAGCAAAATAAATGCCATCCCTGCTGACAAAGGGAAACTGACGAAAGAAAATCTTCTAAAGATTGTTGTCCTCTGCTTATAAAGAGAATCTAGCAACATAAATGCCATCCCTGCTGACAAAGGGAAACTGACGAAAGAAAATCATCAAAAGATTGCTGTCCTCTGCTGATAAAGAGAATCTAGTAACATAAATGCCATCCCTGCTGACAAAGGGAAACTGACGAAAGAAAATCTTCAAAAGATTGATGTGCTCTCCAGATAAAGAGAATCTAGCAACATAAATGCCATCCCTGCTGACAAAGGGAAACTGACGAAAGAAAATCTTCAAAAGATTGCTTTCTTCTGGTGATAAAGAGAATCTGGCAACATAAATGCCATCCCTGCTGACAAAGGGAAAGTGACGAAAGAAAATCTTCAATAGATTATTGTCTTCTGCTGATAAAGAGAATCTAGCAAAATAAATGCCATCCCTGCTGACAAAGGGAAACTGATGAAAGAAAATCTTCAAAAGATTGTTGTCCTTTGCTGATAAAGAGAATCTAGAAACATAAATTCCATCCCTGCTGATAAAGGGAAACTGACGAAAGAAAATCTTCAAAAGATTGTTGTCCTCTGCTGATAAAGAGAATCTACCAACCTAAATGCCATCCCTGCTGACAAAGGGAAACTGACGAAAGAAAATCTTCAAAAGATTGCTGTCCTCTGCTGATAAAGAGAATCTAGCAACATAAATGCCATCCCTGCTGACAAAGGGAAACTGACGAAAGAAAATCTTCAAAAGATTGATGTCCTCTGCTTATAAAGAGAATCTAGCAACATAAATGCCATCCATGCTGACAAAGGGAAACTGACGAAAAAAATCTACAAAAGATTGCTGTCCTCTGCTGATAAAGAGAATCTAGCAACATAAATGTCATCCCTGCTGACAAAGGGAAACTGACGAATGAAAATCTTCAAAAGATTGATGTCCTCTGCTGATAAAGAGAATCTAGCAACATAAATGCCATCCCTGCTGACAAAGGGAAACTGACGAAAGAAAATCTTCAAAAGATTGCTGTCTTCTGGTGATAAAGAGAATCTGGCAACATAAATGCCATCCCTGCTGACAAAGGGAAAGTGACGAAAGAAAATCTTCAAAAGATTGTTGTCCTCTGCTGATAAAGAGAATCTAGCAACATAAATGCCATCCCTGCTGACAAAGGGAAACTGACGAAAGAAAATCTTCAAAAGATTGTTGTCCTCTGCTTATAAAGAGAATCTAGCAACATAAATGCCATCCATGCTGACAAAGGGAAACTGACGAAAAAAATCTACAAAAGATTGCTGTCCTCTGCTGATAAAGAGAATCTAGCAACATAAATGTCATCCCTGCTGACAAAGGGAAACTGACGAATGAAAATCTTCAAAAGATTGATGTCCTATGCTGATAAAGAGAATCTAGCAACATAAATGCCATCCCTGCTGACAAAGGGAAACTGACGAAAGAAAATCTTCAAAAGATTGATGTCCTCTGCTTATAAAGAGAATCTAGCAACATAAATGCCATCCATGCTGACAAAGGGAAACTGACGAAAAAAATCTACAAAAGATTGCTGTCCTCTGCTGATAAAGAGAATCTAGCAACATAAATGTCATCCCTGCTGACAAAGGGAAACTGACGAATGAAAATCTTCAAAAGATTGATGTCCTCTGCTGATAAAGAGAATCTAGCAACATAAATGCCATCCCTGCTGACAAAGGGAAACTGACGAAAGAAAATCTTCAAAAGATTGTTGTCTTCTGGTGATAAAGAGAATCTGGCAACATAAATGCCATCCCTGCTGACAAAGGGAAAGTGACGAAAGAAAATCTTCAAAAGATTGTTGTCCTCTGCTGATAAAGAGAATCTAGCAACATAAATGGCATCCCTGCTGACAAAGGGAAACTGACGAAAGAAAATCTTCAAAAGATTGTTGTCCTCTGCTGATAAAGAGAATCTAGCAACATAAATGCCATCCCTGCTGACAAAGGGAAACTGACGAAAGAAAATCTTCAAAAGATTGCTGTCCTCTGGTGATAAAGAGAATCTGGCAACATAAATGCCATCCCTGCTGACAAAGGGAAAGTGACGAAAGAAAATCTTCAAAAGATTGCTATCCTCTGCTGATAAAGAGAATCTAGCAAAATAAATGCTATCCCTGCTGACAAAGGGAAACTGACGAAAGAAAATCTTCTAAAGATTGTTGTCCTCTGCTTATAAAGAGAATCTAGCAACATAAATGCCATCCCTGCTGACAAAGGGAAACTGACGAAAGAAAATCTTCAAAAGATTGCTGTCCTCTGCTGATAAAGAGAATCTAGCAACATAAATGCCATCCCTGCTGACAAAGGGAAACTGACGAAAGAAAATCTTCAAAAGATTGATGTCCTCTCCAGATAAAGAGAATCTAGCAACATAAATGCCATCCCTGCTGACAAAGGGAAACTGACGAAAGAAAATCTTCAAAAGATTGCTTTCTTCTGGTGATAAAGAGAATCTGGCAACATAAATGCCATCCTTGCTGACAAAGGGAAAGTGACGAAAGAAAATCTTCAAAAGATTGCTGTCCTCTGCTGATAAAGAGAATCAAGCAAAATAAATGCCATCCCTGCTGACAAAGGGAAACTGACGAAAGAAAATCTTCAAAAGATTGATGTCCTCTGCTGATAAAGAGAATCTAGCAACATAAATGCCATCCCTGCTGACAAAGGGAAACTGACGAAAGAAAATCTTCAAAAGATTGCTGTCCTCTGCTAATAAAGAGAATCTAGCAAAATAAATCCCATCCCTGCTGACAAAGGGAAACTGACGAAAGAAAATCTTCAAAAGATTGCTGTCTTCTGCTGATAAAGAGAATCTAGAAAAATAAATGCCATCCCTGCTGACAAAGGGAAACTGACGAAAGAAAATCTTCAAAAGATTGCTGTCCTCTGCTGATAAAGAGAATCTAGCAACATAAATGCCACCCCTGCTGATAAAGGGAAACTGACGAAAGAAAATCTTCAAAAGATTGCTGTCCTCTGCTGATAAAGAGAATCTAGCAACATAAATGCCACCCCTGCTGATAAAGGGAAACTGACGAAAGAAAATCTTCAAAATATTGCTGTCCTTTGCTGATAAAGAGAATCTAGCAACCTAAATGCCATCCCTGCTGACAGGGGGAAACTGACGAAAGAAAATCTTCAAAAGATTGTTGTCCTCTGCTGATAAAGAGAATCTAGCATCCTAAATGCCATCCCTGCTGACAAAGGGAAACTGACGAAAGAAAATCTTCAAAAGATTGCTGTCCTCTGCTGATAAAGAGAATCTAGCAACCTAAATGCCATCCCTGCTAACAAAGGGAAACTGACGAAAGAAAATCTTCAAAAGATTGTTGTCCTCTGCTTATAAAGAGAATCTTGCAACATAAATGCCATCCCTGCTGACAAAGGGAAACTGACGAAAGAAAATCTACAAAAGATTGTTGTCCTCTGCTGATAAAGAGAATCTAGCAACATAAATGTCATCCCTGCTGACAAAGGGAAACTAACGAATGAAAATCTTCAAAAGATTGATGTCCTCTCCTGATAAAGAGAATCTAGCAACATAAATGCCATCCCTGCTGACAAAGGGAAACTGACGGAAGAAAATCTTCAAAAGATTGCTGTCCTCTGGTGATAAAGAGAATCTGGCAACATAAATGCCATCCCTGCTGACAATGGGAAACTAACGAAGGAAAATCATCAAAATATTGTTGTCCTCTGGTGATAAAGAGAATCTGGCAACATAAATGCCATCTCTACTGACAAAGGGAAAGTGACGAAAGAAAATCTTCAAAAGATTGCTGTCCTCTGCTGATAAAGAGAATCTAGCAACATAAATGCCATCCCTGCTGACAAAGGGAAACTGACGAAAGAAAATCTTCAAAAGATTGCTGTCCTCTGCTGATAAAGAGAATCTAGCAACCTAAATGCCATCCCTGCTGACAAAGGGAAACTGACGAAAGAAAATCTTCAAAAGATTGTTGTCCTCTGCTGATAAAGAGAATCTAGCATCCTAAATGCCATCCCTGCTGACAAAGTGAAACTGACGAAAGAAAATCTTCAAAAGATTGCTGTCCTCTGCTGATAAAGAGAATCTAGCAACCTAAATGCCATCCCTGCTGACAAAGGGAAACTGACGAAAGAAAATCTTCAAAAGATTGTTGTCCTCTGCTTATAAAGAGAATCTAGCAACATAAATGCCATCCCTGCTGACAAAGGGAAACTGACGAAAGAAAATCTACAAAAGATTGTTGTCCTCTGCTGATAAAGAGAATCTAGCAACATAAATGCCATCTCTGCTGACAAAGGGAAACTGACGAAAGAAAATCTTCAAAAGATTGTTGTCCTCTGCTGATAAAGAGAATCTAGCATCCTAAATGCCATCCCTGCTGACAAAGGGAAACTGACGAAAGAAAATCTTCAAAAGATTGCTGTCCTCTGCTGATAAAGAGAATCTAGCAACCTAAATGCCATCCCTGCTGACAAAGGGAAACTGACGAAAGAAAATCTTCAAAAGATTGTTGTCCTCTGCTTATAAAGAGAATCTAGCAACATAAATGCCATCCCTGCAGACAAAGGGAAACTGACGAAAGAAAATCTACAAAAGATTGTTGTCCTCTGCTGATAAAGAGAATCTAGCAACATAAATGTCATCCCTGCTGACAAAGGGAAACTGACGAATGAAAATCTTCAAAAGATTGATGTCCTCTCCTGATAAAGAGAATCTAGCAACATAAATGCCATCCCTGCTGACAAAGGGAAACTGACGGAAGAAAATCTTCAAAAGATTGCTGTCCTCTGGTGATAAAGAGAATCTGGCAACATAAATGCCATCCCTGCTGACAATGGGAAACTAACGAAGGAAAATCATCAAAATATTGCTGTCCTCTGGTGATAAAGAGAATCTGGCAACATAAATGCCATCTCTACTGACAAAGGGAAAGTGACGAAAGAAAATCTTCAAAAGATTGCTGTCCTCTGCTGATAAAGAGAATCTAGCAACATAAATGCCATCCCTGCTGACAAAGGGAAACTGACAAAAGAAAATCTTCAAAAGATTGCTGTCCTCTGCTGATAAAGAGAATCTAGCAACCTAAATGCCATCCCTGCTGACAAAGTGAAACTGACGAAAGAAAATCTTCAAAAGATTGTTGTCCTCTGCTGATAAAGAGAATCTAGCATCCTAAATGCCATCCCTGCTGACAAAGTGAAACTGACGAAAGAAAATCTTCAAAAGATTGCTGTCCTCTGCTGATAAAGAGAATCTAGCAACCTAAATGCCATCCCTGCTGACAAAGGGAAACTGACGAAAGAAAATCTTCAAAAGATTGTTGTCCTCTGCTTATAAAGAGAATCTAGCAACATAAATGGCATCCCTGCTGACAAAGGGAAACTGACGAAAGAAAATCTACAAAAGATTGTTGTCCTCTGCTGATAAAGAGAATCTAGCAACATAAATGTCATCCCTGCTGACAAAGGGAAACTGACGAATGAAAATCTTCAAAAGATTGATGTCCTCTCCTGATAAAGAGAATCTAGCAACATAAATGCCATCCCTGCTGACAAAGGGAAACTGACGGAAGAAAATCTTCAAAAGATTGTTGTCCTCTGCTTATAAAGAGAATCTAGCAACATAAATGCCATCCCTGCTGACAAAGGGAAACTGACGAAAGAAAATCTACAAAAGATTGTTGTCCTCTGCTGATAAAGAGAATCTAGCAACATAAATGTCATCCCTGCTGACAAAGGGAAACTGACGAATGAAAATCTTCAAAAGATTGATGTCCTCTCCTGATAAAGAGAATCTAGCAACATAAATGCCATCCCTGCTGACAAAGGGAAACTGACGAAAGAAAATCTTCAAAAGATTGCTGTCCTCTGGTGATAAAGAGAATCTGGCAACATAAATGCCATCCCTGCTGACAAAGGGAAACTGACGAAAGAAAATCTTCAAAAGATTGCTGTCTTCTGGTGATAAAGAGAATCTGGCAACATAAATGCCATCCCTGCTGACAAAGTGAAAGTGACGAAAGAAAATCTTCAAAAGATTGTTGTCCTCTGCTGATAAAGAGAATCTAGCAACATAAATGCCATCCCTGCTGACAAAGGGAAACTGACGAAAGAAAATCTTCAAAAGATTGCTGTCCTCTGCTGATAAAGAGAATCTAGCAACATAAATGGCATCCCTGCTGACAAAGGGAAACTGACGAAAGAAAATCTTCAAAAGATTGATGTCCTCTCCTGATAAAGAGAATCTAGCAACATAAATGCCATCCCTGCTAACAAAGGGAAACTGACGTAAGAAAATCTTCAAAAGATTGCTGTCCTCTGGTGATAAAGAGAATCTGGCAACATAAATGCCATCCCTGCTGACAAAGGGAAAGTGACGAAAGAAAATCTTCAAAAGATTGCTATCCTCTGCTGATAAAGAGAATCTAGCAAAATAAATGCCATCCCTGCTGACAAAGGGAAACTGACGAAAGAAAATCTTCTAAAGATTGTTGTCCTCTGCTTATAAAGAGAATCTAGCAACATAAATGCCATCCCTGCTGACAAAGGGAAACTGACGAAAGAAAATCTTCAAAAGATTGATGTCCTCTCCAGATAAAGAGAATCTAGCAACATAAATGCCATCCCTGCTGACAAAGGGAAACTGACGAAAGAAAATCTTCAAAAGATTGCTTTCTTCTGGTGATAAAGAGAATCTGGCAACATAAATGCCATCCCTGCTGACAAAGGGAAAGTGACGAAAGAAAATCTTCAAAAGATTGCTGTCCTCTGCTGATAAAGAGAATCAAGCAAAATAAATGCCATCCCTGCTGACAAAGGGAAACTGACGAAAGAAAATCTTCAAAAGATTGATGTCCTCTGCTGATAAAGAGAATCTAGCAACATAAATGCCATCCCTGCTGACAAAGGGAAACTGACGAAAGAAAATCTTCAAAAGATTGCTGTCCTCTGCTAATAAAGAGAATCTAGCAAAATAAATCCCATCCCTGCTGACAAAGGGAAACTGACGAAAGAAAATCTTCAAAAGATTGCTGTCTTCTGCTGATAAAGAGAATCTAGAAAAATAAATGCCATCCCTGCTGACAAAGGGAAACTGACGAAAGAAAATCTTCAAAAGATTGCTGTCCTCTGCTGATAAAGAGAATCTAGCAACATAAATGCCACCCCTGCTGATAAAGGGAAACTGACGAAAGAAAATCTTCAAAAGATTGCTGTCCTCTACTGATAAAGAGAATCTAGCAACATAAATGCCACCCCTGCTGATAAAGGGAAACTGACGAAAGAAAATCTTCAAAATATTGCTGTCCTTTGCTGATAAAGAGAATCTAGCAACCTAAATGCCATCCCTGCTGACAGGGGGAAACTGACGAAAGAAAATCTTCAAAAGATTGTTGTCCTCTGCTGATAAAGAGAATCTAGCATCCTAAATGCCATCCCTGCTGACAAAGGGAAACTGACGAAAGAAAATCTTCAAAAGATTGCTGTCCTCTGCTGATAAAGAGAATCTAGCAACCTAAATGCCATCCCTGCTGACAAAGGGAAACTGACGAAAAAAAATCTTCAAAAGATTGTTGTCCTCTGCTTATAAAGAGAATCTAGCAACATAAATGCCATCCCTGCTGACAAAGGGAAACTGACGAAATAAAATCTACAAAAGATTGTTGTCCTCTGCTGATAAAGAGAATCTAGCAACATAAATGTCATCCCTGCTGACAAAGGGAAACTGACGAATGAAAATCTTCAAAAGATTGATGTCCTCTCCTGATAAAGAGAATCTAGCAACATAAATGCCATCCCTGCTGACAAAGGGAAACTGACGGAAGAAAATCTTCAAAAGATTGCTGTCCTCTGGTGATAAAGAGAATCTGGCAACATAAATGCCATCCCTGCTGACAATGGGAAACTAACGAAGGAAAATCATCAAAATATTGCTGTCCTCTGGTGATAAAGAGAATCTGGCAACATAAATGCCATCTCTACTGACAAAGGGAAAGTGACGAAAGAAAATCTTCAAAAGATTGCTGTCCTCTGCTGATAAAGAGAATCTAGCAACATAAATGCCATCCCTGCTGACAAAGGGAAACTGACGAAAGAAAATCTTCAAAAGATTGCTGTCCTCTGCTGATAAAGAGAATCTAGCAACCTAAATGCCATCCCTGCTGACAAAGTAAAACTGACGAAAGAAAATCTTCAAAAGATTGTTGTCCTCTGCTGATAAAGAGAATCTAGCATCCTAAATGCCATCCCTGCTGACAAAGTGAAACTGACGAAAGAAAATCTTCAAAAGATTGCTGTCCTCTGCTGATAAAGAGAATCTAGCAACCTAAATGCCATCCCTGCTGACAAAGGGAAACTGACGAAAGAAAATCTTCAAAAGATTGTTGTCCTCTGCTTATAAAGAGAATCTAGCAACATAAATGCCATCCCTGCTGACAAAGGGAAACTGACGAAAGAAAATCTACAAAAGATTGTTGTCCTCTGCTGATAAAGAGAATCTAGCAACATAAATGTCATCCCTGCTGACAAAGGGAAACTGACGAATGAAAATCTTCAAAAGATTGATGTCCTCTCCTGATAAAGAGAATCTAGCAACATAAATGCCATCCCTGCTGACAAAGGGAAACTGACGGAAGAAAATCTTCAAAAGATTGTTGTCCTCTGCTTATAAAGAGAATCTAGCAACATAAATGCCATCCCTGCTGACAAAGGGAAACTGACGAAAGAAAATCTACAAAAGATTGTTGTCCTCTGCTGATAAAGAGAATCTAGCAACATAAATGTCATCCCTGCTGACAAAGGGAAACTGACGAATGAAAATCTTCAAAAGATTGATGTCCTCTCCTGATAAAGAGAATCTAGCAACATAAATGCCATCCCTGCTGACAAAGGGAAACTGACGAAAGAAAATCTTCAAAAGATTGCTGTCCTCTGGTGATAAAGAGAATCTGGCAACATAAATGCCATCCCTGCTGACAAAGGGAAACTGACGAAAGAAAATCTTCAAAAGATTGCTGTCTTCTGGTGATAAAGAGAATCTGGCAACATAAATGCCATCCCTGCTGACAAAGGGAAAGTGACGAAAGAAAATCTTCAAAAGATTGTTGTCCTCTGCTGATAAAGAGAATCTAGCAACATAAATGCCATCCCTGCTGACAAAGGGAAACTGACGAAAGAAAATCTTCAAAAGATTGCTGTCCTCTGCTGATAAAGAGAATCTAGCAACATAAATGGCATCCCTGCTGACAAAGGGAAACTGACGAAAGAAAATCTTCAAAAGATTGATGTCCTCTCCTGATAAAGAGAATCTAGCAACATAAATGCCATCCCTGCTAACAAAGGGAAACTGACGTAAGAAAATCTTCAAAAGATTGCTGTCCTCTGGTGATAAAGAGAATCTGGCAACATAAATGCCATCCCTGCTGACAAAGGGAAAGTGACGAAAGAAAATCTTCAAAAGATTGCTATCCTCTGCTGATAAAGAGAATCTAGCAAAATAAATGCCATCCCTGCTGACAAAGGGAAACTGACGAAAGAAAATCTTCTAAAGATTGTTGTCCTCTGCTTATAAAGAGAATCTAGCAACATAAATGCCATCCCTGCTGACAAAGGGAAACTGACGAAAGAAAATCTTCAAAAGATTGATGTCCTCTCCAGATAAAGAGAATCTAGCAACATAAATGCCATCCCTGCTGACAAAGGGAAACTGACGAAAGAAAATCTTCAAAAGATTGCTTTCTTCTGGTGATAAAGAGAATCTGGCAACATAAATGCCATCACTGCTGACAAAGGGAAACTGACGAAAGAAAATCTTCAAAAGATTGCTGTCCTCTGCTGATAAAGAGAATCTAGCAACATAAATGGCATCCCTGCTGACAAAGGGAAACTGACGAAAGAAAATCTTCAAAAGATTGATGTCCTCTCCTGATAAAGAGAATCTAGCAACATAAATGCCATCCCTGCTAACAAAGGGAAACTGACGTAAGAAAATCTTCAAAAGATTGCTGTCCTCTGGTGATAAAGAGAATCTGGCAACATAAATGCCATCCCTGCTGACAAAGGGAAAGTGACGAAAGAAAATCTTCAAAAGATTGCTATCCTCTGCTGATAAAGAGAATCTAGCAAAATAAATGCCATCCCTGCTGACAAAGGGAAACTGACGAAAGAAAATCTTCTAAAGATTGTTGTCCTCTGCTTATAAAGAGAATCTAGCAACATAAATGCCATCCCTGCTGACAAAGGGAAACTGACGAAAGAAAATCATCAAAAGATTGCTGTCCTCTGCTGATAAAGAGAATCTAGTAACATAAATGCCATCCCTGCTGACAAAGGGAAACTGACGAAAGAAAATCTTCAAAAGATTGATGTCCTCTCCAGATAAAGAGAATCTAGCAACATAAATGCCATCCCTGCTGACAAAGGGAAACTGACGAAAGAAAATCTTCAAAAGATTGCTTTCTTCTGGTGATAAAGAGAATCTGGCAACATAAATGCCATCCCTGCTGACAAAGGGAAAGTGACGAAAGAAAATCTTCAAAAGATTGCTGTCCTCTGCTGATAAAGAGAATCAAGCAAAATAAATGCCATCCCTGCTGACAAAGGGAAACTGACGAAAGAAAATCATCAAAAGATTGATGTCCTCTGCTGATAAAGAGAATCTAGCAACATAAATGCCATCCCTGCTGACAAAGGGAAACTGACGAAAGAAAATCTTCAAAAGATTGCTGTCCTCTGCTAATAAAGAGAATCTAGCAAAATAAATCCCATCCCTGCTGACAAAGGGAAACTGACGAAAGAAAATCTTCAAAAGATTGCTGTCTTCTGCTGATAAAGAGAATCTAGAAAAATAAATGCCATCCCTGCTGACAAAGGGAAACTGACGAAAGAAAATCTTCAAAAGATTGCTGTCCTCTGCTGATAAAGAGAATCTAGCAACATAAATGCCACCCCTGCTGATAAAGGGAAACTGACGAAAGAAAATCTTCAAAAGATTGCTGTCCTCTGCTGATAAAGAGAATCTAGCAACATAAATGCCACCCCTGCTGATAAAGGGAAACTGACGAAAGAAAATCTTCAAAATATTGCTGTCCTTTGCTGATAAAGAGAATCTAGCAACCTAAATGCCATCCCTGCTGACAGGGGGAAACTGACGAAAGAAAATCTTCAAAAGATTGTTGTCCTCTGCTGATAAAGAGAATCTAGCATCCTAAATGCCATCCCTGCTGACAAAGGGAAACTGACGAAAGAAAATCTTCAAAAGATTGATGTCCTCTCCTGATAAAGAGAATCTAGCAACATAAATGCCATCCCTGCTAACAAAGGGAAACTGACGTAAGAAAATCTTCAAAAGATTGCTGTCCTCTGGTGATAAAGAGAATCTGGCAACATAAATGCCATCCCTGCTGACAAAGGGAAAGTGACGAAAGAAAATCTTCAAAAGATTGCTATCCTCTGCTGATAAAGAGAATCTAGCAAAATAAATGCCATCCCTGCTGACAAAGGGAAACTGACGAAAGAAAATCTTCTAAAGATTGTTGTCCTCTGCTTATAAAGAGAATCTAGCAACATAAATGCCATCCCTGCTGACAAAGGGAAACTGACGAAAGAAAATCATCAAAAGATTGCTGTCCTCTGCTGATAAAGAGAATCTAGTAACATAAATGCCATCCCTGCTGACAAAGGGAAACTGACGAAAGAAAATCTTCAAAAGATTGATGTCCTCTCCAGATAAAGAGAATCTAGCAACATAAATGCCATCCCTGCTGACAAAGGGAAACTGACGAAAGAAAATCTTCAAAAGATTGCTTTCTTCTGGTGATAAAGAGAATCTGGCAACATAAATGCCATCCCTGCTGACAAAGGGAAAGTGACGAAAGAAAATCTTCAAAAGATTGCTGTCCTCTGCTGATAAAGAGAATCAAGCAAAATAAATGCCATCCCTGCTGACAAAGGGAAACTGACGAAAGAAAATCATCAAAAGATTGATGTCCTCTGCTGATAAAGAGAATCTAGCAACATAAATGCCATCCCTGCTGACAAAGGGAAACTGACGAAAGAAAATCTTCAAAAGATTGCTGTCCTCTGCTAATAAAGAGAATCTAGCAAAATAAATCCCATCCCTGCTGACAAAGGGAAACTGACGAAAGAAAATCTTCAAAAGATTGCTGTCTTCTGCTGATAAAGAGAATCTAGAAAAATAAATGCCATCCCTGCTGACAAAGGGAAACTGACGAAAGAAAATCTTCAAAAGATTGCTGTCCTCTGCTGATAAAGAGAATCTAGCAACATAAATGCCACCCCTGCTGATAAAGGGAAACTGACGAAAGAAAATCTTCAAAAGATTGCTGTCCTCTGCTGATAAAGAGAATCTAGCAACATAAATGCCACCCCTGCTGATAAAGGGAAACTGACGAAAGAAAATCTTCAAAATATTGCTGTCCTTTGCTGATAAAGAGAATCTAGCAACCTAAATGCCATCCCTGCTGACAGGGGGAAACTGACGAAAGAAAATCTTCAAAAGATTGTTGTCCTCTGCTGATAAAGAGAATCTAGCATCCTAAATGCCATCCCTGCTGACAAAGGGAAACTGACGAAAGAAAATCTTCAAAAGATTGCTGTCCTCTGCTGATAAAGAGAATCTAGCAACCTAAATGCCATCCCTGCTGACAAAGGGAAACTGACGAAAGAAAATCTTCAAAAGATTGTTGTCCTCTGCTTATAAAGAGAATCTAGCAACATAAATGCCATCCCTGCTGACAAAGGGAAACTGACGAAAGAAAATCTACAAAAGATTGTTGTCCTCTGCTGATAAAGAGAATCTAGCAACATAAATGTCATCCCTGCTGACAAAGGGAAACTGACGAATGAAAATCTTCAAAAGATTGATGTCCTCTCCTGATAAAGAGAATCTAGCAACATAAATGCCATCCCTGCTGACAAAGGGAAACTAACGGAAGAAAATCTTCAAAAGATTGCTGTCCTCTGGTGATAAAGAGAATCTGGCAACATAAATGCCATCCCTGCTGACAATGGGAAACTAACGAAGGAAAATCATCAAAATATTGTTGTCCTCTGGTGATAAAGAGAATCTGGCAACATAAATGCCATCTCTACTGACAAAGGGAAAGTGACGAAAGAAAATCTTCAAAAGATTGCTGTCCTCTGCTGATAAAGAGAATCTAGCAACATAAATGCCATCCCTGCTGACAAAGGGAAACTGACGAAAGAAAATCTTCAAAAGATTACTGTCCTCTGCTGATAAAGAGAATCTAGCAACCTAAATGCCATCCCTGCTGACAAAGGGAAACTGACGAAAGAAAATCTTCAAAAGATTGCTGTCCTCTGGTGATAAAGAGAATCTGGCAACATAAATGCCATCCCTGCTGACAAAGGGAAACTGACGAAAGAAAATCTTTAAAAGATTGTTGTCTTCTGGTGATAAAGAGAATCTGGCAACATAAATGCCATCCCTGCTGACAAAGGGAAAGTGACGAAAGAAAATCTTCAAAAGATTGTTGTCCTCTGCTGATAAAGAGAATCTAGCAACATAAATGCCATCCCTGCTGACAAAGGGAAACTGACGAAAGAAAATCTTCAAAAGATTGCTGTCCTCTGCTGATAAAGAGAATCTAGCAACATAAATGGCATCCCTGCTGACAAAGGGAAACTGACGAAAGAAAATCTTCAAAAGATTGATGTCCTCTCCTGATAAAGAGAATCTAGCAACATAAATGCCATCCCTGCTAACAAAGGGAAACTGACGTAAGAAAATCTTCAAAAGATTGCTGTCCTCTGGTGATAAAGAGAATCTGGCAACATAAATGCCATCCCTGCTGACAAAGGGAAAGTGACGAAAGAAAATCTTCAAAAGATTGCTATCCTCTGCTGATAAAGAGAATCTAGCAAAATAAATGCCATCCCTGCTGACAAAGGGAAACTGACGAAAGAAAATCTTCTAAAGATTGTTGTCCTCTGCTTATAAAGAGAATCTAGCAACATAAATGCCATCCCTGCTGACAAAGGGAAACTGACGAAAGAAAATCTTCAAAAGATTGATGTCCTCTCCAGATAAAGAGAATCTAGCAACATAAATGCCATCCATGCTGACAAAGGGAAACTGACGAAAGAAAATCTTCAAAAGATTGCTTTCTTCTGGTGATAAAGAGAATCTGGCAACATAAATGCCATCCCTGCTGACAAAGGGAAACTGACGAAAGAAAATCTTCAAAAGATTGCTGTCCTCTGCTGATAAAGAGAATCTAGCAACATAAATGGCATCCCTGCTGACAAAGGGAAACTGACGAAAGAAAATCTTCAAAAGATTGATGTCCTCTCCTGATAAAGAGAATCTAGCAACATAAATGCCATCCCTGCTAACAAAGGGAAACTGACGTAAGAAAATCTTCAAAAGATTGCTGTCCTCTGGTGATAAAGAGAATCTGGCAACATAAATGCCATCCCTGCTGACAAAGGGAAAGTGACGAAAGAAAATCTTCAAAAGATTGCTATCCTCTGCTGATAAAGAGAATCTAGCAAAATAAATGCCATCCCTGCTGACAAAGGGAAACTGACGAAAGAAAATCTTCTAAAGATTGTTGTCCTCTGCTTATAAAGAGAATCTAGCAACATAAATGCCATCCCTGCTGACAAAGGGAAACTGACGAAAGAAAATCATCAAAAGATTGCTGTCCTCTGCTGATAAAGAGAATCTAGTAACATAAATGCCATCCCTGCTGACAAAGGGAAACTGACGAAAGAAAATCTTCAAAAGATTGATGTCCTCTCCAGATAAAGAGAATCTAGCAACATAAATGCCATCCCTGCTGACAAAGGGAAACTGACGAAAGAAAATCTTCAAAAGATTGCTTTCTTCTGGTGATAAAGAGAATCTGGCAACATAAATGCCATCCCTGCTGACAAAGGGAAAGTGACGAAAGAAAATCTTCAAAAGATTGCTGTCCTCTGCTGATAAAGAGAATCAAGCAAAATAAATGCCATCCCTGCTGACAAAGGGAAACTGACGAAAGAAAATCATCAAAAGATTGATGTCCTCTGCTGATAAAGAGAATCTAGCAACATAAATGCCATCCCTGCTGACAAAGGGAAACTGACGAAAGAAAATCTTCAAAAGATTGCTGTCCTCTGCTAATAAAGAGAATCTAGCAAAATAAATCCCATCCCTGCTGACAAAGGGAAACTGACGAAAGAAAATCTTCAAAAGATTGCTGTCTTCTGCTGATAAAGAGAATCTAGAAAAATAAATGCCATCCTTGCTGACAAAGGGAAACTGACGAAAGAAAATCTTCAAAAGATTGCTGTCCTCTGCTGATAAAGAGAATCTAGCAACATAAATGCCACCCCTGCTGATAAAGGGAAACTGACGAAAGAAAATCTTCAAAAGATTGCTGTCCTCTGCTGATAAAGAGAATCTAGCAACATAAATGCCACCCCTGCTGATAAAGGGAAACTGACGAAAGAAAATCTTCAAAATATTGCTGTCCTTTGCTGATAAAGAGAATCTAGCAACCTAAATGCCATCCCTGCTGACAGGGGGAAACTGACGAAAGAAAATCTTCAAAAGATTGTTGTCCTCTGCTGATAAAGAGAATCTAGCATCCTAAATGCCATCCCTGCTGACAAAGGGAAACTGACGAAAGAAAATCTTCAAAAGATTGCTGTCCTCTGCTGATAAAGAGAATCTAGCAACCTAAATGCCATCCCTGCTGACAAAGGGAAACTGACGAAAGAAAATCTTCAAAAGATTGTTGTCCTCTGCTTATAAAGAGAATCTAGCAACATAAATGCCATCCCTGCTGACAAAGGGAAACTGACGAAAGAAAATCTACAAAAGATTGTTGTCCTCTGCTGATAAAGAGAATCTAGCAACATAAATGTCATCCCTGCTGACAAAGGGAAACTGACGAATGAAAATCTTCAAAAGATTGATGTCCTCTCCTGATAAAGAGAATCTAGCAACATAAATGCCATCCCTGCTGACAAAGGGAAACTGACGGAAGAAAATCTTCAAAAGATTGCTGTCCTCTGGTGATAAAGAGAATCTGGCAACATAAATGCCATCCCTGCTGACAATGGGAAACTAACGAAGGAAAATCATCAAAATATTGTTGTCCTCTGGTGATAAAGAGAATCTGGCAACATAAATGCCATCTCTACTGACAAAGGGAAAGTGACGAAAGAAAATCTTCAAAAGATTGCTGTCCTCTGCTGATAAAGAGAATCTAGCAACATAAATGCCATCCCTGCTGACAAAGGGAAACTGACGAAAGAAAATCTTCAAAAGATTACTGTCCTCTGCTGATAAAGAGAATCTAGCAACCTAAATGCCATCCCTGCTGACAAAGGGAAACTGACGAAAGAAAATCTTCAAAAGATTGTTGTCCTCTGCTGATAAAGAGAATCTAGCATCCTAAATGCCATCCCTGCTGACAAAGGGAAACTGACGAAAGAAAATCTTCAAAAGATTGCTGTCCTCTGCTGATAAAGAGAATCTAGCAACCTAAATGCCATCCCTGCTGACAAAGGGAAACTGACGAAAGAAAATCTTCAAAAGATTGTTGTCCTCTGCTTATAAAGAGAATCTAGCAACATAAATGCCATCCCTGCTGACAAAGGGAAACTGACGAAAGAAAATCTACAAAAGATTGTTGTCCTCTGCTGATAAAGAGAATCTAGCAACATAAATGTCATCCCTGCTGACAAAGGGAAACTGACGAATGAAAATCTTCAAAAGATTGATGTCCTCTCCTGATAAAGAGAATCTAGCAACATAAATGCCATCCCTGCTGACAAAGGGAAACTGACGGAAGAAAATCTTCAAAAGATTGCTGTCCTCTGGTGATAAAGAGAATCTGGCAACATAAATGCCATCCCTGCTGACAATGGGAAACTAACGAAGGAAAATCATCAAAATATTGTTGTCCTCTGGTGATAAAGAGAATCTGGCAACATAAATGCCATCTCTACTGACAAAGGGAAAGTGACGAAAGAAAATCTTCAAAAGATTGCTGTCCTCTGCTGATAAAGAGAATCTAGCAACATAAATGCCATCCCTGCTGACAAAGGGAAACTGACGAAAGAAAATCTTCAAAAGATTACTGTCCTCTGCTGATAAAGAGAATCTAGCAACCTAAATGCCATCCCTGCTGACAAAGGGAAACTGACGAAAGAAAATCTTCAAAAGATTGTTGTCCTCTGCTGATAAAGAGAATCTAGCATCCTAAATGCCATCCCTGCTGACAAAGGGAAACTGACGAAAGAAAATCTTCAAAAGATTGCTGTCCTCTGCTGATAAAGAGAATCTAGCAACCTAAATGCCATCCCTGCTGACAAAGGGAAACTGACGAAAGAAAATCTTCAAAAGATTGTTGTCCTCTGCTTATAAAGAGAATCTAGCAACATAAATGCCATCCCTGCTGACAAAGGGAAACTGACGAAAGAAAATCTACAAAAGATTGTTGTCCTCTGCTGATAAAGAGAATCTAGCAACATAAATGTCATCCCTGCTGACAAAGGGAAACTGACGAATGAAAATCTTCAAAAGATTGATGTCCTCTCCTGATAAAGAGAATCTAGCAACATAAATGCCATCCCTGCTGACAAAGGGAAACTGACGGAAGAAAATCTTCAAAAGATTGCTGTCCTCTGGTGATAAAGAGAATCTGGCAACATAAATGCCATCCCTGCTGACAATGGGAAACTAACGAAGGAAAATCATCAAAATATTGCTGTCCTCTGGTGATAAAGAGAATCTGGCAACATAAATGCCATCTCTACTGACAAAGGGAAAGTGACGAAAGAAAATCTTCAAAAGATTGCTGTCCTCTGCTGATAAAGAGAATCTAGCAACATAAATGCCATCCCTGCTGACAAAGGGAAACTGACGAAAGAAAATCTTCAAAAGATTGCTGTCCTCTGCTTATAAAGAGAATCTAGCAACATAAATGCCATCCCTGCTGACAAAGGGAAACTGACGAAAGAAAATCTTCAAAAGATTGCTGTCCTCTGCTGATAAAGAGAATCTAGCAACATAAATGCCATCCCTGCTGACAAAGGGAAACTGACGAAAGAAAATCTTCAAAAGATTGATGTCCTCTCCTGATAAAGAGAATCTAGCAACATAAATGCCATCCCTGCTGACAAAGGGAAACTGACGAAAGAAAATCTTCAAAAGATTGCTGTCCTCTGCTAATAAAGAGAATCTAGCAACATAAATGCCACCCCTGCTGATAAAGGGAAACTGACGAAAGAAAATTTTCAAAAGATTGCTGTCCTCTGCTGATAAAGAGAATCTAGCAACATAAATGCCACCCCTGCTGATAAAGGGAAACTGACAAAAGAAAATCTTCAAAATATTGCTGTCCTCTACTGATAAAGAGAATCTAGCAACCTAAATGCCATCCCTGCTGACAAAGGGAAACTGACGAAAGAAAATCTTCAAAAGATTGTTGTCCTCTGTTGATAAAGAGAATCTAGCATCCTAAATGCCATCCCTGCTGACAAAGGGAAACTGACGAAAGAAAATCTTCAAAAGATTGCTGTCCTCTGCTGATAAAGAGAATCTAGCAACCTAAATGCCATCCCTTCTGACAAAGGGAAACTGACGAAAGAAAATCTTCAAAAGATTGTTGTCCTCTGCTTATAAAGAGAATCTAGCAACATAAATGCCATCCCTGCTGACAAAGGGAAACTGACGAAAGAAAATCTACAAAAGATTGTTGTCCTCTGCTGATAAAGAGAATCTAGCAACATAAATGTCATCCCTGCTGACAAAGGGAAACTGACGAATGAAAATCTTCAAAAGATTGATGTCCTCTCCTGATAAAGAGAATCTAGCAACATAAATGCCATCCCTGCTGACAAAGGGAAACTGACGGAAGAAAATCTTCAAAAGATTGCTGTCCTCTGGTGATAAAGAGAATATGGCAACATAAATGCCATCCCTGCTGACAAAGGGAAACTAACGAAGGAAAATCATCAAAATATTGCTGTCCTCTGGTGATAAAGAGAATCTGGCAACATAAATGCCATCTCTACTGACAAAGGGAAAGTGACGAAAGAAAATCTTCAAAAGATTGCTGTCCTTTGCTGATAAAGAGAATCTAGCAACATAAATGCCATCCCTGCTGACAAAGGGAAACTGACGAAAGAAAATCTTCAAAAGATTGTTGTCCTCTGCTTATAAAGAGAATCTAGCAACATAAATGCCATCCCTGCTGACAAAGGGAAACTGACGAAAGAAAATCTTCAAAAGATTGCTGTCCTCTGCTGATAAAGAGAATCTAGCAACATAAATGCCATCCCTGCTGACAAAGGGAAACTGACGAAAGAAAATCTACAAAAGATTGTTGTCCTCTGCTGATAAAGAGAATCTAGCAACATAAATGTCATCCCTGCTGACAAAGGGAAACTGACGAATGAAAATCTTCAAAAGATTGATGTCCTCTCCTGATAAAGAGAATCTAGCAACATAAATGCCATCCCTGCTGACAAAGGGAAACTGACGGAAGAAAATCTTCAAAAGATTGCTGTCCTCTGGTGATAAAGAGAATCTGGCAACATAAATGCCATCCCTGCTGACAATGGGAAACTAACGAAGGAAAATCATCAAAATATTGCTGTCCTCTGGTGATAAAGAGAATCTGGCAACATAAATGCCATCTCTACTGACAAAGGGAAAGTGACGAAAGAAAATCTTCAAAAGATTGCTGTCCTCTGCTGATAAAGAGAATCTAGCAACATAAATGCCATCCCTGCTGACAAAGGGAAACTGACGAAAGAAAATCTTCAAAAGATTGCTGTCCTCTGCTTATAAAGAGAATCTAGCAACATAAATGCCATCCCTGCTGACAAAGGGAAACTGACGAAAGAAAATCTTCAAAAGATTGCTGTCCTCTGCTGATAAAGAGAATCTAGCAACATAAATGCCATCCCTGCTGACAAAGGGAAACTGACGAAAGAAAATCTTCAAAAGATTGATGTCCTCTCCTGATAAAGAGAATCTAGCAACATAAATGCCATCCCTGCTGACAAAGGGAAACTGACGAAAGAAAATCTTCAAAAGATTGCTGTCCTCTGCTAATAAAGAGAATCTAGCAACATAAATGCCACCCCTGCTGATAAAGGGAAACTGACGAAAGAAAATTTTCAAAAGATTGCTGTCCTCTGCTGATAAAGAGAATCTAGCAACATAAATGCCACCCCTGCTGATAAAGGGAAACTGACAAAAGAAAATCTTCAAAATATTGCTGTCCTCTACTGATAAAGAGAATCTAGCAACCTAAATGCCATCCCTGCTGACAAAGGGAAACTGACGAAAGAAAATCTTCAAAAGATTGTTGTCCTCTGCTGATAAAGAGAATCTAGCATCCTAAATGCCATCCCTGCTGACAAAGGGAAACTGACGAAAGAAAATCTTCAAAAGATTGCTGTCCTCTGCTGATAAAGAGAATCTAGCAACCTAAATGCCATCCCTTCTGACAAAGGGAAACTGACGAAAGAAAATCTTCAAAAGATTGTTGTCCTCTGCTTATAAAGAGAATCTAGCAACATAAATGCCATCCCTGCTGACAAAGGGAAACTGACGAAAGAAAATCTACAAAAGATTGTTGTCCTCTGCTGATAAAGAGAATCTAGCAACATAAATGTCATCCCTGCTGACAAAGGGAAACTGACGAATGAAAATCTTCAAAAGATTGATGTCCTCTCCTGATAAAGAGAATCTAGCAACATAAATGCCATCCCTGCTGACAAAGGGAAACTGACGGAAGAAAATCTTCAAAAGATTGCTGTCCTCTGGTGATAAAGAGAATATGGCAACATAAATGCCATCCCTGCTGACAAAGGGAAACTAACGAAGGAAAATCATCAAAATATTGCTGTCCTCTGGTGATAAAGAGAATCTGGCAACATAAATGCCATCTCTACTGACAAAGGGAAAGTGACGAAAGAAAATCTTCAAAAGATTGCTGTCCTTTGCTGATAAAGAGAATCTAGCAACATAAATGCCATCCCTGCTGACAAAGGGAAACTGACGAAAGAAAATCTTCAAAAGATTGTTGTCCTCTGCTTATAAAGAGAATCTAGCAACATAAATGCCATCCCTGCTGACAAAGGGAAACTGACGAAAGAAAATCTTCAAAAGATTGCTGTCCTCTGCTGATAAAGAGAATCTAGCAACATAAATTCCATCCCTGCTGACAAAGGGAAACTGACGAAAGAAAATCTTCAAAAGATTGATGTCCTCTCCTGATAAAGAGAATCTAGCAACATAAATGCCATCCCTGCTGACAAAGGGAAACTGACGAAAGAAAATCTTCAAAAGATTGCTGTCCTCTGCTAATAAAGAGAATCTAGCAAAATAAATCCCATCCCTGCTGACAAAGGGAAACTGACGAAAGAAAATCTTCAAAAGATTGCTGTCTTCTGCTGATAAAGAGAATCTAGCAAAATAAATGCCATCCCTGCTGACAAAGGGAAACTGACGAAAGAAAATCTTCAAAAGATTGTTGTCCTCTGCTGATAAAGAGAATCTAGCATCCTAAATGCCATCCCTGCTGACAAAGTGAAACTGACGAAAGAAAATCTTCAAAAGATTGCTGTCCTCTGCTGATAAAGAGAATCTAGCAACCTAAATGCCATCCCTGCTGACAAAGGGAAACTGACGAAAGAAAATCTTCAAAAGATTGTTGTCCTCTGCTGATAAAGAGAATCTAGCATCCTAAATGCCATCCCTGCTGACAAAGTGAAACTGACGAAAGAAAATCTTCAAAAGATTGCTGTCCTCTGCTGATAAAGAGAATCTAGCAACCTAAATGCCATCCCTGCTGACAAAGGGAAACTGACGAAAGAAAATCTTCAAAAGATTGTTGTCCTCTGCTGATAAAGAGAATCTAGCATCCTAAATGCCATCCCTGCTGACAAAGTGAAACTGACGAAAGAAAATCTTCAAAAGATTGCTATCCTCTGCTGATAAAGAGAATCTAGCAACCTAAATGCCATCCCTGCTGACAAAGGGAAACTGACGAAAGAAAATCTTCAAAAGATTGTTGTCCTCTGCTTATAAAGAGAATCTAGCAACATAAATGCCATCCCTGCTGACAAAGGGAAACTAACGAAAGAAAATCTACAAAATATTGTTGTCCTCTGCTGATAAAGAGAATCTAGCAACATAAATGTCATCCCTGCTGACAAAGGGAAACTGACGAATGAAAATCTTCAAAAGATTGATGTCCTCTCCTGATAAAGAGAATCTAGCAACATAAATGCCATCCCTGCTGACAAAGGGAAACTGACGGAAGAAAATCTTCAAAAGATTGTTGTCCTCTGCTTATAAAGAGAATCTAGCAACATAAATGCCATCCCTGCTGACATAGGGAAACTGACGAAAGAAAATCTACAAAAGATTGTTGTCCTCTGCTGATAAAGAGAATCTAGCAACATAAATGTCATCCCTGCTGACAAAGGGAAACTGACGAATGAAAATCTTCAAAAGATTGATGTCCTCTCCTGATAAAGAGAATCTAGCAACATAAATGCCATCCCTGCTGACAAAGGGAAACTGACGAAAGAAAATCTTCAAAAGATTGCTGTCCTCTGGTGATAAAGAGAATCTGGCAACATAAATGCCATCCCTGCTGACAAAGGGAAACTGACGAAAGAAAATCTTCAAAAGATTGCTGTCTTCTGGTGATAAAGAGAATCTAGCATCCTAAATGCCATCCCTGCTGACAAAGTGAAACTGACGAAAGAAAATCTTCAAAAGATTGCTGTCCTCTGCTGATAAAGAGAATCTAGCAACCTAAATGCCATCCCTGCTGACAAAGGGAAACTGACGAAAGAAAATCTTCAAAAGATTGTTGTCCTCTGCTTATAAAGAGAATCTAGCAACATAAATGCCATCCCTGCTGACAAAGGGAAACTGACGAAAGAAAATCTACAAAAGATTGTTGTCCTCTGCTGATAAAGAGAATCTAGCAACATAAATGTCATCCCTGCTGACAAAGGGAAACTGACGAATGAAAATCTTCAAAAGATTGATGTCCTCTCCTGATAAAGAGAATCTAGCAACATAAATGCCATCCCTGCTGACAAAGGGAAACTGACGGAAGAAAATCTTCAAAAGATTGTTGTCCTCTGCTTATAAAGAGAATCTAGCAACATAAATGCCATCCCTGCTGACAAAGGGAAACTGACGAAAGAAAATCTACAAAAGATTGTTGTCCTCTGCTGATAAAGAGAATCTAGCAACATAAATGTCATCCCTGCTGACAAAGGGAAACTGACGAATGAAAATCTTCAAAAGATTGATGTCCTCTCCTGATAAAGAGAATCTAGCAACATAAATGCCATCCCTGCTGACAAAGGGAAACTGACGAAAGAAAATCTTCAAAAGATTGCTGTCCTCTGGTGATAAAGAGAATCTGGCAACATAAATGCCATCCCTGCTGACAAAGGGAAACTGACGAAAGAAAATCTTCAAAAGATTGCTGTCTTCTGGTGATAAAGAGAATCTGGCAACATAAATGCCATCCCTGCTGACAAAGGGAAACTGACGAAAGAAAATCTACAAAAGATTGCTGTCCTCTGCTGATAAAGAGAATCTAGCAACCTAAATGCCATCCCTGCTGACAAAGGGAAACTGACGAAAGAAAATCTTCAAAAGATTGTTGTCCTCTGCTGATAAAGAGAATCTAGCATCCTAAATGCCATCCCTGCTGACAAAGTGAAACTGACGAAAGAAAATCTTCAAAAGATTGCTATCCTCTGCTGATAAAGAGAATCTAGCAACCTAAATGCCATCCCTGCTGACAAAGGGAAACTGACGAAAGAAAATCTTCAAAAGATTGTTGTCCTCTGCTTATAAAGAGAATCTAGCAACATAAATGCCATCCCTGCTGACAAAGGGAAACTAACGAAAGAAAATCTACAAAAGATTGTTGTCCTCTGCTGATAAAGAGAATCTAGCAACATAAATGTCATCCCTGCTGACAAAGGGAAACTGACGAATGAAAATCTTCAAAAGATTGATGTCCTCTCCTGATAAAGAGAATCTAGCAACATAAATGCCATCCCTGCTGACAAAGGGAAACTGACGGAAGAAAATCTTCAAAAGATTGTTGTCCTCTGCTTATAAAGAGAATCTAGCAACATAAATGCCATCCCTGCTGACAAAGGGAAACTGACGAAAGAAAATCTACAAAAGATTGTTGTCCTCTGCTGATAAAGAGAATCTAGCAACATAAATGTCATCCCTGCTGACAAAGGGAAACTGACGAATGAAAATCTTCAAAAGATTGATGTCCTCTCCTGATAAAGAGAATCTAGCAACATAAATGCCATCCCTGCTGACAAAGGGAAACTGACGAAAGAAAATCTTCAAAAGATTGCTGTCCTCTGGTGATAAAGAGAATCTGGCAACATAAATGCCATCCCTGCTGACAAAGGGAAACTGACGAAAGAAAATCTTCAAAAGATTGCTGTCTTCTGGTGATAAAGAGAATCTGGCAACATAAATGCCATCCCTGCTGACAAAGGGAAAGTGACGAAAGAAAATCTTCAAAAGATTGTTGTCCTCTGCTGATAAAGAGAATCTAGCAACATAAATGCCATCCCTGCTGACAAAGGGAAACTGACGAAAGAAAATCTTCAAAAGATTGCTGTCCTCTGCTGATAAAGAGAATCTAGCAACATAAATGGCATCCCTGCTGACAAAGGGAAACTGACGAAAGAAAATCTTCAAAAGATTGATGTCCTCTCCTGATAAAGAGAATCTAGCAACATAAATGCCATCCCTGCTGACAAAGGGAAACTGACGTAAGAAAATCTTCAAAAGATTGCTGTCCTCTGGTGATAAAGAGAATCTGGCAACATAAATGCCATCCCTGCTGACAAAGGGAAAGTGACGAAAGAAAATCTTCAAAAGATTGCTATCCTCTGCTGATAAAGAGAATCTAGCAAAATAAATGCCATCCCTACTGACAAAGGGAAACTGACGAAAGAAAATCTTCTAAAGATTGTTGTCCTCTGCTTATAAAGAGAATCTAGCAACATAAATGCCATCCCTGCTGACAAAGGGAAACTGACGAAAGAAAATCATCAAAAGATTGCTGTCCTCTGCTGATAAAGAGAATCTAGCAACATAAATGCCATCCCTGCTGACAAAGGGAAACTGACGAAAGAAAATCTTCAAAAGATTGATGTCCTCTCCAGATAAAGAGAATCTAGCAACATAAATGCCATCCCTGCTGACAATGGGAAACTGACGAAAGAAAATCTTCAAAAGATTGCTTTCTTCTGGTGATAAAGAGAATCTGGCAACATAAATGCCATCCCTGCTGACAAAGGGAAAGTGACGAAAGAAAATCTTCAAAAGATTGCTGTCCTCTGCTGATAAAGAGAATCAAGCAAAATAAATGCCATCCCTGCTGACAAAGGGAAACTGACGAAAGAAAATCTTCAAAAGATTGATGTCCTCTGCTGATAAAGAGAATCTAGCAACATAAATGCCATCCCTGCTGACAAAGGGAAACTGACGAAAGAAAATCTTCAAAAGATTGCTGTCCTCTGCTAATAAAGAGAATCTAGCAAAATAAATCCCATCCCTGCTGACAAAGGGAAACTGACGAAAGAAAATCTTCAAAAGATTGCTGTCTTCTGCTGATAAAGAGAATCTAGAAAAATAAATGCCATCCCTGCTGACAAAGGGAAACTGACGAAAGAAAATCTTCAAAAGATTGCTGTCCTCTGCTGATAAAGAGAATCTAGCAACATAAATGCCACCCCTGCTGATAAAGGGAAACTGACGAAAGAAAATCTTCAAAAGATTGTTGTCCTCTGCTGATAAAGAGAATCTAGCAACATAAATGCCACCCCTGCTGATAAAGGGAAACTGACGAAAGAAAATCTTCAAAATATTGCTGTCCTTTGCTGATAAAGAGAATCTAGCAACCTAAATGCCATCCCTGCTGACAGGGGGAAACTGACGAAAGAAAATCTTCAAAAGATTGTTGTCCTCTGCTGATAAAGAGAATCTAGCATCCTAAATGCCATCCCTGCTGACAAAGGGAAACTGACGAAAGAAAATCTTCAAAAGATTGCTGTCCTCTGCTGATAAAGAGAATCTAGCAACCTAAATGCCATCCCTGCTGACAAAGGGAAACTGACGAAAGAAAATCTTCAAAAGATTATTGTCCTCTGCTTATAAAGAGAATCTAGCAACATAAATGCCATCCCTGCTGACAAAGGGAAACTGACGAAAGAAAATCTACAAAAGATTGTTGTCCTCTGCTGATAAAGAGAATCTAGCAACATAAATGTCATCCCTGCTGACAAAGGGAAACTGACGAATGAAAATCTTCAAAAGAATGATGTCCTCTCCTGATAAAGAGAATCTAGCAACATAAATGCCATCCCTGCTGACAAAGGGAAACTGACGGAAGAAAATCTTCAAAAGATTGCTGTCCTCTGGTGATAAAGAGAATCTGGCAACATAAATACCATCCCTGCTGACAATGGGAAACTAACGAAGGAAAATCATCAAAATATTGCTGTCCTCTGGTGATAAAGAGAATCTGGCAACATAAATGCCATCTCTACTGACAAAGGGAAAGTGACGAAAGAAAATCTTCAAAAGATTGCTGTCCTCTGCTGATAAAGAGAATCTAGCAACATAAATGCCATCCCTGCTGACAAAGGGAAACTGACGAAAGAAAATCTTCAAAAGATTACTGTCCTCTGCTGATAAAGAGAATCTAGCAACCTAAATGCCATCCCTGCTGACAAAGGGAAACTGACGAAAGAAAATCTTCAAAAGATTATTGTCCTCTGCTGATAAAGAGAATCTAGCATCCTAAATGCCATCCCTGCTGACAAAGGGAAACTGACGAAAGAAAATCTTCAAAAGATTGCTGTCCTCTGCTGATAAAGAGAATCTAGCAACCTAAATGCCATCCCTGCTGACAAAGGGAAACTGACGAAAGAAAATCTTCAAAAGATTATTGTCCTCTGCTTATAAAGAGAATCTAGCAACATAAATGCCATCCCTGCTGACAAAGGGAAACTGACGAAAGAAAATCTACAAAAGATTGTTGTCCTCTGCTGATAAAGAGAATCTAGCAACATAAATGTCATCCCTGCTGACAAAGGGAAACTGACGAATGAAAATCTTCAAAAGAATGATGTCCTCTCCTGATAAAGAGAATCTAGCAACATAAATGCCATCCCTGCTGACAAAGGGAAACTGACGGAAGAAAATCTTCAAAAGATTGCTGTCCTCTGGTGATAAAGAGAATCTGGCAACATAAATGCCATCCCTGCTGACAATGGGAAACTAACGAAGGAAAATCATCAAAATATTGCTGTCCTCTGGTGATAAAGAGAATCTGGCAACATAAATGCCATCTCTACTGACAAAGGGAAAGTGACGAAAGAAAATCTTCAAAAGATTGCTGTCCTCTGCTGATAAAGAGAATCTAGCAACCTAAATGCCATCCCTGCTGACAAAGGGAAACTGACGAAAGAAAATCTTCAAAAGATTATTGTCCTCTGCTGATAAAGAGAATCTAGCATCCTAAATGCCATCCCTGCTGACAATGGGAAACTGACGAAAGAAAATCTTCAAAAGATTGCTGTCCTCTGCTGATAAAGAGAATCTAGCAACCTAAATGCCATCCCTGCTGACAAAGGGAAACTGACGAAAGAAAATCTTCAAAAGATTGTTGTCCTCTGCTTATAAAGAGAATCTAGCAACATAAATGCCATCCCTGCTGACAAAGGGAAACTGACGAAAGAAAATCTACAAAAGATTGTTGTCCTCTGCTGATAAAGAGAATCTAGCAACATAAATGTCATCCCTGCTGACAAAGGGAAACTGACGAATGAAAATCTTCAAAAGATTGATGTCCTCTGCTGATAAAGAGAATCTAGCAACATAAATGGCATCCCTGCTGACAAAGGGAAACTGACGAAAGAAAATCTTCAAAAGATTGATGTCCTCTCCTGATAAAGAGAATCTAGCAACATAAATGCCATCCCTGCTGACAAAGGGAAACTGACGTAAGAAAATCTTCAAAAGATTGCTGTCCTCTGGTGATAAAGAGAATCTGGCAACATAAATGCCATCCCTGCTGACAAAGGGAAAGTGACGAAAGAAAATCTTCAAAAGATTGCTATCCTCTGCTGATAAAGAGAATCTAGCAAAATAAATGCCATCCCTGCTGACAAAGGGAAACTGACGAAAGAAAATCTTCTAAAGATTGTTGTCCTCTGCTTATAAAGAGAATCTAGCAACATAAATGCCATCCCTGCTGACAAAGGGAAACTGACGAAAGAAAATCTTCTAAAGATTGTTGTCCTCTGCTTATAAAGAGAATCTAGCAACATAAATGCCATCCCTGCTGACAAAGGGAAACTGACGAAAGAAAATCATCAAAAGATTGCTGTCCTCTGCTGATAAAGAGAATCTAGCAACATAAATGCCATCCCTGCTGACAAAGGGAAACTGACGAAAGAAAATCTTCAAAAGATTGATGTCCTCTCCAGATAAAGAGAATCTAGCAACATAAATGCCATCCCTGCTGACAAAGGGAAACTGACGAAAGAAAATCTTCAAAAGATTGCTTTCTTCTGGTGATAAAGAGAATCTGGCAACATAAATGCCATCCCTGCTGACAAAGGGAAAGTGACGAAAGAAAATCTTCAAAAGATTGCTGTCCTCTGCTGATAAAGAGAATCAAGCAAAATAAATGCCATCCCTGCTGACAAAGGGAAACTGACGAAAGAAAATCTTCAAAAGATTGATGTCCTCTGCTGATAAAGAGAATCTAGCAACATAAATGCCATCCCTGCTGACAAAGGGAAACTGACGAAAGAAAATCTTCAAAAGATTGCTGTCCTCTGCTAATAAAGAGAATCTAGCAAAATAAATCCCATCCCTGCTGACAAAGGGAAACTGACGAAAGAAAATCTTCAAAAGATTGCTGTCTTCTGCTGATAAAGAGAATCTAGAAAAATAAATGCCATCCCTGCTGACAAAGGGAAACTGACGAAAGAAAATCTTCAAAAGATTGCTGTCCTCTGCTGATAAAGAGAATCTAGCAACATAAATGCCACCCCTGCTGATAAAGGGAAACTGACGAAAGAAAATCTTCAAAAGATTGCTGTCCTCTGCTGATAAAGAGAATCTAGCAACATAAATGCCACCCCTGCTGATAAAGGGAAACTGACGAAAGAAAATCTTCAAAATATTGCTGTCCTTTGCTGATAAAGAGAATCTAGCAACCTAAATGCCATCCCTGCTGACAGGGGGAAACTGACGAAAGAAAATCTTCAAAAGATTGCTGTCCTCTGCTGATAAAGAGAATCTAGCAACCTAAATGCCATCCCTGCTGACAAAGGGAAACTGACGAAAGAAAATCTTCAAAAGATTGTTGTCCTCTGCTTATAAAGAGAATCTAGCAACATAAATGCCATCCCTGCTGACAAAGGGAAACTGACGAAAGAAAATCTTCAAAAGATTGTTGTCTTTTGGTGATAAAGAGAATCTGGCAACATAAATGCCATCCCTGCTGACAAAGGGAAAGTGACGAAAGAAAATCTTCAAAAGATTATTGTCCTCTGCTGATAAAGAGAATCTAGCAACATAAATGCCATCCCTGCTGACAAAGGGAAACTGACGAAAGAAAATCTTCAAAAGATTGCTGTCCTCTGCTGATAAAGAGAATCTAGCAACATAAATGGCATCCCTGCTGACAAAGGGAAACTGACGAAAGAAAATCTTCAAAAGATTGATGTCCTCTCCTGATAAAGAGAATCTAGCAACATAAATGCCATCCCTGCTGACAAAGGGAAACTGACGTAAGAAAATCTTCAAAAGATTGCTGTCCTCTGGTGATAAAGAGAATCTGGCAACATAAATGCCATCCCTACTGACAAAGGGAAAGTGACGAAAGAAAATCTTCAAAAGATTGCTATCCTCTGCTGATAAAGAGAATCTAGCAAAATAAATGCCATCCCTGCTGACAAAGGGAAACTGACGAAAGAAAATCTTCTAAAGATTGTTGTCCTCTGCTTATAAAGAGAATCTAGCAACATAAATGCCATCCCTGCTGACAAAGGGAAACTGACGAAAGAAAATCATCAAAAGATTGCTGTCCTCTGCTGATAAAGAGAATCTAGCAACATAAATGCCATCCCTGCTGACAAAGGGAAACTGACGAAAGAAAATCTTCAAAAGATTGATGTCCTCTCCAGATAAAGACAATCTAGCAACATAAATGCCATCCCTGCTGACAAAGGGAAACTGACGAAAGAAAATCTTCAAAAGATTGCTTTCTTCTGGTGATAAAGAGAATCTGGCAACATAAATGCCATCCCTGCTGACAAAGGGAAACTGACGAAAGAAAATCTTCAAAAGATTGATGTCCTCTGCTGATAAAGAGAATCTAGCAACATAAATGCCATCCCTGCTGACAAAGGGAAACTGACGAAAGAAAATCTTCAAAAGATTGCTGTCCTCTGCTAATAAAGAGAATCTAGCAAAATAAATCCCATCCCTGCTGACAAAGGGAAACTGACGAAAGAAAATCTTCAAAAGATTGCTGTCTTCTGCTGATAAAGAGAATCTAGAAAAATAAATGCCATCCCTGCTCACAAAGGGAAACTGACGAAAGAAAATCTTCAAAAGATTGCTGTCCTCTGCTGATAAAGAGAATCTAGCAACATAAATGCCACCCCTGCTGATAAAGGGAAACTGACGAAAGAAAATCTTCAAAAGATTGCTGTCCTCTGCTGATAAAGAGAATCTAGCAACATAAATGCCACCCCTGCTGATAAAGGGAAACTGACGAAAGAAAATCTTCAAAATATTGCTGTCCTTTGCTGATAAAGAGAATCTAGCAACCTAAATGCCATCCCTGCTGACAGGGGGAAACTGACGAAAGAAAATCTTCAAAAGATTGTTGTCCTCTGCTGATAAAGAGAATCTAGCATCCTAAATGCCATCCCTGCTGACAAAGGGAAACTGACGAAAGAAAATCTTCAAAAGATTGTTGTCCTCTGCTGATAAAGAGAATCTAGCAACCTAAATGCCATCCCTGCTGACAAAGGGAAACTGACGAAAGAAAATCTTCAAAAGATTGTTGTCCTCTGCTTATAAAGAGAATCTAGCAACATAAATGCCATCACTGCTGACAAAGGGAAACTGACGAAAGAAAATCTACAAAAGATTGTTGTCCTCTGCTGATAAAGAGATTCTAGCAACATAAATGTCATCCCTGCTGACAAAGGGAAACTGACGAATGAAAATCTTCAAAAGATTGATGTCCTCTCCTGATAAAGAGAATCTAGCAACATAAATGCCATCCCTGCTGACAAAGGGAAACTGACGGAAGAAAATCTTCAAAAGATTGCTGTCCTCTGGTGATAAAGAGAATCTGGCAACATAAATGCCATCCTTGCTGACAATGGGAAACTAACGAAGGAAAATCATCAAAATATTGCTGTCCTCTGGTGATAAAGAGAATCTGGCAACATAAATGCCATCTCTACTGACAAAGGGAAAGTGACGAAAGAAAATCTTCAAAAGATTGCTGTCCTCTGCTGATAAAGAGAATCTAGCAACATAAATGCCATCCCTGCTGACAAAGGGAAACTGACGAAAGAAAATCTTCAAAAGATTACTGTCCTCTGCTGATAAAGAGAATCTAGCAACCTAAATGCCATCCCTGCTGACAAAGGGAAACTGACGAAAGAAAATCTTCAAAAGATTGTTGTCCTCTGCTGATAAAGAGAATCTAGCATCCTAAATGCCATCCCTGCTGACAAAGGGAAACTGACGAAAGAAAATCTACAAAAGATTGCTGTCCTCTGCTGATAAAGAGAATCTAGCAACCTAAATGCCATCCCTGCTGACAAAGGGAAACTGACGAAAGAAAATCTTCAAAAGATTGTTGTCCTCTGCTTATAAAGAGAATCTAGCAACATAAATGCCATCACTGCTGACAAAGGGAAACTGACGAAAGAAAATCTACAAAAGATTGTTGTCCTCTGCTGATAAAGAGAATCTAGCAACATAAATGCCATCCCTGCTGACAAAGGGAAACTGACGAAAGAAAATCTTCAAAAGATTGATGTCCTCTCCAGATAAAGACAATCTAGCAACATAAATGCCATCCCTGCTGACAAAGGGAAACTGACGAAAGAAAATCTTCAAAAGATTGCTTTCTTCTGGTGATAAAGAGAATCTGGCAACATAAATGCCATCCCTGCTGACAAAGGGAAACTGACGAAAGAAAATCTTCAAAAGATTGATGTCCTCTGCTGATAAAGAGAATCTAGCAACATAAATGCCATCCCTGCTGACAAAGGGAAACTGACGAAAGAAAATCTTCAAAAGATTGCTGTCCTCTGCTAATAAAGAGAATCTAGCAAAATAAATCCCATCCCTGCTGACAAAGGGAAACTGACGAAAGAAAATCTTCAAAAGATTGCTGTCTTCTGCTGATAAAGAGAATCTAGAAAAATAAATGCCATCCCTGCTCACAAAGGGAAACTGACGAAAGAAAATCTTCAAAAGATTGCTGTCCTCTGCTGATAAAGAGAATCTAGCAACATAAATGCCACCCCTGCTGATAAAGGGAAACTGACGAAAGAAAATCTTCAAAAGATTGCTGTCCTCTGCTGATAAAGAGAATCTAGCAACATAAATGCCACCCCTGCTGATAAAGGGAAACTGACGAAAGAAAATCTTCAAAATATTGCTGTCCTTTGCTGATAAAGAGAATCTAGCAACCTAAATGCCATCCCTGCTGACAGGGGGAAACTGACGAAAGAAAATCTTCAAAAGATTGTTGTCCTCTGCTGATAAAGAGAATCTAGCATCCTAAATGCCATCCCTGCTGACAAAGGGAAACTGACGAAAGAAAATCTTCAAAAGATTGTTGTCCTCTGCTGATAAAGAGAATCTAGCAACCTAAATGCCATCCCTGCTGACAAAGGGAAACTGACGAAAGAAAATCTTCAAAAGATTGTTGTCCTCTGCTTATAAAGAGAATCTAGCAACATAAATGCCATCACTGCTGACAAAGGGAAACTGACGAAAGAAAATCTACAAAAGATTGTTGTCCTCTGCTGATAAAGAGAATCTAGCAACATAAATGTCATCCCTGCTGACAAAGGGAAACTGACGAATGAAAATCTTCAAAAGATTGATGTCCTCTCCTGATAAAGAGAATCTAGCAACATAAATGCCATCCCTGCTGACAAAGGGAAACTGACGGAAGAAAATCTTCAAAAGATTGCTGTCCTCTGGTGATAAAGAGAATCTGGCAACATAAATGCCATCCTTGCTGACAATGGGAAACTAACGAAGGAAAATCATCAAAATATTGCTGTCCTCTGGTGATAAAGAGAATCTGGCAACATAAATGCCATCTCTACTGACAAAGGGAAAGTGACGAAAGAAAATCTTCAAAAGATTGCTGTCCTCTGCTGATAAAGAGAATCTAGCAACATAAATGCCATCCCTGCTGACAAAGGGAAACTGACGAAAGAAAATCTTCAAAAGATTACTGTCCTCTGCTGATAAAGAGAATCTAGCAACCTAAATGCCATCCCTGCTGACAAAGGGAAACTGACGAAAGAAAATCTTCAAAAGATTGTTGTCCTCTGCTGATAAAGAGAATCTAGCATCCTAAATGCCATCCCTGCTGACAAAGGGAAACTGACGAAAGAAAATCTACAAAAGATTGCTGTCCTCTGCTGATAAAGAGAATCTAGCAACCTAAATGCCATCCCTGCTGACAAAGGGAAACTGACGAAAGAAAATCTTCAAAAGATTGTTGTCCTCTGCTGATAAAGAGAATCTAGCATCCTAAATGCCATCCCTGCTGACAAAGTGAAACTGACGAAAGAAAATCTTCAAAAGATTGCTGTCCTCTGCTGATAAAGAGAATCTAGCAACCTAAATGCCATCCCTGCTGACAAAGGGAAACTGACGAAAGAAAATCTTCAAAAGATTGTTGTCCTCTGCTTATAAAGAGAATCTAGCAACATAAATGCCATCCCTGCTGACAAAGGGAAACTGACGAAAGAAAATCTACAAAAGATTGTTGTCCTCTGCTGATAAAGAGAATCTAGCAACATAAATGTCATCCCTGCTGACAAAGGGAAACTGACGAATGAAAATCTTCAAAAGATTGATGTCCTCTCCTGATAAAGAGAATCTAGCAACATAAATGCCATCCCTGCTGACAAAGGGAAACTGACGGAAGAAAATCTTCAAAAGATTGTTGTCCTCTGCTTATAAAGAGAATCTAGCAACATAAATGCCATCCCTGCTGACAAAGGGAAACTGACGAAAGAAAATCTACAAAAGATTGTTGTCCTCTGCTGATAAAGAGAATCTAGCAACATAAATGTCATCCCTGCTGACAAAGGGAAACTGACGAATGAAAATCTTCAAAAGATTGATGTCCTCTCCTGATAAAGAGAATCTAGCAACATAAATGCCATCCCTGCTGACAAAGGGAAACTGACGAAAGAAAATCTTCAAAAGATTGCTGTCCTCTGGTGATAAAGAGAATCTGGCACATAAATGCCATCCCTGCTGACAAAGGGAAACTGACGAAAGAAAATCTTCAAAAGATTGCTGTCTTCTGGTGATAAAGAGAATCTGGCAACATAAATGCCATCCCTGCTGACAAAGGGAAAGTGACGAAAGAAAATCTTCAAAAGATTGTTGTCCTCTGCTGATAAAGAGAATCTAGCAACATAAATGCCATCCCTGCTGACAAAGGGAAACTGACGAAAGAAAATCTTCAAAAGATTGCTGTCCTCTGCTGATAAAGAGAATCTAGCAACATAAATGGCATCCCTGCTGACAAAGGGAAACTGACGAAAGAAAATCTTCAAAAGATTGATGTCCTCTCCTGATAAAGAGAATCTAGCAACATAAATGCCATCCCTGCTGACAAAGGGAAACTGACGTAAGAAAATCTTCAAAAGATTGCTGTCCTCTGGTGATAAAGAGAATCTGGCAACATAAATGCCATCCCTGCTGACAAAGGGAAAGTGACGAAAGAAAATCTTCAAAAGATTGCTATCCTCTGCTGATAAAGAGAATCTAGCAAAATAAATGCCATCCCTGCTGACAAAGGGAAACTGACGAAAGAAAATCTTCTAAAGATTGTTGTCCTCTGCTTATAAAGAGAATCTAGCAACATAAATGCCATCCCTGCTGACAAAGGGAAACTGACGAAAGAAAATCATCAAAAGATTGCTGTCCTCTGCTGATAAAGAGAATCTAGCAACATAAATGCCATCCCTGCTGACAAAGGGAAACTGACGAAAGAAAATCTTCAAAAGATTGATGTCCTCTCCAGATAAAGAGAATCTAGCAACATAAATGCCATCCCTGCTGACAAAGGGAAACTGACGAAAGAAAATCTTCAAAAGATTGCTTTCTTCTGGTGATAAAGAGAATCTGGAAACATAAATGCCATCCCTGCTGACAAAGGGAAAGTGACGAAAGAAAATCTTCAAAAGATTGCTGTCCTCTGCTGATAAAGAGAATCAAGCAAAATAAATGCCATCCCTGCTGACAAAGGGAAACTGACGAAAGAAAATCTTCAAAAGATTGATGTCCTCTGCTGATAAAGAGAATCTAGCAACATAAATGCCATCCCTGCTGACAAAGGGAAACTGACGAAAGAAAATCTTCAAAAGATTGCTGTCCTCTGCTAATAAAGAGAATCTAGCAAAATAAATCCCATCCCTGCTGACAAAGGGAAACTGACGAAAGAAAATCTTCAAAAGATTGTTGTCCTCTGCTTATAAAGAGAATCTAGCAACATAAATGCCATCCCTGCTGACAAAGGGAAACTGACGAAAGAAAATCTACAAAAGATTGTTGTCCTCTGCTGATTAAGAGAATCTAGCAACATAAATGTCATCCCTGCTGACAAAGGGAAACTGACGAATGAAAATCTTCAAAAGATTGATGTCCTCTCCTGATAAAGAGAATCTAGCAACATAAATGCCATCCCTGCTGACAAAGGGAAACTGACGGAAGAAAATCTTCAAAAGATTGCTGTCCTCTGGTGATAAAGAGAATCTGGCAACATAAATGCCATCCCTGCTGACAATGTGAAACTAACGAAGGAAAATCATCAAAATATTGCTGTCCTCTGGTGATAAAGAGAATCTGGCAACATAAATGCCATCTCTACTGACAAAGGGAAAGTGACGAAAGAAAATCTTCAAAAGATTGCTGTCCTCTGCTGATAAAGAGAATCTAGCAACATAAATGCCATCCCTGCTGACAAAGGGAAACTGACGAAAGAAAATCTTCAAAAGATTACTGTCCTCTGCTGATAAAGAGAATCTAGCAACCTAAATGCCATCCCTGCTGACAAAGGGAAACTGACGAAAGAAAATCTTCAAAAGATTGTTGTCCTCTGCTGATAAAGAGAATCTAGCATCCTAAATGCCATCCCTGCTGACAAAGGGAAACTGACGAAAGAAAATCTTCAAAAGATTGTTGTCCTCTGCTGATAAAGAGAATCTAGCATCCTAAATGCCATCCCTGCTGACAAAGGGAAACTGACGAAAGAAAATCTTCAAAATATTGCTGTCCTCTGCTGATAAAGAGAATCTAGCAACCTAAATGCCATCCCTGCTGACAAAGGGAAACTGACGAAAGAAAATCTTCAAAAGATTGTTGTCCTCTGCTTATAAAGAGAATCTAGCAACATAAATGCCATCCCTGCTGACAAAGGGAAACTGACGGAAGAAAATCTTCAAAAGATTGCTGTCCTCTGGTGATAAAGAGAATCTGGCAACATAAATGCCATCCCTGCTGGCAATGGGAAACTAACGAAGGAAAATCATCAAAATATTGCTGTCCTCTGGTGATAAAGAGAATCTGGCAACATAAATGCCATCTCTACTGACAAAGGGAAAGTGACGAAAGAAAATCTTCAAAAGATTGCTGTCCTCTGCTGATAAAGAGAATCTAGCAACATAAATGCCATCCCTGCTGACAAAGGGAAACTGACGAAAGAAAATCTTCAAAAGATTACTGTCCTCTGCTGATAAAGAGAATCTAGCAACCTAAATGCCATCCCTGCTGACAAAGGGAAACTGACGAAAGAAAATCTTCAAAAGATTGTTGTCCTCTGCTGATAAAGAGAATCTAGCATCCTAAATGCCATCCCTGCTGACAAAGGGAAACTGACGAAAGAAAATCTACAAAAGATTGCTGTCCTCTGCTGATAAAGAGAATCTAGCAACCTAAATGCCATCCCTGCTGACAAAGGGAAACTGACGAAAGAAAATCTTCAAAAGATTGTTGTCCTCTGCTGATAAAGAGAATCTAGCATCCTAAATGCCATCCCTGCTGACAAAGTGAAACTGACGAAAGAAAATCTTCAAAAGATTGCTGTCCTCTGCTGATAAAGAGAATCTAGCAACCTAAATGCCATCCCTGCTGACAAAGGGAAACTGACGAAAGAAAATCTTCAAAAGATTGTTGTCCTCTGCTTATAAAGAGAATCTAGCAACATAAATGCCATCCCTGCTGACAAAGGGAAACTGACGAAAGAAAATCTACAAAAGATTGTTGTCCTCTGCTGATAAAGAGAATCTAGCAACATAAATGTCATCCCTGCTGACAAAGGGAAACTGACGAATGAAAATCTTCAAAAGATTGATGTCCTCTCCTGATAAAGAGAATCTAGCAACATAAATGCCATCCCTGCTGACAAAGGGAAACTGACGAAAGAAAATCTTCAAAAGATTACTGTCCTCTGCTGATAAAGAGAATCTAGCAACCTAAATGCCATCCCTGCTGACAAAGGGAAACTGACGGAAGAAAATCTTCAAAAGATTGATGTCCTCTGCTGATAAAGAGAATCTAGCAACATAAATGCCATCCCTGCTGACAAAGGGAAACTGACGAAAGAAAATCTTCAAAAGATTGCTGTCCTCTGCTAATAAAGAGAATCTAGCAAAATAAATCCCATCCCTGCTGACAAAGGGAAACTGACGAAAGAAAATCTTCAAAAGATTGCTGTCTTCTGCTGATAAAGAGAATCTAGAAATATAAATGCCATCCCTGCTGACAAAGGGAAACTGACGAAAGAAAATCTTCAAAAGATTGCTGTCCTCTGCTGATAAAGAGAATCTAGCAACATAAATGCCACCCCTGCTGATAAAGGGAAACTGACGAAAGAAAATCTTCAAAAGATTGCTGTCCTCTGCTGATAAAGAGAATCTAGCAACATAAATGCCACCCCTGCTGATAAAGGGAAACTGACGAAAGAAAATCTTCAAAATATTGCTGTCCTTTGCTGATAAAGAGAATCTAGCAACCTAAATGCCATCCCTGCTGACAGGGGGAAACTGACGAAAGAAAATCTTCAAAAGATTGTTGTCCTCTGCTGATAAAGAGAATCTAGCATCCTAAATGCCATCCCTGCTGACAAAGGGAAACTGACGAAAGAAAATCTTCAAAAGATTGCTGTCCTCTGCTGATAAAGAGAATCTAGCAACCTAAATGCCATCCCTGCTGACAAAGGGAAACTGACGAAAGAAAATCTTCAAAAGATTGTTGTCCTCTGCTTATAAAGAGAATCTAGCAACATAAATGCCATCCCTGCTGACAAAGGGAAACTGACGAAAGAAAATCTTCAAAAGATTGCTTTCTTCTGGTGATAAAGAGAATCTGGAAACATAAATGCCATCCCTGCTGACAAAGGGAAAGTGACGAAAGAAAATCTTCAAAAGATTGCTGTCCTCTGCTGATAAAGAGAATCAAGCAAAATAAATGCCATCCCTGCTGACAAAGGGAAACTGACGAAAGAAAATCTTCAAAAGATTGATGTCCTCTGCTGATAAAGAGAATCTAGCAACATAAATGCCATCCCTGCTGACAAAGGGAAACTGACGAAAGAAAATCTTCAAAAGATTGCTGTCCTCTGCTAATAAAGAGAATCTAGCAAAATAAATCCCATCCCTGCTGACAAAGGGAAACTGACGAAAGAAAATCTTCAAAAGATTGCTGTCTTCTGCTGATAAAGAGAATCTAGAAATATAAATGCCATCCCTGCTGACAAAGGGAAACTGACGAAAGAAAATCTTCAAAAGATTGCTGTCCTCTGCTGATAAAGAGAATCTAGCAACATAAATGCCACCCCTGCTGATAAAGGGAAACTGACGAAAGAAAATCTTCAAAAGATTGCTGTCCTCTGCTGATAAAGAGAATCTAGCAACATAAATGCCACCCCTGCTGATAAAGGGAAACTGACGAAAGAAAATCTTCAAAATATTGCTGTCCTTTGCTGATAAAGAGAATCTAGCAACCTAAATGCCATCCCTGCTGACAGGGGGAAACTGACGAAAGAAAATCTTCAAAAGATTGTTGTCCTCTGCTGATAAAGAGAATCTAGCATCCTAAATGCCATCCCTGCTGACAAAGGGAAACTGACGAAAGAAAATCTTCAAAAGATTGCTGTCCTCTGCTGATAAAGAGAATCTAGCAACCTAAATGCCATCCCTGCTGACAAAGGGAAACTGACGAAAGAAAATCTTCAAAAGATTGTTGTCCTCTGCTTATAAAGAGAATCTAGCAACATAAATGCCATCCCTGCTGACAAAGGGAAACTGACGAAAGAAAATCTACAAAAGATTGTTGTCCTCTGCTGATAAAGAGAATCTAGCAACATAAATGTCATCCCTGCTGACAAAGGGAAACTGACGAATGAAAATCTTCAAAAGATTGATGTCCTCTCCTGATAAAGAGAATCTAGCAACATAAATGCCATCCCTGCTGACAAAGGGAAACTGACGGAAGAAAATCTTCAAAAGATTGCTGTCCTCTGGTGATAAAGAGAATCTGGCAACATAAATGCCATCCCTGCTGACAATGGGAAACTAACGAGGGAAAATCATCAAAATATTACTGTCCTCTGGTGATAAAGAGAATCTGGCAACATAAATGCCATCTCTACTGACAAAGGGAAAGTGACGAAAGAAAATCTTCAAAAGATTGCTGTCCTCTGCTGATAAAGAGAATCTAGCAACATAAATGCCATCCCTGCTGACAAAGGGAAACTGACGAAAGAAAATCTTCAAAAGATTACTGTCCTCTGCTGATAAAGAGAATCTAGCAACCTAAATGCCATCCCTGCTGACAAAGGGAAACTGACGAAAGAAAATCTTCAAAAGATTGTTGTCCTCTGCTGATAAAGAGAATCTAGCATCCTAAATGCCATCCCTGCTGACAAAGGGAAACTGACGAAAGAAAATCTTCAAAAGATTGCTGTCCTCTGCTGATAAAGAGAATCTAGCAACCTAAATGCCATCCCTGCTGACAAAGGGAAACTGACGAAAGAAAATCTTCAAAAGATTGTTGTCCTCTGCTTATAAAGAGAATCTAGCAACATAAATGCCATCCCTGCTGACAAAGGGAAACTGACGAAAGAAAATCTACAAAAGATTGTTGTCCTCTGCTGATAAAGAGAATCTAGCAACATAAATGTCATCCCTGCTGACAAAGGGAAACTGACGAATGAAAATCTTCAAAAGATTGATGTCCTCTCCTGATAAAGAGAATCTAGCAACATAAATGCCATCCCTGCTGACAAAGGGAAACTGACGGAAGAAAATCTTCAAAAGATTGCTGTCCTCTGGTGATAAAGAGAATCTGGCAACATAAATGCCATCCCTGCTGACAATGGGAAACTAACGAAGGAAAATCATCAAAATATTGCTGTCCTCTGGTGATAAAGAGAATCTGGCAACATAAATGCCATCTCTACTGACAAAGGGAAAGTGACGAAAGAAAATCTTCAAAAGATTGCTGTCCTCTGCTGATAAAGAGAATCTAGCAACATAAATGCCATCCCTGCTGACAAAGGGAAACTGACGAAAGAAAATCTTCAAAAGATTGTTGTCCTCTGCTTATAAAGAGAATCTAGCAACATAAATGCCATCCCTGCTGACAAAGGGAAACTGACGAAAGAAAATCTTCAAAAGATTGCTGTCCTCTGCTGATAAAGAGAATCTAGCAACATAAATGCCATCCCTGCTGACAAAGGGAAACTGACGAAAGAAAATCTTCAAAAGATTGATGTCCTCTCCTGATAAAGAGAATCTAGCAACATAAATGCCATCCCTGCTGACAAAGGGAAACTGACGAAAGAAAATCTTCAAAAGATTGCTGTCCTCTGCTAATAAAGAGAATCTAGCAACATAAATGCCACCCCTGCTGATAAAGGGAAACTGACGAAAGAAAATTTTCAAAAGATTGCTGTCCTCTGCTGATAAAGAGAATCTAGCAACATAAATGCCACCCCTGCTGATAAAGGGAAACTGACGAAAGAAAATCTTCAAAATATTGTTGTCCTCTACTGATAAAGAGAATCTAGCAACCTAAATGCCATCCCTGCTGACAAAGGGAAACTGACGAAAGAAAATCTTCAAAAGATTGTTGTCCTCTGCTGATAAAGAGAATCTAGCATCCTAAATGCCATCCCTGCTGACAAAGGGAAACTGACGAAAGAAAATCTTCAAAAGATTGCTGTCCTCTGCTTATAAAGAGAATCTAGCAACATAAATGCCATCCCTGCTGACAAAGGGAAACTGACGAAAGAAAATCTACAAAAGATTGTTGTCCTCTGCTGATAAAGAGAATCTAGCAACATAAATGTCATCCCTGCTGACAAAGGGAAACTGACGAATGAAAATCTTCAAAAGATTGATGTCCTCTCCTGATAAAGAGAATCTAGCAACATAAATGCCATCCCTGCTGACAAAGGGAAACTGACGGAAGAAAATCTTCAAAAGATTGCTGTCCTCTGGTGATAAAGAGAATATGGCAACATAAATGCCATCCCTGCTGACAAAGGGAAACTAACGAAGGAAAATCATCAAAATATTGCTGTCCTCTGGTGATAAAGAGAATCTGGCAACATAAATGCCATCTCTACTGACAAAGGGAAAGTGACGAAAGAAAATCTTCAAAAGATTGCTGTCCTCTGCTGATAAAGAGAATCTAGCAACATAAATGCCATCCCTGCTGACAAAGGGAAACTGACGAAAGAAAATCTTCAAAAGATTGCTGTCCTCTGCTTATAAAGAGAATCTAGCAACATAAATGCCATCCCTGCTGACAAAGGGAAACTGACGAAAGAAAATCTTCAAAAGATTGCTGTCCTCTGCTGATAAAGAGAATCTAGCAACATAAATGCCATCCCTGCTGACAAAGGGAAACTGACGAAAGAAAATCTTCAAAAGATTGATGTCCTCTCCTGATAAAGAGAATCTAGCAACATAAATGCCATCCCTGCTGACAAAGGGAAACTGACGAAAGAAAATCTTCAAAAGATTGCTGTCCTCTGCTAATAAAGAGAATCTAGCAACATAAATGCCACCCCTGCTGATAAAGGGAAACTGACGAAAGAAAATTTTCAAAAGATTGCTGTCCTCTGCTGATAAAGAGAATCTAGCAACATAAATGCCACCCCTGCTGATAAAGGGAAACTGACGAAAGAAAATCTTCAAAATATTGCTGTCCTCTACTGATAAAGAGAATCTAGCAACCTAAATGCCATCCCTGCTGACAAAGGGAAACTGACGAAAGAAAATCTTCAAAAGATTGTTGTCCTCTGCTGATAAAGAGAATCTAGCATCCTAAATGCCATCCCTGCTGACAAAGGGAAACTGACGAAAGAAAATCTTCAAAAGATTGCTGTCCTCTGCTGATAAAGAGAATCTAGCAACCTAAATGCCATCCCTGCTGACAAAGGGAAACTGACGAAAGAAAATCTTCAAAAGATTGTTGTCCTCTGCTTATAAAGAGAATCTAGCAACATAAATGCCATCCCTGCTGACAAAGGGAAACTGACGAAAGAAAATCTTCAAAAGATTGCTGTCCTCTGCTGATAAAGAGAATCTAGCAACATAAATGCCATCCCTGCTGACAAAGGGAAACTAACGAAAGAAAATCTTCAAAAGATTGTTGTCCTCTGCTGATAAAGAGAATCTAGCAACATAAATGCCATCCCTGCTGACAAAGGGAAACTGACGAAAGAAAATCTTCAAAAGATTACTGTCCTCTGCTGATAAAGAGAATCTAGCAACCTAAATGCCATCCCTGCTGACAAAGGGAAACTGACGAAAGAAAATCTTCAAAAGATTGTTGTCCTCTGCTGATAAAGAGAATCTAGCATCCTAAATGCCATCCCTGCTGACAAAGGGAAACTGACGAAAGAAAATCTTCAAAAGATTGTTGTCCTCTGCTGATAAAGAGAATCTAGCATCCTAAATGCCATCCCTGCTGACAAAGGGAAACTGACGAAAGAAAATCTTCAAAAGATTGTTGTCCTCTGCTGATAAAGAGAATCTAGCAACCTAAATGCCATCCCTGCTGACAAAGGGAAACTGACGAAAGAAAATCTTCAAAAGATTGTTGTCCTCTGCTTATAAAGAGAATCTAGCAACATAAATGCCATCCCTGCTGACAAAGGGAAACTGACGAAAGAAAATCTTCAAAAGATTGCTGTCCTCTGCTGATAAAGAGAATCTAGCAACATAAATGCCATCCCTGCTGACAAAGGGAAACTGACGAAAGAAAATCTTCAAAAGATTGATGTCCTCTCCTGATAAAGAGAATCTAGCAACATAAATGCCATCCCTGCTGACAAAGGGAAACTGACGAAAGAAAATCTTCAAAAGATTGCTGTCCTCTGCTAATAAAGAGAATCTAGCAACATAAATGCCACCCCTGCTGATAAAGGGAAACTGACGAAAGAAAATTTTCAAAAGATTGCTGTCCTCTGCTGATAAAGAGAATCTAGCAACATAAATGCCACCCCTGCTGATAAAGGGAAACTGACGAAAGAAAATCTTCAAAAGATTGATGTCCTCTCCTGATAAAGAGAATCTAGCAACATAAATGCCATCCCTGCTGACAAAGGGAAACTGACGGAAGAAAATCTTCAAAAGATTGCTGTCCTCTGGTGATAAAGAGAATATGGCAACATAAATGCCATCCCTGCTGACAAAGGGAAACTAACGAAGGAAAATCATCAAAATATTGCTGTCCTCTGGTGATAAAGAGAATCTGGCAACATAAATGCCATCTCTACTGACAAAGGGAAAGTGACGAAAGAAAATCTTCAAAAGATTGCTGTCCTCTGCTGATAAAGAGAATCTAGCAACATAAATGCCATCCCTGCTGACAAAGGGAAACTGACGAAAGAAAATCTTCAAAAGATTGCTGTCCTCTGCTTATAAAGAGAATCTAGCAACATAAATGCCACCCCTGCTGATAAAGGGAAACTGACGAAAGAAAATCTTCAAAATATTGCTGTCCTCTACTGATAAAGAGAATCTAGCAACCTAAATGCCATCCCTGCTGACAAAGGGAAACTGACGAAAGAAAATCTTCAAAAGATTGTTGTCCTCTGCTGATAAAGAGAATCTAGCATCCTAAATGCCATCCCTGCTGACAAAGGGAAACTGACGAAAGAAAATCTTCAAAAGATTGCTGTCCTCTGCTGATAAAGAGAATCTAGCAACCTAAATGCCATCCCTGCTGACAAAGGGAAACTGACGAAAGAAAATCTTCAAAAGATTGTTGTCCTCTGCTTATAAAGAGAATCTAGCAACATAAATGCCATCCCTGCTGACAAAGGGAAACTGACGAAAGAAAATCTTCAAAAGATTGCTGTCCTCTGCTGATAAAGAGAATCTAGCAACATAAATGCCATCCCTGCTGACAAAGGGAAACTGACGAAAGAAAATCTTCAAAAGATTGTTGTCCTCTGCTGATAAAGAGAATCTAGCAACATAAATGCCATCCCTGCTGACAAAGGGAAACTGACGAAAGAAAATCTTCAAAAGATTACTGTCCTCTGCTGATAAAGAGAATCTAGCAACCTAAATGCCATCCCTGCTGACAAAGGGAAACTGACGAAAGAAAATCTTCAAAAGATTGTTGTCCTCTGCTGATAAAGAGAATCTAGCATCCTAAATGCCATCCCTGCTGACAAAGGGAAACTGACGAAAGAAAATCTTCAAAAGATTGTTGTCCTCTGCTGATAAAGAGAATCTAGCATCCTAAATGCCATCCCTGCTGACAAAGGGAAACTGACGAAAGAAAATCTTCAAAAGATTGCTGTCCTCTGCTGATAAAGAGAATCTAGCAACCTAAATGCCATCCCTGCTGAGAAAGGGAAACTGACGAAAGAAAATCTTCAAAAGATTGTTGTCCTCTGCTTATAAAGAGAATCTAGCAACATAAATGCCATCCCTGCTGACAAAGGGAAACTGACGAAAGAAAATCTTCAAAAGATTGCTGTCCTCTGCTGATAAAGAGAATCTAGCAACATAAATGCCATCCCTGCTGACAAAGGGAAACTGACGAAAGAAAATCTTCAAAAGATTGTTGTCCTCTGCTGATAAAGAGAATCTAGCAACATAAATGCCATCCCTGCTGACAAAGGGAAACTGACGAAAGAAAATCTTCAAAAGATTACTGTCCTCTGCTGATAAAGAGAATCTAGCAACCTAAATGCCATCCCTGCTGACAAAGGGAAACTGACGAAAGAAAATCTTCAAAAGATTGTTGTCCTCTGCTGATAAAGAGAATCTAGCATCCTAAATGCCATCCCTGCTGACAAAGGGAAACTGACGAAAGAAAATCTTCAAAAGATTGCTGTCCTCTGCTGATAAAGAGAATCTAGCAACCTAAATGCCATCCCTGCTGACAAAGGGAAACTGACGAAAGAAAATCTTCAAAAGATTGTTGTCCTCTGCTTATAAAGAGAATCTAGCAACATAAATGCCATCCCTGCTGACAAAGGGAAACTGACGAAAGAAAATCTACAAAAGATTGTTGTCCTCTGTTGATAAAGAGAATCTAGCAACATAAATGTCATCCCTGCTGACAAAGGGAAACTGACGAATGAAAATCTTCAAAAGATTGATGTCCTCTCCTGATAAAGAGAATCTAGCAACATAAATGCCATCCCTGCTGACAAAGGGAAACTGACGGAAGAAAATCTTCAAAAGATTGCTGTCCTCTGGTGATAAAGAGAATCTGGCAACATAAATGCCATCCCTGCTGACAATGGGAAACTAACGAAGGAAAATCATCAAAATATTGCTGTCCTCTGGTGATAAAGAGAATCTGGCAACATAAATGCCATCTCTACTGACAAAGGGAAAGTGACGAAAGAAAATCTTCAAAAGATTGCTGTCCTCTGCTGATAAAGAGAATCTAGCAACATAAATGCCATCCCTGCTGACAAAGGGAAACTGACGAAAGAAAATCTTCAAAAGATTGTTGTCCTCTGCTTATAAAGAGAATCTAGCAACATAAATGCCATCCCTGCTGACAAAGGGAAACTGACGAAAGAAAATCTTCAAAAGATTGCTGTCCTCTGCTGATAAAGAGAATCTAGCAACATAAATGCCATCCCTGCTGACAAAGGGAAACTGACGAAAGAAAATCTTCAAAAGATTGATGTCCTCTCCTGATAAAGAGAATCTAGCAACATAAATGCCATCCCTGCTGACAAAGGGAAACTGACGAAAGAAAATCTTCAAAAGATTGCTGTCCTCTGCTAATAAATAGAATCTAGCAACATAAATGCCACCCCTGCTGATAAAGGGAAACTGACGAAAGAAAATTTTCAAAAGATTGCTGTCCTCTGCTGATAAAGAGAATCTAGCAACATAAATGCCACCCCTGCTGATAAAGGGAAACTGACGAAAGAAAATCTTCAAAATATTGCTGTCCTCTACTGATAAAGGGAATCTAGCAACCTAAATGCCATCCCTGCTGACAAAGGGAAACTGACGAAAGAAAATCTTCAAAAGATTGTTGTCCTCTGCTGATAAAGAGAATCTAGCATCCTAAATGCCATCCCTGCTGACAAAGGGAAACTGACGAAAGAAAATCTTCAAAAGATTGCTGTCCTCTGCTGATAAAGAGAATCTAGCAACATAAATGCCACCCCTGCTGATAAAGGGAAACTGACGAAAGAAAATCTTCAAAAGATTGCTGTCCTCTGCTGATAAAGAGAATCTAGCAACATAAATGCCATCCCTGCTGACAAAGGGAAACTGACGAAAGAAAATCTTCAAAAGATTGATGTCCTCTCCTGATAAAGAGAATCTAGCATCCTAAATGCCATCCCTGCTGACAAAGGGAAACTGACGAAAGAAAATCTTCAAAAGATTGCTGTCCTCTGCTGATAAAGAGAATCTAGCAACCTAAATGCCATCCCTGCTGACAAAGGGAAACTGACGAAAGAAAATCTTCAAAAGATTGTTGTCCTCTGCTTATAAAGAGAATCTAGCAACATAAATGCCATCCCTGCTGACAAAGGGAAACTGACGAAAGAAAATCTACAAAAGATTGTTGTCCTCTGCTGATAAAGAGAATCTGGCAACATAAATGTCATCCCTGCTGACAAAGGGAAACTGACGAATGAAAATCTTCAAAAGATTGATGTCCTCTCCTGATAAAGAGAATCTAGCAACATAAATGCCATCCCTGCTGACAAAGGGAAACTGACGGAAGAAAATCTTCAAAAGATTGCTGTCCTCTGGTGATAAAGAGAATATGGCAACATAAATGCCATCCCTGCTGACAAAGGGAAACTAACGAAGGAAAATCATCAAAATATTGCTGTCCTCTGGTGATAAAGAGAATCTGGCAACATAAATGCCATCTCTACTGACAAAGGGAAAGTGACGAAAGAAAATCTTCAAAAGATTGCTGTCCTCTGCTGATAAAGAGAATCTAGCAACATAAATGCCATCCCTGCTGACAAAGGGAAACTGACGAAAGAAAATCTTCAAAAGATTGCTGTCCTCTGCTTATAAAGAGAATCTAGCAACATAAATGCCATCCCTGCTGACAAAGGGAAACTGACGAAAGAAAATCTTCAAAAGATTGCTGTCCTCTGCTGATAAAGAGAATCTAGCAACATAAATGCCATCCCTGCTGACAAAGGGAAACTGACGAAAGAAAATCTTCAAAAGATTGATGTCCTCTCCTGATAAAGAGAATCTAGCAACATAAATGCCATCCCTGCTGACAAAGGGAAACTGACGAAAGAAAATCTTCAAAAGATTGCTGTCCTCTGCTAATAAAGAGAATCTAGCAACATAAATGCCACCCCTGCTGATAAAGGGAAACTGACGAAAGAAAATTTTCAAAAGATTGCTGTCCTCTGCTGATAAAGAGAATCTAGCAACATAAATGCCACCCCTGCTGATAAAGGGAAACTGACGAAAGAAAATCTTCAAAATATTGCTGTCCTCTACTGATAAAGAGAATCTAGCAACCTAAATGCCATCCCTGCTGACAAAGGGAAACTGACGAAAGAAAATCTTCAAAAGATTGTTGTCCTCTGCTGATAAAGAGAATCTAGCATCCTAAATGCCATCCCTGCTGACAAAGGGAAACTGACGAAAGAAAATCTTCAAAAGATTGCTGTCCTCTGCTGATAAAGAGAATCTAGCAACCTAAATGCCATCCCTGCTGACAAAGGGAAACTGACGAAAGAAAATCTTCAAAAGATTGTTGTCCTCTGCTTATAAAGAGAATCTAGCAACATAAATGCCATCCCTGCTGACAAAGGGAAACTGACGAAAGAAAATCTACAAAAGATTGTTGTCCTCTGCTGATAAAGAGAATCTAGCAACATAAATGTCATCCCTGCTGACAAAGGGAAACTGACGAATGAAAATCTTCAAAAGATTGATGTCCTCTCCTGATAAAGAGAATCTAGCAACATAAATGCCATCCCTGCTGACAAAGGGAAACTGACGGAAGAAAATCTTCAAAAGATTGCTGTCCTCTGGTGATAAAGAGAATATGGCAACATAAATGCCATCCCTGCTGACAAAAGGAAACTAACGAAGGAAAATCATCAAAATATTGCTGTCCTCTGGTGATAAAGAGAATCTGGCAACATAAATGCCATCTCTACTGACAAAGGGAAAGTGACGAAAGAAAATCTTCAAAAGATTGCTGTCCTCTGCTGATAAAGAGAATCTAGCAACATAAATGCCATCCCTGCTGACAAAGGGAAACTGACGAAAGAAAATCTTCAAAAGATTGCTGTCCTCTGCTTATAAAGAGAATCTAGCAACATAAATGCCATCCCTGTTGACAAAGGGAAACTGACGAAAGAAAATCTTCAAAAGATTGCTGTCCTCTGCTGATAAAGAGAATCTAGCAACCTAAATTCCATCCCTGCTGACAAAGGGAAACTGACGAAAGAAAATCTTCAAAAGATTGATGTCCTCTCCTGATAAAGAGAATCTAGCATCCTAAATGCCATCCCTGCTGACAAAGGGAAACTGACGAAAGAAAATCTTCAAAAGATTGCTGTCCTCTGCTAATAAAGAGAATCTAGCAAAATAAATGCCATCCCTGCTGACAAAGGGAAACTGACGAAAGAAAATCTTCAAAAGATTGTTGTCCTCTGCTTATAAAGAGAATCTAGCAACATAAATGCCATCCCTGCTGACAAAGGGAAACTGACGAAAGAAAATCTTCAAAAGATTGTTGTCCTCTGCTGATAAAGAGAATCTAGCAACATAAATGTCATCCCTGCTGACAAAGGGAAACTGACGAATGAAAATCTTCAAAAGATTGATGTCCTCTGCTTATAAAGAGAATCTAGCAACATAAATGCCATCCCTGCTGACAAAGGGAAACTGACGAATGAAAATCTTCAAAAGATTGATGTCCTCTGGTGATAAAGAGAATATGGCAACATAAATGCCATCCCTGCTGACAAAGGGAAACTGACAGAAGAAAATCTTCAAAATATTGCTGTCCTCTGGTGATAAAGAGAATATGGCAACATAAATGCCATCCCTGCTGACAAAGGGAAACTAACGAAGGAAAATCATCAAAATATTGCTGTCCTCTGGTGATAAAGAGAATCTGGCAACATAAATGCCATCTCTACTGACAAAGGGAAAGTGACGAAAGAAAATCTTCAAAAGATTGCTGTCCTCTGCTGATAAAGAGAATCTAGCAACATAAATGCCATCCCTGCTGACAAAGGGAAACTGACGAAAGAAAATCTTCAAAAGATTGCTGTCCTCTGCTTATAAAGAGAATCTAGCAACATAAATTCCATCCCTGCTGACAAAGGGAAACTGACGAAAGAAAATCTTCAAAAGATTGTTGTCCTCTCCTGATAAAGAGAATCTAGCAACATAAATTCCATCCCTGCTGACAAAGGGAAACTGACGAAAGAAAATCTTCAAAAGATTGCTGTCTTCTGCTAATAAAGAGAATCTAGCAAAATAAATGCCATCCCTGCTGACAAAGGGAAACTGACGAAAGAAAATCTTCAAAAGATTGCTGTCCTCTGCTAATAAAGAGAATCTAGCAAAATAAATCCCATCCCTGCTGACAAAGGGAAACTGACGAAAGAAAATCTTCAAAAGATTGCTGTCTTCTGCTGATAAAGAGAATCTAGCAAAATAAATGCCATCCCTGCTGACAAAGGGAAACTGACGAAAGAAAATCTTCAAAAGATTGCTGTCCTCTGCTGATAAAGAGAATCTAGCAACACATAAATGCCACCCCTGCTAATAAAGGGAAACTGACGAAAGAAAATCTTCAAAAGATTGCTGTCCTCTGCTGATAAAGAGAATCTAGCAACATATATGCCACCCCTGCTGATAAAGGGAAACTGACGAAAGAAAATCTTCAAAATATTGCTGTCCTCTGCTGATAAAGAGAATCTAGCAACCTAAATGCCATCCCTGCCGACAAAGGGAAACTGACGAAAGAAAATCTTCAAAAGATTGTTGTCCTCTGCTGATAAAGAGAATCTAGCATCCTAAATGCCATCCCTGCTGACAAAGGGAAAGTGACGAAAGAAAATCTTCAAAAGATTGCTGTCCTCTGCTGATAAAGAGAATCTAGCAACATAAATGCCATCCCTGCTGACAAAGGGAAACTGACGAAAGAAAATCTTCAAAAGATTGCTGTCCTCTGCTTATAAAGGGAATCTAGCAACATAAATGCCATCCCTGCTGACAAAGGGAAACTGACGAAAGAAAATCTTCAAAAGATTGCTGTCCTCTGCTGATAAAGAGAATCTAGCAACATAAATTCCATCCCTGCTGACAAAGGGAAACTGACGAAAGAAAATCTTCAAAAGATTGATGTCCTCTCCTGATAAAGAGAATCTAGCAACATAAATGCCATCCCTGCTGACAAAGGGAAACTGACGAAAGAAAATCTTCAAAAGATTGCTGTCCTCTGCTAATAAAGAGAATCTGGCAAAATAAATGCCATCCCTGCTGACAAAGGGAAACTAACGAAGGAAAATCATCAAAATATTGCTGTCCTCTGGTGATAAAGAGAATCTCGCAACATAAATGCCATCTCTACTGACAAAGGGAAAGTGACGAAAGAAAATCTTCAAAAGATTGCTGTCCTCTGCTGATAAAGAGAATCTAGCAACATAAATGCCATCCCTGCTGACAAAGGGAAACTGACGAAAGAAAATCTTCAAAAGATTGCTGTCCTCTGCTTATAAAGAGAATCTAGCAACATAAATGCCTTCCCTGCTGACAAAGGGAAACTGACGAAAGAAAATCTTCAAAAGATTGCTGTCCTCTACTGATAAAGAGAATCTAGCAACATAAATGCCATCCCTGCCGACAAAGGGAAACTGACGAAAGAAAATCTTCAAAAGATTGATGTCCTCTGCTGATAAAGAGAATCTAGCAACATAAATGCCATCCCTGCTGACAAAGGGAAACTGACGAAAGAAAATCTTCAAAAGATTGCTATCCTCTGCTGATAAAGAGAATCTAGCAAAATAAATACCATCCCTGCTGACAAAGGGAAACTGACGAAAGAAAATCTTCTAAAGATTGTTGTCCTCTGCTTATAAAGAGAATCTAGCAACATAAATGCCATCCCTGCTGACAAAGGGAAACTGACGAAAGAAAATCTTCAAAAGATTGTTGTCCTCTGCTGATAAAGAGAATCTAGCAACATAAATGCCATCCCTGCTGACAAAGGGAAACTGACGAAAGAAAATCTTCAAAAGATTGTTGTCCTCTCCTGATAAAGAGAATCTAGCAACATAAATGCCATCCCTGCTGACAAAGGGAAACTGACGAAAGAAAATCTTCAAAAGATTGCTGTCTTCTGGTGATAAAGAGAATCTGGCAACATAAATGCCATCCCTGCTGACAAAGGGAAAGTGACGAAAGAAAATCTTCAAAAGATTGCTGTCCTCTGCTGATAAAGAGAATCAAGCAAAATAAATGCCATCCCTGCCGACAAAGGGAAACTGACGAAAGAAAATCTTCAAAAGATTGTTGTCCTCTGCTGATAAAGAGAATCTAGCATCCTAAATGCCATCCCTGATGACAAAGGGAAAGTGACGAAAGAAAATCTTCAAAAGATTGCTGTCCTCTGCTGATAAAGAGAATCTAGCAACATAAATGCCATCCCTGCTGACAAAGGGAAACTGACGAAAGAAAATCTTCAAAAGTTTGCTGTCCTCTGCTTATAAAGGGAATCTAGCAACATAAATGCCATCCCTGCTGACAAAGGGAAACTGACGAAAGAAAATCTTCAAAAGATTGCTGTCCTCTGCTGATAAAGAGAATCTAGCAACATAAATTCCATCCCTGCTGACAAAGGGAAACTGACGAAAGAAAATCTTCAAAAGATTGATGTCCTCTCCTGATAAAGAGAATCTAGCAACATAAATGCCATCCCTGCTGACAAAGGGAAACTGACGAAAGAAAATCTTCAAAAGATTGCTGTCCTCTGCTAATAAAGAGAATCTGGCAAAATAAATGCCATCCCTGCTGACAAAGGGAAACTAACGAAGGAAAATCATCAAAATATTGCTGTCCTCTGGTGATAAAGAGAATCTGGCAACATAAATGCCATCTCTACTGACAAAGGGAAAGTGACGAAAGAAAATCTTCAAAAGATTGCTGTCCTCTGCTGATAAAGAGAATCTAGCAACATAAATGCCATCCCTGCTGACAAAGGGAAACTGACGAAAGAAAATCTTCAAAAGATTGCTGTCCTCTGCTTATAAAGAGAATCTAGCAACATAAATGCCTTCCCTGCTGACAAAGGGAAACTGACGAAAGAAAATCTTCAAAAGATTGCTGTCCTCTACTGATAAAGAGAATCTAGCAACATAAATGCCATCCCTGCCGACAAAGGGAAACTGACGAAAGAAAATCTTCAAAAGATTGATGTCCTCTGCTGATAAAGAGAATCTAGCAACATAAATGCCATCCCTGCTGACAAAGGGAAACTGACGAAAGAAAATCTTCAAAAGATTGCTATCCTCTGCTGATAAAGAGAATCTAGCAAAATAAATACCATCCCTGCTGACAAAGGGAAACTGACGAAAGAAAATCTTCTAAAGATTGTTGTCCTCTGCTTATAAAGAGAATCTAGCAACATAAATGCCATCCCTGCTGACAAAGGGAAACTGACGAAAGAAAATCTTCAAAAGATTGTTGTCCTCTGCTGATAAAGAGAATCTAGCAACATAAATGCCATCCCTGCTGACAAAGGGAAACTGACGAAAGAAAATCTTCAAAAGATTGTTGTCCTCTCCTGATAAAGAGAATCTAGCAACATAAATGCCATCCCTGCTGACAAAGGGAAACTGACGAAAGAAAATCTTCAAAAGATTGCTGTCTTCTGGTGATAAAGAGAATCTGGCAACATAAATGCCATCCCTGCTGACAAAGGGAAAGTGACGAAAGAAAATCTTCAAAAGATTGCTGTCCTCTGCTGATAAAGAGAATCAAGCAAAATAAATGCCATCCCTGCTGACAAAGGGAAACTGACGAAAGAAAATCTTCAAAAGATTGCTGTCCTCTGCTGATAAAGAGAATCTAGCAACATAAATGCCATCCCTACTGACAAAGGGAAACTGACGAAAGAAAATCTTCAAAAGATTGATGTCCTCTCCTGATAAAGAGAATCTAGCAACATAAATGCCATCCCTGCTGACAAAGGGAAACTGACGAAAGAAAATCTTCAAAAGATTGCTGTCCTCTGGTGATAAAGAGAATCTGGCAACATAAATGCCATCCCTGCTGACAAAGGGAAAGTGACGAAAGAAAATCTTCAAAAGATTGCTATCCTCTGCTGATAAAGAGAATCTAGCAAAATAAATACCATCCCTGCTGACAAAGGGAAACTGACGAAAGAAAATCTTCTAAAGATTGTTGTCCTCTGCTTATAAAGAGAATCTAGCAACATAAATGCCATCCCTGCTGACAAAGGGAAACTGACGAAAGAAAATCTTCAAAAGATTGTTGTCCTCTGCTGATAAAGAGAATCTAGCAACATAAATGCCATCCCTGCTGACAAAGGGAAACTGACGAAAGAAAATCTTCAAAAGATTGTTGTCCTCTCCTAATAAAGAGAATCTAGCAACATAAATGCCATCCCTGCTGACAAAGGGAAACTGACGAAAGAAAATCTTCAAAAGATTGCTGTCTTCTGGTGATAAAGAGAATCTGGCAACATAAATGCCATCCCTGCTGACAAAGGGAAAGTGACGAAAGAAAATCTTCAAAAGATTGCTGTCCTCTGCTGATAAAGAGAATCAAGCAAAATAAATGCCATCCCTGCCGACAAAGGGAAACTGACGAAAGAAAATCTTCAAAAGATTGTTGTCCTCTGCTGATAAAGAGAATCTAGCATCCTAAATGCCATCCCTGATGACAAAGGGAAAGTGACGAAAGAAAATCTTCAAAAGATTGCTGTCCTCTGCTGATAAAGAGAATCTAGCAACATAAATGCCATCCCTGCTGACAAAGGGAAACTGACGAAAGAAAATCTTCAAAAGTTTGCTGTCCTCTGCTTATAAAGGGAATCTAGCAACATAAATGCCATCCCTGCTGACAAAGGGAAACTGACGAAAGAAAATCTTCAAAAGATTGCTGTCCTCTGCTGATAAAGAGAATCTAGCAACATAAATTCCATCCCTGCTGACAAAGGGAAACTGACGAAAGAAAATCTTCAAAAGATTGATGTCCTCTCCTGATAAAGAGAATCTAGCAACATAAATGCCATCCCTGCTGACAAAGGGAAACTGACGAAAGAAAATCTTCAAAAGATTGCTGTCCTCTGCTAATAAAGAGAATCTGGCAAAATAAATGCCATCCCTGCTGACAAAGGGAAACTAACGAAGGAAAATCATCAAAATATTGCTGTCCTCTGGTGATAAAGAGAATCTGGCAACATAAATGCCATCTCTACTGACAAAGGGAAAGTGACGAAAGAAAATCTTCAAAAGATTGCTGTCCTCTGCTGATAAAGAGAATCTAGCAACATAAATGCCATCCCTGCTGACAAAGGGAAACTGACGAAAGAAAATCTTCAAAAGATTGCTGTCCTCTGCTTATAAAGAGAATCTAGCAACATAAATGCCTTCCCTGCTGACAAAGGGAAACTGACGAAAGAAAATCTTCAAAAGATTGCTGTCCTCTACTGATAAAGAGAATCTAGCAACATAAATGCCATCCCTGCCGACAAAGGGAAACTGACGAAAGAAAATCTTCAAAAGATTGATGTCCTCTGCTGATAAAGAGAATCTAGCAACATAAATGCCATCCCTGCTGACAAAGGGAAACTGACGAAAGAAAATCTTCAAAAGATTGCTATCCTCTGCTGATAAAGAGAATCTAGCAAAATAAATACCATCCCTGCTGACAAAGGGAAACTGACGAAAGAAAATCTTCTAAAGATTGTTGTCCTCTGCTTATAAAGAGAATCTAGCAACATAAATGCCATCCCTGCTGACAAAGGGAAACTGACGAAAGAAAATCTTCAAAAGATTGTTGTCCTCTGCTGATAAAGAGAATCTAGCAACATAAATGCCATCCCTGCTGACAAAGGGAAACTGACGAAAGAAAATCTTCAAAAGATTGTTGTCCTCTCCTGATAAAGAGAATCTAGCAACATAAATGCCATCCCTGCTGACAAAGGGAAACTGACGAAAGAAAATCTTCAAAAGATTGCTGTCTTCTGGTGATAAAGAGAATCTGGCAACATAAATGCCATCCCTGCTGACAAAGGGAAAGTGACGAAAGAAAATCTTCAAAAGATTGCTGTCCTCTGCTGATAAAGAGAATCAACCAAAATAAATTCCATCCCTGCTGACAAAGGGAAACTGACGAAAGAAAATCTTCAAAAGATTGCTGTCCTCTGCTGATAAAGAGAATCTAGCAACATAAATGCCATCCCTACTGACAAAGGGAAACTGACGAAAGAAAATCTTCAAAAGATTGATGTCCTCTCCTGATAAAGAGAATCTAGCAACATAAATGCCATCCCTGCTGACAAAGGGAAACTGACGAAAGAAAATCTTCAAAAGATTGCTGTCCTCTGGTGATAAAGAGAATCTGGCAACATAAATGCCATCCCTGCTGACAAAGGGAAAGTGACGAAAGAAAATCTTCAAAAGATTGCTATCCTCTGCTGATAAAGAGAATCTAGCAAAATAAATACCATCCCTGCTGACAAAGGGAAACTGACGAAAGAAAATCTTCTAAAGATTGTTGTCCTCTGCTTATAAAGAGAATCTAGCAACATAAATGCCATCCCTGCTGACAAAGGGAAACTGACGAAAGAAAATCTTCAAAAGATTGTTGTCCTCTGCTGATAAAGAGAATCTAGCAACATAAATGCCATCCCTGTTGACAAAGGGAAACTGACGAAAGAAAATCTTCAAAAGATTGTTGTCCTCTCCTAATAAAGAGAATCTAGCAACATAAATGCCATCCCTGCTGACAAAGGGAAACTGACGAAAGAAAATCTTCAAAAGATTGCTGTCTTCTGGTGATAAAGAGAATCTGGCAACATAAATGCCATCCCTGCTGACAAAGGGAAAGTGACGAAAGAAAATCTTCAAAAGATTGCTGTCCTCTGCTGATAAAGAGAATCAAGCAAAATAAATGCCATCCCTGCTGACAAAGGGAAACTGACGAAAGAAAATCTTCTAAAGATTGTTGTCCTCTGCTTATAAAGAGAATCTAGCAACATAAATGCCCTCCCTGCTGACAAAGGGAAACTGACGAAAGAAAATCATCAAAAGATTGTTGTCCTCTACTGATAAAGAGAATCTAGCAACATAAATGCCATCCCTGCTGACAAAGGGAAACTGACGAAAGAAAATCTTCAAAAGATTGTTGTCCTCTCCTGATAAAGAGAATCTAGCAACATAAATGCCATCCCTGCTGACAAAGGGAAACTGACGAAAGAAAATCTTCAAAAGATTGCTGTCTTCTGGTGATAAAGAGAATCTGGTAACATAAATGCCATCCCTGCTGACAAAGGGAAAGTGACGAAAGAAAATCTTCAAAAGATTGCTGTCCTCTGCTGATAAAGAGAATCAAGCAAAATAAATGCCATCCCTGCTGACAAAGGGAAACTGACGAAAGAAAATCTTCAAAAGATTGCTGTCCTCTGCTGATAAAGAGAATCTAGCAACATAAATGCCATCCCTACTGACAAAGGGAAACTGACGAAAGAAAATCTTCAAAAGATTGATGTCCTCTCGTGATAAAGAGAATCTAGCAACATAAATGCCATCCCTGCTGACAAAGGGAAACTGACGAAAGAAAATCTTCAAAAGATTGCTGTCCTCTGGTGATAAAGAGAATCTGGCAACATAAATGCCATCCCTGCTGACAAAGGGAAAGTGACGAAAGAAAATCTTCAAAAGATTGCTATCCTCTGCTGATAAAGAGAATCTAGCAAAATAAATACCATCCCTACTGACAAAGGGAAACTGACGAAAGAAAATCTTCTAAAGATTGTTGTCCTCTGCTTATAAAGAGAATCTAGCAACATAAATGCCATCCCTGGTGACAAAGGGAAACTGACGAAAGAAAATCTTCAAAAGATTGTTGTCCTCTCCTGATAAAGAGAATCTAGCAACATAAATGCCATCCCTGCTGACAAAGGGAAAGTGACGAAAGAAAATCTTCAAAAGATTGCTGTCCTCTGCTGATAAAGAGAATCAAGCAAAATAAATGCCATCCCTGCTGACAAAGGGAAACTGACGAAAGAAAATCTTCAAAAGATTGATTTCCTCTACTGATAAAGAGAATCTAGCAACATAAATGCCATCCCTGCTGACAAAGGGAAACTGACGAAAGAAAATCTTCAAAAGATTGCTGTCCTCTGCTAATAAAGAGAATCTAGCAAAATAAATCCCATCCCTGCTGACAAAGGGGAACTGACGAAAGAAAATCTTCAAAAGATTGCTGTCTTCTGCTGATAAAGAGAATCTAGCAAAATAAATGCCATCCCTGCTGACAAAGGGAAACTGACGAAAGAAAATCTTCAAAAGATTGCTGTCCTCCGCTAATAAAGAGAATCTAGCAACATAAATGCCACCCCTGCTGACAAAGGGAAACTGACGAAAGAAAATCTTCAAAAGATTGCTGTCCTCTGCTGATAAAGAGAATCTAGCAACATAAATGCCATCCCTGCTGACAAAGGGAAACTGACGAAAGAAAATCTTCAAAAGATTGCTGTCCTCTGCTGATAAAGAGAATCTAGCAACATAAATGCCACCCCTGCTGATAAAGGGAAACTGACGAAAGAAAATCTTCAAAAGATTGCTGTCCTCTGCTGATAAAGAGAATCTAGCAACATAAATGCCACCCCTGCTGATAAAGGGAAACTGACGAAAGAAAATCTTCAAAAGATTGCTGTCCTCTGCTGATAAAGAGAATCTAGCAACCTAAATGCCATCCCTGCTGACAAAGGGAAACTGACGAAAGAAAATCTTCAAAAGATTGTTGTCCTCTGCTGATAAAGAGAATCTAGCATCTTAAATGCCATCCCTGCTGACAAAAGGAAACTGACGAAAGAAAATCTTCAAAAGATTGATGTCCTCTCCTGATAAAGAGAATCTAGCAACATAAATGCCATCCCTGCTGACAAAGGGAAACTGACGAAAGAAAATCTTCAAAAGATTGCTGTCCTCTGCTAATAAAGAGAATCTAGCAAAATAAATCCCATCCCTGCTGACAAAGGGAAACTGACGAAAGAAAATCTTCAAAAGATTGCTGTCTTCTGCTGATAAAGAGAATCTAGCAAAATAAATGTCATCCCTGCTGACAAAGGGAAACTGACGAAAGAAAATCTTCAAAAGATTGCTGTCCTCTGCTGATAAAGAGAATCTAGCAACATAAATGCCACCCCTGCTGATAAAGGGAAACTGACGAAAGAAAATCTTCAAAAGATTGTTGTCCTCTGCTGATAAAGAGAATCTAGCAACATATATGCCACCCCTGCTGATAAAGGGAAACTGACGAAAGAAAATCTTCAAAATATTGTTGTCCTCTGCTGATAAAGAGAATCTAGCAACCTAAATGCCATCCCTGCCGACAAAGGGAAACTGACGAAAGAAAATCTTCAAAAGATTGTTGTCCTCTGCTGATAAAGAGAATCTAGCATCCTAAATGCCATCCCTGCTGACAAAGGGAAACTGACGAAAGAAAATCTTCAAAAGATTGCTGTCCTCTGCTGGTAAAGAGAATCTAGCAACCTAAATGCCATCCCTGCTGACAAAGGGAAACTGACGAAAGAAAATCTTCAAAAGATTGTTGTCCTCTGCTTATAAAGAGAATCTAGCAACATAAATGCCATCCCTGCTGACAAAGGGAAACTGACGAAAGAAAATCTACAAAAGATTGTTGTCCTCTGCTGATAAAGAGAATCTAGCAACATAAATGTCATCCCTGCTGACAAAGGGAAACTGACGAATGAAAATCTTCAAAAGATTGATGTCCTCTCGTGATAAAGAGAATCTAGCAACATAAATGCCATCCCTGCTGACAAAGGGAAACTGACGGAAGAAAATCTTCAAAAGATTGCTGTCCTCTGGTGATAAAGAGAATCTGGCAACATAAATGCCATCCCTGCTGACAAAGGGAAAGTGACGAAAGAAAATCTTCAAAAGATTGCTGTCCTCTGCTGATAAAGAGAATCAAGCAAAATAAATGCCATCCCTGCTGACAAAGGGAAACTGACGAAAGAAAATCTTCAAAAGATTGATTTCCTCTACTGATAAAGAGAATCTAGCAACATAAATGCCATCCCTGCTGACAAAGGGAAACTGACGAAAGAAAATCTTCAAAAGATTGCTGTCCTCTGCTAATAAAGAGAATCTAGCAAAATAAATCCCATCCCTGCTGACAAAGGGGAACTGACGAAAGAAAATCTTCAAAAGATTGCTGTCTTCTGCTGATAAAGAGAATCTAGCAAAATAAATGCCATCCCTGCTGACAAAGGGAAACTGACGAAAGAAAATCTTCAAAAGATTGCTGTCCTCCGCTAATAAAGAGAATCTAGCAACATAAATGCCACCCCTGCTGACAAAGGGAAACTGACGAAAGAAAATCTTCAAAAGATTGCTGTCCTCTGCTGATAAAGAGAATCTAGCAACATAAATGCCATCCCTGCTGACAAAGGGAAACTGACGAAAGAAAATCTTCAAAAGATTGCTGTCCTCTGCTGATAAAGAGAATCTAGCAACATAAATGCCACCCCTGCTGATAAAGGGAAACTGACGAAAGAAAATCTTCAAAAGATTGCTGTCCTCTGCTGATAAAGAGAATCTAGCAACATAAATGCCACCCCTGCTGATAAAGGGAAACTGACGAAAGAAAATCTTCAAAAGATTGCTGTCCTCTGCTGATAAAGAGAATCTAGCAACCTAAATGCCATCCCTGCTGACAAAGGGAAACTGACGAAAGAAAATCTTCAAAAGATTGTTGTCCTCTGCTGATAAAGAGAATCTAGCATCTTAAATGCCATCCCTGCTGACAAAGGGAAACTGACGAAAGAAAATCTTCAAAAGATTGATGTCCTCTCCTGATAAAGAGAATCTAGCAACATAAATGCCATCCCTGCTGACAAAGGGAAACTGACGAAAGAAAATCTTCAAAAGATTGCTGTCCTCTGCTAATAAAGAGAATCTAGCAAAATAAATCCCATCCCTGCTGACAAAGGGAAACTGACGAAAGAAAATCTTCAAAAGATTGCTGTCTTCTGCTGATAAAGAGAATCTAGCAAAATAAATGTCATCCCTGCTGACAAAGGGAAACTGACGAAAGAAAATCTTCAAAAGATTGCTGTCCTCTGCTGATAAAGAGAATCTAGCAACATAAATGCCACCCCTGCTGATAAAGGGAAACTGACGAAAGAAAATCTTCAAAAGATTGCTGTCCTCTGCTGATAAAGAGAATCTAGCAACATATATGCCACCCCTGCTGATAAAGGGAAACTGACGAAAGAAAATCTTCAAAATATTGCTGTCCTCTGCTGATAAAGAGAATCTAGCAACCTAAATGCCATCCCTGCCGACAAAGGGAAACTGACGAAAGAAAATCTTCAAAAGATTGTTGTCCTCTGCTGATAAAGAGAATCTAGCATCCTAAATGCCATCCCTGCTGACAAAGGGAAACTGACGAAAGAAAATCTTCAAAAGATTGCTGTCCTCTGCTGGTAAAGAGAATCTAGCAACCTAAATGCCATCCCTGCTGACAAAGGGAAACTGACGAAAGAAAATCTTCAAAAGATTGTTGTCCTCTGCTTATAAAGAGAATCTAGCAACATAAATGCCATCCCTGCTGACAAAGGGAAACTGACGAAAGAAAATCTACAAAAGATTGTTGTCCTCTGCTGATAAAGAGAATCTAGCAACATAAATGTCATCCCTGCTGACAAAGGGAAACTGACGAATGAAAATCTTCAAAAGATTGATGTCCTCTCGTGATAAAGAGAATCTAGCAACATAAATGCCATCCCTGCTGACAAAGGGAAACTGACGGAAGAAAATCTTCAAAAGATTGCTGTCCTCTGGTGATAAAGAGAATCTGGCAACATAAATGCCATCCCCTGCTGACAAAGGGAAACTGACGAAAGAAAATCTTCAAAAGATTGCTGTCTTCTGGTGATAAAGAGAATCTGGCAACATAAATGCCATCCCTGCTGACAAAGGGAAAGTGACGAAAGAAAATCTTCAAAAGATTGCTGTCCTCTGCTGATAAAGAGAATCAAGCAAAATAAATGCCATCCCTGCTGACAAAGGGAAACTGACGAAAGAAAATCTTCAAAAGATTGCTGTCCTCTGCTGATAAAGAGAATCTAGCAACATAAATGCCATCCCTGCTGACAAAGGGAAACTGACGAAAGAAAATCTTCAAAAGATTGATGTCCTCTCCTGATAAAGAGAATCTAGCAACATAAATGCCATCCCTGCTGACAAAGGGAAACTGACGAAAGAAAATCTTCAAAAGATTGCTGTCCTCTGGTGATAAAGAGAATCTGGCAACATAAATGCCATCCCTGCTGACAAAGGGAAAGTGACGAAAGAAAATCTTCAAAAGATTGCTATCCTCTGCTGATAAAGAGAATCTAGCAAAATAAATACCATCCCTACTGACAAAGGGAACTTGACGAAAGAAAATCTTCTAAAGATTGTTGTCCTCTGCTTATAAAGAGAATCTAGCAACATAAATGCCATCCCTGCTGACAAAGGGAAACTGACGAAAGAAAATCTTCAAAAGATTGTTGTCCTCTCCTGATAAAGAGAATCTAGCAACATAAATGCCATCCCTGCTGACAAAGGGAAAGTGACGAAAGAAAATCTTCAAAAGATTGCTGTCCTCTGCTGATAAAGAGAATCAAGCAAAATAAATGCCATCCCTGCTGACAAAGGGAAACTGACGAAAGAAAATCTTCAAAAGATTGATTTCCTCTACTGATAAAGAGAATCTAGCAACATAAATGCCATCCCTGCTGACAAAGGGAAACTGACGAAAGAAAATCTTCAAAAGATTGCTGTCCTCTGCTAATAAAGAGAATCTAGCAAAATAAATCCCATCCCTGCTGACAAAGGGGAACTGACGAAAGAAAATCTTCAAAAGATTGCTGTCTTCTGCTGATAAAGAGAATCTAGCAAAATAAATGCCATCCCTGCTGACAAAGGGAAACTGACGAAAGAAAATCTTCAAAAGATTGCTGTCCTCCGCTAATAAAGAGAATCTAGCAACATAAATGCCACCCCTGCTGACAAAGGGAAACTGACGAAAGAAAATCTTCAAAAGATTGCTGTCCTCTGCTGATAAAGAGAATCTAGCAACATAAATGCCATCCCTGCTGACAAAGGGAAACTGACGAAAGAAAATCTTCAAAAGATTGCTGTCCTCTGCTGATAAAGAGAATCTAGCAACATAAATGCCACCCCTGCTGATAAAGGGAAACTGACGAAAGAAAATCTTCAAAAGATTGCTGTCCTCTGCTGATAAAGAGAATCTAGCAACATAAATGCCACCCCTGCTGATAAAGGGAAACTGACGAAAGAAAATCTTCAAAAGATTGCTGTCCTCTGCTGATAAAGAGAATCTAGCAACCTAAATGCCATCCCTGCCGACAAAGGGAAACTGACGAAAGAAAATCTTCAAAAGATTGTTGTCCTCTGCTGATAAAGAGAATCTAGCATCCTAAATGCCATCCCTGCTGACAAAGGGAAACTGACGAAAGAAAATCTTCAAAAGATTGCTGTCCTCTGCTGGTAAAGAGAATCTAGCAACCTAAATGCCATCCCTGCTGACAAAGGGAAACTGACGAAAGAAAATCTTCAAAAGATTGTTGTCCTCTGCTTATAAAGAGAATCTAGCAACATAAATGCCATCCCTGCTGACAAAGGGAAACTGACGAAAGAAAATCTACAAAAGATTGTTGTCCTCTGCTGATAAAGAGAATCTAGCAACATAAATGTCATCCCTGCTGACAAAGGGAAACTGACGAATGAAAATCTTCAAAAGATTGATGTCCTCTCGTGATAAAGAGAATCTAGCAACATAAATGCCATCCCTGCTGACAAAGGGAAACTGACGGAAGAAAATCTTCAAAAGATTGCTGTCCTCTGGTGATAAAGAGAATCTGGCAACATAAATGCCATCCCCTGCTGACAAAGGGAAACTGACGAAAGAAAATCTTCAAAAGATTGCTGTCTTCTGGTGATAAAGAGAATCTGGCAACATAAATGCCATCCCTGCTGACAAAGGGAAAGTGACGAAAGAAAATCTTCAAAAGATTGCTGTCCTCTGCTGATAAAGAGAATCAAGCAAAATAAATGCCATCCCTGCTGACAAAGGGAAACTGACGAAAGAAAATCTTCAAAAGATTGCTGTCCTCTGCTGATAAAGAGAATCTAGCAACATAAATGCCATCCCTGCTGACAAAGGGAAACTGACGAAAGAAAATCTTCAAAAGATTGATGTCCTCTCCTGATAAAGAGAATCTAGCAACATAAATGCCATCCCTGCTGACAAAGGGAAACTGACGAAAGAAAATCTTCAAAAGATTGCTGTCCTCTGGTGATAAAGAGAATCTGGCAACATAAATGCCATCCCTGCTGACAAAGGGAAAGTGACGAAAGAAAATCTTCAAAAGATTGCTATCCTCTGCTGATAAAGAGAATCTAGCAAAATAAATACCATCCCTACTGACAAAGGGAAACTGACGAAAGAAAATCTTCTAAAGATTGTTGTCCTCTGCTTATAAAGAGAATCTAGCAACATAAATGCCATCCCTGCTGACAAAGGGAAACTGACGAAAGAAAATCTTCAAAAGATTGTTGTCCTCTCCTGATAAAGAGAATCTAGCAACATAAATGCCATCCCTGCTGACAAAGGGAAAGTGACGAAAGAAAATCTTCAAAAGATTGCTGTCCTCTGCTGATAAAGAGAATCAAGCAAAATAAATGCCATCCCTGCTGACAAAGGGAAACTGACGAAAGAAAATCTTCAAAAGATTGATTTCCTCTACTGATAAAGAGAATCTAGCAACATAAATGCCATCCCTGCTGACAAAGGGAAACTGACGAAAGAAAATCTTCAAAAGATTGCTGTCCTCTGCTAATAAAGAGAATCTAGCAAAATAAATGCCATCCCTGCCGACAAAGGGAAACTGACGAAAGAAAATCTTCAAAAGATTGTTGTCCTCTGCTGATAAAGAGAATCTAGCATCCTAAATGCCATCCCTGCTGACAAAGGGAAACTGACGAAAGAAAATCTTCAAAAGATTGCTGTCCTCTGCTGGTAAAGAGAATCTAGCAACCTAAATGCCATCCCTGCTGACAAAGGGAAACTGACGAAAGAAAATCTTCAAAAGATTGTTGTCCTCTGCTTATAAAGAGAATCTAGCAACATAAATGCCATCCCTGCTGACAAAGGGAAACTGACGAAAGAAAATCTACAAAAGATTGTTGTCCTCTGCTGATAAAGAGAATCTAGCAACATAAATGTCATCCCTGCTGACAAAGGGAAACTGACGAATGAAAATCTTCAAAAGATTGATGTCCTCTCGTGATAAAGAGAATCTAGCAACATAAATGCCATCCCTGCTGACAAAGGGAAACTGACGGAAGAAAATCTTCAAAAGATTGCTGTCCTCTGGTGATAAAGAGAATCTGGCAACATAAATGCCATCCCCTGCTGACAAAGGGAAACTGACGAAAGAAAATCTTCAAAAGATTGCTGTCTTCTGGTGATAAAGAGAATCTGGCAACATAAATGCCATCCCTGCTGACAAAGGGAAAGTGACGAAAGAAAATCTTCAAAAGATTGCTGTCCTCTGCTGATAAAGAGAATCAAGCAAAATAAATGCCATCCCTGCTGACAAAGGGAAACTGACGAAAGAAAATCTTCAAAAGATTGCTGTCCTCTGCTGATAAAGAGAATCTAGCAACATAAATGCCATCCCTGCTGACAAAGGGAAACTGACGAAAGAAAATCTTCAAAAGATTGATGTCCTCTCCTGATAAAGAGAATCTAGCAACATAAATGCCATCCCTGCTGACAAAGGGAAACTGACGAAAGAAAATCTTCAAAAGATTGCTGTCCTCTGGTGATAAAGAGAATCTGGCAACATAAATGCCATCCCTGCTGACAAAGGGAAAGTGACGAAAGAAAATCTTCAAAAGATTGCTATCCTCTGCTGATAAAGAGAATCTAGCAAAATAAATACCATCCCTACTGACAAAGGGAACTTGACGAAAGAAAATCTTCTAAAGATTGTTGTCCTCTGCTTATAAAGAGAATCTAGCAACATAAATGCCATCCCTGCTGACAAAGGGAAACTGACGAAAGAAAATCTTCAAAAGATTGTTGTCCTCTCCTGATAAAGAGAATCTAGCAACATAAATGCCATCCCTGCTGACAAAGGGAAAGTGACGAAAGAAAATCTTCAAAAGATTGCTGTCCTCTGCTGATAAAGAGAATCAAGCAAAATAAATGCCATCCCTGCTGACAAAGGGAAACTGACGAAAGAAAATCTTCAAAAGATTGATTTCCTCTACTGATAAAGAGAATCTAGCAACATAAATGCCATCCCTGCTGACAAAGGGAAACTGACGAAAGAAAATCTTCAAAAGATTGCTGTCCTCTGCTAATAAAGAGAATCTAGCAAAATAAATCCCATCCCTGCTGACAAAGGGGAACTGACGAAAGAAAATCTTCAAAAGATTGCTGTCTTCTGCTGATAAAGAGAATCTAGCAAAATAAATGCCATCCCTGCTGACAAAGGGAAACTGACGAAAGAAAATCTTCAAAAGATTGCTGTCCTCCGCTAATAAAGAGAATCTAGCAACATAAATGCCACCCCTGCTGACAAAGGGAAACTGACGAAAGAAAATCTTCAAAAGATTGCTGTCCTCTGCTGATAAAGAGAATCTAGCAACATAAATGCCATCCCTGCTGACAAAGGGAAACTGACGAAAGAAAATCTTCAAAAGATTGCTGTCCTCTGCTGATAAAGAGAATCTAGCAACATAAATGCCACCCCTGCTGATAAAGGGAAACTGACGAAAGAAAATCTTCAAAAGATTGCTGTCCTCTGCTGATAAAGAGAATCTAGCAACATAAATGCCACCCCTGCTGATAAAGGGAAACTGACGAAAGAAAATCTTCAAAAGATTGCTGTCCTCTGCTGATAAAGAGAATCTAGCAACCTAAATGCCATCCCTGCCGACAAAGGGAAACTGACGAAAGAAAATCTTCAAAAGATTGTTGTCCTCTGCTGATAAAGAGAATCTAGCATCCTAAATGCCATCCCTGCTGACAAAGGGAAACTGACGAAAGAAAATCTTCAAAAGATTGCTGTCCTCTGCTGGTAAAGAGAATCTAGCAACCTAAATGCCATCCCTGCTGACAAAGGGAAACTGACGAAAGAAAATCTTCAAAAGATTGTTGTCCTCTGCTTATAAAGAGAATCTAGCAACATAAATGCCATCCCTGCTGACAAAGGGAAACTGACGAAAGAAAATCTACAAAAGATTGTTGTCCTCTGCTGATAAAGAGAATCTAGCAACATAAATGTCATCCCTGCTGACAAAGGGAAACTGACGAATGAAAATCTTCAAAAGATTGATGTCCTCTCGTGATAAAGAGAATCTAGCAACATAAATGCCATCCCTGCTGACAAAGGGAAACTGACGGAAGAAAATCTTCAAAAGATTGCTGTCCTCTGGTGATAAAGAGAATCTGGCAACATAAATGCCATCCCCTGCTGACAAAGGGAAACTGACGAAAGAAAATCTTCAAAAGATTGCTGTCTTCTGGTGATAAAGAGAATCTGGCAACATAAATGCCATCCCTGCTGACAAAGGGAAAGTGACGAAAGAAAATCTTCAAAAGATTGCTGTCCTCTGCTGATAAAGAGAATCAAGCAAAATAAATGCCATCCCTGCTGACAAAGGGAAACTGACGAAAGAAAATCTTCAAAAGATTGCTGTCCTCTGCTGATAAAGAGAATCTAGCAACATAAATGCCATCCCTGCTGACAAAGGGAAACTGACGAAAGAAAATCTTCAAAAGATTGATGTCCTCTCCTGATAAAGAGAATCTAGCAACATAAATGCCATCCCTGCTGACAAAGGGAAACTGACGAAAGAAAATCTTCAAAAGATTGCTGTCCTCTGGTGATAAAGAGAATCTGGCAACATAAATGCCATCCCTGCTGACAAAGGGAAAGTGACGAAAGAAAATCTTCAAAAGATTGCTATCCTCTGCTGATAAAGAGAATCTAGCAAAATAAATACCATCCCTACTGACAAAGGGAAACTGACGAAAGAAAATCTTCTAAAGATTGTTGTCCTCTGCTTATAAAGAGAATCTAGCAACATAAATGCCATCCCTGCTGACAAAGGGAAACTGACGAAAGAAAATCTTCAAAAGATTGTTGTCCTCTCCTGATAAAGAGAATCTAGCAACATAAATGCCATCCCTGCTGACAAAGGGAAAGTGACGAAAGAAAATCTTCAAAAGATTGCTGTCCTCTGCTGATAAAGAGAATCAAGCAAAATAAATGCCATCCCTGCTGACAAAGGGAAACTGACGAAAGAAAATCTTCAAAAGATTGATTTCCTCTACTGATAAAGAGAATCTAGCAACATAAATGCCATCCCTGCTGACAAAGGGAAACTGACGAAAGAAAATCTTCAAAAGATTGCTGTCCTCTGCTAATAAAGAGAATCTAGCAAAATAAATCCCATCCCTGCTGACAAAGGGGAACTGACGAAAGAAAATCTTCAAAAGATTGCTGTCTTCTGCTGATAAAGAGAATCTAGCAAAATAAATGCCATCCCTGCTGACAAAGGGAAACTGACGAAAGAAAATCTTCAAAAGATTGCTGTCCTCCGCTAATAAAGAGAATCTAGCAACATAAATGCCACCCCTGCTGACAAAGGGAAACTGACGAAAGAAAATCTTCAAAAGATTGCTGTCCTCTGCTGATAAAGAGAATCTAGCAACATAAATGCCATCCCTGCTGACAAAGGGAAACTGACGAAAGAAAATCTTCAAAAGATTGCTGTCCTCTGCTGATAAAGAGAATCTAGCAACATAAATGCCACCCCTGCTGATAAAGGGAAACTGACGAAAGAAAATCTTCAAAAGATTGCTGTCCTCTGCTGATAAAGAGAATCTAGCAACATAAATGCCACCCCTGCTGATAAAGGGAAACTGACGAAAGAAAATCTTCAAAAGATTGCTGTCCTCTGCTGATAAAGAGAATCTAGCAACCTAAATGCCATCCCTGCTGACAAAGGGAAACTGACGAAAGAAAATCTTCAAAAGATTGTTGTCCTCTGCTGATAAAGAGAATCTAGCATCTTAAATGCCATCCCTGCTGACAAAGGGAAACTGACGAAAGAAAATCTTCAAAAGATTGATGTCCTCTCCTGATAAAGAGAATCTAGCAACATAAATGCCACCCCTGCTGATAAAGGGAAACTGACGAAAGAAAATCTTCAAAAGATTGCTGTCCTCTGCTGATAAAGAGAATCTAGCAACATAAATGCCACCCCTGCTGATAAAGGGAAACTGACGAAAGAAAATCTTCAAAAGATTGCTGTCCTCTGCTGATAAAGAGAATCTAGCAACCTAAATGCCATCCCTGCTGACAAAGGGAAACTGACGAAAGAAAATCTTCAAAAGATTGTTGTCCTCTGCTGATAAAGAGAATCTAGCATCTTAAATGCCATCCCTGCTGACAAAGGGAAACTGACGAAAGAAAATCTTCAAAAGATTGATGTCCTCTCCTGATAAAGAGAATCTAGCAACATAAATGCCATCCCTGCTGACAAAGGGAAACTGACGAAAGAAAATCTTCAAAAGATTGCTGTCCTCTGCTAATAAAGAGAATCTAGCAAAATAAATCCCATCCCTGCTGACAAAGGGAAACTGACGAAAGAAAATCTTCAAAAGATTGCTGTCTTCTGCTGATAAAGAGAATCTAGCAAAATAAATGTCATCCCTGCTGACAAAGGGAAACTGACGAAAGAAAATCTTCAAAAGATTGCTGTCCTCTGCTGATAAAGAGAATCTAGCAACATAAATGCCACCCCTGCTGATAAAGGGAAACTGACGAAAGAAAATCTTCAAAAGATTGCTGTCCTCTGCTGATAAAGAGAATCTAGCAACATATATGCCACCCCTGCTGATAAAGGGAAACTGACGAAAGAAAATCTTCAAAATATTGCTGTCCTCTGCTGATAAAGAGAATCTAGCAACCTAAATGCCATCCCTGCCGACAAAGGGAAACTGACGAAAGAAAATCTTCAAAAGATTGTTGTCCTCTGCTGATAAAGAGAATCTAGCATCCTAAATGCCATCCCTGCTGACAAAGGGAAACTGACGAAAGAAAATCTTCAAAAGATTGCTGTCCTCTGCTGGTAAAGAGAATCTAGCAACCTAAATGCCATCCCTGCTGACAAAGGGAAACTGACAAAAGAAAATCTTCAAAAGATTGTTGTCCTCTGCTTATAAAGAGAATCTAGCAACATAAATGCCATCCCTGCTGACAAAGGGAAACTGACGAAAGAAAATCTACAAAAGATTGTTGTCCTCTGCTGATAAAGAGAATCTAGCAACATAAATGTCATCCCTGCTGACAAAGGGAAACTGACGAATGAAAATCTTCAAAAGATTGATGTCCTCTCGTGATAAAGAGAATCTAGCAACATAAATGCCATCCCTGCTGACAAAGGGAAACTGACGGAAGAAAATCTTCAAAAGATTGCTGTCCTCTGGTGATAAAGAGAATCTGGCAACATAAATGCCATCCCTGCTGACAAAGGGAAACTGACGAAAGAAAATCTTCAAAAGATTGCTGTCTTCTGGTGATAAAGAGAATCTGGCAACATAAATGCCATCCCTGCTGACAAAGGGAAAGTGACGAAAGAAAATCTTCAAAAGATTGCTGTCCTCTGCTGATAAAGAGAATCAAGCAAAATAAATGCCATCCCTGCTGACAAAGGGAAACTGACGAAAGAAAATCTTCAAAAGATTGCTGTCCTCTGCTGATAAAGAGAATCTAGCAACATAAATGCCATCCCTACTGACAAAGGGAAACTGACGAAAGAAAATCTTCAAAAGATTGATGTCCTCTCCTGATAAAGAGAATCTAGCAACATAAATGCCATCCCTGCTGACAAAGGGAAACTGACGAAAGAAAATCTTCAAAAGATTGCTGTCCTCTGGTGATAAAGAGAATCTGGCAACATAAATGCCATCCCTGCTGACAAAGGGAAAGTGACGAAAGAAAATCTTCAAAAGATTGCTATCCTCTGCTGATAAAGAGAATCTAGCAAAATAAATACCATCCCTACTGACAAAGGGAAACTGACGAAAGAAAATCTTCTAAAGATTGTTGTCCTCTGCTTATAAAGAGAATCTAGCAACATAAATGCCATCCCTGCTGACAAAGGGAAACTGACGAAAGAAAATCTTCAAAAGATTGTTGTCCTCTCCTGATAAAGAGAATCTAGCAACATAAATGCCATCCCTGCTGACAAAGGGAAAGTGACGAAAGAAAATCTTCAAAAGATTGCTGTCCTCTGCTGATAAAGAGAATCAAGCAAAATAAATGCCATCCCTGCTGACAAAGGGAAACTGACGAAAGAAAATCTTCAAAAGATTGATTTCCTCTACTGATAAAGAGAATCTAGCAACATAAATGCCATCCCTGCTGACAAAGGGAAACTGACGAAAGAAAATCTTCAAAAGATTGCTGTCCTCTGCTAATAAAGAGAATCTAGCAAAATAAATCCCATCCCTGCTGACAAAGGGGAACTGACGAAAGAAAATCTTCAAAAGATTGCTGTCTTCTGCTGATAAAGAGAATCTAGCAAAATAAATGCCATCCCTGCTGACAAAGGGAAACTGACGAAAGAAAATCTTCAAAAGATTGCTGTCCTCCGCTAATAAAGAGAATCTAGCAACATAAATGCCACCCCTGCTGACAAAGGGAAACTGACGAAAGAAAATCTTCAAAAGATTGCTGTCCTCTGCTGATAAAGAGAATCTAGCAACATAAATGCCATCCCTGCTGACAAAGGGAAACTGACGAAAGAAAATCTTCAAAAGATTGCTGTCCTCTGCTGATAAAGAGAATCTAGCAACATAAATGCCACCCCTGCTGATAAAGGGAAACTGACGAAAGAAAATCTTCAAAAGATTGCTGTCCTCTGCTGATAAAGAGAATCTAGCAACATAAATGCCACCCCTGCTGATAAAGGGAAACTGACGAAAGAAAATCTTCAAAAGATTGCTGTCCTCTGCTGATAAAGAGAATCTAGCAACCTAAATGCCATCCCTGCTGACAAAGGGAAACTGACGAAAGAAAATCTTCAAAAGATTGTTGTCCTCTGCTGATAAAGAGAATCTAGCATCTTAAATGCCATCCCTGCTGACAAAGGGAAACTGACGAAAGAAAATCTTCAAAAGATTGCTGTCCTCTGCTGATAAAGAGAATCTAGCATCTTAAATGCCATCCCTGCTGACAAAGGGAAACTGACGAAAGAAAATCTTCAAAAGATTGATGTCCTCTCCTGATAAAGAGAATCTAGCAACATAAATGCCATCCCTGCTGACAAAGGGAAACTGACGAAAGAAAATCTTCAAAAGATTGTTGTCCTCTGCTGATAAAGAGAATCTAGCATCCTAAATGCCATCCCTGCTGACAAAGGGAAACTGACGAAAGAAAATCTTCAAAAGATTGCCGTCCTCTGCTGGTAAAGAGAATCTAGCAACCTAAATGCCATCCCTGCTGACAAAGGGAAACTGACGAAAGAAAATCTTCAAAAGATTGCTGTCTTCTGCTGATAAAGAGAATCTAGCAAAATAAATGCCATCCCTGCTGACAAAGGGAAACTGACGAAAGAAAATCTTCAAAAGATTGCTGTCCTCCGCTAATAAAGAGAATCTAGCAACATAAATGCCACCCCTGCTGACAAAGGGAAACTGACGAAAGAAAATCTTCAAAAGATTGCTGTCCTCTGCTGATAAAGAGAATCAAGCAAAATAAATGCCATCCCTGCTGACAAAGGGAAACTGACGAAAGAAAATCTTCAAAAGATTGCTGTCCTCCGCTAATAAAGAGAATCTAGCAACATAAATGCCACCCCTGCTGACAAAGGGAAACTGACGAAAGAAAATCTTCAAAAGATTGCTGTCCTCTGCTGATAAAGAGAATCTAGCAACATAAATGCCATCCCTGCTGACAAAGGGAAACTGACGAAAGAAAATCTTCAAAAGATTGCTGTCCTCTGCTGATAAAGAGAATCTAGCAACATAAATGCCACCCCTGCTGATAAAGGGAAACTGACGAAAGAAAATCTTCAAAAGATTGCTGTCCTCTGCTGATAAAGAGAATCTAGCAACATAAATGCCACCCCTGCTGATAAAGGGAAACTGACGAAAGAAAATCTTCAAAAGATTGCTGTCCTCTGCTGATAAAGAGAATCTAGCAACCTAAATGCCATCCCTGCTGACAAAGGGAAACTGACGAAAGAAAATCTTCAAAAGATTGTTGTCCTCTGCTGATAAAGAGAATCTAGCATCTTAAATGCCATCCCTGCTGACAAAGGGAAACTGACGAAAGAAAATCTTCAAAAGATTGCTGTCCTCTGCTGATAAAGAGAATCTAGCATCTTAAATGCCATCCCTGCTGACAAAGGGAAACTGACGAAAGAAAATCTTCAAAAGATTGATGTCCTCTCCTGATAAAGAGAATCTAGCAACATAAATGCCATCCCTGCCGACAAAGGGAAACTGACGAAAGAAATTCTTCAAAAGATTGTTGTCCTCTGCTGATAAAGAGAATCTAGCATCCTAAATGCCATCCCTGCTGACAAAGGGAAACTGACGAAAGAAAATCTTCAAAAGATTGCCGTCCTCTGCTGGTAAAGAGAATCTAGCAACCTAAATGCCATCCCTGCTGACAAAGGGAAACTGACGAAAGAAAATCTTCAAAAGATTGTTGTCCTCTGCTGATAAAGAGAATCAAGCAAAATAAATGCCATCCCTGCTGACAAAGGGAAACTGACGAAAGAAAATCTTCAAAAGATTGATTTCCTCTGCTGATAAAGAGAATCTAGCAACATAAATGTCATCCCTGCTGACAAAGGGAAACTGACGAATGAAAATCTTCAAAAGATTGCTGTCCTCTCGTGATAAAGAGAATCTAGCAACATAAATGCCATCCCTGCTGACAAAGGGAAACTGACGGAAGAAAATCTTCAAAAGATTGCTGTCCTCTGGTGATAAAGAGAATCTGGCAACATAAATGCCATCCCTGCTGACAAAGGGAAACTGACGAAAGAAAATCTTCAAAAGATTGCTGTCTTCTGGTGATAAAGAGAATCTGGCAACATAAATGCCATCCCTGCTGACAAAGGGAAAGTGACGAAAGAAAATCTTCAAAAGATTGCTGTCCTCTGCTGATAAAGAGAATCAAGCAAAATAAATGCCATCCCTGCTGACAAAGGGAAACTGACGAAAGAAAATCTTCAAAAGATTGCTGTCCTCTGCTGATAAAGAGAATCTAGCAACATAAATGCCATCCCTACTGACAAAGGGAAACTGACGAAAGAAAATCTTCAAAAGATTGATGTCCTCTCCTGATAAAGAGAATCTAGCAACATAAATGCCATCCCTGCTGACAAAGGGAAACTGACGAAAGAAAATCTTCAAAAGATTGCTGTCCTCTGGTGATAAAGAGAATCTGGCAACATAAATGCCATCCCTGCTGACAAAGGGAAAGTGACGAAAGAAAATCTTCAAAAGATTGCTATCCTCTGCTGATAAAGAGAATCTAGCAAAATAAATACCATCCCTACTGACAAAGGGAAACTGTCGAAAGAAAATCTTCTAAAGATTGTTGTCCTCTGCTTATAAAGAGAATCTAGCAACATAAATGCCATCCCTGCTGACAAAGGGAAACTGACGAAAGAAAATCTTCAAAAGATTGTTGTCCTCTCCTGATAAAGAGAATCTAGCAACATAAATGCCATCCCTGCTGACAAAGGGAAAGTGACGAAAGAAAATCTTCAAAAGATTGCTGTCCTCTGCTGATAAAGAGAATCAAGCAAAATAAATGCCATCCCTGCTGACAAAGGGAAACTGACGAAAGAAAATCTTCAAAAGATTGATTTCCTCTACTGATAAAGAGAATCTAGCAACATAAATGCCATCCCTGCTGACAAAGGGAAACTGACGAAAGAAAATCTTCAAAAGATTGCTGTCCTCTGCTAATAAAGAGAATCTAGCAAAATAAATCCCATCCCTGCTGACAAAGGGGAACTGACGAAAGAAAATCTTCAAAAGATTGCTGTCTTCTGCTGATAAAGAGAATCTAGCAAAATAAATGCCATCCCTGCTGACAAAGGGAAACTGACGAAAGAAAATCTTCAAAAGATTGCTGTCCTCCGCTAATAAAGAGAATCTAGCAACATAAATGCCACCCCTGCTGACAAAGGGAAACTGACGAAAGAAAATCTTCAAAAGATTGATGTCCTCTCCTGATAAAGAGAATCTAGCAACATAAATGCCATCCCTGCTGACAAAGGGAAACTGACGAAAGAAAATCTTCAAAAGATTGCTGTCCTCTGCTAATAAAGAGAATCTAGCAAAATAAATCCCATCCCTGCTGACAAAGGGAAACTGACGAAAGAAAATCTTCAAAAGATTGCTGTCTTCTGCTGATAAAGAGAATCTAGCAAAATAAATGTCATCCCTGCTGACAAAGGGAAACTGACGAAAGAAAATCTTCAAAAGATTGCTGTCCTCTGCTGATAAAGAGAATCTAGCAACATAAATGCCACCCCTGCTGACAAAGGGAAACTGACGAAAGAAAATCTTCAAAAGATTGCTGTCCTCTGCTGATAAAGAGAATCTAGCAACATATATGCCACCCCTGCTGATAAAGGGAAACTGACGAAAGAAAATCTTCAAAATATTGCTGTCCTCTGCTGATAAAGAGAATCTAGCAACCTAAATGCCATCCCTGCCGACAAAGGGAAACTGACGAAAGAAAATCTTCAAAAGATTGTTGTCGTCTGCTGATAAAGAGAATCTAGCATCCTAAATGCCATCCCTGCTGACAAAGGGAAACTGACGAAAGAAAATCTTCAAAAGATTGCTGTCCTCTGCTGGTAAAGAGAATCTAGCAACCTAAATGCCATCCCTGCTGACAAAGGGAAACTGACGAAAGAAAATCTTCAAAAGATTGTTGTCCTCTGCTTATAAAGAGAATCTAGCAACATAAATGCCATCCCTGCTGACAAAGGGAAACTGACGAAAGAAAATCTACAAAAGATTGTTGTCCTCTGCTGATAAAGAGAATCTAGCAACATAAATGTCATCCCTGCTGACAAAGGGAAACTGACGAATGAAAATCTTCAAAAGATTGATGTCCTCTCGTGATAAAGAGAATCTAGCAACATAAATGCCATCCCTGCTGACAAAGGGAAACTGACGGAAGAAAATCTTCAAAAGATTGCTGTCCTCTGGTGATAAAGAGAATCTGGCAACATAAATGCCATCCCTGCTGACAAAGGGAAACTAACGAAGGAAAATCATCAAAATATTGCTGTCCTCTGGTGATAAAGAGAATCTGGCAACATAAATGCCATCTCTACTGACAAAGGGAAAGTGACGAAAGAAAATCTTCAAAAGATTGCTGTCCTCTGCTGATAAAGAGAATCTAGCAACATAAATGCCATCCCTGCTGACAAAGGGAAACTGACGAAAGAAAATCTTCAAAAGATTGCTGTCCTCTGCTTATAAAGAGAATCTAACAACATAAATGCCATCCCTGCTTACAAAGGGAAACTGACGAAAGAAAATCTTCAAAAGATTGCTGTCCTCTGCTGATAAAGAGAATCTAGCAACATAAATGCCATCCCTGCTGACAAAGGGAAACTGACGAAAGAAAATCTTCAAAAGATTGATGTCCTCTCCTGATAAAGAGAATCTAGCAACATAAATGCCATCCCTGCTGACAAAGGGAAACTGACGAAAGAAAATCTTCAAAAGATTCCTGTCCTCTGCTTATAAAGAGAATCTAGCAACATAAATGCCATCCCTGCTGACAAACGGAAACTGACGAAAGAAAATCTTCAAAAGATTGCTGTCCTCTGTTGATAAAGAGAATCTAGCAACATAAATGCCATCCCTGCTGACAAAGGGAAACTGACGAAAGAAAATCTTCAAAAGATTGATGTCCTCTCCTGATAAAGAGAATCTAGCAACATAAATGCCATCCCTGCTGACAAAGGGAAACTGACGAAAGAAAATCTTCAAAAGATTGCTGTCCTCTGGTGATAAAGAGAATCTGGCAACATAAATGCCATCCCTGCTGACAAAGGGAAAGTGACGAAAGAAAATCTTCAAAAGATTGCTATCCTCTGCTGATAAAGAGAATCTAGCAAAATAAATACCATCCCTGCTGACAAAGGGAAACTGACGAAAGAAAATCTTCTAAAGATTGTTGTCCTCTGCTTATAAAGAGAATCTAGCAACATAAATGCCATCCCTGCTGACAAAGGGAAACTGACGAAAGAAAATCTTCAAAAGATTGTTGTCCTCTGCTGATAAAGAGAATCTAGCAACATAAATGCCATCCCTGCTGACAAAGGGAAACTGACGAAAGAAAATCTTCAAAAGATTGTTGTCCTCTCCTGATAAAGAGAATCTAGCAACATAAATGCCATCCCTGCTGACAAAGGGAAACTGACGAAAGAAAATCTTCAAAAGATTGCTGTCTTCTGGTGATAAAGAGAATCTGGCAACATAAATGCCATCCCTGCTGACAAAGGGAAAGTGACGAAAGAAAATCTTCAAAAGATTGCTGTCCTCTGCTGATAAAGAGAATCAAGCAAAATAAATGACATCCCTGCTGACAAAGGGAAACTGACGAAAGAAAATCATCAAAAGATTGCTGTCTTCTGCTGATAAAGAGAATCTAGCAAAATAAATGCCATCCCTGCTGACAAAGGGAAACCGACGAAAGAAAATCTTCAAAAGATTGTTGTCCTCCGCTAATAAAGAGAATCTAGCAACATAAATGCCACCCCTGCTGACAAAGGGAAACTGACGAAAGAAAATCTTCAAAAGATTGCTGTCCTCTGCTGATAAAGAGAATCTAGCAACATAAATGCCATCCCTGCTGACAAAGGGAAACTGACGAAAGAAAATCTTCAAAAGATTGCTGTCCTCTGCTGATAAAGAGAATCTAGCAACATAAATGCCACCCCTGCTGATAAAGGGAAACTGACGAAAGAAAATCTTCAAAAGATTGCTGTCCTCTGCTGATAAAGAGAATCTAGCAACATAAATGCCACCCCTGCTGATAAAGGGAAACTGACGAAAGAAAATCTTCAAAAGATTGCTGTCCTCTGCTGATAAAGAGAATCTAGCAACCTAAATGCCATCCCTGCTGACAAAGGGAAACTGACGAAAGAAAATCTTCAAAAGATTGCTGTCCTCTGCTGATAAAGAGAATCTAGCAACATAAATGCCATCCCTGCTGACAAAGGGAAACTGACGAAAGAAAATCTTCAAAAGATTGATGTCCTCTCCTGATAAAGAGAATCTAGCAACATAAATGCCATCCCTGCTAACAAAGGGAAACTGACGAAAGAAAATCTTCAAAAGATTGCTGTCCTCTGCTTATAAAGAGAATCTAGCAACATAAATGCCATCCCTGCTGACAAAGGGAAACTGACGAAAGAAAATCTTCAAAAGATTGCTGTCCTCTGCTGATAAAGAGAATCTAGCAACATAAATGCCATCCCTACTGACAAAGGGAAACTGACGAAAGAAAATCTTCAAAAGATTGATGTCCTCTCCTGATAAAGAGAATCTAGCAACATAAATGCCATCCCTGCTGACAAAGGGAAACTGACGAAAGAAAATCTTCAAAAGATTGCTGTCCTCTGGTGATAAAGAGAATCTGGCAACATAAATGCCATCCCTGCTGACAAAGGGAAAGTGACGAAAGAAAATCTTCAAAAGATTGCTATCCTCTGCTGATAAAGAGAATCTAGCAAAATAAATACCATCCCTGCTGACAAAGGGAAACTGACGAAAGAAAATCTTCTAAAGATTGTTGTCCTCTGCTTATAAAGAGAATCTAGCAACATAAATGCCATCCCTGCTGACAAAGGGAAACTGACGAAAGAAAATCTTCAAAAGATTGTTGTCCTCTGCTGATAAAGAGAATCTAGCAACATAAATGCCATCCCTGCTGACAAAGGGAAACTGACGAAAAAAAATCTTCAAAAGATTGTTGTCCTCTCCTGATAAAGAGAATCTAGCAACATAAATGCCATCCCTGCTGACAAAGGGAAACTGACGAAAGAAAATCTTCAAAAGATTGCTGTCTTCTGGTGATAAAGAGAATCTGGCAACATAAATGCCATCCCTGCTGACAAAGGGAAAGTGACGAAAGAAAATCTTCAAAAGATTGCTGTCCTCTGCTGATAAAGAGAATCAAGCAAAATAAATGCCATCCCTGCTGACAAAGGGAAACTGACGAAAGAAAATCTTCAAAAGATTGATTTCCTCTACTGATAAAGAGAATCTAGCAACATAAATGCCATCCCTGCTGACAAAGGGAAACTGACGAAAGAAAATCTTCAAAAGATTGCTGTCCTCTGCTAATAAAGAGAATCTAGCAAAATAAATCCCATCCCTGCTGACAAAGGGAAACTGACGAAAGAAAATCTTCAAAAGATTGCTGTCTTCTGCTGATAAAGAGAATCTAGCAAAATAAATGCCATCCCTGCTGACAAAGGGAAACTGACGAAAGAAAATCTTCAAAAGATTGCTGTCCTCCGCTAATAAAGAGAATCTAGCAACATAAATGCCACCCCTGCTGACAAAGGGAAACTGACGAAAGAAAATCTTCAAAAGATTGCTGTCCTCTGCTGATAAAGAGAATCTAGCAACATAAATGCCATCCCTGCTGACAAAGGGAAACTGACGAAAGAAATTCTTCAAAAGATTGCTGTCCTCTGCTGATAAAGAGAATCTAGCAACATAAATGCCACCCCTGCTGATAAAGGGAAACTGACGAAAGAAAATCTTCAAAAGATTGCTGTCCTCTGGTGATAAAGAGAATCTGGCAACATAAATGCCATCCCTGCTGACAAAGGGAAAGTGACGAAAGAAAATCTTCAAAAGATTGCTATCCTCTGCTGATAAAGAGAATCTAGCAAAATAAATACCATCCCTGCTGACAAAGGGAAACTGACGAAAGAAAATCTTCTAAAGATTGTTGTCCTCTGCTTATAAAGAGAATCTAGCAACATAAATGCCATCCCTGCTGACAAAGGGAAACTGACGAAAGAAAATCTTCAAAAGATTGTTGTCCTCTGCTGATAAAGAGAATCTAGCAACATAAATGCCATCCCTGCTGACAAAGGGAAACTGACGAAAGAAAATCTTCAAAAGATTGTTGTCCTCTCCTGATAAAGAGAATCTAGCAACATAAATGCCATCCCTGCTGACAAAGGGAAACTGACGAAAGAAAATCTTCAAAAGATTGCTGTCTTCTGGTGATAAAGAGAATCTGGCAACATAAATGCCATCCCTGCTGACAAAGGGAAAGTGACGAAAGAAAATCTTCAAAAGATTGCTGTCCTCTGCTGATAAAGAGAATCAAGCAAAATAAATGCCATCCCTGCTGACAAAGGGAAATTGACGAAAGAAAATCTTCAAAAGATTGATTTCCTCTACTGATAAAGAGAATCTAGCAACATAAATGCCATCCCTGCTGACAAAGGGAAACTGACGAAAGAAAATCTTCAAAAGATTGTTGTCCTCTGCTAATAAAGAGAATTTAGCAAAATAAATCCCATCCCTGCTGACAAAGGGAAACTGACGAAAGAAAATCTTCAAAAGATTGCTGTCTTCTGCTGATAAAGAGAATCTAGCAAAATAAATGCCATCCCTGCAGACAAAGGGAAACTGACGAAAGAAAATCTTCAAAAGATTGCTGTCCTCCGCTAATAAAGAGAATCTAGCAACATAAATGCCACCCCTGCTGACAAAGGGAAACTGACGAAAGAAAATCTTCAAAAGATTGCTATCCTCTGCTGATAAAGAGAATCTAGCAAAATAAATACCATCCCTGCTGACAAAGGGAAACTGACGAAAGAAAATCTTCTAATGATTGTTGTCCTCTGCTTATAAAGAGAATCTAGCAACATAAATGTCATCCCTGCTGACAAAGGGAAACTGACGAAAGAAAATCTTCAAAAGATTGTTGTCCTCTGCTGATAAAGAGAATCTAGCAACATAAATGCCATCCCTGCTGACAAAGGGAAACTGACGAAAGAAAATCTTCAAAAGATTGTTGTCCTCTCCTGATAAAGAGAATCTAGCAACATAAATGCCATCCCTGCTGACAAAGGGAAACTGACGAAAGAAAATCTTCAAAAGATTGCGGTCTTCTGGTGATAAAGAGAATCTGGCAACATAAATGCCATCCCTGCTGACAAAGGGAAAGTGACGAAAGAAAATCTTCAAAAGATTGCTGTCCTCTACTGATAAAGAGAATCAAGCAAAATAAATGCCATCCCTGCTGACAAAGGGAAACTGACGAAAGAAAATCTTCAAAAGATTGATTTCCTCTACTGATAAAGAGAATCTAGCAACATAAATGCCATCCCTGCTGACAAAGGGAAACTGACGAAAGAAAATCTTCTAAAGATTGTTGTCCTCTGCTTATAAAGAGAATCTAGCAACATAAATGCCATCCCTGCTGACAAAGGGAAACTGACGAAAGAAAATCTTCAAAAGATTGTTGTCCTCTGCTGATAAAGAGAATCTAGCAACATAAATGCCATCCCTGCTGACAAAGGGAAACTGACGAAAGAAAATCTTCAAAAGATTGTTGTCCTCTCCTGATAAAGAGAATCTAGCAACATAAATGCCATCCCTGCTGACAAAGGGAAACTGACGAAAGAAAATCTTCAAAAGATTGTTGTCCTCTGCTTATAAAGAGAATCTAACAACATAAATGCCATCCCTGCTGACAAAGGGAAACTGACGAAAGAAAATCTTCAAAAGATTGTTGTCCTCTGCTGATAAAGAGAATCTAGCAACATAAATGCCATCCCTGCTGACAAAGGGAAACTGAAGAAAGAAAATCTTCAAAAGATTGTTGTCCTCTCCTGATAAAGAGAATCTAGCAACATAAATGCCATCCCTGCTGACAAAGGGAAACTGACGAAAGAAAATCTTCAAAAGATTGCTGTCTTCTGGTGATAAAGAGAATCTGGCAACATAAATGCCATCCCTGCTGACAAAGGGAAAGTGACGAAAGAAAATCTTCAAAAGATTGCTGTCCTCTGCTGATAAAGAGAATCAAGCAAAATAAATGCCATCCCTGCTGACAAAGGGAAACTGACGAAAGAAAATCTTCAAAAGATTGATTTCCTCTACTGATAAAGAGAATCTAGCAACATAAATGCCATCCCTGCTGACAAAGGGAAACTGACGAAAGAAAATCTTCAAAAGATTGCTGTCCTTTGCTAATAAAGAGAATCTAGCAAAATAAATCCCATCCCTGCTGACAAAGGGAAACTGACGAAAGAAAATCTTCAAAAGATTGCTGTCTTCTGCTGATAAAGAGAATCTAGCAAAATAAATGCCATCCCTGCTGACAAAGGGAAACTGACGAAAGAAAATCTTCAAAAGATTGCTGTCCTCCACTAATAAAGAGAATCTAGCAACATAAATGCCACCCCTGCTGACAAAGGGAAACTGACGAAAGAAAATCTTCAAAAGATTGCTGTCCTCTGCTGATAAAGAGAATCTAGCAACATAAATGCCATCCCTGCTGACAAAGGGAAACTGACGAAAGAAAATCTTCAAAAGATTGCTGTCCTCTGCTGATAAAGAGAATCTAGCAACATAAATGCCACCCCTGCTGATAAAGGGAAACTGACGAAAGAAAATCTTCAAAAGATTGCTGTCCTCTGCTGATAAAGAGAATCTAGCAACATAAATGCCACCCCTGCTGATAAAGGGAAACTGACGAAAGAAAATCTTCAAAAGATTGTTGTCCTCTGCTGATAAAGAGAATCTAGCAACCTAAATGCCATCCCTGCTGACAAAGGGAAACTGACGAAAGAAAATCTTCAAAAGATTGTTGTCCTCTGCTGATAAAGAGAATCTAGCATCCTAAATGCCATCCCTGCTGACAAAGGGAAACTGACGAAAGAAAATCTTCAAAAGATTGCTGTCCTCTGCTGATAAAGAGAATCTAGCAACCTAAATGCCATCCCTGCTGACAAAGGGAAACTGACGAAAGAAAATCTTCAAAAGATTGATGTCCTCTCCTGATAAAGAGAATCTGGCAACATAAATGCCATCTCTACTGATAAAGGGAAAGTGACGAAAGAAAATCTTCAAAAGATTGCTGTCCTCTGCTGATAAAGAGAATCTAGCAACATAAATGCCATCCCTGCTGACAAAGGGAAACTGACGAAAGAAAATCTTCAAAAGATTGCTGTCCTCTGCTGATAAAGAGAATCTAGCAACATAAATGCCATCCCTACTGACAAAGGGAAACTGACGAAAGAAAATCTTCAAAAGATTGATGTCCTCTCCTGATAAAGAGAATCTAGCAACATAAATGCCATCCCTGCAGACAAAGGGAAACTGACGAAAGAAAATCTTCAAAAGATTGCTGTCCTCTGGTGATAAAGAGAATCTGGCAACATAAATGCCATCCCTGCTGACAAAGGGAAAGTGACGAAAGAAAATCTTCAAAAGATTGCTATCCTCTGCTGATAAAGAGAATCTAGCAAAATAAATACCATCCCTGCTGACAAAGGGAAACTGACGAAAGAAAATCTTCTAAAGATTGTTGTCCTCTGCTTATAAAGAGAATCTAGCAACATAAATGCCATCCCTGCTGACAAAGGGAAACTGACGAAAGAAAATCTTCAAAAGATTGTTGTCCTCTGCTGATAAAGAGAATCTAGCAACATAAATGCCATCCCTGCTGACAAAGGGAAACTGACGAAAGAAAATCTTCAAAAGATTGTTGTCCTCTCCTGATAAAGAGAATCTAGCAACATAAATGCCATCCCTGCTGACAAAGGGAAACTGACGAAAGAAAATCTTCAAAAGATTGCTGTCTTCTGGTGATAAAGAGAATCTGGCAACATAAATGCCATCCCTGCTGACAAAGGGAAAGTGACGAAAGAAAATCTTCAAAAGATTGCTGTCCTCTGCTGATAAAGAGAATCAAGCAAAATAAATGCCATCCCTGCTGACAAAGGGAAACTGACGAAAGAAAATCTTCAAAAGATTGATTTCCTCTACTGATAAAGAGAATCTAGCAACATAAATGCCATCCCTGCTGACAAAGGGAAACTGACGAAAGAAAATCTTCTAAAGATTGTTGTCCTCTGCTTATAAAGAGAATCTAGCAACATAAATGCCATCCCTGCTGACAAAGGGAAACTGACGAAAGAAAATCTTCAAAAGATTGTTGTCCTCTGCTGATAAAGAGAATCTAGCAACATAAATGCCATCCCTGCTGACAAAGGGAAACTGACGAAAGAAAATCTTCAAAAGATTGTTGTCCTCTCCTGATAAAGAGAATCTAGCAACATAAATGCCATCCCTGCTGACAAAGGGAAACTGACGAAAGAAAATCTTCAAAAGATTGTTGTCCTCTGCTTATAAAGAGAATCTAGCAACATAAATGCCATCCCTGCTGACAAAGGGAAACTGACGAAAGAAAATCTTCAAAAGATTGTTGTCCTCTGCTGATAAAGAGAATCTAGCAACATAAATGCCATCCCTGCTGACAAAGGGAAACTGACGAAAGAAAATCTTCAAAAGATTGTTGTCCTCTCCTGATAAAGAGAATCTAGCAACATAAATGCCATCCCTGCTGACAAAGGGAAACTGACGAAAGAAAATCTTCAAAAGATTGCTGTCTTCTGGTGATAAAGAGAATCTGGCAACATAAATGCCATCCCTGCTGACAAAGGGAAAGTGACGAAAGAAAATCTTCAAAAGATTGCTGTCCTCTGCTGATAAAGAGAATCAAGCAAAATAAATGCCATCCCTGCTGACAAAGGGAAACTGACGAAAGAAAATCTTCAAAAGATTGATTTCCTCTACTGATAAAGAGAATCTAGCAACATAAATGCCATCCCTGCTGACAAAGGGAAACTGACGAAAGAAAATCTTCAAAAGATTGCTGTCCTCTGCTAATAAAGAGAATCTAGCAAAATAAATCCCATCCCTGCTGACAAAGGGAAACTGACGAAAGAAAATCTTCAAAAGATTGCTGTCTTCTGCTGATAAAGAGAATCTAGCAAAATAAATGCCATCCCTGCTGACAAAGGGAAACTGACGAAAGAAAATCTTCAAAAGATTGCTGTCCTCCGCTAATAAAGAGAATCTAGCAACATAAATGCCACCCCTGCTGACAAAGGGAAACTGACGAAAGAAAATCTTCAAAAGATTGATGTCCTCTGCTGATAAAGAGAATCTAGCAACATAAATGCCATCCCTGCTGACAAAGGGAAACTGACGAAAGAAAATCTTCAAAAGATTGCTGTCCTCTGCTGATAAAGAGAATCTAGCAACATAAATGCCACCCCTGCTGATAAAGGGAAACTGACGAAAGAAAATCTTCAAAAGATTGCTGTCCTCTGCTGATAAAGAGAATCTAGCAACATAAATGCCACCCCTGCTGATAAAGGGAAACTGACGAAAGAAAATCTTCAAAACATTGTTGTCCTCTGCTGATAAAGAGAATCTAGCAACCTAAATGCCATCCCTGCTGACAAAGGGAAACTGACAAAAGAAAATCTTCAAAAGATTGTTGTCCTCTGCTGATAAAGAGAATCTAGCATCCTAAATGCCATCCCTGCTGACAAAGGGAAACTGACGAAAGAAAATCTTCAAAAGATTGCTGTCCTCTGCTGATAAAGAGAATCTAGCAACCTAAATGCCATCCCTGCTGACAAAGGGAAACTGACGAAAGAAAATCTTCAAAAGATTGATGTCCTCTCCTGATAAAGAGAATCTGGCAACATAAATGCCATCTCTACTGATAAAGGGAAAGTGACGAAAGAAAATCTTCAAAAGATTGCTGTCCTCTGCTGATAAAGAGAATCTAGCAACATAAATGCCATCCCTGCTGACAAAGGGAAACTGACGAAAGAAAATCTTCAAAAGATTGCTGTCCTCTGCTTATAAAGAGAATCTAGCAACATAAATGCCATCCCTGCTGACAAAGGGAAACTGACGAAAGAAAATCTTCAAAAGATTGCTGTCCTCTGCTGATAAAGAGAATCTAGCAACATAAATTCCATCCCTGCTGACAAAGGGAAACTGACGAAAGAAAATCTTCAAAAGATTGATGTCCTCTCCTGATAAAGAGAATCTAGCAACATAAATGCCATCCCTGCTGACAAAGGGAAACTGACGAAAGAAAATCTTTAAAAGATTGCTGTCCTCTGCTAATAAAGAGAATCTAGCAAAATAAATCCCATCCCTGCTGACAAAGGGAAACTGACGAAAGAAAATCTTCAAAAGATTGCTGTCTTCTGCTGATAAAGAGAATCTAGCAAAATAAATGCCATCCCTGCTGACAAAGGGAAACTGACGAAAGAAAATCTTCAAAAGATTGCTGTCCTCTGCTGATAAAGAGAATCTAGCAACATAAATGCCACCCCTGCTGATAAAGGGAAACTGACGAAAGAAAATCTTCAAAAGATTGCTGTCCTCTGCTGATAAAGAGAATCTAGCAACATATATGCCACCCCTGCTGATAAAGGGAAACTGACGAAAGAAAATCTTCAAAATATTGCTGTCCTCTGCTGATAAAGAGAATCTAGCAACCTAAATGCCATCCCTGCCGACAAAGGGAAACTGACGAAAGAAAATCTTCAAAAGATTGTTGTCCTCTGCTGATAAAGAGAATCTAGCATCCTAAATGCCATCCCTGCTGACAAAGGGAAACTGACGAAAGAAAATCTTCAAAAGATTGCTGTCCTCTGCTGATAAAGAGAATCTAGCAACCTAAATGCCATCCCTGCTGACAAAGGGAAACTGACGAAAGAAAATCTTCAAAAGATTGTTGTCCTCTGCTTATAAAGAGAATCTAGCAACATAAATGCCATCCCTGCTGACAAAGGGAAACTGACGAAAGAAAATCTACAAAAGATTGTTGTCCTCTGCTGATAAAGAGAATCTAGCAACATAAATGTCATCCCTGCTGACAAAGGGAAACTGACGAATGAAAATCTTCAAAAGATTGATGTCCTCTCCTGATAAAGAGAATCTAGCAACATAAATGCCATCCCTGCTGACAAAGGGAAACTGACGGAAGAAAATCTTCAAAAGATTGCTGTCCTCTGGTGATAAAGAGAATCTGGCAACATAAATGCCATCCCTGCTGACAAAGGGAAACTAACGAAGGAAAATCATCAAAATATTGTTGTCCTCTGGTGATAAAGAGAATCTGGCAACATAAATGCCATCTCTACTGACAAAGGGAAAGTGACGAAAGAAAATCTTCAAAAGATTGCTGTCCTCTGCTGATAAAGAGAATCTAGCAACATAAATGCCATCCCTGCTGACAAAGGGAAACTGACGAAAGAAAATCTTCAAAAGATTGTTGTCCTCTGCTTATAAAGAGAATCTAGCAACATAAATGCCATCCCTGCTGACAAAGGGAAACTGACGAAAGAAAATCTTCAAAAGATTGCTGTCCTCTGCTGATAAAGAGAATCTAGCAACATAAATGCCATCCCTGCTGACAAAGGGAAACTGACGAAAGAAAATCTTCAAAAGATTGATGTCCTCTCCTGATAAAGAGAATCTAGCAACATAAATGCCATCCCTGCTGACAAAGGGAAACTGACGAAAGAAAATCTTCAAAAGATTGCTGTCCTCTGCTTATAAAGAGAATCTAGCAACATAAATGCCATCCCTGCTGACAAAGGGAAACTGACGAAAGAAAATCTTCAAAAGATTGCTGTCCTCTGTTGATAAAGAGAATCTAGCAACATAAATGCCATCCCTGCCGACAAAGGGAAACTGACGAAAGAAAATCTTCAAAAGATTGATGTCCTCTCCTGATAAAGAGAATCTAGCAACATAAATGCCATCCCTGCTGACAAAGGGAAACTGACGAAAGAAAATCTTCAAAAGATTGCTGTCCTCTGGTGATAAAGAGAATCTGGCAACATAAATGCCATCCCTGCTGACAAAGGGAAAGTGACGAAAGAAAATCTTCAAAAGATTGCTATCCTCTGCTGATAAAGAGAATCTAGCAAAATAAATACCATCCCTGCTGACAAAGGGAAACTGACGAAAGAAAATCTTCTAAAGATTGTTGTCCTCTGCTTATAAAGAGAATCTAGCAACATAAATGCCATCCCTGCTGACAAAGGGAAACTGACGAAAGAAAATCTTCAAAAGATTGTTGTCCTCTGCTGATAAAGAGAATCTAGCAACATAAATGCCATCCCTGCTGACAAAGGGAAACTGACGAAAGAAAATCTTCAAAAGATTGTTGTCCTCTCCTGATAAAGAGAATCTAGCAACATAAATGCCATCCCTGCTGACAAAGGGAAACTGACGAAAGAAAATCTTCAAAAGATTGCTGTCTTCTGGTGATAAAGAGAATCTGGCAACATAAATGCCATCCCTGCTGACAAAGGGAAAGTGACGAAAGAAAATCTTCAAAAGATTGCTGTCCTCTGCTGATAAAGAGAATCAAGCAAAATAAATGCCATCCCTGCTGACAAAGGGAAACTGACGAAAGAAAATCTTCAAAAGATTGATTTCCTCTACTGATAAAGAGAATCTAGCAACATAAATGCCATCCCTGCTGACAAAGGGAAACTGACGACAGAAAATCTTCAAAAGATTGTTGTCCTCTGCTAATAAAGAGAATCTAGCAAAATAAATCCCATCCCTGCTGACAAAGGGAAACTGACGAAAGAAAATCTTCAAAAGATTGCTGTCTTCTGCTGATAAAGAGAATCTAGCAAAATAAATGCCATCCCTGCTGACAAAGGGAAACTGACGAAAGAAAATCTTCAAAAGATTGCTGTCCTCCGCTAATAAAGAGAATCTAGCAACATAAATGCCACCCCTGCTGGCAAAGGGAAACTGACGAAAGAAAATCTTCAAAAGATTGCTGTCCTCTGCTGATAAAGAGAATCTAGCAACATAAATGCCATCCCTGCTGACAAAGGGAAACTGACGAAAGAAAATCTTCAAAAGATTGCTGTCCTCTGCTGATAAAGAGAATCTAGCAACATAAATGCCACCCCTGCTGATAAAGGGAAACTGACGAAAGAAAATCTTCAAAAGATTGCTGTCCTCTGCTGATAAAGAGAATCTAGCAACATAAATGCCACCCCTGCTGATAAAGGGAAACTGACGAAAGAAAATCTTCAAAAGATTGCTGTCCTCTGCTGATAAAGAGAATCTAGCAACCTAAATGCCATCCCTGCTGACAAAGGGAAACTGACGAAAGAAAATCTTCAAAAGATTGTTGTCCTCTGCTGATAAAGAGAATCTAGCATCCTAAATGCCATCCCTGCTGACAAAGGGAAACTGACGAAAGAAAATCTTCAAAAGATTGCTGTCCTCTGCTGATAAAGAGAATCTAGCAACCTAAATGCCATCCCTGCTGACAAAGGGAAACTGACGAAAGAAAATCTTCAAAAGATTGTTGTCCTCTGCTTATAAAGAGAATCTAGCAACATAAATGCCATCCCTGCTGACAAAGGGAAACTGACGAAAGAAAATCTACAAAAGATTGCTGTCCTCTGGTGATAATGAGAATCTAGCAACATAAATGTCATCCCTGCTGACAAAGGGAAACTGACGAATGAAAATCTTCAAAAGATTGATGTCCTCTCCTGATAAAGAGAATCTAGCAACATAAATGCCATCCCTGCTGACAAAGGGAAACTGACGGAAGAAAATCTTCAAAAGATTGCTGTCCTCTGGTGATAAAGAGAATCTGGCAACATAAATGCCATCCATGCTGACAAAGGGAAACTAACGAAGGAAAATCATCAAAATATTGCTGTCCTCTGGTGATAAAGAGAATCTGGCAACATAAATGCCATCCCTACTGACAAAGGGAAAGTGACGAAAGAAAATCTTCAAAAGATTGCTGTCCTCTGCTGATAAAGAGAATCTAGCAACATAAATGCCATCCCTGCTGACAAAGGGAAACTGACGAAAGAAAATCTTCAAAAGATTGCTGTCCTCTGCTGATAAAGAGAATCTAGCAACATAAATGCCATCCCTGCTGACAAAGGGAAACTACCGAAAGAAAATCTTCAAAAGATTGTTGTCCTCTGCTGATAAAGAGAATCTAACAACATAAATGCCACCCCTGCTGATAAAGGGAAACTGACGAAAGAAAATCTTCAAAAGATTGTTGTCCTCTGCTGATAAAGAGAATCTAGCAACATAAATGCCACCCCTGCTGATAAAGGGAAACTGACGAAAGAAAATCTTCAAAAGATTGCTGTCCTCTGCTGATAAAGAGAATCTAGCAACCTAAATGCCATCCCTGCTGACAAAGGGAAACTGACGAAAGAAAATCTTCAAAAGATTGCTGTCTTCTGCTGATAAAGAGAATCTAGCAAAATAAATGCCATCCCTGCTGACAAAGGGAAACTGACGAAAGAAAATCTTCAAAAGATTGCTGTCCTCCGCTAATAAAGAGAATCTAGCAACATAAATGCCACCCCTGCTGGCAAAGGGAAACTGACGAAAGAAAATCTTCAAAAGATTGCTGTCCTCTGCTGATAAAGAGAATCTAGCAACATAAATGCCATCCCTGCTGACAAAGGGAAACTGACGAAAGAAAATCTTCAAAAGATTGCTGTCCTCTGCTGATAAAGAGAATCTAGCAACATAAATGCCACCCCTGCTGATAAAGGGAAACTGACGAAAGAAAATCTTCAAAAGATTGCTGTCCTCTGCTGATAAAGAGAATCTAGCAACATAAATGCCACCCCTGCTGATAAAGGGAAACTGACGAAAGAAAATCTTCAAAAGATTGCTGTCCTCTGCTGATAAAGAGAATCTAGCAACCTAAATGCCATCCCTGCTGACAAAGGGAAACTGACGAAAGAAAATCTTCAAAAGATTGTTGTCCTCTGCTGATAAAGAGAATCTAGCATCCTAAATGCCATCCCTGCTGACAAAGGGAAACTGACGAAAGAAAATCTTCAAAAGATTGCTATCCTCTGCTGATAAAGAGAATCTAGCAACCTAAATGCCATCCCTGCTGACAAAGGGAAACTGACGAAAGAAAATCTTCAAAAGATTGTTGTCCTCTGCTTATAAAGAGAATCTAGCAACATAAATGCCATCCCTGCTGACAAAGGGAAACTGACGAAAGAAAATCTACAAAAGATTGCTGTCCTCTGGTGATAATGAGAATCTAGCAACATAAATGTCATCCCTGCTGACAAAGGGAAACTGACGAATGAAAATCTTCAAAAGATTGATGTCCTCTCCTGATAAAGAGAATCTAGCAACATAAATGCCATCCCTGCTGACAAAGGGAAACTGACGGAAGAAAATCTTCAAAAGATTGCTGTCCTCTGGTGATAAAGAGAATCTGGCAACATAAATGCCATCCATGCTGACAAAGGGAAACTAACGAAGGAAAATCATCAAAATATTGCTGTCCTCTGGTGATAAAGAGAATCTGGCAACATAAATGCCATCCCTACTGACAAAGGGAAAGTGACGAAAGAAAATCTTCAAAAGATTGCTGTCCTCTGCTGATAAAGAGAATCTAGCAACATAAATGCCATCCCTGCTGACAAAGGGAAACTGACGAAAGAAAATCTTCAAAAGATTGCTGTCCTCTGCTGATAAAGAGAATCTAGCAACATAAATGCCATCCCTGCTGACAAAGGGAAACTACCGAAAGAAAATCTTCAAAAGATTGCTGTCCTCTGCTGATAAAGAGAATCTAACAACATAAATGCCACCCCTGCTGATAAAGGGAAACTGACGAAAGAAAATCTTCAAAAGATTGTTGTCCTCTGCTGATAAAGAGAATCTAGCAACATAAATGCCACCCCTGCTGATAAAGGGAAACTGACGAAAGAAAATCTTCAAAAGATTGCTGTCCTCTGCTGATAAAGAGAATCTAGCAACCTAAATGCCATCCCTGCTGACAAAGGGAAACTGACGAAAGAAAATCTTCAAAAGATTGTTGTCCTCTGCTGATAAAGAGAATCTAGCATCCTAAATGCCATCCCTGCTGACAAAGGGAAACTGACGAAAGAAAATCTTCAAAAGATTGCTGTCCTCTGCTGATAAAGAGAATCTAGCAACCTAAATGCCATCCCTGCTGACAAAGGGAAACTGACGAAAGAAAATCTTCAAAAGATTGTTGTCCTCTGCTTATAAAGAGAATCTAGCAACATAAATGCCATCCCTGCTGACAAAGGGAAACTGACGAAAGAAAATCTACAAAAGATTGCTGTCCTCTGCTGATAATGAGAATCTAGCAACATAAATGTCATCCCTGCTGACAAAGGGAAACTGACGAATGAAAATCTTCAAAAGATTGATGTCCTCTCCTGATAAAGAGAATCTAGCAACATAAATGCCATCCATGCTGACAAAGGGAAACTGACGGAAGAAAATCTTCAAAAGATTGCTGTCCTCTGGTGATAAAGAGAATCTGGCAACATAAATGCCATCCATGCTGACAAAGGGAAACTAACGAAGGAAAATCATCAAAATATTGCTGTCCTCTGGTGATTAAGAGAATCTGGCAACATAAATGCCATCCCTACTGACAAAGGGAAAGTGACGAAAGAAAATCTTCAAAAGATTGCTGTCCTCTACTGATAAAGAGAATCTAGCAACATAAATGCCATCCCTGCTGACAAAGGGAAACTGACGAAAGAAAATCTTCAAAAGATTGATGTCCTCTGCTTATAAAGAGAATCTAGCAACATAAATGCCATCCCTGCTGACAAAGGGAAACTGACGAAAGAAAATCTTCAAAAGAATGATGTCCTCTCCTGATAAAGAGAATCTAGCAACATAAATGCCATCCCTGCGGACAAAGGGAAACTGACGAAAGAAAATCTTCAAAAGATTGCTGTCCTCTGCTGATAAAGAGAATCAAGCAACATAAATGCCATCCCTGCTGACAAAGGGAAACTGACGAAAGAAAATCTTCAAAAGATTGATGTCCTCTGCTAATAAAGAGAATCTAGCAACATAAATGCCATCCCTGCTGACAAAGGGAAACTGACGAAAGAAAATCTTCAAAAGATTGCTATCCTCTGCTAATAAAGAGAATCTAGCAAAATAAATCCCATCCCTGCTGACAAAGGGAAACTGACGAAAGAAAATCTTCAAAAGATTGCTGTCTTCTGCTGATAAAGAGAATCTAGCAAAATAAATGCCATCCCTGCTGACAAAGGGAAACTGACGAAAGAAAATCTTCAAAAGATTGCTGTCCTCTGCTGATAAAGAGAATCTAGCAACATAAATGCCACCCCTGCTGATAAAGGGAAACTGACGAAAGAAAATCTTCAAAAGATTGCTGTCCTCTGCTGATAAAGAGAATCTAGCAACATAAATGCCATCCCTGCTGACAAAGGGAAACTGACGAAAGAAAATCTTCAAAATATTACTGTCCTCTACTGATAAAGAGAATCTAGCAACCTAAATGCCATCCCTGCTGACAAAGGGAAACTGACGAAAGAAAATCTTCAAAAGATTGATGTCCTCTCCTGATAAAGAGAATCTAGCATCCTAAATGCCATCCCTGCTGACAAAGGGAAACTGACGAAAGAAAATCTTCAAAAGATTGCTGTCCTCTGCTGATAAAGAGAATCTAGCAACCTAAATGCCATCCCTGCTGACAAAGGGAAACTGACGAAAGAAAATCTTCAAAAGATTGCTGTCCTCTGCTTATAAAGAGAATCTAGCAACATAAATGCCATCCCTGCTGACAAAGGGAAACTGACGAAAGAAAATCTACAAAAGATTGATGTCCTTTGCTGATAAAGAGAATCTAGCAACATAAATGTCATCCCTGCTGACAAAGGGAAACTGACGAATGAAAATCTTCAAAAGATTGATGTCCTCTCCTGATAAAGAGAATCTAGCAACATAAATGCCATCCCTGCTGACAAAGGGAAACTGACGGAAGAAAATCTTCAAAAGATTGCTGTCCTCTGGTGATAAAGAGAATCTGGCAACATAAATGCCATCCCTGCTGACAATGGGAAACTAACGAATGAAAATCTTCAAAAGATTGATGTCCTCTCCTGATAAAGAGAATCTAGCAACATAAATGCCATCCCTGCTGACAAAGGGAAACTGACGGAAGAAAATCTTCAAAAGATTGCTGTCCTCTGGTGATAAAGAGAATCTGGCAACATAAATGCCATCCATGCTGACAAAGGGAAACTAACGAAGGAAAATCATCAAAATATTGCTGTCCTCTGGTGATAAAGAGAATCTGGCAACATAAATGCCATCCCTACTGACAAAGGGAAAGTGACGAAAGAAAATCTTCAAAAGATTGCTGTCCTCTGCTGATAAAGAGAATCTAGCAACATAAATGCCATCCCTGCTGACAAAGGGAAACTGACGAAAGAAAATCTTCAAAAGATTGATGTCCTCTGCTTATAAAGAGAATCTAGCAACATAAATGCCATCCCTGATGACAAAGGGAAACCGACGAAAGAAAATCTTCAAAAGATTGCTGTCCTCTGCTGATAAAGAGAATCTAGCAACATAAATGCCATCCCTGCTGACAAAGGGAAACTGACGAAAGAAAATCTTCAAAAGATTGATGTCCTCTCCTGATAAAGAGAATCTAGCAACATAAATGCCATCCCTGCGGACAAAGGGAAACTGACGAAAGAAAATCTTCAAAAGATTGCTGTCCTCTGCTGATAAAGAGAATCAAGAAACATAAATGCCATCCCTGCTGACAAAGGGAAACTGACGAAAGAAAATCTTCAAAAGATTGATGTCCTCTGCTGATAAAGAGAATCTAGCAACATAAATGCCATCCCTGCTGACAAAGGCAAACTGACGAAAGAAAATCTTCAAAAGATTGCTGTCCTCTGCTAATAAAGAGAATCTAGCAAAATAAATCCCATCCCTGCTGACAAAGGGAAACTGACGAAAGAAAATCTTCAAAAGATTGCTGTCTTCTGCTGATAAAGAGAATCTAGCAAAATAAATGCCATCCCTGCTGACAAAGGGAAACTGACGAAAGAAAATCTTCAAAAGATTGCTGTCCTCTGCTGATAAAGAGAATCTAGCAACATAAATGCCACCCCTGCTGATAAAGGGAAACTGACGAAAGAAAATCTTCAAAAGATTGCTGTCCTCTGCTGATAAAGAGAATCTAGCAACATAAATGCCATCCCTGCTGACAAAGGGAAACTGACGAAAGAAAATCTTCAAAATATTACTGTCCTCTACTGATAAAGAGAATCTAGCAACCTAAATGCCATCCCTGCTGACAAAGGGAAACTGACGAAAGAAAATCTTCAAAAGATTGATGTCCTCTCCTGATAAAGAGAATCTAGCATCCTAAATGCCATCCCTGCTGACAAAGGGAAACTGACGAAAGAAAATCTTCAAAAGATTGCTGTCCTCTGCTGATAAAGAGAATCTAGCAACCTAAATGCCATCCCTGCTGACAAAGGGAAACTGACGAAAGAAAATCTTCAAAAGATTGCTGTCCTCTGCTTATAAAGAGAATCTAGCAACATAAATGCCATCCCTGCTGACAAAGGGAAACTGACGAAAGAAAATCTACAAAAGATTGATGTCCTCTGCTGATAAAGAGAATCTAGCAACATAAATGTCATCCCTGCTGACAAAGGGAAACTGACGAATGAAAATCTTCAAAAGATTGATGTCCTCTCCTGATAAAGAGAATCTAGCAACATAAATGCCATCCCTGCTGACAAAGGGAAACTGACGGAAGAAAATCTTCAAAAGATTGCTGTCCTCTGGTGATAAAGAGAATCTGGCAACATAAATGCCATCCATGCTGACAAAGGGAAACTAACGAAGGAAAATCATCAAAATATTGCTGTCCTCTGGTGATAAAGAGAATCTGGCAACATAAATGCCATCCCTACTGACAAAGGGAAAGTGACGAAAGAAAATCTTCAAAAGATTGCTGTCCTCTGCTGATAAAGAGAATCTAGCAACATAAATGCCATCCCTGCTGACAAAGGGAAACTGACGAAAGAAAATCTTCAAAAGATTGATGTCCTCTGCTTATAAAGAGAATCTAGCAACATAAATGCCATCCCTGCTGACAAAGGGAAACCGACGAAAGAAAATCTTCAAAAGATTGCTGTCCTCTGCTGATAAAGAGAATCTAGCAACATAAATGCCATCCCTGCTGACAAAGGGAAACTGACGAAAGAAAATCTTCAAAAGATTGATGTCCTCTCCTGATAAAGAGAATCTAGCAACATAAATGCCATCCCTGCGGACAAAGGGAAACTGACGAAAGAAAATCTTCAAAAGATTGCTGTCCTCTGCTGATTAAGAGAATCAAGCAACATAAATGCCATCCCTGCTGACAAAGGGAAACTGACGAAAGAAAATCTTCAAAAGATTGATGTCCTCTGCTGATAAAGAGAATCTAGCAACATAAATGCCATCCCTGCTGACAAAGGGAAACTGACGAAAGAAAATCTTCAAAAGATTGCTGTCCTCTGCTAATAAAGAGAATCTAGCAAAATAAATCCCATCCCTGCTGACAAAGGGAAACTGACAAAAGAAAATCTTCAAAAGATTGCTGTCTTCTGCTGATAAAGAGAATCTAGCAAAATAAATGCCATCCCTGCTTACAAAGGGAAACTGACGAAAGAAAATCTTCAAAAGATTGCTGTCCTCTGCTGATAAAGAGAATCTAGCAACATAAATGCCACCCCTGCTGATAAAGGGAAACTGACGAAAGAAAATCTTCAAAAGATTGCTGTCCTCTGCTGATAAAGAGAATCTAGCAACATAAATGCCATCCCTGCTGACAAAGGGAAACTGACGAAAGAAAATCTTCAAAATATTGCTGTCCTCTGCTGATAAAGAGAATCTAGCAACCTAAATGCCATCCCTGCTGACAAAGGGAAACTGACGAAAGAAAATCTTCAAAAGATTGATGTCCTCTCCTGATAAAGAGAATCTAGCATCCTAAATGCCATCCCTGCTGACAAAGGGAAACTGACGAAAGAAAATCTTCAAAAGATTGCTGTCCTCTGCTAATAAAGAGAATCTAGCAAAATAAATCCCATCCCTGCTGACAAAGGGAAACTGACGAAAGAAAATCTTCAAAAGATTGCTGTCTTCTGCTGATAAAGAGAATCTAGCAAAATAAATGCCATCCCTGCTGACAAAGGGAAACTGACGAAAGAAAATCTTCAAAAGATTGCTGTCCTCTGCTGATAAAGAGAATCTAGCAACATAAATGCCACCCCTGCTGATAAAGGGAAACTGACGAAAGAAAATCTTCAAAAGATTGCTGTCCTCTGCTGATAAAGAGAATCTAGCAACATAAATGCCATCCCTGCTGACAAAGGGAAACTGACGAAAGAAAATCTTCAAAATATTACTGTCCTCTACTGATAAAGAGAATCTAGCAACCTAAATGCCATCCCTGCTGACAAAGGGAAACTGACGAAAGAAAATCTTCAAAAGATTGATGTCCTCTCCTGATAAAGAGAATCTAGCATCCTAAATGCCATCCCTGCTGACAAAGGGAAACTGACGAAAGAAAATCTTCAAAAGATTGCTGTCCTCTGCTGATAAAGAGAATCTAGCAACCTAAATGCCATCCCTGCTGACAAAGGGAAACTGACGAAAGAAAATCTTCAAAAGATTGCTGTCCTCTGCTTATAAAGAGAATCTAGCAACATAAATGCCATCCCTGCTGACAAAGGGAAACTGACGAAAGAAAATCTACAAAAGATTGATGTCCTCTGCTGATAAAGAGAATCTAGCAACATAAATGTCATCCCTGCTGACAAAGGGAAACTGACGAATGAAAATCTTCAAAAGATTGATGTCCTCTCCTGATAAAGAGAATCTAGCAACATAAATGCCATCCCTGCTGACAAAGGGAAACTGACGGAAGAAAATCTTCAAAAGATTGCTGTCCTCTGGTGATAAAGAGAATCTGGCAACATAAATGCCATCCATGCTGACAAAGGGAAACTAACGAAGGAAAATCATCAAAATATTGCTGTCCTCTGGTGATAAAGAGAATCTGGCAACATAAATGCCATCCCTACTGACAAAGGGAAAGTGACGAAAGAAAATCTTCAAAAGATTGCTGTCCTCTGCTGATAAAGAGAATCTAGCAACATAAATGCCATCCCTGCTGACAAAGGGAAACTGACGAAAGAAAATCTTCAAAAGATTGATGTCCTCTGCTTATAAAGAGAATCTAGCAACATAAATGCCATCCCTGCTGACAAAGGGAAACCGACGAAAGAAAATCTTCAAAAGATTGCTGTCCTCTGCTGATAAAGAGAATCTAGCAACATAAATGCCATCCCTGCTGACAAAGGGAAACTGACGAAAGAAAATCTTCAAAAGATTGATGTCCTCTCCTGATAAAGAGAATCTAGCAACATAAATGCCATCCCTGCGGACAAAGGGAAACTGACGAAAGAAAATCTTCAAAAGATTGCTGTCCTCTGCTGATTAAGAGAATCAAGCAACATAAATGCCATCCCTGCTGACAAAGGGAAACTGACGAAAGAAAATCTTCAAAAGATTGATGTCCTCTGCTGATAAAGAGAATCTAGCAACATAAATGCCATCCCTGCTGACAAAGGGAAACTGACGAAAGAAAATCTTCAAAAGATTGCTGTCCTCTGCTAATAAAGAGAATCTAGCAAAATAAATCCCATCCCTGCTGACAAAGGGAAACTGACAAAAGAAAATCTTCAAAAGATTGCTGTCTTCTGCTGATAAAGAGAATCTAGCAAAATAAATGCCATCCCTGCTTACAAAGGGAAACTGACGAAAGAAAATCTTCAAAAGATTGCTGTCCTCTGCTGATAAAGAGAATCTAGCAACATAAATGCCACCCCTGCTGATAAAGGGAAACTGACGAAAGAAAATCTTCAAAAGATTGCTGTCCTCTGCTGATAAAGAGAATCTAGCAACATAAATGCCATCCCTGCTGACAAAGGGAAACTGACGAAAGAAAATCTTCAAAATATTGCTGTCCTCTGCTGATAAAGAGAATCTAGCAACCTAAATGCCATCCCTGCTGACAAAGGGAAACTGACGAAAGAAAATCTTCAAAAGATTGATGTCCTCTCCTGATAAAGAGAATCTAGCATCCTAAATGCCATCCCTGCTGACAAAGGGAAACTGACGAAAGAAAATCTTCAAAAGATTGCTGTCCTCTGCTGATAAAGAGAATCTAGCAACCTAAATGCCATCCCTGCTGACAAAGGGAAACTGACGAAAGAAAATCTTCAAAAGATTGCTGTCCTCTGCTTATAAAGAGAATCTAGCAACATAAATGCCATCCCTACTGACAAAGGGAAACTGACGAAAGAAAATCTACAAAAGATTGATGTCCTCTGCTGATAAAGAGAATCTAGCAACATAAATGTCATCCCTGCTGACAAAGGGAAACTGACGAATGAAAATCTTCAAAAGATTGATGTCCTCTCCTGATAAAGAGAATCTAGCAACATAAATGCCATCCCTGCTGACAAAGGGAAACTGACGGAAGAAAATCTTCAAAAGATTGCTGTCCTCTGGTGATAAAGAGAATCTGGCAACATAAATGCCATCCCTGCTGACAATGGGAAACTAACGAAGGAAAATCATCAAAATATTGCTGTCCTCTGGTGATAAAGAGAATCTGGCAACATAAATGCCATCTCTACTGACAAAGGGAAAGTGACGAAAGAAAATCTTCAAAAGATTGCTGTCCTCTGCTTATAAAGAGAATCTAGCAACATAAATTCCATCCCTGCTGACAAAGGGAAACTGACGAAAGAAAATCTTCAAAAGATTGCTGTCCTCTGCTGATAAAGAGAATCTAGCAACATAAATGCCATCCCTGCTGACAAAGGGAAACTGACGAAAGAAAATCTTCAAAAGATTGTTGTCCTCTCCTGATAAAGAGAATCTAGCAACATAAATGCCATCCCTGCTGACAAAGGGAAACCGACGAAAGAAAATCTTCAAAAGATTGCTGTCTTCTGGTGATAAAGAGAATCTGGCAACATAAATGCCATCCCTGCTGACAAAGGGAAAGTGACGAAAGAAAATCTTCAAAAGATTGCTGTCCTCTGCTGATAAAGAGAATCAAGCAAAATAAATGCCATCCCTGCTGACAAAGGGAAACTGACGAACGAAAATCTTCAAAAGATTGCTGTCCTCTGCTGATAAAGAGAATCTAGCAACATAAATGCCATCCCTGCTGACAAAGGGAAACTGACGAAAGAAAATCTTCAAAAGATTGATGTCCTCTCCTGATAAAGAGAATCTAGCAACATAAATGCCATCCCTGCTGACAAAGGGAAACTGACGAAAGAAAATCTTCAAAAGATTGCTGTCCTCTGGTGATAAAGAGAATCTGGCAACATAAATGCCATCCCTGCTGACAAAGGGAAAGTGACGAAAGAAAATCTTCAAAAGATTGCTATCCTCTGCTGATAAAGAGAATCTAGCAAAATAAATGCCATCCCTGCTGACAAAGGGAAACTGACGAAAGAAAATCTTCTAAAGATTGTTGTCCTCTGCTTATAAAGAGAATCTAGCAACATAAATGCCATCCCTGCTGACAAAGGGAAACTGACGAAAGAAAATCTTCAAAAGATTGTTGTCCTCTGCTGATAAAGAGAATCTAGCAACATAAATGCCATCCCTGCTGACAAAGGGAAACTGACGAAAGAAAATCTTCAAAAGATTGTTGTCCTCTCCTGATAAAGAGAATCTAGCAACATAAATTCCATCCCTGCTGACAAAGGGAAACTGACGAAAGAAAATCTTCAAAAGATTGCTGTCTTCTGGTGATAAAGAGAATATGGCAACATAAATGCCATCCCTGCTGACAAAGGGAAAGTGACGAAAGAAAATCTTCAAAAGATTGCTGTCCTCTGCTGATAAAGAGAATCAAGCAAAATAAATGCCATCCCTGCTGACAAAGGGAAACTGACGAAAGAAAATCTTCAAAAGATTGATGTCCTCTGCTGATAAAGAGAATCTAGCAACATAAATGCCATCCCTGCTGACAAAGGGAAACTGACGAAAGAAAATCTTCAAAAGATTGCTGTCCTCTGCTAATAAAGAGAATCTAGCAAAATAAATCCCATCCCTGCTGACAAAGGGAAACTGACGAAAGAAAATCTTCAAAAGATTGCTGTCTTCTGCTGATAAAGAGAATCTAGCAAAATAAATGCCATCCCTGCTGACAAAGGGAAACTGACGAAAGAAAATCTTCAAAAGATTGCTGTCCCCTGCTAATAAAGAGAATCTAGCAACATAAATGCCACCCCTGCTGACAAAGGGAAACTGACGAAAGAAAATCTTCAAAAGATTGCTGTCCTCTGCTGATAAAGAGAATCTAGCAACATAAATGCCATCCCTGCTGACAAAGGGAAACTGACGAAAGAAAATCTTCAAAAGATTGCTGTCCTCTGCTGATAAAGAGAATCTAGCAACATAAATGCCACCCCTGCTGATAAAGGGAAACTGACGAAAGAAAATCTTCAAAAGATTGCTGTCCTCTGCTGATAAAGAGAATCTAGCAACATAAATGCCACCCCTGCTGACAAAGGGAAACTGACGAAAGAAAATCTTCAAAAGATTGCTGTCCTCTGCTGATAAAGAGAATCTAGCAACATAAATGCCACCCCTGCTGACAAAGGGAAACTGACGAAAGAAAATCTTCAAAAGATTGTTGTCCTCTGCTGATAAAGAGAATCTAGCATCATAAATGCCATCCCTGCTGACAAAGGGAAACTGACGAAAGAAAATCTTCAAAAGATTGCTGTCCTCTGCTGATAAAGAGAATCTAGCAACTTAAATGCCACCCCTGCTGATAAAGGGAAACTGACGAAAGAAAATCTTCAAAAGATTGCTGTCCTCTGCTGATAAAGAGAATCTAGCAACATAAATGCCACCCCTGCTGATAAAGGGAAACTGACGAAAGAAAATCTTCAAAAGATTGCTGTCCTCTGCTGATAAAGAGAATCTAGCAACCTAAATGCCATCCCTGCTGACAAAGGGAAACTGACGAAAGAAAATCTTCAAAAGATTGAAGTCCTCTCCTGATAAAGAGAATCTAGCAACATAAATGCCATCCCTGCTGACAAAGGGAAACTGACGGAAGAAAATCTTCAAAAGATTGCTGTCCTCTGCTGATAAAGAGAATCTAGCAACTTAAATGCCATCCATGCTGACAAAGGGAAACTAACGAAGGAAAATCATCAAAATATTGCTGTCCTCTGGTGATAAAGAGAATCTGGCAACATAAATGCCATCCCTGCTGAAAAAGGGAAACTGACGAAAGAAAATCTTCAAAAGATTGCTGTCCTCTGCTGATAATGAGAATGTAGCAACATAAATGTCATCCCTGCTGACAAAGGGAAACTGACGAATGAAAATCTTCAAAAGATTGAAGTCCTCTCCTGATAAAGAGAATCTAGCAACATAAATGCCATCCCTGCTGACAAAGGGAAACTGACGGAAGAAAATCTTCAAAAGATTGCTGTCCTCTGGTGATAAAGAGAATCTGGCAACATAAATGCCATCCATGCTGACAAAGGGAAACTGACGAAGGAAAATCATCAAAATATTGCTGTCCTCTGGTGATAAAGAGAATCTGGCAACATAAATGCCATCCCTGCTGACAAAGGGAAACTGACGAAAGAAAATCTTCAAAAGATTGCTGTCCTCTGCTGATAAAGAGAATCTAGCAACATAAATGCCATCCCTGCTGACAAAGGGAAACTGACGAAAGAAAATCTTCAAAAGATTGCTGTCCTCTGCTGATAAAGAGAATCTAGCAACATAAATGCCATCCCTGCTGACAAAGGGAAACCGACGAAAGAAAATCTTCAAAAGATTGATGTCCTCTGCTGATAAAGAGAATCTAGCAACATAAATGCCATCCCTGCTGACAAAGGGAAACTGACGAAAGAAAATCTTCAAAAGATTGCTGTCCTCTGGTGATAAAGAGAATCTGGCAACATAAATGCCATCCCTGCTGACAAAGGGAAAGTGACGAAAGAAAATCTTCAAAAGATTGCTATCCTCTGCTGATAAAGAGAATCTAGCAAAATAAATGCCATCCCTGCTGACAAAGGGAAACTGACGAAAGAAAATCTTCTAAAGATTGTTATCCTCTGCTTATAAAGAGAATCTAGCAACATAAATGCCATCCCTGCTGACAAAGGGAAACTGACGAAAGAAAATCTTCAAAAGATTGCTGTCCTCTGCTGATAAAGAGAATCTAGCAACAGAAATGCCATCCCTGCTGACAAAGGGAAACTGACGAAAGAAAATCTTCAAAAGATTGCTGTCCTCTGGTGATAAAGAGAATCTGGCAACATAAATGCCATCCCTGCTGACAAAGGGAAACTGACGAAAGAAAATCTTCAAAAGATTGCTGTCTTCTGGTGATAAAGAGAATCTGGCAACATAAATACCATCCCTGCTGACAAAGGGAATGTGACGAAAGAAAATCTTCAAAAGATTGCTGTCCTCTGCTGATAAAGAGAATCAAGCAAAATAAATGCCATCCTTGCTGACAAAGGGAAACTGACGAAAGAAAATCTTCAAAAGATTGATGTCCTCTGCTGATAAAGAGAATCTAGCAACATAAATGCCATCCCTGCTGACAAAGGGAAACTGACGAAAGAAAATCTTCAAAAGATTGCTGTCCTCTCCTGATAAAGAGAATCTAGCAACATAAATGCCATCCCTGCTGACAAAGGGAAACTGACGAAAGAAAATCTTCAAAAGATTGCTGTCCTCTGGTGATAAAGAGAATCTGGCAACATAAATGCCATCCCTGCTGACAAAGGGAAAGTGACGAAAGAAAATCTTCAAAAGATTGCTGTCCTCTGCTGATAAAGAGAATCAAGCAAAATAAATGCCATCCTTGCTGACAAAGGGAAACTGACGAAAGAAAATCTTCAAAAGATTGATGTCCTCTGCTGATAAAGAGAATCTAGCAACATAAATGCCATCCCTGCTGACAAAGGGAAACTGACGAAAGAAAATCTTCAAAAGATTGTTGTCCTCTGCTGATAAAGAGAATCTAGCAACATAAATGCCATCCCTGCTGACAAAGGGAAACTGACGAAAGAAAATCTTCAAAAGATTGCTGTCCTCTGGTGATAAAGAGAATCTGGCAACATAAATGCCATCCCTGCTGACAAAGGGAAAGTGACGAAAGAAAATCTTCAAAAGATTGCTGTCTTCTGGTGATAAAGAGAATCTGGCAACATAAATGCCATCCCTGCTGACAAAGGGAAACTGACGAAAAAAAATCTTCTAAAGATTGTTGTCCTCTGCTAATAAAGAGAATCTAGCAACATAAATGCCATCCCTGCTGACAAAGGGAAACTGACGAAAGAAAATCTTCAAAAGATTGTTGTCCTCTGCTGATAAAGAGAATCTAGCAACATAAATGCCATCCCTGCTGACAAAGGGAAACTGACGAAAGAAAATCTTCAAAAGATTGTTGTCCTCTCCTGATAAAGAGAATCTAGCAACATAAATGCCATCCCTGCTGACAAAGGGAAACTGACGAAAGAAAATCTTCAAAAGATTGCTGTCTTCTGGTGATAAAGAGAATCTGGCAACATAAATGCCATCCCTGCTGACAAAGGGAAACTGACGAAAAAAAATCTTCAAAAGATTGCTGTCCTCTGCTAATAAAGAGAATCTAGCAAAATAAATCCCATCCCTGCTGACAAAGGGAAACTGACGAAAGAAAATCTTCAAAAGATTGCTGTCTTCTGCTCATAAAGAGAATCTAGCAAAATAAATGCCATCCCTGCTGACAAAGGGAAACTGACGAAAGAAAATCTTCAAAAGATTGCTGTCCTCTGCTAATAAAGAGAATCTGGCAAAATAAATCCCATCCCTGCTGACAAAGGGAAACTGACGAAAGAAAATCTTCAAAAGATTGCTGTCCTCTGCTGATAAAGAGAATCTAGCAAAATAAATGCCATCCCTGCTGACAAAGGGAAACTGACGAAAGAAAATCTTCAAAAGATTGTTGTCCTCTGCTGATAAAGAGAATCTAGCAACATAAATGCCATCCCTGCTGACAAAGGGAAACTGACGAAAGAAAATCTTCAAAAGATTGTTGTCCTCTCCTGATAAAGAGAATCTAGCAACATAAATGCCATCCCTGCTGACAAAGGGAAACTGACGAAAGAAAATCTTCAAAAGATTGCTGTCTTCTGGTGATAAAGAGAATCTGGCAACATAAATGCCATCCCTGCTGACAAAGGGAAACTGACGAAAGAAAATCTTCAAAAGATTGCTGTACTCTGCTGATAAAGAGAATCTAGCAAAATAAATGCCACCCCTGCTGACAAAGGGAAACTGACGAAAGAAAATCTTCAAAAGATTGCTGTCTTCTGCTCATAAAGAGAATCTAGCAAAATAAATGCCATCCCTGCTGACAAAGGGAAACTGACGAAAGAAAATCTTCAAAAGATTGCTGTCCTCTGCTAATAAAGAGAATCTAGCAAAATAAATCCCATCCCTGCTGACAAAGTGAAACTGACGAAAGAAAATCTTCAAAAGATTGCTGTCCTCTGCTGATAAAGAGAATCTAGCAAAATAAATGCCATCCCTGCTGACAAAGGGAAACTGACGAAAGAAAATCTTCAAAAGATTGCTGTACTCTGCTGATAAAGAGAATCTAGCAACATAAATGCCACCCCTGCTGACAAAGGGAAACTGACGAAAGAAAATCTTCAAAAGATTGCTGTCCTCTGCTGATAAAGAGAATCTAGCAACATAAATGCCACCCCTGCTGACAAAGGGAAACTGACGAAAGAAAATCTTCAAAAGATTGCTGTACTCTACTGATAAAGAGAATCTAGCAACATAAATGCCACCCCTGCTGACAAAGGGAAACTGACGAAAGAAAATCTTCAAAAGATTGCTGTCCTCTGCTGATAAAGAGAATCTAGCAACATAAATGCCACCCCTGCTGATAAAGGGAAACTGACGAAAGAAAATCTTCAAAAGATTGCTGTCCTCTGCTGATAAAGAGAATCTAGCAACCTAAATGCCATCCCTGCTGACAAAGGGAAACTGACGAAAGAAAATCTTCAAAAGATTGTTGTCCTCTGCTGATAAAGAGAATCTAGCATCCTAAATGCCATCCCTGCTGACAAAGGGAAACTGACGAAAGAAAATCTTCAATAGATTGCTGTCCTCTGCTGATAAAGAGAATCTGGCAACCTAAATGCCATCCCTGCTGACAAAGGGAAACTGACGAAAGAAAATCTTCAAAAGATTGTTGTCCTCTGCTTATAAAGAGAATCTGGCAACATAAATGCCATCCCTGCTGACAAAGGGAAACTGATGAAAGAAAATCTACAAAAGATTGTTGTCCTCTGCTGATAAAGAGAATCTAGCAACATAAATGTCATCCCTGCTGACATCGGGAAACTGACGAATGAAAATCTTCAAAAGATTGATGTCCTCTCCTGATAAAGAGAATCTAGCAACATAAATGCCATCCCTGCTGACAAAGGGAAACTGACGGAAGAAAATCTTCAAAAGATTGCTGTCCTCTGGTGATAAAGAGAATCTGGCAACATAAATGCCATCCCTGCTGACAAAGGGAAACTGACGAAGGAAAATCATCAAAATATTGCTGTCCTCTCCTGATAAAGAGAATCTGGCAACATAAATGCCATCCCTACTGACAAAGGGAAAGTGACGAAAGAAAATCTTCAAAAGATTGCTGTTCTCTGCTGATAAAGAGAATCTAGCAACATAAATGCCACCCCTGCTGACAAAGGGAAACTGACGAAAGAAAATCTTCAAAAGATTGCTGTACTCTGCTTATAAAGAGAATCTAGCAACATAAATGCCATCCCTGCTGACAAAGGGAAACCGACGAAAGAAAATCTTCAAAAGATTGCTGTCCTCTGCTGATAAAGAGAATCTAGCAACATAAATGCCATCCCTGCTGACAAAGGGAAACTGACGAAAGAAAATCTTCAAAAGATTGATGTCCTCTCCTGATAAAGAGAATCTAGCAACATAAATGCCATCCCTGCTGACAAAGGGAAACTGACGAAAGAAAATCTTCAAAAGATTGCCGTCCTCTGCTGATAAAGAGAATCTAGCAACATAAATGCCACCCCTGCTGATAAAGGGAAACTGACGAAAGAAAATCTTCAAAAGATTGCTGTCCTCTGCTGATAAAGAGAATCTAGCAACCTAAATGCCATCCCTGCTGACAAAGGGAAACTGACGAAAGAAAATCTTCAAAAGATTGTTGTCCTCTGCTGATAAAGAGAATCTAGCATCCTAAATGCCATCCCTGCTGACAAAGGGAAACTGACGAAAGAAAATCTTCAAAAGATTGCTGTCCTCTGCTGATAAAGAGAATCTCGCAACCTAAATGCCATCCCTGCTGACAAAGGGAAACTGACGAAAGAAAATCTTCAAAAGATTGTTGTCCTCTGCTTATAAAGAGAATCTAGCAACATAAATGCCATCCCTGCTGACAAAGGGAAACTGATGAAAGAAAATCTACAAAAGATTGTTGTCCTTTGCTGATAAAGAGAATCTAGCAACATAAATGTCATCCCTGCTGACATAGGGAAACTGACGAATGAAAATCTTCAAAAGATTGATGTCCTCTCCTGATAAAGAGAATCTAGCAACATAAATGCCATCCCTGCTGACAAAGGGAAACTGACGGAAGAAAATCTTCAAAAGATTGCTGTCCTCTGGTGATAAAGAGAATCTGGCAACATAAATGCCATCCCTGCTGACAAAGGGAAACTAACGAAGGAAAATCATCAAAATATTGCTGTCCTCTGGTGATAAAGAGAATCTGGCAACATAAATGCCATCCCTACTGACAAAGGGAAAGTGACGAAAGAAAATCTTCAAAAGATTGCTGTTCTCTGCTGATAAAGAGAATCTAGCAACATAAATGCCATCCCTGCTGACAAAGGGAAACTGACGAAAGAAAATCTTCAAAAGATTGCTGTACTCTGCTTATAAAGAGAATCTAGCAACATAAATGCCATCCCTGCTGACAAAGGGAAACCGACGAAAGAAAATCTTCAAAAGATTGCTGTCCTCTGCTGATAAAGAGAATCTAGCAACATAAATGCCATCCCTGCTGACAAAGGGAAACTGACGAAAGAAAATCTTCAAAAGATTGATGTCCTCTCCTGATAAAGAGAATCTAGCAACATAAATGCCATCCCTGCTGACAAAGGGAAACTGACGAAAGAAAATCTTCAAAAGATTGCCGTCCTCTGCTGATAAAGAGAATCTAGCAACATAAATGCCACCCCTGCTGATAAAGGGAAACTGACGAAAGAAAATCTTCAAAAGATTGCTGTCCTCTGCTGATAAAGAGAATCTAGCAACCTAAATGCCATCCCTGCTGACAAAGGGAAACTGACGAAAGAAAATCTTCAAAAGATTGTTGTCCTCTGCTGATAAAGAGAATCTAGCATCCTAAATGCCATCCCTGCTGACAAAGGGAAACTGACGAAAGAAAATCTTCAAAAGATTGCTGTCCTCTGCTGATAAAGAGAATCTAGCAACCTAAATGCCATCCCTGCTGACAAAGGGAAATTGACGAAAGAAAATCTTCAAAAGATTGTTGTCCTCTGCTTATAAAGAGAATCTAGCAACATAAATGCCATCCCTGCTGACAAAGGGAAACTGACGAAAGAAAATCTACAAAAGATTGATGTCCTCTGCTGATAAAGAGAATCTAGCAACATAAATGTCATCCCTACTGACAAAGGGAAACTGACGAATGAAAATCTTCAAAAGATTGATGTCCTCTCCTGATAAAGAGAATCTAGCAACATAAATGCCATCCCTGCTGACAAAGGGAAACTGACGGAAGAAAATCTTCAAAAGATTGCTGTCCTCTGGTGATAAAGAGAATCTGGCAAGATAAATGCCATCCCTGCTGACAAAGGGAAACTAACGAAGGAAAATCATCAAAATATTGTTGTCCTCTGGTGATAAAGAGAATCTGGCAACATAAATGCCATCCCTACTGACAAAGGGAAAGTGACGAAAGAAAATCTTCAAAAGATTGTTGTCCTCTGCAGATAAAGAGAATCTAGCAACATAAATGCCATCCCTGCTGACAAAGGGAAACTGACGAAAGAAAATCTTCAAAAGATTGCTGTCCTCTGCTTATAAAGAGAATCTAGCAACATAAATGCCATCCCTGCTGACAAAGGGAAACCGACGAAAGAAAAGCTTCAAAAGATTGCTGTCCTCTGCTGATAAAGAGAATCTAGCAACATAAATGCCATCCCTGCTGACAAAGGGAAACTGACGAAAGAAAATCTTCAAAAGATTGATGTCCTCTCCTGATAAAGAGAATCTAGCAACATAAATGCCATCCCTGCTGACAAAGGGAAACTGACGAAAGAAAATCTTCAAAAGATTGCTGTCCTCTGCTTATAAAGAGAATCTAGCAACATAAATGCCATCCCTGCTGACAAAGGGAAACTGACGAAAGAAAATCTTCAAAAGATTGCTGTCCTCTGCTGATAAAGAGAATCTAGCAACATAAATGCCATCCCTGCTGACAAAGGGAAACTGACGAAAGAAAATCTTCAAAAGATTGATGTCCTCTCCTGATAAAGAGAATCTAGCAACATAAATACCATCCCTGCTGAAAAAGGGAAACTGACGAAAGAAAATCTTCAAAAGATTGCTGTCCTCTGGTGATAAAGAGAATCTGGCAACATAAATGCCATCCCTGCTGACAAAGGGAAAGTGACGAAAGAAAATCTTCAAAAGATTGCTATCCTCTGCTGATAAAGAGAATCTAGCAAAATAAATGCCATCCCTGCTGACAAAGGGAAACTGACGAAAGAAAATCTTCTAAAGATTGTTGTCCTCTGCTTATAAAGAGAATCTAGCAACATAAATGCCATCCCTGCTGACAAAGGGAAACTGACGAAAGAAAATCTTCAAAAGATTGCTGTCCTCTGCTGATAAAGAGAATCTAGCAACATAAATGCCATCCCTGCTGACAAAGGGAAACTGACGAAAGAAAATCTTCAAAAGATTGATGTCCTCTCCTGATAAAGAGAATCTAGCAACATAAATGCCATCCCTGCTGACAAAGGGAAACTGACGAAAGAAAATCTTCAAAAGATTGATGTCCTCTGCTGATAAAGAGAATCTAGCAACATAAATGCCATCCCTGCTGACAAAGGGAAACTGACGAAAGAAAATCTTCAAAAGATTGCTGTCCTCTGCTAATAAAGAGAATCTAGCAAAATAAATCCTATCCCTGCTGACAAAGGGAAACTGACGAAAGAAAATCTTCAAAAGATTGCTGTCTTCTGCTGATAAAGAGAATCTAGCAAAATAAATGCCATCCCTGCTGACAAAGGGAAACTGACGAAAGAAAATCTTCAAAAGATTGCTGTCCTCTGCTGATAAAGAGAATCTAGCAACATAAATGCCACCCCTGCTGATAAAGGGAAACTGATGAAAGAAAATCTTCAAAAGATTGCTGTCCTCTGCTGATAAAGAGAATCTAGCAAAATAAATGCCATCCCTGCTGATAAAGGGAAACTGACGAAAGAAAATCTTCAAAAGATTGCTGTCCTCTGCTGATAAAGAGAATCTAGCAACATAAATGCCACCCCTGCTGATAAAGGGAAACTGACGAAAGAAAATCTTCAAAAGATTGCTGTCTTCTGGTGATAAAGAGAATCTGGCAACATAAATGCCATCCCTGCTGACAAAGGGAAAGTGACGAAAGAAAATCTTCAAAAGATTGTTGTCCTCTGCTGATAAAGAGAATCAAGCAAAATAAATGCCATCCCTGCTGACAAAGGGAAACTGACGAAAGAAAATCTTCAAAAGATTGATGTCCTCTGCTGATAAAGAGAATCTAGCAACATAAATGCCATCCCTGCTGACAAAGGGAAACTGACGAAAGAAAATCTTCAAAAGATTGCTGTCCTCTGCTAATAAAGAGAATCTAGCAAAATAAATCCTATCCCTGCTGACAAAGGGAAACTGACGAAAGAAAATCTTCAAAAGATTGCTGTCTTCTGCTGATAAAGAGAATCTAGCAAAATAAATGCCATCCCTGCTGACAAAGGGAAACTGACGAAAGAAAATCTTCAAAACATTGTTGTCCTCTGCTGATAAAGAGAATCTAGTAACATAAATGCCACCCCTGCTGATAAAGGGAAACTGACGAAAGAAAATCTTCAAAAGATTGCTGTCCTCTGCTGATAAAGAGAATCTAGCAACATAAATGCCACCCCTGCTGATAAAGGGAAACTGACGAAAGAAAATCTTCAAAAGATTGCTGTCCTCTGCTGATAAAGAGAATCTAGCAACCTAAATGCCATCCCTGCTGACAAAGGGAAACTGACGAAAGAAAATCTTCAAAAGATTGTTGTCCTCTGCTGATAAAGAGAATCTAGCATCCTAAATGCCATCCCTGCTGACAAAGGGAAACTGACGAAAGAAAATCTTCAAAAGATTGCTGTCCTTTGCTGATAAAGAGAATCTAGCAACCTAAATACCATCCCTGCTGACAAAGGGAAACTGACGAAAGAAAATCTTCAAAAGATTGTTGTCCTCTGCTTATAAAGAGAATCTAGCAACATAAATGCCATCCCTGCTGAGAAAGGGAAACTGACGAAAGAAAATCTACAAAAGATTACTGTCCTCTGCTGATAAAGTGAATCTAGCAACATAAATGTCATCCCTGCTGACAAAGGGAAACTGATGAATGAAAATCTTCAAAAGATTGATGTCCTCTCCTGATAAAGAGAATCTAGCAACATAAATGCCATCCCTGCTGACAAAGGGAAACTGACGGAAGAAAATCTTCAAAAGATTGCTGTCCTCTGGTGATAAGGAGAATCTGGCAACATAAATGCCATCCCTGCTGACAAAGGGAAACTAACGAAGGAAAATTATCAAAATATTGTTGTCCTCTGCTTATCTAGAGAATCTAGCAACATAAATGCCATCCCTGCTGAAAAAGGGAAACGGACGAAAGAAAATCTTCAAAAGATTGCTGTCCTCTGCTGATAAAGAGAATCTAGCAACATAAATGCCATCCCTGCTGACAAAGGGAAACTGACGAAAGAAAATCTTCAAAAGATTGATGTCCTCTCCTGATAAAGAGAATCTAGCAACATAAATGCCATCCCTGCTGACAAAGGGAAATTGACGAAAGAAAATCTTCAAAAGATTGCTGTCCTCTGGTGATAAAGAGAATCTGGCAACATAAATGCCATCCCTGCTGACAAAGGGAAAGTGACGAAAGAAAATCTTCAAAAGATTGCTGTCCTCTGCTGATAAAGAGAATCTAGCAAAATAAATGCCATCCCTGCTGACAAAGGGAAACTGACGAAAGAAAATCTTCAAAAGATTGATGTCCTCTGCTGATAAAGAGAATCTAGCAACATAAATGCCATCCCTGCTGACAAAGGGAAACTGACGAAAGAAAATCTTCGAAAGATTTCTGTCCTCTGCTAATAAAGAGAATCTAGAAAAATAAATACCATCCCTGCTGACAAAGGGAAACTGACGAAAGAAAATCTTCAAAAGATTGCTGTCTTTTACTGATAAAGAGAATCTAGCAAAATAAATGCCATCCCTGCTGACAAAGGGAAACTGACGAAAGAAAATCTTCAAAAGATTGCTGTCCTCTGCTGATAAAGAGAATCTAGCAAAATAAATGCCATCCCTGCAGACAAAGGGAAACTGACGAAAGAAAATCTTCAAAATATTGCTGTCCTCTGCTGATAAAGAGAATCTAGCAACATAAATGCCACCCCTGCTGATAAAGGGAAACTGACGAAAGAAAATCTTCAAAAGATTGCTGTCCTCTGCTGATAAAGAGAATCTAGCAACCTAAATGCCATCCCTGCTGACAAAGGGAAACTGACGAAAGAAAATCTTCAAAAGATTGTTGTCCTCTGCTGATAAAGAGAATTAGCAACCTAAATGCCATCCCTGCTGACAAAGGGAAACTGACGAAAGAAAATCTTCAAAAGATTGCTGTCCTCTGCTGATAAAGAGAATCTACCAACATAAATGCCATCCCTGCTGACAAAGGGAAACTGGCGAATGAAAATCTTCAAAAGATTGCTGTCTTCTGCTGATAAAGAGAATCTAGCAAAATAAATGCCATCCCTGCTGACAAAGGGAAACTGACGAAAGAAAATCTTCAAAAGATTGCTGTCCTCTGCTGATAAAGAGAATCTAGCAACATAAATGCCACCCCTGCTGGTAAAGGGAAACTGACGAAAGAAAATCTTCAAAAGATTGCTGTCCTCTGCTAATAAAGAGAATCTAGCAAAATAAATGCCATCCCTGCTGACAAAGGGAAACTGACGAAAGAAAATCTTCAAAAGATTGCTGTCCTCTGCTGATAAAGAGAATCTAGCAACATAAATGCCATCCCTGCTGACAAAGGGAAACTGACGAAAGAAAATCTTCAAAAGATTGATGTCCTCTCCTGATAAAGAGAATCTAGCAACATAAATACCATCCCTGCTGAAAAAGGGAAACTGACGAAAGAAAATCTTCAAAAGATTGCTGTCCTCTGGTGATAAAGAGAATCTGGCAACATAAATGCCATCCCTGCTGACAAAGGGAAAGTGACGAAAGAAAATCTTCAAAAGATTGCTATCCTCTGCTGATAAAGAGAATCTAGCAAAATAAATGCCATCCCTGCTGACAAAGGGAAACTGACGAAAGAAAATCTTCTAAAGATTGTTGTCCTCTGCTTATAAAGAGAATCTAGCAACATAAATGCCATCCCTGCTGACAAAGGGAAACTGACGAAAGAAAATCTTCAAAAGATTGCTGTCCTCTGCTGATAAAGAGAATCTAGCAACATAAATGCCATCCCTGCTGACAAAGGGAAACTGACGAAAGAAAATCTTCAAAAGATTGATGTCCTCTCCTGATAAAGAGAATCTAGCAACATAAATGCCATCCCTGCTGACAAAGGGAAACTGACGAAAGAAAATCTTCAAAAGATTGATGTCCTCTGCTGATAAAGAGAATCTAGCAACATAAATGCCATCCCTGCTGACAAAGGGAAACTGACGAAAGAAAATCTTCAAAAGATTGCTGTCCTCTGCTAATAAAGAGAATCTAGCAAAATAAATCCTATCCCTGCTGACAAAGGGAAACTGACGAAAGAAAATCTTCAAAAGATTGCTGTCTTCTGCTGATAAAGAGAATCTAGCAAAATAAATGCCATCCCTGCTGACAAAGGGAAACTGACGAAAGAAAATCTTCAAAAGATTGCTGTCCTCTGCTGATAAAGAGAATCTAGCAACATAAATGCCACCCCTGCTGATAAAGGGAAACTGATGAAAGAAAATCTTCAAAAGATTGCTGTCCTCTGCTGATAAAGAGAATCTAGCAAAATAAATGCCATCCCTGCTGATAAAGGGAAACTGACGAAAGAAAATCTTCAAAAGATTGCTGTCCTCTGCTGATAAAGAGAATCTAGCAACATAAATGCCACCCCTGCTGATAAAGGGAAACTGACGAAAGAAAATCTTCAAAAGATTGCTGTCTTCTGGTGATAAAGAGAATCTGGCAACATAAATGCCATCCCTGCTGACAAAGGGAAAGTGACGAAAGAAAATCTTCAAAAGATTGTTGTCCTCTGCTGATAAAGAGAATCAAGCAAAATAAATGCCATCCCTGCTGACAAAGGGAAACTGACGAAAGAAAATCTTCAAAAGATTGATGTCCTCTGCTGATAAAGAGAATCTAGCAACATAAATGCCATCCCTGCTGACAAAGGGAAACTGACGAAAGAAAATCTTCAAAAGATTGCTGTCCTCTGCTAATAAAGAGAATCTAGCAAAATAAATCCTATCCCTGCTGACAAAGGGAAACTGACGAAAGAAAATCTTCAAAAGATTGCTGTCTTCTGCTGATAAAGAGAATCTAGCAAAATAAATGCCATCCCTGCTGACAAAGGGAAACTGACGAAAGAAAATCTTCAAAACATTGTTGTCCTCTGCTGATAAAGAGAATCTAGTAACATAAATGCCACCCCTGCTGATAAAGGGAAACTGACGAAAGAAAATCTTCAAAAGATTGCTGTCCTCTGCTGATAAAGAGAATCTAGCAACATAAATGCCACCCCTGCTGATAAAGGGAAACTGACGAAAGAAAATCTTCAAAAGATTGCTGTCCTCTGCTGATAAAGAGAATCTAGCAACCTAAATGCCATCCCTGCTGACAAAGGGAAACTGACGAAAGAAAATCTTCAAAAGATTGTTGTCCTCTGCTGATAAAGAGAATCTAGCATCCTAAATGCCATCCCTGCTGACAAAGGGAAACTGACGAAAGAAAATCTTCAAAAGATTGCTGTCCTTTGCTGATAAAGAGAATCTAGCAACCTAAATACCATCCCTGCTGACAAAGGGAAACTGACGAAAGAAAATCTTCAAAAGATTGTTGTCCTCTGCTTATAAAGAGAATCTAGCAACATAAATGCCATCCCTGCTGAGAAAGGGAAACTGACGAAAGAAAATCTACAAAAGATTACTGTCCTCTGCTGATAAAGTGAATCTAGCAACATAAATGTCATCCCTGCTGACAAAGGGAAACTGATGAATGAAAATCTTCAAAAGATTGATGTCCTCTCCTGATAAAGAGAATCTAGCAACATAAATGCCATCCCTGCTGACAAAGGGAAACTGACGGAAGAAAATCTTCAAAAGATTGCTGTCCTCTGGTGATAAAGAGAATCTGGCAACATAAATGCCATCCCTGCTGACAAAGGGAAACTAACGAAGGAAAATTATCAAAATATTGTTGTCCTCTGCTTATCTAGAGAATCTAGCAACATAAATGCCATCCCTGCTGAAAAAGGGAAACGGACGAAAGAAAATCTTCAAAAGATTGCTGTCCTCTGCTGATAAAGAGAATCTAGCAACATAAATGCCATCCCTGCTGACAAAGGGAAATTGACGAAAGAAAATCTTCAAAAGATTGCTGTCCTCTGGTGATAAAGAGAATCTGGCAACATAAATGCCATCCCTGCTGACAAAGGGAAAGTGACGAAAGAAAATCTTCAAAAGATTGCTGTCCTCTGCTGATAAAGAGAATCTAGCAAAATAAATGCCATCCCTGCTGACAAAGGGAAACTGACGAAAGAAAATCTTCAAAAGATTGATGTCCTCTGCTGATAAAGAGAATCTAGCAACATAAATGCCATCCCTGCTGACAAAGGGAAACTGACGAAAGAAAATCTTCGAAAGATTTCTGTCCTCTGCTAATAAAGAGAATCTAGAAAAATAAATACCATCCCTGCTGACAAAGGGAAACTGACGAAAGAAAATCTTCAAAAGATTGCTGTCTTTTACTGATAAAGAGAATCTAGCAAAATAAATGCCATCCCTGCTGACAAAGGGAAACTGACGAAAGAAAATCTTCAAAAGATTGCTGTCCTCTGCTGATAAAGAGAATCTAGCAAAATAAATGCCATCCCTGCAGACAAAGGGAAACTGACGAAAGAAAATCTTCAAAATATTGCTGTCCTCTGCTGATAAAGAGAATCTAGCAACATAAATGCCACCCCTGCTGATAAAGGGAAACTGACGAAAGAAAATCTTCAAAAGATTGCTGTCCTCTGCTGATAAAGAGAATCTAGCAACCTAAATGCCATCCCTGCTGACAAAGGGAAACTGACGAAAGAAAATCTTCAAAAGATTGTTGTCCTCTGCTGATAAAGAGAATTAGCAACCTAAATGCCATCCCTGCTGACAAAGGGAAACTGACGAAAGAAAATCTTCAAAAGATTGCTGTCCTCTGCTGATAAAGAGAATCTACCAACATAAATGCCATCCCTGCTGACAAAGGGAAACTGGCGAATGAAAATCTTCAAAAGATTGCTGTCTTCTGCTGATAAAGAGAATCTAGCAAAATAAATGCCATCCCTGCTGACAAAGGGAAACTGACGAAAGAAAATCTTCAAAAGATTGCTGTCCTCTGCTGATAAAGAGAATCTAGCAACATAAATGCCACCCCTGCTGGTAAAGGGAAACTGACGAAAGAAAATCTTCAAAAGATTGCTGTCCTCTGCTAATAAAGAGAATCTAGCAAAATAAATGCCATCCCTGCTGACAAAGGGAAACTGACGAAAGAAAATCCTCAAAAGATTGCTGTCCTCTGCTGATAAAGAGAATCAAGCAAAATAAATGCCATCCCTGCTGACAAAGGGAAACTGACGAAAGAAAATCTTCAAAAGATTGACGTCCTCTGCTGATAAAGAGAATCTAGCAACATAAATGCCATCCCTGCTGACAAAGGGAAACTGACGAAAGAAAATCTTCAAAAGATTGCTGTCCTCTGCTAATAAAGAGAATCTAGCAAAATAAATCCTATCCCTGCTGACAAAGGGAAACTGACGAAAGAAAATCTTCAAAAGATTGCTGTCTTCTGCTGATAAAGAGAATCTAGCAAAATAAATGCCATCCCTGCTGACAAAGGGAAACTGACGAAAGAAAATCTTCAAAAGATTGCTGTCCTCTGCTGATAAAGAGAATCTAGCAACATAAATGCCACCCCTGCTGATAAAGGGAAACTGACGAAAGAAAATCTTCAAAAGATTGCTGTCCTCTGCTGATAAAGAGAATCTAGCAACATAAATGCCACCCCTGCTGATAAAGGGAAACTGACGAAAGAAAATCTTCAAAAGATTGCTGTCCTCTGCTGATAAAGAGAATCTAGCAACCTAAATGCCATCCCTGCTGACAAAGGGAAACTGACGAAAGAAAATCTTCAAAAGATTGTTGTCCTCTGCTGATAAAGAGAATCTAGCATCCTAAATGCCATCCCTGCTGACAAAGGGAAACTGACGAAAGAAAATCTTCAAAAGATTGCTGTCCTCTGCTGATAAAGAGAATCTAGCAACCTAAATACCATCCCTGCTGACAAAGGGAAACTGACGAAAGAAAATCTTCAAAAGATTGTTGTCCTCTGCTTATAAAGAGAATCTAGCAACATAAATGCCATCCCTGCTGACAAAGGGAAACTGACGAAAGAAAATCTACAAAAGATTACTGTCCTCTGCTGATAAAGTGAATCTAGCAACATAAATGTCATCCCTGCAGACAAAGGGAAACTGATGAATGAAAATCTTCAAAAGATTGATGTCCTCTCCTGATAAAGAGAATCTAGCAACATAAATGCCATCCCTGCTGACAAAGGGAAACTGACGGAAGAAAATCTTCAAAAGATTGCTGTCCTCTGGTGATAAAGAGAATCTGGCAACATAAATGCCATCCCTGCTGACAAAGGGAAACTAACCAAGGAAAAACATCAAAATATTGTTGTCCTCTGCTTATAAAGAGAATCTAGCAACATAAATGCCATCCCTGCTGACAAAGGGAAACGGACGAAAGAAAATCTTCAAAAGATTGCTGTCCTCTGCTGATAAAGAGAATCTAGCAACATAAATGCCATCCCTGCTGACAAAGGGAAACTGACGAAAGAAAATCTTCAAAAGATTGATGTCCTCTCCTGATAAAGAGAATCTAGCAACATAAATGCCATCCCTGCTGACAAAGGGAAATTGACGAAAGAAAATCTTCAAAAGATTGCTGTCCTCTGGTGATAAAGAGAATCTGGCAACATAAATGCCATCCCTGCTGACAAAGGGAAAGTGACGAAAGAAAATCTTCAAAAGATTGCTGTCCTCTGCTGATAAAGAGAATCTAGCAAAATAAATGCCATCCCTGCTGACAAAGGGAAACTGACGAAAGAAAATCTTCAAAAGATTGATGTCCTCTCCTGATAAAGAGAATCTAGCAACATAAATGCCATCCCTGCTGACAAAGGGAAATTGACGAAAGAAAATCTTCAAAAGATTGCTGTCCTCTGGTGATAAAGAGAATCTGGCAACATAAATGCCATCCCTGCTGACAAAGGGAAAGTGACGAAAGAAAATCTTCAAAAGATTGCTGTCCTCTGCTGATAAAGAGAATCTAGCAAAATAAATGCCATCCCTGCTGACAAAGGGAAACTGACGAAAGAAAATCTTCAAAAGATTGATGTCCTCTGCTGATAAAGAGAATCTAGCAACATAAATGCCATCCCTGCTGACAAAGGGAAACTGACGAAAGAAAATCTTCGAAAGATTTCTGTCCTCTGCTAATAAAGAGAATCTAGAAAAATAAATACCATCCCTGCTGACAAAGGGAAACTGACGAAAGAAAATCTTCAAAAGATTGCTGTCTTTTACTGATAAAGAGAATCTAGCAAAATAAATGCCATCCCTGCTGACAAAGGGAAACTGACGAAAGAAAATCTTCAAAAGATTGCTGTCCTCTGCTGATAAAGAGAATCTAGCAACATAAATGCCACCCCGGCTGATAAAGGGAAACCGACGAAAGAAAATCTTCAAAAGATTGCTGTCCTCTGCTGATAAAGAGAATCTAGCAACATAAATGCCATCCCTGCTGACAAAGGGAAACTGACGAAAGAAAATCTTTAAAAGATTGTTGTCCTCTGCTGATAAAGAGAATCTAGCATCATAAATGTCATCCCTGCTGAAAAAGGGAAACTGACGAATGAAAATCTTCAAAAGATTGATGTCCTCTCCTGATAAAGAGAATCTAGCAACATAAATGCCATCCCTGCTGACAAAGGGAAACTGACGAAAGAAAATCTTCAAAAGATTGCTGTCCTCTGGTGATAAAGAGAATCTGGCAACATAAATGCCATCCCTGCTGACAAAGGGAAACTGACGAAAGAAAATCTTCAAAAGATTGCTGTCCTCTGGTGATAAAGAGAATCTGGCAACATAAATGCCATCCCTGCTGACAAAGGGAAACTGACGAAAGAAAATCTTCAAAAGATTGCTGTTCTCTGGTGATAAAGAGAATCTGGCTACATAAATGCCATCCCTGCTGACAAAGGGAAAGTGACGAAAGAAAATCTTCAAAAGATTGTTGTCCTCTGCTGATAAAGAGAATCTAGCAACATAAATGTCATCCCTGCTGACAAAGGGAAACTAACGAAGGAAAAACATCAAAATATTGTTGTCCTCTGCTTATAAAGAGAATCTAGCAACATAAATGCCATCCCTGCTGACAAAGGGAAACGGACGAAAGAAAATCTTCAAAAGATTGCTGTCCTCTGCTGATAAAGAGAATCTAGCAACATAAATGCCATCCCTGCTGACAAAGGGAAACTGACGAAAGAAAATCTTCAAAAGATTGATGTCCTCTCCTGATAAAGAGAATCTAGCAACATAAATGCCATCCCTGCTGACAAAGGGAAATTGACGAAAGAAAATCTTCAAAAGATTGCTGTCCTCTGGTGATAAAGAGAATCTGGCAACATAAATGCCATCCCTGCTGACAAAGGGAAAGTGACGAAAGAAAATCTTCAAAAGATTGCTGTCCTCTGCTGATAAAGAGAATCTAGCAAAATAAATGCCATCCCTGCTGACAAAGGGAAACTGACGAAAGAAAATCTTCAAAAGATTGATGTCCTCTCCTGATAAAGAGAATCTAGCAACATAAATGCCATCCCTGCTGACAAAGGGAAATTGACGAAAGAAAATCTTCAAAAGATTGCTGTCCTCTGGTGATAAAGAGAATCTGGCAACATAAATGCCATCCCTGCTGACAAAGGGAAAGTGACGAAAGAAAATCTTCAAAAGATTGCTGTCCTCTGCTGATAAAGAGAATCTAGCAAAATAAATGCCATCCCTGCTGACAAAGGGAAACTGACGAAAGAAAATCTTCAAAAGATTGATGTCCTCTGCTGATAAAGAGAATCTAGCAACATAAATGCCATCCCTGCTGACAAAGGGAAACTGACGAAAGAAAATCTTCGAAAGATTTCTGTCCTCTGCTAATAAAGAGAATCTAGAAAAATAAATACCATCCCTGCTGACAAAGGGAAACTGACGAAAGAAAATCTTCAAAAGAGTGCTGTCTTTTACTGATAAAGAGAATCTAGCAAAATAAATGCCATCCCTGCTGACAAAGGGAAACTGACGAAAGAAAATCTTCAAAAGATTGCTGTCCTCTGCTGATAAAGAGAATCTAGCAACATAAATGCCACCCCGGCTGATAAAGGGAAACCGACGAAAGAAAATCTTCAAAAGATTGCTGTCCTCTGCTGATAAAGAGAATCTAGCAACATAAATGCCATCCCTGCTGACAAAGGGAAACTGACGAAAGAAAATCTTCAAAAGATTGTTGTCCTCTGCTGATAAAGAGAATCTAGCATCATAAATGTCATCCCTGCTGACAAAGGGAAACTGACGAATGAAAATCTTCAAAAGATTGATGTCCTCTCCTGATAAAGAGAATCTAGCAACATAAATGCCATCCCTGCTGACAAAGGGAAACTGACGAAAGAAAATCTTCAAAAGATTGCTGTCCTCTGGTGATAAAGAGAATCTGGCAACATAAATGCCATCCCTGCTGACAAAGGGAAACTGACGAAAGAAAATCTTCAAAAGATTGCTGTCCTCTGGTGATAAAGAGAATCTGGCAACATAAATGCCATCCCTGCTGACAAAGGGAAACTGACGAAAGAAAATCTTCAAAAGATTGCTGTTCTCTGGTGATAAAGAGAATCTGGCTACATAAATGCCATCCCTGCTGACAAAGGGAAAGTGACGAAAGAAAATCTTCAAAAGATTGTTGTCCTCTGCTGATAAAGAGAATCTAGCAACATAAATGTCATCCCTGCTGACAAAGGGAAACTGACGAAAGAAAATCTTCAAAAGATTGTTGTCCTCTGCTTATAAAGAGAATCTAGCAACATAAATGCCATCCCTGCTGACAAAGGGAAACTGACGAAAGAAAATCTTCAAAAGATTGCTGTCCTCTGCTAATAAAGAGAATCTAGCAACATAAATGCCATCCCTGCTGACAAAGGGAAACTGACGAAAGTAAATCTTCAAAAGATTGATGTCCTCTCCTGATAAAGAGAATCTAGCAACATAAATGCCATCCCTGCTGACAAAGGGAAACTGACGAAAGAAAATCTTCAAAAGATTGCTGTCCTCTGGTGATAAAGAGAATCTGGCAACATAAATGCCATCCCTGCTGACAAAGGGAAAGTGACGAAAGAAAATCTTCAAAAGATTGCTGTCCTCTGCTGATAAAGAGAATCTAGCAAAATAAATGCCATCCCTGCTGACAAAGGGAAACTGACGAAAGAAAATCTTCAAAAGATTGCTGTCCTCTGCTGATAAAGAGAATCTAGCAAAATAAATGCCATCCCTGCTGACAAAGGTAAACTGACGAAAGAAAATCTTCAAAAGATTGATGTCCTCTCCTGATAAAGAGAATCTAGCAACATAAATGCCATCCCTGCTGACAAAGGGAAACTGACGAAAGAAAATCTTCAAAAGATTGCTGTCCTCTGGTGATAAAGAGAATCTGGCAACATAAATGCCATCCCTGCTGACAAAGGGAAAGTGACGAAAGAAAATCTTCAAAAGATTGCTGTCCTCTGCTGATAAAGAGAATCTAGCAAAATAAATGCCATCCCTGCTGACAAAGGGAAACTGACGAAAGAAAATCTTCAAAAGATTGCTGTCCTCTGCTGATAAAGAGAATCTAGCAAAATAAATGCCATCCCTGCTGACAAAGGTAAACTGACGAAAGAAAATCTTCAAAAGATTGCTGTCCTCTGCTGATAAAGAGAATCTAGCAACATAAATGCCATCCCTGCTGACAAAGGGAAACTGACGAAAGAAAATCTTCAAAAGATTGCTGTCCTCTGGTGATAAAGAGAATCTGGCAACATAAATGCCATCCCTGCTGACAAAGGGAAAGTGACGAAAGAAAATCTTCAAAAGATTGTTGTCCTATGCTGATAAAGAGAATCTAGCAAAATAAATGCCATCCCTGCTGACAAAGGGAAACTGACGAAAGAAAATCTTCAAAAGATTGCTGTCCTCTGCTGATAAAGAGAATCTAGCAAAATAAATGCCATCCCTGCTGACAAAGGTAAACTGACGAAAGAAAATCTTCAAAAGATTGCTGTCCTCTGCTGATAAAGAGAATCTAGCAACCTAAATGCCATCCTTGCTGACAAAGGGAAACTCACGAAAGAAAATCTTCAAAAGATTGTCGTCCTCTGCTGATAAAGAGAATCTAGCAACATAAATGCCATCCCTGCTGACAAAGGGAAACTGACAAAAGAAAATCTTCAAAAGATTGTCGTTCTCTGCTTATAAAGAGAATCTAGCAACATAAATGCCATCCCTGCTGACAAAGGGAAACTATAGAAAGAAAATCTTCAAAAGATTGCTGTCCTCTGCTGATAAAGAGAATCTAGCAACATAAATGTCATCCCTGCTGATAAAGGGAAACTGACGAAAGAAAATCTTCAAAAAATTGATGTCCTTTGTTGATAAAGAGATTCTAGTAACATAAATGCCATCCCTGCTGACAAAGGGAAACTGACGAAAGAAAATCTTCAAAAGATTGTTGTCCTCTGGTGATAAAGAGAATGTAGCAAAATAAATGCCATCCCTGCTGACAAAGGGAAACTGACGAAAGAATATCTTCAAAAGATTGCTGTCCTCTGCTGATAAAGAGAATCTAGTAAAATAAATGCCATCCCTGCTGACAAAGGGAAACGGACAAAAGAAAATCTTCAAAAGAGTGTTGTCCTCTGCTGATAAAGAGAATCTAGCAACATAAATGCCATCCCTGCTGACAAAGGGAAACTGACGAAAGAAAATCTTTAAAAGATTGCTGTCCTCTGCTTATAAAGAGAATCTAGCAACATAAATGCCATCCCTACTGACAAAGGGAAACTGACGAAAGAAAATCTTCAAAAGATTGCTGTCCTCTGCTAATAAAGAGAATCTAGCAACATAAATGCCATCCCTGCTGAAAAAGGGAGACTGACGAAAGAAAATCTTCAAAAGATTGATGTCCTCTCCTGATAAAGAGAATCTAGCAACATAAATTCCATCCCTGCTGACAAAGGGAAACTGACGAAAGAAAATCTTCAAAAGATTGCTGTCCTCTGCTAATAAAGAGAATCTAGCAACATAAATGCCATCCCTGCTGACAAAGGGAAACTGACGAAAGAAAATCTTCAAAAGATTGATGTCCTCTCCTGATAAAGAGAATCTAGCAACATAAATGCCATCCCTGCTGACAAAGGGAAACTGACGAAAGAAAATCTTCAAAAGATTGCTGTCCTCTGGTGATAAAGAGAATCTGGCAACATAAATTCCATCCCTGCTGACAAAGGGAAAGTGACGAAAGAAAATCTTCAAAAGATTGTTGTCCTCTCCTGATAAAGAGAATCTAGCAAAATAAATGCCATCCCTGCTGACAAAGGGAAACTGACGAAAGAAAATCTTCAAAAGATTGATGTCCTCTGCTGATAAAGAGAATCTAGCAACATAAATGCCATCCCTGCTGACAAAGGGAAACTGACGAAAGAAAATCTTCAAAAGATTGGTGTCCTCTGCTAATAAAGAGAATCTAGCAAAATAAATCCCATCCCTGCTGACAAAGGGAAACTGACGAAAGAAAATCTTCAAAAGATTGCTGTCTTCTGCTGATAAAGAGAATCTAGCAAAATAAATGCCATCCCTGCTGACAAAGGGAAACTGACGAAAGAAAATCTTCAAAAGATTGCTGTCCTCTGCTGATAAAGAGAATCTAGCAACATAAATGCCACCCATGCTGATAAAGGGAAACTGACGAAAGAAAATCTTCAAAAATTTGCTGTCCTCTGCTGATAAAGAGAATCTAGCAACCTAAATGCCATCCCTGCTGACAAAGGGAAACTGACGAAAGAAAATCTTCAAAAGATTGCTGTCCTCTGCTGATAAAGAGAATCTAGCAAAATAAATGCCATCCCTGCTGACAAAGGTAAACTGACGAAAGAAAATCTTCAAAAGATTGCTGTCCTCTGCTGATAAAGAGAATCTAGCAACATAAATGCCATCCCTGCTGACAAAGGGAAACTGACGAAAGAAAATCTTCAAAAGATTGCTGTCCTCTGGTGATAAAGAGAATCTGGCAACATAAATGCCATCCCTGCTGACAAAGGGAAAGTGACGAAAGAAAATCTTCAAAAGATTGTTGTCCTATGCTGATAAAGAGAATCTAGCAAAATAAATGCCATCCCTGCTGACAAAGGGAAACTGACGAAAGAAAATCTTCAAAAGATTGCTGTCCTCTGCTGATAAAGAGAATCTAGCAAAATAAATGCCATCCCTGCTGACAAAGGTAAACTGACGAAAGAAAATCTTCAAAAGATTGTTGTCCTCTGCTGATAAAGAGAATCTAGCAACCTAAATGCCATCCTTGCTGACAAAGGGAAACTCACGAAAGAAAATCTTCAAAAGATTGTCGTCCTCTGCTGATAAAGAGAATCTAGCAACATAAATGCCATCCCTGCTGACAAAGGGAAACTGACAAAAGAAAATCTTCAAAAGATTGTCGTTCTCTGCTTATAAAGAGAATCTAGCAACATAAATGCCATCCCTGCTGACAAAGGGAAACTATAGAAAGAAAATCTTCAAAAGATTGCTGTCCTCTGCTGATAAAGAGAATCTAGCAACATAAATGTCATCCCTGCTGATAAAGGGAAACTGACGAAAGAAAATCTTCAAAAAATTGATGTCCTTTGTTGATAAAGAGATTCTAGTAACATAAATGCCATCCCTGCTGACAAAGGGAAACTGACGAAAGAAAATCTTCAAAAGATTGCTGTCCTCTGGTGATAAAGAGAATGTAGCAAAATAAATGCCATCCCTGCTGACAAAGGGAAACTGACGAAAGAATATCTTCAAAAGATTGCTGTCCTCTGCTGATAAAGAGAATCTAGCAAAATAAATGCCATCCCTGCTGACAAAGGTAAACTGACGAAAGAAAATCTTCAAAAGATTGATGTCCTCTCCTGATAAAGAGAATCTAGCAACATAAATGCCATCCCTGCTGACAAAGGGAAACTGACGAAAGAAAATCTTCAAAAGATTGCTGTCCTCTGGTGATAAAGAGAATCTGGCAACATAAATGCCATCCCTGCTGACAAAGGGAAAGTGACGAAAGAAAATCTTCAAAAGATTGCTGTCCTCTGCTGATAAAGAGAATCTAGCAAAATAAATGCCATCCCTGCTGAAAAAGGGAGACTGACGAAAGAAAATCTTCAAAAGATTGATGTCCTCTCCTGATAAAGAGAATCTAGCAACATAAATGCCATCCCTGCTGACAAAGGGAAACTGACGAAAGAAAATCTTCAAAAGATTGCTGTCCTCTGCTAATAAAGAGAATCTAGCAACATAAATGCCATCCCTGCTGACAAAGGGAAACTGACGAAAGAAAATCTTCAAAAGATTGATGTCCTCTCCTGATAAAGAGAATCTAGCAACATAAATGTCATCCCTGCTGACAAAGGGAAACTGACGAAAGAAAATCTTCAAAAGATTGCTGTCCTCTGGTGATAAAGAGAATCTGGCAACATAAATTCCATCCCTGCTGACAAAGGGAAAGTGACGAAAGAAAATCTTCAAAAGATTGTTGTCCTCTCCTGATAAAGAGAATCTAGCAAAATAAATGCCATCCCTGCTGACAAAGGGAAACTGACGAAAGAAAATCTTCAAAAGATTGATGTCCTCTGCTGATAAAGAGAATCTAGCAACATAAATGCCATCCCTGCTGACAAAGGGAAACTGACGAAAGAAAATCTTCAAAAGATTGGTGTCCTCTGCTAATAAAGAGAATCTAGCAAAATAAATCCCATACCTGCTGACAAAGGGAAACTGACGAAAGAAAATCTTCAAAAGATTGCTGTCTTCTGCTGATAAAGAGAATCTAGCAAAATAAATGCCATCCCTGCTGACAAAGGGAAACTGACGAAAGAAAATCTTCAAAAGATTGCTGTCCTCTGCTGATAAAGAGAATCTAGCAACATAAATGCCACCCATGCTGATAAAGGGAAACTGACGAAAGAAAATCTTCAAAAGATTGCTGTCCTCTGCTGATATAGAGAATCTAGCAACCTAAATGCCATCCCTGCTGACAAAGGGAAACTGACGAAAGAAAATCTTCAAAAGATTGTTGTGCTCTGCTGATAAAGAGAATCTAGCAACATAAATGCCATCCCTGCTGACAAAGGGAAACTGACAAAAGAAAATCTTCTAAAGATTGCTGTCCTCTGCTGATAAAGAGAATCTAGCAACATAAATGCCATCCCTGCTGACAAAGGGAAACTGACGAAAGAAAATCTTCAAAAGATTGCTGTCCTCTGCTGATAAAGAGAATCTAGCAAAATAAATGCCATCCCTGCGGACAAAGGGAAACTGACGAAAGAAAATCTTCAAAAGATTGCTGTCCTCTGCTGATAAAGAGAATCTAGCAACATAAATGCCATCCCTGCTGACAAAGGGAAACTGACGAAAGAAAATCTTCAAAAGATTGCTGTCCTCTGCTGATAAAGAGAATCTAGCAAAATAAATGCCATCCCTGCTGACAAAGGTAAACTGACGAAAGAAAATCTTCAAAAGATTGCTGTCCTCTGCTGATAAAGAGAATCTAGCAACCTAAATGCCATCCTTGCTGACAAAGGGAAACTCACGAAAGAAAATCTTCAAAAGATTGTGGTCCTCTGCTGATAAAGAGAATCTAGCAACATAAATGCCATCCCTGCTGACAAAGGGAAACTGACAAAAGAAAATCTTCAAAAGATTGTCGTCCTCTGCTTATAAAGAGAATCTAGCAACATAAATGCCATCCCTGCTGACAAAGGGAAACTGACGAAAGAAAATCTTCAAAAGATTGCTGTCCTCTGCTGATAAAGAGAATCTAGCAACATAAATGTCATCCCTGCTGATAAAGGGAAACTGACGAAAGAAAATCTTCAAAAAATTGATGTCCTCTGTTGATAAAGAGAATCTAGTAACATAAATGCCATCCCTGCTGACAAAGGGAAACTGACGAAAGAAAATCTTCAAAAGATTGCTGTCCTATGGTGATAAAGAGAATCTAGCAAAATAAATGCCATCCCTGCTGACAAAGGGAAACTGACGAAAGAATATCTTCAAAAGATTGCTGTCCTCTGCTGATAAAGAGAATCTAGTAAAATAAATGCCATCCCTGCTGACAAAGGGAAACTGACAAAAGAAAATCTTCAAAAGAGTGCTGTCCTCTGCTGATAAAGAGAATCTAGCAACATAAATGCCATCCCTGCTGACAAAGGGAAACTGACGAAAGAAAATCTTTAAAAGATTGTTGTCCTCTGCTTATAAAGAGAATCTAGCAACATAAATGCCATCCCTGCTGACAAAGGGAAACTGACGAAAGAAAATCTTCAAAAGATTGCTGTCCTCTGCTAATAAAGAGAATATAGCAACATAAATGCCATCCCTCCTGAAAAAGGGAAACTGACGAAAGAAAATCTTCAAAAGATTGATGTCCTCTCCTGATAAAGAGAATCTAGCAACATAAATGCCATCCCTGCTGACAAAGGGAAACTGACGAAAGAAAATCTTCAAAAGATTGCTGTCCTCTGGTGATAAAGAGAATCTGGCAACATAAATGCCATCCCTGCTGACAAAGAGAAAGTGACAAAAGAAAATCTTCAAAAGATTGCTGTCCTCTGCTGATAAAGAGAATCTACCAAAATAAATGCCATCCCTGCTGACAAAGGGAAACTGACGAAAGAAAATCTTCAAAAGATTGATGTCCTCTGCTGATAAAGAGAATCTAGCAACATAAATGCCATCCCTGCTGACAAAGGGAAACTGACGAAAGAAAATCTTCAAAAGATTGCTGTCCTCTACTAATAAAGAGAATCTAGCAAAATAAATCCCATCCCTGCTGACAAAGGGAAACTGACGAAAGAAAATCTTCAAAAGATTGCTGTCTTCTGCTGATTAAGAGAATCTAGCAAAATAAATGCCATCCCTGCTGACAAAGGGAAACTGACGAAAGAAAATCTTCAAAAGATTGATGTCCTCTGCTGATAAAGAGAATCTAGCAACATAAATGCCACCCATGCTGATAAAGGGAAACTGACGAAAGAAAATCTTCAAAAGATTGTTGTCCTCTGCTGATAAAGAGAATCTAGCAACCTAAATGCCATCCCTGCGGACAAATGGAAACTGACGAAAGAAAATCTTCAAAAGATTGTTGTCCTCTGCTGATAAAGAGAATCTAGCAACATAAATGCCATCCCTGCTGACAAAGGGAAACTGACAAAAGAAAATCTTCAAAAGATTGCCGTCCTCTGCTTATAAAGAGAATCTAGCAACATAAATGTCATCCCTGCTGATAAAGGGAAACTGACGAAAGAAAATCTTCAAAAGATTGATGTCCTCTGCTGATAAAGAGAATCTAGCAACATAAATGCCATCCCTGCTGACAAAGGGAAACTGACGAAAGAAAATCTTCAAAAGATTGCTGTCCTCTACTAATAAAGAGAATCTAGCAAAATAAATCCCATCCCTGCTGACAAAGGGAAACTGACGAAAGAAAATCTTCAAAAGATTGCTGTCTTCTGCTGATTAAGAGAATCTAGCAAAATAAATGCCATCCCTGCTGACAAAGGGAAACTGACGAAAGAAAATCTTCAAAAGATTGATGTCCTCTGCTGATAAAGAGAATCTAGCAACATAAATGCCACCCATGCTGATAAAGGGAAACTGACGAAAGAAAATCTTCAAAAGATTGTTGTCCTCTGCTGATAAAGAGAATCTAGCAACCTAAATGCCATCCCTGCGGACAAATGGAAACTGACGAAAGAAAATCTTCAAAAGATTGTTGTCCTCTGCTGATAAAGAGAATCTAGCAACATAAATGCCATCCCTGCTGACAAAGGGAAACTGACAAAAGAAAATCTTCAAAAGATTGCCGTCCTCTGCTTATAAAGAGAATCTAGCAACATAAATGTCATCCCTGCTGATAAAGGGAAACTGACGAAAGAAAATCTTCAAAAGATTGATGTCCTCTGCTGATAAAGAGAATCTAGCAACATAAATGCCATCCCTGCTGACAAAGGGAAACTGACGAAAGAAAATCTTCAAAAGATTGCTGTCCTCTACTAATAAAGAGAATCTAGCAAAATAAATCCCATCCCTACTGACAAAGGGAAACTGACGAAAGAAAATCTTCAAAAGATTGCTGTCCTCTGCTGATAAAGAGAATCTGGCAACATAAATGCCATCCCTGCTGACAAAGAGAAAGTGACAAAAGAAAATCTTCAAAAGATTGCTGTCCTCTGCTGATAAAGAGAATCTACCAAAATAAATGCCATCCCTGCTGACAAAGGGAAACTGACGAAAGAAAATCTTCAAAAGATTGATGTCCTCTGCTGATAAAGAGAATCTAGCAACATAAATGCCATCCCTGCTGACAAAGGGAAACTGACGAAAGAAAATCTTCAAAAGATTGCTGTCCTCTACTAATAAAGAGAATCTAGCAAAATAAATCCCATCCCTGCTGACAAAGGGAAACTGACGAAAGAAAATCTTCAAAAGATTGCTGTCTTCTGCTGATTAAGAGAATCTAGCAAAATAAATGCCATCCGTGCTGACAAAGGGAAACTGACGAAAGAAAATCTTCAAAAGATTGATGTCCTCTGCTGATAAAGAGAATCTAGCAACATAAATGCCACCCATGCTGATAAAGGGAAACTGACGAAAGAAAATCTTCAAAAGATTGTTGTCCTCTGCTGATAAAGAGAATCTAGCAACCTAAATGCCATCCCTGCGGACAAATGGAAACTGACGAAAGAAAATCTTCAAAAGATTGTTGTCCTCTGCTGATAAAGAGAATCTAGCAACATAAATGCCATCCCTGCTGACAAAGGGAAACTGACGAAAGAAAATCTTCAAAAGATTGCTGTCCTCTGCTGATAAAGAGAATCTAGCAAAATAAATGCCATCCCTGCTGACAAAGGGAAACTGACGAAAGAAAATCTTCAAAAGATTGTTGTCCTCAGCTGATAAAGAGAATCTAGTAACATAAATGCCATCCCTGCTGACAAAGGGAAACTGACGAAAGAAAATCTTCAAAAGATTGCTGTCCTATGGTGATAAAGAGAATCTAGCAAAATAAATGCCATCCCTGCTGACAAAGGGAAACTGACGAAAGAATATCTTCAAAAGATTGCTGTCCTCTGCTGATAAAGAGAATCTAGTAAAATAAATGCCATCCCTGCTGACAAAGGGAAACTGACAAAAGAAAATCTTCAAAAGAGTGCTGTCCTCTGCTGATAAAGAGAATCTAGCAACATAAATGCCATCCCTGCTGACAAAGGGAAACTGACGAAAGAAAATCTTTAAAAGATTGTTGTCCTCTGCTTATAAAGAGAATCTAGCAACATAAATGCCATCCCTGCTGACAAAGGGAAACTGACGAAAGAAAATCTTCAAAAGATTGCTGTCCTCTGCTAATAAAGAGAATATAGCAACATAAATGCCATCCCTCCTGAAAAAGGGAAACTGACGAAAGAAAATCTTCAAAAGATTGATGTCCTCTCCTGATAAAGAGAATCTAGCAACATAAATGCCATCCCTGCTGACAAAGGGAAACTGACGAAAGAAAATCTTCAAAAGATTGCTGTCCTCTGGTGATAAAGAGAATCTGGCAACATAAATGCCATCCCTGCTGACAAAGAGAAAGTGACAAAAGAAAATCTTCAAAAGATTGCTGTCCTCTGCTGATAAAGAGAATCTACCAAAATAAATGCCATCCCTGCTGACAAAGGGAAACTGACGAAAGAAAATCTTCAAAAGATTGATGTCCTCTGCTGATAAAGAGAATCTAGCAACATAAATGCCATCCCTGCTGACAAAGGGAAACTGACGAAAGAAAATCTTCAAAAGATTGCTGTCCTCTACTAATAAAGAGAATCTAGCAAAATAAATCCCATCCCTGCTGACAAAGGGAAACTGACGAAAGAAAATCTTCAAAAGATTGCTGTCTTCTGCTGATTAAGAGAATCTAGCAAAATAAATGCCATCCCTGCTGACAAAGGGAAACTGACGAAAGAAAATCTTCAAAAGATTGATGTCCTCTGCTGATAAAGAGAATCTAGCAACATAAATGCCACCCATGCTGATAAAGGGAAACTGACGAAAGAAAATCTTCAAAAGATTGTTGTCCTCTGCTGATAAAGAGAATCTAGCAACCTAAATGCCATCCCTGCGGACAAATGGAAACTGACGAAAGAAAATCTTCAAAAGATTGTTGTCCTCTGCTGATAAAGAGAATCTAGCAACATAAATGCCATCCCTGCTGACAAAGGGAAACTGACAAAAGAAAATCTTCAAAAGATTGCCGTCCTCTGCTTATAAAGAGAATCTAGCAACATAAATGTCATCCCTGCTGATAAAGGGAAACTGACGAAAGAAAATCTTCAAAAGATTGATGTCCTCTGCTGATAAAGAGAATCTAGCAACATAAATGCCATCCCTGCTGACAAAGGGAAACTGACGAAAGAAAATCTTCAAAAGATTGCTGTCCTCTACTAATAAAGAGAATCTAGCAAAATAAATCCCATCCCTGCTGACAAAGGGAAACTGACGAAAGAAAATCTTCAAAAGATTGCTGTCTTCTGCTGATTAAGAGAATCTAGCAAAATAAATGCCATCCCTGCTGACAAAGGGAAACTGACGAAAGAAAATCTTCAAAAGATTGATGTCCTCTGCTGATAAAGAGAATCTAGCAACATAAATGCCACCCATGCTGATAAAGGGAAACTGACGAAAGAAAATCTTCAAAAGATTGTTGTCCTCTGCTGATAAAGAGAATCTAGCAACCTAAATGCCATCCCTGCGGACAAATGGAAACTGACGAAAGAAAATCTTCAAAAGATTGTTGTCCTCTGCTGATAAAGAGAATCTAGCAACATAAATGCCATCCCTGCTGACAAAGGGAAACTGACAAAAGAAAATCTTCAAAAGATTGCCGTCCTCTGCTTATAAAGAGAATCTAGCAACATAAATGTCATCCCTGCTGATAAAGGGAAACTGACGAAAGAAAATCTTCAAAAGATTGATGTCCTCTGCTGATAAAGAGAATCTAGCAACATAAATGCCATCCCTGCTGACAAAGGGAAACTGACGAAAGAAAATCTTCAAAAGATTGCTGTCCTCTACTAATAAAGAGAATCTAGCAAAATAAATCCCATCCCTACTGACAAAGGGAAACTGACGAAAGAAAATCTTCAAAAGATTGCTGTCCTCTGCTGATAAAGAGAATCTGGCAACATAAATGCCATCCCTGCTGACAAAGAGAAAGTGACAAAAGAAAATCTTCAAAAGATTGCTGTCCTCTGCTGATAAAGAGAATCTACCAAAATAAATGCCATCCCTGCTGACAAAGGGAAACTGACGAAAGAAAATCTTCAAAAGATTGATGTCCTCTGCTGATAAAGAGAATCTAGCAACATAAATGCCATCCCTGCTGACAAAGGGAAACTGACGAAAGAAAATCTTCAAAAGATTGCTGTCCTCTACTAATAAAGAGAATCTAGCAAAATAAATCCCATCCCTGCTGACAAAGGGAAACTGACGAAAGAAAATCTTCAAAAGATTGCTGTCTTCTGCTGATTAAGAGAATCTAGCAAAATAAATGCCATCCCTGCTGACAAAGGGAAACTGACGAAAGAAAATCTTCAAAAGATTGATGTCCTCTGCTGATAAAGAGAATCTAGCAACATAAATGCCACCCATGCTGATAAAGGGAAACTGACGAAAGAAAATCTTCAAAAGATTGTTGTCCTCTGCTGATAAAGAGAATCTAGCAACCTAAATGCCATCCCTGCGGACAAATGGAAACTGACGAAAGAAAATCTTCAAAAGATTGTTGTCCTCTGCTGATAAAGAGAATCTAGCAACATAAATGCCATCCCTGCTGACAAAGGGAAACTGACGAAAGAAAATCTTCAAAAGATTGCTGTCCTCTGCTGATAAAGAGAATCTAGCAAAATAAATGCCATCCCTGCTGACAAAGGGAAACTGACGAAAGAAAATCTTCAAAAGATTGTTGTCCTCAGCTGATAAAGAGAATCTAGCAACATAAATGCCATCCCTGCTGACAAAGGGAAACTGACGAAAGAAAATCTTCAAAAGATTGCTGTCCTCTGCTGATAAAGAGAATCTAGCAACCTAAATGCCATCCTTGCTGACAAAGGGAAACTCACGAAAGAAAATCTTCAAAAGATTGTCGTCCTCTGCTGATAAAGAGAATCTAGCAACATAAATGCCATCCCTGCTGACAAAGGGAAACTGACAAAAGAAAATCTTCAAAAGATTACCGTCCTCTGCTTATAAAGAGAATCTAGCAACATAAATGCCATCACTGCTGACAAAGGGAAACTGACGAAAGAAAATCTTCAAAAGATTGCTGTCCTCTGCTGATAAAGAGAATCTAGCAACATAAATGTCATCCCTGCTGATAAAGGGAAACTGACGAAAGAAAATCTTCAAAAAATTGATGTCCTCTGTTGATAAAGAGAATCTAGTAACATAAATGCCATCCCTGCTGACAAAGGGAAACTGACGAAAGAAAATCTTCAAAAGATTATTGTCCTCTGGTGATAAAGAGAATCTAGCAAAATAAATGCCATCCCTGCTGACAAAGGAAAACTGACGAAAGAAAATCTTCAAAAGATTGCTGTCCTCTGCTGATAAAGAGAATCTAGTAAAATAAATGCCATCCCTACTGACAAAGGGAAACGGACAAAAGAAAATCTTCAAAAGAGTGCTCTCCTCTGCTGATAAAGAGAATCTAGCAACATAAATGCCATCCCTGCTGACAAAGGGAAACTGACGAAAGAAAATCTTCAAAAGATTGCTGTCCTCTGCTAATAAAGAGAATCTAGCAACATAAATGCCATCCCTGCTGAAAAAGGGAAACTGACGAAAGAAAATCTTCAAAAGAGTGATGTCCTCTCCTGATAAAGAGAATCTAGCAACATAAATGCCATCCCTGCTGACAAAGGGAAACTGACGAAAGAAAATCTTCAAAAGATTGCTGTCCTCTGGTGATAAAGAGAATCTGGCAACATAAATGCCATCCCTGCTGACAAAGAGAAAGTGACAAAAGAAAATCTTCAAAAGATTGCTGTCCTCTGGTGATAAAGAGAATCTGGCAACATAAATGCCATTCCTGCTGACAAAGGGAAAGTGACAAAAGAAAATCTTCAAAAGATTGCTGTCCTCTGCTGATAAAGAGAATCTAGCAAAATAAATGCCATCCCTGCTGACAAAGGGAAACTGACGAAAGAAAATCTTCAAAAGATTGATGTCCTCTGCTGATAAAGAGAATCTAGCAACATAAATGCCATCCCTGCTGACAAAGGGAAACTGACGAAAGAAAATCTTCAAAAGATTGCTGTCCTCTGCTAATAAAGAGAATCTAGCAACATAAATGCCACCCATGCTGATAAAGGGAAACTGACGAAAGAAAATCTTCAAAAGATTGCTGTCCTCTGCTGATAAAGAGAATCTAGCAACCTAAATGCCATCCCTGCTGACAAAGGGAAACTGACGAAAGAAAATCTTCAAAAGATTGTTGTGCTCTGCTGATAAAGAGAATCTAGCAACATAAATGCCATCCCTGCTGACAAAGGGAAACTGACAAAAGAAAATCTTCTAAAGATTGCTGTCCTCTGCTGATAAAGAGAATCTAGCAACATAAATGCCATCCCTGCTGACAAAGGGAAACTGACGAAAGAAAATCTTCAAAAGATTGCTGTCCTCTGCTGATAAAGAGAATCTAGCAAAATAAATGCCATCCCTGCGGACAAAGGGAAACTGACGAAAGAAAATCTTCAAAAGATTGCTGTCCTCTGCTGATAAAGAGAATCTAGCAACATAAATGCCATCCCTGCTGACAAAGGGAAACTGACGAAAGAAAATCTTCAAAAGATTGCTGTCCTCTGCTGATAAAGAGAATCTAGCAACATAAATGTCATCCCTGCTGATAAAGGGAAACTGACGAAAGAAAATCTTCAAAAAATTGATGTCCTCTGTTGATAAAGAGAATCTAGTAACATAAATGCCATCCCTGCTGATAAAGGGAAACTGACGAAAGAAAATCTTCAAAAGATTGTTGTCCTCTGGTGATAAAGAGAATCTAGCAAAATAAATGCCATCCCTGCTGACAAAGGGAAACTGACGAAAGAATATCTTCAAAAGATTGCTGTCCTCTGCTGATAAAGAGAATCTAGTAAAATAAATGCCATCCCTGCTGACAAAGGGAAACTGACAAAAGAAAATCTTCAAAAGAGTGCTGTCCTCTGCTGATAAAGAGAATCTAGCAACATAAATGCCATCCCTGCTGACAAAGGGAAACTGACGAAAGAAAATCTTTAAAAGATTGTTGTCCTCTGCTTATAAAGAGAATCTAGCAACATTAATGCCATCCCTGCTGACAAAGGGAAACTGACGAAAGAAAATCTTCAAAAGATTGCTGTCCTCTGCTAATAAAGAGAATCTAGCAACATAAATGCCATCCCTGCTGACAAAGGGAAACTGACGAAAGAAAATCTTCAAAAGATTGCTGTCCTCTGCTGATAAAGAGAATCTAGCAAAATAAATGCCATCCCTGCGGACAAAGGGAAACTGACGAAAGAAAATCTTCAAAAGATTGCTGTCCTCTGCTGATAAAGAGAATCTAGCAACATAAATGCCATCCCTGCTGACAAAGGGAAACTGACGAAAGAAAATCTTCAAAAGATTGCTGTCCTCTGCTGATAAAGAGAATCTAGCAAAATAAATGCCATCCCTGCTGACAAAGGTAAACTGACGAAAGAAAATCTTCAAAAGATTGCTGTCCTCTGCTGATAAAGAGAATCTAGCAACCTAAATGCCATCCCTGCTGACAAAGGGAAACTGACGAAAGAAAATCTTCAAAAGATTGCTGTCCTCTGCTGATAAAGAGAATCTAGCAAAATAAATGCCATCCCTGCTGACAAAGGTAAACTGACGAAAGAAAATCTTCAAAAGATTGCTGTCCTCTGCTGATAAAGAGAATCTAGCAACCTAAATGCCATCCTTGCTGACAAAGGGAAACTCACGAAAGAAAATCTTCAAAAGATTGTCGTCCTCTGCTGATAAAGAGAATCTAGCAACATAAATGCCATCCCTGCTGACAAAGGGAAACTGACAAAAGAAAATCTTCAAAAGATTGTCGTCCTCTGCTTATAAAGAGAATCTAGCAACATAAATGCCATCCCTGCTGACAAAGGGAAACTGACGAAAGAAAATCTTCAAAAGATTGCTGTCCTCTGCTGATAAAGAGAATCTAGCAACATAAATGTCATCCCTGCTGATAAAGGGAAACTGACGAAAGAAAATCTTCAAAAAATTGATGTCCTCTGTTGATAAAGAGAATCTAGTAACATAAATGCCATCCCTGCTGATAAAGGGAAACTGACGAAAGAAAATCTTCAAAAGATTGCTGTCCTCTGGTGATAAAGAGAATCTAGCAAAATAAATGCCATCCCTGCTGACAAAGGGAAACTGACGAAAGAATATCTTCAAAAGATTGCTGTCCTCTGCTGATAAAGAGAATCTAGTAAAATAAATGCCATCCCTGCTGACAAAGGGAAACTGACAAAAGAAAATCTTCAAAAGAGTGCTGTCCTCTGCTGATAAAGAGAATCTAGCAACATAAATGCCATCCCTGCTGACAAAGGGAAACTGACGAAAGAAAATCTTTAAAAGATTGTTGTCCTCTGCTTATAAAGAGAATCTAGCAACATTAATGCCATCCCTGCTGACAAAGGGAAACTGACGAAAGAAAATCTTCAAAAGATTGCTGTCCTCTGCTAATAAAGAGAATCTAGCAACATAAATGCCATCCCTGCTGACAAAGGGAAACTGACGAAAGAAAATCTTCAAAAGATTGCTGTCCTCTGCTGATAAAGAGAATCTAGCAAAATAAATGCCATCCCTGCGGACAAAGGGAAACTGACGAAAGAAAATCTTCAAAAGATTGCTGTCCTCTGCTAATAAAGAGAATCTAGCAACATAAATGCCATCCCTGCTGACAAAGGGAAACTGACGAAAGAAAATCTTCAAAAGATTGCTGTCCTCTGCTGATAAAGAGAATCTAGCAAAATAAATGCCATCCCTGCGGACAAAGGGAAACTGACGAAAGAAAATCTTCAAAAGATTGCTGTCCTCTGCTGATAAAGAGAATCTAGCAACATAAATGCCATCCCTGCTGACAAAGGGAAACTGACGAAAGAAAATCTTCAAAAGATTGCTGTCCTCTGCTGATAAAGAGAATCTAGCAAAATAAATGCCATCCCTGCTGACAAAGGTAAACTGACGAAAGAAAATCTTCAAAAGATTGCTGTCCTCTGCTGATAAAGAGAATCTAGCAACCTAAATGCCATCCCTGCTGACAAAGGGAAACTGACGAAAGAAAATCTTCAAAAGATTGCTGTCCTCTGCTGATAAAGAGAATCTAGCAAAATAAATGCCATCCCTGCTGACAAAGGTAAACTGACGAAAGAAAATCTTCAAAAGATTGCTGTCCTCTGCTGATAAAGAGAATCTAGCAACCTAAATGCCATCCTTGCTGACAAAGGGAAACTCACGAAAGAAAATCTTCAAAAGATTGTCGTCCTCTGCTGATAAAGAGAATCTAGCAACATAAATGCCATCCCTGCTGACAAAGGGAAACTGACAAAAGAAAATCTTCAAAAGATTGTCGTCCTCTGCTTATAAAGAGAATCTAGCAACATAAATGCCATCCCTGCTGACAAAGGGAAACTGACGAAAGAAAATCTTCAAAAGATTGCTGTCCTCTGCTGATAAAGAGAATCTAGCAACATAAATGTCATCCCTGCTGATAAAGGGAAACTGACGAAAGAAAATCTTCAAAAAATTGATGTCCTCTGTTGATAAAGAGAATCTAGTAACATAAATGCCATCCCTGCTGATAAAGGGAAACTGACGAAAGAAAATCTTCAAAAGATTGCTGTCCTCTGGTGATAAAGAGAATCTAGCAAAATAAATGCCATCCCTGCTGACAAAGGGAAACTGACGAAAGAATATCTTCAAAAGATTGCTGTCCTCTGCTGATAAAGAGAATCTAGTAAAATAAATGCCATCCCTGCTGACAAAGGGAAACTGACAAAAGAAAATCTTCAAAAGAGTGCTGTCCTCTGCTGATAAAGAGAATCTAGCAACATAAATGCCATCCCTGCTGACAAAGGGAAACTGACGAAAGAAAATCTTTAAAAGATTGTTGTCCTCTGCTTATAAAGAGAATCTAGCAACATTAATGCCATCCCTGCTGACAAAGGGAAACTGACGAAAGAAAATCTTCAAAAGATTGCTGTCCTCTGCTAATAAAGAGAATCTAGCAACATAAATGCCATCCCTGCTGACAAAGGGAAACTGACGAAAGAAAATCTTCAAAAGATTGCTGTCCTCTGCTGATAAAGAGAATCTAGCAAAATAAATGCCATCCCTGCGGACAAAGGGAAACTGACGAAAGAAAATCTTCAAAAGATTGCTGTCCTCTGCTGATAAAGAGAATCTAGCAACATAAATGCCATCCCTGCTGACAAAGGGAAACTGACGAAAGAAAATCTTCAAAAGATTGCTGTCCTCTGCTGATAAAGAGAATCTAGCAAAATAAATGCCATCCCTGCTGACAAAGGTAAACTGACGAAAGAAAATCTTCAAAAGATTGCTGTCCTCTGCTGATAAAGAGAATCTAGCAACCTAAATGCCATCCTTGCTGACAAAGGGAAACTCACGAAAGAAAATCTTCAAAAGATTGTCGTCCTCTGCTGATAAAGAGAATCTAGCAACATAAATGCCATCCCTGCTGACAAAGGGAAACTGACAAAAGAAAATCTTCAAAAGATTGTCGTCCTCTGCTTATAAAGAGAATCTAGCAACATAAATGCCATCCCTGCTGACAAAGGGAAACTGACGAAAGAAAATCTTCAAAAGATTGCTGTCCTCTGCTGATAAAGAGAATCTAGCAACATAAATGTCATCCCTGCTGATAAAGGGAAACTGACGAAAGAAAATCTTCAAAAAATTGATGTCCTCTGTTGATAAAGAGAATCTAGTAACATAAATGCCATCCCTGCTGATAAAGGGAAACTGACGAAAGAAAATCTTCAAAAGATTGCTGTCCTCTGGTGATAAAGAGAATCTAGCAAAATAAATGCCATCCCTGCTGACAAAGGGAAACTGACGAAAGAATATCTTCAAAAGATTGCTGTCCTCTGCTGATAAAGAGAATCTAGTAAAATAAATGCCATCCCTGCTGACAAAGGGAAACTGACAAAAGAAAATCTTCAAAAGAGTGCTGTCCTCTGCTGATAAAGAGAATCTAGCAACATAAATGCCATCCCTGCTGACAAAGGGAAACTGACGAAAGAAAATCTTTAAAAGATTGTTGTCCTCTGCTTATAAAGAGAATCTAGCAACATTAATGCCATCCCTGCTGACAAAGGGAAACTGACGAAAGAAAATCTTCAAAAGATTGCTGTCCTCTGCTAATAAAGAGAATCTAGCAACATAAATGCCATCCCTGCTGAAAAAGGGAAACTGACGAAAGAAAATCTTCAAAAGATTGATGTCCTCTCCTGATAAAGAGAATCTAGCAACATAAATGCCATCCCTGCTGACAAAGGGAAACTGACGAAAGAAAATCTTCAAAAGATTGCTGTCCTCTGGTGATAAAGAGAATCTGGCAACATAAATGCCATCCCTGCTGACAAAGAGAAAGTGACAAAAGAAAATCTTCAAAAGATTGCTGTCCTCTGCTGATAAAGAGAATCTACCAAAATAAATGCCATCCCTGCTGACAAAGGGAAACTGACGAAAGAAAATCTTCAAAAGATTGATGTCCTCTGCTGATAAAGAGAATCTAGCAACATAAATGCCATCCCTGCTGACAAAGGGAAACTGACGAAAGAAAATCTTCAAAAGATTGCTGTCCTCTACTAATAAAGAGAATCTAGCAAAATAAATCCCATCCCTGCTGACAAAGGGAAACTGACGAAAGAAAATCTTCAAAAGATTGCTGTCTTCTGCAGATTAAGAGAATCTAGCAAAATAAATGCCATCCCTGCTGACAAAGGGAAACTGACGAAAGAAAATCTTCAAAAGATTGATGTCCGCTGCTGATAAAGAGAATCTAGCAACATAAATGCCACCCATGCTGATAAAGGGAAACTGACGAAAGAAAATCTTCAAAAGATTGTTGTCCTCTGCTGATAAAGAGAATCTAGCAACCTAAATGCCATCCCTGCGGACAAATGGAAACTGACGAAAGAAAATCTTCAAAAGATTGTTGTCCTCTGCTGATAAAGAGAATCTAGCAACATAAATGCCATCCCTGCTGACAAAGGGAAACTGACAAAAGAAAATCTTCAAAAGATTGCCGTCCTCTGCTTATAAAGAGAATCTAGCAACATAAATGTCATCCCTGCTGATAAAGGGAAACTGACGAAAGAAAATCTTCAAAAAATTTATGTCCTCTGTTGATAAAGAGAATCTAGTAACATAAATGCCATCCCTGCTGACAAAGGGAAACTGACGAAAGAAAATCTTCAAAAGATTGCTGTCCTCTGCTGATAAAGAGAATCTAGCAAAATAAATGCCATCCCTGCTGACAAAGGGAAACTGACGAAAGAAAATCTTCAAAAGATTGCTGTCCTCAGCGGATAAAGAGAATCTAGCAACATAAATGCCATCCCTGCTGACAAAGGGAAACTGACGAAAGAAAATCTTCAAAAGATTGCTGTCCTCTGCTGATAAAGAGAATCTACCAAAATAAATGCCATCCCTGCTGACAAAGGGAAACTGACGAAAGAAAATCTTCAAAAGATTGATGTCCTCTGCTGATAAAGAGAATCTAGCAACATAAATGCCATCCCTGCTGACAAAGGGAAACTGACGAAAGAAAATCTTCAAAAGATTGCTGTCCTCTACTAATAAAGAGAATCTAGCAAAATAAATCCCATCCCTGCTGACAAAGGGAAACTGACGAAAGAAAATCTTCAAAAGATTGCTGTCTTCTGCAGATTAAGAGAATCTAGCAAAATAAATGCCATCCCTGCTGACAAAGGGAAACTGACGAAAGAAAATCTTCAAAAGATTGATGTCCGCTGCTGATAAAGAGAATCTAGCAACATAAATGCCACCCATGCTGATAAAGGGAAACTGACGAAAGAAAATCTTCAAAAGATTGTTGTCCTCTGCTGATAAAGAGAATCTAGCAACCTAAATGCCATCCCTGCGGACAAATGGAAACTGACGAAAGAAAATCTTCAAAAGATTGTTGTCCTCTGCTGATAAAGAGAATCTAGCAACATAAATGCCATCCCTGCTGACAAAGGGAAACTGACAAAAGAAAATCTTCAAAAGATTGCCGTCCTCTGCTTATAAAGAGAATCTAGCAACATAAATGTCATCCCTGCTGATAAAGGGAAACTGACGAAAGAAAATCTTCAAAAAATTTATGTCCTCTGTTGATAAAGAGAATCTAGTAACATAAATGCCATCCCTGCTGACAAAGGGAAACTGACGAAAGAAAACCTTCAAAAGATTGCTGTCCTCTGCTGATAAAGAGAATCTAGCAAAATAAATGCCATCCCTGCTGACAAAGGGAAACTGACGAAAGAAAATCTTCAAAAGATTGCTGTCCTCAGCGGATAAAGAGAATCTAGCAACATAAATGCCATCCCTGCTGACAAAGGGAAACTGACGAAAGAAAATCTTCAAAAGATTGCTGTCCTCTGCTGATAAAGAGAATCTAGCAACCTAAATGCCATCCTTGCTGACAAAGGGAAACTCACGAAAGAAAATCTTCAAAAGATTGTCGTCCTCTGCTGATAAAGAGAATCTAGCAACATAAATGCCATCCCTGCTGACAAAGGGAAACTGACAAAAGAAAATCTTCAAAAGATTACCGTCCTCTGCTTATAAAGAGAATCTAGCAACATAAATGCCATCACTGCTGACAAAGGGAAACTGACGAAAGAAAATCTTCAAAAGATTGTTGTCCTCTGCTGATAAAGAGAATCTAGCAACATAAATGTCATCCCTGCTGATAAAGGGAAACTGACGAAAGAAAATCTTCAAAAAATTGATGTCCTCTGTTGATAAAGAGAATCTAGTAACATAAATGCCATCCCTGCTGACAAAGGGAAACTGACGAAAGAAAATCTTCAAAAGATTATTGTCCTCTGGTGATAAAGAGAATCTAGCAAAATAAATGCCATCCCTGCTGACAAAGGGAAACTGACGAAAGAAAATCTTCAAAAGATTGCTGTCCTCTGCTGATAAAGAGAATCTAGCAACATAAATGCCATCCCTGCTGACAAAGGGAAACTGACGAAAGAAAATCTTCAAAAGATTGTTGTCCTCTGCTTATAAAGAGAATCTAGCAACATAAATGCCATCCCTGCTGACAAAGGGAAACTGACGAAAGAAAATCTTCAAAAGATTGCTGTCCTCTGCTAATAAAGAGAATCTAGCAACATAAATGCCATCCCTGCTGACAAAGGGAAACTGACGAAAGAAAATCTTCAAAACATTGATGTCCTCTCCTGATAAAGAGAATCTAGCAACATAAATGCCATCCCTGCTGACAAAGGGAAACTGACGAAAGAAAATCTTCAAAAGATTGCTGTCCTCTGGTGATAAAGAGAATCTGGCAACATAAATGCCATCCCTGCTGACAAAGGGAAAGTGACGAAAGAAAATCTTCAAAAGATTGCTGTCCTCTGCTGATAAAGAGAATCTAGCAAAATAAATGCCATCCCTGCTGACAAAGGGAAACTGACGAAAGAAAATCTTCAAAACATTGATGTCCTCTGCTGATAAAGAGAATCTAGCAACATAAATGCCATCCCTGCTGACAAAGGGAAACTGACGAAAGAAAATCTTCAAAAGATTGCTGTCCTCTGCTAATAAAGAGAATCTAGCAAAATAAATCCCATCCCTGCTGACAGAGGGAAACTGACAAAAGAAAATCTTCAAAAGATTGCTGTGTTCTGCTGATAAAGAGAATCTAGCAAAATAAATGCCATCCCTGCTGACAAAGGGAAACTGACGAAAGAAAATCTTCAAAAGATTGCTGTCCTCTACTAATAAAGAGAATCTAGCAAAATAAATCCCATCCCTGCTGACAAAGGGAAACTGACGAAAGAAAATCTTCAAAAGATTGCTGTCTTCTGCAGATTAAGAGAATCTAGCAAAATAAATGCCATCCCTGCTGACAAAGGGAAACTGACGAAAGAAAATCTTCAAAAGATTGATGTCCTCTGCTGATAAAGAGAATCTAGCAACATAAATGCCACCCATGCTGATAAAGGGAAACTGACGAAAGAAAATCTTCAAAAGATTGCTGTCCTCTACTAATAAAGAGAATCTAGCAAAATAAATCCCATCCCTGCTGACAAAGGGAAACTGACGAAAGAAAATCTTCAAAAGATTGCTGTCTTCTGCAGATTAAGAGAATCTAGCAAAATAAATGCCATCCCTGCTGACAAAGGGAAACTGACGAAAGAAAATCTTCAAAAGATTGATGTCCTCTGCTGATAAAGAGAATCTAGCAACATAAATGCCACCCATGCTGATAAAGGGAAACTGACGAAAGAAAATCTTCAAAAGATTGTTGTCCTCTGCTGATAAAGAGAATCTAGCAACCTAAATGCCATCCCTGCGGACAAATGGAAACTGACGAAAGAAAATCTTCAAAAGATTGTTGTCCTCTGCTGATAAAGAGAATCTAGCAACATAAATGCCATCCCTGCTGACAAAGGGAAACTGACAAAAGAAAATCTTCAAAAGATTGCCGTCCTCTGCTTATAAAGAGAATCTAGCAACATAAATGTCATCCCTGCTGATAAAGGGAAACTGACGAAAGAAAATCTTCAAAAAATTGATGTCCTCTGTTGATAAAGAGAATCTAGTAACATAAATGCCATCCCTGCTGACAAAGGGAAACTGACGAAAGAAAATCTTCAAAAGATTGCTGTCCTCTGCTGATAAAGAGAATCTAGCAAAATAAATGCCATCCCTGCTGACAAAGGGAAACTGACGAAAGAAAATCTTCAAAAGATTGATGTCCTCTGCTGATAAAGAGAATCTAGCAACATAAATGCCATCCCTGCTGACAAAGGGAAACTGACGAAAGAAAATCTTCAAAAGATTGCTGTCCTCTGCTAATAAAGAGAATCTAGCAAAATAAATCCCATCCCTGCTGACAAAGGGAAACTGACAAAAGAAAATCTTCAAAAGATTGCTGTGTTCTGCTGATAAAGAGAATCTAGCAAAATAAATGCCATCCCTGCTGACAAAGGGAAACTGACGAAAGAAAATCTTCAAAAGATTGCTGTCCTCTACTAATAAAGAGAATCTAGCAAAATAAATCCCATCCCTGCTGACAAAGGGAAACTGACGAAAGAAAATCTTCAAAAGATTGCTGTCTTCTGCAGATTAAGAGAATCTAGCAAAATAAATGCCATCCCTGCTGACAAAGGGAAACTGACGAAAGAAAATCTTCAAAAGATTGATGTCCTCTGCTGATAAAGAGAATCTAGCAACATAAATGCCACCCATGCTGATAAAGGGAAACTGACGAAAGAAAATCTTCAAAAGATTGCTGTCCTCTACTAATAAAGAGAATCTAGCAAAATAAATCCCATCCCTGCTGACAAAGGGAAACTGACGAAAGAAAATCTTCAAAAGATTGCTGTCTTCTGCAGATTAAGAGAATCTAGCAAAATAAATGCCATCCTTGCTGACAAAGGGAAACTGACGAAAGAAAATCTTCAAAAGATTGATGTCCTCTGCTGATAAAGAGAATCTAGCAACATAAATGCCACCCATGCTGATAAAGGGAAACTGACGAAAGAAAATCTTCAAAAGATTGTTGTCCTCTGCTGATAAAGAAAATCTAGCAACCTAAATGCCATCCCTGCGGAAAAATGGAAACTGACGAAAGAAAATCTTCAAAAGATTGTTGTCCTCTGCTGATAAAGAGAATCTAGCAACATAAATGCCATCCCTGCTGACAAAGGGAAACTGACAAAAGAAAATCTTCAAAAGATTGTCATTCTCTGCTTATAAAGAGAATCTAGCAACATAAATGTCATCCCTGCTGATAAAGGGAAACTGACGAAAGAAAATCTTCAAAAAATTGATGTCCTCTGTTGATAAAGAGAATCTAGTAACATAAATGCCATCCCTGCTGACAAAGGGAAACTGACGAAAGAAAATCTTCAAAAGATTGCTGTCCTCTGCTGATAAAGAGAATCTAGCAAAATAAATGCCATCCCTGCTGACATAGGGAAACTGACGAAAGAAAATCTTCAAAAGATTGCTGTCCTCAGCTGATAAAGAGAATCTAGCAACATAAATGCCATCCCTGCTGACAAAGGGAAACTGACGAAAGAAAATCTTCAAAAGATTGCTGTCCTCTGCTGATATAGAGAATCTAGCAACCTAAATGCCATCCTTGCTGACAAAGGGAAACTCACGAAAGAAAATCTTCAAAAGATTGTCGTCCTCTGCTGATAAAGAGAATCTAGCAACATAAATGCCATCCCTGCTGACAAAGGGAAACTGACAAAAGAAAATCTTCAAAAGATTACCGTCCTCTGCTTATAAAGAGAATCTAGCAACATAAATGCCATCACTGCTGACAAAGGGAAACTGACGAAAGAAAATCTTCAAAAGATTGCTGTCCTCTGCTGATAAAGAGAATCTAGCAACATAAATGTCATCCCTGCTGATAAAGGGAAACTGACAAAAGAAAATCTTCAAAAGATTGCCGTCCTCTGCTTATAAAGAGAATCTAGCAACATAAATGTCATCCCTGCTGATAAAGGGAAACTGACGAAAGAAAATCTTCAAAAAATTGATGTCCTCTGTTGATAAAGAGAATCTAGTAACATAAATGCCATCCCTGCTGACAAAGGGAAACTGACGAAAGAAAATCTTCAAAAGATTGCTGTCCTCTGCTGATAAAGAGAATCTAGCAAAATAAATGCCATCCCTGCTGACAAAGGGAAACTGACGAAAGAAAATCTTCAAAAGATTGCTGTCCTCAGCTGATAAAGAGAATCTAGCAACATAAATGCCATCCCTGCTGACAAAGGGAAACTGACGAAAGAAAATCTTCAAAAGATTGCTGTCCTCTGCTGATATAGAGAATCTAGCAACCTAAATGCCATCCTTGCTGACAAAGGGAAACTGACAAAAGAAAATCTTCAAAAGATTGCCGTCCTCTGCTTATAAAGAGAATCTAGCAACATAAATGTCATCCCTGCTGATAAAGGGAAACTGACGAAAGAAAATCTTCAAAAAATTGATGTCCTCTGTTGATAAAGAGAATCTAGTAACATAAATGCCATCCCTGCTGACAAAGGGAAACTGACGAAAGAAAATCTTCAAAAGATTGCTGTCCTCTGCTGATAAAGAGAATCTAGCAAAATAAATGCCATCCCTGCTGACAAAGGGAAACTGACGAAAGAAAATCTTCAAAAGATTGATGTCCTCTGCTGATAAAGAGAATCTAGCAACATAAATGCCATCCCTGCTGACAAAGGGAAACTGACGAAAGAAAATCTTCAAAAGATTGCTGTCCTCTGCTAATAAAGAGAATCTAGCAAAATAAATCCCATCCCTGCTGACAAAGGGAAACTGACAAAAGAAAATCTTCAAAAGATTGCTGTGTTCTGCTGATAAAGAGAATCTAGCAAAATAAATGCCATCCCTGCTGACAAAGGGAAACTGACGAAAGAAAATCTTCAAAAGATTGCTGTCCTCTACTAATAAAGAGAATCTAGCAAAATAAATCCCATCCCTGCTGACAAAGGGAAACTGACGAAAGAAAATCTTCAAAAGATTGCTGTCTTCTGCAGATTAAGAGAATCTAGCAAAATAAATGCCATCCCTGCTGACAAAGGGAAACTGACGAAAGAAAATCTTCAAAAGATTGATGTCCTCTGCTGATAAAGAGAATCTAGCAACATAAATGCCACCCATGCTGATAAAGGGAAACTGACGAAAGAAAATCTTCAAAAGATTGCTGTCCTCTACTAATAAAGAGAATCTAGCAAAATAAATCCCATCCCTGCTGACAAAGGGAAACTGACGAAAGAAAATCTTCAAAAGATTGTTGTCTTCTGCAGATTAAGAGAATCTAGCAAAATAAATGCCATCCCTGCTGACAAAGGGAAACTGACGAAAGAAAATCTTCAAAAGATTGATGTCCTCTGCTGATAAAGAGAATCTAGCAACATAAATGCCACCCATGCTGATAAAGGGAAACTGACGAAAGAAAATCTTCAAAAGATTGTTGTCCTCTGCTGATAAAGAGAATCTAGCAACCTAAATGCCATCCCTGCGGACAAATGGAAACTGACGAAAGAAAATCTTCAAAAGATTGTTGTCCTCTGCTGATAAAGAGAATCTAGCAACATAAATGCCATCCCTGCTGACAAAGGGAAACTGACAAAAGAAAATCTTCAAAAGATTGCCGTCCTCTGCTTATAAAGAGAATCTAGCAACATAAATGTCATCCCTGCTGATAAAGGGAAACTGACGAAAGAAAATCTTCAAAAAATTGATGTCCTCTGTTGATAAAGAGAATCTAGTAACATAAATGCCATCCCTGCTGACAAAGGGAAACTGACGAAAGAAAATCTTCAAAAGATTGCTGTCCTCTGCTGATAAAGAGAATCTAGCAAAATAAATGCCATCCCTGCTGACAAAGGGAAACTGACGAAAGAAAATCTTCAAAAGATTGCTGTCCTCAGCTGATAAAGAGAATCTAGCAACATAAATGCCATCCCTGCTGACAAAGGGAAACTGACGAAAGAAAATCTTCAAAAAATTGATGTCCTCTGTTGATAAAGAGAATCTAGTAACATAAATGCCATCCCTGCTGACAAAGGGAAACTGACGAAAGAAAATCTTCAAAAGATTGCTGTCCTCTGCTGATAAAGAGAATCTAGCAAAATAAATGCCATCCCTGCTGACAAAGGGAAACTGACGAAAGAAAATCTTCAAAAGATTGCTGTCCTCAGCTGATAAAGAGAATCTAGCAACATAAATGCCATCCCTGCTGACAAAGGGAAACTGACGAAAGAAAATCTTCAAAAGATTGCTGTCCTCTGCTGATATAGAGAATCTAGCAACCTAAATGCCATCCTTGCTGACAAAGGGAAACTGACAAAAGAAAATCTTCAAAAGATTGCCGTCCTCTGCTTATAAAGAGAATCTAGCAACATAAATGTCATCCCTGCTGATAAAGGGAAACTGACGAAAGAAAATCTTCAAAAAATTGATGTCCTCTGTTGATAAAGAGAATCTAGTAACATAAATGTCATCCCTGCTGACAAAGGGAAACTGACGAAAGAAAATCTTCAAAAGATTGCTGTCCTCTGCTGATAAAGAGAATCTAGCAAAATAAATGCCATCCCTGCTGACAAAGGGAAACTGACGAAAGAAAATCTTCAAAAGATTGATGTCCTCTGCTGATAAAGAGAATCTAGCAACATAAATGCCATCCCTGCTGACAAAGGGAAACTGACGAAAGAAAATCTTCAAAAGATTGCTGTCCTCTGCTAATAAAGAGAATCTAGCAAAATAAATCCCATCCCTGCTGACAAAGGGAAACTCACAAAAGAAAATCTTCAAAAGATTGCTGTGTTCTGCTGATAAAGAGAATCTAGCAAAATAAATGCCATCCCTGCTGACAAAGGGAAACTGACGAAAGAAAATCTTCAAAAGATTGATGTCCTCTGCTGATAAAGAGAATCTAGCAACATAAATGCCACCCATGCTGATAAAGGGAAACTGACGAAAGAAAATCTTCAAAAGATTGTTGTCCTCTGCTGATAAAGAGAATCTAGCAACCTAAATGCCATCCCTGCGGACAAATGGAAACTGACGAAAGAAAATCTTCAAAAGATTGATGTCCTCTGCTGATAAAGAGAATCTAGCAACATAAATGCCATCCCTGCTGACAAAGGGAAACTGACGAAAGAAAATCTTCAAAAAATTGATGTCCTCTGTTGATAAAGAGAATCTAGTAACATAAATGCCATCCCTGCTGACAAAGGGAAACTGACGAAAGAAAATCTTCAAAAGATTGCTGTCCTCTGCTGATAAAGAGAATCTAGCAAAATAAATGCCATCCCTGCTGACAAAGGGAAACTGACGAAAGAAAATCTTCAAAAGATTGCTGTCCTCAGCTGATAAAGAGAATCTAGCAACATAAATGCCATCCCTGCTGACAAAGGGAAACTGACGAAAGAAAATCTTCAAAAAATTGATGTCCTCTGTTGATAAAGAGAATCTAGTAACATAAATGCCATCCCTGCTGACAAAGGGAAACTGACGAAAGAAAATCTTCAAAAGATTGCTGTCCTCTGCTGATAAAGAGAATCTAGCAAAATAAATGCCATCCCTGCTGACAAAGGGAAACTGACGAAAGAAAATCTTCAAAAGATTGCTGTCCTCAGCTGATAAAGAGAATCTAGCAACATAAATGCCATCCCTGCTGACAAAGGGAAACTGACGAAAGAAAATCTTCAAAAGATTGCTGTCCTCTGCTGATATAGAGAATCTAGCAACCTAAATGCCATCCTTGCTGACAAAGGGAAACTGACAAAAGAAAATCTTCAAAAGATTGCCGTCCTCTGCTTATAAAGAGAATCTAGCAACATAAATGTCATCCCTGCTGATAAAGGGAAACTGACGAAAGAAAATCTTCAAAAAATTGATGTCCTCTGTTGATAAAGAGAATCTAGTAACATAAATGCCATCCCTGCTGACAAAGGGAAACTGACGAAAGAAAATCTTCAAAAGATTGCTGTCCTCTGCTGATAAAGAGAATCTAGCAAAATAAATGCCATCCCTGCTGACAAAGGGAAACTGACGAAAGAAAATCTTCAAAAGATTGATGTCCTCTGCTGATAAAGAGAATCTAGCAACATAAATGCCATCCCTGCTGACAAAGGGAAACTGACGAAAGAAAATCTTCAAAAGATTGCTGTCCTCTGCTAATAAAGAGAATCTAGCAAAATAAATCCCATCCCTGCTGACAAAGGGAAACTGACAAAAGAAAATCTTCAAAAGATTGCTGTGTTCTGCTGATAAAGAGAATCTAGCAAAATAAATGCCATCCCTGCTGACAAAGGGAAACTGACGAAAGAAAATCTTCAAAAGATTGCTGTCCTCTACTAATAAAGAGAATCTAGCAAAATAAATCCCATCCCTGCTGACAAAGGGAAACTGACGAAAGAAAATCTTCAAAAGATTGCTGTCTTCTGCAGATTAAGAGAATCTAGCAAAATAAATGCCATCCCTGCTGACAAAGGGAAACTGACGAAAGAAAATCTTCAAAAGATTGATGTCCTCTGCTGATAAAGAGAATCTAGCAACATAAATGCCACCCATGCTGATAAAGGGAAACTGACGAAAGAAAATCTTCAAAAGATTGCTGTCCTCTACTAATAAAGAGAATCTAGCAAAATAAATCCCATCCCTGCTGACAAAGGGAAACTGACGAAAGAAAATCTTCAAAAGATTGCTGTCTTCTGCAGATTAAGAGAATCTAGCAAAATAAATGCCATCCCTGCTGACAAAGGGAAACTGACAAAAGAAAATCTTCAAAAGATTGATGTCCTCTGCTGATAAAGAGAATCTAGCAACATAAATGCCACCCATGCTGATAAAGGGAAACTGACGAAAGAAAATCTTCAAAAGATTGTTGTCCTCTGCTGATAAAGAGAATCTAGCAACCTAAATGCCATCCCTGCGGACAAATGGAAACTGACGAAAGAAAATCTTCAAAAGATTGTTGTCCTCTGCTGATAAAGAGAATCTAGCAACATAAATGCCATCCCTGCTGACAAAGGGAAACTGACAAAAGAAAATCTTCAAAAGATTGCCGTCCTCTGCTTATAAAGAGAATCTAGCAACATAAATGTCATCCCTGCTGATAAAGGGAAACTGACGAAAGAAAATCTTCAAAAAATTGATGTCCTCTGTTGATAAAGAGAATCTAGTAACATAAATGCCATCCCTGCTGACAAAGGGAAACTGACGAAAGAAAATCTTCAAAAGATTGCTGTCCTCTACTAATAAAGAGAATCTAGCAAAATAAATCCCATCCCTGCTGACAAAGGGAAACTGACGAAAGAAAATCTTCAAAAGATTGCTGTCCTCTGCTGATAAAGAGAATCTAGCAAAATAAATGCCATCCCTGCTGACAAAGGGAAACTGACGAAAGAAAATCTTCAAAAGATTGCTGTCCTCAGCTGATAAAGAGAATCTAGCAACATAAATGCCATCCCTGCTGACAAAGGGAAACTGACGAAAGAAAATCTTCAAAAAATTGATGTCCTCTGTTGATAAAGAGAATCTAGTAACATAAATGCCATCCCTGCTGACAAAGGGAAACTGACGAAAGAAAATCTTCAAAAGATTGCTGTCCTCTGCTGATAAAGAGAATCTAGCAAAATAAATGCCATCCCTGCTGACAAAGGGAAACTGACGAAAGAAAATCTTCAAAAGATTGCTGTCCTCTGCTGATAAAGAGAATCTAGCAAAATAAATGCCATCCCTGCTGACAAAGGGAAACTGACGAAAGAAAATCTTCAAAAGATTGCTGTCCTCAGCTGATAAAGAGAATCTAGCAACATAAATGCCATCCCTGTTGACAAAGGGAAACTGACGAAAGAAAATCTTCAAAAAATTGATGTCCTCTGTTGATAAAGAGAATCTAGTAACATAAATGCCATCCCTGCTGACAAAGGGAAACTGACGAAAGAAAATCTTCAAAAGATTGCTGTCCTCTGCTGATAAAGAGAATCTAGCAAAATAAATGCCATCCCTGCTGACAAAGGGAAACTGACGAAAGAAAATCTTCAAAAGATTGCTGTCCTCAGCTGATAAAGAGAATCTAGCAACATAAATGCCATCCCTGCTGACAAAGGGAAACTGACGAAAGAAAATCTTCAAAAGATTGCTGTCCTCTGCTGATATAGAGAATCTAGCAACCTAAATGCCATCCTTGCTGACAAAGGGAAACTGACAAAAGAAAATCTTCAAAAGATTGCCGTCCTCTGCTTATAAAGAGAATCTAGCAACATAAATGTCATCCCTGCTGATAAAGGGAAACTGACGAAAGAAAATCTTCAAAAAATTGATGTCCTCTGTTGATAAAGAGAATCTAGTAACATAAATGCCATCCCTGCTGACAAAGGGAAACTGACGAAAGAAAATCTTCAAAAGATTGCTGTCCTCTGCTGATAAAGAGAATCTAGCAAAATAAATGCCATCCCTGCTGACAAAGGGAAACTGACGAAAGAAAATCTTCAAAAGATTGATGTCCTCTGCTGATAAAGAGAATCTAGCAACATAAATGCCATCCCTGCTGACAAAGGGAAACTGACGAAAGAAAATCTTCAAAAGATTGCTGTCCTCTGCTAATAAAGAGAATCTAGCAAAATAAATCCCATCCCTGCTGACAAAGGGAAACTGACAAAAGAAAATCTTCAAAAGATTGCTGTGTTCTGCTGATAAAGAGAATCTAGCAAAATAAATGCCATCCCTGCTGACAAAGGGAAACTGACGAAAGAAAATCTTCAAAAGATTGCTGTCCTCTACTAATAAAGAGAATCTAGCAAAATAAATCCCATCCCTGCTGACAAAGGGAAACTGACGAAAGAAAATCTTCAAAAGATTGTTGTCTTCTGCAGATTAAGAGAATCTAGCAAAATAAATGCCATCCCTGCTGACAAAGGGAAACTGACGAAAGAAAATCTTCAAAAGATTGATGTCCTCTGCTGATAAAGAGAATCTAGCAACATAAATGCCACCCATGCTGATAAAGGGAAACTGACGAAAGAAAATCTTCAAAAGATTGCTGTCCTCTACTAATAAAGAGAATCTAGCAAAATAAATCCCATCCCTGCTGACAAAGGGAAACTGACGAAAGAAAATCTTCAAAAGATTGCTGTCTTCTGCAGATTAAGAGAATCTAGCAAAATAAATGCCATCCCTGCTGACAAAGGGAAACTGACGAAAGAAAATCTTCAAAAGATTGATGTCCTCTGCTGATAAAGAGAATCTAGCAACATAAATGCCACCCATGCTGATAAAGGGAAACTGACGAAAGAAAATCTTCAAAAGATTGTTGTCCTCTGCTGATAAAGAGAATCTAGCAACCTAAATGCCATCCCTGCGGACAAATGGAAACTGACGAAAGAAAATCTTCAAAAGATTGTTGTCCTCTGCTGATAAAGAGAATCTAGCAACATAAATGCCATCCCTGCTGACAAAGGGAAACTGACAAAAGAAAATCTTCAAAAGATTGCCGTCCTCTGCTTATAAAGAGAATCTAGCAACATAAATGTCATCCCTGCTGATAAAGGGAAACTGACGAAAGAAAATCTTCAAAAAATTGATGTCCTCTGTTGATAAAGAGAATCTAGTAACATAAATGCCATCCCTGCTGACAAAGGGAAACTGACGAAAGAAAATCTTCAAAAGATTGCTGTCCTCTGCTGATAAAGAGAATCTAGCAAAATAAATGCCATCCCTGCTGACAAAGGGAAACTGACGAAAGAAAATCTTCAAAAGATTGCTGTCCTCAGCTGATAAAGAGAATCTAGCAACATAAATGCCATCCCTGCTGACAAAGGGAAACTGACGAAAGAAAATCTTCAAAAGATTGCTGTCCTCTGCTGATATAGAGAATCTAGCAACCTAAATGCCATCCTTGCTGACAAAGGGAAACTCACGAAAGAAAATCTTCAAAAGATTGTCGTCCTCTGCTGATAAAGAGAATCTAGCAACATAAATGCCATCCCTGCTGACAAAGGGAAACTGACAAAAGAAAATCTTCAAAAGATTACCGTCCTCTGCTTATAAAGAGAATCTAGCAACATAAATGCCATCACTGCTGACAAAGGGAAACTGACGAAAGAAAATCTTCAAAAGATTGCTGTCCTCTGCTGATAAAGAGAATCTAGCAACATAAATGTCATCCCTGCTGATAAAGGGAAACTGACAAAAGAAAATCTTCAAAAGATTGCCGTCCTCTGCTTATAAAGAGAATCTAGCAACATAAATGTCATCCCTGCTGATAAAGGGAAACTGACGAAAGAAAATCTTCAAAAAATTGATGTCCTCTGTTGATAAAGAGAATCTAGTAACATAAATGCCATCCCTGCTGACAAAGGGAAACTGACGAAAGAAAATCTTCAAAAGATTGCTGTCCTCTGCTGATAAAGAGAATCTAGCAACCTAAATGCCATCCCTGCGGACAAATGGAAACTGACGAAAGAAAATCTTCAAAAGATTGTTGTCCTCTGCTGATAAAGAGAATCTAGCAACATAAATGCCATCCCTGCTGACAAAGGGAAACTGACAAAAGAAAATCTTCAAAAGATTGCCGTCCTCTGCTTATAAAGAGAATCTAGCAACATAAATGTCATCCCTGCTGATAAAGGGAAACTGACGAAAGAAAATCTTCAAAAAATTGATGTCCTCTGTTGATAAAGAGAATCTAGTAACATAAATGCCATCCCTGCTGACAAAGGGAAACTGACGAAAGAAAATCTTCAAAAGATTGCTGTCCTCTGCTGATAAAGAGAATCTAGCAAAATAAATGCCATCCCTGCTGACAAAGGGAAACTGACGAAAGAAAATCTTCAAAAGATTGCTGTCCTCAGCTGATAAAGAGAATCTAGCAACATAAATGCCATCCCTGCTGACAAAGGGAAACTGACGAAAGAAAATCTTCAAAAGATTGCTGTCCTCTGCTGATATAGAGAATCTAGCAACCTAAATGCCATCCTTGCTGACAAAGGGAAACTCACGAAAGAAAATCTTCAAAAGATTGTCGTCCTCTGCTGATAAAGAGAATCTAGCAACATAAATGCCATCCCTGCTGACAAAGGGAAACTGACAAAAGAAAATCTTCAAAAGATTACCGTCCTCTGCTTATAAAGAGAATCTAGCAACATAAATGCCATCACTGCTGACAAAGGGAAACTGACGAAAGAAAATCTTCAAAAGATTGCTGTCCTCTGCTGATAAAGAGAATCTAGCAACATAAATGTCATCCCTGCTGATAAAGGGAAACTGACGAAAGAAAATCTTCAAAAAATTGATTTCCTCTGTTGATAAAGAGAATCTAGTAACATAAATGCCATCCCTGCTGACAAAGGGAAACTGACGAAAGAAAATCTTCAAAAGATTATTGTCCTCTGGTGATAAAGAGAATCTAGCAAAATAAATGCCATCCCTGCTGACAAAGGGAAACTGACGAAAGAAAATCTTCAAAAGATTGCTGTCCTCTGCTGATAAAGAGAATCTAGTAAAATAAATGCCATCCCTGCTGACAAAGGGAAACGGACAAAAGAAAATCTTCAAAAGAGTGCTCTCCTCTACTGATAAAGAGAATCTAGCAACATAAATGCCATCCCTGCTGACAAAGGGAAACTGACGAAAGAAAATCTTCAAAAGATTGCTGTCCTCTGCTTATAAAGAGAATCTAGCAACATAAATGCCATCCCTGCTGACAAAGGGAAACTGACGAGAGAAAATCTTCAAAAGATTGCTGTCCTCTGCTAATAAAGAGAATCTAGCAACATAAATGCCATCCCTGCTGACAAAGGGAAACTGACGAAAGAAAATCTTCAAAACATTGATGTCCTCTCCTGATAAAGAGAATCTAGCAACATAAATGCCATCCCTGCTGACAAAGGGAAAGTGACGAAAGAAAATCTTCAAAAGATTGCTGTCCTCTGCTGATAAAGAGAATCTAGCAAAATAAATGCCATCCCTGCTGACAAAGGGAAACTGACGAAAGAAAATCTTCAAAAGATTGATGTCCTCTGCTGATAAAGAGAATCTAGCAACATAAATGCCATCCCTGCTGACAAAGGGAAACTGACGAAAGAAAATCTTCAAAAGATTGCTGTCCTCTGCTGATATAGAGAATCTAGCAACCTAAATCCCATCCCTGCTGACAAAGGGAAACTGACGAAAGAAAATCTTCAAAAGATTGTCGTCCTCTGCTGATAAAGAGAATCTAGCAACATAAATGCCATCCCTGCTGACAAAGGGAAACTGACATAAGAAAATCTTCAAAAGATTACCGTCCTCTGCTTATAAAGAGAATCTAGCAACATAAATGCCATCACTGCTGACAAAGGGAAACTGACGAAAGAAAATCTTCAAAAGATTGCTGTCCTCTGCTGATAAAGAGAATCTAGCAACATAAATGTCATCCCTGCTGATAAAGGGAAACTGACGAAAGAAAATCTTCAAAAAATTGATTTCCTCTGCTGATAAAGAGAATCTAGTAACATAAATGCCATCCCTGCTGACAAAGGGAAACTGACGAAAGAAAATCTTCAAAAGATTATTGTCCTCTGGTGATAAAGAGAATCTAGCAAAATAAATGCCATCCCTGCTGACAAAGGGAAACTCACGAAAGAAAATCTTCAAAAGATTGCTGTCCTCTGCTGATAAAGAGAATCTAGTAAAATAAATGCCATCCCTGCTGACAAAGGGAAACGGACAAAAGAAAATCTTCAAAAGAGTGCTCTCCTCTGCTGATAAAGAGAATCTAGCAACATAAATGCCATCCCTGCTGACAAAGGGAAACTGACGAAAGAAAATCTTCAAAAGATTGCTGTCCTCTGCTTATAAAGAGAATCTAGCAACATAAATGCCATCCCTGCTGACAAAGGGAAACTGACGAGAGAAAATCTTCAAAAGATTGCTGTCCTCTGCTAATAAAGAGAATCTAGCAACATAAATGCCATCCCTGCTGACAAAGGGAAACTGACGAAAGAAAATCTTCAAAACATTGATGTCCTCTCCTGATAAAGAGAATCTAGCAACATAAATGCCATCCCTGCTGACAAAGGGAAACTGACGAAAGCAAATCTTCAAAAGATTGCTGTCCTCTGCTGATAAAGAGAATCTAGTAAAATAAATGCCATCCCTGCTGACAAAGGGAAACGGACAAAAGAAAATCTTCAAAAGAGTGCTCTCCTCTGCTGATAAAGAGAATCTAGCAACATAAATGCCATCCCTGCTGACAAAGGGAAACTGACGAAAGAAAATCTTCAAAAGATTGCTGTCCTCTGCTGATAAAGAGAATCTAGCAACATAAATGCCATCCCTGCTGACAAAGGGAAAGTGACGAAAGAAAATCTTCAAAAGATTGATGTCCTCTGCTGATAAAGAGAATCTAGCAACATAAATGCCATCCCTGCTGACAAAGGGAAACTGACGAAAGAAAATCTTCAAAAGATTGCTGTCCTCTGCTGATATAGAGAATCTAGCAACCTAAATCCCATCCCTGCTGACAAAGGGAAACTGACGAAAGAAAATCTTCAAAAGATTGTCGTCCTCTGCTGATAAAGAGAATCTAGCAACATAAATGCCATCCCTGCTGACAAAGGGAAACTGACAAAAGAAAATCTTCAAAAGATTACCGTCCTCTGCTTATAAAGAGAATCTAGCAACATAAATGCCATCACTGCTGACAAAGGGAAACTGACGAAAGAAAATCTTCAAAAGATTGCTGTCCTCTGCTGATAAAGAGAATCTAGCAACATAAATGTCATCCCTGCTGATAAAGGGAAACTGACGAAAGAAAATCTTCAAAAAATTGATTTCCTCTGCTGATAAAGAGAATCTAGTAACATAAATGCCATCCCTGCTGACAAAGGGAAACTGACGAAAGAAAATCTTCAAAAGATTATTGTCCTCTGGTGATAAAGAGAATCTAGCAAAATAAATGCCATCCCTGCTGACAAAGGGAAACTCACGAAAGAAAATCTTCAAAAGATTGCTGTCCTCTGCTGATAAAGAGAATCTAGTAAAATAAATGCCATCCCTGCTGACAAAGGGAAACGGACAAAAGAAAATCTTCAAAAGAGTGCTCTCCTCTGCTGATAAAGAGAATCTAGCAACATAAATGCCATCCCTGCTGACAAAGGGAAACTGACGAAAGAAAATCTTCAAAAGATTGCTGTCCTCTGCTTATAAAGAGAATCTAGCAACATAAATGCCATCCCTGCTGACAAAGGGAAACTGACGAGAGAAAATCTTCAAAAGATTGCTGTCCTCTGCTAATAAAGAGAATCTAGCAACATAAATGCCATCCCTGCTGACAAAGGGAAACTGACGAAAGAAAATCTTCAAAACATTGATGTCCTCTCCTGATAAAGAGAATCTAGCAACATAAATGCCATCCCTGCTGACAAAGGGAAACTGACGAAAGCAAATCTTCAAAAGATTGCTGTCCTCTGCTGATAAAGAGAATCTAGTAAAATAAATGCCATCCCTGCTGACAAAGGGAAACGGACAAAAGAAAATCTTCAAAAGAGTGCTCTCCTCTGCTGATAAAGAGAATCTAGCAACATAAATGCCATCCCTGCTGACAAAGGGAAACTGACGAAAGAAAATCTTCAAAAGATTGCTGTCCTCTGCTGATAAAGAGAATCTAGCAACATAAATGCCATCCCTGCTGACAAAGGGAAAGTGACGAAAGAAAATCTTCAAAAGATTGATGTCCTCTGCTGATAAAGAGAATCTAGCAACATAAATGCCATCCCTGCTGACAAAGGGAAACTGACGAAAGAAAATCTTCAAAAGATTGCTGTCCTCTGCTGATATAGAGAATCTAGCAACCTAAATCCCATCCCTGCTGACAAAGGGAAACTGACGAAAGAAAATCTTCAAAAGATTGTCGTCCTCTGCTGATAAAGAGAATCTAGCAACATAAATGCCATCCCTGCTGACAAAGGGAAACTGACAAAAGAAAATCTTCAAAAGATTACCGTCCTCTGCTTATAAAGAGAATCTAGCAACATAAATGCCATCACTGCTGACAAAGGGAAACTGACGAAAGAAAATCTTCAAAAGATTGCTGTCCTCTGCTGATAAAGAGAATCTAGCAACATAAATGTCATCCCTGCTGATAAAGGGAAACTGACGAAAGAAAATCTTCAAAAAATTGATTTCCTCTGCTGATAAAGAGAATCTAGTAACATAAATGCCATCCCTGCTGACAAAGGGAAACTGACGAAAGAAAATCTTCAAAAGATTATTGTCCTCTGGTGATAAAGAGAATCTAGCAAAATAAATGCCATCCCTGCTGACAAAGGGAAACTCACGAAAGAAAATCTTCAAAAGATTGCTGTCCTCTGCTGATAAAGAGAATCTAGTAAAATAAATGCCATCCCTGCTGACAAAGGGAAACGGACAAAAGAAAATCTTCAAAAGAGTGCTCTCCTCTGCTGATAAAGAGAATCTAGCAACATAAATGCCATCCCTGCTGACAAAGGGAAACTGACGAAAGAAAATCTTCAAAAGATTGCTGTCCTCTGCTTATAAAGAGAATCTAGCAACATAAATGCCATCCCTGCTGACAAAGGGAAACTGACGAGAGAAAATCTTCAAAAGATTGCTGTCCTCTGCTAATAAAGAGAATCTAGCAACATAAATGCCATCCCTGCTGACAAAGGGAAACTGACGAAAGAAAATCTTCAAAACATTGATGTCCTCTCCTGATAAAGAGAATCTAGCAACATAAATGCCATCCCTGCTGACAAAGGGAAACTGACGAAAGAAAATCTTCAAAAGATTGCTGTCCTCTGCTGATAAAGAGAATCTAGTAAAATAAATGCCATCCCTGCTGACAAAGGGAAACGGACAAAAGAAAATCTTCAAAAGAGTGCTCTCCTCTGCTGATAAAGAGAATCTAGCAACATAAATGCCATCCCTGCTGACAAAGGGAAACTGACGAAAGAAAATCTTCAAAAGATTGATGTCCTCTGCTTATAAAGAGAATCTAGCAACATAAATGCCATCCCTGCTGACAAAGGGAAACTGACGAAAGAAAATCTTCAAAAGATTGCTGTCCTCTACTAATAAAGAGAATCTAGCAAAATAAATGCCATCCCTGCTGACAAAGGGAAACTGACGAAAGAAAATCTTCAAAAGATTGCTGTGTTCTGCTGATAAAGAGAATCTAGCAAAATAAATGCCATCCCTGCTGACAAAGGGAAACTGACGAAAGAAAATCTTCAAAAGATTGCTGTCCTCTGCTGATAAAGAGAATCTGGCAACATAAATGCCACCCATGCTGATAAAGGGAAAGTGACGAAAGAAAATCTTCAAAAGATTGCTGTCCTCTGCTGATAAAGAGAATCTAGCAAAATAAATGCCATCCCTGCTGACAAAGGGAAACTGACGAAAGAAAATCTTCAAAAGATTGATGTCCTCTGCTGATAAAGAGAATCTAGCAACATAAATGCCATCCCTGCTGACAAAGGGAAACTGACGAAAGAAAATCTTCAAAAGATTGCTGTCCTCTGCTAATAAAGAGAATCTAGCAAAATAAATCCCATCCCTGCTGACAAAGGGAAACTGACGAAAGAAAATCTTCAAAAGATTGTCGTCCTCTGCTGATAAAGAGAATCTAGCAACATAAATGCCATCCCTGCTGACAAAGGGAAACTGACAAAAGAAAATCTTCAAAAGATTACCGTCCTCTGCTTATAAAGAGAATCTAGCAACATAAATGCCATCACTGCTGACAAAGGGAAACTGACGAAAGAAAATCTTCAAAAGATTGCTGTCCTCTGCTGATAAAGAGAATCTAGCAACCTAAATGCCATCCCTGCTGATAAAGGGAAACTGACGAAAGAAAATCTTCAAAAAATTGATGTCCTCTGTTGATAAAGAGACTCTAGTAACATAAATGCCATCCCTGCTGACAAAGGGAAACTGACGAAAGAAAATCTTCAAAAGATTATTGTCCTCTGGTGATAAAGAGAATCTAGCAAAATAAATGCCATCCCTGCTGACAAAGGGAAACTGACGAAAGAAAATCTTCAAAAGATTGCTGTCCTCTGCTGATAAAGAGAATCTAGTAAAATAAATGCCATCCCTGCTGACAAAGGGAAACGGACAAAAGAAAATCTTCAAAAGAGTGCTCTCCTCTGCTGATAAAGAGAATCTAGCAACATAAATGCCATCCCTGCTGACAAAGGGAAACTGACGAAAGAAAATCTTCAAAAGATTGCTGTCCTCTGCTTATAAAGAGAATCTAGCAACATAAATGCCATCCCTGCTGACAAAGGGAAACTGACGAGAGAAAATCTTCAAAAGATTGCTGTCCTCTGCTAATAAAGAGAATCTAGCAACATAAATGCCATCCCCGCTGACAAAGGGAAACTGACGAAAGAAAATCTTCAAAACATTGATGTCCTCTCCTGATAAAGAGAATCTAGCAACATAAATGCCATCCCTGCTGACAAAGGGAAACTGACGAAAGAAAATCTTCAAAAGATTGCTGTCCTCTGGTGATAAAGAGAATCTGGCAACATAAATGCCATCCCTGCTGACAAAGGGAAAGTGACGAAAGAAAATCTTCAAAAGATTGCTGTCCTCTGCTGATAAAGAGAATCTAGCAAAATAAATGCCATCCCTGCTGACAAAGGGAAACTGACGAAAGAAAATCTTCAAAAGATTGATGTCCTCTGCTGATAAAGAGAATCTAGCAACATAAATGCCATCCCTGCTGACAAAGGGAAACTGACGAAAGAAAATCTTCAAAAGATTGCTGTCCTCTGCTAATAAAGAGAATCTAGCAACATAAATCCCATCCCTGCTGACAAAGGGAAACTGACGAAAGAAAATCTTCAAAAGATTGCTGTGTTCTGCTGATAAAGAGAATCTAGCAACATAAATGCCATCCCTGCTGACAAAGGGAAACTGACGAGAGAAAATCTTCAAAAGATTGCTGTCCTCTGCTAATAAAGAGAATCTAGCAACATAAATGCCATCCCCGCTGACAAAGGGAAACTCACGAAAGAAAATCTTCAAAAGATTGCTGTGTTCTGCTGATAAAGAGAATCTAGCAAAATAAATGCCATCCCTGCTGACAAAGGGAAACTGACGAAAGAAAATCTTCAAAAGATTGCTGTCCTCTGCTGATAAAGAGAATCTAGCAACATAAATGCCACCCATGCTGATAAAGGGAAACTGACGAAAGAAAATCTTCAAAAGATTGCTGTCCTCTGCTGATAAATAGAATCTAGCAACCTAAATGCCATCCCTGCTGACAAAGGGAAACTGACGAAAGAAAATCTTCAAAAGATTGTTGTCCTCTGCTGATAAAGAGAATCTAGCAACATAAATGCCATCCCTGCTGACAAAGGGAAACTGACGAAAGAAAATCTTCAAAAGATTGATGTCCTCTGCTGATAAAGAGAATCTAGCAAAATAAATGCCATCCCTGCTGACAACGAGAAACTGACGAAAGAAAATCTTCAAAAGATTGCTGTCCTCTGCTGATAAAGAGAATCTAGCAACATAAATGCCATCCCTGCTGACAAAGGGAAACGGACGAAAGAAAATCTTCAAAAGAGTGCTCTCCTCTGCTGATAAAGAGAATCTAGCAACCTAAATGCCATCCTTGCTGACAAAGGGAAACTCACGAAAGAAAATCTTCAAAAGATTGCTGTCCTCTGCTGATAAAGAGAATCTAGCAACATAAATGCCATCCCTGCTGACAAAGGGAAACTGACGAGAGAAAATCTTCAAAAGATTGCTGTCCTCTGCTAATAAAGAGAATCTAGCAACATAAATGCCATCCCCGCTGACAAAGGGAAACTGACGAAAGAAAATCTTCAAAACATTGATGTCCTCTCCTGATAAAGAGAATCTAGCAACATAAATGCCATCCCTGCTGACAAAGGGAAACTGACGAAAGAAAATCTTCAAAAGATTGCTGTCCTCTGGTGATAAAGAGAATCTGGCAACATAAATGCCATCCCTGCTGACAAAGGGAAACTGACGAAAGAAAATCTTCAAAAGATTGCTGTCCTCTGCTGATAAAGAGAATCTAGCAAAATAAATGCCATCCCTGCTGACAAAGGGAAACTGACGAAAGAAAATCTTCAAAAGATTGATGTCCTCTGCTGATAAAGAGAATCTAGCAACATAAATGCCATCCTTGCTGACAAAGGGAAACTCACGAAAGAAAATCTTCAAAAGATTGTCGTCCTCTGCTGATAAAGAGAATCTAGCAACATAAATGCCATCCCTGCTGACAAAGGGAAACTGACAAAAGAAAATTTTCAAAAGATTGCCGTCCTCTGCTGATAAAGAGAATCTAGCAAAATAAATGCCATCCCTGCTGACAAAGGGAAACTGACGAAAGAAAATCTTCAAAAGATTGCTGTCCTCTGCTGATAAAGAGAATCTAGCAACATAAATGTCATCCCTGTTGATAAAGGGAAACTGACGAAAGAAAATCTTCAAAAAATTGATGTCCTCTGTTGATAAAGAGAATCTAGTAACATAAATGCCATCCCTGCTGACAAAGGGAAACTGACGAAAGAAAATCTTCAAAAGATTATTGTCCTCTGGTGATAAAGAGAATCTAGCAAAATAAATGCCATCCCTGCTGACAAAGGGAAACTGACGAAAGAAAATCTTCAAAAGATTGCTGTCCTCTGCTTATAAAGAGAATCTAGCAACATAAATGCCATCCCTGCTGACAAAGGGAAACTGAAGAAAGAAAATCTTCAAAAGATTGATGTCCTCTGCTGATAAAGAGAATCTAGCAACATAAATGCCATCCCTGCTGACAAAGGGAAACTGACGAAAGAAAATCTTCAAAAGATTGCTGTCCTCTGCTGATAAAGAGAATCTAGCAACCTAAATGCCATCCTTGCTGACAAAGGGAAACTCACGAAAGAAAATCTTCAAAAGATTGTCGTCCTCTGCTGATAAAGAGAATCTAGCAACATAAATGCCATCCCTGCTGACAAAGGGAAATTGACAAAAGAAAATCTTCAAAAGATTGCCGTCCTCTGCTTATAAAGAGAATCTAGCAACATAAATGCCACCCATGCTGATAAAGGGAAACTGACGAAAGAAAATCTTCAAAAGATTGCTGTCCTCTGCTGATAAAGAGAATCTAGCAACCTAAATGCCATCCCTGCTGACAAAGGGAAACTGACGAAAGAAAATCTTTAAAAGATTGTTGTCCTCTGCTGATAAAGAGAATCTAGCAACATAAATCCCATCCCTGCTGACAAAGGGAAACTGACGAAAGAAAATCTTCAAAAGATTGATGTCCTCTGCTGATAAAGAGAATCTAGCAACATAAATTCCATCCCTGCTGACAAAGGGAAACTGACGAAAGAAAATCTTCAAAAGATTGCTGTCCTCTGCTGATAAAGAGAATCTAGCAACCTAAATGCCATCCTTGCTGACAAAGGGAAACTCACGAAAGAAAATCTTCAAAGGATTGTCGTCCTCTGCTGATAAAGAGAATCTAGCAACATAAATGCCATCCCTGCTGACAAAGGGAAACTGACAAAAGAAAATTTTCAAAAGATTGCCGTCCTCTACTTATAAAGAGAATCTAGCAACATAAATGCCATCACTGCTGACAAAGGGAAACTGACGAAAGAAAATCTTCAAAAGATTGCTGTCCTCTGCTGATAAAGAGAATCTAGCAACATAAATGTCATCCCTGTTGATAAAGGGAAACTGACGAAAGAAAATCTTCAAAAAATTGATGTCCTCTGTTGATAAAGAGAATCTAGTAACATAAATGCCATCCCTGCTGACAAAGGGAAACTGACGAAAGAAAATCTTCAAAAGATTATTGTCCTCTGGTGATAAAGAGAATCTAGCAAAATAAATGCCATCCCTGCTGACAAAGGGAAACTGACGAAAGAAAATCTTCAAAAGATTGCTGTCCTCTGCTTATAAAGAGAATCTAGCAACATAAATGCCATCCCTGCTGACAAAGGGAAACTGAAGAAAGAAAATCTTCAAAAGATTGCTGTCCTCTGCTAATAAAGAGAATCTAGCAACATAAATGCCATCCCTGCTGACAAAGGGAAACTGACGAAAGAAAATCTTCAAAAGATTGATGTCCTCTCCTGATAAAGAGAATCTAGCAACATAAATGCCATCCCTGCTGACAAAGGGAAACTGAGGAAAGAAAATCTTCAAAAGATTGCTGTCCTCTGGTGATAAAGAGAATCTGGCAACATAAATGCCATCCCTGCTGACAAACGGAAAGTGACGAAAGAAAATCTTCAAAAGATTGCTGTCCTCTGCTGAGAAAGAGAATCTAGCAAAATAAATGCCATCCCTGCTGACAAAAGGAAACTGACGAAAGAAAATCTTCAAAAGATTGATGTCCTCTGCTGATAAAGAGAATCTAGCAACATAAATGCCATCCATGCTGACAAAGGGAAACTGACGAAAGAAAATCTTCAAAAGATTGTTGTCCTCTGCTAATAAAGAGAATCTAGCAAAATAAATCCCATCCCTGCTGACAAAGGGAAACTGACGAAAGAAAATCTTCAAAAGATTGCTGTGTTCTGCTGATAAAGAGAATCTAGCAAAATAAATGCCATCCCTGCTGACAAAGGGAAACTGACGAAAGAAAATCTTCAAAAGATTGTTGTCCTCTGCTGATAAAGAGAATCTAGCAACATAAATGCCACCCATGCTGATAAAGGGAAACTGACGAAAGAACATCTTCAAAAGATTGCTGTCCTCTGCTGATAAAGAGAATATAGCAACCTAAATGCCATCCCTGCTGACAAAGGGAAACTGACGAAAGAAAATCTTCAAAAGATTGTTGTCCTCTGCTGATAAAGAGAATCTAGCAAAATAAATGCCATCCCTGCTGACAAAGGGAAACTGACGAAAGAAAATCTTCAAAAGATTGCTGTCCTCTGCTGATAAAGAGAATCTAGCAACATAAATGTCATCCCTGTTGATAAAGGGAAACTGACGAAAGAAAATCTTCAAAAAATTGATGTCCTCTGTTGATAAAGAGAATCTAGTAACATAAATGCCATCCCTGCTGACAAAGGGAAACTGACGAAAGAAAATCTTCAAAAGATTATTGTCCTCTGGTGATAAAGAGAATCTAGCAAAATAAATGCCATCCCTGCTGACAAAGGGAAACTGACGAAAGAAAATCTTCAAAAGATTGCTGTCCTCTGCTTATAAAGAGAATCTAGCAACATAAATGCCATCCCTGCTGACAAAGGGAAACTGAAGAAAGAAAATCTTCAAAAGATTGATGTCCTCTGCTGATAAAGAGAATCTAGCAACATAAATGCCATCCCTGCTGACAAAGGGAAACTGACGAAAGAAAATCTTCAAAAGATTGCTGTCCTCTGCTGATAAAGAGAATCTAGCAACCTAAATGCCATCCTTGCTGACAAAGGGAAACTCACGAAAGAAAATCTTCAAAAGATTGTCGTCCTCTGCTGATAAAGAGAATCTAGCAACATAAATGCCATCCCTGCTGACAAAGGGAAATTGACAAAAGAAAATCTTCAAAAGATTGCCGTCCTCTGCTTATAAAGAGAATCTAGCAACATAAATGCCACCCATGCTGATAAAGGGAAACTGACGAAAGAAAATCTTCAAAAGATTGCTGTCCTCTGCTGATAAAGAGAATCTAGCAACCTAAATGCCATCCCTGCTGACAAAGGGAAACTGACGAAAGAAAATCTTTAAAAGATTGTTGTCCTCTGCTGATAAAGAGAATCTAGCAACATAAATCCCATCCCTGCTGACAAAGGGAAACTGACGAAAGAAAATCTTCAAAAGATTGATGTCCTCTGCTGATAAAGAGAATCTAGCAACATAAATTCCATCCCTGCTGACAAAGGGAAACTGACGAAAGAAAATCTTCAAAAGATTGCTGTCCTCTGCTGATAAAGAGAATCTAGCAACCTAAATGCCATCCTTGCTGACAAAGGGAAACTCACGAAAGAAAATCTTCAAAAGATTGTCGTCCTCTGCTGATAAAGAGAATCTAGCAACATAAATGCCATCCCTGCTGACAAAGGGAAACTGACAAAAGAAAATTTTCAAAAGATTGCCGTCCTCTACTTATAAAGAGAATCTAGCAACATAAATGCCATCACTGCTGACAAAGGGAAACTGACGAAAGAAAATCTTCAAAAGATTGCTGTCCTCTGCTGATAAAGAGAATCTAGCAACATAAATGTCATCCCTGTTGATAAAGGGAAACTGACGAAAGAAAATCTTCAAAAAATTGATGTCCTCTGTTGATAAAGAGAATCTAGTAACATAAATGCCATCCCTGCTGACAAAGGGAAACTGACGAAAGAAAATCTTCAAAAGATTATTGTCCTCTGGTGATAAAGAGAATCTAGCAAAATAAATGCCATCCCTGCTGACAAAGGGAAACTGACGAAAGAAAATCTTCAAAAGATTGCTGTCCTCTGCTTATAAAGAGAATCTAGCAACATAAATGCCATCCCTGCTGACAAAGGGAAACTGAAGAAAGAAAATCTTCAAAAGATTGCTGTCCTCTGCTAATAAAGAGAATCTAGCAACATAAATGCCATCCCTGCTGACAAAGGGAAACTGACGAAAGAAAATCTTCAAAAGATTGATGTCCTCTCCTGATAAAGAGAATCTAGCAACATAAATGCCATCCCTGCTGACAAAGGGAAACTGAGGAAAGAAAATCTTCAAAAGATTGCTGTCCTCTGGTGATAAAGAGAATCTGGCAACATAAATGCCATCCCTGCTGACAAACGGAAAGTGACGAAAGAAAATCTTCAAAAGATTGCTGTCCTCTGCTGAGAAAGAGAATCTAGCAAAATAAATGCCATCCCTGCTGACAAAAGGAAACTGACGAAAGAAAATCTTCAAAAGATTGATGTCCTCTGCTGATAAAGAGAATCTAGCAACATAAATGCCATCCATGCTGACAAAGGGAAACTGACGAAAGAAAATCTTCAAAAGATTGTTGTCCTCTGCTAATAAAGAGAATCTAGCAAAATAAATCCCATCCCTGCTGACAAAGGGAAACTGACGAAAGAAAATCTTCAAAAGATTGCTGTGTTCTGCTGATAAAGAGAATCTAGCAAAATAAATGCCATCCCTGCTGACAAAGGGAAACTGACGAAAGAAAATCTTCAAAAGATTGTTGTCCTCTGCTGATAAAGAGAATCTAGCAACATAAATGCCACCCATGCTGATAAAGGGAAACTGACGAAAGAACATCTTCAAAAGATTGCTGTCCTCTGCTGATAAAGAGAATATAGCAACCTAAATGCCATCCCTGCTGACAAAGGGAAACTGACGAAAGAAAATCTTCAAAAGATTGTTGTCCTCTGCTGATAAAGAGAATCTAGCAAAATAAATGCCATCCCTGCTGACAAAGGGAAACTGACGAAAGAAAATCTTCAAAAGATTGCTGTCCTCTGCTGATAAAGAGAATCTAGCAACATAAATGTCATCCCTGTTGATAAAGGGAAACTGACGAAAGAAAATCTTCAAAAAATTGATGTCCTCTGTTGATAAAGAGAATCTAGTAACATAAATGCCATCCCTGCTGACAAAGGGAAACTGACGAAAGAAAATCTTCAAAAGATTATTGTCCTCTGGTGATAAAGAGAATCTAGCAAAATAAATGCCATCCCTGCTGACAAAGGGAAACTGACGAAAGAAAATCTTCAAAAGATTGCTGTCCTCTGCTTATAAAGAGAATCTAGCAACATAAATGCCATCCCTGCTGACAAAGGGAAACTGAAGAAAGAAAATCTTCAAAAGATTGATGTCCTCTGCTGATAAAGAGAATCTAGCAACATAAATGCCATCCCTGCTGACAAAGGGAAACTGACGAAAGAAAATCTTCAAAAGATTGCTGTCCTCTGCTGATAAAGAGAATCTAGCAACCTAAATGCCATCCTTGCTGACAAAGGGAAACTCACGAAAGAAAATCTTCAAAAGATTGTCGTCCTCTGCTGATAAAGAGAATCTAGCAACATAAATGCCATCCCTGCTGACAAAGGGAAACTGACAAAAGAAAATCTTCAAAAGATTGCCGTCCTCTGCTTATAAAGAGAATCTAGCAACATAAATGCCACCCATGCTGATAAAGGGAAACTGACGAAAGAAAATCTTCAAAAGATTGCTGTCCTCTGCTGATAAAGAGAATCTAGCAACCTAAATGCCATCCCTGCTGACAAAGGGAAACTGACGAAAGAAAATCTTTAAAAGATTGTTGTCCTCTGCTGATAAAGAGAATCTAGCAACATAAATCCCATCCCTGCTGACAAAGGGAAACTGACGAAAGAAAATCTTCAAAAGATTGATGTCCTCTGCTGATAAAGAGAATCTAGCAACATAAATTCCATCCCTGCTGACAAAGGGAAACTGACGAAAGAAAATCTTCAAAAGATTGCTGTCCTCTGCTGATAAAGAGAATCTAGCAACCTAAATGCCATCCTTGCTGACAAAGGGAAACTCACGAAAGAAAATCTTCAAAAGATTGTCGTCCTCTGCTGATAAAGAGAATCTAGCAACATAAATGCCATCCCTGCTGACAAAGGGAAACTGACAAAAGAAAATTTTCAAAAGATTGCCGTCCTCTACTTATAAAGAGAATCTAGCAACATAAATGCCATCACTGCTGACAAAGGGAAACTGACGAAAGAAAATCTTCAAAAGATTGCTGTCCTCTGCTGATAAAGAGAATCTAGCAACATAAATGTCATCCCTGTTGATAAAGGGAAACTGACGAAAGAAAATCTTCAAAAAATTGATGTCCTCTGTTGATAAAGAGAATCTAGTAACATAAATGCCATCCCTGCTGACAAAGGGAAACTGACGAAAGAAAATCTTCAAAAGATTATTGTCCTCTGGTGATAAAGAGAATCTAGCAAAATAAATGCCATCCCTGCTGACAAAGGGAAACTGACGAAAGAAAATCTTCAAAAGATTGCTGTCCTCTGCTTATAAAGAGAATCTAGCAACATAAATGCCATCCCTGCTGACAAAGGGAAACTGAAGAAAGAAAATCTTCAAAAGATTGCTGTCCTCTGCTAATAAAGAGAATCTAGCAACATAAATGCCATCCCTGCTGACAAAGGGAAACTGACGAAAGAAAATCTTCAAAAGATTGATGTCCTCTCCTGATAAAGAGAATCTAGCAACATAAATGCCATCCCTGCTGACAAAGGGAAACTGAGGAAAGAAAATCTTCAAAAGATTGCTGTCCTCTGGTGATAAAGAGAATCTGGCAACATAAATGCCATCCCTGCTGACAAACGGAAAGTGACGAAAGAAAATCTTCAAAAGATTGCTGTCCTCTGCTGAGAAAGAGAATCTAGCAAAATAAATGCCATCCCTGCTGACAAAAGGAAACTGACGAAAGAAAATCTTCAAAAGATTGATGTCCTCTGCTGATAAAGAGAATCTAGCAACATAAATGCCATCCATGCTGACAAAGGGAAACTGACGAAAGAAAATCTTCAAAAGATTGTTGTCCTCTGCTAATAAAGAGAATCTAGCAAAATAAATCCCATCCCTGCTGACAAAGGGAAACTGACGAAAGAAAATCTTCAAAAGATTGCTGTGTTCTGCTGATAAAGAGAATCTAGCAAAATAAATGCCATCCCTGCTGACAAAGGGAAACTGACGAAAGAAAATCTTCAAAAGATTGTTGTCCTCTGCTGATAAAGAGAATCTAGCAACATAAATGCCACCCATGCTGATAAAGGGAAACTGACGAAAGAACATCTTCAAAAGATTGTTGTCCTCTGCTGATAAAGAGAATATAGCAACCTAAATGCCATCCCTGCTGACAAAGGGAAACTGACGAAAGAAAATCTTCAAAAGATTGTTGTCCTCTGCTGATAAAGAGAATCTAGCAAAATAAATACCATCCCTGCTGACAAAGGTAAACTGACGAAAGAAAATCTTCAAAAGATTGTTGTTCTCTGCTGATAAAGAGAATCTAGCAACCTAAATGCCATCCCTGCTGACAAAGGGAAACTCACGAAAGAAAATCTTCAAAAGATTGTCGTCCTCTGCTGATAAAGAGAATCTAGCAACATAAATGCCATCCCTGCTGACAAAGGGAAACTGACAAAAGAAAATCTTCAAAAGATTGCCGTCCTCTTCTTATAAAGAGAATCTAGCAACATAAATGCCATCCCTGCTGACAAACGGAAACTGACGAAAGAAAATCTTCAAAAGATTGCTGTCCTATGCTGATAAAGAGAATCTAGCAACATAAATGCCATCCCTGCTGACAAAGGGAAACTGACGAAAGAAAATCTTCAAAAGATTGTTGTCCTCTGCTGATAAAGAGAATCTAGCAACATAAATGCCATCCCTGCTGACAAAGGGAAACTGACGAAAGAAAATCTTCAAAAGATTGATGTCCTCTGCTGATAAAGAGAATCTAGCAAAATAAATGCCATCCCTGCTGACAACGAGAAACTGACGAAAGAAAATCTTCAAAAGATTGCTGTCCTCTGCTGATAAAGAGAATCTAGCAACATAAATGCCATCCCTGCTGACAAAGGGAAACTGACGAAAGAAAATCTTCAAAAGATTGATGTCCTCTGCTGATAAAGAGAATCTAGCAACCTAAATGCCATCCTTGCTGACAAAGGGAAACTCACGAAAGAAAATCTTCAAAAGATTGTCGTCCTCTGCTGATAAAGAGAATCTAGCAACATAAATGCCATCCCTGCTGACAAAGGGAAACTGACAAAAGAAAATCTTCAAAAGATTGCCGTCCTCTGCTTATAAAGAGAATCTAGCAACATAAATGCCATCACTGCTGACAAAGGGAAACTGACGAAAGAAAATCTTCAAAAGATTGCTGTCCTCTGCTGATAAAGAGAATCTAGTAAAATAAATGCCATCCTAGCTAACAAAGGGAAACTGACAAAAGAAAATCTTCAAAAGAGTGCTGTCCTCTGCTGATAAAGAGAATCAAGCAACATAAATGCCATCCCTGCTGACAAAGGGAAACTGACGAAAGAAAATCTTCAAAAGATTGCTGTCCTCTGCTAATAAAGAGAATCTAGCAACATAAATGCCATCCCTGCTGACAAAGAGAAACTGACGAAAGAAAATCTTCAAAATATTGCTGTCCTCTGCTAATAAAGAGAATCTAGCAACATAAATGCCATCGCTGCTGACAAAGGGAAACTGTCGAAAGAAAATCTTCAAAAGATTGATGTCCTCTCCTGATAAAGAGAATCTAGCAACATAAATGCCATCCCTGCTGACAAAGGGAAACTGACGAAAGAAAATCTTCAAAAGATTGCTGTCCTCTGGTGATAAAGAGAATCTGGCAACATAAATGCCATATCTGCTGACAAAGGGAAAGTGACGAAAGAAAATCCTCAAAAGATTGCTGTCCTCTGCTGATAAAGAGAATCTAGCAAAATAAATGCCATCCCTGCTGACAAAGGGAAACTGACGAAAGAAAATCTTCAAAAGATTGATGTCCTCTGCTGATAAAGAGAATCTAGCAACATAAATGCCATCCTTGCTGACAAAGGGAAACTGACGAAAGAAAATCTTCAAAAGATTGATGTCCTCTGCTAATAAAGAGAATCTAGCAAAATAAATCCCATCCCAGCTGACAAAGGGAAACTGACGAAAGAAAATCTTCAAAAGATTGCTGTCTTCTGCTGATAAAGAGAATCTAGCAAAATAAATGCCATCCCTGCTGACAAAGGGAAACTGACGAAAGAAAATCTTCAAAAGATTGCTGTCCTCTGCTGATAAAGAGAATCTAGCAACCTAAATGCCATCCCTGCTGACAAAGGGAAACTGACGAAAGAAAATCTTCAAAAGATTGCTATCCTCTGCTGATAAAGAGAATCTAGCAAAATAAATACCATCCCTGCTAACAAAGGTAAACTGACGAAAGAAAATCTTCAAAAGATTGCTGTTCTCTGCTGATAAAGAGAATCTAGCAACCTAAATGCCATCCCTGCTGACAAAGGGAAACTCACGAAAGAAAATCTTCAAAAGATTGTCGTCCTCTGCTGATAAAGAGAATCTAGCAACATAAATGCCATCCCTGCTGACAAAGGGAAACTGACAAAAGAAAATCTTCAAAAGATTGCCGTCCTCTTCTTATAAAGAGAATCTAGCAACATAAATGCCATCCCTGCTGACAAACGGAAACTGACGAAAGAAAATCTTCAAAAGATTGCTGTCCTCTGCTGATAAAGAGAATCTAGCAACATAAATGCCATCCCTGCTGACAAAGGGAAACTGACGAAAGAAAATCTTCAAAAGATTGTTGTCCTCTGCTGATAAAGAGAATCTAGCAACATAAATGCCATCCCTGCTGACAAAGGGAAACTGACGAAAGAAAATCTTCAAAAGATTGATGTCCTCTGCTGATAAAGAGAATCTAGCAAAATAAATGCCATCCCTGCTGACAACGAGAAACTGACGAAAGAAAATCTTCAAAAGATTGCTGTCCTCTGCTGATAAAGAGAATCTAGCAACATAAATGCCATCCCTGCTGACAAAGGGAAACTGATGAAAGAAAATCTTCAAAAGATTGCTGTCCTCTGCTGATAAAGAGAATCTAGCAACCTAAATGCCATCCTTGCTGACAAAGGGAAACTCACGAAAGAAAATCTTCAAAAGATTGTCGTCCTCTGCTGATAAAGAGAATCTAACAACATAAATGCCATCCCTGCTGACAAAGGGAAACTGACAAAAGAAAATCTTCAAAAGATTGCCGTCCTCTGCTTTTAAAGAGAATCTAGCAACATAAATGCCATCACTGCTGACAAAGGGAAACTGACGAAAGAAAATCTTCAAAAGATTGTTGTCCTCTGCTGATAAAGAGAATCTAGCAAAATAAATGCCATCCTAGCTAACAAAGGGAAACCGACAAAAGAAAATCTTCAAAAGAGTGCTGTCCTCTGCTGATAAAGAGAATCTAGCAACATAAATGCCATCCCTGCTGACAAAGGGAAACTGACGAAAGAAAATCTTCAAAAGATTGCTGTCCTCTGCTAATAAAGAGAATCTAGCAACATAAATGCCATCCCTGCTGACAAAGAGAAACTGACGAAAGAAAATCTTCAAAATATTGCTGTCCTCTGCTAATAAAGAGAATCTAGCAACATAAATGCCATCGCTGCTGACAAAGGGAAACTGACGAAAGAAAATCTCCAAAAGATTGATGTCCTCTCCTGATAAAGAGAATCTAGCAACATAAATGCCATCCCTGCTGACAAAGGGAAACTGACGAAAGAAAATCTTCAAAAGATTGCTGTCCTCTGGTGATAAAGAGAATCTGGCAACATAAATGCCATATCTGCTGACAAAGGGAAAGTGACGAAAGAAAATCCTCAAAAGATTGCTGTCCTCTGCTGATAAAGAGAATCTAGCAAAATAAATGCCATCCCTGCTGACAAAGGGAAACTGACGAAAGAAAATCTTCAAAAGATTGATGTCCTCTGCTGATAAAGAGAATCTAGCAACATAAATGCCATCCTTGCTGACAAAGGGAAACTGACGAAAGAAAATCTTCAAAAGATTGATGTCCTCTGCTAATAAAGAGAATCTAGCAAAATAAATCCCATCCCTGCTGACAAAGGGAAACTGACGAAAGAAAATCTTCAAAAGATTGCTGTCTTCTGCTGATAAAGAGAATCTAGCAAAATAAATGCCATCCCTGCTGACAAAGGGAAACTGACGAAAGAAAATCTTCAAAAGATTGTTGTCCTCTGCTGATAAAGAGAATCTAGCAACATAAATGCCACCCATGCTGATAAAGGGAAACTGACGAAAGAAAATCTTCAAAAGATTGCTGTCCTCTGCTGATAAAGAGAATCTAGCAACCTAAATGCCATCCCTGCTGACAAAGGGAAACTGACGAAAGAAAATCTTCAAAAGATTGTTGTCCTCTGCTGATAAAGAGAATCTAGCAACATAAATGCCATCCCTGCTGACAAAGGGAAACTGACGAAAGAAAATCTTCAAAAGATTGCTGTCCTCTGCTGATAAAGAGAATCTAGCAAAATAAATGCCATCCCTGCTGACAACGAGAAACTGACGAAAGAAAATCTTCAAAAGATTGCTGTCCTCTGCTGATAAAGAGAATCTAGCAACATAAATGCCATCCCTGCTGACAAAGGAAAACTGACGAAAGAAAATCTTCAAAAGATTGCTGTCCTCTGCTGATAAAGAGAATCTAGTAAAATAAATGCCATCCCTGCTGACAAAGGGAAACTGACAAAAGAAAATCTTCAAAAGATTGCCGTCCTCTTCTTATAAAGAGAATCTAGCAACATAAATGCCATCCCTGCTGACAAACGGAAACTGACGAAAGAAAATCTTCAAAAGATTGCTGTCCTCTGCTGATAAAGAGAATCTAGCAACATAAATGCCATCCCTGCTGACAAAGGGAAACTGACGAAAGAAAATCTTCAAAAGATTGTTGTCCTCTGCTGATAAAGAGAATCTAGCAACATAAATGCCATCCCTGCTGACAAAGGGAAACTGACGAAAGAAAATCTTCAAAAGATTGATGTCCTCTGCTGATAAAGAGAATCTAGCAAAATAAATGCCATCCCTGCTGACAACGAGAAACTGACGAAAGAAAATCTTCAAAAGATTGCTGTCCTCTGCTGATAAAGAGAATCTAGCAACATAAATGCCATCCCTGCTGACAAAGGGAAACTGATGAAAGAAAATCTTCAAAAGATTGCTGTCCTCTGCTGATAAAGAGAATCTAGCAACCTAAATGCCATCCTTGCTGACAAAGGGAAACTCACGAAAGAAAATCTTCAAAAGATTGTCGTCCTCTGCTGATAAAGAGAATCTAACAACATAAATGCCATCCCTGCTGACAAAGGGAAACTGACAAAAGAAAATCTTCAAAAGATTGCCGTCCTCTGCTTTTAAAGAGAATCTAGCAACATAAATGCCGTCACTGCTGACAAAGGGAAACTGACGAAAGAAAATCTTCAAAAGATTGTTGTCCTCTGCTGATAAAGAGAATCTAGCAAAATAAATGCCATCCTAGCTAACAAAGGGAAACCGACAAAAGAAAATCTTCAAAAGAGTGCTGTCCTCTGCTGATAAAGAGAATCTAGCAACATAAATGCCATCCCTGCTGACAAAGGGAAACTGACGAAAGAAAATCTTCAAAAGATTGCTGTCCTCTGCTAATAAAGAGAATCTAGCAACATAAATGCCATCCCTGCTGACAAAGAGAAACTGACGAAAGAAAATCTTCAAAATATTGCTGTCCTCTGCTAATAAAGAGAATCTAGCAACATAAATGCCATCGCTGCTGACAAAGGGAAACTGACGAAAGAAAATCTCCAAAAGATTGATGTCCTCTCCTGATAAAGAGAATCTAGCAACATAAATGCCATCCCTGCTGACAAAGGGAAACTGACGAAAGAAAATCTTCAAAAGATTGCTGTCCTCTGGTGATAAAGAGAATCTGGCAACATAAATGCCATATCTGCTGACAAAGGGAAAGTGACGAAAGAAAATCCTCAAAAGATTGCTGTCCTCTGCTGATAAAGAGAATCTAGCAAAATAAATGCCATCCCTGCTGACAAAGGGAAACTGACGAAAGAAAATCTTCAAAAGATTGATGTCCTCTGCTGATAAAGAGAATCTAGCAACATAAATGCCATCCTTGTTGACAAAGGGAAACTGACGAAAGAAAATCTTCAAAAGATTGATGTCCTCTGCTAATAAAGAGAATCTAGCAAAATAAATCCCATCCCTGCTGACAAAGGGAAACTGACGAAAGAAAATCTTCAAAAGATTGCTGTCTTCTGCTGATAAAGAGAATCTAGCAAAATAAATGCCATCCCTGCTGACAAAGGGAAACTGACGAAAGAAAATCTTCAAAAGATTGTTGTCCTCTGCTGATAAAGAGAATCTAGCAACATAAATGCCACCCATGCTGATAAAGGGAAACTGACGAAAGAAAATCTTCAAAAGATTGCTGTCCTCTGCTGATAAAGAGAATCTAGCAACCTAAATGCCATCCCTGCTGACAAAGGGAAACTGACGAAAGAAAATCTTCAAAAGATTGTTGTCCTCTGCTGATAAAGAGAATCTAGCAACATAAATGCCATCCCTGCTGACAAAGGGAAACTGACGAAAGAAAATCTTCAAAAGATTGCTGTCCTCTGCTGATAAAGAGAATCTAGCAACATAAATGCCATCCCTGCTGACAAAGGGAAACTGACGAAAGAAAATCTTCAAAAGATTGCTGTCCTCTGCTGATAAAGAGAATCTAGCAAAATAAATGCCATCCCTGCTGACAACGAGAAACTGACGAAAGAAAATCTTCAAAAGATTGCTGTCCTCTGCTGATAAAGAGAATCTAGCAACATAAATGCCATCCCTGCTGACAAAGGAAAACTGACGAAAGAAAATGTTCAAAAGATTGCTGTCCTCTGCTGATAAAGAGAATCTAGTAAAATAAATGCCATCCCTGCTGACAAAGGTAAACTGAAGAAAGAAAATCTTCAAAAGATTGCTGTCCTCTGCTGATAAAGAGAATCTAGCAACCTAAATGCCATCCTTGCTGACAAAGGGAAACTCACGAAAGAAAATCTTCAAAAGATTGTCGTCCTCTGCTGATAAAGAGAATCTAGCAACATAAATGCCATCCCTTCTGACAAAAGGAAACTGACAAAAGAAAATCTTCAAAAGATTGCCGTCCTCTTCTTATAAAGAGAATCTAGCAACATAAATGCCATCCCTGCTGACAAACGGAAACTGACGAAAGAAAATCTTCAAAAGATTGCTGTCCTCTGCTGATAAAGAGAATCTAGTAACATAAATGCCATCCCTGCTGACAAAGGGAAACTGACGAAAGAAAATCTTCAAAAGATTGCTGTCCTCTGCTGATAAAGAGAATCTAGCAAAATAAATGCCATCCCTGCTGACAAAGGGAAACTGACGAAATAAAATCTTCAAAAGATTGCTGTCCTCTGCTTATAAAGAGAATCTAGCAACTTAAATGCCATCCCTGCTGACAAAGGGAAACTGACGAAAGAAAATCTTCAAAAGATTGCTGTCCTCTGCTGATAAAGAGAATCTCGTAAAATAAATGCCATCCCTGCTGACAAAGGGAAACTGACAAAAGAAAATCTTCAAAAGAGTGCTGTCCTCTGCTGATAAAGAGAATCTAGCAACATAAATGCATCCCTGCTGATAAAGGGAAACTGACGAAAGAAAATCTTCAAAAGATTGCTGTCCTCTGCTTATAAAGAGAATCTAGCATCATAAATGCCATCCCTGCTGACAAAGGGAAACTGACGATAGAAAATCTTCAAAAGATTGCTGTCCTCTACTGATAAAGAGAATCTAGCAACATAAATGCCATCCCTGCTGACAAAGGGAAACTGACGAAAGAAAATCTTCAAAAGATTGTTGTCCTCTGCTTATAAAGAGAATCTAGCAACATAAATGCCATCCCTGCTGACAAAGGGAAACTGACGAAAGAAAATCTTCAAAAGATTGCTGTCCTCTGCTGATAAAGAGAATCAAGTAAAATAAATGCCATCCCTGCTGACAAAGGGAAACTGACAAAAGAAAATCTTTAAAAGAGTGCTGTCCTCTGCTGATAAAGAGAATCTAGCAGCATAAATGCATCCCTGTTGATAAAGGGAAACTGACAATAGAAAATCTTCAAAAGATTGTTGTCCTATGCTGATAAAGAGAATCTAGCAACCTAAATGCCATCCTTGCTGACAAAGGGAAACTCACGAAAGAAAATCTTCAAAAGATTGTCGTCCTCTGCTGATAAAGAGAATCTAGCAACGTAAATGCCATCCCTGCTGACAAAGGGAAACTGACAAAAGAAAATCTTCAAAAGATTGTCGTCCTCTGCTGATAAAGAGAATCTAGCAACGTAAATGCCATCCCTGCTGACAAAGGGAAACTGACAAAAGAAAATCTTCAAAAGATTGTCGTCCTCTGCTTATAAAGAGAATCTAGCAACATAAATGCCATCCCTGCTGACAAAGGGAAACTGACGAAAGAAAATCTTCAAAAGATTGCTGTCCTCTGCTGATAAAGAGAATCTAGCAACATAAATGCCATCCCTGCTGACAAAGGGAAACTGACGAAAGAAAATCTTCAAAAGATTGCTGTCCTCTGCTGATAAAGAGAATCTAGCAAAATAAATGCCATCCCTGCTGACAGAGGGAAACTGACGAAAGAAAATCTTCAAAAGATTGCTGTCCTCTGCTGATAAAGAGAATCTAGCAACATAAATGCCATCCCTGCTGACAAAGGGAAACTGACGAAAGAAAATCTTCAAAAGATTGCTGTCCTCTGCTGATAAAGAGAATCTAGCAACATAAATGCCATCCCTGCTGACAAAGGGAAACTGACGAAAGAAAATCTTCAAAAGATTGATGTCCTCTGTTGATAAAGAGAATCTAGCAACATAAATGCCATCCCTGCTGACAAAGGGAAACTGACGAAAGAAAATCTTCAAAAGATTGCTGTCCTCTGCTAATAAAGAGAATCTAGCAAAATAAATCCCATCCCTGCTGACAAAGGGAAACTGACGAAAGAAAATCTTCAAAAGATTGCTGTCTTCTGCTGATAAAGAGAATCTAGCAAAATAAATGCCATCCCTGCTGACAAAGGGAAACTGACGAAAGAAAATCTTCAAAAGATTGCTGTCCTCTGCTGATAAAGAGAATCTAGCAACATAAATGCCACCCCTGCTGATAAAGGGAAACTGACGACAGAAAATCTTCAAAAGATTGCTGTCCTCTACTGATAAAGAAAATCTAGCAACCTAAATGCCATCCCTGCTGACAAAGGGAAACTGACGAAAGAAAATCTTCAAAAGATTGTTGTCCTCTGCTGATAAAGAGAATCTAGCAACATAAATGCCATCCCTGCTGACAAAGGGAAACTGACGAAAGAAAATCTTCAAAAGATTGCTGTCCTCTGCTGATAAAGAGAATCTAGCAACATAAATGCCACCCCTGCTGATAAAGGGAAACTGACGACAGAAAATCTTCAAAAGATTGCTGTCCTCTACTGATAAAGAAAATCTAGCAACCTAAATGCCATCCCTGCTGACAAAGGGAAACTGACGAAAGAAAATCTTCAAAAGATTGTTGTCCTCTGCTGATAAAGAGAATCTAGCAACATAAATGCCATCCCTGCTGACAAAGGGAAACTGACGAAAGAAAATCTTCAAAAGATTGTTGTCCTCTGCTGATAAAGAGAATCTAGCAACATAACTGCCATCCCTGCTGACAAAGGGAAACTGACGAAAGAAAATCTTCAAAAGATTGCTGTCCTCTGCTGATAAAGAGAATCTAGCAACATAAATGCCATCCCTGCTGACAAAGGGAAACTGACGAAAGAAAATCTTCAAAAGATTGCTGTCCTCTGCTTATAAAGAGAATCTAGCAACATAAATGCCATCCCTGCTGACAAAGGGAAACTGACGAAAGAAAATCCTCAAATGATTGCTGTCCTCTGCTGATAAAGAGAATCAAGTAAAATAAATGCCATCCCTGCTGACAAAGGGAAACTGACAAAAGAAAATCTTCAAAAGAGTGATGTCCTCTGCTGATAAAGAGAATCTAGCAACATAAATGCATCCCTGTTGATAAAGGGAAACTGACAAAAGAAAATCTTCAAAAGATTGCTGTCCTATGCTGATAAAGAGAATCTAGCAACCTAAATGCCATCCTTGCTGACAAAGGGAAACTCACGAAAGAAAATCTTCAAAAGATTGTCGTCCTCTGCTGATAAAGAGAATCTAGCAACGTAAATGCCATCCCTGCTGACAAAGGGAAACTGACAAAAGAAAATCTTCAAAAGATTGCCGTCCTCTGGTTATAAAGAGAATCTAGCAACATAAATGCCATCCCTGCTGACAAAGGGAAACTGACGAAAGAAAATCTTCAAAAGATTGTCGTCCTCTGCTGATAAAGAGAATCTAGCAACGTAAATGCCATCCCTGCTGACAAAGGGAAACTGACAAAAGAAAATCTTCAAAAGATTGCCGTCCTCTGCTTATAAAGAGAATCTAGCAACATAAATGCCATCCGTGCTGACAAAGGGAAACTGACGAAAGAAAATCTTCAAAAGATTGCTGTCCTCTGCAGATAAAGAGAATCTAGCAACATAAATGCCATCCCTGCTGACAAAGGGAAACTGACGAAAGAAAATCTTCAAAAGATTGCTGTCCTCTACTGATAAAGAGAATCTAGCAAAATAAATGCCATCCCTGCTGACAAAGGGAAACTGACGAAAGAAAATCTTCAAAAGATTGCTGTCCTCTGCTGATAAAGAGAATCTAGCAACATAAATGCCATCCCTGCTGACAAAGGGAAACTGACGAAAGAAAATCTTCAAAAGATTGCTGTCCTCTGCTGATAAAGAGAATCTAGAAAAATAAATGCCATCCCTGCTGACAAAGGGAAACTGACGAAAGAAAATCTTCAAAAGATTGATGTCCTCTGTTGATAAAGAGAATCTAGCAACATAAATGCCATCCCTGCTGACAAAGGGAAACTGACGAAAGAAAATCTTCAAAAGATTGCTGTCCTCTGCTAATAAAGAGAATCTAGCAAAATAAATCCCATCCCTGCTGACAAAGGGAAACTGACGAAAGAAAATCTTCAAAAGATTGTTGTCTTCTGCTGATAAAGAGAATCTAGCAAAATAAATGCCATCCCTGCTGACAAAGGGAAACTGACGAAAGAAAATCTTCAAAAGATTGCTGTCCTCTGCTGATAAAGAGAATCTAGCAACATAAATGCCACCCCTGCTGAGAAAGGGAAACTGACGACAGAAAATCTTCAAAAGATTGCTGTCCTCTGCTGATAAAGAAAATCTAGCAACCTAAATGCCATCCCTGCTGACAAAGGGAAACTGACGAAAGAAAATCTTCAAAAGATTGTTGTCCTCTACTGATAAAGAGAATCTAGCAACATAAATGCCATCCCTGCTGACAAAGGGAAACTGACGAAAGAAAATCTTCAAAAGATTGCTGTCCTCTGCTGATAAAGAGAATCTAGCAACATAACTGCCATCCCTGCTGACAAAGGGAAACTGACGAAAGAAAATCTTCAAAAGATTGCTGTCCTCTGCTGATAAAGAGAATCTAGCAAAATAAATGCCATCCCTGCTGACAAAGGGAAACTGACGAAAGAAAATGTTCAAAAGATTGTTGTCCTTTGCTGATAAAGAGAATCTAGCAACCTAAATGCCATCCTTGCTGACAAAGGGAAACTCACGAAAGAAAATCTTCAAAAGATTATCGTCCTCTGCTGATAAAGAGAATCTAGCAACATAAATGCCATCCCTGCTGACAAAGGGAAACTGACAAAAGAAAATCTTCAAAAGATTGCCGTCCTCTGCTTATAAAGAGAATCTAGCAACATAAATACCATCCCTGCTGACAAAGGGAAACTGACGAAAGAAAATCTTCAAAAGATTGCTGTCCTCTGCTGATATAGAGAATCTAGCAAAATAAATGCCATCCCTGCTGACAAAGGGAAACTGACGAAAGAAAATCTTCAAAAGATTGCTGTCCTCTGCTGATAAAGAGAATCTAGCAACATAAATGCCATCCCTGCTGACAAAGGGAAACTGACGAAAGAAAATCTTCAAAAGATTGCTGTCCTCTGCTGATAAAGAGAATCAAGTAAAATAAATGCCATCCCTGCTGACAAAGGGAAACTGACAAAAGAAAATCTTCAAAAGAGTGCTGTCCTCTGCTGATAAAGAGAATCTAGCAACATAAATGCATCCCTGTTGATAAAGGGAAACTGACAAAAGAAAATCTTCAAAAGATTGCTGTCCTATGCTGATAAAGAGAATCTAGCAACCTAAATGCCATCCTTGCTGACAAAGGGAAACTCACGAAAGAAAATCTTCAAAAGATTGTCGTCCTCTGCTGATAAAGAGAATCTAGCAACGTAAATGCCATCCCTGCTGACAAAGGGAAACTGACAAAAGAAAATCTTCAAAAGATTGCCGTCCTCTGCTTATAAAGAGAATCTAGCAACATAAATGCCATCCCTGCTGACAAAGGGAAACTGACGAAAGAAAATCTTCAAAAGATTGTCGTCCTCTGCTGATAAAGAGAATCTAGCAACGTAAATGCCATCCCTGCTGACAAAGGGAAACTGACAAAAGAAAATCTTCAAAAGATTGCCGTCCTCTGCTTATAAAGAGAATCTAGCAACATAAATGCCATCCCTGCTGATAAAGGGAAACTGACGAAAGAAAATCTTCAAAAGATTGCTGTCCTCTGCTGATAAAGAGAATCTAGCAACATAAATGCCATCCCTGCTGACAAAGGGAAACTGACGAAAGAAAATCTTCAAAAGATTGCTGTCCTCTACTGATAAAGAGAATCTAGCAAAATAAATGCCATCCCTGCTGACAAAGGGAAACTGACGAAAGAAAATCTTCAAAAGATTGCCGTCCTCTGCTGATAAAGAGAATCTAGCAACATAAATGCCATCCCTGCTGACAAAGGGAAACTGACGAAAGAAAATCTTCAAAAGATTGCTGTCCTCTGCTGATAAAGAGAATCTAGCAAAATAAATGCCATCCCTGCTGACAAAGGGAAACTGACGAAAGAAAATCTTCAAAAGATTGATGTCCTCTGTTGATAAAGAGAATCTAGCAACATAAATGCCATCCCTGCTGACAAAGGGAAACTGACGAAAGAAAATCTTCAAAAGATTGCTGTCCTCTGCTAATAAAGAGAATCTAGCAAAATAAATCCCATCCCTGCTGACAAAGGGAAACTGACGAAAGAAAATCTTCAAAAGATTGCTGTCTTCTGCTGATAAAGAGAATCTAGCAAAATAAATGCCATCCCTGCTGACAAAGGGAAACTGACGAAAGAAAATCTTCAAAAGATTGCTGTCCTCTGCTGATAAAGAGAATCTAGCAAAATAAATGCCATCCCTGCTGACAAAGGGAAACTAGAAAGAAAATCTTCAAAAGATTGCTGTCCTCTGCTGATAAAGAGAATCTAGCAACATAAATGCCATCCCTGCTGACAAAGGGAAACTGACGAAAGAAAATCTTCAAAAGATTGCTGTCCTCTGCTGATAAAGAGAATCAAGTAAAATAAATGCCATCCCTGCTGACAAAGGGAAACTGACAAAAGAAAATCTTCAAAAGAGTGCTGTCCTCTGCTGATAAAGAGAATCTAGCAACATAAATGCATCCCTGTTGATAAAGGGAAACTGACAAAAGAAAATCTTCAAAAGATTGCTGTCCTATGCTGATAAAGAGAATCTAGCAACCTAAATGCCATCCTTGCTGACAAAGGGAAACTCACGAAAGAAAATCTTCAAAAGATTGTCGTCCTCTGCTGATAAAGAGAATCTAGCAACGTAAATGCCATCCTTGCTGACAAAGGGAAACTCACGAAAGAAAATCTTCAAAAGATTGCCGTCCTCTGCTTATAAAGAGAATCTAGCAACATAAATGCCATCCCTGCTGACAAAGGGAAACTGACGAAAGAAAATCTTCAAAAGATTGCTGTCCTCTGCTGATAAAGAGAATCTAGCAACATAAATGCCATCCCTGCTGACAAAGGGAAACTGACGAAAGAAAATCTTCAAAAGATTGCTGTCCTCTGCTGATAAAGAGAATCTAGCAAAATAAATGCCATCCCTGCTGACAAAGGGAAACTGACGAAAGAAAATCTTCAAAAGATTGCAGTCCTCTGCTGATAAAGAGAATCTAGCAACATAAATGCCATCCCTGCTGACAAAGGGAAACTGACGAAAGAAAATCTTCAAAAGATTGCTGTCCTCTGCTGATAAAGAGAATCTAGCAAAATAAATGCCATCCCTGCTGACAAAGGGAAACTGACGAAAGAAAATCTTCAAAAGATTGATGTCCTCTGTTGATAAAGAGAATCTAGCAACATAAATGCCATCCCTGCTGACAAAGGGAAACTGACGAAAGAAAATCTTCAAAAGATTGCTGTCCTCTGCTAATAAAGAGAATCTAGCAAAATAAATCCCATCCCTGCTGACAAAGGGAAACTGACGAAAGAAAATCTTCAAAAGATTGCTGTCTTCTGCTGATAAAGAGAATCTAGCAAAATAAATGCCATCCCTGCTGACAAAGGGAAACTGACGAAAGAAAATCTTCAAAAGATTGCTGTCTTCTGCTGATAAAGAGAATCTAGCAACATAAATGCCACCCCTGCTGATAAAGGGAAACTGACGACAGAAAATCTTCAAAAGATTGCTGTCCTCTGCTGATAAAGAAAATCTAGCAACCTAAATGCCATCCCTGCTGACAAAGGGAAACTGACGAAAGAAAATCTTCAAAAGATTGTTGTCCTCTGCTGATAAAGAGAATCTAGCAACATAAATGCCATCCCTGCTGACAAAGGGAAACTGACGAAAGAAAATCTTCAAAAGATTGCTGTCCTCTGCTGATAAAGAGAATCTAGCAACATAACTGCCATCCCTGCTGACAAAGGGAAACTGACGAAAGAAAATCTTCAAAAGATTGCTGTCCTCTGCTGATAAAGAGAATCTAGCAAAATAAATGCCATCCCTGCTGACAAAGGGAAACTGACGAATGAAAATGTTCAAAAGATTGCTGTCCTTTGCTGATAAAGAGAATCTAGCAACCTAAATGCCATCCTTGATGACAAAGGGAAACTCACGAAAGAAAATCTTCAAAAGATTATCGTCCTCTGCTCATAAAGAGAATCTAGCAACATAAATGCCACCCCTGCTGATAAAGGGAAACTGACGACAGAAAATCTTCAAAAGATTGCTGTCCTCTGCTGATAAAGAAAATCTAGCAACCTAAATGCCATCCCTGCTGACAAAGGGAAACTGACGAAAGAAAATCTTCAAAAGATTGTTGTCCTCTGCTGATAAAGAGAATCTAGCAACATAAATGCCATCCCTGCTGACAAAGGGAAACTGACGAAAGAAAATCTTCAAAAGATTGCTGTCCTCTGCTGATAAAGAGAATCTAGCAACATAACTGCCATCCCTGCTGACAAAGGGAAACTGACGAAAGAAAATCTTCAAAAGATTGCTGTCCTCTGCTGATAAAGAGAATCTAGCAAAATAAATGCCATCCCTGCTGACAAAGGGAAACTGACGAATGAAAATGTTCAAAAGATTGCTGTCCTTTGCTGATAAAGAGAATCTAGCAACCTAAATGCCATCCTTGATGACAAAGGGAAACTCACGAAAGAAAATCTTCAAAAGATTATCGTCCTCTGCTCATAAAGAGAATCTAGCAACATAAATGCCATCCCTGCTGACAAAGGGAAACTGACAAAAGAAAATCTTCAAAAGATTGTCGTCCTCTGCTTATAAAGAGAATCTAGCAACATAAATGCCATCCCTGCTGACAAAGGGAAACTGACGAAAGAAAATCTTCAAAAGATTGCTGTCCTCTGCTGATAAAGAGAATCTAGCAAAATAAATGCCATCCCTGCTGACAAAGGGAAACTGACGAAAGAAAATCTTCAAAAGATTGCTGTCCTCTGCTGATAAAGAGAATCTAGCAACATAAATGCCATCCCTGCTGACAAAGGGAAACTGACGAAAGAAAATCTTCAAAAGATTGCTGTCCTCTGCTGATAAAGAGAATCTAGCAAAATAAATGCCATCCCTGCTGACAAAGGGAATCTGACGAAAGAAAATCTTCAAAAGATTGTTGTCCTATGCTGATAAAGAGAATCTAGCAAAATAAATGCCATCCCTGCTGACAAAGGGAAACTGACAAAATAAAATCTTCAAAAGATTGCTGTCCTCTGCTGATAAAGAGAATCTAGCAACATAAATGCATCCCTGCTGATAAAGGGAAACTGACGAAAGAAAATCTTCAAAAGATTGCTGTCCTATGCTGATAAAGAGAATATAGCAACCTAAATGCCATCCTTGCTGACAAAGGGAAACTAACGAAAGAAAATCTTCAAAAGATTGTCGTCCTCTGCTGATAAAGAGAATCTAGCAACATAAATGCCATCCCTGCTGACAAAGGGAAACTGACGAAAGAAAATGTTCAAAAGATTGCTGTCCTTTGCTGATAAAGAGAATCTAGCAACCTAAACGCCATCCTTGCTGACAAAGGGAAACTCACGAATGAAAATCTTCAAAAGATTATCGTCCTCTGTTGATAAAGAGAATCTAGCAACATAAATGCCATCCCTGCTGACAAAGGGAAACTGACAAAAGAAAATCTTCAAAAGATTGCCGTCCTCTGCTTATAAAGAGAATCTAGCAACATAAATGCCATCCCTGCAGACAAAGGGAAACTGACGAAAGAAAATCTTCAAAAGATTGCTGTCCTCTGCTGATAAAGAGAATCTAGAAAAATAAATGCCATCCCTGCTGACAAAGGGAAACTGACGAAAGAAAATCTTCAAAAGATTGCTGTCCTCTGCTGATAAAGAGAATCTAGCAACATAAATGCCATCCCTGCTGACAAAGGGAAACTGACAAAAGAAAATCTTCAAAAGATTGTTGTCCTCTGCTGATAAAGAGAATCTAGCAAAATAAATGCCATCCCTGCTGACAAAGGGAAACTGACGAAAGAAAATCTTCAAAAGATTGATGTCCTCTGCTGATAAAGAGAATCTAGCAAAATAAATGCCATCCCTGCTGACAAAGGGAAACTGAAGAAAGAAAATGTTCAAAAGATTGCTGTCCTTTGCTGATAAAGAGAATCTAGCAACCTAAATGCCATCCTTGCGGACAAAGGGAAACTCACGAAAGAAAATCTTCAAAAGATTATCGTCCTCTGCTCATAAAGAGAATCTAGCAACATAAATGCCATCCCTGCTGACAAAGGGAAACTGACAAAAGAAAATCTTCAAAAGATTGCCGTCCTCTGCTTATAAAGAGAATCTAGCAACATAAATGCCATCCCTGCTGACAAAGGGAAACTGACGAAAGAAAATCTTCAAAAGATTGCTGTCCTCTGCTGATAAAGAGAATCTAGCAAAATAAATGCCATCCCTGCTGACAAAGGGAAACTGACGAAAGAAAATCTTCAAAAGATTGCTGTCCTCTGCTGATAAAGAGAATCTAGCAACATAAATGCCATCCCTGCTGACAAAGGGAAACTGACGAAAGAAAATCTTCAAAAGATTGCTGTCCTCTGCTGATAAAGAGAATCTAGCAAAATAAATGCCATACCTGCTGACAAAGGGAAACTGACGAAAGAAAATCTTCAAAAGATTGTTGTCCTATGCTGATAAAGAGAATCTAGCAAAATAAATGCCATCCCTGCTGACAAAGGGAAACTGACAAAATAAAATCTTCAAAAGATTGCTGTCCTCTGCTGATAAAGAGAATCTAGCAACATAAATGCATCCCTGCTGATAAAGGGAAACTGACGAAAGAAAATGTTCAAAAGATTGCTGTCCTATGCTGATAAAGAGAATATAGCAACCTAAATGCCATCCTTGCTGACAAAGGGAAACTCACGAAAGAAAATCTTCAAAAGATTGTCGTCCTCTGCTGATAAAGAGAATCTAGCAACATAAATGCCATCCCTGCTGACAAAGGGAAACTGACGAAAGAAAATCTTCAAAAGATTGCTGTCCTCTGCTTATAAAGAGATTCTAGCAACATAAATGCCATCCCTGCTGACAAAGGGAAACTGACGAAAGAAAATCTTCAAAAGATTGTTGTCCTCTGCTGATAAAGAGAATCTAGCAACATAAATGCCATCCCTGCTGACAAAGGGAAACTGACGAAAGAAAATCTTCAAAAGATTGTTGTCCTCTGCTGATAAAGAGAATCTAGCAAAATAAATGCCATCCCTGCTGGCAAAGGGAAACTGACAAAAGAAAATCTTCAAAAGATTGCTGTCCTCTGCTGATAAAGAGAATCTAGCAACATAAATGCCATCCCTGCTGACAAAGGGAAACTGACGAATGAAAATGTTCAAAAGATTGCTGTCCTTTGCTGATAAAGAGAATCTAGCAACCTAAATGCCATCCTTGATGACAAAGGGAAACTCACGAAAGAAAATCTTCAAAAGATTATCGTCCTCTGCTCATAAAGAGAATCTAGCAACATAAATGCCATCCCTGCTGACAAAGGGAAACTGACAAAAGAAAATCTTCAAAAGATTGTCGTCCTCTGCTTATAAAGAGAATCTAGCAACATAAATGCCATCCCTGCTGACAAAGGGAAACTGACGAAAGAAAATCTTCAAAAGATTGCTGTCCTCTGCTGATAAAGAGAATCTAGCAAAATAAATGCCATCCCTGCTGACAAAGGGAAACTGACGAAAGAAAATCTTCAAAAGATTGCTGTCCTCTGCTGATAAAGAGAATCTAGCAACATAAATGCCATCCCTGCTGACAAAGGGAAACTGACGAAAGAAAATCTTCAAAAGATTGCTGTCCTCTGCTGATAAAGAGAATCTAGCAAAATAAATGCCATCCCTGCTGACAAAGGGAATCTGACGAAAGAAAATCTTCAAAAGATTGTTGTCCTATGCTGATAAAGAGAATCTAGCAAAATAAATGCCATCCCTGCTGACAAAGGGAAACTGACAAAATAAAATCTTCAAAAGATTGCTGTCCTCTGCTGATAAAGAGAATCTAGCAACATAAATGCATCCCTGCTGATAAAGGGAAACTGACGAAAGAAAATCTTCAAAAGATTGCTGTCCTATGCTGATAAAGAGAATATAGCAACCTAAATGCCATCCTTGCTGACAAAGGGAAACTAACGAAAGAAAATCTTCAAAAGATTGCTGTCCTCTGCTGATAAAGAGAATCTAGCAAAATAAATGCCATCCCTGCTGACAAAGGGAAACTGACGAATGAAAATGTTCAAAAGATTGCTGTCCTTTGCTGATAAAGAGAATCTAGCAACCTAAATGCCATCCTTGATGACAAAGGGAAACTCACGAAAGAAAATCTTCAAAAGATTATCGTCCTCTGCTCATAAAGAGAATCTAGCAACATAAATGCCACCCCTGCTGATAAAGGGAAACTGACGACAGAAAATCTTCAAAAGATTGCTGTCCTCTGCTGATAAAGAAAATCTAGCAACCTAAATGCCATCCCTGCTGACAAAGGGAAACTGACGAAAGAAAATCTTCAAAAGATTGTTGTCCTCTGCTGATAAAGAGAATCTAGCAACATAAATGCCATCCCTGCTGACAAAGGGAAACTGACGAAAGAAAATCTTCAAAAGATTGCTGTCCTCTGCTGATAAAGAGAATCTAGCAACATAACTGCCATCCCTGCTGACAAAGGGAAACTGACGAAAGAAAATCTTCAAAAGATTGCTGTCCTCTGCTGATAAAGAGAATCTAGCAAAATAAATGCCATCCCTGCTGACAAAGGGAAACTGACGAATGAAAATGTTCAAAAGATTGCTGTCCTTTGCTGATAAAGAGAATCTAGCAACCTAAATGCCATCCTTGATGACAAAGGGAAACTCACGAAAGAAAATCTTCAAAAGATTATCGTCCTCTGCTCATAAAGAGAATCTAGCAACATAAATGCCATCCCTGCTGACAAAGGGAAACTGACAAAAGAAAATCTTCAAAAGATTGTCGTCCTCTGCTTATAAAGAGAATCTAGCAACATAAATGCCATCCCTGCTGACAAAGGGAAACTGACGAAAGAAAATCTTCAAAAGATTGCTGTCCTCTGCTGATAAAGAGAATCTAGCAAAATAAATGCCATCCCTGCTGACAAAGGGAAACTGACGAAAGAAAATCTTCAAAAGATTGCTGTCCTCTGCTGATAAAGAGAATCTAGCAACATAAATGCCATCCCTGCTGACAAAGGGAAACTGACGAAAGAAAATCTTCAAAAGATTGCTGTCCTCTGCTGATAAAGAGAATCTAGCAAAATAAATGCCATCCCTGCTGACAAAGGGAATCTGACGAAAGAAAATCTTCAAAAGATTGTTGTCCTATGCTGATAAAGAGAATCTAGCAAAATAAATGCCATCCCTGCTGACAAAGGGAAACTGACAAAATAAAATCTTCAAAAGATTGCTGTCCTCTGCTGATAAAGAGAATCTAGCAACATAAATGCATCCCTGCTGATAAAGGGAAACTGACGAAAGAAAATCTTCAAAAGATTGCTGTCCTATGCTGATAAAGAGAATATAGCAACCTAAATGCCATCCTTGCTGACAAAGGGAAACTAACGAAAGAAAATCTTCAAAAGATTGTCGTCCTCTGCTGATAAAGAGAATCTAGCAACATAAATGCCATCCCTGCTGACAAAGGGAAACTGACGAAAGAAAATGTTCAAAAGATTGCTGTCCTTTGCTGATAAAGAGAATCTAGCAACCTAAACGCCATCCTTGCTGACAAAGGGAAACTCACGAATGAAAATCTTCAAAAGATTATCGTCCTCTGTTGATAAAGAGAATCTAGCAACATAAATGCCATCCCTGCTGACAAAGGGAAACTGACAAAAGAAAATCTTCAAAAGATTGCCGTCCTCTGCTTATAAAGAGAATCTAGCAACATAAATGCCATCCCTGCAGACAAAGGGAAACTGACGAAAGAAAATCTTCAAAAGATTGCTGTCCTCTGCTGATAAAGAGAATCTAGAAAAATAAATGCCATCCCTGCTGACAAAGGGAAACTGACGAAAGAAAATCTTCAAAAGATTGCTGTCCTCTGCTGATAAAGAGAATCTAGCAACATAAATGCCATCCCTGCTGACAAAGGGAAACTGACAAAAGAAAATCTTCAAAAGATTGTTGTCCTCTGCTGATAAAGAGAATCTAGCAAAATAAATGCCATCCCTGCTGACAAAGGGAAACTGACGAAAGAAAATCTTCAAAAGATTGATGTCCTCTGCTGATAAAGAGAATCTAGCAAAATAAATGCCATCCCTGCTGACAAAGGGAAACTGAAGAAAGAAAATGTTCAAAAGATTGCTGTCCTTTGCTGATAAAGAGAATCTAGCAACCTAAATGCCATCCTTGCGGACAAAGGGAAACTCACGAAAGAAAATCTTCAAAAGATTATCGTCCTCTGCTCATAAAGAGAATCTAGCAACATAAATGCCATCCCTGCTGACAAAGGGAAACTGACAAAAGAAAATCTTCAAAAGATTGCCGTCCTCTGCTTATAAAGAGAATCTAGCAACATAAATGCCATCCCTGCTGACAAAGGGAAACTGACGAAAGAAAATCTTCAAAAGATTGCTGTCCTCTGCTGATAAAGAGAATCTAGCAAAATAAATGCCATCCCTGCTGACAAAGGGAAACTGACGAAAGAAAATCTTCAAAAGATTGCTGTCCTCTGCTGATAAAGAGAATCTAGCAACATAAATGCCATCCCTGCTGACAAAGGGAAACTGACGAAAGAAAATCTTCAAAAGATTGCTGTCCTCTGCTGATAAAGAGAATCTAGCAAAATAAATGCCATACCTGCTGACAAAGGGAAACTGACGAAAGAAAATCTTCAAAAGATTGTTGTCCTATGCTGATAAAGAGAATCTAGCAAAATAAATGCCATCCCTGCTGACAAAGGGAAACTGACAAAATAAAATCTTCAAAAGATTGCTGTCCTCTGCTGATAAAGAGAATCTAGCAACATAAATGCATCCCTGCTGATAAAGGGAAACTGACGAAAGAAAATGTTCAAAAGATTGCTGTCCTATGCTGATAAAGAGAATATAGCAACCTAAATGCCATCCTTGCTGACAAAGGGAAACTCACGAAAGAAAATCTTCAAAAGATTGTCGTCCTCTGCTGATAAAGAGAATCTAGCAACATAAATGCCATCCCTGCTGACAAAGGGAAACTGACGAAAGAAAATGTTCAAAAGATTGCTGTCCTTTGCTGATAAAGAGAATCTAGCAACCTAAACGCCATCCTTGCTGACAAAGGGAAACTCACGAAAGAAAATCTTCAAAAGATTATCGTCCTCTGTTGATAAAGAGAATCTAGCAACATAAATGCCATCCCTGCTGACAAAGGGAAACTGACAAAAGAAAATCTTCAAAAGATTGCCGTCCTCTGCTTATAAAGAGAATCTAGCAACATAAATGCCATCCCTGCAGACAAAGGGAAACTGACGAAAGAAAATCTTCAAAAGATTGCTGTCCTCTGCTGATAAAGAGAATCTAGAAAAATAAATGCCATCCCTGCTGACAAAGGGAAACTGACGAAAGAAAATCTTCAAAAGATTGCTGTCCTCTGCTGATAAAGAGAATCTAGCAACATAAATGCCATCCCTGCTGACAAAGGGAAACTGACAAAAGAAAATCTTCAAAAGATTGTTGTCCTCTGCTGATAAAGAGAATCTAGCAAAATAAATGCCATCCCTGCTGACAAAGGGAAACTGACGAAAGAAAATCTTCAAAAGATTGATGTCCTCTGTTGATAAAGAGAATCTAGCAACATAAATGCCATCCCTGCTGACAAAGGGAAACTGACGAAAGAAAATCTTCAAAAGATTGCTGTCCTCTGCTAATAAAGAGAATCTAGCAAAATAAATCCCATCCCTGCTGACAAAGGGAAACTGATAAAGAAAATCTTCAAAAGATTGCTGTCTTCTGCTGATAAAGAGAATCTAGCAAAATAAATGCCATCCCTGCTGACAAAGGGAAACTGACGAAAGAAAATCTTCAAAAGATTGCTGTCCTCTGCTGATAAAGAGAATCTAGCAACATAAATGCCACCCCTGCTGATAAAGGGAAACTGACGACAGAAAATCTTCAAAAGATTGCTGTCCTCTACTGATAAAGAAAATCTAGCAACCTAAATGCCATCCCTGCTGACAAAGGGAAACTGACGAAAGAAAATCTTCAAAAGATTGTTGTCCTCTGCTGATAAAGAGAATCTAGCAACATAAATGCCATCCCTGCTGACAAAGGGAAACTGACGAAAGAAAATCTTCAAAAGATTGCTGTCCTCTGCTGATAAAGAGAATCTAGCAACATAACTGCCATCCCTGCTGACAAAGGGAAACTGACGAAAGAAAATCTTCAAAAGATTGCTGTCCTCTGCTGATAAAGAGAATCTAGCAAAATAAATGCCATCCCTGCTGACAAAGGGAAACTGACGAAAGAAAATGTTCAAAAGATTGCTGTCCTTTGCTGATAAAGAGAATCTAGCAACCTAAATGCCATCCTTGCTGAAAAAGGGAAACTCACGAAAGAAAATCTTCAAAAGATTATCGTCCTCTGCTGATAAAGAGAATCTAGCAACATAAATGCCATCCCTGCTGACAAAGGGAAACTGACGAAAGAAAATCTTCAAAAGATTGCTGTCCTCTGCTGATAAAGAGAATCTAGCAACATAAATGCCATCCCTGCTGACAAAGGGAAACTGACAAAAGAAAATCTTCAAAAGATTGTTGTCCTCTGCTGATAAAGAGAATCTAGCAAAATAAATGCCATCCCTGCTGACAAAGGGAAACTGACGAAAGAAAATCTTCAAAAGATTGATGTCCTCTGCTGATAAAGAGAATCTAGCAAAATAAATGCCATCCCTGCTGACAAAGGGAAACTGAAGAAAGAAAATGTTCAAAAGATTGCTGTCCTTTGCTGATAAAGAGAATCTAGCAACCTAAATGCCATCCTTGCGGACAAAGGGAAACTCACGAAAGAAAATCTTCAAAAGATTATCGTCCTCTGCTCATAAAGAGAATCTAGCAACATAAATGCCATCCCTGCTGACAAAGGGAAACTGACAAAAGAAAATCTTCAAAAGATTGCCGTCCTCTGCTTATAAAGAGAATCTAGCAACATAAATGCCATCCCTGCTGACAAAGGGAAACTGACGAAAGAAAATCTTCAAAAGATTGCTGTCCTCTGCTGATAAAGAGAATCTAGCAAAATAAATGCCATCCCTGCTGACAAAGGGAAACTGACGAAAGAAAATCTTCAAAAGATTGCTGTCCTCTGCTGATAAAGAGAATCTAGCAACATAAATGCCATCCCTGCTGACAAAGGGAAACTGACGAAAGAAAATCTTCAAAAGATTGCTGTCCTCTGCTGATAAAGAGAATCTAGCAAAATAAATGCCATCCCTGCTGACAAAGGGAAACTGACGAAAGAAAATCTTCAAAAGATTGTTGTCCTATGCTGATAAAGAGAATCTAGCAAAATAAATGCCATCCCTGCTGACAAAGGGAAACTGACAAAATAAAATCTTCAAAAGATTGCTGTCCTCTGCTGATAAAGAGAATCTAGCAACATAAATGCATCCCTGCTGATAAAGGGAAACTGACGAAAGAAAATGTTCAAAAGATTGCTGTCCTATGCTGATAAAGAGAATATAGCAACCTAAATGCCATCCTTGCTGACAAAGGGAAACTCACGAAAGAAAATCTTCAAAAGATTGTCGTCCTCTGCTGATAAAGAGAATCTAGCAACATAAATGCCATCCCTGCTGACAAAGGGAAACTGACGAAAGAAAATGTTCAAAAGATTGCTGTCCTTTGCTGATAAAGAGAATCTAGCAACCTAAACGCCATCCTTGCTGACAAAGGGAAACTCACGAAAGAAAATCTTCAAAAGATTATCGTCCTCTGTTGATAAAGAGAATCTAGCAACATAAATGCCATCCCTGCTGACAAAGGGAAACTGACAAAAGAAAATCTTCAAAAGATTGCCGTCCTCTGCTTATAAAGAGAATCTAGCAACATAAATGCCATCCCTGCAGACAAAGGGAAACTGACGAAAGAAAATCTTCAAAAGATTGCTGTCCTCTGCTGATAAAGAGAATCTAGAAAAATAAATGCCATCCCTGCTGACAAAGGGAAACTGACGAAAGAAAATCTTCAAAAGATTGCTGTCCTCTGCTGATAAAGAGAATCTAGCAACATAAATGCCATCCCTGCTGACAAAGGGAAACTGACAAAAGAAAATCTTCAAAAGATTGTTGTCCTCTGCTGATAAAGAGAATCTAGCAAAATAAATGCCATCCCTGCTGACAAAGGGAAACTGACGAAAGAAAATCTTCAAAAGATTGATGTCCTCTGTTGATAAAGAGAATCTAGCAACATAAATGCCATCCCTGCTGACAAAGGGAAACTGACGAAAGAAAATCTTCAAAAGATTGCTGTCCTCTGCTAATAAAGAGAATCTAGCAAAATAAATCCCATCCCTGCTGACAAAGGGAAACTGATAAAGAAAATCTTCAAAAGATTGCTGTCTTCTGCTGATAAAGAGAATCTAGCAAAATAAATGCCATCCCTGCTGACAAAGGGAAACTGACGAAAGAAAATCTTCAAAAGATTGCTGTCCTCTGCTGATAAAGAGAATCTAGCAACATAAATGCCACCCCTGCTGATAAAGGGAAACTGACGACAGAAAATCTTCAAAAGATTGCTGTCCTCTACTGATAAAGAAAATCTAGCAACCTAAATGCCATCCCTGCTGACAAAGGGAAACTGACGAAAGAAAATCTTCAAAAGATTGTTGTCCTCTGCTGATAAAGAGAATCTAGCAACATAAATGCCATCCCTGCTGACAAAGGGAAACTGACGAAAGAAAATCTTCAAAAGATTGCTGTCCTCTGCTGATAAAGAGAATCTAGCAACATAACTGCCATCCCTGCTGACAAAGGGAAACTGACGAAAGAAAATCTTCAAAAGATTGTTGTCCTCTGCTGATAAAGAGAATCTAGCAAAATAAATGCCATCCCTGCTGACAAAGGGAAACTGACGAAAGAAAATGTTCAAAAGATTGCTGTCCTTTGCTGATAAAGAGAATCTAGCAACCTAAATGCCATCCTTGCTGAAAAAGGGAAACTCACGAAAGAAAATCTTCAAAAGATTATCGTCCTCTGCTGATAAAGAGAATCTAGCAACATAAATGCCATCCCTGCTGACAAAGGGAAACTGACAAAAGAAAATCTTCAAAAGATTGCCGTCCTCTGCTTATAAAGAGAATCTAGCAACATAAATGCCATCCCTGCTGACAAAGGGAAACTGACGAAAGAAAATCTTCAAAAGATTGTTGTCCTCTGCTGATAAAGAGAATCTAGCAACATAAATGTCATCCCTGCTGATAAAGGGAAATTCACGAAAGAAAATCTTCAAAAAATTGATGTCCTCTGTTGATAAAGAGAATCTAGTAACATAAATGCCATCCCTGCTGACAAAGGGAAACTGACGAAAGAAAATCTTCAAAAGATTGTCGTCCTCTGCTTATAAAGAGAATCTAGCAACATAAATGCCATCCCTGCTGACAAAGGGAAACTGACGAAAGAAAATCTTCAAAAGATTGCTGTCCTCTACTGATAAAGAGAATCTAGCAACATAAATGCCATCCCTGCTGACAAAGGGAAACTGACGAAAGAAAATCTTCAAAAGATTGTTGTCCTCTGCTGATAAAGAGAATCTAGCAAAATAAATGCCATCCCTGCTGACAAAGGGAAACTGACGAAAGAAAATCTTCAAAAGATTGTTGTCCTCTGCTGATAAAGAGAATCTAGCAACAGAAATGCCATCCCTGCTGACAAAGGGAAACTGACGAAAGAAAATCTTCAAAAGATTGCTGTCCTCTGCTGATAAAGAGAATCTAGCAAAATAAATGCCATCCCTGCTGACAAAGGGAAACTGACGAAAGAAAATCTTCAAAAGATTGATGTCCTCTGTTGATAAAGAGAATCTAGCAACATAAATGCCATCCCTGCTGACAAAGGGAAACTGACGAAAGAAAATCTTCAAAAGATTGTTGTCCTCTGCTAATAAAGAGAATCTAGCAAAATAAATCCCATCCCTGCTGACAAAGGGAAACTGACGAAAGAAAATCTTCAAAAGATTGCTGTCTTCTGCTGATAAAGAGAATCTAGCAAAATAAATGCCATCCCTGCTGACAAAGGGAAACTGACGAAAGAAAATCTTCAAAAGATTGCTGTCCTCTGCTGATAAAGAGAATCTAGCAACATAAATGCCACCCCTGCTGATAAAGGGAAACTGACGACAGAAAATCTTCAAAAGATTGCTGTCCTCTGCTGATAAAGAAAATCTAGCAACCTAAATGCCATCCCTGCTGACAAAGGGAAACTGGCGAAAGAAAATCTTCAAAAGATTGTTGTCCTCTGCTGATAAAGAGAATCTAGCAACATAAATGCCATCCCTGCTGACAAAGGGAAACTGACGAAAGAAAATCTTCAAAAGATTGCTGTCCTCTGCTGATAAAGAGAATCTAGCAACATAACTGCCATCCCTGCTGACAAAGGGAAACTGACGAAAGAAAATCTTCAAAAGATTGCTGTCCTCTGCTGATAAAGAGAATCTAGCAAAATAAATGCCATCCCTGCTGACAAAGGGAAACTGACGAAAGAAAATGTTCAAAAGATTGCTGTCCTTTGCTGATAAAGAGAATCTAGCAACCTAAATGCCATCCTTGCTGACAAAGGGAAACTCACGAAAGAAAATCTTCAAAAGATTATCGTCCTCTGCTCATAAAGAGAATCTAGCAACATAAATGCCATCCCTGCTGACAAAGGGAAACTGACAAAAGAAAATCTTCAAAAGATTGCCGTCCTCTGCTTATAAAGAGAATCTAGCAACATAAATGCCATCCCTGCTGACAAAGGGAAACTGACGAAAGAAAATCTTCAAAAGATTGCTGTCCTCTGCTGATAAAGAGAATCTAGCAAAATAAATGCCATCCCTGCTGACAAAGGGAAACTGACGAAAGAAAATCTTCAAAAGATTGCTGTCCTCTGCTGATAAAGAGAATCTAGCAACATAAATGCCATCCCTGCTGACAAAGGGAAACTGACGAAAGAAAATCTTCAAAAGATTGCTGTCCTCTGCTGATAAAGAGAATCTAGCAAAATAAATGCCATCCCTGCTGACAAAGGGAAACTGACGAAAGAAAATCTTCAAAAGATTGTTGTCCTATGCTGATAAAGAGAATCTAGCAAAATAAATGCCATCCCTGCTGACAAAGGGAAACTGACAAAATAAAATCTTCAAAAGATTGCTGTCCTCTGCTGATAAAGAGAATCTAGCAACATAAATGCATCCCTGCTGATAAAGGGAAACTGACGAAAGAAAATCTTCAAAAGATTGCTGTCCTATGCTGATAAAGAGAATATAGCAACCTAAATGCCATCCTTGCTGACAAAGGGAAACTCACGAAAGAAAATCTTCAAAAGATTGTCGTCCTCTGCTGATAAAGAGAATCTAGCAACATAAATGCCATCCCTGCTGACAAAGGGAAACTGACGAAAGAAAATGTTCAAAAGATTGTTGTCCTTTGCTGATAAAGAGAATCTAGCAACCTAAACGCCATCCTTGCTGACAAAGGGAAACTCACGAAAGAAAATCTTCAAAAGATTATCGTCCTCTGTTGATAAAGAGAATCTAGCAACATAAATGCCATCCCTGCTGACAAAGGGAAACTGACAAAAGAAAATCTTCAAAAGATTGCCGTCCTCTGCTCATAAAGAGAATCTAGCAACATAAATGCCATCCCTGCAGACAAAGGGAAACTGACGAAAGAAAATCTTCAAAAGATTGCTGTCCTCTGCTGATAAAGAGAATCTAGAAAAATAAATGCCATCCCTGCTGACAAAGGGAAACTGACGAAAGAAAATCTTCAAAAGATTGCTGTCCTCTGCTGATAAAGAGAATCTAGCAACATAAATGCCATCCCTGCTGACAAAGGGAAACTGACAAAAGAAAATCTTCAAAAGATTGTTGTCCTCTGCTGATAAAGAGAATCTAGCAAAATAAATGCCATCCCTGCTGACAAAGGGACACTGACGAAAGAAAATCTTCAAAAGATTGATGTCCTCTGTTGAGAAAGAGAATCTAGCAACATAAATGCCATCCCTGCTGACAAAGGGAAACTGACGAAAGAAAATCTTCAAAAGATTGCTGTCCTCTGCTAATAAAGAGAATCTAGCAAAATAAATCCCATCTCTGCTGACAAAGGGAAACTAATAAAGAAAATCTTCAAAAGATTGCTGTCTTCTGCTGATAAAGAGAATCTAGCAAAATAAATGCCATCCCTGCTGACAAAGGGAAACTGACGAAAGAAAATCTTCAAAAGATTGCTGTCCTCTGCTGATAAAGAGAATCTAGCAACATAAATGCCACCCCTGCTGATAAAGGGAAACTGACGACAGAAAATCTTCAAAAGATTGCTGTCCTCTACTGATAAAGAAAATCTAGCAACCTAAATGCCATCCCTGCTGACAAAGGGAAACTAACGAAAGAAAATTTTCAAAAGATTGTTGTCCTCTGCTGATAAAGAGAATCTAGCAACATAAATGCCATCCCTGCTGACAAAGGGAAACTGACGAAAGAAAATCTTCAAAAGATTGCTGTCCTCTGTTGATAAAGAGAATCTAGTAACATAAATGCCATCCCTGCTGACAAAGGGAAACTGACGAAAGAAAATCTTCAAAAGATTGTCGTCCTCTGCTTATAAAGAGAATCTAGCAACATAAATGCCATCCCTGCTGACAAAGGGAAACTGACGAAAGAAAATCTTCAAAAGATTGCTGTCCTCTGCTGATAAAGAGAATCTAGCAACATAAATGCCATCCCTGCTGACAAAGGGAAACTGACGAAAGAAAATCTTCAAAAGATTGTTGTCCTCTGCTGATAAAGAGAATCTAGCAAAATAAATGCCATCCCTGCTGACAAAGGGAAACTGACGAAAGAAAATCTTCAAAAGATTGCTGTCCTCTGCTGATAAAGAGAATCTAGCAACATAAATGCCATCCCTGCTGACAAAGGGAAACTGACGAAAGAAAATCTTCAAAAGATTGCTGTCCTCTGCTGATAAAGAGAATCTAGCAAAATAAATGCCATCCCTGCTGACAAAGGGAAACTGACGAAAGAAAATCTTCAAAAGATTGATGTCCTCTGTTGATAAAGAGAATCTAGCAACATAAATGCCATCCCTGCTAACAAAGGGAAACTGACGAAAGAAAATCTTCAAAAGATTGCTGTCCTCTGCTAATAAAGAGAATCTAGCAAAATAAATCCCATCCCTGCTGACAAAGGGAAACTGACGAAAGAAAATCTTCAAAAGATTGCTGTCTTCTGCTGATAAAGAGAATCTAGCAAAATAAATGCCATCCCTGCTGACAAAGGGAAACTGACGAAAGAAAATCTTCAAAAGATTGCTGTCCTCTGCTGATAAAGAGAATCTAGCAACATAAATGCCACCCCTGCTGATAAAGGGAAACTGACGACAGAAAATCTTCAAAAGATTGCTGTCCTCTGCTGATAAAGAAAATCTAGCAACCTAAATGCCATCCCTGCTGACAAAGGGAAACTGACGAAAGAAAATCTTCAAAAGATTGTTGTCCTCTGCTGATAAAGAGAATCTAGCAACATAAATGCCATCCCTGCTGACAAAGGGAAACTGACGAAAGAAAATCTTCAAAAGATTGCTGTCCTCTGCTGATAAAGAGAATCTAGCAACATAACTGCCATCCCTGCTGACAAAGGGAAACTGACGAAAGAAAATCTTCAAAAGATTGCTGTCCTCTGCTGATAAAGAGAATCTAGCAAAATAAATGCCATCCCTGCTGACAAAGGGAAACTGACGAAAGAAAATGTTCAAAAGATTGCTGTCCTTTGCTGATAAAGAGAATCTAGCAACCTAAATGCCATCCTTGCTGACAAAGGGAAACTCACGAAAGAAAATCTTCAAAAGATTATCGTCCTCTGCTCATAAAGAGAATCTAGCAACATAAATGCCATCCCTGCTGACAAAGGGAAACTGACAAAAGAAAATCTTCAAAAGATTGCCGTCCTCTGCTTATAAAGAGAATCTAGCAACATAAATGCCATCCCTGCTGACAAAGGGAAACTGACGAAAGAAAATCTTCAAAAGATTGCTGTCCTCTGCTGATAAAGAGAATCTAGCAAAATAAATGCCATCCCTGCTGACAAAGGGAAACTGACGAAAGAAAATCTTCAAAAGATTGCTGTCCTCTGCTGATAAAGAGAATCTAGCAACATAAATGCCATCCCTGCTGACAAAGGGAAACTGACGAAAGAAAATCTTCAAAAGATTGCTGTCCTCTGCTGATAAAGAGAATCTAGCAAAATAAATGCCATCCCTGCTGACAAAGGGAAACTGACAAAAGAAAATCTTCAAAAGATTGCCGTTCTCTGCTTATAAATAGAATCTAGCAACATAAATGCCATCCCTGCTGACAAAGGGAAACTGACGAAAGAAAATCTTCAAAAGATTGTTGTCCTCTGCTGATAAAGAGAATCTAGCAACATAAATGTCATCCCTGCTGATAAAGGGAAATTCACGAAAGAAAATCTTCAAAAAATTGATGTCCTCTGTTGATAAAGAGAATCTAGTAACATAAATGCCATCCCTGCTGACAAAGGGAAACTGACGAAAGAAAATCTTCAAAAGATTGTCGTCCTCTGCTTATAAAGAGAATCTAGCAACATAAATGCCATCCCTGCTGACAAAGGGAAACTGACGAAAGAAAATCTTCAAAAGATTGCTGTCCTCTGCTGATAAAGAGAATCTAGCAACATAAATGCCATCCCTGCTGACAAAGGGAAACTGACGAAAGAAAATCTTCAAAAGATTGTTGTCCTCTGCTGATAAAGAGAATCTAGCAAAATAAATGCCATCCCTGCTGACAAAGGGAAACTGACGAAAGAAAATCTTCAAAAGATTGCTGTCCTCTGCTGATAAAGAGAATCTAGCAACATAAATGCCATCCCTGCTGACAAAGGGAAACTGACGAAAGAAAATCTTCAAAAGATTGCTGTCCTCTGCTGATAAAGAGAATCTAGCAAAATAAATGCCATCCCTGCTGACAAAGGGAAACTGACGAAAGAAAATCTTCAAAAGATTGATGTCCTCTGTTGATAAAGAGAATCTAGCAACATAAATGCCATCCCTGCTAACAAAGGGAAACTGACGAAAGAAAATCTTCAAAAGATTGCTGTCCTCTGCTAATAAAGAGAATCTAGCAAAATAAATCCCATCCCTGCTGACAAAGGGAAACTGACGAAAGAAAATCTTCAAAAGATTGCTGTCTTCTGCTGATAAAGAGAATCTAGCAAAATAAATGCCATCCCTGCTGACAAAGGGAAACTGACGAAAGAAAATCATCAAAAGATTGCTGTCCTCTGCTGATAAAGAGAATCTAGCAACATAAATGCCACCCCTGCTGATAAAGGGAAACTGACGACAGAAAATCTTCAAAAGATTGCTGTCCTCTGCTGATAAAGAAAATCTAGCAACCTAAATGCCATCCCTGCTGACAAAGGGAAACTGACGAAAGAAAATCTTCAAAAGATTGTTGTCCTCTGCTGATAAAGAGAATCTAGCAACATAAATGCCATCCCTGCTGACAAAGGGAAACTGACGAAAGAAAATCTTCAAAAGATTGCTGTCCTCTGCTGATAAAGAGAATCTAGCAACATAACTGCCATCCCTGCTGACAAAGGGAAACTGACGAAAGAAAATCTTCAAAAGATTGCTGTCCTCTGCTGATAAAGAGAATCTAGCAAAATAAATGCCATCCCTGCTGACAAAGGGAAACTGACGAAAGAAAATGTTCAAAAGATTGCTGTCCTTTGCTGATAAAGAGAATCTAGCAACCTAAATGCCATCCTTGCTGACAAAGGGAAACTCACGAAAGAAAATCTTCAAAAGATTATCGTCCTCTGCTCATAAAGAGAATCTAGCAACATAAATGCCATCCCTGCTGACAAAGGGAAACTGACAAAAGAAAATCTTCAAAAGATTGCCGTCCTCTGCTTATAAAGAGAATCTAGCAACATAAATGCCATCCCTGCTGACAAAGGGAAACTGACGAAAGAAAATCTTCAAAAGATTGCTGTCCTCTGCTGATAAAGAGAATCTAGCAAAATAAATGCCATCCCTGCTGACAAAGGGAAACTGACGAAAGAAAATCTTCAAAAGATTGCTGTCCTCTGCTGATAAAGAGAATCTAGCAACATAAATGCCATCCCTGCTGACAAAGGGAAACTGACGAAAGAAAATCTTCAAAAGATTGCTGTCCTCTGCTGATAAAGAGAATCTAGCAAAATAAATGCCATCCCTGCTGACAAAGGGAAACTGACGAAAGAAAATCTTCAAAAGATTGTTGTCCTATGCTGATAAAGAGAATCTAGCAAAATAAATGCCATCCCTGCTGACAAAGGGAAACTGACAAAATAAAATCTTCAAAAGATTGCTGTCCTCTGCTGATAAAGAGAATCTAGCAACATAAATGCATCCCTGCTGATAAAGGGAAACTGACGAAAGAAAATCTTCAAAAGATTGCTGTCCTATGCTGATAAAGAGAATATAGCAACCTAAATGCCATCCTTGCTGACAAAGGGAAATTCACGAAAGAAAATCTTCAAAAGATTGTCGTCCTCTGCTGATAAAGAGAATCTAGCAACATAAATGCCATCCCTGCTGACAAAGGGAAACTGACGAAAGAAAATGTTCAAAAGATTGCTGTCCTTTGCTGATAAAGAGAATCTAGCAACCTAAACGCCATCCTTGCTGACAAAGGGAAACTCACGAAAGAAAATCTTCAAAAGATTATCGTCCTCTGCTCATAAAGAGAATCTAGCAACATAAATGCCATCCCTGCTGACAAAGGGAAACTGACAAAAGAAAATCTTCAAAAGATTGCCGTCCTCTGCTTATAAAGAGAATCTAGCAACATAAATGCCATCCCTGCAGACAAAGGGAAACTGACGAAAGAAAATCTTCAAAAGATTGCTGTCCTCTGCTGATAAAGAGAATCTAGAAAAATAAATGCCATCCCTGCTGACAAAGGGAAACTGACGAAAGAAAATCTTCAAAAGATTGCTGTCCTCTGCTGATAAAGAGAATCTAGCAACATAAATGCCATCCCTGCTGACAAAGGGAAACTGACAAAAGAAAATCTTCAAAAGATTGTTGTCCTCTGCTGATAAAGAGAATCTAGCAAAATAAATGCCATCCCTGCTGACAAAGGGAAACTGACGAAAGAAAATCTTCAAAAGATTGTTGTCCTCTGCTGATAAAGAGAATCTAGCAACATAAATGTCATCCCTGCTGATAAAGGGAAATTCACGAAAGAAAATCTTCAAAAAATTGATGTCCTCTGTTGATAAAGAGAATCTAGTAACATAAATGCCATCCCTGCTGACAAAGGGAAACTGACGAAAGAAAATCTTCAAAAGATTGTCGTCCTCTGCTTATAAAGAGAATCTAGCAACATAAATGCCATCCCTGCTGACAAAGGGAAACTGACGAAAGAAAATCTTCAAAAGATTGCTGTCCTCTGCTGATAAAGAGAATCTAGCAACATAAATGCCATCCCTGCTGACAAAGGGAAACTGACGAAAGAAAATCTTCAAAAGATTGTTGTCCTCTGCTGATAAAGAGAATCTAGAAAAATAAATGCCATCCCTGCTGACAAAGGGAAACTGACGAAAGAAAATGTTCAAAAGATTGCTGTCCTTTGCTGATAAAGAGAATCTAGCAACCTAAACGCCATCCTTGCTGACAAAGGGAAACTCACGAAAGAAAATCTTCAAAAGATTATCGTCCTGTGTTGATAAAGAGAATCTAGCAACATAAATGCCATCCCTGCTGACAAAGGGAAACTGACAAAAGAAAATCTTCAAAAGATTGCCGTCCTCTGCTTATAAAGAGAATCTAGCAACATAAATGCCATCCCTGCAGACAACGGGAAACTGACGAAAGAAAATCTTCAAAAGATTGCTGTCCTCTGCTGATAAAGAGAATCTAGAAAAATAAATGCCATCCCTGCTGACAAAGGGAAACTGACGAAAGAAAATCTTCAAAAGATTGCTGTCCTCTGCTGATAAAGAGAATCTAGCAACATAAATGCCATCCCTGCTGACAAAGGGAAACTGACAAAAGAAAATCTTCAAAAGATTGTTGTCCTCTGCTGATAAAGAGAATCTAGCAAAATAAATGCCATCCCTGCTGACAAAGGGAAACTGACGAAAGAAAATCTTCAAAAGATTGATGTCCTCTGTTGATAAAGAGAATCTAGCAACATAAATGCCATCCCTGCTGACAAAGGGAAACTGACGAAAGAAAATCTTCAAAAGATTGATGTCCTCTGCTAATAAAGAGAATCTAGCAAAATAAATCCCATCCCTGCTGACAAAGGGAAACTAATAAAGAAAATCTTCAAAAGATTGCTGTCTTCTGCTGATAAAGAGAATCTAGCAAAATAAATGCCATCCCTGCTGACAAAGGGAAACTGACGAAAGAAAATCTTCAAAAGATTGATGTCCTCTGCTGATAAAGAGAATCTAGCAACATAAATGCCACCCCTGCTGATAAAGGGAAACTGACGACAGAAAATCTTCAAAAGATTGCTGTCCTCTACTGATAAAGAAAATCTAGCAACCTAAATGCCATCCCTGCTGACAAAGGGAAACTAACGAAAGAAAATCTTCAAAAGATTGTTGTCCTCTGCTGATAAAGAGAATCTAGCAACATAAATGCCATCCCTGCTGACAAAGGGAAACTGACGAAAGAAAATCTTCAAAAGATTGCTGTCCTCTGCTGATAAAGAGAATCTAGCAACATAACTGCCATCCCTGCTGACAAAGGGAAACTGACGAAAGAAAATCTTCAAAAGATTGCTGTCCTCTGCTGATAAAGAGAATCTAGCAAAATAAATGCCATCCCTGCTGACAAAGGGAAACTGACGAAAGAAAATGTTCAAAAGATTGCTGTCCTTTGCTGATAAAGAGAATCTAGCAACCTAAATGCCATCCTTGCTGAAAAAGGGAAACTCACGAAAGAAAATCTTCAAAAGATTATCGTCCTCTGCTGATAAAGAGAATCTAGCAACATAAATGCCATCCCTGCTGACAAAGGGAAACTGACAAAAGAAAATCTTCAAAAGATTGCCGTTCTCTGCTTATAAAGAGAATCTAGCAACATAAATGCCATCCCTGCTGACAAAGGGAAACTGACGAAAGAAAATCTTCAAAAGATTGTTGTCCTCTGCTGATAAAGAGAATCTAGCAACATAAATGTCATCCCTGCTGATAAAGGGAAATTCACGAAAGAAAATCTTCAAAAAATTGATGTCCTCTGTTGATAAAGAGAATCTAGTAACATAAATGCCATCCCTGCTGACAAAGGGAAACTGACGAAAGAAAATCTTCAAAAGATTGTCGTCCTCTGCTTATAAAGAGAATCTAGCAACATAAATGCCATCCCTGCTGACAAAGGGAAACTGACGAAAGAAAATCTTCAAAAGATTGCTGTCCTCTGCTGATAAAGAGAATCTAGCAACATAAATGCCATCCCTGCTGACAAAGGGAAACTGACGAAAGAAAATCTTCAAAAGATTGTTGTCCTCTGCTGATAAAGAGAATCTAGAAAAATAAATGCCATCCCTGCTGACAAAGGGAAACTGACGAAAGAAAATGTTCAAAAGATTGCTGTCCTTTGCTGATAAAGAGAATCTAGCAACCTAAACGCCATCCTTGCTGACAAAGGGAAACTCACGAAAGAAAATCTTCAAAAGATTATCGTCCTGTGTTGATAAAGAGAATCTAGCAACATAAATGCCATCCCTGCTGACAAAGGGAAACTGACAAAAGAAAATCTTCAAAAGATTGCCGTCCTCTGCTTATAAAGAGAATCTAGCAACATAAATGCCATCCCTGCAGACAACGGGAAACTGACGAAAGAAAATCTTCAAAAGATTGCTGTCCTCTGCTGATAAAGAGAATCTAGAAAAATAAATGCCATCCCTGCTGACAAAGGGAAACTGACGAAAGAAAATCTTCAAAAGATTGCTGTCCTCTGCTGATAAAGAGAATCTAGCAACATAAATGCCATCCCTGCTGACAAAGGGAAACTGACAAAAGAAAATCTTCAAAAGATTGTTGTCCTCTGCTGATAAAGAGAATCTAGCAAAATAAATGCCATCCCTGCTGACAAAGGGAAACTGACGAAAGAAAATCTTCAAAAGATTGATGTCCTCTGTTGATAAAGAGAATCTAGCAACATAAATGCCATCCCTGCTGACAAAGGGAAACTGACGAAAGAAAATCTTCAAAAGATTGATGTCCTCTGCTAATAAAGAGAATCTAGCAAAATAAATCCCATCCCTGCTGACAAAGGGAAACTAATAAAGAAAATCTTCAAAAGATTGCTGTCTTCTGCTGATAAAGAGAATCTAGCAAAATAAATGCCATCCCTGCTGACAAAGGGAAACTGACGAAAGAAAATCTTCAAAAGATTGATGTCCTCTGCTGATAAAGAGAATCTAGCAACATAAATGCCACCCCTGCTGATAAAGGGAAACTGACGACAGAAAATCTTCAAAAGATTGCTGTCCTCTACTGATAAAGAAAATCTAGCAACCTAAATGCCATCCCTGCTGACAAAGGGAAACTAACGAAAGAAAATCTTCAAAAGATTGTTGTCCTCTGCTGATAAAGAGAATCTAGCAACATAAATGCCATCCCTGCTGACAAAGGGAAACTGACGAAAGAAAATCTTCAAAAGATTGCTGTCCTCTGCTGATAAAGAGAATCTAGCAACATAACTGCCATCCCTGCTGACAAAGGGAAACTGACGAAAGAAAATCTTCAAAAGATTGCTGTCCTCTGCTGATAAAGAGAATCTAGCAAAATAAATGCCATCCCTGCTGACAAAGGGAAACTGACGAAAGAAAATGTTCAAAAGATTGCTGTCCTTTGCTGATAAAGAGAATCTAGCAACCTAAATGCCATCCTTGCTGAAAAAGGGAAACTCACGAAAGAAAATCTTCAAAAGATTATCGTCCTCTGCTGATAAAGAGAATCTAGCAACATAAATGCCATCCCTGCTGACAAAGGGAAACTGACAAAAGAAAATCTTCAAAAGATTGCCGTTCTCTGCTTATAAAGAGAATCTAGCAACATAAATGCCATCCCTGCTGACAAAGGGAAACTGACGAAAGAAAATCTTCAAAAGATTGTTGTCCTCTGCTGATAAAGAGAATCTAGCAACATAAATGTCATCCCTGCTGATAAAGGGAAATTCACGAAAGAAAATCTTCAAAAAATTGATGTCCTCTGTTGATAAAGAGAATCTAGTAACATAAATGCCATCCCTGCTGACAAAGGGAAACTGACGAAAGAAAATCTTCAAAAGATTGTCGTCCTCTGCTTATAAAGAGAATCTAGCAACATAAATGCCATCCCTGCTGACAAAGGGAAACTGACGAAAGAAAATCTTCAAAAGATTGCTGTCCTCTGCTGATAAAGAGAATCTAGCAACATAAATGCCATCCCTGCTGACAAAGGGAAACTGACGAAAGAAAATCTTCAAAAGATTGTTGTCCTCTGCTGATAAAGAGAATCTAGCAAAATAAATGCCATCCCTGCTGACAAAGGGAAACTGACGAAAGAAAATCTTCAAAAGATTGCTGTCCTCTGCTGATAAAGAGAATCTAGCAACATAAATGCCATCCCTGCTGACAAAGGGAAACTGACGAAAGAAAATCTTCAAAAGATTGCTGTCCTCTGCTGATAAAGAGAATCTAGCAAAATAAATGCCATCCCTGCTGACAAAGGGAAACTGACGAAAGAAAATCTTCAAAAGATTGATGTCCTCTGTTGATAAAGAGAATCTAGCAACATAAATGCCATCCCTGCTAACAAAGGGAAACTGACGAAAGAAAATCTTCACAAGATTGCTGTCCTCTGCTAATAAAGAGAATCTAGCAAAATAAATCCCATCCCTGCTGACAAAGGGAAACTGACGAAAGAAAATCTTCAAAAGATTGCTGTCTTCTGCTGATAAAGAGAATCTAGCAAAATAAATGCCATCCCTGCTGACAAAGGGAAACTGACGAAAGAAAATCTTCAAAAGATTGCTGTCCTCTCCTGATAAAGAGAATCTAGCAACATAAATGCCACCCCTGCTGATAAAGGGAAACTGACGACAGAAAATCTTCAAAAGATTGCTGTCCTCTGCTGATAAAGAAAATCTAGCAACCTAAATGCCATCCCTGCTGACAAAGGGAAACTGACGAAAGAAAATCTTCAAAAGATTGTTGTCCTCTGCTGATAAAGAGAATCTAGCAACATAAATGCCATCCCTGCTGACAAAGGGAAACTGACGAAAGAAAATCTTCAAAAGATTGCTGTCCTCTGCTGATAAAGAGAATCTAGCAACATAACTGCCATCCCTGCTGACAAAGGGAAACTGACGAAAGAAAATCTTCAAAAGATTGCTGTCCTCTGCTGATAAAGAGAATCTAGCAAAATAAATGCCATCCCTGCTGACAAAGGGAAACTGACGAAAGAAAATGTTCAAAAGATTGCTGTCCTTTGCTGATAAAGAGAATCTAGCAACCTAAATGCCATCCTTGCTGACAAAGGGAAACTCACGAAAGAAAATCTTCAAAAGATTATCGTCCTCTGCTCATAAAGAGAATCTAGCAACATAAATGCCATCCCTGCTGACAAAGGGAAACTGACAAAAGAAAATCTTCAAAAGATTGCCGTCGCCTGCTTATAAAGAGAATCTAGCAACATAAATGCCATCCCTGCTGACAAAGGGAAACTGACGAAAGAAAATCTTCAAAAGATTGCTGTCCTCTGCTGATAAAGAGAATCTAGCAAAATAAATGCCATCCCTGCTGACAAAGGGAAACTGACGAAAGAAAATCTTCAAAAGATTGCTGTCCTCTGCTGATAAAGAGAATCTAGCAACATAAATGCCATCCCTGCTGACAAAGGGAAACTGACGAAAGAAAATCTTCAAAAGATTGCTGTCCTCTGCTGATAAAGAGAATCTAGCAAAATAAATGCCATCCCTGCTGACAAAGGGAAACTGACAAAAGAAAATCTTCAAAAGATTGCCGTTCTCTGCTTATAAAGAGAATCTAGCAACATAAATGCCATCCCTGCTGACAAAGGGAAACTGACGAAAGAAAATCTTCAAAAGATTGTTGTCCTCTGCTGATAAAGAGAATCTAGCAACATAAATGTCATCCCTGCTGATAAAGGGAAATTCACGAAAGAAAATCTTCAAAAAATTGATGTCCTCTGTTGATAAAGAGAATCTAGTAACATAAATGCCATCCCTGCTGACAAAGGGAAACTGACGAAAGAAAATCTTCAAAAGATTGTCGTCCTCTGCTTATAAAGAGAATCTAGCAACATAAATGCCATCCCTGCTGACAAAGGGAAACTGACGAAAGAAAATCTTCAAAAGATTGCTGTCCTCTGCTGATAAAGAGAATCTAGCAACATAAATGCCATCCCTGCTGACAAAGGGAAACTGACGAAAGAAAATCTTCAAAAGATTGTTGTCCTCTGCTGATAAAGAGAATCTAGCAAAATAAATGCCATCCCTGCTGACAAAGGGAAACTGACGAAAGAAAATCTTCAAAAGATTGCTGTCCTCTGCTGATAAAGAGAATCTAGCAACATAAATGCCATCCCTGCTGACAAAGGGAAACTGACGAAAGAAAATCTTCAAAAGATTACTGTCCTCTGCTGATAAAGAGAATCTAGCAAAATAAATGCCATCCCTGCTGACAAAGGGAAACTGACGAAAGAAAATCTTCAAAAGATTGATGTCCTCTGTTGATAAAGAGAATCTAGCAACATAAATGCCATCCCTGCTAACAAAGGGAAACTGACGAAAGAAAATCTTCAAAAGATTGCTGTCCTCTGCTAATAAAGAGAATCTAGCAAAATAAATCCCATCCCTGCTGACAAAGGGAAACTGACGAAAGAAAATCTTCAAAAGATTGCTGTCTTCTGCTGATAAAGAGAATCTAGCAAAATAAATGCCATCCCTGCTGACAAAGGGAAACTGACGAAAGAAAATCTTCAAAAGATTGTTGTCCTCTGCTGATAAAGAGAATCTAGCAACATAAATGCCACCCCTGCTGATAAAGGGAAACTGACGACAGAAAATCTTCAAAAGATTGCTGTCCTCTGCTGATAAAGAAAATCTAGCAACCTAAATGCCATCCCTGCTGACAAAGGGAAACTGACGAAAGAAAATCTTCAAAAGATTGTTGTCCTCTGCTGATAAAGAGAATCTAGCAACATAAATGCCATCCCTGCTGACAATGGGAAACTGACGAAAGAAAATCTTCAAAAGATTGCTGTCCTCTGCTGATAAAGAGAATCTAGCAACATAACTGCCATCCCTGCTGACAAAGGGAAACTGACGAAAGAAAATCTTCAAAAGATTGCTGTCCTCTGCTGATAAAGAGAATCTAGCAAAATAAATGCCATCCCTGCTGACAAAGGGAAACTGACGAAAGAAAATGTTCAAAAGATTGTTGTCCTTTGCTGATAAAGAGAATCTAGCAACCTAAATGCCATCCTTGCTGACAAAGGGAAACTCACGAAAGAAAATCTTCAAAAGATTATCGTCCTCTGCTCATAAAGAGAATCTAGCAACATAAATGCCATCCCTGCTGACAAAGGGAAACTGACAAAAGAAAATCTTCAAAAGATTGCCGTCCTCTGCTTATAAAGAGAATCTAGCAACATAAATGCCATCCCTGCTGACAAAGGGAAACTGACGAAAGAAAATCTTCAAAAGATTGCTGTCCTCTGCTGATAAAGAGAATCTAGCAAAATAAATGCCATCCCTGCTGACAAAGGGAAACTGACGAAAGAAAATCTTCAAAAGATTGCTGTCCTCTGCTGATAAAGAGAATCTAGCAACATAAATGCCATCCCTGCTGACAAAGGGAAACTGACGAAAGAAAATCTTCAAAAGATTGCTGTCCTCTGCTGATAAAGAGAATCTAGCAAAATAAATGCCATCCCTGCTGACAAAGGGAAACTGACGAAAGAAAATCTTCAAAAGATTGTTGTCCTATGCTGATAAAGAGAATCTAGCAAAATAAATGCCATCCCTGCTGACAAAGGGAAACTGACAAAATAAAATCTTCAAAAGATTGTTGTCCTCTGCTGATAAAGAGAATCTAGCAACATAAATGCATCCCTGCTGATAAAGGGAAACTGACGAAAGAAAATCTTCAAAAGATTGTTGTCCTATGCTGATAAAGAGAATATAGCAACCTAAATGCCATCCTTGCTGACAAAGGGAAATTCACGAAAGAAAATCTTCAAAAGATTGTCGTCCTCTGCTGATAAAGAGAATCTAGCAACATAAATGCCATCCCTGCTGACAAAGGGAAACTGACGAAAGAAAATGTTCAAAAGATTGCTGTCCTTTGCTGATAAAGAGAATCTAGCAACCTAAACGCCATCCTTGCTGACAAAGGGAAACTCACGAAAGAAAATCTTCAAAAGATTATCGTCCTCTGTTGATAAAGAGAATCTAGCAACATAAATGCCATCCCTGCTGACAAAGGGAAACTGACGAAAGAAAATCTTCAAAAGATTGCTGTCCTCTGCTGATAAAGAGAATCTAGTAACATAAATGCCATCCCTGCTGACAAAGGGAAACTGACGAAAGAAAATCTTCAAAAGATTGTCGTCCTCTGCTTATAAAGAGAATCTAGCAACATAAATGCCATCCCTGCTGACAAAGGGAAACTGACGAAAGAAAATCTTCAAAAGATTGCTGTCCTCTGCTGATAAAGAGAATCTAGCAACATAAATGCCATCCCTGCTGACAAAGGGAAACTGACGAAAGAAAATCTTCAAAAGATTGTTGTCCTCTGCTGATAAAGAGAATCTAGCAAAATAAATGCCATCCCTGCTGACAAAGGGAAACTGACGAAAGAAAATCTTCAAAAGATTGTTGTCCTCTGCTGATAAAGAGAATCTAGCAACATAAATGTCATCCCTGCTGATAAAGGGAAATTCACGAAAGAAAATCTTCAAAAAATTGATGTCCTCTGTTGATAAAGAGAATCTAGTAACATAAATGCCATCCCTGCTGACAAAGGGAAACTGACGAAAGAAAATCTTCAAAAGATTGTCGTCCTCTGCTTATAAAGAGAATCTAGCAACATAAATGCCATCCCTGCTGACAAAGGGAAACTGACGAAAGAAAATCTTCAAAAGATTGCTGTCCTCTGCTGATAAAGAGAATCTAGCAACATAAATGCCATCCCTGCTGACAAAGGGAAACTGACGAAAGAAAATCTTCAAAAGATTGTTGTCCTCTGCTGATAAAGAGAATCTAGCAAAATAAATGCCATCCCTGCTGACAAAGGGAAACTGACGAAAGAAAATCTTCAAAAGATTGCTGTCCTCTGCTGATAAAGAGAATCTAGCAACATAAATGCCATCCCTGCTGACAAAGGGAAACTGACGAAAGAAAATCTTCAAAAGATTGCTGTCCTCTGCTGATAAAGAGAATCTAGCAAAATAAATGCCATCCCTGCTGACAAAGGGAAACTGACGAAAGAAAATCTTCAAAAGATTGATGTCCTCTGTTGATAAAGAGAATCTAGTAACATAAATGCCATCCCTGCTGACAAAGGGAAACTGACGAAAGAAAATCTTCAAAAGATTGTCGTCCTCTGCTTATAAAGAGAATCTAGCAACATAAATGCCATCCCTGCTGACAAAGGGAAACTGACGAAAGAAAATCTTCAAAAGATTGCTGTCCTCTGCTGATAAAGAGAATCTAGCAACATAAATGCCATCCCTGCTGACAAAGGGAAACTGACGAAAGAAAATCTTCAAAAGATTGTTGTCCTCTGCTGATAAAGAGAATCTAGCAAAATAAATGCCATCCCTGCTGACAAAGGGAAACTGACGAAAGAAAATCTTCAAAAGATTGCTGTCCTCTGCTGATAAAGAGAATCTAGCAACATAAATGCCATCCCTGCTGACAAAGGGAAACTGACGAAAGAAAATCTTCAAAAGATTGCTGTCCTCTGCTGATAAAGAGAATCTAGCAAAATAAATGCCATCCCTGCTGACAAAGGGAAACTGACGAAAGAAAATCTTCAAAAGATTGATGTCCTCTGTTGATAAAGAGAATCTAGCAACATAAATGCCATCCCTGCTAACAAAGGGAAACTGACGAAAGAAAATCTTCAAAAGATTGCTGTCCTCTGCTAATAAAGAGAATCTAGCAAAATAAATCCCATCCCTGCTGACAAAGGGAAACTGACGAAAGAAAATCTTCAAAAGATTGCTGTCTTCTGCTGATAAAGAGAATCTAGCAAAATAAATGCCATCCCTGCTGACAAAGGGAAACTGACGAAAGAAAATCTTCAAAAGATTGCTGTCCTCTGCTGATAAAGAGAATCTAGCAACATAAATGCCACCCCTGCTGATAAAGGGAAACTGACGACAGAAAATCTTCAAAAGATTGCTGTCCTCTGCTGATAAAGAAAATCTAGCAACCTAAATGCCATCCCTGCTGACAAAGGGAAACTGACGAAAGAAAATCTTCAAAAGATTGCTGTCCTCTGCTGACAAAGAGAATCTAGCAACATAAATGCCATCCCTGCTGACAAAGGGAAACTGACGAAAGAAAATCTTCAAAAGATTGCTGTCCTCTGCTGATAAAGAGAATCTAGCAACATAACAGCCATCCCTGCTGACAAAGGGAAACTGACGAAAGAAAATCTTCAAAAGATTGCTGTCCTCTGCTGATAAAGAGAATCTAGCAAAATAAATGCCATCCCTGCTGACAAAGGGAAACTGACGAAAGAAAATGTTCAAAAGATTGCTGTCCTTTGCTGATAAAGAGAATCTAGCAACCTAAATGCCATCCTTGCTGACAAAGGGAAACTCACGAAAGAAAATCTTCAAAAGATTATCGTCCTCTGCTCATAAAGAGAATCTAGCAACATAAATGCCATCCCTGCTGACAAAGGGAAACTGACAAAAGAAAATCTTCAAAAGATTGCCGTCCTCTGCTTATAAAGAGAATCTAGCAACATAAATGCCATCCCTGCTGACAAAGGGAAACTGACGAAAGAAAATCTTCAAAAGATTGCTGTCCTCTGCTGATAAAGAGAATCTAGCAAAATAAATGCCATCCCTGCTGACAAAGGGAAACTGACGAAAGAAAATCTTCAAAAGATTGCTGTCCTCTGCTGATAAAGAGAATCTAGCAACATAAATGCCATCCCTGCTGACAAAGGGAAACTGACGAAAGAAAATCTTCAAAAGATTGCTGTCCTCTGCTGATAAAGAGAATCTAGCAAAATAAATGCCATCCCTGCTGACAAAGGGAAACTGACGAAAGAAAATCTTCAAAAGATTGTTGTCCTATGCTGATAAAGAGAATCTAGCAAAATAAATGCCATCCCTGCTGACAAAGGGAAACTGACAAAATAAAATCTTCAAAAGATTGCTGTCCTCTGCTGATAAAGAGAATCTAGCAACATAAATGCATCCCTGCTGATAAAGGGAAACTGACGAAAGAAAATCTTCAAAAGATTGCTGTCCTATGCTGATAAAGAGAATATAGCAACCTAAATGCCATCCTTACTGACAAAGGGAAACTCACGAAAGAAAATCTTCAAAAGATTGTCGTCCTCTGCTGATAAAGAGAATCTAGCAACATAAATTCCATCCCTGCTGACAAAGGGAAACTGACGAAAGAAAATGTTCAAAAGATTGTTGTCCTTTGCTGATAAAGAGAATCTAGCAACCTAAACGCCATCCTTGCTGACAAAGGGAAACTCACGAAAGAAAATCTTCAAAAGATTATCGTCCTCTGTTGATAAAGAGAATCTAGCAACATAAATGCCATCCCTGCTGACAAAGGGAAACTGACAAAAGAAAATCTTCAAAAGATTGCCGTCCTCTGCTTATAAAGAGAATCTAGCAACATAAATGCCATCCCTGCAGACAAAGGGAAACTGACGAAAGAAAATCTTCAAAAGATTGCTGTCCTCTGCTGATAAAGAGAATCTAGCAACATAAATGCCATCCCTGCTGACAAAGGGAAACTGACAAAAGAAAATCTTCAAAAGATTGTTGTCCTCTGCTGATAAAGAGAATCTAGCAAAATAAATGCCATCCCTGCTGACAAAGGGAAACTGACGAAAGAAAATCTTCAAAAGATTGATGTCCTCTGTTGATAAAGAGAATCTAGCAACATAAATGCCATCCCTGCTGACAAAGGGAAACTGACGAAAGAAAATCTTCAAAAGATTGCTGTCCTCTGCTGATAAAGAGAATCTAGCAAAATAAATGCCATCCCTGCTGACAAAGGGAAACTGACGAAAGAAAATCTTCAAAAGATTGATGTCCTCTGTTGATAAAGAGAATCTAGCAACATAAATGCCATCCCTGCTAACAAAGGGAAACTGACGAAAGAAAATCTTCAAAAGATTGCTGTCCTCTGCTAATAAAGAGAATCTAGCAAAATAAATCCCATCCCTGCTGACAAAGGGAAACTGACGAAAGAAAATCTTCAAAAGATTGCTGTCTTCTGCTGATAAAGAGAATCTAGCAAAATAAATGCCATCCCTGCTGACAAAGGGAAACTGACGAAAGAAAATCTTCAAAAGATTGTTGTCCTCTGCTGATAAAGAGAATCTAGCAACATAAATGCCACCCCTGCTGATAAAGGGAAACTGACGACAGAAAATCTTCAAAAGATTGCTGTCCTCTGCTGATAAAGAAAATCTAGCAACCTAAATGCCATCCCTGCTGACAAAGGGAAACTGACGAAAGAAAATCTTCAAAAGATTGCTGTCCTCTGCTGATAAAGAGAATCTAGCAACATAAATGCCATCCCTGCTGACAAAGGGAAACTGACGAAAGAAAATCTTCAAAAGATTGCTGTCCTCTGCTGATAAAGAGAATCTAGCAACATAACTGCCATCCCTGCTGACAAAGGGAAACTGACGAAAGAAAATCTTCAAAAGATTGCTGTCCTCTGCTGATAAAGAGAATCTAGCAAAATAAATGCCATCCCTGCTGACAAAGGGAAACTGACGAAAGAAAATGTTCAAAAGATTGCTGTCCTTTGCTGATAAAGAGAATCTAGCAACCTAAATGCCATCCTTGCTGACAAAGGGAAACTCACGAAAGAAAATCTTCAAAAGATTATCGTCCTCTGCTCATAAAGAGAATCTAGCAACATAAATGCCATCCCTGCTGACAAAGGGAAACTGACAAAAGAAAATCTTCAAAAGATTGCCGTCCTCTGCTTATAAAGAGAATCTAGCAACATAAATGCCATCCCTGCTGACAAAGGGAAACTGACGAAAGAAAATCTTCAAAAGATTGCTGTCCTCTGCTGATAAAGAGAATCTAGCAAAATAAATGCCATCTCTGCTGACAAAGGGAAACTGACGAAAGAAAATCTTCAAAAGATTGCTGTCCTCTGCTGATAAAGAGAATCTAGCAACATAAATGCCATCCCTGCTGACAAAGGGAAACTGACGAAAGAAAATCTTCAAAAGATTGCTGTCCTATGCTGATAAAGAGAATCTAGCAAAATAAATGCCATCCCTGCTGACAAAGGGAAACTGACAAAATAAAATCTTCAAAAGATTGCTGTCCTCTGCTGATAAAGAGAATCTAGCAACATAAATGCATCCCTGCTGATAAAGGGAAACTGACGAAAGAAAATCTTCAAAAGATTGCTGTCCTATGCTGATAAAGAGAATATAGCAACCTAAATGCCATCCTTGCTGACAAAGGGAAACTCACGAAAGAAAATCTTCAAAAGATTGTCGTCCTCTGCTGATAAAGAGAATCTAGCAACATAAATGCCATCCCTGCTGACAAAGGGAAACTGACGAAAGAAAATGTTCAAAAGATTGTTGTCCTTTGCTGATAAAGAGAATCTAGCAACCTAAACGCCATCCTTGCTGACAAAGGGAAACTCACGAAAGAAAATCTTCAAAAGATTATCGTCCTCTGTTGATAAAGAGAATCTAGCAACATAAATGCCATCCCTGCTGACAAAGGGAAACTGACAAAAGAAAATCTTCAAAAGATTGCCGTCCTCTGCTTATAAAGAGAATCTAGCAACATAAATGCCATCCCTGCAGACAAAGGGAAACTGACGAAAGAAAATCTTCAAAAGATTGCTGTCCACTGCTGATAAAGAGAATCTAGCAACATAAATGCCATCCCTGCTGACAAAGGGAAACTGACAAAAGAAAATCTTCAAAAGATTGTTGTCCTCTGCTGATAAAGAGAATCTAGCAAAATAAATGCCATCCCTGCTGACAAAGGGAAACTGACGAAAGAAAATCTTCAAAAGATTGATGTCCTCTGTTGATAAAGAGAATCTAGCAACATAAATGCCATCCCTGCTGACAAAGGGAAACTGACGAAAGAAAATCTTCAAAAGATTGCTGTCCTCTGCTAATAAAGAGAATCTAGCAAAATAAATCCCATCCCTGCTGACAAAGGGAAACTGATAAAGAAAATCTTCAAAAGATTGCTGTCTTCTGCTGATAAAGAGAATCTAGCAAAATAAATGCCATCCCTGCTGACAAAGGGAAACTGACGAAAGAAAATCTTCAAAAGATTGCTGTCCTCTGCTGATAAAGAGAATCTAGCAACATAAATGCCACCCCTGCTGATAAAGGGAAACTGACGACAGAAAATCTTCAAAAGATTGCTGTCCTCTGCTGATAAAGAAAATCTAGCAACCTAAATGCCATCCCTGCTGACAAAGGGAAACTGACGAAAGAAAATCTTCAAAAGATTGTTGTCCTCTGCTGATAAAGAGAATCTAGCAACATAAATGCCATCCCTGCTGACAAAGGGAAACTGACGAAAGAAAATCTTCAAAAGATTGCTGTCCTCTGCTGATAAAGAGAATCTAGCAACATAACTGCCATCCCTGCTGACAAAGGGAAACTGACGAAAGAAAATCTTCAAAAGATTGCTGTCCTCTGCTGATAAAGAGAATCTAGCAAAATAAATGCCATCCCTGCTGACAAAGGGAAACTGACGAAAGAAAATGTTCAAAAGATTGCTGTCCTTTGCTGATAAAGAGAATCTAGCAACCTAAATGCCATCCTTGCTGAAAAAGGGAAACTCACGAAAGAAAATCTTCAAAAGATTATCGTCCTCTGCTGATAAAGAGAATCTAGCAACATAAATGCCATCCCTGCTGACAAAGGGAAACTGACAAAAGAAAATCTTCAAAAGATTGCCGTCCTCTGCTTATAAAGAGAATCTAGCAACATAAATGCCATCCCTGCTGACAAAGGGAAACTGACGAAAGAAAATCTTCAAAAGATTGTTGTCCTCTGCTGATAAAGAGAATCTAGCAACATAAATGTCATCCCTGCTGATAAAGGGAAATTCACGAAAGAAAATCTTCAAAAAATTGATGTCCTCTGTTGATAAAGAGAATCTAGTAACATAAATGCCATCCCTGCTGACAAAGGGAAACTGACGAAAGAAAATCTTCAAAAGATTGCTGTCCTCTGCTGATAAAGAGAATCTAGCAAAATAAATGCCATCCCTGCTGACAAAGGGAAACTGACGAAAGAAAATCTTCAAAAGATTGCTGTCCTCTGCTGATAAAGAGAATCTAGCAAAATAAATGCCATCCCTGCTGACAAAGGGAAACTGATAAAATATAATCTTCAAAGGATTGCTGTCCTCTGCTGATAAAGAGAATCTAGCAACATAAATGCATCCTTGCTGATAAAGGGAAACTGACGAAAGAAAATCTTCAAAAGATTGCTGTCCTATGCTGATAAAGAGAATATAGCAACCTAAATGCCATCCTTGCTGACAAAGGGAAACTCACGAAAGAAAATCTTCAAAAGATTGCCGTCCTCTGCTAATAAAGAGAATCTAGCAACATAAATGCCATCCCTGCTGACAAAGGGAAACTGACAAAAGAAAATCTTCAAAAGATTGTCGTCCTCTGCTTATAAAGAGAATCTAGCAACATAAATGCCATCCCTGCTGACAAAGGGAAACTGACGAAAGAAAATCTTCAAAAGATTGCTGTCCTCTGCTGATAAAGAGAATCTAGCAACATAAATGCCATCCCTGCTGATAAAGGGAAACTGACGAAAGAAAATCTTCAAAAACTTGATGTCCTCTACTGATAAAGAGAATCTAGTAACATAAATGGCATCCCTGCTGACAAAGGGAAACTGACGAAAGAAAATCTTCAAAAGATTGCTGTCCTCTGCTGATAAAGAGAATCTAGCAAAATAAATGCCATCCCTGCTGACAAAGGGAAAATGACGAAAGAAAATCTTCAAAAGATTGTTGTCTTTTGTTGATAAAGAGAATCTAGCAAAATAAATACCATCCCTGCTGACAAAGGGAAATTGACGAAAGAAAATGTTCAAAAGATTGCTGTCCTCTGCTGATAAAGAGAATCTAGCAACATAAATGCCATCCCTGCTGATAAAGGGAAACTGACGAAAGAAAATCTTCAAAAGATTGCTGTCCTCTGCTGATAAAGAGAATCTAGCAACCTAAATGCCATCCCTACTGACAAAGGGAAACTGACGAAAGAAAATCTTCAAAATATTGTTGTCCTCTACTGATAAAGAGAATCTAGCAACATAAATGCCATCCCTGCTGACAAAGGGAAACTGACGAAAGAAAATCTTCAAAAGAATGCAGTCCTCTGCTTATAAAGAGAATCTAGCAACATAAATGCCATCCCTGCTGACAAAGGGAAACTGACAAAAGAAAATATTCAAAAGATTGTTGTCCTCTGCTGATAAAGAGAATCTAGCAACATAAATGCCATCCCTGCTGACAAAGGGAAACTGACGAAAGAAAATCTTCAAAAAATTGATGTCCTCTGTTGATAAAGAGAATCTAGTAACATAAATGCCATCCCTGCTGACAAAGGGAAACTGACGAAAGAAAATCTTCAAAAGATTGCTGTCCACTGCTGATAAAGAGAATCTAGCAAAATAAACGCCATCCCTGCTGACAAAGGGAAACTGACGAAAGAAAATCTTCAAAAGATTGCTGTCCTCTGCTGATAAAGAGAATCTAGCAAAATAAATGCCATCCCTGCTGACAAAGGGAAACTGACAAAATAAAATCTTCAAAAGATTGCTGTCCTCTGCTTATAAAGAGAATCTAGCAACATAAATGCATCCCTGCTGATAAAGGGAAACTGACGAAAGAAAATCTTCAAAAGATTGCAGTTCTATGCTGATAAAGAGAATATAGCAACCTAAATTCCATCCTTGCTGACAAAGGGAAACTCACGAAAGAAAATCTTCAAAAGATTGCCGTCCTCTGCTAATAAAGAGAATCTAGCAACATAAATGCCATCCCTGCTGACAAAGGGAAACTGACAAAAGAAAATCTTCAAAAGATTGTCGTCCTCTGCTTATAAAGAGAATCTAGCAACATAAATGCCATCCCTGCTGACAAAGGGAAACTGACGAAAGAAAATCTTCAAAAGATTGCTGTCCTCTGCTGATAAAGAGAATCTAGCAACATAAATGGCATCCCTGCTGATAAAGGGAAACTGACGAAAGAAAATCTTCAAAAATTTGATGTCCTCTACTGATAAAGAGAATCTAGTAACATAAATGGCATCCCTGCTGACAAAGGGAAACTGACGAAAGAAAATCTTCAAAAGATTGCTGTCCTCTGCTGATAAAGAGAATCTAGCAAAATAAATTCCATCCCTGCTGACAAAGGGAAAATGACGAAAGAAAATCTTCAAAAGATTGCTGTCTTTTGTTGATAAAGAGAATCTAGCAAAATAAATACCATCCCTGCTGACAAAGGGAAACTGACGAAAGAAAATGTTCAAAAGATTGCTGTCCTCTGCTAATAAAGAGAATCTAGCAACATAAATGCCATCCCTGCTGATAAAGGGAAACTGACGAAAGAAAATCTTCAAAAGATTGCTGTCCTCTGCTGATAAAGAGAATCTAGCAACCTAAATGCCATCACTGCTGACAAAGGGAAACTGACGAAAGAAAATCTTCAAAATATTGCTGTCCTCTACTGATAAAGAGAATCTAGCAACATAAATGCCATCCCTGCTGACAATGGGAAACTGACGAAAGAAAATCTTCAAAAGATTGCTGTCCTCTGCTGATAAAGAGAATCTAGCAACATAAATGCCATCCCTGCTGATAAAGGGAAACTGACGAAAGAAAATCTTCAAAAACTTGATGTCCTCTACTGATAAAGAGAATCTAGTAACATAAATGGCATCCCTGCTGACAAAGGGAAACTGACGAAAGAAAATCTTCAAAAGATTGCTGTCCTCTGCTGATAAAGAGAATCTAGCAAAATAAATGCCATCCCTGCTGACAAAGGGAAAATGACGAAAGAAAATCTTCAAAAGATTGTTGTCTTTTGTTGATAAAGAGAATCTAGCAAAATAAATACCATCCCTGCTGACAAAGGGAAATTGACGAAAGAAAATGTTCAAAAGATTGCTGTCCTCTGCTGATAAAGAGAATCTAGCAACATAAATGCCATCCCTGCTGATAAAGGGAAACTGACGAAAGAAAATCTTCAAAAGATTGCTGTCCTCTGCTGATAAAGAGAATCTAGCAACCTAAATGCCATCCCTACTGACAAAGGGAAACTGACGAAAGAAAATCTTCAAAATATTGTTGTCCTCTACTGATAAAGAGAATCTAGCAACATAAATGCCATCCCTGCTGACAAAGGGAAACTGACGAAAGAAAATCTTCAAAAGAATGCAGTCCTCTGCTTATAAAGAGAATCTAGCAACATAAATGCCATCCCTGCTGACAAAGGGAAACTGACAAAAGAAAATATTCAAAAGATTGTTGTCCTCTGCTGATAAAGAGAATCTAGCAACATAAATGCCATCCCTGCTGACAAAGGGAAACTGACGAAAGAAAATCTTCAAAAAATTGATGTCCTCTGTTGATAAAGAGAATCTAGTAACATAAATGCCATCCCTGCTGACAAAGGGAAACTGACGAAAGAAAATCTTCAAAAGATTGCTGTCCACTGCTGATAAAGAGAATCTAGCAAAATAAACGCCATCCCTGCTGACAAAGGGAAACTGACGAAAGAAAATCTTCAAAAGATTGCTGTCCTCTGCTGATAAAGAGAATCTAGCAAAATAAATGCCATCCCTGCTGACAAAGGGAAACTGACAAAATAAAATCTTCAAAAGATTGCTGTCCTCTGCTTATAAAGAGAATCTAGCAACATAAATGCATCCCTGCTGATAAAGGGAAACTGACGAAAGAAAATCTTCAAAAGATTGCAGTTCTATGCTGATAAAGAGAATATAGCAACCTAAATTCCATCCTTGCTGACAAAGGGAAACTCACGAAAGAAAATCTTCAAAAGATTGCCGTCCTCTGCTAATAAAGAGAATCTGGCAACATAAATGCCATCCCTGCTGACAAAGGGAAACTGACAAAAGAAAATCTTCAAAAGATTGTCGTCCTCTGCTTATAAAGAGAATCTAGCAACATAAATGCCATCCCTGCTGACAAAGGGAAACTGACGAAAGAAAATCTTCAAAAGATTGCTGTCCTCTGCTGATAAAGAGAATCTAGCAACATAAATGGCATCCCTGCTGATAAAGGGAAACTGACGAAAGAAAATCTTCAAAAATTTGATGTCCTCTACTGATAAAGAGAATCTAGTAACATAAATGGCATCCCTGCTGACAAAGGGAAACTGACGAAAGAAAATCTTCAAAAGATTGCTGTCCTCTGCTGATAAAGAGAATCTAGCAAAATAAATTCCATCCCTGCTGACAAAGGGAAAATGACGAAAGAAAATCTTCAAAAGATTGCTGTCTTTTGTTGATAAAGAGAATCTAGCAAAATAAATACCATCCCTGCTGACAAAGGGAAACTGACGAAAGAAAATGTTCAAAAGATTGTTGTCCTCTGCTAATAAAGAGAATCTAGCAACATAAATGCCATCCCTGCTGATAAAGGGAAACTGACGAAAGAAAATCTTCAAAAGATTGCTGTCCTCTGCTGATAAAGAGAATCTAGCAACCTAAATGCCATCACTGCTGACAAAGGGAAACTGACGAAAGAAAATCTTCAAAATATTGCTGTCCTCTACTGATAAAGAGAATCTAGCAACATAAATGCCATCCCTGCTGACAATGGGAAACTGACGAAAGAAAATCTTCAAAAGATTGCTGTCCTCTGCTGATAAAGAGAATCTAGCAACATAAATGCCATCCCTGCTGATAAAGGGAAACTGACGAAAGAAAATCTTCAAAAACTTGATGTCCTCTACTGATAAAGAGAATCTAGTAACATAAATGGCATCCCTGCTGACAAAGGGAAACTGACGAAAGAAAATCTTCAAAAGATTGCTGTCCTCTGCTGATAAAGAGAATCTAGCAAAATAAATGCCATCCCTGCTGACAAAGGGAAAATGACGAAAGAAAATCTTCAAAAGATTGCTGTCTTTTGTTGATAAAGAGAATCTAGCAAAATAAATACCATCCCTGCTGACAAAGGGAAACTGACGAAAGAAAATGTTCAAAAGATTGCTGTCCTCTGCTAATAAAGAGAATCTAGCAACATAAATGCCATCCCTGCTGATAAAGGGAAACTGACGAAAGAAAATCTTCAAAAGATTGCTGTCCTCTGCTGATAAAGAGAATCTAGCAACATAAATGCCATCCCTGCTGACAAAGGGAAACTGACAAAACAAAATATTCAAAAGATTGTTGTCCTCTGCTGATAAAGAGAATCTAGCAACATAAATGCCGTCCCTGCTGACAAAGGGAAACTGACGAAAGAAAATCTTCAAAAGATTGTTGTCCTCTGCTAATAAAGAGAATCTAGCAACATAAATGCCATCCCTGTTGACAAAGGGAAACTGACGAAAGAAAATCTTCAAAAGATTATTGTCCTCTACTGATAAAGAGAATCTAGCAAAATAAATGCCATCCCTGCTGACAAAGGGAAACTGACGAAAGAAAATCTTCAAAAGATTGTTGTCCTCTGCTAATAAAGAGAATCTAGCAACATAAATGCCATCCCTACTGACAAAGGGAAACTGACGAAAGAAAATCTTCAAAAGATTATTGTCCTCTACTGATAAAGAGAATCTAGCAACATAAATGCCATCCCTGCTGATAAAGGGAAAATGACGAAAGAAAATCTTCAAAAGATTGCTGTCCTCTGCTGATAAAGAGAATGTAGCAACCTAAATGCCATCCCTGCTGACAAAGGGAAACTGACGAAAGAAAATCTTCAAAAGATTGATGTCCTCTGCTGATAAAGAGAATCTAGCAACATAAATGGCATCCCTGCTGATAAAGGGAAACTGACGAAAGAAAATCTTCAAAAGATTGCTGTCCTCTGCTTATAAAGAGAATCTAGCAACATAAATGCATCCCTGCTGATAAAGGGAAACTGACGAAAGAAAATCTTCAAAAGATTGCAGTTCTATGCTGATAAAGAGAATATAGCAACCTAAATTCCATCCTTGCTGACAAAGGGAAACTCACGAAAGAAAATCTTCAAAAGATTGCCGTCCTCTGCTAATAAAGAGAATCTAGCAACATAAATGCCATCCCTGCTGACAAAGGGAAACTGACAAAAGAAAATCTTCAAAAGATTGTCGTCCTCTGCTTATAAAGAGAATCTAGCAACATAAATGCCATCCCTGCTGACAAAGGGAAACTGACGAAAGAAAATCTTCAAAAGATTGCTGTCCTCTGCTGATAAAGAGAATCTAGCAACATAAATGGCATCCCTGCTGATAAAGGGAAACTGACGAAAGAAAATCTTCAAAAATTTGATGTCCTCTACTGATAAAGAGAATCTAGTAACATAAATGGCATCCCTGCTGACAAAGGGAAACTGACGAAAGAAAATCTTCAAAAGATTGCTGTCCTCTGCTGATAAAGAGAATCTAGCAAAATAAATTCCATCCCTGCTGACAAAGGGAAAATGACGAAAGAAAATCTTCAAAAGATTGCTGTCTTTTGTTGATAAAGAGAATCTAGCAAAATAAATACCATCCCTGCTGACAAAGGGAAACTGACGAAAGAAAATGTTCAAAAGATTGCTGTCCTCTGCTAATAAAGAGAATCTAGCAACATAAATGCCATCCCTGCTGATAAAGGGAAACTGACGAAAGAAAATCTTCAAAAGATTGCTGTCCTCTGCTGATAAAGAGAATCTAGCAACCTAAATGCCATCCCTGCTGACAAAGGGAAACTGACGAAAGAAAATCTTCAAAATATTGCTGTCCTCTACTGATAAAGAGAATCTAGCAACATAAATGCCATCCCTGCTGACAATGGGAAACTGACGAAAGAAAATCTTCAAAAGATTGCTGTCCTCTGCTGATAAAGAGAATCTAGCAACATAAATGCCATCCCTGCTGATAAAGGGAAACTGACGAAAGAAAATCTTCAAAAACTTGATGTCCTCTACTGATAAAGAGAATCTAGTAACATAAATGGCATCCCTGCTGACAAAGGGAAACTGACGAAAGAAAATCTTCAAAAGATTGCTGTCCTCTGCTGATAAAGAGAATCTAGCAAAATAAATGCCATCCCTGCTGACAAAGGGAAAATGACGAAAGAAAATCTTCAAAAGATTGCTGTCTTTTGTTGATAAAGAGAATCTAGCAAAATAAATACCATCCCTGCTGACAAAGGGAAACTGACGAAAGAAAATGTTCAAAAGATTGCTGTCCTCTGCTAATAAAGAGAATCTAGCAACATAAATGCCATCCCTGCTGATAAAGGGAAACTGACGAAAGAAAATCTTCAAAAGATTGCTGTCCTCTGCTGATAAAGAGAATCTAGCAACATAAATGCCATCCCTGCTGACAAAGGGAAACTGACAAAAGAAAATATTCAAAAGATTGTTGTCCTCTGCTGATAAAGAGAATCTAGCAACATAAATGCCGTCCCTGCTGACAAAGGGAAACTGACGAAAGAAAATCTTCAAAAGATTGTTGTCCTCTGCTAATAAAGAGAATCTAGCAACATAAATGCCATCCCTGCTGACAAAGGGAAACTGACGAAAGAAAATCTTCAAAAGATTATTGTCCTCTACTGATAAAGAGAATCTAGCAAAATAAATGCCATCCCTGCTGACAAAGGGAAACTGACGAAAGAAAATCTTCAAAAGATTGTTGTCCTCTGCTAATAAAGAGAATCTAGCAACATAAATGCCATCCCTACTGACAAAGGGAAACTGACGAAAGAAAATCTTCAAAAGATTATTGTCCTCTACTGATAAAGAGAATCTAGCAACATAAATGCCATCCCTGCTGATAAAGGGAAAATGACGAAAGAAAATCTTCAAAAGATTGTTGTCCTCTGCTGATAAAGAGAATGTAGCAACCTAAATGCCATCCCTGCTGACAAAGGGAAACTGACGAAAGAAAATCTTCAAAAGATTGATGTCCTCTGCTGATAAAGAGAATCTAGCAACATAAATGCCATCCCTGCTGACAAAGGGAAACTGACGAAAGAAAATCTTCAAAAAATTGTTGTCCTCTACTTATAAAGAGAATCTAGCAACATAAATGCCATCCCTGCTGACAAAGGGAAACTAACGAAAAAAAATCTTCAAAAGATTGCTGTCCTCTGCTGATAAAGAGAATCTAGCAACATAAATGCCATCCCTGCTGACAAAGGGAAACTGACGAAAGAAAATCTTCAAAAGATTATTGTCCTCTGCTGATAAAGAGAATCTATCAACATAAATGCCATCCCTACTGACAAAGGGAAACTGACGAAAGAAAATCTTCAAAAGATTGTTGTCCTCTGCTGATAAAGAGAATCTAGCAACATAAATGCCATCCCTGCTGACAAAGGGAAACTGACGAAAAAAAATCTTCAAAAGATTGCTGTCCTCTGTTGATAAAGAGAATCTAGCAACATAAATGCCATCCCTGCTGACAAAGGGAAACTGACGAAAGAAAATCTTCAAAAGATTATTGTCCTCTGCTGATAAAGAGAATCTATCAACATAAATGCCATCCCTGCTGACAAAGGGAAACTGACGAAAGAAAATCTTCAAAAGATTGCTGTCCTCTGCTTATAAAGAGAATCTAGCAACATAAATGCCATCCCTGCTGACAAAGGGAAACTGACAAAAGAAAATATTCAAAAGATTGTTGTCCTCTGCTGATAAAGAGAATCTAGCAACATAAATGCCATCCCTGCTGACAAAGGGAAACTGACGAAAGAAAATCTTCAAAAGATTGTTGTCCTCTGCTAATAAAGAGAATCTAGCAACATAAATGCCATCCCTGCTGACAAAGGGAAACTGGCGAAAGAAAATCTTCAAAAGATTATTGTCCTCTACTGATAAAGAGAATCTAGCAAAATAAATGCCATCCCTGCTGACAAAGGGAAACTGACGAAAGAAAATCTTCAAAAGATTGTTGTCCTCTGCTAATAAAGAGAATCTAGCAACATAAATGCCATCCCTGCTGACAAAGGGAAACTGACGAAAGAAAATCTTCAAAAGATTATTGTCCTCTACTGATAAAGAGAATCTAGCAACATAAATGCCATCCCTGCTGATAAAGGGAAAATGACGAAAGAAAATCTTCAAAAGATTGCTGTCCTCTGCTGATAAAGAGAATGTAGCAACCTAAATGCCATCCCTGCTGACAAAGGGAAACTGACGAAAGAAAATCTTCAAAAGATTGATGTCCTCTGCTGATAAAGAGAATCTAGCAACATAAATGCCATCCCTGCTGACAAAGGGAAACTGACGAAAGAAAATCTTCAAAAAATTGTTGTCCTCTACTTATAAAGAGAATCTAGCAACATAAATGCCATCCCTGCTGACAAAGGGAAACTGACGAAAAAAAATCTTCAAAAGATTGCTGTCCTCTGCTGATAAAGAGAATCTAGCAACATAAATGCCATCCCTGCTGACAAAGGGAAACTGACGAAAGAAAATCTTCAAATGATTATTGTCCTCTGCTGATAAAGAGAATCTATCAACATAAATGCCATCCCTACTGACAAAGGGAAACTGACGAAAGAAAATCTTCAAAAGATTGTTGTCCCCTGCTGATAAAGAGAATCTAGCAACATAAATGCCATCCCTGCTGACAAAGGGAAACTGACGAAAAAAAATCTTCAAAAGATTGCTGTCCTCTGTTGATAAAGAGAATCTAGCAACATAAATGCCATCCCTGCTGACAAAGGGAAACTGACGAAAGAAAATCTTCAAAAGATTATTGTCCTCTGCTGATAAAGAGAATCTATCAACATAAATGCCATCCCTGCTGACAAAGGGAAACTGACGAAAGAAAATCTTCAAAAGATTGCTGTCCTCTGTTGATAAAGAGAATCTAGCAAAATAAATCCCATCCCTCCTGACAAAGGGAAACTGACAAAAGAAAATCTTCAAAAGATTGTTGTCCTCTGCTGATAAAGAGAATCTAGCAACATAAATGCCATCCCTGCTGACAAAGGGAAACTGACGAAAGAAAATCTTCAAAAGATTGCTGTCCTCTGCTTATAAAGAGAATCTAGCAACATAAATGCCATCCCTGCTGACAAAGGGAAACTGACGAAAGAAAATCTTCAAAAGATTGTTGTCCTCTGCTGATAAAGAGAATCTAGCAACATAAATGCCATCCCTGCTGACAAAGGGAAACTGACGAAAGAAAATCTTCAAAAGATTGTTGTCCTCTGCTGATAAAGAGAATCTAGCAAAATAAATGCCATCCCTGCTGGCAAAGGGAAACTGACGAAAGAAAATCTTTAAAAGATTGCTGTCCTCTGCTAATAAAGAGAATCTAGCAACATAAATGCCATCCCTGCTGATAAAGGGAAACTGACGAAAGAAAATCTTCAAAAGATTGATGTCCTCTGCTGATAAAGAGAATCTAGCAACCTAAATGCCATCCCTGCTGACAAAGGGAAACTGACGAAAGAAAATCTTCAAAAGATTGTCGTCCTCTGCTGATAAAGAGAATCTAGCAACATAAATGCCATCCCTGCTGACAAAGGGAAACTGACGAAAGAAAATCTTCAAAAAATTGCTGTCCTCTGCTTATAAAGAGAATCTAACAACATAAATGCCATCTCTGCTGACAAAGGGAAACTGACGAAAGAAAATCTTCAAAAGATTGCCGTCCTCTGCTGATAAAGAGAATCTAGCAACATAAATGCCATCCCTGCTGACAAAGGGAAACTGACAAAATAAAATCTTCAAAAGATTGCCGTCCTCTGCTTATAAAGAGAATCTAGCAACATAAATGCCATCCCTGCTGACAAAGGGAAACTGACGAAAGAAAATCTTCAAAAGATTGCTGTCCTCTGCTGATAAAGAGAATCTAGCAACATAAATGCCATCCCTGCTGACAAAGGGAAACTGACGAAAGAAAATCTTCAAAAAATTGATGTCCTCTGCTGATAAAGAGAATCTAGTAACATAAATGCCATCCCTGCTGACAAAGGGAAACTGACGAAAGAAAATCTTCAAAAGATTGCAGTCCTCTGCTTATAAAGAGAATCTAGCAACATAAATGCCATCCCTGCTGACAAAGGGAAACTGACAAAAGAAAATATTCAAAAGATTGTTGTCCTCTGCTGATAAAGAGAATCTAGCAACATAAATGCCATCCCTGCTGACAAAGGGAAACTGACGAAAGAAAATCTTCAAAAGATTGTTGTCCTCTGCTAATAAAGAGAATCTAGCAACATAAATGCCATCCCTGCTGACAAAGGGAAACTGACGAAAGAAAATCTTCAAAAGATTGCTGTCCTCTGCTGATAAAGAGAATCTAGCAACATAAATGCCATCCCTGCTGACAAAGGGAAACTGACGAAAGAAAATCTTCAAAAGATTGCTGTCCTCTGCTGATAAAGAGAATCTAGCAACCTAAATGCCATCCCTGCTGACAAAGGGAAACTGACGAAAGAAAATCTTCAAAAGATTGTTGTCCTCTGCTGATAAAGAGAATCTAGCAAAATAAATGCCATCCCTGCTGGCAAAGGGAAACTGACGAAAGAAAATCTTTAAAAGATTGCTGTCCTCTGCTAATAAAGAGAATCTAGCAACATAAATGCCATCCCTGCTGATAAAGGGAAACTGACGAAAGAAAATCTTCAAAAGATTGATGTCCTCTGCTGATAAAGAGAATCTAGCAACCTAAATGCCATCCCTGCTGACAAAGGGAAACTGACGAAAGAAAATCTTCAAAAGATTGATGTCCTCTGCTGATAAAGAGAATCTAGCAACATAAATGCCATCCCTGCTGACAAAGGGAAACTGACGAAAGAAAATCTTCAAAAAATTGTTGTCCTCTACTTATAAAGAGAATCTAGCAACATAAATGCCATCCCTGCTGACAAAGGGAAACTGACGAAAAAAAATCTTCAAAAGATTGCTGTCCTCTGCTGATAAAGAGAATCTAGCAACATAAATGCCATCCCTGCTGACAAAGGGAAACTGACGAAAGAAAATCTTCAAAAGATTATTGTCCTCTGCTGATAAAGAGAATCTATCAACATAAATGCCATCCCTACTGACAAAGGGAAACTGACGAAAGAAAATCTTCAAAAGATTGTTGTCCTCTGCTGATAAAGAGAATCTAGCAACATAAATGCCATCCCTGCTGACAAAGGGAAACTGACGAAAAAAAATCTTCAAAAGATTGCTGTCCTCTGTTGATAAAGAGAATCTAGCAACATAAATGCCATCCCTGCTGACAAAGGGAAACTGACGAAAGAAAATCTTCAAAAGATTATTGTCCTCTGCTGATAAAGAGAATCTATCAACATAAATGCCATCCCTGCTGACAAAGGGAAACTGACGAAAGAAAATCTTCAAAAGATTGCTGTCCTCTGTTGATAAAGAGAATCTAGCAAAATAAATCCCATCCCTCCTGACAAAGGGAAACTGACAAAAGAAAATCTTCAAAAGATTGTTGTCCTCTGCTGATAAAGAGAATCTAGCAACATAAATGCCATCCCTGCTGACAAAGGGAAACTGACAAAAGAAAATCTTCAAAAGATTGCTGTCCTCTGCTTATAAAGAGAATCTAGCAACATAAATGCCATCCCTGCTGACAAAGGGAAACTGACGAAAGAAAATCTTCAAAAGATTGCTGTCCTCTGCTGATAAAGAGAATCTAGCAACATAAATGCCATCCCTGCTGACAAAGGGAAACTGACGAAAGAAAATCTTCAAAAGATTGTTGTCCTCTGCTGATAAAGAGAATCTAGCAAAATAAATGCCATCCCTGCTGGCAAAGGGAAACTGACGAAAGAAAATCTTTAAAAGATTGCTGTCCTCTGCTAATAAAGAGAATCTAGCAACATAAATGCCATCCCTGCTGATAAAGGGAAACTGACGAAAGAAAATCTTCAAAAGATTGATGTCCTCTGCTGATAAAGAGAATCTAGCAACCTAAATGCCATCCCTGCTGACAAAGGGAAACTGACGAAAGAAAATCTTCAAAAGATTGTCGTCCTCTGCTGATAAAGAGAATCTAGCAACATAAATGCCATCCCTGCTGACAAAGGGAAACTGACGAAAGAAAATCTTCAAAAAATTGCTGTCCTCTGCTTATAAAGAGAATCTAACAACATAAATGCCATCTCTGCTGACAAAGGGAAACTGACGAAAGAAAATCTTCAAAAGATTGCCGTCCTCTGCTGATAAAGAGAATCTAGCAACATAAATGCCATCCCTGCTGACAAAGGGAAACTGACAAAATAAAATCTTCAAAAGATTGCCGTCCTCTGCTTATAAAGAGAATCTAGCAACATAAATGCCATCCCTGCTGACAAAGGGAAACTGACGAAAGAAAATCTTCAAAAGATTGCTGTCCTCTGCTGATAAAGAGAATCTAGCAACATAAATGCCATCCCTGCTGACAAAGGGAAACTGACGAAAGAAAATCTTCAAAAAATTGATGTCCTCTGCTGATAAAGAGAATCTAGTAACATAAATGCCATCCCTGCTGACAAAGGGAAACTGACGAAAGAAAATCTTCAAAAGATTGCAGTCCTCTGCTTATAAAGAGAATCTAGCAACATAAATGCCATCCCTGCTGACAAAGGGAAACTGACAAAAGAAAATATTCAAAAGATTGTTGTCCTCTGCTGATAAAGAGAATCTAGCAACATAAATGCCATCCCTGTTGACAAAGGGAAACTGACGAAAGAAAATCTTCAAAAGATTGTTGTCCTCTGCTAATAAAGAGAATCTAGCAACATAAATGCCATCCCTGCTGACAAAGGGAAACTGACGAAAGAAAATCTTCAAAAGATTGCTGTCCTCTGCTGATAAAGAGAATCTAGCAACATAAATGCCATCCCTGCTGACAAAGGGAAACTGACGAAAGAAAATCTTCAAAAGATTGCTGTCCTCTGCTGATAAAGAGAATCTAGCAACCTAAATGCCATCCCTGCTGACAAAGGGAAACTGACGAAAGAAAATCTTCAAAAGATTGTTGTCCTCTGCTGATAAAGAGAATCTAGCAAAATAAATGCCATCCCTGCTGGCAAAGGGAAACTGACGAAAGAAAATCTTTAAAAGATTGCTGTCCTCTGCTAATAAAGAGAATCTAGCAACATAAATGCCATCCCTGCTGATAAAGGGAAACTGACGAAAGAAAATCTTCAAAAGATTGATGTCCTCTGCTGATAAAGAGAATCTAGCAACCTAAATGCCATCCCTGCTGACAAAGGGAAACTGACGAAAGAAAATCTTCAAAAGATTGTCGTCCTCTGCTGATAAAGAGAATCTAGCAACATAAATGCCATCCCTGCTGACAAAGGGAAACTGACGAAAGAAAATCTTCAAAAAATTGCTGTCCTCTGCTTATAAAGAGAATCTAACAACATAAATGCCATCTCTGCTGACAAAGGGAAACTGACGAAAGAAAATCTTCAAAAGATTGTCGTCCTCTGCTGATAAAGAGAATCTAGCAACATAAATGCCATCCCTGCTAACAAAGGGAAACTGACAAAATAAAATCTTCAAAAGATTGCCGTCCTCTGCTTATAAAGAGAATCTAGCAACATAAATGCCATCCCTGCTGACAAAGGGAAACTGACGAAAGAAAATCTTCAAAAGATTGCTGTCCTCTGCTGATAAAGAGAATCTAGCAACATAAATGCCATCCCTGCTGACAAAGGGAAACTGACGAAAGAAAATCTTCAAAAAATTGATGTCCTCTGCTGATAAAGAGAATCTAGTAACATAAATGCCATCCCTGCTGACAAAGGGAAACTGACGAAAGAAAATCTTCAAAAGATTGCAGTCCTCTGCTTATAAAGAGAATCTAGCAACATAAATGCCATCCCTGCTGACAAAGGGAAACTGACAAAAGAAAATATTCAAAAGATTGTTGTCCTCTGCTGATAAAGAGAATCTAGCAACATAAATGCCATCCCTGCTGACAAAGGGAAACTGACGAAAGAAAATCTTCAAAAGATTGTTGTCCTCTGCTAATAAAGAGAATCTAGCAACATAAATGCCATCCCTGCTGACAAAGGGAAACTGACGAAAGAAAATCTTCAAAAGATTGCTGTCCTCTGCTGATAAAGAGAATCTAGCAACATAAATGCCATCCCTGCTGACAAAGGGAAACTGACGAAAGAAAATCTTCAAAAGATTGCTGTCCTCTGCTGATAAAGAGAATCTAGCAACATAAATGCCATCCCTGCTGACAAAGGGAAACTGACGAAAGAAAATCTTCAAAAGATTGATGTCCTCTGCTGATAAAGAGAATCTAGCAACCTAAATGCCATCCCTGCTGACAAAGGGAAACTGACGAAAGAAAATCTTCAAAAGATTGCTGTCCTCTGCTGATAAAGAGAATCTAGCAACATAAATGCCATCCCTGCTGACAAAGGGAAACTGACGAAAGAAAATCTTCAAAAAATTGATGTCCTCTGCTGATAAAGAGAATCTAGTAACATAAATGCCATCCCTGCTGACAAAGGGAAACTGACGAAAGAAAATCTTCAAAAGATTGCAGTCCTCTGCTTATAAAGAGAATCTAGCAACATAAATGCCATCCCTGCTGACAAAGGGAAACTGACAAAAGAAAATATTCAAAAGATTGTTGTCCTCTGCTGATAAAGAGAATCTAGCAACATAAATGCCATCCCTGTTGACAAAGGGAAACTGACGAAAGAAAATCTTCAAAAGATTGTTGTCCTCTGCTAATAAAGAGAATCTAGCAACATAAATGCCATCCCTGCTGACAAAGGGAAACTGACGAAAGAAAATCTTCAAAAGATTGCTGTCCTCTGCTGATAAAGAGAATCTAGCAACATAAATGCCATCCCTGCTGACAAAGGGAAACTGACGAAAGAAAATCTTCAAAAGATTGCTGTCCTCTGCTGATAAAGAGAATCTAGCAACCTAAATGCCATCCCTGCTGACAAAGGGAAACTGACGAAAGAAAATCTTCAAAAGATTGTTGTCCTCTGCTGATAAAGAGAATCTAGCAAAATAAATGCCATCCCTGCTGGCAAAGGGAAACTGACGAAAGAAAATCTTTAAAAGATTGCTGTCCTCTGCTAATAAAGAGAATCTAGCAACATAAATGCCATCCCTGCTGATAAAGGGAAACTGACGAAAGAAAATCTTCAAAAGATTGATGTCCTCTGCTGATAAAGAGAATCTAGCAACCTAAATGCCATCCCTGCTGACAAAGGGAAACTGACGAAAGAAAATCTTCAAAAGATTGTCGTCCTCTGCTGATAAAGAGAATCTAGCAACATAAATGCCATCCCTGCTGACAAAGGGAAACTGACGAAAGAAAATCTTCAAAAAATTGCTGTCCTCTGCTTATAAAGAGAATCTAACAACATAAATGCCATCTCTGCTGACAAAGGGAAACTGACGAAAGAAAATCTTCAAAAGATTGTCGTCCTCTGCTGATAAAGAGAATCTAGCAACATAAATGCCATCCCTGCTAACAAAGGGAAACTGACAAAATAAAATCTTCAAAAGATTGCCGTCCTCTGCTTATAAAGAGAATCTAGCAACATAAATGCCATCCCTGCTGACAAAGGGAAACTGACGAAAGAAAATCTTCAAAAGATTGCTGTCCTCTGCTGATAAAGAGAATCTAGCAACATAAATGCCATCCCTGCTGACAAAGGGAAACTGACGAAAGAAAATCTTCAAAAAATTGATGTCCTCTGCTGATAAAGAGAATCTAGTAACATAAATGCCATCCCTGCTGACAAAGGGAAACTGACGAAAGAAAATCTTCAAAAGATTGCAGTCCTCTGCTTATAAAGAGAATCTAGCAACATAAATGCCATCCCTGCTGATAAAGGGAAACTGACAAAAGAAAATATTCAAAAGATTGTTGTCCTCTGCTGATAAAGAGAATCTAGCAACATAAATGCCATCCCTGCTGACAAAGGGAAACTGACGAAAGAAAATCTTCAAAAGATTGTTGTCCTCTGCTAATAAAGAGAATCTAGCAACATAAATGCCATCCCTGCTGACAAAGGGAAACTGACGAAAGAAAATCTTCAAAAGATTGCTGTCCTCTGCTGATAAAGAGAATCTAGCAACATAAATGCCATCCCTGCTGACAAAGGGAAACTGACGAAAGAAAATCTTCAAAAGATTGCTGTCCTCTGCTGATAAAGAGAATCTAGCAACATAAATGCCATCCCTGCTGACAAAGGGAAACTGACGAAAGAAAATCTTCAAAAGATTGATGTCCTCTGCTGATAAAGAGAATCTAGCAACCTAAATGCCATCCCTGCTGACAAAGGGAAACTGACGAAAGAAAATCTTCAAAAGATTGTCGTCCTCTGCTGATAAAGAGAATCTAGCAACATAAATGCCATCCCTGCTGACAAAGGGAAACTGACGAAAGAAAATCTTCAAAAAATTGCTGTCCTCTGCTTATAAAGAGAATCTAACAACATAAATGCCATCTCTGCTGACAAAGGGAAACTGACGAAAGAAAATCTTCAAAAGATTGTCGTCCTCTGCTGATAAAGAGAATCTAGCAACATAAATGCCATCCCTGCTGACAAAGGGAAACTGACAAAATAAAATCTTCAAAAGATTGCCGTCCTCTGCTTATAAAGAGAATCTAGCAACATAAATGCCATCCCTGCTGACAAAGGGAAACTGACGAAAGAAAATCTTCAAAAGATTGTTGTCCTCTGCTGATAAAGAGAATCTAGCAACATAAATGCCATCCCTGCTGACACAGGGAAACTGACGAAAGAAAATCTTCAAAAAATTGATGTCCTCTGCTGATAAAGAGAATCTAGTAACATAAATGCCATCCCTGCTGACAAAGGGAAACTGACGAAAGAAAATCTTCAAAAGATTGCAGTCCTCTGCTTATAAAGAGAATCTAGCAACATAAATGCCATCCCTGCTGACAAAGGGAAACTGACAAAAGAAAATATTCAAAAGATTGTTGTCCTCTGCTGATAAAGAGAATCTAGTAACCTAAATGCCATCCCTGCTGACAAAGGGAAACTGACGAAAGAAAATCTTCAAAAGATTGTTGTCCTCTGCTGATAAAGAGAATCTAGCAAAATAAATGCCATCCCTGCTGGCAAAGGGAAACTGACGAAAGAAAATCTTTAAAAGATTGCTGTCCTCTGCTAATAAAGAGAATCTAGCAACATAAATGCCATCCCTGCTGATAAAGGGAAACTGACGAAAGAAAATCTTCAAAAGATTGATGTCCTCTGCTGATAAAGAGAATCTAGCAACCTAAATGCCATCCCTGCTGACAAAGGGAAACTGACGAAAGAAAATCTTCAAAAGATTGTCGTCCTCTGCTGATAAAGAGAATCTAGCAACATAAATGCCATCCCTGCTGACAAAGGGAAACTGACGAAAGAAAATCTTCAAAAAATTGCTGTCCTCTGCTTATAAAGAGAATCTAACAACATAAATGCCATCTCTGCTGACAAAGGGAAACTGACGAAAGAAAATCTTCAAAAGATTGTCGTCCTCTGCTGATAAAGAGAATCTAGCAACATAAATGCCATCCCTGCTAACAAAGGGAAACTGACAAAATAAAATCTTCAAAAGATTGCCGTCCTCTGCTTATAAAGAGAATCTAGCAACATAAATGCCATCCCTGCTGACAAAGGGAAACTGACGAAAGAAAATCTTCAAAAGATTGCTGTCCTCTGCTGATAAAGAGAATCTAGCAACATAAATGCCATCCCTGCTGACAAAGGGAAACTGACGAAAGAAAATCTTCAAAAAATTGATGTCCTCTGCTGATAAAGAGAATCTAGTAACATAAATGCCATCCCTGCTGACAAAGGGAAACTGACGAAAGAAAATCTTCAAAAGATTGCAGTCCTCTGCTTATAAAGAGAATCTAGCAACATAAATGCCATCCCTGCTGACAAAGGGAAACTGACAAAAGAAAATATTCAAAAGATTGTTGTCCTCTGCTGATAAAGAGAATCTAGCAACATAAATGCCATCCCTGCTGACAAAGGGAAACTGACGAAAGAAAATCTTCAAAAGATTGTTGTCCTCTGCTAATAAAGAGAATCTAGCAACATAAATGCCATCCCTGCTGACAAAGGGAAACTGACGAAAGAAAATCTTCAAAAGATTGCTGTCCTCTGCTGATAAAGAGAATCTAGCAACATAAATGCCATCCCTGCTGACAAAGGGAAACTGACGAAAGAAAATCTTCAAAAGATTGCTGTCCTCTGCTGATAAAGAGAATCTAGCAACATAAATGCCATCCCTGCTGACAAAGGGAAACTGACGAAAGAAAATCTTCAAAAGATTGATGTCCTCTGCTGATAAAGAGAATCTAGCAACCTAAATGCCATCCCTGCTGACAAAGGGAAACTGACGAAAGAAAATCTTCAAAAGATTGCTGTCCTCTGCTGATAAAGAGAATCTAGCAACATAAATGCCATCCCTGCTGACAAAGGGAAACTGACGAAAGAAAATCTTCAAAAAATTGATGTCCTCTGCTGATAAAGAGAATCTAGTAACATAAATGCCATCCCTGCTGACAAAGGGAAACTGACGAAAGAAAATCTTCAAAAGATTGCAGTCCTCTGCTTATAAAGAGAATCTAGCAACATAAATGCCATCCCTGCTGACAAAGGGAAACTGACAAAAGAAAATATTCAAAAGATTGTTGTCCTCTGCTGATAAAGAGAATCTAGCAACATAAATGCCATCCCTGTTGACAAAGGGAAACTGACGAAAGAAAATCTTCAAAAGATTGTTGTCCTCTGCTAATAAAGAGAATCTAGCAACATAAATGCCATCCCTGCTGACAAAGGGAAACTGACGAAAGAAAATCTTCAAAAGATTGCTGTCCTCTGCTGATAAAGAGAATCTAGCAACATAAATGCCATCCCTGCTGACAAAGGGAAACTGACGAAAGAAAATCTTCAAAAGATTGCTGTCCTCTGCTGATAAAGAGAATCTAGCAACCTAAATGCCATCCCTGCTGACAAAGGGAAACTGACGAAAGAAAATCTTCAAAAGATTGTTGTCCTCTGCTGATAAAGAGAATCTAGCAAAATAAATGCCATCCCTGCTGGCAAAGGGAAACTGACGAAAGAAAATCTTTAAAAGATTGCTGTCCTCTGCTAATAAAGAGAATCTAGCAACATAAATGCCATCCCTGCTGATAAAGGGAAACTGACGAAAGAAAATCTTCAAAAGATTGATGTCCTCTGCTGATAAAGAGAATCTAGCAACCTAAATGCCATCCCTGCTGACAAAGGGAAACTGACGAAAGAAAATCTTCAAAAGATTGTCGTCCTCTGCTGATAAAGAGAATCTAGCAACATAAATGCCATCCCTGCTGACAAAGGGAAACTGACGAAAGAAAATCTTCAAAAAATTGCTGTCCTCTGCTTATAAAGAGAATCTAACAACATAAATGCCATCTCTGCTGACAAAGGGAAACTGACGAAAGAAAATCTTCAAAAGATTGTCGTCCTCTGCTGATAAAGAGAATCTAGCAACATAAATGCCATCCCTGCTAACAAAGGGAAACTGACAAAATAAAATCTTCAAAAGATTGCCGTCCTCTGCTTATAAAGAGAATCTAGCAACATAAATGCCATCCCTGCTGACAAAGGGAAACTGACGAAAGAAAATCTTCAAAAGATTGCTGTCCTCTGCTGATAAAGAGAATCTAGCAACATAAATGCCATCCCTGCTGACAAAGGGAAACTGACGAAAGAAAATCTTCAAAAAATTGATGTCCTCTGCTGATAAAGAGAATCTAGTAACATAAATGCCATCCCTGCTGACAAAGGGAAACTGACGAAAGAAAATCTTCAAAAGATTGCAGTCCTCTGCTTATAAAGAGAATCTAGCAACATAAATGCCATCCCTGCTGACAAAGGGAAACTGACAAAAGAAAATATTCAAAAGATTGTTGTCCTCTGCTGATAAAGAGAATCTAGCAACATAAATGCCATCCCTGCTGACAAAGGGAAACTGACGAAAGAAAATCTTCAAAAGATTGTTGTCCTCTGCTAATAAAGAGAATCTAGCAACATAAATGCCATCCCTGCTGACAAAGGGAAACTGACGAAAGAAAATCTTCAAAAGATTGCTGTCCTCTGCTGATAAAGAGAATCTAGCAACATAAATGCCATCCCTGCTGACAAAGGGAAACTGACGAAAGAAAATCTTCAAAAGATTGCTGTCCTCTGCTGATAAAGAGAATCTAGCAACATAAATGCCATCCCTGCTGACAAAGGGAAACTGACGAAAGAAAATCTTCAAAAGATTGATGTCCTCTGCTGATAAAGAGAATCTAGCAACCTAAATGCCATCCCTGCTGACAAAGGGAAACTGACGAAAGAAAATCTTCAAAAGATTGTCGTCCTCTGCTGATAAAGAGAATCTAGCAACATAAATGCCATCCCTGCTGACAAAGGGAAACTGACGAAAGAAAATCTTCAAAAAATTGCTGTCCTCTGCTTATAAAGAGAATCTAACAACATAAATGCCATCTCTGCTGACAAAGGGAAACTGACGAAAGAAAATCTTCAAAAGATTGTCGTCCTCTGCTGATAAAGAGAATCTAGCAACATAAATGCCATCCCTGCTGACAAAGGGAAACTGACAAAATAAAATCTTCAAAAGATTGCCGTCCTCTGCTTATAAAGAGAATCTAGCAACATAAATGCCATCCCTGCTGACAAAGGGAAACTGACGAAAGAAAATCTTCAAAAGATTGTTGTCCTCTGCTGATAAAGAGAATCTAGCAACATAAATGCCATCCCTGCTGACACAGGGAAACTGACGAAAGAAAATCTTCAAAAAATTGATGTCCTCTGCTGATAAAGAGAATCTAGTAACATAAATGCCATCCCTGCTGACAAAGGGAAACTGACGAAAGAAAATCTTCAAAAGATTGCAGTCCTCTGCTTATAAAGAGAATCTAGCAACATAAATGCCATCCCTGCTGACAAAGGGAAACTGACAAAAGAAAATATTCAAAAGATTGTTGTCCTCTGCTGATAAAGAGAATCTAGTAACATAAATGCCATCCCTGCTGACAAAGGGAAACTGACGAAAGAAAATCTTCAAAAGATTGCAGTCCTCTGCTTATAAAGAGAATCTAGCAACATAAATGCCATCCCTGCTGACAAAGGGAAACTGACAAAAGAAAATATTCAAAAGATTGTTGTCCTCTGCTGATAAAGAGAATCTAGCAACATAAATGCCATCCCTGCTGACAAAGGGAAACTGACGAAAGAAAATCTACAAAAGATTGTTGTCCTCTGCTAATAAAGAGAATCTAGCAACATAAATGCCATCCCTGCTGACAAAGGGAAACCGACGAAAGAAAATCTTCAAAAGATTGCTGTCCTCTGCTGATAAAGAGAATCTAGCAACATAAATGCCATCCCTGCTGACAAAGGGAAACTGACGAAAGAAAATCTTCAAAAGATTGCTGTCCTCTGCTGATAAAGAGAATCTAGCAACATAAATGCCATCCCTGCTGACAAAGGGAAACTGACGAAAGAAAATCTTCAAAAGATTGATGTCCTCTGCTGATAAAGAGAATCTAGCAACCTAAATGCCATCCCTGCTGACAAAGGGAAACTGACGAAAGAAAATCTTCAAAAGATTGTCGTCCTCTGCTGATAAAGAAAATCTAGCAACATAAATGCCATCCCTGCTGACAAAGGGAAACTGACGAAAGAAAATCTTCAAAAAATTGTTGTCCTCTGCTTATAAAGAGAATCTAACAACATAAATGCCATCTCTGCTGACAAAGGGAAACTGACGAAAGAAAATCTTCAAAAGATTGTCGTCCTCTGCTGATAAAGAGAATCTAGCAACATAAATGCCATCCCTGCTGACAAAGGGAAACTGACAAAATAAAATCTTCAAAAGATTGCCGTCCTCTGCTTATAAAGAGAATCTAGCAACATAAATGCCATCCCTGCTGACAAAGGGAAACTGACGAAAGAAAATCTTCAAAAGATTGTTGTCCTCTGCTGATAAAGAGAATCTAGCAACATAAATGCCATCCCTGCTGACACAGGGAAACTGACGAAAGAAAATCTTCAAAAAATTGATGTCCTCTGCTGATAAAGAGAATCTAGTAACATAAATGCCATCCCTGCTGACAAAGGGAAACTGACGAAAGAAAATCTTCAAAAGATTGCAGTCCTCTGCTTATAAAGAGAATCTAGCAACATAAATGCCATCCCTGCTGACAAAGGGAAACTGACAAAAGAAAATATTCAAAAGATTGTTGTCCTCTGCTGATAAAGAGAATCTAGCAACATAAATGCCATCCCTGCTGACAAAGGGAAACTGACGAAAGAAAATCTTCAAAAGATTGTTGTCCTCTGCTAATAAAGAGAATCTAGCAACATAAATGCCATCCCTGCTGACAAAGGGAAACTGACGAAAGAAAATCTTCAAAAGATTGCTGTCCTCTGCTGATAAAGAGAATCTAGCAACATAAATGCCATCCCTGCTGACAAAGGGAAACTGACGAAAGAAAATCTTCAAAAGATTGCTGTCCTCTGCTGATAAAGAGAATCTAGCAACATAAATGCCATCCCTGCTGACACAGGGAAACTGACGAAAGAAAATCTTCAAAAAATTGATGTCCTCTGCTGATAAAGAGAATCTAGTAACATAAATGCCATCCCTGCTGACAAAGGGAAACTGACGAAAGAAAATCTTCAAAAGATTGCAGTCCTCTGCTTATAAAGAGAATCTAGCAACATAAATGCCATCCCTGCTGACAAAGGGAAACTGACAAAAGAAAATATTCAAAAGATTGTTGTCCTCTGCTGATAAAGAGAATCTAGCAACATAAATGCCATCCCTGCTGACAAAGGGAAACTGACGAAAGAAAATCTTCAAAAGATTGTTGTCCTCTGCTAATAAAGAGAATCTAGCAACATAAATGCCATCCCTGCTGACAAAGGGAAACTGACGAAAGAAAATCTTCAAAAGATTGCTGTCCTCTGCTGATAAAGAGAATCTAGCAACATAAATGCCATCCCTGCTGACAAAGGGAAACTGACGAAAGAAAATCTTCAAAAGATTGCTGTCCTCTGCTGATAAAGAGAATCTAGCAACATAAATGCCATCCCTGCTGACAAAGGGAAACTGACGAAAGAAAATCTTCAAAAGATTGCTGTCCTCTGCTGATAAAGAGAATCTAGCAACATAAATGCCATCCCTGCTGACAAAGGGAAACTGACAAAAGAAAATCTTCAAAAGATTGATGTCCTCTGCTGATAAAGAGAATCTAGCAACCTAAATGCCATCCCTGCTGACAAAGGGAAACTGACGAAAGAAAATCTTCAAAAGATTGTCGTCCTCTGCTGATAAAGAAAATCTAGCAACATAAATGCCATCCCTGCTGACAAAGGGAAACTGACGAAAGAAAATCTTCAAAAAATTGCTGTCCTCTGCTTATAAAGAGAATCTAACAACATAAATGCCATCTCTGCTGACAAAGGGAAACTGACGAAAGAAAATCTTCAAAAGATTGTCGTCCTCTGCTGATAAAGAGAATCTAGCAACATAAATGCCATCCCTGCTGACAAAGGGAAACTGACAAAATAAAATCTTCAAAAGATTGCCGTCCTCAGCTTATAAAGAGAATCTAGCAACATAAATGCCATCCCTGCTGACAAAGGGAAACTGACGAAAGAAAATCTTCAAAAGATTGCTGTCCTCTGCTGATAAAGAGAATCTAGCAACATAAATGCCATCCCTGCTGACACAGGGAAACTGACGAAAGAAAATCTTAAAAAAATTGATGTCCTCTGCTGATAAAGAGAATCTAGTAACATAAATGCCATCCCTGCTGACAAAGGGAAACTGACGAAAGAAAATCTTCAAAAGATTGCAGTCCTCTGCTTATAAAGAGAATCTAGCAACATAAATGCCATCCCTGCTGACAAAGGGAAACTGACAAAAGAAAATATTCAAAAGATTGTTGTCCTCTGCTGATAAAGAGAATCTAGCAACATAAATGCCATCCCTGCTGACAAAGGGAAACTGACGAAAGAAAATCTTCAAAAGATTGTTGTCCTCTGCTAATAAAGAGAATCTAGCAACATAAATGCCATCCCTGCTGACAAAGGGAAACTGACGAAAGAAAATCTTCAAAAGATTGCTGTCCTCTGCTGATAAAGAGAATCTAGCAACATAAATGCCATCCCTGCTGACAAAGGGAAACTGACGAAAGAAAATCTTCAAAAGATTGCTGTCCTCTGCTGATAAAGAGAATCTAGCAACATAAATGCCATCCCTGCTGACAAAGGGAAACTGACGAAAGAAAATCTTCAAAAGATTGTTATCCTCTACTGATAAAGAGAATCTATCAAAATAAATGCCATCCCTGCTGGCAAAGGGAAACTGACGAAAGAAAATCTTTAAAAGATTGCTGTCCTCTGCTAATAAAGAGAATCTAGCAACATAAATGCCATCCCTGCTGATAAAGGGAAACTGACGAAAGAAAATCTTCAAAAGATTGATGTCCTCTGCTGATAAAGAGAATCTAGCAACCTAAATGCCATCCCTGCTGACAAAGGGAAACTGACGAAAGAAAATCTTCAAAAGATTGTCGTCCTCTGCTGATAAAGAGAATCTAGCAACATAAATGCCATCCCTGCTGACAAAGGGAAACTGACGAAAGAAAATCTTCAAAAAATTGCTGTCCTCTGCTTATAAAGAGAATCTAACAACATAAATGCCATCTCTGCTGACAAAGGGAAACTGACGAAAGAAAATCTTCAAAAGATTGTCGTCCTCTGCTGATAAAGAGAATCTAGCAACATAAATGCCATCCCTGCTGACAAAGGGAAACTGACAAAATAAAATCTTCAAAAGATTGCCGTCCTCTGCTTATAAAGAGAATCTAGCAACATAAATGCCATCCCTGCTGACAAAGGGAAACTGACGAAAGAAAATCTTCAAAAGATTGCTGTCCTCTGCTGATAAAGAGAATCTAGCAACATAAATGCCATCCCTGCTGACACAGGGAAACTGACGAAAGAAAATCTTCAAAAAATTGATGTCCTCTGCTGATAAAGAGAATCTAGTAACATAAATGCCATCCCTGCTGACAAAGGGAAACTGACGAAAGAAAATCTTCAAAAGATTGCAGTCCTCTGCTTATAAAGAGAATCTAGCAACATAAATGCCATCCCTGCTGACAAAGGGAAACTGACAAAAGAAAATATTCAAAAGATTGTTGTCCTCTGCTGATAAAGAGAATCTAGTAACATAAATGCCATCCCTGCTGACAAAGGGAAACTGACGAAAGAAAATCTTCAAAAGATTGCAGTCCTCTGCTTATAAAGAGAATCTAGCAACATAAATGCCATCCCTGCTGACAAAGGGAAACTGACAAAAGAAAATATTCAAAAGATTGTTGTCCTCTGCTGATAAAGAGAATCTAGCAACATAAATGCCATCCCTGCTGACAAAGGGAAACTGACGAAAGAAAATCTTCAAAAGATTGTTGTCCTCTGCTAATAAAGAGAATCTAGCAACATAAATGCCATCCCTGCTGACAAAGGGAAACTGACGAAAGAAAATCTTCAAAAGATTGCTGTCCTCTGCTGATAAAGAGAATCTAGCAACATAAATGCCATCCCTGCTGACAAAGGGAAACTGACGAAAGAAAATCTTCAAAAGATTGCTGTCCTCTGCTGATAAAGAGAATCTAGCAACATAAATGCCATCCCTGCTGACAAAGGGAAACTGACGAAAGAAAATCTTCAAAAGATTGATGTCCTCTGCTGATAAAGAGAATCTAGCAACCTAAATGCCATCCCTGCTGACAAAGGGAAACTGACGAAAGAAAATCTTCAAAAGATTGTCGTCCTCTGCTGATAAAGAAAATCTAGCAACATAAATGCCATCCCTGCTGACAAAGGGAAACTGACGAAAGAAAATCTTCAAAAAATTGCTGTCCTCTGCTTATAAAGAGAATCTAACAACATAAATGCCATCTCTGCTGACAAAGGGAAACTGACGAAAGAAAATCTTCAAAAGATTGTCGTCCTCTGCTGATAAAGAGAATCTAGCAACATAAATGCCATCCCTGCTGACAAAGGGAAACTGACAAAATAAAATCTTCAAAAGATTGCTGTCCTCTGCTTATAAAGAGAATCTAGCAACATAAATGCCATCCCTGCTGACAAAGGGAAACTGACGAAAGAAAATCTAGAATCTAGCAACATAAATGCCATCCCTGCTGACACAGGGAAACTGACGAAAGAAAATCTTCAAAAAATTGATGTCCTCTGCTGATAAAGAGAATCTAGTAACATAAATGCCATCCCTGCTGACAAAGGGAAACTGACGAAAGAAAATCTTCAAAAGATTGCAGTCCTCTGCTTATAAAGAGAATCTAGCAACATAAATGCCATCCCAGCTGACAAAGGGAAACTGACGAAAGAAAATCTTCAAAAGATTGTCGTCCTCTGCTGATAAAGAGAATCTAGCAACATAAATGCCATCCCTGCTGACACAGGGAAACTGACGAAAGAAAATCTTAAAAAAATTGATGTCCTCTGCTGATAAAGAGAATCTAGTAACATAAATGCCATCCCTGCTGACAAAGGGAAACTGACGAAAGAAAATCTTCAAAAGATTGCAGTCCTCTGCTTATAAAGAGAATCTAGCAACATAAATGCCATCCCTGCTGACAAAGGGAAACTGACAAAAGAAAATATTCAAAAGATTGTTGTCCTCTGCTGATAAAGAGAATCTAGCAACATAAATGCCATCCCTGCTGACAAAGGGAAACTGACGAAAGAAAATCTTCAAAAGATTGTTGTCCTCTGCTAATAAAGAGAATCTAGCAACATAAATGCCATCCCTGCTGACAAAGGGAAACTGACGAAAGAAAATCTTCAAAAGATTGCTGTCCTCTGCTGATAAAGAGAATCTAGCAACATAAATGCCATCCCTGCTGACAAAGGGAAACTGACGAAAGAAAATCTTCAAAAGATTGCTGTCCTCTGCTGATAAAGAGAATCTAGCAACATAAATGCCATCCCTGCTGACAAAGGGAAACTGACGAAAGAAAATCTTCAAAAGATTGTTATCCTCTACTGATAAAGAGAATCTATCAAAATAAATGCCATCCCTGCTGGCAAAGGGAAACTGACGAAAGAAAATCTTTAAAAGATTGCTGTCCTCTGCTAATAAAGAGAATCTAGCAACATAAATGCCATCCCTGCTGATAAAGGGAAACTGACGAAAGAAAATCTTCAAAAGATTGATGTCCTCTGCTGATAAAGAGAATCTAGCAACCTAAATGCCATCCCTGCTGACAAAGGGAAACTGACGAAAGAAAATCTTCAAAAGATTGTCGTCCTCTGCTGATAAAGAGAATCTAGCAACATAAATGCCATCCCTGCTGACAAAGGGAAACTGACGAAAGAAAATCTTCAAAAAATTGCTGTCCTCTGCTTATAAAGAGAATCTAACAACATAAATGCCATCTCTGCTGACAAAGGGAAACTGACGAAAGAAAATCTTCAAAAGATTGTCGTCCTCTGCTGATAAAGAGAATCTAGCAACATAAATGCCATCCCTGCTGACAAAGGGAAACTGACAAAATAAAATCTTCAAAAGATTGCCGTCCTCTGCTTATAAAGAGAATCTAGCAACATAAATGCCATCCCTGCTGACAAAGGGAAACTGACGAAAGAAAATCTTCAAAAGATTGCTGTCCTCTGCTGATAAAGAGAATCTAGCAACATAAATGCCATCCCTGCTGACACAGGGAAACTGACGAAAGAAAATCTTCAAAAAATTGATGTCCTCTGCTGATAAAGAGAATCTAGTAACATAAATGCCATCCCTGCTGACAAAGGGAAACTGACGAAAGAAAATCTTCAAAAGATTGCAGTCCTCTGCTTATAAAGAGAATCTAGCAACATAAATGCCATCCCTGCTGACAAAGGGAAACTGACAAAAGAAAATATTCAAAAGATTGTTGTCCTCTGCTGATAAAGAGAATCTAGTAACATAAATGCCATCCCTGCTGACAAAGGGAAACTGACGAAAGAAAATCTTCAAAAGATTGCAGTCCTCTGCTTATAAAGAGAATCTAGCAACATAAATGCCATCCCTGCTGACAAAGGGAAACTGACAAAAGAAAATATTCAAAAGATTGTTGTCCTCTGCTGATAAAGAGAATCTAGCAACATAAATGCCATCCCTGCTGACAAAGGGAAACTGACGAAAGAAAATCTTCAAAAGATTGTTGTCCTCTGCTAATAAAGAGAATCTAGCAACATAAATGCCATCCCTGCTGACAAAGGGAAACTGACGAAAGAAAATCTTCAAAAGATTGCTGTCCTCTGCTGATAAAGAGAATCTAGCAACATAAATGCCATCCCTGCTGACAAAGGGAAACTGACGAAAGAAAATCTTCAAAAGATTGCTGTCCTCTGCTGATAAAGAGAATCTAGCAACATAAATGCCATCCCTGCTGACAAAGGGAAACTGACGAAAGAAAATCTTCAAAAGATTGATGTCCTCTGCTGATAAAGAGAATCTAGCAACCTAAATGCCATCCCTGCTGACAAAGGGAAACTGACGAAAGAAAATCTTCAAAAGATTGTCGTCCTCTGCTGATAAAGAAAATCTAGCAACATAAATGCCATCCCTGCTGACAAAGGGAAACTGACGAAAGAAAATCTTCAAAAAATTGCTGTCCTCTGCTTATAAAGAGAATCTAACAACATAAATGCCATCTCTGCTGACAAAGGGAAACTGACGAAAGAAAATCTTCAAAAGATTGTCGTCCTCTGCTGATAAAGAGAATCTAGCAACATAAATGCCATCCCTGCTGACAAAGGGAAACTGACAAAATAAAATCTTCAAAAGATTGCTGTCCTCTGCTTATAAAGAGAATCTAGCAACATAAATGCCATCCCTGCTGACAAAGGGAAACTGACGAAAGAAAATCTAGAATCTAGCAACATAAATGCCATCCCTGCTGACACAGGGAAACTGACGAAAGAAAATCTTCAAAAAATTGATGTCCTCTGCTGATAAAGAGAATCTAGTAACATAAATGCCATCCCTGCTGACAAAGGGAAACTGACGAAAGAAAATCTTCAAAAGATTGCAGTCCTCTGCTTATAAAGAGAATCTAGCAACATAAATGCCATCCCAGCTGACAAAGGGAAACTGACGAAAGAAAATCTTCAAAAGATTGTCGTCCTCTGCTGATAAAGAGAATCTAGCAACATAAATGCCATCCCTGCTGACAAAGGGAAACTGACGAAAGAAAATCTTCAAAAAATTGCTGTCCTCTGCTTATAAAGAGAATCTAACAACATAAATGCCATCTCTGCTGACAAAGGGAAACTGACGAAAGAAAATCTTCAAAAGATTGTCGTCCTCTGCTGATAAAGAGAATCTAGCAACATAAATGCCATCCCTGCTGACAAAGGGAAACTGACAAAATAAAATCTTCAAAAGATTGCCGTCCTCTGCTTATAAAGAGAATCTAGCAACATAAATGCCATCCCTGCTGACAAAGGGAAACTGACGAAAGAAAATCTTCAAAAGATTGCTGTCCTCTGCTGATAAAGAGAATCTAGCAACATAAATGCCATCCCTGCTGACACAGGGAAACTGACGAAAGAAAATCTTCAAAAAATTGATGTCCTCTGCTGATAAAGAGAATCTAGTAACATAAATGCCATCCCTGCTGACAAAGGGAAACTGACGAAAGAAAATCTTCAAAAGATTGCCGTCCTCTGCTTATAAAGAGAATCTAGCAACATAAATGCCATCCCTGCTGACAAAGGGAAACTGACGAAAGAAAATCTTCAAAAGATTGCTGTCCTCTGCTGATAAAGAGAATCTAGCAACATAAATGCCATCCCTGCTGACAAAGGGAAACTGACGAAAGAAAATCTTCAAAAGATTGCTGTCCTCTGCTGATAAAGAGAATCTAGCAACATAAATGCCATCCCTGCTGACAAAGGGAAACTGACGAAAGAAAATCTTCAAAAGATTGTTATCCTCTACTGATAAAGAGAATCTATCAAAATAAATGCCATCCCTGCTGGCAAAGGGAAACTGACGAAAGAAAATCTTTAAAAGATTGCTGTCCTCTGCTAATAAAGAGAATCTAGCAACATAAATGCCATCCCTGCTGATAAAGGGAAACTGACGAAAGAAAATCTTCAAAAGATTGATGTCCTCTGCTGATAAAGAGAATCTAGCAACCTAAATGCCATCCCTGCTGACAAAGGGAAACTGACGAAAGAAAATCTTCAAAAGATTGTCGTCATCTGCTGATAAAGAGAATCTAGCAACATAAATGCCATCCCTGCTGACAAAGGGAAACTGACGAAAGAAAATCTTCAAAAAATTGCTGTCCTCTGCTTATAAAGAGAATCTAACAACATAAATGCCATCTCTGCTGACAAAGGGAAACTGACGAAAGAAAATCTTCAAAAGATTGTCGTCCTCTGCTGATAAAGAGAATCTAGCAACATAAATGCCATCCCTGCTGACAAAGGGAAACTGACAAAATAAAATCTTCAAAAGATTGCCGTCCTCTGCTTATAAAGAGAATCTAGCAACATAAATGCCATCCCTGCTGACAAAGGGAAACTGACGAAAGAAAATCTTCAAAAGATTGCTGTCCTCTGCTGATAAAGAGAATCTAGCAACATAAATGCCATCCCTGCTGACACAGGGAAACTGACGAAAGAAAATCTTCAAAAAATTGATGTCCTCTGCTGATAAAGAGAATCTAGTAACATAAATGCCATCCCTGCTGACAAAGGGAAACTGACGAAAGAAAATCTTCAAAAGATTGCAGTCCTCTGCTTATAAAGAGAATCTAGCAACATAAATGCCATCCCTGCTGACAAAGGGAAACTGACAAAAGAAAATATTCAAAAGATTGTTGTCCTCTGCTGATAAAGAGAATCTAGTAACATAAATGCCATCCCTGCTGACAAAGGGAAACTGACGAAAGAAAATCTTCAAAAGATTGCAGTCCTCTGCTTATAAAGAGAATCTAGCAACATAAATGCCATCCCTGCTGACAAAGGGAAACTGACAAAAGAAAATATTCAAAAGATTGTTGTCCTCTGCTGATAAAGAGAATCTAGCAACATAAATGCCATCCCTGCTGACAAAGGGAAACTGACGAAAGAAAATCTTCAAAAGATTGTTGTCCTCTGCTAATAAAGAGAATCTAGCAACATAAATGCCATCCCTGTTGACAAAGGGAAACTGACGAAAGAAAATCTTCAAAAGATTGCTGTCCTCTGCTGATAAAGAGAATCTAGCAACATAAATGCCATCCCTGCTGACAAAGGGAAACTGACGAAAGAAAATCTAGAATCTAGCAACATAAATGCCATCCCTGCTGACACAGGGAAACTGACGAAAGAAAATCTTCAAAAAATTGATGTCCTCTGCTGATAAAGAGAATCTAGTAACATAAATGCCATCCCTGCTGACAAAGGGAAACTGACGAAAGAAAATCTTCAAAAGATTGCAGTCCTCTGCTTATAAAGAGAATCTAGCAACATAAATGCCATCCCTGCTGACAAAGGGAAACTGACGAAAGAAAATCTTCAAAAGATTGTCGTCCTCTGCTGATAAAGAGAATCTAGCAACATAAATGCCATCCCTGCTGACAAAGGGAAACTGACGAAAGAAAATCTTCAAAAAATTGCTGTCCTCTGCTTATAAAGAGAATCTAACAACATAAATGCCATCTCTGCTGACAAAGGGAAACTGACGAAAGAAAATCTTCAAAAGATTGTCGTCCTCTGCTGATAAAGAGAATCTAGCAACATAAATGCCATCCCTGCTGACAAAGGGAAACTGACAAAATAAAATCTTCAAAAGATTGCCGTCCTCTGCTTATAAAGAGAATCTAGCAACATAAATGCCATCCCTGCTGACAAAGGGAAACTGACGAAAGAAAATCTTCAAAAGATTGCTGTCCTCTGCTGATAAAGAGAATCTAGCAACATAAATGCCATCCCTGCTGACACAGGGAAACTGACGAAAGAAAATCTTCAAAAAATTGATGTCCTCTGCTGATAAAGAGAATCTAGTAACATAAATGCCATCCCTGCTGACAAAGGGAAACTGACGAAAGAAAATCTTCAAAAGATTGCCGTCCTCTGCTTATAAAGAGAATCTAGCAACATAAATGCCATCCCTGCTGACAAAGGGAAACTGACGAAAGAAAATCTTCAAAAGATTGCTGTCCTCTGCTGATAAAGAGAATCTAGCAACATAAATGCCATCCCTGCTGACAAAGGGAAACTGACGAAAGAAAATCTTCAAAAGATTGCTGTCCTCTGCTGATAAAGAGAATCTAGCAACATAAATGCCATCCCTGCTGACAAAGGGAAACTGACGAAAGAAAATCTTCAAAAGATTGTTATCCTCTACTGATAAAGAGAATCTATCAAAATAAATGCCATCCCTGCTGGCAAAGGGAAACTGACGAAAGAAAATCTTTAAAAGATTGCTGTCCTCTGCTAATAAAGAGAATCTAGCAACATAAATGCCATCCCTGCTGATAAAGGGAAACTGACGAAAGAAAATCTTCAAAAGATTGATGTCCTCTGCTGATAAAGAGAATCTAGCAACCTAAATGCCATCCCTGCTGACAAAGGGAAACTGACGAAAGAAAATCTTCAAAAGATTGTCGTCATCTGCTGATAAAGAGAATCTAGCAACATAAATGCCATCCCTGCTGACAAAGGGAAACTGACGAAAGAAAATCTTCAAAAAATTGCTGTCCTCTGCTTATAAAGAGAATCTAACAACATAAATGCCATCTCTGCTGACAAAGGGAAACTGACGAAAGAAAATCTTCAAAAGATTGTCGTCCTCTGCTGATAAAGAGAATCTAGCAACATAAATGCCATCCCTGCTGACAAAGGGAAACTGACAAAATAAAATCTTCAAAAGATTGCCGTCCTCTGCTTATAAAGAGAATCTAGCAACATAAATGCCATCCCTGCTGACAAAGGGAAACTGACGAAAGAAAATCTTCAAAAGATTGCTGTCCTCTGCTGATAAAGAGAATCTAGCAACATAAATGCCATCCCTGCTGACACAGGGAAACTGACGAAAGAAAATATTCAAAAAATTGATGTCCTCTGCTGATAAAGAGAATCTAGTAACATAAATGCCATCCCTGCTGACAAAGGGAAACTGACGAAAGAAAATCTTCAAAAGATTGCAGTCCTCTGCTTATAAAGAGAATCTAGCAACATAAATGCCATCCCTGCTGACAAAGGGAAACTGACAAAAGAAAATATTCAAAAGATTGTTGTCCTCTGCTGATAAAGAGAATCTAGTAACATAAATGCCATCCCTGCTGACAAAGGGAAACTGACGAAAGAAAATCTTCAAAAGATTGCAGTCCTCTGCTTATAAAGAGAATCTAGCAACATAAATGCCATCCCTGCTGACAAAGGGAAACTGACAAAAGAAAATATTCAAAAGATTGTTGTCCTCTGCTGATAAAGAGAATCTAGCAACATAAATGCCATCCCTGCTGACAAAGGGAAACTGACGAAAGAAAATCTTCAAAAGATTGTTGTCCTCTGCTAATAAAGAGAATCTAGCAACATAAATGCCATCCCTGCTGACAAAGGGAAACTGACGAAAGAAAATCTTCAAAAGATTGCTGTCCTCTGCTGATAAAGAGAATCTAGCAACATAAATGCCATCCCTGCTGACAAAGGGAAACTGACGAAAGAAAATCTTCAAAAGATTGCTGTCCTCTGCTGATAAAGAGAATCTAGCAACATAAATGCCATCCCTGCTGACAAAGGGAAACTGACGAAAGAAAATCTTCAAAAGATTGATGTCCTCTGCTGATAAAGAGAATCTAGCAACCTAAATGCCATCCCTGCTGACAAAGGGAAACTGACGAAAGAAAATCTTCAAAAGATTGTCGTCCTCTGCTGATAAAGAAAATCTAGCAACATAAATGCCATCCCTGCTGACAAAGGGAAACTGACGAAAGAAAATCTTCAAAAAATTGCTGTCCTCTGCTTATAAAGAGAATCTAACAACATAAATGCCATCTCTGCTGACAAAGGGAAACTGACGAAAGAAAATCTTCAAAAGATTGTCGTCCTCTGCTGATAAAGAGAATCTAGCAACATAAATGCCATCCCTGCTGACAAAGGGAAACTGACAAAATAAAATCTTCAAAAGATTGCTGTCCTCTGCTTATAAAGAGAATCTAGCAACATAAATGCCATCCCTGCTGACAAAGGGAAACTGACGAAAGAAAATCTAGAATCTAGCAACATAAATGCCATCCCTGCTGACACAGGGAAACTGACGAAAGAAAATCTTCAAAAAATTGATGTCCTCTGCTGATAAAGAGAATCTAGTAACATAAATGCCATCCCTGCTGACAAAGGGAAACTGACGAAAGAAAATCTTCAAAAGATTGCAGTCCTCTGCTTATAAAGAGAATCTAGCAACATAAATGCCATCCCTGCTGACAAAGGGAAACTGACAAAAGAAAATATTCAAAAGATTGTTGTCCTCTGCTGATAAAGAGAATCTAGCAACATAAATGCCATCCCTGCTGACAAAGGGAAACTGACGAAAGAAAATCTTCAAAAGATTGTTGTCCTCTGCTAATAAAGAGAATCTAGTAACATAAATGCCATCCCTGCTGACAAAGGGAAACTGACGAAAGAAAATCTTCAAAAGATTGCTGTCCTCTGCTGATAAAGAGAATCTAGCAACATAAATGCCATCCCTGCTGACAAAGGGAAACTGACGAAAGAAAATCTTCAAAAGATTGCTGTCCTCTGCTGATAAAGAGAATCTAGCAACATAAATGCCATCCCTGCTGACAAAGGGAAACTGACGAAAGAAAATCTTCAAAAGATTGCAGTCCTCTGCTTATAAAGAGAATCTAGCAACATAAATGCCATCCCTGCTGACAAAGGGAAACTGACGAAAGAAAATCTTCAAAAGATTGTTGTCCTCTGCTAATAAAGAGAATCTAGCAACATAAATGCCATCCCTGCTGACAAAGGGAAACTGACGAAAGAAAATCTTCAAAAGATTGCTGTCCTCTGCTGATAAAGAGAATCTAGCAACATAAATGCCATCCCTGCTGACACAGGGAAACTGACGAAAGAAAATCTTCAAAAAATTGATGTCCTCTGCTGATAAAGAGAATCTAGTAACATAAATGCCATCCCTGCTGACAAAGGGAAACTGACGAAAGAAAATCTTCAAAAGATTGCAGTCCTCTGCTTATAAAGAGAATCTAGCAACATAAATGCCATCCCTGCTGACAAAGGGAAACTGACGAAAGAAAATCTTCAAAAGATTGCTGTCCTCTGCTGATAAAGAGAATCTAGCAACATAAATGCCATCCCTGCTGACAAAGGGAAACTGACGAAAGAAAATCTTCAAAAGATTGCTGTCCTCTGCTGATAAAGAGAATCTAGCAACATAAATGCCATACCTGCTGACAAAGGGAAACTGACGAAAGAAAATCTTCAAAAGATTGTTATCCTCTACTGATAAAGAGAATCTATCAAAATAAATGCCATCCCTGCTGGCAAAGGGAAACTGACGAAAGAAAATCTTTAAAAGATTGCTGTCCTCTGCTAATAAAGAGAATCTAGCAACATAAATGCCATCCCTGCTGATAAAGGGAAACTGACGAAAGAAAATCTTCAAAAGATTGATGTCCTCTGCTGATAAAGAGAATCTAGCAACCTAAATGCCATCCCTGCTGACAAAGGGAAACTGACGAAAGAAAATCTTCAAAAGATTGTCGTCCTCTGCTGATAAAGAGAATCTAGCAACATAAATGCCATCCCTGCTGACAAAGGGAAACTGACGAAAGAAAATCTTCAAAAAATTGCTGTCCTCTGCTTATAAAGAGAATCTAACAACATAAATGCCATCTCTGCTGACAAAGGGAAACTGACGAAAGAAAATCTTCAAAAGATTGTCGTCCTCTGCTGATAAAGAGAATCTAGCAACATAAATGCCATCCCTGCTGACAAAGGGAAACTGACAAAATAAAATCTTCAAAAGATTGCCGTCCTCTGCTTATAAAGAGAATCTAGCAACATAAATGCCATCCCTGCTGACAAAGGGAAACTGACGAAAGAAAATCTTCAAAAGATTGCTGTCCTCTGCTGATAAAGAGAATCTAGCAACATAAATGCCATCCCTGCTGACACAGGGAAACTGACGAAAGAAAATCTTCAAAAGATTGTTGTCCTCTGCTAATAAAGAGAATCTAGTAACATAAATGCCATCCCTGCTGACAAAGGGAAACTGACGAAAGAAAATCTTCAAAAGATTGCAGTCCTCTGCTTATAAAGAGAATCTAACAACATAAATGCCATCTCTGCTGACAAAGGGAAACTGACGAAAGAAAATCTTCAAAAGATTGCTGTCCTCTGCTGATAAAGAGAATCTAGCAACATAAATGCCATCCCTGCTGACACAGGGAAACTGACGAAAGAAAATCTTCAAAAAATTGATGTCCTCTGCTGATAAAGAGAATCTAGTAACATAAATGCCATCCCTGCTGACAAAGGGAAACTGACGAAAGAAAATCTTCAAAAGATTGCAGTCCTCTGCTTATAAAGAGAATCTAACAACATAAATGCCATCTCTGCTGACAAAGGGAAACTGACGAAAGAAAATCTTCAAAAGATTGTCGTCCTCTGCTGATAAAGAGAATCTAGCAACATAAATGCCATCCCTGCTGACAAAGGGAAACTGACAAAATAAAATCTTCAAAAGATTGCTGTCCTCTGCTTATAAAGAGAATCTAGCAACATAAATGCCATCCCTGCTGACAAAGGGAAACTGACGAAAGAAAATCTAGAATCTAGCAACATAAATGCCATCCCTGCTGACACAGGGAAACTGACGAAAGAAAATCTTCAAAAAATTGATGTCCTCTGCTGATAAAGAGAATCTAGTAACATAAATGCCATCCCTGCTGACAAAGGGAAACTGACGAAAGAAAATCTTCAAAAGATTGCAGTCCTCTGCTTATAAAGAGAATCTAGCAACATAAATGCCATCCCTGCTGACAAAGGGAAACTGACAAAAGAAAATATTCAAAAGATTGTTGTCCTCTGCTGATAAAGAGAATCTAGCAACATAAATGCCATCCCTGCTGACAAAGGGAAACTGACGAAAGAAAATCTTCAAAAGATTGTTGTCCTCTGCTAATAAAGAGAATCTAGCAACATAAATGCCATCCCTGCTGACAAAGGGAAACTGACGAAAGAAAATCTTCAAAAGATTGCTGTCCTCTGCTGATAAAGAGAATCTAGCAACATAAATGCCATCCCTGCTGACAAAGGGAAACTGACGAAAGAAAATCTTCAAAAGATTGCTGTCCTCTGCTGATAAAGAGAATCTAGCAACATAAATGCCATCCCTGCTGACAAAGGGAAACTGACGAAAGAAAATCTTCAAAAGATTGTTATCCTCTACTGATAAAGAGAATCTAGCAAAATAAATGCCATCCCTGCTGGCAAAGGGAAACTGACGAAAGAAAATCTTTAAAAGATTGCTGTCCTCTGCTAATAAAGAGAATCTAGCAACATAAATGCCATCCCTGCTGATAAAGGGAAACTGACGAAATAAAATCTTCAAAAGATTGATGTCCTCTGCTGATAAAGAGAATCTAGCAACCTAAATGCCATCCCTGCTGACAAAGGGAAACTGACGAAAGAAAATCTTCAAAAGATTGTCGTCCTCTGCTGATAAAGAGAATCTAGTAACATAAATGCCATCCCTGCTGACAAAGGGAAACTGACGAAAGAAAATCTTCAAAAGATTGCAGTCCTCTGCTTATAAAGAGAATCTAACAACATAAATGCCATCTCTGCTGACAAAGGGAAACTGACGAAAGAAAATCTTCAAAAGATTGTCGTCCTCTGCTGATAAAGAGAATCTAGCAACATAAATGCCATCCCTGCTGACAAAGGGAAACTGACAAAATAAAATCTTCAAAAGATTGCTGTCCTCTGCTTATAAAGAGAATCTAGCAACATAAATGCCATCCCTGCTGACAAAGGGAAACTGACGAAAGAAAATCTAGAATCTAGCAACATAAATGCCATCCCTGCTGACACAGGGAAACTGACGAAAGAAAATCTTCAAAAAATTGATGTCCTCTGCTGATAAAGAGAATCTAGTAACATAAATGCCATCCCTGCTGACAAAGGGAAACTGACGAAAGAAAATCTTCAAAAGATTGCAGTCCTCTGCTTATAAAGAGAATCTAGCAACATAAATGCCATCCCTGCTGACAAAGGGAAACTGACAAAAGAAAATATTCAAAAGATTGTTGTCCTCTGCTGATAAAGAGAATCTAGCAACATAAATGCCATCCCTGCTGACAAAGGGAAACTGACGAAAGAAAATCTTCAAAAGATTGTTGTCCTCTGCTAATAAAGAGAATCTAGCAACATAAATGCCATCCCTGCTGACAAAGGGAAACTGACGAAAGAAAATCTTCAAAAGATTGCTGTCCTCTGCTGATAAAGAGAATCTAGCAACATAAATGCCATCCCTGCTGACAAAGGGAAACTGACGAAAGAAAATCTTCAAAAGATTGCTGTCCTCTGCTGATAAAGAGAATCTAGCAACATAAATGCCATCCCTGCTGACAAAGGGAAACTGACGAAAGAAAATCTTCAAAAGATTGTTATCCTCTACTGATAAAGAGAATCTAGCAAAATAAATGCCATCCCTGCTGGCAAAGGGAAACTGACGAAAGAAAATCTTTAAAAGATTGCTGTCCTCTGCTAATAAAGAGAATCTAGCAACATAAATGCCATCCCTGCTGATAAAGGGAAACTGACGAAATAAAATCTTCAAAAGATTGATGTCCTCTGCTGATAAAGAGAATCTAGCAACCTAAATGCCATCCCTGCTGACAAAGGGAAACTGACGAAAGAAAATCTTCAAAAGATTGTCGTCCTCTGCTGATAAAGAGAATCTAGCAACATAAATGCCATCCCTGCTGACAAAGGGAAACTGACGAAAGAAAATCTTCAAAAAATTGCTGTCCTCTGCTTATAAAGAGAATCTAACAACATAAATGCCATCTCTGCTGACAAAGGGAAACTGACGAAAGAAAATCTTCAAAAGATTGTCGTCCTCTGCTGATAAAGAGAATCTAGCAACATAAATGCCATCCCTGCTGACAAAGGGAAACTGACAAAATAAAATCTTCAAAAGATTGCCGTCCTCTGCTTATAAAGAGAATCTAGCAACATAAATGCCATCCCTGCTGACAAAGGGAAACTGACGAAAGAAAATCTTCAAAAGATTGCTGTCCTCTGCTGATAAAGAGAATCTAGCAACATAAATGCCATCCCTACTGACAAAGGGAAACTGACGAAAGAAAATCTTCAAAAAATTGATGTCCTCTGCTGATAAAGAGAATCTAGTAACATAAATGCCATCCCTGCTGACAAAGGGAAACTGACGAAAGAAAATCTTCAAAAGATTGCAGTCCTCTGCTTATAAAGAGAATCTAGCAACATAAATGCCATCCCTGCTGACAAAGGGAAACTGACAAAAGAAAATATTCAAAAGATTGTTGTCCTCTGCTGATAAAGAGAATCTAGCAACATAAATGCCATCCCTGCTGACAAAGGGAAACTGACGAAAGAAAATCTTCAAAAGATTGCTGTCCTCTGCTAATAAAGAGAATCTAGCAACATAAATGCCATCCCTGCTGACAAAGGGAAACTGACGAAAGAAAATCTTCAAAAGATTATTGTCCTCTACTGATAAAGAGAATCTAGCAAAATAAATGCCATCCCTGCTGACAAAGGGAAACTGACGAAAGAAAAACTTCAAAAGATTGTCGTCCTCTGCTGATAAAGAGAATCTAGCAACATAAATGCCATCCCTGCTGACAAAGGGAAACTGACGAAAGAAAATCTTCAAAAAATTGCTGTCCTCTGCTTATAAAGAGAATCTAACAACATAAATGCTATCTCTGCTGACAAAGGGAAACTGACGAAAGAAAATCTTCAAAAGATTGCCGTCCTCTGCTGATAAAGAGAATCTAGCAACATAAATGCCATCCCTGCTGACAAAGGGAAACTGACAAAATAAAATCTTCAAAAGATTGCCGTCCTCTGCTTATAAAGAGAATCTAGCAACATAAATGCCATCCCTGCTGACAAAGGGAAACTGACGAAAGAAAATCTTCAAAAGATTGCTGTCCTCTGCTGATAAAGAGAATCTAGCAACATAAATGCCATCCCTGCTGACAAAGGGAAACTGACGAAAGAAAATCTTCAAAAAATTGATGTCCTCTGCTGATAAAGAGAATCTAGTAACATAAATGTCATCCCTGCTGACAAAGGGAAACTGACGAAAGAAAATCTTCAAAAGATTGCAGTCATCTGCTTATAAAGAGAATCTAGCAACATAAATGCCATCCCTGCTGACAAAGGGAAACTGACAAAAGAAAATATTCAAAAGATTGTTGTCCTCTGCTGATAAAGAGAATCTAGCAACATAAATGCCATCCCTGCTGACAAAGGGAAACTGACGAAAGAAAATCTTCAAAAGATTGTTGTCCTCTGCTAATAAAGAGAATCTAGCAACATAAATGCCATCCCTGCTGACAAAGGGAAACTGAAGAAAGAAAATCTTCAAAAGATTATTGTCCTCTACTGATAAAGAGAATCTAGCAAAATAAATGCCATCCCTGCTGACAAAGGGAAACTGACGAAAGAAAATCTTCAAAAGATTGTTGTCCTCTGCTAATAAAGAGAATCTAGCAACATAAATGCCATCCCTGCTGACAAAGGGAAACTGACGAAAGAAAATCTTCAAAAGATTATTGTCCTCTACTGATAAAGAGAATCTAGCAACATAAATGCCATCCCTGCTGATAAAGGGAAAATGACGAAAGAAAATCTTCAAAAGATTGTTGTCCTCTGCTGATAAAGAGAATGTAGCAACCTAAATGCCATCCCTGCTGACAAAGGGAAACTGACGAAAGAAAATCTTCAAAAGATTGATGTCCTCTGCTGATAAAGAGAATCTAGCAACATAAATGCCATCCCTGCTGACAAAGGGAAACTGACGAAAGAAAATCTTCAAAAAATTGTTGTCCTCTACTTATAAAGAGAATCTAGCAACATAAATGCCATCCCTGCTGACAAAGGGAAACTGACGAAAAAAAATCTTCAAAAGATTGCTGTCCTCTGCTGATAAAGAGAATCTAGCAACATAAATGCCATCCCTGCTGACAAAGGGAAACTGACGAAAGAAAATCTTCAAAAGATTATTGTCCTCTGCTGATAAAGAGAATCTATCAACATAAATGCCATCCCTACTGACAAAGGGAAACTGACGAAAGAAAATCTTCAAAAGATTGTTGTCCTCTGTTGATAAAGAGAATCTAGCAACATAAATGCCATCCCTGCTGACAAAGGGAAACTGACGAAAAAAAATCTTCAAAAGATTGCTGTCCTCTGCTGATAAAGAGAATCTAGCAACATAAATGCCATCCCTGCTGACAAAGGGAAACTGACGAAAGAAAATCTTCAAAAGATTGTTGTCCTCTGCTAATAAAGAGAATCTAGCAACATAAATGCCATCTCTGCTGACAAAGGGAAACTGACGAAAGAAAATCTTCAAAAGATTGTCGTCCTCTGCTGATAAAGAGAATCTAGCAACATAAATGCCATCCCTGCTGACAAAGGGAAACTGACAAAATAAAATCTTCAAAAGATTGCTGTCCTCTGCTGATAAAGAGAATCTAGCAACATAAATGCCATCCCTGCTGACAAAGGGAAACTGACGAAAGAAAATCTTCAAAAGATTGCTGTCCTCTGCTGATAAAGAGAATCTAGCAACATAAATGCCATCCCTACTGACAAAGGGAAACTGACGAAAGAAAATCTTCAAAAAATTGATGTCCTCTGCTGATAAAGAGAATCTAGTAACATAAATGCCATCCCTGCTGACAAAGGGAAACTGACGAAAGAAAATCTTCAAAAGATTGCAGTCCTCTGCTTATAAAGAGAAACTAGCAACATAAATGCCATCCCTGCTGACAAAGGGAAACTGACAAAAGAAAATATTCAAAAGATTGTTGTCCTCTGCTGATAAAGAGAATCTAGCAACATAAATGCCATCCCTGCTGACAAAGGGAAACTGACGAAAGAAAATCTTCAAAAGATTGCTGTCCTCTGCTAATAAAGAGAATCTAGCAACATAAATGCCATCCCTGCTGACAAAGGGAAACTGACGAAAGAAAATCTTCAAAAAATTGCTGTCCTCTGCTTATAAAGAGAATCTAACAACATAAATGCCATCTCTGCTGACAAAGGGAAACTGACGAAAGAAAATCTTCAAAAGATTGTCGTCCTCTGCTGATAAAGAGAATCTAGCAACATAAATGCCATCCCTGCTGACAAAGGGAAACTGACAAAATAAAATCTTCAAAAGATTGCCGTCCTCTGCTTATAAAGAGAATCTAGCAACATAAATGCCATCCCTGCTGACAAAGGGAAACTGACGAAAGAAAATCTTCAAAAGATTGCTGTCCTCTGCTGATAAAGAGAATCTAGCAACATAAATGCCATCCCTACTGACAAAGGGAAACTGACGAAAGAAAATCTTCAAAAAATTGATGTCCTCTGCTGATAAAGAGAATCTAGTAACATAAATGCCATCCCTGCTGACAAAGGGAAACTGACGAAAGAAAATCTTCAAAAGATTGCAGTCCTCTGCTTATAAAGAGAATCTAGCAACATAAATGCCATCCCTGCTGACAAAGGGAAACTGACAAAAGAAAATATTCAAAAGATTGTTGTCCTTTGCTGATAAAGAGAATCTAGCAACATAAATGCCATCCCTGCTGACAAAGGGAAACTGACGAAAGAAAATCTTCAAAAGATTGCTGTCCTCTGCTAATAAAGAGAATCTAGCAACATAAATGCCATCCCTGCTGACAAAGGGAAACTGACGAAAGAAAATCTTCAAAAGATTATTGTCCTCTACTGATAAAGAGAATCTAGCAAAATAAATGCCATCCCTGCTGACAAAGGGAAACTGACGAAAGAAAAACTTCAAAAGATTGTCGTCCTCTGCTGATAAAGAGAATCTAGCAACATAAATGCCATCCCTGCTGACAAAGGGAAACTGACGAATGAAAATCTTCAAAAAATTGCTGTCCTCTGCTTATAAAGAGAATCTAACAACATAAATGCTATCTCTGCTGACAAAGGGAAACTGACGAAAGAAAATCTTCAAAAGATTGCCGTCCTCTGCTGATAAAGAGAATCTAGCAACATAAATGCCATCCCTGCTGACAAAGGGAAACTGACAAAATAAAATCTTCAAAAGATTGCCGTCCTCTGCTTATAAAGAGAATCTAGCAACATAAATGCCATCCCTGCTGACAAAGGGAAACTGACGAAAGAAAATCTTCAAAAGATTGCTGTCCTCTGCTGATAAAGAGAATCTAGCAACATAAATGCCATCCCTGCTGACAAAGGGAAACTGACGAAAGAAAATCTACAAAAAATTGATGTCCTCTGCTGATAAAGAGAATCTAGTAACATAAATGTCATCCCTGCTGACAAAGGGAAACTGACGAAAGAAAATCTTCAAAAGATTGCAGTCATCTGCTTATAAAGAGAATCTAGCAACATAAATGCCATCCCTGCTGACAAAGGGAAACTGACAAAAGAAAATATTCAAAAGATTGTTGTCCTCTGCTGATAAAGAGAATCTAGCAACATAAATGCCATCCCTGCTGACAAAGGGAAACTGACGAAAGAAAATCTTCAAAAGATTGTTGTCCTCTGCTAATAAAGAGAATCTAGCAACATAAATGCCATCCCTGCTGACAAAGGGAAACTGAAGAAAGAAAATCTTCAAAAGATTATTGTCCTCTACTGATAAAGAGAATCTAGCAAAATAAATGCCATCCCTGCTGACAAAGGGAAACTGACGAAAGAAAATCTTCAAAAGATTGTTGTCCTCTGCTAATAAAGAGAATCTAGCAACATAAATGCCATCCCTGCTGACAAAGGGAAACTGACGAAAGAAAATCTTCAAAAGATTATTGTCCTCTACTGATAAAGAGAATCTAGCAACATAAATGCCATCCCTGCTGATAAAGGGAAAATGACGAAAGAAAATCTTCAAAAGATTGCTGTCCTCTGCTGATAAAGAGAATGTAGCAACCTAAATGCCATCCCTGCTGACAAAGGGAAACTGACGAAAGAAAATCTTCAAAAGATTGATGTCCTCTGCTGATAAAGAGAATCTAGCAACATAAATGCCATCCCTGCTGACAAAGGGAAACTGACGAAAGAAAATCTTCAAAAAATTGTTGTCCTCTACTTATAAAGAGAATCTAGCAACATAAATGCCATCCCTGCTGACAAAGGGAAACTGACGAAAAAAAATCTTCAAAAGATTGCCGTCCTCTGCTTATAAAGAGAATCTAGCAACATAAATGCCATCCCTGCTGACAAAGGGAAACTGACGAAAGAAAATCTTCAAAAGATTGCTGTCCTCTGCTGATAAAGAGAATCTAGCAACATAAATGCCATCCCTACTGACAAAGGGAAACTGACGAAAGAAAATCTTCAAAAAATTGATGTCCTCTGCTGATAAAGAGAATCTAGTAACATAAATGCCATCCCTGCTGACAAAGGGAAACTGACGAAAGAAAATCTTCAAAAGATTGCAGTCCTCTGCTTATAAAGAGAATCTAGCAACATAAATGCCATCCCTGCTGACAAAGGGAAACTGACAAAAGAAAATATTCAAAAGATTGTTGTCCTTTGCTGATAAAGAGAATCTAGCAACATAAATGCCATCCCTGCTGACAAAGGGAAACTGACGAAAGAAAATCTTCAAAAGATTGCTGTCCTCTGCTAATAAAGAGAATCTAGCAACATAAATGCCATCCCTGCTGACAAAGGGAAACTGACGAAAGAAAATCTTCAAAAGATTATTGTCCTCTACTGATAAAGAGAATCTAGCAAAATAAATGCCATCCCTGCTGACAAAGGGAAACTGACGAAAGAAAAACTTCAAAAGATTGTCGTCCTCTGCTGATAAAGAGAATCTAGCAACATAAATGCCATCCCTGCTGACAAAGGGAAACTGACGAATGAAAATCTTCAAAAAATTGCTGTCCTCTGCTTATAAAGAGAATCTAACAACATAAATGCTATCTCTGCTGACAAAGGGAAACTGACGAAAGAAAATCTTCAAAAGATTGCCGTCCTCTGCTGATAAAGAGAATCTAGCAACATAAATGCCATCCCTGCTGACAAAGGGAAACTGACAAAATAAAATCTTCAAAAGATTGCCGTCCTCTGCTTATAAAGAGAATCTAGCAACATAAATGCCATCCCTGCTGACAAAGGGAAACTGACGAAAGAAAATCTTCAAAAGATTGCTGTCCTCTGCTGATAAAGAGAATCTAGCAACATAAATGCCATCCCTGCTGACAAAGGGAAACTGACGAAAGAAAATCTACAAAAAATTGATGTCCTCTGCTGATAAAGAGAATCTAGTAACATAAATGTCATCCCTGCTGACAAAGGGAAACTGACGAAAGAAAATCTTCAAAAGATTGCAGTCATCTGCTTATAAAGAGAATCTAGCAACATAAATGCCATCCCTGCTGACAAAGGGAAACTGACAAAAGAAAATATTCAAAAGATTGTTGTCCTCTGCTGATAAAGAGAATCTAGCAACATAAATGCCATCCCTGCTGACAAAGGGAAACTGACGAAAGAAAATCTTCAAAAGATTGTTGTCCTCTGCTAATAAAGAGAATCTAGCAACATAAATGCCATCCCTGCTGACAAAGGGAAACTGAAGAAAGAAAATCTTCAAAAGATTATTGTCCTCTACTGATAAAGAGAATCTAGCAAAATAAATGCCATCCCTGCTGACAAAGGGAAACTGACGAAAGAAAATCTTCAAAAGATTGTTGTCCTCTGCTAATAAAGAGAATCTAGCAACATAAATGCCATCCCTGCTGACAAAGGGAAACTGACGAAAGAAAATCTTCAAAAGATTATTGTCCTCTACTGATAAAGAGAATCTAGCAACATAAATGCCATCCCTGCTGATAAAGGGAAAATGACGAAAGAAAATCTTCAAAAGATTGCTGTCCTCTGCTGATAAAGAGAATGTAGCAACCTAAATGCCATCCCTGCTGACAAAGGGAAACTGACGAAAGAAAATCTTCAAAAGATTGATGTCCTCTGCTGATAAAGAGAATCTAGCAACATAAATGCCATCCCTGCTGACAAAGGGAAACTGACGAAAGAAAATCTTCAAAAAATTGTTGTCCTCTACTTATAAAGAGAATCTAGCAACATAAATGCCATCCCTGCTGACAAAGGGAAACTGACGAAAAAAAATCTTCAAAAGATTGCTGTCCTCTGCTGATAAAGAGAATCTAGCAACATAAATGCCATCCCTGCTGACAAAGGGAAACTGACGAAAGAAAATCTTCAAAAGATTATTGTCCTCTGCTGATAAAGAGAATCTATCAACATAAATGCCATCCCTACTGACAAAGGGAAACTGACGAAAGAAAATCTTCAAAAGATTGTTGTCCTCTGTTGATAAAGAGAATCTAGCAACATAAATGCCATCCCTGCTGACAAAGGGAAACTGACGAAAAAAAATCTTCAAAAGATTGCTGTCCTCTGCTGATAAAGAGAATCTAGCAACATAAATGCCATCCCTGCTGACAAAGGGAAACTGACGAAAGAAAATCTTCAAAAGATTGTTGTCCTCTGCTAATAAAGAGAATCTAGCAACATAAATGCCATCTCTGCTGACAAAGGGAAACTGACGAAAGAAAATCTTCAAAAGATTGTCGTCCTCTGCTGATAAAGAGAATCTAGCAACATAAATGCCATCCCTGCTGACAAAGGGAAACTGACAAAATAAAATCTTCAAAAGATTGCTGTCCTCTGCTGATAAAGAGAATCTAGCAACATAAATGCCATCCCTGCTGACAAAGGGAAACTGACGAAAGAAAATCTTCAAAAGATTGCTGTCCTCTGCTGATAAAGAGAATCTAGCAACATAAATGCCATCCCTACTGACAAAGGGAAACTGACGAAAGAAAATCTTCAAAAAATTGATGTCCTCTGCTGATAAAGAGAATCTAGTAACATAAATGCCATCCCTGCTGACAAAGGGAAACTGACGAAAGAAAATCTTCAAAAGATTGCAGTCCTCTGCTTATAAAGAGAATCTAGCAACATAAATGCCATCCCTGCTGACAAAGGGAAACTGACAAAAGAAAATATTCAAAAGATTGTTGTCCTCTGCTGATAAAGAGAATCTAGCAACATAAATGCCATCCCTGCTGACAAAGGGAAACTGACGAAAGAAAATCTTCAAAAGATTGCTGTCCTCTGCTAATAAAGAGAATCTAGCAACATAAATGCCATCCCTGCTGACAAAGGGAAACTGACGAAAGAAAATCTTCAAAAAATTGCTGTCCTCTGCTTATAAAGAGAATCTAACAACATAAATGCCATCTCTGCTGACAAAGGGAAACTGACGAAAGAAAATCTTCAAAAGATTGTCGTCCTCTGCTGATAAAGAGAATCTAGCAACATAAATGCCATCCCTGCTGACAAAGGGAAACTGACAAAATAAAATCTTCAAAAGATTGCCGTCCTCTGCTTATAAAGAGAATCTAGCAACATAAATGCCATCCCTGCTGACAAAGGGAAACTGACGAAAGAAAATCTTCAAAAGATTGTTGTCCTCTGCTGATAAAGAGAATCTAGCAACATAAATGCCATCCCTACTGACAAAGGGAAACTGACGAAAGAAAATCTTCAAAAAATTGATGTCCTCTGCTGATAAAGAGAATCTAGTAACATAAATGCCATCCCTGCTGACAAAGGGAAACTGACGAAAGAAAATCTTCAAAAGATTGCAGTCCTCTGCTTATAAAGAGAATCTAGCAACATAAATGCCATCCCTGCTGACAAAGGGAAACTGACAAAAGAAAATATTCAAAAGATTGTTGTCCTCTACTGATAAAGAGAATCTAGCAACATAAATGCCATCTCTGCTGACAAAGGGAAACTGACGAAAGAAAATCTTCAAAAGATTGCTGTCCTCTGCTAATAAAGAGAATCTAGCAACATAAATGCCATCCCTGCTGACAAAGGGAAACTGACGAAAGAAAATCTTCAAAAGATTATTGTCCTCTACTGATAAAGAGAATCTAGCAAAATAAATGCCATCCCTGCTGACAAAGGGAAACTGACGAAAGAAAAACTTCAAAAGATTGTCGTCCTCTGCTGATAAAGAGAATCTAGCAACATAAATGCCATCCCTGCTGACAAAGGGAAACTGACGAAAGAAAATCTTCAAAAAATTGCTGTCCTCTGCTTATAAAGAGAATCTAACAACATAAATGCTATCTCTGCTGACAAAGGGAAACTGACGAAAGAAAATCTTCAAAAGATTGCCGTCCTCTGCTGATAAAGAGAATCTAGCAACATAAATGCCATCCCTGCTGACAAAGGGAAACTGACAAAATAAAATCTTCAAAAGATTGCCGTCCTCTGCTTATAAAGAGAATCTAGCAACATAAATGCCATCCCTGCTGACAAAGGGAAACTGACGAAAGAAAATCTTCAAAAGATTGCTGTCCTCTGCTGATAAAGAGAATCTAGCAACATAAATGCCATCCCTGCTGACAAAGGGAAACTGACGAAAGAAAATCTTCAAAAAATTGATGTCCTCTGCTGATAAAGAGAATCTAGTAACATAAATGTCATCCCTGCTGACAAAGGGAAACTGACGAAAGAAAATCTTCAAAAGATTGCAGTCATCTGCTTATAAAGAGAATCTAGCAACATAAATGCCATCCCTGCTGACAAAGGGAAACTGACAAAAGAAAATATTCAAAAGATTGTTGTCCTCTGCTGATAAAGAGAATCTAGCAACATAAATGCCATCCCTGCTGACAAAGGGAAACTGACGAAAGAAAATCTTCAAAAGATTGTTGTCCTCTGCTAATAAAGAGAATCTAGCAACATAAATGCCATCCCTGCTGACAAAGGGAAACTGAAGAAAGAAAATCTTCAAAAGATTATTGTCCTCTACTGATAAAGAGAATCTAGCAAAATAAATGCCATCCCTGCTGACAAAGGGAAACTGACGAAAGAAAATCTTCAAAAGATTGTTGTCCTCTGCTAATAAAGAGAATCTAGCAACATAAATGCCATCCCTGCTGACAAAGGGAAACTGACGAAAGAAAATCTTCAAAAGATTATTGTCCTCTACTGATAAAGAGAATCTAGCAACATAAATGCCATCCCTGCTGATAAAGGGAAAATGACGAAAGAAAATCTTCAAAAGATTGCTGTCCTCTGCTGATAAAGAGAATGTAGCAACCTAAATGCCATCCCTGCTGACAAAGGGAAACTGACGAAAGAAAATCTTCAAAAGATTGATGTCCTCTGCTGATAAAGAGAATCTAGCAACATAAATGCCATCCCTGCTGACAAAGGGAAACTGACGAAAGAAAATCTTCAAAAAATTGTTGTCCTCTACTTATAAAGAGAATCTAGCAACATAAATGCCATCCCTGCTGACAAAGGGAAACTGACGAAAAAAAATCTTCAAAAGATTGCTGTCCTCTGCTGATAAAGAGAATCTAGCAACATAAATGCCATCCCTGCTGACAAAGGGAAACTGACGAAAGAAAATCTTCAAAAGATTATTGTCCTCTGCTGATAAAGAGAATCTATCCACATAAATGCCATCCCTACTGACAAAGGGAAACTGACGAAAGAAAATCTTCAAAAGATTGTTGTCCTCTGTTGATAAAGAGAATCTAGCAACATAAATGCCATCCCTGCTGACAAAGGGAAACTGACGAAAAAAAATCTTCAAAAGATTGCTGTCCTCTGCTGATAAAGAGAATCTAGCAACATAAATGCCATCCCTGCTGACAAAGGGAAACTGACGAAAGAAAATCTTCAAAAGATTGTTGTCCTCTGCTAATAAAGAGAATCTAGCAACATAAATGCCATCCCTGCTGACAAAGGGAAACTGAAGAAAGAAAATCTTCAAAAGATTATTGTCCTCTACTGATAAAGAGAATCTAGCAAAATAAATGCCATCCCTGCTGACAAAGGGAAACTGACGAAAGAAAATCTTCAAAAGATTGCTGTCCTCTGCTGATAAAGAGAATCTAGCAACATAAATGCCATCCCTGCTGACAAAGGGAAACTGACGAAAGAAAATCTTCAAAAGATTGTTGTCCTCTACTGATAAAGAGAATCTAGCAAAATAAATGCCATCCCTGCTGGCAAAGGGAAACTGACGAAAGAAAATCTTTAAAAGATTGCTGTCCTCTGCTAATAAAGAGAATCTAGCAACATAAATGCCATCCCTGCTGATAAAGGGAAACTGACGAAAGAAAATCTTCAAAAGATTGATGTCCTCTGCTGATAAAGAGAATCTAGCAACCTAAATGCCATTCCTGCTGACAAAGGGAAACTGACGAAAGAAAATCTTCAAAAGATTGTCGTCCTCTGCTGATAAAGAGAATCTAGCAACATAAATGCCATCCCTGCTGACAAAGGGAAACTGACGAAAGAAAATCTTCAAAAAATTGCTGTCCTCTGCTTATAAAGAGAATCTAACAACATAAATGCCATCTCTGCTGACAAAGGGAAACTGACGAAAGAAAATCTTCAAAAGATTGTCGTCCTCTGCTGATAACGAGAATCTAGCAACATAAATGCCATCCCTGCTGACAAAGGGAAACTGACAAAATAAAATCTTCAAAAGATTGCCGTCCTCTGCTTATAAAGAGAATCTAGCAACATAAATGCCATCCCTGCTGACAAAGGGAAACTGACGAAAAAAAATCTTCAAAAGATTGCTGTCCTCTGCTGATAAAGAGAATCTAGCAACATAAATGCCATCCCTGCTGACAAAGGGAAACTGACGAAAGAAAATCTTCAAAAAATTGATGTCCTCTGCTGATAAAGAGAATCTAGTAACAAAAATGCCATCCCTGCTGACAAAGGGAAACTGACGAAAGAAAATCTTCAAAAGATTGCAGTCCTCTGCTTATAAAGAGAATCTAGCAACATAAATGCCATCCCTGCTGACAAAGGGAAACTGACAAAAGAAAATATTCAAAAGATTGTTGTCCTCTGCTGATAAAGAGAATCTAGCAACATAAATGCCATCCCTGCTGACAAAGGGAAACTGACGAAAGAAAATCTTCAAAAGATTGTTGTCCTCTGCTAATAAAGAGAATCTAGCAACATAAATGCCATCCCTGCTGACAAAGGGAAACTGACGAAAGAAAATCTTCAAAAGATTATTGTCCTCTACTGATAAAGAGAATGTAGCAAAATAAATGCCATCCCTGCTGACAAAGGGAAACTGACGAAAGAAAAACTTCAAAAGATTGTCGTCCTCTGCTGATAAAGAGAATCTAGCAACATAAATGCCATCCCTGCTGACAAAGGGAAACTGACGAAAGAAAATCTTCAAAAAATTGCTGTCCTCTGCTTATAAAGAGAATCTAACAACATAAATGCCATCTCTGCTGACAAAGGGAAACTGACGAAAGAAAATCTTCAAAAGATTGCCGTCCTCTGCTGATAAAGAGAATCTAGCAACATAAATGCCATCCCTGCTGACAAAGGGAAACTGACAAAATAAAATCTTCAAAAGATTGCCGTCCTCTGCTTATAAAGAGAATCTAGCAACATAAATGCCATCCCTGCTGACAAAGGGAAACTGACGAAAGAAAATCTTCAAAAGATTGCTGTCCTCTGCTGATAAAGAGAATCTAGCAACATAAATGCCATCCCTGCTGACAAAGGGAAACTGACGAAAGAAAATCTTCAAAAAATTGATGTCCTCTGCTGATAAAGAGAATCTAGTAACATAAATGTCATCCCTGCTGACAAAGGGAAACTGACGAAAGAAAATCTTCAAAAGATTGCAGTCATCTGCTTATAAAGAGAATCTAGCAACATAAATGCCATCCCTGCTGACAAAGGGAAACTGACAAAAGAAAATATTCAAAAGATTGTTGTCCTCTGCTGATAAAGAGAATCTAGCAACATAAATGCCATCCCTGCTGACAAAGGGAAACTGACGAAAGAAAATCTTCAAAAGATTGTTGTCCTCTGCTAATAAAGAGAATCTAGCAACATAAATGCCATCCCTGCTGACAAAGGGAAACTGAAGAAAGAAAATCTTCAAAAGATTATTGTCCTCTACTGATAAAGAGAATCTAGCAAAATAAATGCCATCCCTGCTGACAAAGGGAAACTGACGAAAGAAAATCTTCAAAAGATTGTTGTCCTCTGCTAATAAAGAGAATCTAGCAACATAAATGCCATCCCTGCTGACAAAGGGAAACTGACGAAAGAAAATCTTCAAAAGATTATTGTCCTCTACTGATAAAGAGAATCTAGCAACATAAATGCCATCCCTGCTGATAAAGGGAAAATGACGAAAGAAAATCTTCAAAAGATTGCTGTCCTCTGCTGATAAAGAGAATGTAGCAACCTAAATGCCATCCCTGCTGACAAAGGGAAACTGACGAAAGAAAATCTTCAAAAGATTGATGTCCTCTGCTGATAAAGAGAATCTAGCAACATAAATGCCATCCCTGCTGACAAAGGGAAACTGACGAAAGAAAATCTTCAAAAAATTGTTGTCCTCTACTTATAAAGAGAATCTAGCAACATAAATGCCATCCCTGCTGACAAAGGGAAACTGACGAAAAAAAATCTTCAAAAGATTGCTGTCCTCTGCTGATAAAGAGAATCTAGCAACATAAATGCCATCCCTGCTGACAAAGGGAAACTGACGAAAGAAAATCTTCAAAAAATTGATGTCCTCTGCTGATAAAGAGAATCTAGTAACATAAATGCCATCCCTGCTGACAAAGGGAAACTGACGAAAGAAAATCTTCAAAAGATTGCAGTCCTCTGCTTATAAAGAGAATCTAGCAACATAAATGCCATCCCTGCTGACAAAGGGAAACTGACAAAAGAAAATATTCAAAAGATTGTTGTCCTCTGCTGATAAAGAGAATCTAGCAACATAAATGCCATCCCTGCTGACAAAGGGAAACTGACGAAAGAAAATCTTCAAAAGATTGTTGTCCTCTGCTAATAAAGAGAATCTAGCAACATAAATGCCATCCCTGCTGACAAAGGGAAACTGACGAAAGAAAATCTTCAAAAGATTATTGTCCTCTACTGATAAAGAGAATGTAGCAAAATAAATGCCATCCCTGCTGACAAAGGGAAACTGACGAAAGAAAAACTTCAAAAGATTGTCGTCCTCTGCTGATAATGAGAATCTAGCAACATAAATGCCATCCCTGCTGACAAAGGGAAACTGACGAAAGAAAATCTTCAAAAAATTGCTGTCCTCTGCTTATAAAGAGAATCTAACAACATAAATGCCATCTCTGCTGACAAAGGGAAACTGACGAAAGAAAATCTTCAAAAGATTGCCGTCCTCTGCTGATAAAGAGAATCTAGCAACATAAATGCCATCCCTGCTGACAAAGGGAAACTGACAAAATAAAATCTTCAAAAGATTGCCGTCCTCTGCTTATAAAGAGAATCTAGCAACATAAATGCCATCCCTGCTGACAAAGGGAAACTGACGAAAGAAAATCTTCAAAAGATTGCTGTCCTCTGCTGATAAAGAGAATCTAGCAACATAAATGCCATCCCTGCTGACAAAGGGAAACTGACGAAAGAAAATCTTCAAAAAATTGATGTCCTCTGCTGATAAAGAGAATCTAGTAACATAAATGTCATCCCTGCTGACAAAGGGAAACTGACGAAAGAAAATCTTCAAAAGATTGCAGTCATCTGCTTATAAAGAGAATCTAGCAACATAAATGCCATCCCTGCTGACAAAGGGAAACTGACAAAAGAAAATATTCAAAAGATTGTTGTCCTCTGCTGATAAAGAGAATCTAGCAACATAAATGCCATCCCTGCTGACAAAGGGAAACTGACGAAAGAAAATCTTCAAAAGATTGTTGTCCTCTGCTAATAAAGAGAATCTAGCAACATAAATGCCATCCCTGCTGACAAAGGGAAACTGACGAAAGAAAATCTTCAAAAGATTATTGTCCTCTACTGATAAAGAGAATGTAGCAAAATAAATGCCATCCCTGCTGACAAAGGGAAACTGACGAAAGAAAAACTTCAAAAGATTGTCGTCCTCTGCTGATAAAGAGAATCTAGCAACATAAATGCCATCCCTGCTGACAAAGGGAAACTGACGAAAGAAAATCTTCAAAAAATTGCTGTCCTCTGCTTATAAAGAGAATCTAACAACATAAATGCCGTCTCTGCTGACAAAGGGAAACTGACGAAAGAAAATCTTCAAAAGATTGCCGTCCTCTGCTGATAAAGAGAATCTAGCAACATAAATGCCATCCCTGCTGACAAAGGGAAACTGACAAAATAAAATCTTCAAAAGATTGCCGTCCTCTGCTTATAAAGAGAATCTAGCAACATAAATGCCATCCCTGCTGACAAAGGGAAACTGACGAAAGAAAATCTTCAAAAGATTGCTGTCCTCTGCTGATAAAGAGAATCTAGCAACATAAATGCCATCCCTGCTGACAAAGGGAAACTGACGAAAGAAAATCTTCAAAAAATTGATGTCCTCTGCTGATAAAGAGAATCTAGTAACATAAATGTCATCCCTGCTGACAAAGGGAAACTGACGAAAGAAAATCTTCAAAAGATTGCAGTCATCTGCTTATAAAGAGAATCTAGCAACATAAATGCCATCCCTGCTGACAAAGGGAAACTGACAAAAGAAAATATTCAAAAGATTGTTGTCCTCTGCTGATAAAGAGAATCTAGCAACATAAATGCCATCCCTGCTGACAAAGGGAAACTGACGAAAGAAAATCTTCAAAAGATTGTTGTCCTCTGCTAATAAAGAGAATCTAGCAACATAAATGCCATCCCTGCTGACAAAGGGAAACTGAAGAAAGAAAATCTTCAAAAGATTATTGTCCTCTACTGATAAAGAGAATCTAGCAAAATAAATGCCATCCCTGCTGACAAAGGGAAACTGACGAAAGAAAATCTTCAAAAGATTGTTGTCCTCTGCTAATAAAGAGAATCTAGCAACATAAATGCCATCCCTGCTGACAAAGGGAAACTGACGAAAGAAAATCTTCAAAAGATTATTGTCCTCTACTGATAAAGAGAATCTAGCAACATAAATGCCATCCCTGCTGATAAAGGGAAAATGACGAAAGAAAATCTTCAAAAGATTGCTGTCCTCTGCTGATAAAGAGAATGTAGCAACCTAAATGCCATCCCTGCTGACAAAGGGAAACTGACGAAAGAAAATCTTCAAAAGATTGATGTCCTCTGCTGATAAAGAGAATCTAGCAACATAAATGCCATCCCTGCTGACAAAGGGAAACTGACGAAAGAAAATCTTCAAAAAATTGTTGTCCTCTACTTATAAAGAGAATCTAGCAACATAAATGCCATCCCTGCTGATAAAGGGAAACTGACGAAAAAAAATCTTCAAAAGATTGCTGTCCTCTGCTGATAAAGAGAATCTAGCAACATAAATGCCATCCCTGCTGACAAAGGGAAACTGACGAAAGAAAATCTTCAAAAAATTGATGTCCTCTGCTGATAAAGAGAATCTAGTAACATAAATGCCATCCCTGCTGACAAAGGGAAACTGACGAAAGAAAATCTTCAAAAGATTGCAGTCCTCTGCTTATAAAGAGAATCTAGCAACATAAATGCCATCCCTGCTGACAAAGGGAAACTGACAAAAGAAAATATTCAAAAGATTGTTGTCCTCTGCTGATAAAGAGAATCTAGCAACATAAATGCCATCCCTGCTGACAAAGGGAAACTGACGAAAGAAAATCTTCAAAAGATTGTTGTCCTCTGCTAATAAAGAGAATCTAGCAACATAAATGCCATCCCTGCTGACAAAGGGAAACTGACGAAAGAAAATCTTCAAAAAATTGATGTCCTCTGCTGATAAAGAGAATCTAGTAACATAAATGTCATCCCTGCTGACAAAGGGAAACTGACGAAAGAAAATCTTCAAAAGATTGCAGTCATCTGCTTATAAAGAGAATCTAGCAACATAAATGCCATCCCTGCTGACAAAGGGAAACTGACAAAAGAAAATATTCAAAAGATTGTTGTCCTCTGCTGATAAAGAGAATCTAGCAACATAAATGCCATCCCTGCTGACAAAGGGAAACTGACGAAAGAAAATCTTCAAAAGATTGTTGTCCTCTGCTAATAAAGAGAATCTAGCAACATAAATGCCATCCCTGCTGACAAAGGGAAACTGAAGAAAGAAAATCTTCAAAAGATTATTGTCCTCTACTGATAAAGAGAATCTAGCAAAATAAATGCCATCCCTGCTGACAAAGGGAAACTGACGAAAGAAAATCTTCAAAAGATTGTTGTCCTCTGCTAATAAAGAGAATCTAGCAACATAAATGCCATCCCTGCTGACAAAGGGAAACTGACGAAAGAAAATCTTCAAAAGATTATTGTCCTCTACTGATAAAGAGAATCTAGCAACATAAATGCCATCCCTGCTGATAAAGGGAAAATGACGAAAGAAAATCTTCAAAAGATTGCTGTCCTCTGCTGATAAAGAGAATGTAGCAACCTAAATGCCATCCCTGCTGACAAAGGGAAACTGACGAAAGAAAATCTTCAAAAGATTGATGTCCTCTGCTGATAAAGAGAATCTAGCAACATAAATGCCATCCCTGCTGACAAAGGGAAACTGACGAAAGAAAATCTTCAAAAAATTGTTGTCCTCTACTTATAAAGAGAATCTAGCAACATAAATGCCATCCCTGCTGATAAAGGGAAACTGACGAAAAAAAATCTTCAAAAGATTGCTGTCCTCTGCTGATAAAGAGAATCTAGCAACATAAATGCCATCCCTGCTGACAAAGGGAAACTGACGAAAGAAAATCTTCAAAAAATTGATGTCCTCTGCTGATAAAGAGAATCTAGTAACATAAATGCCATCCCTGCTGACAAAGGGAAACTGACGAAAGAAAATCTTCAAAAGATTGCAGTCCTCTGCTTATAAAGAGAATCTAGCAACATAAATGCCATCCCTGCTGACAAAGGGAAACTGACAAAAGAAAATATTCAAAAGATTGTTGTCCTCTGCTGATAAAGAGAATCTAGCAACATAAATGCCATCCCTGCTGACAAAGGGAAACTGACGAAAGAAAATCTTCAAAAGATTGTTGTCCTCTGCTAATAAAGAGAATCTAGCAACATAAATGCCATCCCTGCTGACAAAGGGAAACTGACGAAAGAAAATCTTCAAAAGATTATTGTCCTCTACTGATAAAGAGAATGTAGCAAAATAAATGCCATCCCTGCTGACAAAGGGAAACTGACGAAAGAAAAACTTCAAAAGATTGTCGTCCTCTGCTGATAAAGAGAATCTAGCAACATAAATGCCATCCCTGCTGACAAAGGGAAACTGACGAAAGAAAATCTTCAAAAAATTGCTGTCCTCTGCTTATAAAGAGAATCTAACAACATAAATGCCATCTCTGCTGACAAAGGGAAACTGACGAAAGAAAATCTTCAAAAGATTGCCGTCCTCTGCTGATAAAGAGAATCTAGCAACATAAATGCCATCCCTGCTGACAAAGGGAAACTGACAAAATAAAATCTTCAAAAGATTGCCGTCCTCTGCTTATAAAGAGAATCTAGCAACATAAATGCCATCCCTGCTGACAAAGGGAAACTGACGAAAGAAAATCTTCAAAAGATTGCTGACCTCTGCTGATAAAGAGAATCTAGCAACATAAATGCCATCCCTGCTGACAAAGGGAAACTGACGAAAGAAAATCTTCAAAAAATTGATGTCCTCTGCTGATAAAGAGAATCTAGTAACATAAATGTCATCCCTGCTGACAAAGGGAAACTGACGAAAGAAAATCTTCAAAAGATTGCAGTCATCTGCTTATAAAGAGAATCTAGCAACATAAATGCCATCCCTGCTGACAAAGGGAAACTGACAAAAGAAAATATTCAAAAGATTGTTGTCCTCTGCTGATAAAGAGAATCTAGCAACATAAATGCCATCCCTGCTGACAAAGGGAAACTGACGAAAGAAAATCTTCAAAAGATTGTTGTCCTCTGCTAATAAAGAGAATCTAGCAACATAAATGCCATCCCTGCTGACAAAGGGAAACTGAAGAAAGAAAATCTTCAAAAGATTATTGTCCTCTACTGATAAAGAGAATCTAGCAAAATAAATGCCATCCCTGCTGACAAAGGGAAACTGACGAAAGAAAATCTTCAAAAGATTGTTGTCCTCTGCTAATAAAGAGAATCTAGCAACATAAATGCCATCCCTGCTGACAAAGGGAAACTGACGAAAGAAAATCTTCAAAAGATTATTGTCCTCTATTGATAAAGAGAATCTAGCAACATAAATGCCATCCCTGCTGATAAAGGGAAAATGACGAAAGAAAATCTTCAAAAGATTGCTGTCCTCTGCTGATAAAGAGAATGTAGCAACCTAAATGCCATCCCTGCTGACAAAGGGAAACTGACGAAAGAAAATCTTCAAAAGATTGATGTCCTCTGCTGATAAAGAGAATCTAGCAACATAAATGCCATCCCTGCTGACAAAGGGAAACTGACTAAAGAAAATCTTCAAAAAATTGTTGTCCTCTACTTATAAAGAGAATCTAGCAACATAAATGCCATCCCTGCTGACAAAGGGAAACTGACGAAAAAAAATCTTCAAAAGATTGCTGTCCTCTGCTGATAAAGAGAATCTAGCAACATAAATGCCATCCCTGCTGACAAAGGGAAACTGACGAAAGAAAATCTTCAAAAGATTATTGTCCTCTGCTGATAAAGAGAATCTATCAACATAAATGCCATCCCTACTGACAAAGGGAAACTGTCGAAAGAAAATCTTCAAAAGATTGTTGTCCTCTGTTGATAAAGAGAATCTAGCAACATAAATGCCATCCCTGCTGACAAAGGGAAACTGACGAAAGAAAATCTTCAAAAGATTGTTGTCCTCTGCTAATAAAGAGAATCTAGCAACATAAATGCCATCCCTGCTGACAAAGGGAAACTGAAGAAAGAAAATCTTCAAAAGATTATTGTCCTCTACTGATAAAGAGAATCTAGCAAAATAAATGCCATCCCTGCTGACAAAGGGAAACTGACGAAAGAAAATCTTCAAAAGATTGTTGTCCTCTGCTAATAAAGAGAATCTAGCAACATAAATGCCATCCCTGCTGACAAAGGGAAACTGACGAAAGAAAATCTTCAAAAGATTATTGTCCTCTACTGATAAAGAGAATCTAGCAACATAAATGCCATCCCTGCTGATAAAGGGAAAATGACGAAAGAAAATCTTCAAAAGATTGCTGTCCTCTGCTGATAAAGAGAATGTAGCAACCTAAATGCCATCCCTGCTGACAAAGGGAAACTGACGAAAGAAAATCTTCAAAAGATTGATGTCCTCTGCTGATAAAGAGAATCTAGCAACATAAATGCCATCCCTGCTGACAAAGGGAAACTGACGAAAGAAAATCTTCAAAAAATTGTTGTCCTCTACTTATAAAGAGAATCTAGCAACATAAATGCCATCCCTGCTGACAAAGGGAAACTGACGAAAAAAAATCTTCAAAAGATTGTTGTCCTCTGCTAATAAAGAGAATCTAGCAACATAAATGCCATCCCTGCTGACAAAGGGAAACTGACGAAAAAAAATCTTCAAAAGATTGCTGTCCTCTGCTGATAAAGAGAATCTAGCAACATAAATGCCATCCCTGCTGACAAAGGGAAACTGACGAAAGAAAATCTTCAAAAGATTGTTGTCCTCTGCTAATAAAGAGAATCTAGCAACATAAATGCCATCCCTGCTGACAAAGGGAAACTGACGAAAGAAAATCTTCAAAAAATTGATGTCCTCTGCTGATAAAGAGAATCTAGTAACATAAATGTCATCCCTGCTGACAAAGGGAAACTGACGAAAGAAAATCTTCAAAAGATTGCAGTCATCTGCTTATAAAGAGAATCTAGCAACATAAATGCCATCCCTGCTGACAAAGGGAAACTGACAAAAGAAAATATTCAAAAGATTGTTGTCCTCTGCTGATAAAGAGAATCTAGCAACATAAATGCCATCCCTGCTGACAAAGGGAAACTGACGAAAGAAAATCTTCAAAAGATTGTTGTCCTCTGCTAATAAAGAGAATCTAGCAACATAAATGCCATCCCTGCTGACAAAGGGAAACTGAAGAAAGAAAATCTTCAAAAGATTATTGTCCTCTACTGATAAAGAGAATCTAGCAAAATAAATGCCATCCCTGCTGACAAAGGGAAACTGACGAAAGAAAATCTTCAAAAGATTGTTGTCCTCTGCTAATAAAGAGAATCTAGCAACATAAATGCCATCCCTGCTGACAAAGGGAAACTGACGAAAGAAAATCTTCAAAAGATTATTGTCCTCTATTGATAAAGAGAATCTAGCAACATAAATGCCATCCCTGCTGATAAAGGGAAAATGACGAAAGAAAATCTTCAAAAGATTGCTGTCCTCTGCTGATAAAGAGAATGTAGCAACCTAAATGCCATCCCTGCTGACAAAGGGAAACTGACGAAAGAAAATCTTCAAAAGATTGATGTCCTCTGCTGATAAAGAGAATCTAGCAACATAAATGCCATCCCTGCTGACAAAGGGAAACTGACTAAAGAAAATCTTCAAAAAATTGTTGTCCTCTACTTATAAAGAGAATCTAGCAACATAAATGCCATCCCTGCTGACAAAGGGAAACTGACGAAAAAAAATCTTCAAAAGATTGCTGTCCTCTGCTGATAAAGAGAATCTAGCAACATAAATGCCATCCCTGCTGACAAAGGGAAACTGACGAAAGAAAATCTTCAAAAGATTATTGTCCTCTGCTGATAAAGAGAATCTATCAACATAAATGCCATCCCTACTGACAAAGGGAAACTGTCGAAAGAAAATCTTCAAAAGATTGTTGTCCTCTGTTGATAAAGAGAATCTAGCAACATAAATGCCATCCCTGCTGACAAAGGGAAACTGACGAAAGAAAATCTTCAAAAGATTATTGTCCTCTGCTAATAAAGAGAATCTAGCAACATAAATGCCATCCCTGCTGACAAAGGGAAACTGAAGAAAGAAAATCTTCAAAAGATTATTGTCCTCTACTGATAAAGAGAATCTAGCAAAATAAATGCCATCCCTGCTGACAAAGGGAAACTGACGAAAGAAAATCTTCAAAAGATTGTTGTCCTCTGCTAATAAAGAGAATCTAGCAACATAAATGCCATCCCTGCTGACAAAGGGAAACTGACGAAAGAAAATCTTCAAAAGATTATTGTCCTCTACTGATAAAGAGAATCTAGCAACATAAATGCCATCCCTGCTGATAAAGGGAAAATGACGAAAGAAAATCTTCAAAAGATTGCTGTCCTCTGCTGATAAAGAGAATGTAGCAACCTAAATGCCATCCCTGCTGACAAAGGGAAACTGACGAAAGAAAATCTTCAAAAGATTGATGTCCTCTGCTGATAAAGAGAATCTAGCAACATAAATGCCATCCCTGCTGACAAAGGGAAACTGACGAAAGAAAATCTTCAAAAAATTGTTGTCCTCTACTTATAAAGAGAATCTAGCAACATAAATGCCATCCCTGCTGACAAAGGGAAACTGACGAAAAAAAATCTTCAAAAGATTGTTGTCCTCTGCTAATAAAGAGAATCTAGCAACATAAATGCCATCCCTGCTGACAAAGGGAAACTGACGAAAAAAAATCTTCAAAAGATTGCTGTCCTCTGCTGATAAAGAGAATCTAGCAACATAAATGCCATCCCTGCTGACAAAGGGAAACTGACGAAAGAAAATCTTCAAAAGATTGTTGTCCTCTGCTAATAAAGAGAATCTAGCAACATAAATGCCATCCCTGCTGACAAAGGGAAACTGACGAAAGAAAATCTTCAAAAGATTATTGTCCTCTACTGATAAAGAGAATGTAGCAAAATAAATGCCATCCCTGCTGACAAAGGGAAACTGACGAAAGAAAAACTTCAAAAGATTGTCGTCCTCTGCTGATAAAGAGAATCTAGCAACATAAATGCCATCCCTGCTGACAAAGGGAAACTGACGAAAGAAAATCTTCAAAAAATTGCTGTCCTCTGCTTATAAAGAGAATCTAACAACATAAATGCCATCTCTGCTGACAAAGGGAAACTGACGAAAGAAAATCTTCAAAAGATTGCCGTCCTCTGCTGATAAAGAGAATCTAGCAACATAAATGCCATCCCTGCTGACAAAGGGAAACTGACAAAATAAAATCTTCAAAAGATTGCCGTCCTCTGCTTATAAAGAGAATCTAGCAACATAAATGCCATCCCTGCTGACAAAGGGAAACTGACGAAAGAAAATCTTCAAAAGATTGCTGTCCTCTGCTGATAAAGAGAATCTAGCAACATAAATGCCATCCCTGCTGACAAAGGGAAACTGACGAAAGAAAATCTTCAAAAAATTGATGTCCTCTGCTGATAAAGAGAATCTAGTAACATAAATGTCATCCCTGCAGACAAAGGGAAACTGACGAAAGAAAATCTTCAAAAGATTGCAGTCATCTGCTTATAAAGAGAATCTAGCAACATAAATGCCATCCCTGCTGACAAAGGGAAACTGACAAAAGAAAATATTCAAAAGATTGTTGTCCTCTGCTGATAAAGAGAATCTAGCAACATAAATGCCATCCCTGCTGACAAAGGGAAACTGACGAAAGAAAATCTTCAAAAGATTGTTGTCCTCTGCTAATAAAGAGAATCTAGCAACATAAATGCCATCCCTGCTGACAAAGGGAAACTGAAGAAAGAAAATCTTCAAAAGATTATTGTCCTCTACTGATAAAGAGAATCTAGCAAAATAAATGCCATCCCTGCTGACAAAGGGAAACTGACGAAAGAAAATCTTCAAAAGATTGTTGTCCTCTGCTAATAAAGAGAATCTAGCAACATAAATGCCATCCCTGCTGACAAAGGGAAACTGACGAAAGAAAATCTTCAAAAGATTGTTGTCCTCTGCTAATAAAGAGAATCTAGCAACATAAATGCCATCCCTGCTGACAAAGGGAAACTGACGAAAGAAAATCTTCAAAAAATTGCTGTCCTCTGCTTATAAAGAGAATCTAACAACATAAATGCCATCTCTGCTGACAAAGGGAAACTGACGAAAGAAAATCTTCAAAAGATTGCCGTCCTCTGCTGATAAAGAGAATCTAGCAACATAAATGTCATCCCTGCTGACAAAGGGAAACTGACAAAATAAAATCTTCAAAAGATTGCCGTCCTCTGCTTATAAAGAGAATCTAGCAACATAAATGCCATCCCTGCTGACAAAGGGAAACTGACGAAAGAAAATCTTCAAAAGATTGCTGTCCTCTGCTGATAAAGAGAATCTAGCAACATAAATGCCATCCCTGCTGACAAAGGGAAACTGACGAAAGAAAATCTTCAAAAAATTGATGTCCTCTGCTGATAAAGAGAATCTAGTAACATAAATGTCATCCCTGCTGACAAAGGGAAACTGACGAAAGAAAATCTTCAAAAGATTGCAGTCATCTGCTTATAAAGAGAATCTAGCAACATAAATGCCATCCCTGCTGACAAAGGGAAACTGACAAAAGAAAATATTCAAAAGATTGTTGTCCTCTGCTGATAAAGAGAATCTAGCAACATAAATGCCATCCCTGCTGACAAAGGGAAACTGACGAAAGAAAATCTTCAAAAGATTGTTGTCCTCTGCTAATAAAGAGAATCTAGCAACATAAATGCCATCCCTGCTGACAAAGGGAAACTGAAGAAAGAAAATCTTCAAAAGATTATTGTCCTCTACTGATAAAGAGAATCTAGCAAAATAAATGCCATCCCTGCTGACAAAGGGAAACTGACGAAAGAAAATCTTCAAAAGATTGTTGTCCTCTGCTAATAAAGAGAATCTAGCAACATAAATGCCATCCCTGCTGACAAAGGGAAACTGACGAAAGAAAATCTTCAAAAGATTGTTGTCCTCTGCTAATAAAGAGAATCTAGCAACATAAATGCCATCCCTGCTGACAAAGGGAAACTGACGAAAGAAAATCTTCAAAAAATTGCTGTCCTCTACTTATAAAGAGAATCTAGCAACATAAATGCCATCCCTGCTGACAAAGGGAAACTGACGAAAAAAAATCTTCAAAAGATTGCTGTCCTCTTCTGATAAAGAGAATCTAGCAACATAAATGCCATCCCTGCTGACAAAGGGAAACTGACGAAAGAAAATCTTCAAAAGATTGCCGTCCTCTGCTGATAAAGAGAATCTATCAACATAAATGCCATCCCTACTGACAAAGGGAAACTGTCGAAAGAAAATCTTCAAAAGATTGTTGTCCTCTGTTGATAAAGAGAATCTAGCAACATAAATGCCATCCCTGCTGACAAAGGGAAACTGACGAAAAAAAATCTTCAAAAGATTGCTGTCCTCTGCTGATAAAGAGAATCTAACAACATAAATGCCATCTCTGCTGACAAAGGGAAACTGACGAAAGAAAATCTTCAAAAGATTGCCGTCCTCTGCTGATAAAGAGAATCTAGCAACATAAATGTCATCCCTGCTGACAAAGGGAAACTGACAAAATAAAATCTTCAAAAGATTGCCGTCCTCTGCTTATAAAGAGAATCTAGCAACATAAATGCCATCCCTGCTGACAAAGGGAAACTGACGAAAGAAAATCTTCAAAAGATTGCTGTCCTCTGCTGATAAAGAGAATCTAGCAACATAAATGCCATCCCTGCTGACAAAGGGAAACTGACGAAAGAAAATCTTCAAAAAATTGATGTCCTCTGCTGATAAAGAGAATCTAGTAACATAAATGTCATCCCTGCTGACAAAGGGAAACTGACGAAAGAAAATCTTCAAAAGATTGCAGTCATCTGCTTATAAAGAGAATCTAGCAACATAAATGCCATCCCTGCTGACAAAGGGAAACTGACAAAAGAAAATATTCAAAAGATTGTTGTCCTCTGCTGATAAAGAGAATCTAGCAACATAAATGCCATCCCTGCTGACAAAGGGAAACTGACGAAAGAAAATCTTCAAAAGATTGTTGTCCTCTGCTAATAAAGAGAATCTAGCAACATAAATGCCATCCCTGCTGACAAAGGGAAACTGAAGAAAGAAAATCTTCAAAAGATTATTGTCCTCTACTGATAAAGAGAATCTAGCAAAATAAATGCCATCCCTGCTGACAAAGGGAAACTGACGAAAGAAAATCTTCAAAAGATTGTTGTCCTCTGCTAATAAAGAGAATCTAGCAACATAAATGCCATCCCTGCTGACAAAGGGAAACTGACGAAAGAAAATCTTCAAAAGATTGTTGTCCTCTGCTAATAAAGAGAATCTAGCAACATAAATGCCATCCCTGCTGACAAAGGGAAACTGACGAAAGAAAATCTTCAAAAAATTGCTGTCCTCTGCTTATAAAGAGAATCTAACAACATAAATGCCATCTCTGCTGACAAAGGGAAACTGACGAAAGAAAATCTTCAAAAGATTGCCGTCCTCTGCTGATAAAGAGAATCTAGCAACATAAATGTCATCCCTGCTGACAAAGGGAAACTGACAAAATAAAATCTTCAAAAGATTGCCGTCCTCTGCTTATAAAGAGAATCTAGCAACATAAATGCCATCCCTGCTGACAAAGGGAAACTGACGAAAGAAAATCTTCAAAAGATTGCTGTCCTCTGCTGATAAAGAGAATCTAGCAACATAAATGCCATCCCTGCTGACAAAGGGAAACTGACGAAAGAAAATCTTCAAAAAATTGATGTCCTCTGCTGATAAAGAGAATCTAGTAACATAAATGTCATCCCTGCTGATAAAGGGAAACTGACGAAAGAAAATCTTCAAAAGATTGCAGTCATCTGCTTATAAAGAGAATCTAGCAACATAAATGCCATCCCTGCTGACAAAGGGAAACTGACAAAAGAAAATATTCAAAAGATTGTTGTCCTCTGCTGATAAAGAGAATCTAGCAACATAAATGCCATCCCTGCTGACAAAGGGAAACTGACGAAAGAAAATCTTCAAAAGATTGTTGTCCTCTGCTAATAAAGAGAATCTAGCAACATAAATGCCATCCCTGCTGACAAAGGGAAACTGAAGAAAGAAAATCTTCAAAAGATTATTGTCCTCTACTGATAAAGAGAATCTAGCAAAATAAATGCCATCCCTGCTGACAAAGGGAAACTGACGAAAAAAAATCTTCAAAAGATTGTTGTCCTCTGCTGATAAAGAGAATCTAGCAACATAAATGCCATCCCTGCTGACAAAGGGAAACTGACGAAAGAAAATCTTCAAAAGATTATTGTCCTCTACTGATAAAGAGAATCTAGCAACATAAATGCCATCCCTGCTGATAAAGGGAAAATGACGAAAGAAAATCTTCAAAAGATTGCTGTCCTCTGCTGATAAAGAGAATGTAGCAACCTAAATGCCATCCCTGCTGACAAAGGGAAACTGACGAAAGAAAATCTTCAAAAGATTGATGTCCTCTGCTGATAAAGAGAATCTAGCAACATAAATGCCATCCCTGCTGACAAAGGGAAACTGACGAAAGAAAATCTTCAAAAAATTGTTGTCCTCTACTTATAAAGAGAATCTAGCAACATAAATGCCATCCCTGCTGACAAAGGGAAACTGACGAAAAAAAATCTTCAAAAGATTGCTGTCCTCTTCTGATAAAGAGAATCTAGCAACATAAATGCCATCCCTGCTGACAAAGGGAAACTGACGAAAGAAAATCTTCAAAAGATTATTGTCCTCTGCTGATAAAGAGAATCTATCAACATAAATGCCATCCCTACTGACAAAGGGAAACTGACGAAAGAAAATCTTCAAAAAATTGTTGTCCTCTACTTATAAAGAGAATCTAGCAACATAAATGCCATCCCTGCTGACAAAGGGAAACTGACGAAAAAAAATCTTCAAAAGATTGTTGTCCTCTGCTAATAAAGAGAATCTAGCAACATAAATGCCATCCCTGCTGACAAAGGGAAACTGACGAAAAAAAATCTTCAAAAGATTGTTGTCCTCTGCTGATAAAGAGAATCTAGCAACATAAATGCCATCCCTGCTGACAAAGGGAAACTGACGAAAGAATATCTTCAAAAGATTGTTGTCCTCTGCTAATAAAGAGAATCTAGCAACATAAATGCCATCCCTGCTGACAAAGGGAAACTGACGAAAGAAAATCTTCAAAAGATTATTGTCCTCTACTGATAAAGAGAATGTAGCAAAATAAATGCCATCCCTGCTGACAAAGGGAAACTGACGAAAGAAAAACTTCAAAAGATTGTCGTCCTCTGCTGATAAAGAGAATCTAGCAACATAAATGCCATCCCTGCTGACAAAGGGAAACTGACGAAAGAAAATCTTCAAAAGATTATTGTCCTCTACTGATAAAGAGAATCTAGCAACATAAATGCCATCCCTGCTGATAAAGGGAAAATGACGAAAGAAAATCTTCAAAAGATTGCTGTCCTCTGCTGATAAAGAGAATGTAGCAACCTAAATGCCATCCCTGCTGACAAAGGGAAACTGACGAAAGAAAATCTTCAAAAGATTGATGTCCTCTGCTGATAAAGAGAATCTAGCAACATAAATGCCATCCCTGCTGACAAAGGGAAACTGACGAAAGAAAATCTTCAAAAAATTGTTGTCCTCTACTTATAAAGAGAATCTAGCAACATAAATGCCATCCCTGCTGACAAAGGGAAACTGACGAAAAAAAATCTTCAAAAGATTGCTGTCCTCTTCTGATAAAGAGAATCTAGCAACATAAATGCCATCCCTGCTGACAAAGGGAAACTGACGAAAGAAAATCTTCAAAAGATTATTGTCCTCTGCTGATAAAGAGAATCTATCAACATAAATGCCATCCCTACTGACAAAGGGAAACTGTCGAAAGAAAATCTTCAAAAGATTGTTGTCCTCTGTTGATAAAGAGAATCTAGCAACATAAATGCCATCCCTGCTGACAAAGGGAAACTGACGAAAAAAAATCTTCAAAAGATTGCTGTCCTCTGCTGATAAAGAGAATCTAGCAAAATAAATGCCATCCCTGCTGACAAAGGGAAACTGACGAAAGAAAATCTTCAAAAGATTGTTGTCCTCTGCTAATAAAGAGAATCTAGCAACATAAATGCCATCCCTGCTGACAAAGGGAAACTGACGAAAGAAAATCTTCAAAAGATTATTGTCCTCTACTGATAAAGAGAATCTAGCAACATAAATGCCATCCCTGCTGATAAAGGGAAAATGACGAAAGAAAATCTTCAAAAGATTGCTGTCCTCTGCTGATAAAGAGAATGTAGCAACCTAAATGCCATCCCTGCTGACAAAGGGAAACTGACGAAAGAAAATCTTCAAAAGATTGATGTCCTCTGCTGATAAAGAGAATCTAGCAACATAAATGCCATCCCTGCTGACAAAGGGAAACTGACGAAAGAAAATCTTCAAAAAATTGTTGTCCTCTACTTATAAAGAGAATCTAGCAACATAAATGCCATCCCTGCTGACAAAGGGAAACTGACGAAAAAAAATCTTCAAAAGATTGTTGTCCTCTGCTAATAAAGAGAATCTAGCAACATAAATGCCATCCCTGCTGACAAAGGGAAACTGACGAAAAAAAATCTTCAAAAGATTGTTGTCCTCTGCTGATAAAGAGAATCTAGCAACATAAATGCCATCCCTGCTGACAAAGGGAAACTGACGAAAGAATATCTTCAAAAGATTGTTGTCCTCTGCTAATAAAGAGAATCTAGCAACATAAATGCCATCCCTGCTGACAAAGGGAAACTGACGAAAGAAAATCTTCAAAAGATTATTGTCCTCTACTGATAAAGAGAATGTAGCAAAATAAATGCCATCCCTGCTGACAAAGGGAAACTGACGAAAGAAAAACTTCAAAAGATTGTCGTCCTCTGCTGATAAAGAGAATCTAGCAACATAAATGCCATCCCTGCTGACAAAGGGAAACTGACGAAAGAAAATCTTCAAAAGATTATTGTCCTCTACTGATAAAGAGAATCTAGCAACATAAATGCCATCCCTGCTGATAAAGGGAAAATGACGAAAGAAAATCTTCAAAAGATTGCTGTCCTCTGCTGATAAAGAGAATGTAGCAACCTAAATGCCATCCCTGCTGACAAAGGGAAACTGACGAAAGAAAATCTTCAAAAGATTGATGTCCTCTGCTGATAAAGAGAATCTAGCAACATAAATGCCATCCCTGCTGACAAAGGGAAACTGACGAAAGAAAATCTTCAAAAAATTGTTGTCCTCTACTTATAAAGAGAATCTAGCAACATAAATGCCATCCCTGCTGACAAAGGGAAACTGACGAAAAAAAATCTTCAAAAGATTGTTGTCCTCTGCTAATAAAGAGAATCTAGCAACATAAATGCCATCCCTGCTGACAAAGGGAAACTGACGAAAAAAAATCTTCAAAAGATTGTTGTCCTCTGCTGATAAAGAGAATCTAGCAACATAAATGCCATCCCTGCTGACAAAGGGAAACTGACGAAAGAATATCTTCAAAAGATTGTTGTCCTCTGCTAATAAAGAGAATCTAGCAACATAAATGCCATCCCTGCTGACAAAGGGAAACTGACGAAAGAAAATCTTCAAAAGATTATTGTCCTCTACTGATAAAGAGAATGTAGCAAAATAAATGCCATCCCTGCTGACAAAGGGAAACTGACGAAAGAAAAACTTCAAAAGATTGTCGTCCTCTGCTGATAAAGAGAATCTAGCAACATAAATGCCATCCCTGCTGACAAAGGGAAACTGACGAAAGAAAATCTTCAAAAGATTATTGTCCTCTACTGATAAAGAGAATCTAGCAACATAAATGCCATCCCTGCTGATAAAGGGAAAATGACGAAAGAAAATCTTCAAAAGATTGCTGTCCTCTGCTGATAAAGAGAATGTAGCAACCTAAATGCCATCCCTGCTGACAAAGGGAAACTGACGAAAGAAAATCTTCAAAAGATTGATGTCCTCTGCTGATAAAGAGAATCTAGCAACATAAATGCCATCCCTGCTGACAAAGGGAAACTGACGAAAGAAAATCTTCAAAAAATTGTTGTCCTCTACTTATAAAGAGAATCTAGCAACATAAATGCCATCCCTGCTGACAAAGGGAAACTGACGAAAAAAAATCTTCAAAAGATTGTTGTCCTCTTCTGATAAAGAGAATCTAGCAACATAAATGCCATCCCTGCTGACAAAGGGAAACTGACGAAAGAAAATCTTCAAAAGATTATTGTCCTCTGCTGATAAAGAGAATCTATCAACATAAATGCCATCCCTACTGACAAAGGGAAACTGTCGAAAGAAAATCTTCAAAAGATTGTTGTCCTCTGTTGATAAAGAGAATCTAGCAACATAAATGCCATCCCTGCTGACAAAGGGAAACTGACGAAAAAAAATCTTCAAAAGATTGCTGTCCTCTGCTGATAAAGAGAATCTAGCAAAATAAATGCCATCCCTGCTGACAAAGGGAAACTGACGAAAGAAAATCTTCAAAAGATTGTTGTCCTCTGCTAATAAAGAGAATCTAGCAACATAAATGCCATCCCTGCTGACAAAGGGAAACTGACGAAAGAAAATCTTCAAAAGATTATTGTCCTCTACTGATAAAGAGAATCTAGCAACATAAATGCCATCCCTGCTGATAAAGGGAAAATGACGAAAGAAAATCTTCAAAAGATTGCTGTCCTCTGCTGATAAAGAGAATGTAGCAACCTAAATGCCATCCCTGCTGACAAAGGGAAACTGACGAAAGAAAATCTTCAAAAGATTGATGTCCTCTGCTGATAAAGAGAATCTAGCAACATAAATGCCATCCCTGCTGACAAAGGGAAACTGACGAAAGAAAATCTTCAAAAAATTGTTGTCCTCTACTTATAAAGAGAATCTAGCAACATAAATGCCATCCCTGCTGACAAAGGGAAACTGACGAAAAAAAATCTTCAAAAGATTGTTGTCCTCTGCTAATAAAGAGAATCTAGCAACATAAATGCCATCCCTGCTGACAAAGGGAAACTGACGAAAAAAAATCTTCAAAAGATTGCTGTCCTCTGCTGATAAAGAGAATCTAGCAACATAAATGCCATCCCTGCTGACAAAGGGAAACTGACGAAAGAATATCTTCAAAAGATTGTTGTCCTCTGCTAATAAAGAGAATCTAGCAACATAAATGCCATCCCTGCTGACAAAGGGAAACTGACGAAAGAAAATCTTCAAAAGATTATTGTCCTCTACTGATAAAGAGAATGTAGCAAAATAAATGCCATCCCTGCTGACAAAGGGAAACTGACGAAAGAAAAACTTCAAAAGATTGTCGTCCTCTGCTGATAAAGAGAATCTAGCAACATAAATGCCATCCCTGCTGACAAAGGGAAACTGACGAAAGAAAATCTTCAAAAAATTGCTGTCCTCTGCTTATAAAGAGAATCTAACAACATAAATGCCATCTCTGCTGACAAAGGGAAACTGACGAAAGAAAATCTTCAAAAGATTGCCGTCCTCTGCTGATAAAGAGAATCTAGCAACATAAATGCCATCCCTGCTGACAAAGGGAAACTGACAAAATAAAATCTTCAAAAGATTGCCGTCCTCTGCTTATAAAGAGAATCTAGCAACATAAATGCCATCCCTGCTGACAAAGGGAAACTGACGAAAGAAAATCTTCAAAAGATTGCTGTCCTCTGCTGATAAAGAGAATCTAGCAACATAAATGCCATCCCTGCTGACAAAGGGAAACTGACGAAAGAAAATCTTCAAAAAATTGATGTCCTCTGCTGATAAAGAGAATCTAGTAACATAAATGTCATCCCTGCTGACAAAGGGAAACTGACGAAAGAAAATCTTCAAAAGATTGCAGTCATCTGCTTATAAAGAGAATCTAGCAACATAAATGCCATCCCTGCTGACAAAGGGAAACTGACAAAAGAAAATATTCAAAAGATTGTTGTCCTCTGCTGATAAAAAGAATCTAGCAACATAAATGCCATCCCTGCTGAAAAAGGGAAACTGACGAAAGAAAATCTTCAAAAGATTATTGTCCTCTGCTGATAAAGAGAATCTATCAACATAAATGCCATCCCTACTGACAAAGGGAAACTGACGAAAGAAAATCTTCAAAAGATTGTTGTCCTCTGTTGATAAAGAGAATCTAGCAACATAAATGCCATCCCTGCTGACAAAGGGAAACTGACGAAAAAACATCTTCAAAAGATTGCTGTCCTCTGCTGATAAAGAGAATCTAGCAACATAAATGCCATCCCTGCTGACAAAGGGAAACTGACGAAAGAAAATCTTCAAAAGATTATTGTCCTCTGCTGATAAAGAGAATCTATCAACATAAATGCCATCCCTACTGACAAAGGGAAACTGACGAAAGAAAATCTTCAAAAGATTGTTGTCCTCTGTTGATAAAGAGAATCTAGCAACATAAATGCCATCCCTGCTGACAAAGGGAAACTGACGAAAAAACATCTTCAAAAGATTGCTGTCCTCTGCTGATAAAGAGAATCTAGCAACATAAATGCCATCCCTGCTGACAAAGGGAAACTGACGAAAGAAAATCTTCAAAAGATTGTTGTCCTCTGCTAATAAAGAGAATCTAGCAACATAAATGCCATCCCTGCTGACAAAGGGAAACTGAAGAAAGAAAATCTTCAAAAGATTATTGTCCTCTACTGATAAAGAGAATCTAGCAAAATAAATGCCATCCCTGCTGACAAAGGGAAACTGACGAAAGAAAATCTTCAAAAGATTGTTGTCTTCTGCTAATAAAGAGAATCTAGCAACATAAATGCCATCCCTGCTGACAAAGGGAAACTGACAAAAGAAAATCTTCAAAAGATTATTGTCCTCTACTGATAAAGAGAATCTAGCAACATAAATGCCATCCCTGCTGATAAAGGGAAAATGACGAAAGAAAATCTTCAAAAGATTGCTGTCCTCTGCTGATAAAGAGAATGTAGCAACCTAAATGCCATCCCTGCTGACAAAGGGAAACTGACGAAAGAAAATCTTCAAAAGATTGATGTCCTCTGCTGATAAAGAGAATCTAGCAACATAAATGCCATCCCTGCTGACAAAGGGAAACTGACGAAAGAAAATCTTCAAAAAATTGTTGTCCTCTACTTATAAAGAGAATCTAGCAACATAAATGCCATCCCTGCTGACAAAGGGAAACTGACGAAAAAAAATCTTCAAAAGATTGCTGTCCTCTGCTGATAAAGAGAATCTAGCAACATAAATGCCATCCCTGCTGACAAAGGGAAACTGACGAAAGAAAATCTTCAAAAGATTATTGTCCTCTGCTGATAAAGAGAATCTATCAACATAAATGCCATCCCTACTGACAAAGGGAAACTGACGAAAGAGAATCTTCAAAAGATTGTTGTCCTCTGTTGATAAAGAGAATCTAGCAACATAAATGCCATCCTTGCTGACAAAGGGAAACCGACGAAAAAAAATCTTCAAAAGATTGCTGTCCTCTGCTGATAAAGAGAATCTAGCAACATAAATGCCATCCCTGCTGACAAAGGGAAACTGACGAAAGAAAATCTTCAAAAGATTATTGTCCTCTGCTGATAAAGAGAATCTATCAACATAAATGCCATCCCTGCTGACAAAGGGAAACTGACGAAAGAAAATCTTCAAAAGATTGTTGTCCTCTGCTGATAAAGAGAATCTAGCAAAATAAATCCCATTCCTCCTGACAAAGGGAAACTGACAAAAGAAAATCTTCAAAAGATTGTTATCCTCTGCTGATAAAGAGAATCTAGCAACATAAATGCCATCCCTGCTGACAAAGGGAAACTGACGAAAGAAAATCTTCAAAAAATTGTTGTCCTCTACTTATAAAGAGAATCTAGCAACATAAATGCCATCCCTGCTGACAAAGGGAAACTGACGAAAAAAAATCTTCAAAAGATTGCTGTCCTCTGCTGATAAAGAGAATCTAGCAACATAAATGCCATCCCTGCTGACAAAGGGAAACTGACGAAAGAAAATCTTCAAAAGATTATTGTCCTCTGCTGATAAAGAGAATCTATCAACATAAATGCCATCCCTACTGACAAAGGGAAACTGACGAAAGAAAATCTTCAAAAGATTGTTGTCCTCTGTTGATAAAGAGAATCTAGCAACATAAATGCCATCCCTGCTGACAAAGGGAAACTGACGAAAAAAAATCTTCAAAAGATTGCTGTCCTCTGCTGATAAAGAGAATCTAGCAACATAAATGCCATCCCTGCTGACAAAGGGAAACTGACGAAAGAAAATCTTCAAAAGATTCTTGTCCTCTACTGATAAAGAGAATCTAGCAACATAAATGCCATCCCTGCTGACAAAGGGAAAATGACGAAAGAAAATCTTCAAAAGATTGCTGTCCTCTGCTGATAAAGAGAATGTAGCAACCTAAATGCCATCCCTGCTGACAAAGGGAAACTGACGAAAGAAAATCTTCAAAAGATTGATGTCCTCTGCTGATAAAGAGAATCTAGCAACATAAATGCCATCCCTGCTGACAAAGGGAAACTGACGAAAGAAAATCTTCAAAAAATTGTTGTCCTCTACTTATAAAGAGAATCTAGCAACATAAATGCCATCCCTGCTGACAAAGGGAAACTGACGAAAAAAAATCTTCAAAAGATTGCTGTCCTCTGCTGATAAAGAGAATCTAGCAACATAAATGCGATCCCTGCTGACAAAGGGAAACTGACGAAAGAAAATCTTCAAAAGATTATTGTCCTCTGCTGATAAAGAGAATCTATCAACATAAATGCCATCCCTACTGACAAAGGGAAACTGACGAAAGAAAATCTTCAAAAGATTGTTGTCCTCTGTTGATAAAGAGAATCTAGCAACATAAATGCCATCCCTGCTGACAAAGGGAAAATGACGAAAGAAAATCTTCAAAAGATTGCTGTCCTCTGCTGATAAAGAGAATGTAGCAACCTAAATGCCATCCCTGCTGACAAAGGGAAACTGACGAAAGAAAATCTTCAAAAGATTGATGTCCTCTGCTGATAAAGAGAATCTAGCAACATAAATGCCATCCCTGCTGACAAAGGGAAACTGACGAAAGAAAATCTTCAAAAAATTGTTGTCCTCTACTTATAAAGAGAATCTAGCAACATAAATGCCATCCCTGCTGACAAAGGGAAACTGACGAAAAAAAATCTTCAAAAGATTGCTGTCCTCTGCTGATAAAGAGAATCTAGCAAGATAAATGCCATCCCTGCTGACAAAGGGAAACTGACGAAAGAAAATCTTCAAAAGATTATTGTCCTCTGCTGATAAAGAGAATCTATCAACATAAATGCCATCCCTACTGACAAAGGGAAACTGACGAAAGAAAATCTTCAAAAGATTGTTGTCCTCTGTTGATAAAGAGAATCTAGCAACATAAATGCCATCCCTGCTGACAAAGGGAAACTGACGAAAAAAAATCTTCAAAAGATTGCTGTCCTCTGCTGATAAAGAGAATCTAGCAACATAAATGCCATCCCTGCTGACAAAGGGAAACTGACGAAAGAAAATCTTCAAAAGATTATTGTCCTCTGCTGATAAAGAGAATCTATCAACATAAATGCCATCCCTGCTGACAAAGGGAAACTGACGAAAGAAAATCTTCAAAAGATTGTTGTCCTCTGCTGATAAAGAGAATCTAGCAAAATAAATCCCATCCCTCCTGACAAAGGGAAACTGACAAAAGAAAATCTTCAAAAGATTGTTATCCTCTGCTGATAAAGAGAATCTAGCAACATAAATGCCATCCCTGCTGACAAAGGGAAACTGACGAAAGAAAATCTTCAAAAGATTCCTGTCCTCTGCTTATAAAGAGAATCTAGCAACATAAATGCCATCCCTGCTGACAAAGGGAAACTGACGAAAGAAAATCTTCAAAAGATTGCTGTCCTCTGCTGATAAAGAGAATCTAGCAACATAAATGCCATCCCTGCTGACAAAGGGAAACTGACGAAAGAAAATCTTCAAAAGATTGTTGTCCTCTGCTGATAAAGAGAATCTAGCAAAATAAATGCCATCCCTGCTGGCAAAGGGAAACTGACGAAAGAAAATCTTTAAAAGATTGCTGTCCTCTGCTAATAAAGAGAATCTAGCAACATAAATGCCATCCCTGCTGATAAAGGGAAACTGACGAAAGAAAATCTTCAAAAGATTGATGTCCTCTGCTGATAAAGAGAATCTAGCAACCTAAATGCCATCCCTGCTGACAAAGGGAAACTGACGAAAGAAAATCTTCAAAAGATTGCCGTCCTCTGCTGATAAAGAGAATCTAGCAACATAAATGCCATCCCTGCTGACAAAGGGAAACTGACGAAAGAAAATCTTCAAAAAATTGCTGTCCTCTGCTTATAAAGAGAATCTAACAACATAAATGCCATCTCTGCTGACAAAGGGAAACTGACGAAAGAAAATCTTCAAAAGATTGTCGTCCTCTGCTGATAAAGAGAATCTAGCAACATAAATGCCATCCCTGCTGACAAAGGGAAACTGACAAAATAAAATCTTCAAAAGATTGCCGTCCTCTGCTTATAAAGAGAATCTAGCAACATAAATGCCATCCCTGCTGACAAAGGGAAACTGACGAAAGAAAATCTTCAAAAGATTGCTGTCCTCTGCTGATAAAGAGAATCTAGCAACATAAATGCCATCCCTGCTGACAAAGGGAAACTGACGAAAGAAAATCTTCAAAAGATTGTTGTCCTCTGCTGATAAAGAGAATCTAGCAAAATAAATGCCATCCCTGCTGGCAAAGGGAAACTGACGAAAGAAAATCTTTAAAAGATTGCTGTCCTCTGCTGATAAAGAGAATCTAGCAACATAAATGCCATCCCTGCTGACAAAGGGAAAATGACGAAAGAAAATCTTCAAAAGATTGCTGTCCTCTGCTGATAAAGAGAATGTAGCAACCTAAATGCCATCCCTGCTGACAAAGGGAAACTGACGAAAGAAAATCTTCAAAAGATTGATGTCCTCTGCTGATAAAGAGAATCTAGCAACATAAATGCCATCCCTGCTGACAAAGGGAAACTCACGAAAGAAAATCTTCAAAAAATTGTTGTCCTCTACTTATAAAGAGAATCTAGCAACATAAATGCCATCCCTGCTGACAAAGGGAAACTGACGAAAAAAAATCTTCAAAAGATTGCTGTCCTCTGCTGATAAAGAGAATCTAGCAACATAAATGCCATCCCTGCTGACAAAGGGAAACTGACGAAAGAAAATCTTCAAAAGATTATTGTCCTCTGCTGATAAAGAGAATCTATCAACATAAATGCCATCCCTACTGACAAAGGGAAACTGACGAAAGAAAATCTTCAAAAGATTGTTGTCCTCTGTTGATAAAGAGAATCTAGCAACATAAATGCCATCCCTGCTGACAAAGGGAAACTGACGAAAAAAAATCTTCAAAAGATTGCTGTCCTCTGCTGATAAAGAGAATCTAGCAACATAAATGCCATCCCTGCTGACAAAGGGAAACTGACGAAAGAAAATCTTCAAAAGATTATTGTCCTCTGCTGATAAAGAGAATCTATCAACATAAATGCCATCCCTGCTGACAAAGGGAAACTGACGAAAGAAAATCTTCAAAAGATTGTTGTCCTCTGCTGATAAAGAGAATCTAGCAAAATAAATCCCATCCCTCCTGACAAAGGGAAACTGACAAAAGAAAATCTTCAAAAGATTGTTATCCTCTGCTGATAAAGAGAATCTAGCAACATAAATGCCATCCCTGCTGACAAAGGGAAACTGACGAAAGAAAATCTTCAAAAGATTCCTGTCCTCTGTTTATAAAGAGAATCTAGCAACATAAATGCCATCCCTGCTGACAAAGGGAAACTGACGAAAGAAAATCTTCAAAAGATTGCTGTCCTCTGCTGATAAAGAGAATCTAGCAACATAAATGCCATCCCTGCTGACAAAGGGAAACTGACGAAAGAAAATCTTCAAAAGATTGTTGTCCTCTGCTGATAAAGAGAATCTAGCAAAATAAATGCCATCCCTGCTGGCAAAGGGAAACTGACGAAAGAAAATCTTTAAAAGATTGCTGTCCTCTGCTAATAAAGAGAATCTAGCAACATAAATGCCATCCCTGCTGATAAAGGGAAACTGACGAAAGAAAATCTTCAAAAGATTGATGTCCTCTGCTGATAAAGAGAATCTAGCAACCCAAATGCCATCCCTGCTGACAAAGGGAAACTGACGAAAGAAAATCTTCAGAAGATTGCCGTCCTCTGCTGATAAAGAGAATCTAGCAACATAAATGCCATCCCTGCTGACAAAGGGAAACTGACGAAAGAAAATCTTCAAAAAATTGTTGTCCTCTGCTTATAAAGAGAATCTAACAACATAAATGCCATCTCTGCTGACAAAGGGAAACTGATGAAAGAAAATCTTCAAAAGATTGTCGTCCTCTGCTGATAAAGAGAATCTAGCAACATAAATGCCATCCCTGCTGACAAAGGGAAACTGACAAAATAAAATCTTCAAAAGATTGCCGTCCTCTGCTTATAAAGAGAATCTAGCAACATAAATGCCATCCCTGCTGACAAAGGGAAACTGACGAAAGAAAATCTTCAAAAGATTGCTGTCCTCTGCTGATAAAGAGAATCTAGCAACATAAATGCCATCCCTGCTGACAAAGGGAAACTGACGAAAGAAAATCTTCAAAAGATTGTTGTCCTCTGCTGATAAAGAGAATCTAGCAAAATAAATGCCATCCCTGCTGGCAAAGGGAAACTGACGAAAGAAAATCTTTAAAAGATTGCTGTCCTCTGCTAATAAAGAGAATCTAGCAACATAAATGCCATCCCTGCTGACAAAGGGAAACTGACGAAAAAAAATCTTCAAAAGATTGCTGTCCTCTGCTGATAAAGAGAATCTAGCAACATAAATGCCATCCCTGCTGACAAAGGGAAACTGACGAAAGAAAATCTTCAAAAGATTATTGTCCTCTGCTGATAAAGAGAATCTATCAACATAAATGCCATCCCTACTGACAAAGGGAAACTGACGAAAGAAAATCTTCAAAAGATTGTTGTCCTCGGTTGATAAAGAGAATCTAGCAACATAAATGCCATCCCTGCTGACAAAGGGAAACTGACGAAAAAAAATCTTCAAAAGATTGCTGTCCTCTGCTGATAAAGAGAATCTAGCAACATAAATGCCATCCCTGCTGACAAAGGGAAACTGACGAAAGAAAATCTTCAAAAGATTATTGTCCTCTGCTGATAAAGAGAATCTATCAACATAAATGCCATCCCTGCTGACAAAGGGAAACTGACGAAAGAAAATCTTCAAAAGATTGTTGTCCTCTGCTGATAAAGAGAATCTAGCAAAATAAATCCCATCCCTCCTGACAAAGGGAAACTGACAAAAGAAAATCTTCAAAAGATTGTTATCCTCTGCTGATAAAGAGAATCTAGCAACATAAATGCCATCCCTGCTGACAAAGGGAAACTGACGAAAGAAAATCTTCAAAAGATTCCTGTCCTCTGCTTATAAAGAGAATCTAGCAACATAAATGCCATCCCTGCTGACAAAGGGAAACTGACGAAAGAAAATCCTCAAAAGATTGCTGTCCTCTGCTGATAAAGAGAATCTAGCAACATAAATGCCATCCCTGCTGACAAAGGGAAACTGACGAAAGAAAATCTTCAAAAGATTGCTGTCCTCTGCTGATAAAGAGAATCTAGCAAAATAAATGCCATCCCTGCTGGCAAAGGGAAACTGACGAAAGAAAATCTTCCAAAAGATTGTTGTCCTCTGCTGATAAAGAGAATCTAGCAACATAAATGCCATCCCTGCTGACAAAGGGAAACTGACAAAAGAAAATCTTCAATAGATTGTTGTCCTCTGCTGATAAAGAGAATCTAGAAAAATAAATGCCATCCCTGCTGGCAAAGGGAAACTGACGAAAGAAAATCTTCAAAAGATTGTTGTCCTCTGCTGATAAAGAGAATCTAGCAACCTAAATGCCATCCCTGCTGACAAAGGGAAACTGACGAAAGAGAATCTTCAAAAGATTGCCGTCCTCTGCTGATAAAGAGAATCTAGCAACATAAATGCCATCCCTGCTGACAAAGGGAATCTAACGAAAGAAAATCTTCAAAAAATTGCTGTCCTCTGCTTATAAAGAGAATCTAGCAACATAAATGCCATCTCTGCTGACAAAGGGAAACTGACGAAAGAAAATCTTCAAAAGATTGATGTCCTCTGCTGATAAAGAGAATCTAGCAACCTAAATGCCATCCCTGCTGACAAAGGGAAACTGACGAAAGAAAATCTTCAAAAGATTGCCGTCCTCTGCTGATAAAGAGAATCTAGCAACATAAATGCCATCCCTGCTGACAAAGGGAAACTGACGAAAGAAAATCTTCAAAAAATTGCTGTCCTCTGCTTATAAAGAGAATCTAACAACATAAATGCCATCTCTGCTGACAAAGGGAAACTGACGAAAGAAAATCTTTAAAAGATTGTTGTCCTCTGCTAATAAAGAGAATCTAGCAACATAAATGCCATCCCTGCTGATAAAGGGAAACTGACGAAAGAAAATCTTCAAAAGATTGATGTCCTCTGCTGATAAAGAGAATCTAGCAACCTAAATGCCATCCCTGCTGACAAAGGGAAACTGACGAAAGAAAATCTTCAAAAGATTGCCGTCCTCTGCTGATAAAGAGAATCTAGCAACATAAATGCCATCCCTGCTGACAAAGGGAAACTGACGAAAGAAAATCTTCAAAAAATTGCTGTCCTCTGCTTATAAAGAGAATCTAACAACATAAATGCCATCTCTGCTGACAAAGGGAAACTGACGAAAGAAAATCTTCAAAAGATTGTTGTCCTCTGCTGATAAAGAGAATCTAGCAAAATAAATCCCATCCCTCCTGACAAAGGGAAACTGACAAAAGAAAATCTTCAAAAGATTGTTATCCTCTGCTGATAAAGAGAATCTAGCAACATAAATGCCATCCCTGCTGACAAAGGGAAACTGACGAAAGTAAATCTTCAAAAGATTCCTGTCCTCTGCTTATAAAGAGAATCTAGCAACATAAATGCCATCCCTGCTGACAAAGGGAAACTGACGAAAGAAAATCTTCAAAAGATTGCTGTCCTCTGCTGATAAAGAGAATCTAGCAACATAAATGCCATCCCTGCTGACAAAGGGAAACTGACGAAAGAAAATCTTCAAAAGATTGCTGTCCTCTGCTGATAAAGAGAATCTAGCAAAATAAATGCCATCCCTGCTGGCAAAGGGAAACTGACGAAAGAAAATCTTCCAAAAGATTGTTGTCCTCTGCTGATAAAGAGAATCTAGCAACATAAATGCCATCCCTGCTGACAAAGGGAAACTGACAAAAGAAAATCTTCAATAGATTGTTGTCCTCTGCTGATAAAGAGAATCTAGAAAAATAAATGCCATCCCTGCTGGCAAAGGGAAACTGACGAAAGAAAATCTTCAAAAGATTGTTGTCCTCTGCTGATAAAGAGAATCTAGCAACCTAAATGCCATCCCTGCTGACAAAGGGAAACTGACGAAAGAGAATCTTCAAAAGATTGCCGTCCTCTGCTGATAAAGAGAATCTAGCAACATAAATGCCATCCCTGCTGACAAAGGGAATCTAACGAAAGAAAATCTTCAAAAAATTGCTGTCCTCTGCTTATAAAGAGAATCTAGCAACATAAATGCCATCTCTGCTGACAAAGGGAAACTGACGAAAGAAAATCTTCAAAAGATTGATGTCCTCTGCTGATAAAGAGAATCTAGCAACCTAAATGCCATCCCTGCTGACAAAGGGAAACTGACGAAAGAAAATCTTCAAAAGATTGCCGTCCTCTGCTGATAAAGAGAATCTAGCAACATAAATGCCATCCCTGCTGACAAAGGGAAACTGACGAAAGAAAATCTTCAAAAAATTGCTGTCCTCTGCTTATAAAGAGAATCTAACAACATAAATGCCATCTCTGCTGACAAAGGGAAACTGACGAAAGAAAATCTTTAAAAGATTGTTGTCCTCTGCTAATAAAGAGAATCTAGCAACATAAATGCCATCCCTGCTGATAAAGGGAAACTGACGAAAGAAAATCTTCAAAAGATTGATGTCCTCTGCTGATAAAGAGAATCTAGCAACCTAAATGCCATCCCTGCTGACAAAGGGAAACTGACGAAAGAAAATCTTCAAAAGATTGCCGTCCTCTGCTGATAAAGAGAATCTAGCAACATAAATGCCATCCCTGCTGACAAAGGGAAACTGACGAAAGAAAATCTTCAAAAAATTGCTGTCCTCTGCTTATAAAGAGAATCTAACAACATAAATGCCATCTCTGCTGACAAAGGGAAACTGACGAAAGAAAATCTTCAAAAGATTGTCGTCCTCTGCTGATAAAGAGAATCTAGCAACATAAATGCCATCCCTGCTGACAAAGGGAAACTGACAAAATAAAATCTTCAAAAGATTGCCGTCCTCTGCTTATAAAGAGAATCTAGCAACATAAATGCCATCCCTGCTGACAAAGGGAAACTGACGAAAGAAAATCTTCAAAAGATTGCTGTCCTCTGCTGATAAAGAGAATCTAGCAACATAAATGCCATCCCTGCTGACAAAGGGAAACTGACGAAAGAAAATCTTCAAAAAATTGATGTCCTCTGCTGATAAAGAGAATCTAGTAACATAAATGCCATCCCTGCTGACAAAGGGAAACTGACGAAAGAAAATCTTTAAAAGATTGCTGTCCTCTGCTGATAAAGAGAATCTAGCAAAATAAATGCCATCTCTGCTGACAAAGGGAAAATGACGAAAGAAAATCTTCAAAAGACTGCTGTCTTCTGCTGATAAAGAGAATCTAGCAACATAAATGCCATCCCTGCTGACAAAGGGAAACTGACGAAAGAAAATCTTCAAAAGATTGCTGTCCTCTGCTGATAAAGAGAATCTAGCAAAATAAATGCCATCCCTGCTGACAAAGGGAAACTGACGAAAGAAAATCTTCAAAAGATTGTTGTCTTCTGCTGATAAAGAGAATCTAGCAAAATAAATGCCATCCCTGCTGACAAAGGGAAACTGACGAAAGAAAATCTTCAAAATATTGCTGTCCTCTGCTGATAAAGAGAATCTAGCAACATAAATGCCATCCCTGCTGACAAAGGGAAACTGACGAAAGAAAATCTTCAAAAGATTGATGTCCTCTGCTTATAAAGAGAATCTAGCAACATAAATGCCATCCCTGCTGACAAAGGGAAACTGACGAAAGAAAATCTTCAAAAGATTGTTGTCCTCTGCTGATAAAGAGAATCTAGCAACATAAATGCCATCCCTGCTGACAAAGGGAAACTGACGAAAGAAAATCTTCAAAAGATTGTTGTCCTCTGCTGATAAAGAGAATCTAGAAAAATAAATGCCATCCCTGCTGGCAAAGGGAAACTGACGAAAGAAAATCTTCAAAAGATTGTTGTCCTCTGCTGATAAAGAGAATCTAGCAACCTAAATGCCATCCCTGCTGACAAAGGGAAACTGACGAAAGAGAATCTTCAAAAGATTGCCGTCCTCTGCTGATAAAGAGAATCTAGCAACATAAATGCCATCCCTGCTGACAAAGGGAATCTAACGAAAGAAAATCTTCAAAAAATTGCTGTCCTCTGCTTATAAAGAGAATCTAGCAACATAAATGCCATCTCTGCTGACAAAGGGAAACTGACGAAAGAAAATCTTCAAAAGATTTTTGTCCTCTGCTGATAAAGTGAATCTAGCAACAGAAATGCCATCCCTGCTGACAAAGGGAAACTGACGAAATAAAATCTTCAAAAGATTGTTGTCCTGTGCTGATAAAGAGAATCTATCAACATAAATGCCATCCCTGCTGACAAAGGGAAACTGACGAAAGAAAATCTTCAAAAGATTGCAGTCCTCTGCTGATAAAGAGAATCTAGCAAAATAAATGCCATCCCTACTGACAAAGGGAAACTGACGAAAGAAAATCTTCAAAAGATTGTTGTCTTCTGCTGATAAAGAGAATCTAGCAAAATAAATGCCATCCCTGCTGACAAAGGGAAACTGACAAAAGAAAATCTTCAAAATATTGCTGTCCTCTGCTGATAAAGAGAATCTAGCAACATAAATGCCATCCCTGCTGACAAAGGGAAACTGACGAAAGAAAATCTTCAAAAGATTGCTGCCCTCTGCTTATGAAGAGAATCTAGCAACATAAATGCCATCCCTGCTGACAAAGGGAAACTGACGAAAGAAAATCTTCAAAAGATTGTTGTCCTCTGCTGATAAAGAGAATCTAGCAACATAAATGCCATCCCTGCTGACAAAGGGAAACTGACGAAAGAAAATCTTCAAAAGATTGTTGTCCTCTGCTGATAAAGAGAATCTAGCAAAATAAATGCCATCCCTGCTGGCAAAGGGAAACTGACGAAAGAAAATCTTCAAAAGATTGCTGTCCTCTGCTGATAAAGAGAATCTAGCAACATAAATGCCATCCCTGCTGATAAAGGGAAACTGACGAAAGAAAATCTTCAAAAGATTGTTGTCCTCTGCTGATAAAGAGAATCTAGCAACCTAAATGCCATCCCTGCTGACAAAGGGAAACTGACGAAAGAGAATCTTCAAAAGATTGCCGTCCTCTGCTGATAAAGAGAATCTAGCAACATAAATGCCATCCCTGCTGACAAAGGGAATCTAACGAAAGAAAATCTTCAAAAAATTGTTGTCCTCTGTTTATAAAGAGAATCTAGCAACATAAATGCCATCTCTGCTGACAAAGGGAAACTGACGAAAGAAAATCTTCAAAAGATTGTTGTCCTCTGCTGATAAAGAGAATCTAGCAACATAAATGCCATCCCTGCTGACAAAGGGAAACTGACGAAAGAAAATCTTCAAAAGATTGCTGCCCTCTGCTTATGAAGAGAATCTAGCAACATAAATGCCATCCCTGCTGACAAAGGGAAACTGACGAAAGAAAATCTTCAAAAGATTGTTGTCCTCTGCTGATAAAGAGAATCTAGCAACATAAATGCCATCCCTGCTGACAAAGGGAAACTGACGAAAGAAAATCTTCAAAAGATTGTTGTCCTCTGCTGATAAAGAGAATCTAGCAAAATAAATGCCATCCCTGCTGGCAAAGGGAAACTGACGAAAGAAAATCTTCAAAAGATTGTTGTCCTCTGCTGATAAAGAGAATCTAGCAACATAAATGCCATCCCTGCTGATAAAGGGAAACTGACGAAAGAAAATCTTCAAAAGATTGTTGTCCTCTGCTGATAAAGAGAATCTAGCAACCTAAATGCCATCCCTGCTGACAAAGGGAAACTGACGAAAGAGAATCTTCAAAAGATTGCCGTCCTCTGCTGATAAAGAGAATCTAGCAACATAAATGCCATCCCTGCTGACAAAGGGAATCTAACGAAAGAAAATCTTCAAAAAATTGTTGTCCTCTGTTTATAAAGAGAATCTAGCAATATAAATGCCATCTCTGCTGACAAAGGGAAACTGACGAAAGAAAATCTTCAAAAGATTGTTGTCCTCTGCTGATAAAGAGAATCTAGCAACATAAATGCCATCCCTGCTGACAAAGGGAAACTGACGAAATAAAATCTTCAAAAGATTGTTGTCCTGTGCTGATAAAGAGAATCTATCAACATAAATGCCATCCCTGCTGACAAAGGGAAACTGACGAAAGAAAATCTTCAAAAGATTGCAGTCCTCTGCTGATAAAGAGAATCTAGCAAAATAAATGCCATCCCTGCTGACAAAGGGAAACTGACGAAAGAAAATCTTCAAAAGATTGTTGTCTTCTGCTGATAAAGAGAATCTAGCAAAATAAATGCCATCCCTGCTGACAAAGGGAAACTGACGAAAGAAAATCGTCAAAATATTGATGTCCTCTGCTGATAAATAGAATCTAGCAACATAAATGCCATCCCTGCTGACAAAGGGAAACTGACGAAAGAAAATCGTCAAAATATTGCTGTCCTCTGCTGATAAATAGAATCTAGCAACATAAATGCCATCCCTGCTGACAAAGGGAATCTGACGAAAGAAAATCTTCAAAAGATTGCTGTCCTCTGCTGATAAAGAGAATCTAGCAAAATAAATGCCATCCCTGCTGACAAAGGGAAACTGACGAAAGAAAATCTTCAAAAGATTGTTGTCTTCTGCTGATAAAGAGAATCTAGCAAAATAAATGCCATCCCTGCTGACAAAGGGAAACTGACGAAAGAAAATCTTCAAAATATTGCTGTCCTCTGCTGATAAAGAGAATCTAGCAACATAAATGCCATCCCTGCTGACAAAGGGAAACTGACGAAAGAAAATCTTCAAAAGATTGATGTCCTCTGCTTATAAAGAGAATCTAGCAACATAAATGCCATCCCTGCTGACAAAGGGAAACTGACGAAAGAAAATCTTCAAAAGATTGTTGTCCTCTGCTGATAAAGAGAATCTAGCAACATAAATGCCATCCCTACTGACAAAGGGAAACTGACGAAAGAAAATCTTCAAAAGATTGTTGTCCTCTGCTGATAAAGAGAATCTAGCAAAATAAATGCCATCCCTGCTGGCAAAGGGAAACTGACGAAAGAAAATCTTCAAAAGATTGTTGTCCTCTGCTGATAAAGAGAATCTAGCAACCTAAATGCCATCCCTGCTGACAAAGGGAAACTGACGAAAGAGAATCTTCAAAAGATTGTCGTCCTCTGCTGATAAAGAGAATCTTGCAACATAAATGCCATCCCTGCTGACAAAGGGAATCTAACGAAAGAAAATCTTCAAAAAACTGCTGTCCTCTGCTTATAAAGAGAATCTAGCAACATAAATGCCATCTCTGCTGACAAAGGGAAACTGACGAAAGAAAATCTTCAAAAGATTTTTGTCCTCTGCTGATAAAGAGAATTTAGCAACAGAAATGCCATCCCTGCTGACAAAGGGAAACTGACGAAATAAAATCTTCAAAAGATTGTTGTCCTGTGCTGATAAAGAGAATCTATCAACATAAATGCCATCCCTGCTGACAAAGGGAAACTGACGAAAGAAAATCTTCAAAAGATTGCAGTCCTCTGCTGATAAAGAGAATCTAGCAAAATAAATGCCATCCCTGCTGACAAAGGGAAACTGACGAAAGAAAATCTTCAAAAGATTGTTGTCTTCTGCTGATAAAGAGAATCTAGCAAAATAAATGCCATCCCTGCTGACAAAGGGAAACTGACAAAAGAAAATCTTCAAAATATTGTTGTCCTCTGCTGATAAAGAGAATCTAGCAACATAAATGCCATCCCTGCTGACAAAGGGAAACTGACGAAAGAAAATCTTCAAAAGATTGCTGCCCTCTGCTTATGAAGAGAATCTAGCAACATAAATGCCATCCCTGCTGACAAAGGGAAACTGACGAAAGAAAATCTTCAAAAGATTGTTGTCCTCTGCTGATAAAGAGAATCTAGCAACATAAATGCCATCCCTGCTGACAAAGGGAAACTGACGAAAGAAAATCTTCAAAAGATTGTTGTCCTCTGCTGATAAAGAGAATCTAGCAAAATAAATGCCATCCCTGCTGGCAAAGGGAAACTGACGAAAGAAAATCTTCAAAAGATTGCTGTCCTCTGCTGATAAAGAGAATCTAGCAACATAAATGCCATCCCTGCTGATAAAGGGAAACTGACGAAAGAAAATCTTCAAAAGATTGTTGTCCTCTGCTGATAAAGAGAATCTAGCAACCTAAATGCCATCCCTGCTGACAAAGGGAAACTGACGAAAGAGAATCTTCAAAAGATTGCCGTCCTCTGCTGATAAAGAGAATCTAGCAACATAAATGCCATCCCTGCTGACAAAGGGAATCTAACGAAAGAAAATCTTCAAAAAATTGTTGTCCTCTGTTTATAAAGAGAATCTAGCAACATAAATGCCATCTCTGCTGACAAAGGGAAACTGACGAAAGAAAATCTTCAAAAGATTGTTGTCCTCTGCTGATAAAGAGAATCTAGCAACATAAATGCCATCCCTGCTGACAAAGGGAAACTGACGAAAGAAAATCTTCAAAAGATTGCTGCCCTCTGCTTATGAAGAGAATCTAGCAACATAAATGCCATCCCTGCTGACAAAGGGAAACTGACGAAAGAAAATCTTCAAAAGATTGTTGTCCTCTGCTGATAAAGAGAATCTAGCAACATAAATGCCATCCCTGCTGACAAAGGGAAACTGACGAAAGAAAATCTTCAAAAGATTGTTGTCCTCTGCTGATAAAGAGAATCTAGCAAAATAAATGCCATCCCTGCTGGCAAAGGGAAACTGACGAAAGAAAATCTTCAAAAGATTGTTGTCCTCTGCTGATAAAGAGAATCTAGCAACATAAATGCCATCCCTGCTGATCAAGGGAAACTGACGAAAGAAAATCTTCAAAAGATTGTTGTCCTCTGCTGATAAAGAGAATCTAGCAACCTAAATGCCATCCCTGCTGACAAAGGGAAACTGACGAAAGAGAATCTTCAAAAGATTGCCGTCCTCTGCTGATAAAGAGAATCTAGCAACATAAATGCCATCCCTGCTGACAAAGGGAATCTAACGAAAGAAAATCTTCAAAAAATTGTTGTCCTCTGTTTATAAAGAGAATCTAGCAATATAAATGCCATCTCTGCTGACAAAGGGAAACTGACGAAAGAAAATCTTCAAAAGATTGTTGTCCTCTGCTGATAAAGAGAATCTAGCAACATAAATGCCATCCCTGCTGACAAAGGGAAACTGACGAAATAAAATCTTCAAAAGATTGTTGTCCTGTGCTGATAAAGAGAATCTATCAACATAAATGCCATCCCTGCTGACAAAGGGAAACTGACGAAAGAAAATCTTCAAAAGATTGCAGTCCTCTGCTGATAAAGAGAATCTAGCAAAATAAATGCCATCCCTGCTGACAAAGGGAAACTGACGAAAGAAAATCTTCAAAAGATTGTTGTCTTCTGCTGATAAAGAGAATCTAGCAAAATAAATGCCATCCCTGCTGACAAAGGGAAACTGACGAAAGAAAATCGTCAAAATATTGATGTCCTCTGCTGATAAATAGAATCTAGCAACATAAATGCCATCCCTGCTGACAAAGGGAAACTGACGAAAGAAAATCGTCAAAATATTGCTGTCCTCTGCTGATAAATAGAATCTAGCAACATAAATGCCATCCCTGCTGACAAAGGGAATCTGACGAAAGAAAATCTTCAAAAGATTGTTGTCCTCTGCTGATAAAGAGAATCTAGCAAAATAAATGCCATCCCTGCTGACAAAGGGAAACTGACGAAAGAAAATCTTCAAAAGATTATTGTCTTCTGCTGATAAAGAGAATCTAGCAAAATAAATGCCATCCCTGCTGACAAAGGGAAACTGACGAAAGAAAATCTTCAAAATATTGCTGTCCTCTGCTGATAAAGAGAATCTAGCAACATAAATGCCATCCCTGCTGACAAAGGGAAACTGACGAAAGAAAATCTTCAAAAGATTGATGTCCTCTGCTTATAAAGAGAATCTAGCAACATAAATGCCATCCCTGCTGACAAAGGGAAACTGACGAAAGAAAATCTTCAAAAGATTGTTGTCCTCTGCTGATAAAGAGAATCTAGCAACATAAATGCCATCCCTGCTGACAAAGGGAAACTGACGAAAGAAAATCTTCAAAAGATTGTTGTCCTCTGCTGATAAAGAGAATCTAGCAAAATAAATGCCATCCCTGCTGGCAAAGGGAAACTGACGAAAGAAAATCTTCAAAAGATTGTTGTCCTCTGCTGATAAAGAGAATCTAGCAACCTAAATGCCATCCCTGCTGACAAAGGGAAACTGACGAAAGAGAATCTTCAAAAGATTGTCGTCCTCTGCTGATAAAGAGAATCTTGCAACATAAATGCCATCCCTGCTGACAAAGGGAATCTAACGAAAGAAAATCTTCAAAAAACTGCTGTCCTCTGCTTATAAAGAGAATCTAGCAACATAAATGCCATCTCTGCTGACAAAGGGAAACTGACGAAAGAAAATCTTCAAAAGATTTTTGTCCTCTGCTGATAAAGAGAATTTAGCAACAGAAATGCCATCCCTGCTGACAAAGGGAAACTGACGAAATAAAATCTTCAAAAGATTGTTGTCCTGTGCTGATAAAGAGAATCTATCAACATAAATGCCATCCCTGCTGACAAAGGGAAACTGACGAAAGAAAATCTTCAAAAGATTGCAGTCCTCTGCTGATAAAGAGAATCTAGCAAAATAAATGCCATCCCTGCTGACAAAGGGAAACTGACGAAAGAAAATCTTCAAAAGATTGTTGTCTTCTGCTGATAAAGAGAATCTAGCAAAATAAATGCCATCCCTGCTGACAAAGGGAAACTGACAAAAGAAAATCTTCAAAATATTGTTGTCCTCTGCTGATAAAGAGAATCTAGCAACATAAATGCCATCCCTGCTGACAAAGGGAAACTGACGAAATAAAATCTTCAAAAGATTGTTGTCCTGTGCTGATAAAGAGAATCTATCAACATAAATGCCATCCCTGCTGACAAAGGGAAACTGACGAAAGAAAATCTTCAAAAGATTGTTGTCCTGTGCTGATAAAGAGAATCTAGCAACATAAATGCCATCCCTGCTGACAAAGGGAAACTGACGAAAGAAAATCTTCAAAAGATTGTTGTCCTCTGCTGATAAAGAGAATCTAGCAAAATAAATGCCATCCCTGCTGGCAAAGGGAAACTGACGAAAGAAAATCTTCAAAAGATTGTTGTCCTCTGCTGATAAAGAGAATCTAGCAACCTAAATGCCATCCCTGCTGACAAAGGGAAACTGACGAAAGAGAATCTTCAAAAGATTGTCGTCCTCTGCTGATAAAGAGAATCTTGCAACATAAATGCCATCCCTGCTGACAAAGGGAAACTGACGAAAGAGAATCTTCAAAAGATTGTCGTCCTCTGCTGATAAAGAGAATCTAGCAAAATAAATGCCATCCCTGCTGACAAAGGGAAACTGACAAAAGAAAATCTTCAAAATATTGTTGTCCTCTGCTGATAAAGAGAATCTAGCAACAGAAATGCCATCCCTGCTGATAAAGGGAAACTGACGAAAGAAAATCTTCAAAAGATTGTTGTCCTCTGCTGATAAAGAGAATCTAGCAACCTAAATGCCATCCCTGCTGACAAAGGGAAACTGACGAAAGAGAATCTTCAAAAGATTGCCGTCCTCTGCTGATAAAGAGAATCTAGCAACATAAATGCCATCCCTGCTGACAAAGGGAATCTAACGAAAGAAAATCTTCAAAAAATTGTTGTCCTCTGTTTATAAAGAGAATCTAGCAATATAAATGCCATCTCTGCTGACAAAGGGAAACTGACGAAAGAAAATCTTCAAAAGATTGTTGTCCTCTGCTGATAAAGAGAATCTAGCAACATAAATGCCATCCCTGCTGACAAAGGGAAACTGACGAAATAAAATCTTCAAAAGATTGTTGTCCTGTGCTGATAAAGAGAATCTATCAACATAAATGCCATCCCTGCTGACAAAGGGAAACTGACGAAAGAAAATCTTCAAAAGATTGCAGTCCTCTGCTGATAAAGAGAATCTAGCAAAATAAATGCCATCCCTGCTGACAAAGGGAAACTGACGAAAGAAAATCTTCAAAAGATTGTTGTCTTCTGCTGATAAAGAGAATCTAGCAAAATAAATGCCATCCCTGCTGACAAAGGGAAACTGACGAAAGAAAATCGTCAAAATATTGATGTCCTCTGCTGATAAATAGAATCTAGCAACATAAATGCCATCCCTGCTGACAAAGGGAAACTGACGAAAGAAAATCGTCAAAATATTGCTGTCCTCTGCTGATAAATAGAATCTAGCAACATAAATGCCATCCCTGCTGACAAAGGGAATCTGACGAAAGAAAATCTTCAAAAGATTGCTGTCCTCTGCTGATAAAGAGAATCTAGCAAAATAAATGCCATCCCTGCTGACAAAGGGAAACTGACGAAAGAAAATCTTCAAAAGATTGTTGTCTTCTGCTGATAAAGAGAATCTAGCAAAATAAATGCCATCCCTGCTGACAAAGGGAAACTGACGAAAGAAAATCTTCAAAATATTGCTGTCCTCTGCTGATAAAGAGAATCTAGCAACATAAATGCCATCCCTGCTGACAAAGGGAAACTGACGAAAGAAAATCTTCAAAATATTGCTGTCCTCTGCTGATAAAGAGAATCTAGCAACATAAATGCCATCCCTGCTGACAAAGGGAAACTGACGAAAGAAAATCTTCAAAAGATTGATGTCCTCTGCTTATAAAGAGAATCTAGCAACATAAATGCCATCCCTGCTGACAAAGGGAAACTGACGAAAGAAAATCTTCAAAAGATTGTTGTCCTCTGCTGATAAAGAGAATCTAGCAAAATAAATGCCATCCCTGCTGGCAAAGGGAAACTGACGAAAGAAAATCTTCAAAAGATTGTTGTCCTCTGCTGATAAAGAGAATCTAGCAACCTAAATGCCATCCCTGCTGACAAAGGGAAACTGACGAAAGAGAATCTTCAAAAGATTGTCGTCCTCTGCTGATAAAGAGAATCTTGCAACATAAATGCCATCCCTGCTGACAAAGGGAATCTAACGAAAGAAAATCTTCAAAAAACTGCTGTCCTCTGCTTATAAAGAGAATCTAGCAACATAAATGCCATCTCTGCTGACAAAGGGAAACTGACGAAAGAAAATCTTCAAAAGATTTTTGTCCTCTGCTGATAAAGAGAATTTAGCAACAGAAATGCCATCCCTGCTGACAAAGGGAAACTGACGAAATAAAATCTTCAAAAGATTGTTGTCCTGTGCTGATAAAGAGAATCTATCAACATAAATGCCATCCCTGCTGACAAAGGGAAACTGACGAAAGAAAATCTTCAAAAGATTGCAGTCCTCTGCTGATAAAGAGAATCTAGCAAAATAAATGCCATCCCTGCTGACAAAGGGAAACTGACGAAAGAAAATCTTCAAAAGATTGTTGTCTTCTGCTGATAAAGAGAATCTAGCAAAATAAATGCCATCCCTGCTGACAAAGGGAAACTGACAAAAGAAAATCTTCAAAATATTGTTGTCCTCTGCTGATAAAGAGAATCTAGCAACATAAATGCCATCCCTGCTGACAAAGGGAAACTGACGAAAGAAAATCTTCAAAAGATTGCTGCCCTCTGCTTATGAAGAGAATCTAGCAACATAAATGCCATCCCTGCTGACAAAGGGAAACTGACGAAAGAAAATCTTCAAAAGATTGTTGTCCTCTGCTGATAAAGAGAATCTAGCAACATAAATGCCATCCCTGCTGACAAAGGGAAACTGACGAAAGAAAATCTTCAAAAGATTGTTGTCCTCTGCTGATAAAGAGAATCTAGCAAAATAAATGCCATCCCTGCTGGCAAAGGGAAACTGACGAAAGAAAATCTTCAAAAGATTGCTGTCCTCTGCGGATAAAGAGAATCTAGCAACATAAATGCCATCCCTGCTGATAAAGGGAAACTGACGAAAGAAAATCTTCAAAAGATTGTTGTCATCTGCTAATAAAGAGAATCTAGCAACCTAAATGCCATCCCTGCTGACAAAGGGAAACTGACGAAAGAGAATCTTCAAAAGATTGCCGTCCTCTGCTGATAAAGAGAATCTAGCAACATAAATGCCATCCCTGCTGACAAAGGGAATCTAACGAAAGAAAATCTTCAAAAAATTGTTGTCCTCTGTTTATAAAGAGAATCTAGCAACATAAATGCCATCTCTGCTGACAAAGGGAAACTGACGAAAGAAAATCTTCAAAAGATTGTTGTCCTCTGCTGATAAAGAGAATCTAGCAACATAAATGCCATCCCTGCTGACAAAGGGAAACTGACGAAAGAAAATCTTCAAAAGATTGCTGCCCTCTGCTTATGAAGAGAATCTAGCAACATAAATGCCATCCCTGCTGACAAAGGGAAACTGACGAAAGAAAATCTTCAAAAGATTGTTGTCCTCTGCTGATAAAGAGAATCTAGCAACATAAATGCCATCCCTGCTGACAAAGGGAAACTGACGAAAGAAAATCTTCAAAAGATTGTTGTCCTCTGCTGATAAAGAGAATCTAGCAAAATAAATGCCATCCCTGCTGGCAAAGGGAAACTGATGAAAGAAAATCTTCAAAAGATTGTTGTCCTCTGCTGATAAAGAGAATCTAGCAACATAAATGCCATCCCTGCTGATAAAGGGAAACTGACGAAAGAAAATCTTCAAAAGATTGTTGTCCTCTGCTGATAAAGAGAATCTAGCAACCTAAATGCCATCCCTGCTGACAAAGGGAAACTGACGAAAGAGAATCTTCAAAAGATTGCCGTCCTCTGCTGATAAAGAGAATCTAGCAACATAAATGCCATCCCTGCTGACAAAGGGAATCTATCGAAAGAAAATCTTCAAAAAATTGTTGTCCTCTGTTTATAAAGAGAATCTAGCAACATAAATGCCATCTCTGCTGACAAAGGGAAACTGACGAAAGAAAATCTTCAAAAGATTGTTGTCCTCTGCTGATAAAGAGAATCTAGCAACATAAATGCCATCCCTGCTGACAAAGGGAAACTGACGAAATAAAATCTTCAAACGATTGTTGTCCTGTGCTGATAAAGAGAATCTATCAACATAAATGCCATCCCTGCTGACAAAGGGAAACTGACGAAAGAAAATCTTCAAAAGATTGCAGTCCTCTGCTGATAAAGAGAATCTAGCAAAATAAATGCCATCCCTGCTGACAAAGGGAAACTGACGAAAGAAAATCTTCAAAAGATTGTTGTCTTCTGCTGATAAAGAGAATCTAGCAAAATAAATGCCATCCCTGCTGACAAAGGGAAACTGACGAAAGAAAATCGTCAAAATATTGCTGTCCTCTGCTGATAAATAGAATCTAGCAACATAAATGCCATCCCTGCTGACAAAGGGAATCTGACGAAAGAAAATCTTCAAAAGATTGCTGTCCTCTGCTTATAAAGAGAATCTAGCAACATAAATGCCATCCCTGTTGACAAAGGGAAACTGACGAAAGAACATCTTCAAAAGATTGCTGTCCTCTGCTGATAAAGAGATTCTAGCAAAATAAATGCCATCCCTGCTGACAAAGGGAAACTGACGAAAGAAAATCTTCAAAAGATTGTTGTCTTCTGCTGATAAAGAGAATCTAGCAACATAAATGCCATCCCTGCTGACAAAGGGAAACTGACGAAAGAAAATCTTCAAAAGATTGCTGCCCTCTGCTTATAAAGAGAATCTAGCAACATAAATGCTATCCCTGCTGACAAAGGGAAACTGACGAAAGAAAATCTTCAAAAGATTGTTGTCCTCTGCTGATAAAGAGAATCTAGCAACATAAATGCCATCCCTGCTGACAAAGGGAAACTGACGAAAGAAAATCTTCAAAAGATTGTTGTCCTCTGCTGATAAAGAGAATCTAGCAAAATAAATGCCATCCCTGCTGGCAAAGGGAAACTGACGAAAGAAAATCTTCAAAAGATTGCTGTCCTCTGCTGATAAAGAGAATCTAGTAACATAAATGCCATCCCTGCTGATAAAGGGAAACTGACGAAAGAAAATCTTCAAAAGATTGTTGTCCTCTGCTGATAAAGAGAATCTAGCAACCTAAATGCCATCCCTGCTGACAAAGGGAAACTGACGAAAGAGAATCTTCAAAAGATTGTCGTCCTCTGCTGATAAAGAGAATCTAGCAACATAAATGCCATCCCTGCTGACAAAGGGAATCTAACGAAAGAAAATCTTCAAAAAATTGCTGTCCTCTGTTTATAAAGAGAATCTAGCAACATAAATGCCATCTCTGCTGACAAAGGGAAACTGACAAAAGAAAATCTTCAAAAGATTGTTGTCCTCTGCTGATAAAGAGAATCTAGCAACATAAATTCCATCCCTGCTGACAAAGGGAAACTGACGAAATAAAATCTTCAAAAGATTGTTGTCCTGTGCTGATAAAGAGAATCTATCAACATAAATGCCATCCCTGCTGACAAAGAGAAACTGACGAAAGAAAATCTTCAAAAGATTGCAGTCCTCTGCTGATAAAGAGAATCTAGCAAAATAAATGCCATCCCTGCTGACAAAGGGAAACTGACGAAAGAAAATCTTCAAAAGATTGTTGTCTTCTGCTGATAAAGAGAATCTAGCAAAATAAATGCCATCCCTGCTGACAAAGGGAAACTGACGAAAGAAAATCGTCAAAATATTGCTGTCCTCTGCTGATAAAGAGAATCTAGCAACATAAATGCCATCCCTGCTGACAAAGGGAAACTGACGAAAGAAAATCTTCAAAAGATTGCTGTCCTCTGCTTATAAAGAGAATCTAGCAACATAAATGCCATCCCTGCTGACAAAGGGAAACTGACGAAAGAAAATCTTCAAAAGATTGTTGTCCTCTGCTGATAAAGAGATTCTAGCAAAATAAATGCCATCTCTGCTGACAAAGGGAAACTGACGAAAGAAAATCTTCAAAAGATTGCTGTCTTCTGCTGATAAAGAGAATCTAGCAACATAAATGCCATCCCTGCTGACAAAGGGAAACTGGCGAAATAAAATCTTCAAAAGATTGTTGTCCTCTGCTGATAAAGAGAATCTATCAACATAAATGCCATCCCTGCTGACAAAGGGAAACTGACGAAAGAAAATCTTCAAAATATTGTTGTCCTCTGCTGATAAAGAGAATCTAGCAAAATAAATGCCATCCCTGCTGACAAAGGGAAACTGACGAAAGAAAATCTTCAAAAGATTGTTGTCTTCTGCTGATAAAGAGAATCTAGCAAAATAAATGCCATCCCTGCTGACAAAGGGAAACTGACGAAAGAAAATCTTCAAAATATTGCTGTCCTCTGCTGATAAAGAGAATCTAGCAACATAAATGCCATCCCTGCTGACAAAGGGAAACTGACGAAAGAAAATCTTCAAAAGATTGCTGTCCTCTGCTTATAAAGAGAATCTAGCAACATAAATGCCATCCCTGCTGACAAAGGGAAACTGACGAAAGAAAATCTTCAAAAGATTGTTGTCCTCTGCTGATAAAGAGAATCTAGCAACATAAATGCCATCCCTGCTGACAAAGGGAAACTGACAAAAGAAAATCTTCAAAAGATTGTTGTCCTCTGCTGATAAAGAGAATCTAGCAAAATAAATGCCATCCCTGCTAGCAAAGGGAAACTGACGAAAGAAAATCTTCAAAAGATTGCTGTCCTCTGCTGATAAAGAGAATCTAGCAACATAAATGCCATCCCTGCTGATAAAGGGAAACTGACGAAAGAAAATCTTCAAAAGATTGTTGTCCTCTGCTGATAAAGAGAATCTAGCAACCTAAATGCCATCCCTGCTGACAAAGGGAAACTGACGAAAGAGAATCTTCAAAAGATTGCCGTCCTCTGCTGATAAAGAGAATCTAGCAACATAAATGCCATCCCTGCTGACAAAGGGAATCTAACGAAAGAAAATCTTCAAAAAATTGTTGTCCTCTGCTTATAAAGAGAATCTAGCAACATAAATGCCATCTCTTCTGACAAAGGGAAACTGACGAAAGAAAATCTTCAAAAGATTGTTGTCCTCTGCTGATAAAGAGAATCTAGCAAAATAAATGCCATCCCTGCTGGCAAAGGGAAACTGATGAAAGAAAATCTTCAAAAGATTGTTGTCCTCTGCTGATAAAGAGAATCTAGCAACATAAATGCCATCCCTGCTGATAAAGGGAAACTGACGAAAGAAAATCTTCAAAAGATTGTTGTCCTCTGCTGATAAAGAGAATCTAGCAAAATAAATGCCATCCCTGCTGGCAAAGGGAAACTGACGAAAGAAAATCTTCAAAAGATTGCTGTCCTCTGCGGATAAAGAGAATCTAGCAACATAAATGCCATCCCTGCTGATAAAGGGAAACTGACGAAAGAAAATCTTCAAAAGATTGTTGTCATCTGCTAATAAAGAGAATCTAGCAACCTAAATGCCATCCCTGCTGACAAAGGGAAACTGACGAAAGAGAATCTTCAAAAGATTGCCGTCCTCTGCTGATAAAGAGAATCTAGCAACATAAATGCCATCCCTGCTGACAAAGGGAATCTAACGAAAGAAAATCTTCAAAAAATTGTTGTCCTCTGTTTATAAAGAGAATCTAGCAACATAAATGCCATCTCTGCTGACAAAGGGAAACTGACGAAAGAAAATCTTCAAAAGATTGTTGTCCTCTGCTGATAAAGAGAATCTAGCAACATAAATGCCATCCCTGCTGACAAAGGGAAACTGACGAAAGAAAATCTTCAAAAGATTGCTGCCCTCTGCTTATGAAGAGAATCTAGCAACATAAATGCCATCCCTGCTGACAAAGGGAAACTGACGAAAGAAAATCTTCAAAAGATTGTTGTCCTCTGCTGATAAAGAGAATCTAGCAACATAAATGCCATCCCTGCTGACAAAGGGAAACTGACGAAAGAAAATCTTCAAAAGATTGTTGTCCTCTGCTGATAAAGAGAATCTAGCAAAATAAATGCCATCCCTGCTGGCAAAGGGAAACTGATGAAAGAAAATCTTCAAAAGATTGTTGTCCTCTGCTGATAAAGAGAATCTAGCAACATAAATGCCATCCCTGCTGATAAAGGGAAACTGACGAAAGAAAATCTTCAAAAGATTGTTGTCCTCTGCTGATAAAGAGAATCTAGCAACCTAAATGCCATCCCTGCTGACAAAGGGAAACTGACGAAAGAGAATCTTCAAAAGATTGCCGTCCTCTGCTGATAAAGAGAATCTAGCAACATAAATGCCATCCCTGCTGACAAAGGGAATCTAACGAAAGAAAATCTTCAAAAAATTGTTGTCCTCTGTTTATAAAGAGAATCTAGCAACATAAATGCCATCTCTGCTGACAAAGGGAAACTGACGAAAGAAAATCTTCAAAAGATTGTTGTCCTCTGCTGATAAAGAGAATCTAGCAACATAAATGCCATCCCTGCTGACAAAGGGAAACTGACGAAATAAAATCTTCAAACGATTGTTGTCCTGTGCTGATAAAGAGAATCTATCAACATAAATGCCATCCCTGCTGACAAAGGGAAACTGACGAAAGAAAATCTTCAAAAGATTGCAGTCCTCTGCTGATAAAGAGAATCTAGCAAAATAAATGCCATCCCTGCTGACAAAGGGAAACTGACGAAAGAAAATCTTCAAAAGATTGTTGTCTTCTGCTGATAAAGAGAATCTAGCAAAATAAATGCCATCCCTGCTGACAAAGGGAAACTGACGAAAGAAAATCGTCAAAATATTGCTGTCCTCTGCTGATAAATAGAATCTAGCAACATAAATGCCATCCCTGCTGACAAAGGGAATCTGACGAAAGAAAATCTTCAAAAGATTGCTGTCCTCTGCTTATAAAGAGAATCTAGCAACATAAATGCCATCCCTGCTGACAAAGGGAAACTGACGAAAGAACATCTTCAAAAGATTGCTGTCCTCTGCTGATAAAGAGATTCTAGCAAAATAAATGCCATCCCTGCTGACAAAGGGAAACTGACGAAAGAAAATCTTCAAAAGATTGTTGTCTTCTGCTGATAAAGAGAATCTAGCAACATAAATGCCATCCCTGCTGACAAAGGGAAACTGACGAAAGAAAATCTTCAAAAGATTGCTGCCCTCTGCTTATAAAGAGAATCTAGCAACATAAATGCTATCCCTGCTGACAAAGGGAAACTGACGAAAGAAAATCTTCAAAAGATTGTTGTCCTCTGCTGATAAAGAGAATCTAGCAACATAAATGCCATCCCTGCTGACAAAGGGAAACTGACGAAAGAAAATCTTCAAAAGATTGTTGTCCTCTGCTGATAAAGAGAATCTAGCAAAATAAATGCCATCCCTGCTGGCAAAGGGAAACTGACGAAAGAAAATCTTCAAAAGATTGCTGTCCTCTGCTGATAAAGAGAATCTAGTAACATAAATGCCATCCCTGCTGATAAAGGGAAACTGACGAAAGAAAATCTTCAAAAGATTGTTGTCCTCTGCTGATAAAGAGAATCTAGCAACCTAAATGCCATCCCTGCTGACAAAGGGAAACTGACGAAAGAGAATCTTCAAAAGATTGCCGTCCTCTGCTGATAAAGAGAATCTAGCAACATAAATGCCATCCCTGCTGACAAAGGGAATCTAACGAAAGAAAATCTTCAAAAAATTGCTGTCCTCTGTTTATAAAGAGAATCTAGCAACATAAATGCCATCTCTGCTGACAAAGGGAAACTGACAAAAGAAAATCTTCAAAAGATTGTTGTCCTCTGCTGATAAAGAGAATCTAGCAACATAAATGCCATCCCTGCTGACAAAGGGAAACTGACGAAATAAAATCTTCAAAAGATTGTTGTCCTGTGCTGATAAAGAGAATCTATCAACATAAATGCCATCCCTGCTGACAAAGGGAAACTGACGAAAGAAAATCTTCAAAAGATTGCAGTCCTCTGCTGATAAAGAGAATCTAGCAAAATAAATGCCATCCCTGCTGACAAAGGGAAACTGACGAAAGAAAATCTTCAAAAGATTGTTGTCTTCTGCTGATAAAGAGAATCTAGCAAAATAAATGCCATCCCTGCTGACAAAGGGAAACTGACGAAAGAAAATCGTCAAAATATTGCTGTCCTCTGCTGATAAAGAGAATCTAGCAACATAAATGCCATCCCTGCTGACAAAGGGAAACTGACGAAAGAAAATCTTCAAAAGATTGCTGTCCTCTGCTTATAAAGAGAATCTAGCAACATAAATGCCATCCCTGCTGACAAAGGGAAACTGACGAAAGAAAATCTTCAAAAGATTGTTGTCCTCTGCTGATAAAGAGATTCTAGCAAAATAAATGCCATCTCTGCTGACAAAGGGAAACTGACGAAAGAAAATCTTCAAAAGATTGCTGTCTTCTGCTGATAAAGAGAATCTAGCAACATAAATGCCATCCCTGCTGACAAAGGGAAACTGGCGAAATAAAATCTTCAAAAGATTGTTGTCCTCTGCTGATAAAGAGAATCTATCAACATAAATGCCATCCCTGCTGACAAAGGGAAACTGACGAAAGAAAATCTTCAAAATATTGTTGTCCTCTGCTGATAAAGAGAATCTAGCAAAATAAATGCCATCCCTGCTGACAAAGGGAAACTGACGAAAGAAAATCTTCAAAAGATTGTTGTCTTCTGCTGATAAAGAGAATCTAGCAAAATAAATGCCATCCCTGCTGACAAAGGGAAACTGACGAAAGAAAATCTTCAAAATATTGCTGTCCTCTGCTGATAAAGAGAATCTAGCAACATAAATGCCATCCCTGCTGACAAAGGGAAACTGACGAAAGAAAATCTTCAAAAGATTGCTGTCCTCTGCTTATAAAGAGAATCTAGCAACATAAATGCCATCCCTGCTGACAAAGGGAAACTGACGAAAGAAAATCTTCAAAAGATTGTTGTCCTCTGCTGATAAAGAGAATCTAGCAACATAAATGCCATCCCTGCTGACAAAGGGAAACTGACAAAAGAAAATCTTCAAAAGATTGTTGTCCTCTGCTGATAAAGAGAATCTAGCAAAATAAATGCCATCCCTGCTAGCAAAGGGAAACTGACGAAAGAAAATCTTCAAAAGATTGCTGTCCTCTGCTGATAAAGAGAATCTAGCAACATAAATGCCATCCCTGCTGATAAAGGGAAACTGACGAAAGAAAATCTTCAAAAGATTGCTGTCCTCTGCTTATAAAGAGAATCTAGCAACATAAATGCCATCCCTGCTGACAAAGGGAAACTGACGAAAGAAAATCTTCAAAAGATTGTTGTCCTCTGCTGATAAAGAGATTCTAGCAAAATAAATGCCATCTCTGCTGACAAAGGGAAACTGACGAAAGAAAATCTTCAAAAGATTGCTGTCTTCTGCTGATAAAGAGAATCTAGCAACATAAATGCCATCCCTGCTGACAAAGGGAAACTGGCGAAATAAAATCTTCAAAAGATTGTTGTCCTCTGCTGATAAAGAGAATCTATCAACATAAATGCCATCCCTGCTGACAAAGGGAAACTGACGAAAGAAAATCTTCAAAATATTGTTGTCCTCTGCTGATAAAGAGAATCTAGCAAAATAAATGCCATCCCTGCTGACAAAGGGAAACTGACGAAAGAAAATCTTCAAAAGATTGTTGTCTTCTGCTGATAAAGAGAATCTAGCAAAATAAATGCCATCCCTGCTGACAAAGGGAAACTGACGAAAGAAAATCTTCAAAATATTGCTGTCCTCTGCTGATAAAGAGAATCTAGCAACATAAATGCCATCCCTGCTGACAAAGGGAAACTGACGAAAGAAAATCTTCAAAAGATTGCTGTCCTCTGCTTATAAAGAGAATCTAGCAACATAAATGCCATCCCTGCTGACAAAGGGAAACTGACGAAAGAAAATCTTCAAAAGATTGTTGTCCTCTGCTGATAAAGAGAATCTAGCAACATAAATGCCATCCCTGCTGACAAAGGGAAACTGACAAAAGAAAATCTTCAAAAGATTGTTGTCCTCTGCTGATAAAGAGAATCTAGCAAAATAAATGCCATCCCTGCTAGCAAAGGGAAACTGACGAAAGAAAATCTTCAAAAGATTGCTGTCCTCTGCTGATAAAGAGAATCTAGCAACATAAATGCCATCCCTGCTGATAAAGGGAAACTGACGAAAGAAAATCTTCAAAAGATTGTTGTCCTCTGCTGATAAAGAGAATCTAGCAACCTAAATGCCATCCCTGCTGACAAAGGGAAACTGACGAAAGAGAATCTTCAAAAGATTGCCGTCCTCTGCTGATAAAGAGAATCTAGCAACATAAATGCCATCCCTGCTGACAAAGGGAATCTAACGAAAGAAAATCTTCAAAAAATTGCTGTCCTCTGCTTATAAAGAGAATCTAGCAACATAAATGCCATCTCTTCTGACAAAGGGAAACTGACGAAAGAAAATCTTCAAAAGATTGTTGTCCTCTGCTGATAAAGAGAATCTAGCAACATAAATGCCATCCCTGCTGACAAAGGGAAACTGACGAAATAAAATCTTCAAAAGATTGTTGTCCTGTGCTGATAAAGAGAATCTATCAACATAAATGCCATCCCTGCTGACAAAGGGAAACTGACGAAAGAAAATCTTCAAAAGATTGTTGTCTTCTGCTGATAAAGAGAATCTAGCAAAATAAATGCCATCCCTGCTGACAAATGGAAACTGACGAAAGAAAATTGTCAAAATATTGTTGTCCTCTGCTGATAAGGAGAATCTAGCAACATAAATGCCATCCCTGCTGACAAAGGGAAACTGACGAAAGAAAATCTTCAAAAGATTGCTGTCCTCTGCTTATAAAGAGAATCTAGCAACATAAATGCCATCACTGCTGACAAAGGGAAACTGACGAAAGAAAATCTTCAAAAGATTGCTGTCCTCTGCTGATAAAGAGATTCTAGCAAAATAAATGCCATCTCTGCTGACAAAGGGAAACTGACGAAAGAAAATCTTCAAAAGATTGCTGTCTTCTGCTGATAAAGAGAATCTAGCAAAATAAATGCCATCCCTGCTGACAAATGGAAACTGACGAAAGAAAATTGTCAAAATATTGCTGTCCTCTGCTGATAAGGAGAATCTAGCAACATAAATGCCATCCCTGCTGACAAAGGGAAACTGACGAAAGAAAATCTTCAAAAGATTGTTGTCCTCTGCTGATAAAGAGAATCTAGCAACATAAATGCCATCCCTGCTGACAAAGGGAAACTGACGAAAGAAAATCTTCAAAAGATTGTTGTCCTCTGCAGATAAAGAGAATCTAGCAAAATAAATGCCATCCCTGCTGGCAAAGGGAAACTGACGAAAGAAAATCTTCAAAAGATTGCTGTCCTCTGCTGATAAAGAGAATCTAGCAACATAAATGCCATCCCTGCTGATAAAGGGAAACTGACGAAAGAAAATCTTCAAAAGATTGTTGTCCTCTGCTGATAAAGAGAATCTAGCAACCTAAATGCCATCCCTGCTGACAAAGGGAAACTGACGAAAGAGAATCTTCAAAAGATTGCCGTCCTCAGCTGATAAAGAGAATCTAGCAACATAAATGCCATCCCTGCTGACAAAGGGAATCTAACGAAAGAAAATCTTCAAAAAATTGCTGTCCTCTGCTTATAAAGAGAATCTAGCAACATAAATGCAATCTCTTCTGACAAAGGGAAACTGACGAAATAAAATCTTCAAAAGATTGTTGTCCTCTGCTGATAAAGAGAATCTATCAACATAAATGCCATCCCTGCTGACAAAGGGAAACTGACGAAAGAAAATCTTCAAAAGATTGCTGTCCTCTGCTGATAAAGAGAATCTAGCAAAATAAATGCCATCCCTGCTAACAAAGGGAAACTGACGAAAGAAAATCTTCAAAAGATTGTTGTCTTCTGCTGATAAAGAGAATCTAGCAAAATAAATGCCATCCCTGCTGACAAAGGGAAACTGACGAAAGAAAATCTTCAAAATATTGCTGTCCTCTGCTGATAAAGGGAATCTAGCAACATAAATGCCATCCCTGCTGACAAAGGGAAACTGACGAAAGAAAATCTTCAAAAGATTGCTGTCCTCTGCTTATAAAGAGAATCTAGCAACATAAATGCCATCCCTGCTGACAAAGGGAAACTGACGAAAGAAAATCTTCAAAAGATTGTTGTCCTCTGCTGATAAAGAGAATCTAGCAACATAAATGCCATCCCTGCTGACAAAGGGAAACTGACGAAAGAAAATCTTCAAAAGATTGTTGTCCTCTGCAGATAAAGAGAATCTAGCAAAATAAATGCCATCCCTGCTGGCAAAGGGAAACTGACGAAAGAAAATCTTCAAAAGATTGCTGTCCTCTGCTGATAAAGAGAATCTAGCAACATAAATGCCATCCCTGCTGATAAAGGGAAACTGACGAAAGAAAATCTTCAAAAGATTGTTGTCCTCTGCTGATAAAGGGAATCTAGCAACCTAAATGCCATCCCTGCTGACAAAGGGAAACTGACGAAAGAGAATCTTCAAAAGATTGCCGTCCTCAGCTGATAAAGAGAATCTAGCAACATAAATGCCATCCCTGCTGACAAAGGGAATCTAACGAAAGAAAATCTTCAAAAAATTGCTGTCCTCTGCTTATAAAGAGAATCTAGCAACATAAATGCAATCTCTTCTGACAAAGGGAAACTGACGAAAGAAAATCTTCAAAAGATTGTTGTCCTCTGCTGATAAAGAGAATCTAGCAACATAAATGCCATCCCTGCTGACAAAGGGAAACTGACGAAATAAAATCTTCAAAAGATTGTTGTCCTGTGCTGATAAAGAGAATCTATCAACATAAATGCCATCCCTGCTGACAAAGGGAAACTGACGAAAGAAAATCTTCAAAAGATTGCAGTCCTCTGCTGATAAAGAGAATCTAGCAAAATAAATGCCATCCCTGCTGACAAAGGGAAACTGACGAAAGAAAATCTTCAAAAGATTGTTGTCTTCTGCTGATAAAGAGAATCTAGCAAAATAAATGCCATCCCTGCTGACAAAGGGAAACTGACGAAAGAAAATCGTCAAAATATTGCTGTCCTCTGCTGATAAGGAGAATCTAGCAACATAAATGCCATCCCTGCTGACAAAGGGAAACTGACGAAAGAAAATCTTCAAAATATTGCTGTCCTCTGCTGATAAAGGGAATCTAGCAACATAAATGCCATCCCTGCTGACAAAGGGAAACTGACGAAAGAAAATCTTCAAAAGATTGCTGTCCTCTGCTTATAAAGAGAATCTAGCAACATAAATGCCATCCCTGCTGACAAAGGGAAACTGACGAAAGAAAATCTTCAAAAGATTGTTGTCCTCTGCTGATAAAGAGAATCTAGCAACATAAATGCCATCCCTGCTGACAAAGGGAAACTGACGAAAGAAAATCTTCAAAAGATTGTTGTCCTCTGCAGATAAAGAGAATCTAGCAAAATAAATGCCATCCCTGCTGGCAAAGGGAAACTGACGAAAGAAAATCTTCAAAAGATTGCTGTCCTCTGCTGATAAAGAGAATCTAGCAACATAAATGCCATCCCTGCTGATAAAGGGAAACTGACGAAAGAAAATCTTCAAAAGATTGTTGTCCTCTGCTGATAAAGAGAATCTAGCAACCTAAATGCCATCCCTGCTGACAAAGGGAAACTGACGAAAGAGAATCTTCAAAAGATTGCCGTCCTCAGCTGATAAAGAGAATCTAGCAACATAAATGCCATCCCTGCTGACAAAGGGAATCTAACGAAAGAAAATCTTCAAAAAATTGCTGTCCTCTGCTTATAAAGAGAATCTAGCAACATAAATGCAATCTCTTCTGACAAAGGGAAACTGACGAAAGAAAATCTTCAAAAGATTGTTGTCCTCTGCTGATAAAGAGAATCTAGCAACATAAATGCCATCCCTGCTGACAAAGGGAAACTGACGAAATAAAATCTTCAAAAGATTGTTGTCCTGTGCTGATAAAGAGAATCTATCAACATAAATGCCATCCCTGCTGACAAAGGGAAACTGACGAAAGAAAATCTTCAAAAGATTGCAGTCCTCTGCTGATAAAGAGAATCTAGCAAAATAAATGCCATCCCTGCTGACAAAGGGAAACTGACGAAAGAAAATCTTCAAAAGATTGTTGTCTTCTGCTGATAAAGAGAATCTAGCAAAATAAATGCCATCCCTGCTGACAAAGGGAAACTGACGAAAGAAAATCGTCAAAATATTGCTGTCCTCTGCTGATAAGGAGAATCTAGCAACATAAATGCCATCCCTGCTGACAAAGGGAAACTGACGAAAGAAAATCTTCAAAAGATTGCTGTCCTCTGCTTATAAAGAGAATCTAGCAACATAAATGCCATCCCTGCTGACAAAGGGAAACTGACGAAAGAAAATCTTCAAAAGATTGCTGTCTTCTGCTGATAAAGAGAATCTAGCAAAATAAATGCCATCCCTGCTGACAAATGGAAACTGACGAAAGAAAATTGTCAAAATATTGCTGTCCTCTGCTGATAAGGAGAATCTAGCAACATAAATGCCATCCCTGCTGACAAAGGGAAACTGACGAAAGAAAATCTTCAAAAGATTGTTGTCCTCTGCTGATAAAGAGAATCTAGCAACATAAATGCCATCCCTGCTGACAAAGGGAAACTGACGAAAGAAAATCTTCAAAAGATTGTTGTCCTCTGCAGATAAAGAGAATCTAGGAAAATAAATGCCATCCCTGCTGGCAAAGGGAAACTGAAGAATGAAAATCTTCAAAAGATTGCTGTCCTCTGCTGATAAAGAGAATCTAGCAACATAAATGCCATCCCTGCTGATAAAGGGAAACTGACGAAAGAAAATCTTCAAAAGATTGTTGTCCTCTGCTGATAAAGAGAATCTAGCAACCTAAATGCCATCCCTACTGACAAAGGGAAACTGACGAAAGAGAATCTTCAAAAGATTGCCGTCCTCAGCTGATAAAGAGAATCTAGCAACATAAATGCCATCCCTGCTGACAAAGGGAATCTAACGAAAGAAAATCTTCAAAAAATTGCTGTCCTCTGCTTATAAAGAGAATCTAGCAACATAAATGCAATCTCTTCTGACAAAGGGAAACTGACGAAATAAAATCTTCAAAAGATTGTTGTCCTCTGCTGATAAAGAGAATCTATCAACATAAATGCCATCCCTGCTGACAAAGGGAAACTGACGAAAGAAAATCTTCAAAAGATTGCTGTCCTCTGCTGATAAAGAGAATCTAGCAAAATAAATGCCATCCCTGCTAACAAAGGGAAACTGACGAAAGAAAATCTTTAAAAGATTGTTGTCTTCTGCTGATAAAGAGAATCTAGCAAAATAAATGCCATCCCTGCTGACAAAGGGAAACTGACGAAAGAAAATCTTCAAAATATTGCTGTCCTCTGCTGATAAAGAGAATCTAGCAACATAAATGCCATCCCTGCTGATAAAGGGAAACTGACGAAAGAAAATCTTCAAAAGATTGTTGTCCTCTGCTGATAAAGAGAATCTAGCAACCTAAATGCCATCCCTGCTGACAAAGGGAAACTGACGAAAGAGAATCTTCAAAAGATTGCCGTCCTCAGCTGATAAAGAGAATCTAGCAACATAAATGCCATCCCTGCTGACAAAGGGAATCTAACGAAAGAAAATCTTCAAAAAATTGCTGTCCTCTGCTTATAAAGAGAATCTAGCAACATAAATGCAATCTCTTCTGACAAAGGGAAACTGACGAAAGAAAATCTTCAAAAGATTGTTGTCCTCTGCTGATAAAGAGAATCTAGCAACATAAATGCCATCCCTGCTGACAAAGGGAAACTGACGAAATAAAATCTTCAAAAGATTGTTGTCCTGTGCTGATAAAGAGAATCTATCAACATAAATGCCATCCCTGCTGACAAAGGGAAACTGACGAAAGAAAATCTTCAAAAGATTGCAGTCCTCTGCTGATAAAGAGAATCTAGCAAAATAAATGCCATCCCTGCTGACAAAGGGAAACTGACGAAAGAAAATCTTCAAAAGATTGTTGTCTTCTGCTGATAAAGAGAATCTAGCAAAATAAATGCCATCCCTGCTGACAAAGGGAAACTGACGAAAGAAAATCGTCAAAATATTGCTGTCCTCTGCTGATAAGGAGAATCTAGCAACATAAATGCCATCCCTGCTGACAAAGGGAAACTGACGAAAGAAAATCTTCAAAAGATTGCTGTCCTCTGCTTATAAAGAGAATCTAGCAACATAAATGCCATCCCTGCTGACAAAGGGAAACTGACGAAAGAAAATCTTCAAAAGATTGCTGTCTTCTGCTGATAAAGAGAATCTAGCAAAATAAATGCCATCCCTGCTGACAAATGGAAACTGACGAAAGAAAATTGTCAAAATATTGCTGTCCTCTGCTGATAAGGAGAATCTAGCAACATAAATGCCATCCCTGCTGACAAAGGGAAACTGACGAAAGAAAATCTTCAAAAGATTGTTGTCCTCTGCTGATAAAGAGAATCTAGCAACATAAATGCCATCCCTGCTGACAAAGGGAAACTGACGAAAGAAAATCTTCAAAAGATTGTTGTCCTCTGCAGATAAAGAGAATCTAGCAAAATAAATGCCATCCCTGCTGGCAAAGGGAAACTGACGAAAGAAAATCTTCAAAAGATTGCTGTCCTCTGCTGATAAAGAGAATCTAGCAACATAAATGCCATCCCTGCTGATAAAGGGAAACTGACGAAAGAAAATCTTCAAAAGATTGTTGTCCTCTGCTGATAAAGAGAATCTAGCAACCTAAATGCCATCCCTGCTGACAAAGGGAAACTGACGAAAGAGAATCTTCAAAAGATTGCCGTCCTCAGCTGATAAAGAGAATCTAGCAACATAAATGCCATCCCTGCTGACAAAGGGAATCTAACGAAAGAAAATCTTCAAAAAATTGCTGTCCTCTGCTTATAAAGAGAATCTAGCAACATAAATGCAATCTCTTCTGACAAAGGGAAACTGACGAAAGAAAATCTTCAAAAGATTGTTGTCCTCTGCTGATAAAGAGAATCTAGCAACATAAATGCCATCCCTGCTGACAAAGGGAAACTGACGAAATAAAATCTTCAAAAGATTGTTGTCCTGTGCTGATAAAGAGAATCTATCAACATAAATGCCATCCCTGCTGACAAAGGGAAACTGACGAAAGAAAATCTTCAAAAGATTGCAGTCCTCTGCTGATAAAGAGAATCTAGCAAAATAAATGCCATCCCTGCTGACAAAGGGAAACTGATGAAAGAAAATCTTCAAAAGATTGTTGTCTTCTGCTGATAAAGAGAATCTAGCAAAATAAATGCCATCCCTGCTGACAAAGGGAAACTGACGAAAGAAAATCGTCAAAATATTGCTGTCCTCTGCTGATAAGGAGAATCTAGCAACATAAATGCCATCCCTGCTGACAAAGGGAAACTGACGAAAGAAAATCTTCAAAAGATTGCTGTCCTCTGCTTATAAAGAGAATCTAGCAACATAAATGCCATCCCTGCTGACAAAGGGAAACTGACGAAAGAAAATCTTCAAAAGATTGCTGTCCTCTGCTGATAAAGAGATTCTAGCAAAATAAATGCCATCTCTGCTGACAAAGGGAAACTGACGAAAGAAAATCTTCAAAAGATTGCTGTCTTCTGCTGATAAAGAGAATCTAGCAACATAAATGCCATCCCTGCTGACAAAGGGAAACTGACGAAATAAAATCTTCAAAAGATTGTTGTCCTCTGCTGATAAAGAGAATCTATCAACATAAATGCCATCCCTGCTAACAAAGGGAAACTGACGAAAGGAAATCTTCAAAAGATTGTTGTCTTCTGCTGATAAAGAGAATCTAGCAAAATAAATCCCATCCCTGCTGACAAAGGGAAACTGACGAAAGAAAATCTTCAAAATATTGCTGTCCTCTGCTGATAAAGAGAATCTAGCAACATAAATGCCATCCCTGCTGACAAAGGGAAACTGACGAAAGAAAATCTTCAAAAGATTGCTGTCTTCTGCTGATAAAGAGAATCTAGCAAAATAAATGCCATCCCTGCTGACAAATGGAAACTGACGAAAGAAAATTGTCAAAATATTGCTGTCCTCTGCTGATAAGGAGAATCTAGCAACATAAATGCCATCCCTGCTGACAAAGGGAAACTGACGAAAGAAAATCTTCAAAAGATTGTTGTCCTCTGCTGATAAAGAGAATCTAGCAACATAAATGCCATCCCTGCTGACAAAGGGAAACTGACGAAAGAAAATCTTCAAAAGATTGTTGTCCTCTGCAGATAAAGAGAATCTAGCAAAATAAATGCCATCCCTGCTGGCAAAGGGAAACTGACGAAAGAAAATCTTCAAAAGATTGCTGTCCTCTGCTGATAAAGAGAATCTAGCAACATAAATGCCATCCCTGCTGATAAAGGGAAACTGACGAAAGAAAATCTTCAAAAGATTGTTGTCCTCTGCTGATAAAGAGAATCTAGCAACCTAAATGCCATCCCTACTGACAAAGGGAAACTGACGAAAGAGAATCTTCAAAAGATTGCCGTCCTCAGCTGATAAAGAGAATCTAGCAACATAAATGCCATCCCTGCTGACAAAGGGAATCTAACGAAAGAAAATCTTCAAAAAATTGCTGTCCTCTGCTTATAAAGAGAATCTAGCAACATAAATGCAATCTCTTCTGACAAAGGGAAACTGACGAAATAAAATCTTCAAAAGATTGTTGTCCTCTGCTGATAAAGAGAATCTATCAACATAAATGCCATCCCTGCTGACAAAGGGAAACTGACGAAAGAAAATCTTCAAAAGATTGCTGTCCTCTGCTGATAAAGAGAATCTAGCAAAATAAATGCCATCCCTGCTAACAAAGGGAAACTGACGAAAGAAAATCTTTAAAAGATTGTTGTCTTCTGCTGATAAAGAGAATCTAGCAAAATAAATGCCATCCCTGCTGACAATGGGAAACTGACGAAAGAAAATCTTCAAAATATTGCTGTCCTCTGCTGATAAAGAGAATCTAGCAACATAAATGCCATCCCTGCTGACAAAGGGAAACTGACGAAAGAAAATCTTCAAAAGATTGCTGTCCTCTGCTTATAAAGAGAATCTAGCAACATAAATGCCATCCCTGCTGACAAAGGGAAACTGACGAAAGAAAATCTTCAAAAGATTGTTGTCCTCTGCTGATAAAGAGAATCTAGCAACATAAATGCCATCCCTGCTGACAAAGGGAAACTGACGAAAGAAAATCTTCAAAAGATTGTTGTCCTCTGCAGATAAAGAGAATCTAGCAAAATAAATGCCATCCCTGCTGGCAAAGGGAAACTGACGAAAGAAAATCTTCAAAAGATTGCTGTCCTCTGCTGATAAAGAGAATCTAGCAACATAAATGCCATCCCTGCTGATAAAGGGAAACTGACGAAAGAAAATCTTCAAAAGATTGTTGTCCTCTGCTGATAAAGAGAATCTAGCAACCTAAATGCCATCCCTGCTGACAAAGGGAAACTGACGAAAGAGAATCTTCAAAAGATTGCCGTCCTCAGCTGATAAAGAGAATCTAGCAACATAAATGCCATCCCTGCTGACAAAGGGAATCTAACGAAAGAAAATCTTCAAAAAATTGCTGTCCTCTGCTTATAAAGAGAATCTAGCAACATAAATGCAATCTCTTCTGACAAAGGGAAACTGACGAAAGAAAATCTTCAAAAGATTGTTGTCCTCTGTTGATAAAGAGAATCTAGCAACATAAATGCCATCCCTGCTGACAAAGGGAAACTGACGAAATAAAATCTTCAAAAGATTGTTGTCCTGTGCTGATAAAGAGAATCTATCAACATAAATGCCATCCCTGCTGACAAAGGGAAACTGACGAAAGAAAATCTTCAAAAGATTGCAGTCCTCTGCTGATAAAGAGAATCTAGCAAAATAAATGCCATCCCTGCTGACAAAGGGAAACTGATGAAAGAAAATCTTCAAAAGATTGTTGTCTTCTGCTGATAAAGAGAATCTAGCAAAATAAATGCCATCCCTGCTGACAAAGGGAAACTGACGAAAGAAAATCGTCAAAATATTGCTGTCCTCTGCTGATAAGGAGAATCTAGCAACATAAATGCCATCCCTGCTGACAAAGGGAAACTGACGAAAGAAAATCTTCAAAAGATTGCTGTCCTCTGCTTATAAAGAGAATCTAGCAACATAAATGCCATCCCTGCTGACAAAGGGAAACTGACGAAAGAAAATCTTCAAAAGATTGCTGTCCTCTGCTGATAAAGAGATTCTAGCAAAATAAATGCCATCTCTGCTGACAAAGGGAAACTGACGAAAGAAAATCTTCAAAAGATTGCTGTCTTCTGCTGATAAAGAGAATCTAGCAACATAAATGCCATCCCTGCTGACAAAGGGAAACTGACGAAATAAAATCTTCAAAAGATTGTTGTCCTCTGCTGATAAAGAGAATCTATCAACATAAATGCCATCCCTGCTAACAAAGGGAAACTGACGAAAGGAAATCTTCAAAAGATTGTTGTCTTCTGCTGATAAAGAGAATCTAGCAAAATAAATCCCATCCCTGCTGACAAAGGGAAACTGACGAAAGAAAATCTTCAAAATATTGCTGTCCTCTGCTGATAAAGAGAATCTAGCAACATAAATGCCATCCCTGCTGACAAAGGGAAACTGACGAAAGAAAATCTTCAAAAGATTGCTGTCCTCTGCTTATAAAGAGAATCTAGCAACATAAATGCCATCCCTGCTGACAAAGGGAAACTGACGAAAGAAAATCTTCAAAAGATTGTTGTCCTCTGCTGATAAAGAGAATCTAGCAACATAAATGCCATCCCTGCTGACAAAGGGAAACTGACGAAAGAAAATCTTCAAAAGATTGTTGTCCTCTGCTGATAAAGAGAATCTAGCAAAATAAATGCCATCCCTGCTGGTAAAGGGAAACTGACGAAAGAAAATCTTCAAAAGATTGCTGTCCTCTGCTGATAAAGAGAATCTAGCAACATAAATGCCATCCCTGTTGATAAAGGGAAACTGACGAAAGAAAATCTTCAAAAGATTGTTGTCCTCTGCTGATAAAGAGAATCTAGCAACCTAAATGCCATCCCTGCTGACAAAGGGAAACTGACGAAAGAGAATCTTCAAAAGATTGCCGTCCTCTGCTGATAAAGAGAATCTAGCAACATAAATGCCATCCCTGCTGACAAAGGGAATCTAACGAAAGAAAATCTTCAAAAAAATTGCTGTTCTCTGCTAATAAAGAGAATCTAGCAACATAAATGCCATCCCTGCTGATAAAGGGAAACTGACGAAAGAAAATCTTCAAAAGATTGTTGTCTTCTGCTGATAAAGAGAATCTAGTAAAATAAATGCCATCCCTGCTGACAAAGGGAAACTGACGAAAGAAAATCTTCAAAAGATTGCCGTCCTCTGCTGATAAAGAGAATCTAGCAACATAAATGCCATCCCTGCTGACAAAGGGAAACTGACGAAAGAAAATCTTCAAAAAATTGCTGTCCTCTGCTTATAAAGAGAATCTAACAACATAAATGCCATCTCTGCTGACAAAGGGAAACTGACGAAAGAAAATCTTCAAAAGATTGCCGTCCTCTGCTGATAAAGAGAATCTAGCAACATAAACGCCATCCCTGCTGACAAAGGGAAACTGACAAAAGAAAATCTTCAAAAGATTGTCGTCCTCTGCTTATAAAGAGAATCTAGCAACATAAATGCCATCCCTCCTGACAAAGGGAAACTGACGAAAGAAAATCTTCAAAAGATTGCTGTCCTCTGCTGATAAAGAGAATCTAGCAACATAAATGCCATCCCTGCTGATAAAGGGGAACTGACGAAAGAAAATCTTCAAAAGATTGTTGTCCTCTGCTGATAAAGAGAATCTATCAACATAAATGCCATCCCTGCTGACAAAGGGAAACTGACGAAAGAAAATCTTCAAAAGATTGCTGTCCTCTGCTGATAAAGAGAATCTAGCAAAATAAATGCCATCCCTGCTAACAAAGGGAAACTGACGAAAGAAAATCTTCAAAAGATTGTTGTCTTCTGCTGATAAAGAGAATCTAGCAAAATAAATGCCATCCCTGCTGACAAAGGGAAACTGACGAAAGAAAATCTTCAAAATATTGCTGTCCTCTGCTGATAAAGAGAATCTAGCAACATAAATGCCATCCCTGCTGACAAAGGGAAACTGACGAAAGAAAATCTTCAAAAGATTGCTGTCCTCTGCTTATAAAGAGAATCTAGCAACATAAATGCCATCCCTGCTGACAAAGGGAAACTGACAAAAGAAAATCTTCAAAAGATTGTTGTCCTCTGCTGATAAAGAGAATCTAGCAACATAAATGCCATCCCTGCTGACAAAGGGAAACTGACGAAAGAAAATCTTCAAAAGATTGTTGTCCTCTGCTGATAAAGAGAATCTAGCAAAATAAATGCCATCCCTGCTGGCAAAGGGAAACTGACGAAAGAAAATCTTCAAAAGATTGTTGTCCTCTGCTGATAAAGAGAATCTAGCAACATAAATGCCATCCCTGCTGATAAAGGGAAACTGACGAAAGAAAATCTTCAAAAGATTGTTGTCCTCTGCTGATAAAGAGAATCTAGCAACCTAAATGCCATCCCTGCTGACAAAGGGAAACTGACAAAAGAGAATCTTCAAAATATTGCCGTCCTCTGCTGATAAAGAGAATCTAGCAACATAAATGCCATCCCTGCTGACAAAGGGAATCTAACGAAAGAAAATCTTCAAAAAATTGCTGTCCTCTGCTAATAAAGAGAATCTAGCAACATAAATGCCATCCCTGCTGATAAAGGGAAACTGACGAAAGAAAATCTTCAAAAGATTGTTGTCTTCTGCTGATAAAGAGAATCTAGCAAAATAAATGCCATCCCTGCTGACAAAGGGAAACTGACGAAAGAAAATCTTCAAAAGATTGCCGTCCTCTGCTGATAAAGAGAATCTAGCAACATAAATGCCATCCCTGCTGACAAAGGGAAACTGACGAAAGAAAATCTTCAAAAAATTGCTGTCCTCTGCTTATAAAGAGAATCTAACAACATAAATGCCATCTCTGCTGACAAAGGGAAACTGACGAAAGAAAATCTTCAAAAGATTGCCGTCCTCTGCTGATAAAGAGAATCTAGCAACATAAACGCCATCCCTGCTGACAAAGGGAAACTGACAAAAGAAAATCTTCAAAAGATCGTCGTCCTCTGCTTATAAAGAGAATCTAGCAACATAAATGCCATCCCTGCTGATAAAGGGAAACTGACGAAAGAAAATCTTCAAAAGATTGTTGTCTTCTGCTGATAAAGAGAATCTAGCAAAATAAATGCCATCCCTGCTGACAAAGGGAAACTGACGAAAGAAAATCTTCAAAAGATTGCCGTCCTCTGCTGATAAAGAGAATCTAGCAACATAAATGCCATCCCTGCTGACAAAGGGAAACTGACGAAAGAAAATCTTCAAAAAATTGCTGTCCTCTGCTTATAAAGAGAATCTAACAACATAAATGCCATCTCTGCTGACAAAGGGAAACTGACGAAAGAAAATCTTCAAAAGATTGCCGTCCTCTGCTGATAAAGAGAATCTAGCAACATAAACGCCATCCCTGCTGACAAAGGGAAACTGACAAAAGAAAATCTTCAAAAGATCGTCGTCCTCTGCTTATAAAGAGAATCTAGCAACATAAATGCCATCCCTCCTGACAAAGGGAAACTGACGAAAGAAAATCTTCAAAAGATTGCTATCCTCTGCTGATAAAGAGAATCTAGCTACATAAATGCCATCCCTGCTGATAAAGGGAAACTGACGAAAGAAAATCTTCAAAAAATTGCTGTCCTCTGCTTATAAAGAGAATCTAACAACATAAATGCCATCTCTGCTGACAAAGGGAAACTGACGAAAGAAAATCTTCAAAAGATTGCCGTCCTCTGCTGATAAAGAGAATCTAGCAACATAAACGCCATCCCTGCTGACAAAGGGAAACTGACAAAAGAAAATCTTCAAAAGATCGTCGTCCTCTGCTTATAAAGAGAATCTAGCAACATAAATGCCATCCCTCCTGACAAAGGGAAACTGACGAAAGAAAATCTTCAAAAGATTGCTATCCTCTGCTGATAAAGAGAATCTAGCAACATAAATGCCATCCCTGCTGATAAAGGGAAACTGACGAAAGAAAATCTTCAAAAGATTGTTGTCCTCTGCTAATAAAGAGAATCTAGCAACATAAATGCCACCCCTGCTGACAAAGGGAAACTGACGAAAGAAAATCTTCAAAAGATTATTGTCCTCTACTGATAAAGAGAATCTAGCAAAATAAATGCCATCCCTGCTGACAAAGGGAAACTGACGAAAGAAAATCTTCAAAAGATTGTTGTCCTCTGCTGATAAAGAGAATCTAGCAACATAAATGCCATCCCTGCTGATAAATGGAAAATGACGAAAGAAAATCTTCAAAAGATTGTTGTCCTCTGCTGATAAAGAGAATCTAGCAACATAAACGCCATCCCTGCTGACAAAGGGAAACTGACAAAAGAAAATCTTCAAAAGATTGTCGTCCTCTGCTTATAAAGAGAATCTAGCAACATAAATGCCATCCCTCCTGACAAAGGGAAACTGACGAAAGAAAATCTTCAAAAGATTGCTGTCCTCTGCTGATAAAGAGAATCTAGCAACATAAATGCCATCCCTGCTGATAAAGGGGAACTGACGAAAGAAAATCTTCAAAAGATTGTTGTCCTCTGCTGATAAAGAGAATCTATCAACATAAATGCCATCCCTGCTGACAAAGGGAAACTGACGAAAGAAAATCTTCAAAAGATTGCTGTCCTCTGCTGATAAAGAGAATCTAGCAAAATAAATGCCATCCCTGCTAACAAAGGGAAACTGACGAAAGAAAATCTTCAAAAGATTGTTGTCTTCTGCTGATAAAGAGAATCTAGCAAAATAAATGCCATCCCTGCTGACAAAGGGAAACTGACGAAAGAAAATCTTCAAAATATTGCTGTCCTCTGCTGATAAAGAGAATCTAGCAACATAAATGCCATCCCTGCTGACAAAGGGAAACTGACGAAAGAAAATCTTCAAAAGATTGCTGTCCTCTGCTTATAAAGAGAATCTAGCAACATAAATGCCATCCCTGCTGACAAAGGGAAACTGACGAAAGAAAATCTTCAAAAGATTGTTGTCCTCTGCTGATAAAGAGAATCTAGCAACATAAATGCCATCCCTGCTGACAAAGGGAAACTGACGAAAGAAAATCTTCAAAAGATTGTTGTCCTCTGCTGATAAAGAGAATCTAGCAAAATAAATGCCATCCCTGCTGGCAAAGGGAAACTGACGAAAGAAAATCTTCAAAAGATTGCTGTCCTCTGCTGATAAAGAGAATCTAGCAACATAAATTCCATCCCTGCTGATAAAGGGAAACTGACGAAAGAAAATCTTCAAAAGATTGTTGTCCTCTGCTGATAAAGAGAATCTAGCAACCTAAATGCCATCCCTGCTGACAAAGGGAAACTGACAAAAGAGAATCTTCAAAATATTGCCGTCCTCTGCTGATAAAGAGAATCTAGCAACATAAATGCCATCCCTGCTGACAAAGGGAATCTAACGAAAGAAAATCTTCAAAAAATTGCTGTCCTCTGCTAATAAAGAGAATCTAGCAACATAAATGCCATCCCTGCTGATAAAGGGAAACTGACGAAAGAAAATCTTCAAAAGATAGTTGTCTTCTGCTGATAAAGAGAATCTAGCAAAATAAATGCCATCCCTGCTGACAAAGGGAAACTGACGAAAGAAAATCTTCAAAAGATTGCCGTCCTCTGCTGATAAAGAGAATCTAGCAACATAAATGCCATCCCTGCTGACAAAGGGAAACTGACGAAAGAAAATCTTCAAAAAATTGCTGTCCTCTGCTTATAAAGAGAATGTAACAACATAAATGCCATCTCTGCTGACAAAGGGAAACTGACGAAAGAAAATCTTCAAAAGATTGCCGTCCTCTGCTGATAAAGAGAATCTAGCAACATAAACGCCATCCCTGCTGACAAAGGGAAACTGACAAAAGAAAATCTTCAAAAGATCGTCGTCCTCTGCTTATAAAGAGAATCTAGCAACATAAATGCCATCCCTCCTGACAAAGGGAAACTGACGAAAGAAAATCTTCAAAAGATTGCTATCCTCTGCTGATAAAGAGAATCTAGCAACATAAATGCCATCCCTGCTGATAAAGGGAAACTGACGAAAGAAAATCTTCAAAAGATTGTTGTCCTCTGCTAATAAAGAGAATCTAGCAACATAAATGCCACCCCTGCTGACAAAGGGAAACTGACGAAAGAAAATCTTCAAAAGATTATTGTCCTCTACTGATAAAGAGAATCTAGCAAAATAAATGCCATCCCTGCTGACAAAGGGAAACTGACGAAAGAAAATCTTCAAAAGATTGTTGTCCTCTGCTGATAAAGAGAATCTAGCAACATAAATGCCATCCCTGCTGATAAATGGAAAATGACGAAAGAAAAACTTCAAAAGATTGTTGTCCTCTGCTGATAAAGAGAATCTAGCAACCTAAATGCCATCCCTGCTGACAAAGGGAAACTGACGAAAGAAAATCTTCAAAAGAATGATGTCCTCTACTGATAAAGAGAATCTAGCACCATAAATGCCATCCCTGCTGACAAAGGGAAACTGAGGAAAGAAAATCTTCAAAAGATTGCAGTCCTCTGCTTATAAAGAGAATCTAGCAACATAAATGCCATCCCTGCTAACAAAGGGAAACTGACAAAAGAAAATATTCAAAAGATTGTTGTCCTCTGCTGATAAAGAGAATCTAGCAACATAAATGCCATCCCAGCTGACAAAGGGAAACTGACGAAAGAAAATCTTCAAAAGATTGTTGTCCTCTGCTAATAAAGAGAATCTAGCAACATAAATGCCACCCCTGCTGACAAAGGGAAACTGACGAAAGAAAATCTTCAAAAGATTATTGTCCTCTACTGATAAAGAGAATCTAGCAAAATAAATGCCATCCCTGCTGACAAAGGGAAACTGACGAAAGAAAATCTTCAAAAGATTGTTGTCCTCTGCTGATAAAGAGAATCTAGCAACATAAATGCCATCCCTGCTGATAAATGGAAAATGACGAAAGAAAATCTTCAAAAGATTGCTGTCCTCTGCTGATAAAGAGAATCTAGCAACCTAAATACCATCCCTGCTGACAAAGGGAAACTGACGAAAGAAAATCTTCAAAAGATTGATGTCCTCTGCTGATAAAGAGAATCCAGCAACATAAATGCCATCCCTGCTGACAAAGGGAAACTGACGAAAGAAAATCTTCAAAAAATTGTTGTCCTCTGCTTATAAAGAGAATCTAGCAACATAAATGCCATCCCTGCTGACAAAGGGAAACTGACAAAAAAAAATCTTCAAAAGATTGCTGTCCTCTGCTGATAAAGAGAATCTAGCAACATAAATGCCATCCCTGCTGACAAAGGGAAACTGACGAAAGAAAATCTTCAAAAGATTATTGTCCTCTGCTGATAAAGAGAATCTATCAACATAAATGCCATCCCTGCTGACAAAGGGAAACTCACGAAAGAAAATCTTCAAAAGATTGCTGTCCTCTGCTGATAAAGAGAATCTAGCAACATAAATGCCATCCCTGCTGACAAAGGGAAACGGACGAAAGAAAATCTTCAAAAGATTGTTGTCCTCTACTTATAAAGAGAATCTAGCAACATAAATGCCATCCCTGTTGACAAAGGGAAACTGACGAAAAAAAATATTCAAAAGATTGCTGTCCTTTGCTGATAAAGAGAATCTAGCAACATAAATGCCATCCCTGCTGACAAAGGGAAACTGACGAAAGAAAATCTTCAAAAGATTGCTGTCCTCTGCTGATAAAGAGAATCTAGCAACATAAATGCCATCCCTGCTGGAAACTGACAAAAGAAAATCTTCAAAAGACTGTCGTCCTCTGCTTATAAAGAGAATCTAGCAAAATGAATGCCATCCCTGCTGACAAAGGGAAACTGACGAAAGAAAATCTTCAAAAGATTGCTGTCCTCTGCTGATAAAGAGAATCTAGCAACATAAATGCATCCCTGCTGATAGGGGGAAACAGACGAAAGAAAATCTTCAAAAGATTGCTGTCCTCTACTGATAAAGAGAATCTAGCAACCTAAATGCCATCCTTGATGACAAAGGGAAACTCACGAAAGAAAATATTCAAAACATTGTCGTCCTCTGCTGATAAAGAGAATCTAGCAACATAAATGCCATCCCTGCTGACCAAGGGAAACTGACAAAAGAAAATCTTCAAAAGATTGCCGTCCTCTGCTTATAAAGAGAATCTAGCAACATAAATGCCATCCCTGCTAACAAAGGGAAACTGACGAAAGAAAATCTTCAAAAGATTGCTGTCCTCTGCTGATAAAGATTATCTAGCAACATAAATGCCATCCCTGCTGACAAAGGGAAACTGACGAAAGAAAATCTTCAAAAAATTGATGTCCTCTGCTGATAAAGAGAATCTAGTAACATAAATGCCATCCCTGCTGACAAAGGGAAACCGACGAAAGAAAATCTTCAAAAGATTGCTGTCCTCTGCTGATAAAGAGAATCTAGCAAAATAAATGCCATCTCTGCTGACAAAGGGAAACTGAGGAAAGAAAATCTTCAAAAGATTGCTGTCTTCTGCTGATAAAGAGAATCTAGCAACATAAATGCCATCCCTGCTGACAAAGGGAAACTGACGAAATAAAATCTTCAAAAGATTGTTGTCCTCTGCTGATAAAGAGAATCTAACAACATAAATGCCATCCCTGCTGACAAAGGGAAACTGACGAAAGAAAATCTTCAAAAGATTCCTGTCCTCTGCTGATAAAGAGAATCTAGCAAAATAAATGCCATCCCTGCTGACAAAGGGAAACTGACGAAAGAAAATCTTCAAAAGATTGTTGTCTTCTGCTGATAAAGAGAATCTAGCAAAATAAATGCCATCCCTGCTGACAAAGGGAAACTGACGAAAGAAAATCTTCAAAATATTGCTGTCCTCTGCTGATAAAGAGAATCTAGCAACATAAATGCCATCCCTGCTGACAAAGGGAAACTGACGAAAGAAAATCTTCAAAAGATTGCTGTCCTCTGCTTATAAAGACAATCTAGCAACATAAATGCCATCCCTGCTGACAAAGGGAAACTGACGAAAGAAAATCTTCAAAAGATTGTTGTCCTCTGCTGATAAAGAGAATCTAGCAACATAAATGCCATCCCTGCTGACAAAGGGAAACTGACGAAATAAAATCTTCAAAAGATTGTTGTCCTCTGCTGATAAAGAGAATCTAGCAACATAAATGCCATCCCTGCTGATAAAGGGAAACTGACGAAAGAAAATCTTCAAAAGATTGTTGTCCTCTGCTGATAAAGAGAATCTAGCAACCTAAATGCCATCCCTGCTGACAAAGGGAAACTGACGAAAGAAAATCTTCAAAAGATTGCTGTCCTCTGCTGATAAAGAGAATCTAGCAACATAAATGCCATCCCTGCTGACAAAGGGAAACTGACGAAAGAAAATCTTCAAAAAATTGATGTCCTCTGCTGATAAAGAGAATCTAGTAACATAAATGCCATCCCTGCTGACAAAGGGAAACCGACGAAAGAAAATCTTCAAAAGATTGCTGTCCTATGCTGATAAAGAGAATCTAGCAAAATAAATGCCATCTCTGCTGACAAAGGGAAACTGAGGAAAGAAAATCTTCAAAAGATTGTTGTCTTCTGCTGATAAAGAGAATCTAGCAACATAAATGCCATCCCTGCTGACAAAGGGAAACTGACGAAATAAAATCTTCAAAAGATTGTTGTCCTCTGCTGATAAAGAGAATCTAACAACATAAATGCCATCCCTGCTGACAAAGGGAAACTGACGAAAGAAAATCTTCAAAAGATTCCTGTCCTCTGCTGATAAAGAGAATCTAGCAAAATAAATGCCATCCCTGCTGACAAAGGGAAACTGACGAAAGAAAATCTTCAAAAGATTGTTGTCTTCTGCTGATAAAGAGAATCTAGTAACATAAATGCCATCCCTGCTGACAAAGGGAAACCGACGAAAGAAAATCTTCAAAAGATTGCTGTCCTCTGCTGATAAAGAGAATCTAGCAAAATAAATGCCATCTCTGCTGACAAAGGGAAACTGAGGAAAGAAAATCTTCAAAAGATTGCTGTCTTCTGCTGATAAAGAGAATCTAGCAACATAAATGCCATCCCTGCTGACAAAGGGAAACTGACGAAATAAAATCTTCAAAAGATTGTTGTCCTCTGCTGATAAAGAGAATCTAACAACATAAATGCCATCCCTGCTGACAAAGGGAAACTGACGAAAGAAAATCTTCAAAAGATTCCTGTCCTCTGCTGATAAAGAGAATCTAGCAAAATAAATGCCATCCCTGCTGACAAAGGGAAACTGACGAAAGAAAATCTTCAAAAGATTGTTGTCTTCTGCTGATAAAGAGAATCTAGCAAAATAAATGCCATCCCTGCTGACAAAGGGAAACTGACGAAAGAAAATCTTCAAAATATTGCTGTCCTCTGCTGATAAAGAGAATCTAGCAACATAAATGCCATCCCTGCTGACAAAGGGAAACTGACGAAAGAAAATCTTCAAAAGATTGCTGTCCTCTGCTTATAAAGACAATCTAGCAACATAAATGCCATCCCTGCTGACAAAGGGAAACTGACGAAAGAAAATCTTCAAAAGATTGTTGTCCTCTGCTGATAAAGAGAATCTAGCAACATAAATGCCATCCCTGCTGACAAAGGGAAACTGACGAAATAAAATCTTCAAAAGATTGTTGTCCTCTGCTGATAAAGAGAATCTAGCAACATAAATGCCATCCCTGCTGATAAAGGGAAACTGACGAAAGAAAATCTTCAAAAGATTGTTGTCCTCTGCTGATAAAGAGAATCTAGCAACCTAAATGCCATCCCTGCTGACAAAGGGAAACTGACGAAAGAGAATCTTCAAAAGATTGTCGTCCTCTGCTGATAAAGAGAATCTAGCAACATAAATGCCATCCCTGCTGACAAAGGGAAACTGACGAAAGAAAATCTTCAAAAAATTGCTGTCCTCTGCTTATAAAGAGAATCTAGCAACATAAATGCCATCTCTGCTGACAAAGGGAAACTGACGAAAGAAAATCTTCAAAAGATTGTTGTCCTCTGCTGATAAAGAGAATCTAGCAACATAAATGCCATCCCTGGTGACAAAGGGAAACTGACGAAAGAAAATCTTCAAAAGATTGCTGTCTTTTGTTGATAAAGAGAATCTAGCAAAATAAATACCATCCCTGCTGACAAAGGGAAACTGACGAAAGAAAATCTTCAAAAGATTGCTGTCCTCTGCTGATAAAGAGAATCTAGCAACATAAATGCCATCCCTGCTGATAAAGGGAAACTGACGAAAGAAAATCTTCAAAAGATTGCTGTCCTCTACTGATAAAGAGAATCTAGCAACCTAAATGCCATCCCTGCTGACAAAGGGAAACTGACGAAAGAAAATCTTCAACATATTGCTGTCCTCTACTGATAAAGAGAATCTAGCAACATAAATGCCATCCCTGCTGACAAAGGGAAACTGACGAAAGAAAATCTTCAAAAGATTGCAGTCCTCTGCTTATAAAGAGAATCTAGCAACATAAATGCCATCCCTGCTGACAAAGGGAAACTGACAAAAGAAAATATTCAAAAGATTGTTCTCCTCTGCTGATAAAGAGAATCTAGCAACATAAATGCCATCCCTGCTGACAAAGGGAAACTGACGAAAGAAAATCTTCAAAAGATTATTGTCCTCTACTGATAAAGAGAATCTAGCAAAATAAATGCCATCCCTGCTGACAAAGGGAAACTGATGAAAGAAAATCTTCAAAAGATTGTTGTCCTCTGCTGATAAAGAGAATCTAGCAACATAAATGCCATCCCTGCTGATAAAGGGAAAATGACGAAAGAAAATCTTCAAAAGATTGCTGTCCTCTGCTGATAAAGAGAATATAGCAACCTAAATGCCATCCCTGCTGACAAAGGGAAACTGACGAAAGAAAATCTTCAAAAGATTGATGTCCTCTGCTGATAAAGAGAATCTAGCAACATAAATGCCATCCCTGCTGACAAAGGGAAACTGACGAAAGAAAATCTTCAAAAAATTGTTGTCCTCTGCTTATAAAGAGAATCTAGAAACATAAATGCCATCCCTGCTGACAAAGGGAAACTGACGAAAAAAAATCTTCAAAAGATTGCTGTCCTCTGCTGATAAAGAGAATCTCGAAACATAAATGCCATCCCTGCTGACAAAGGGAAACTGACGAAAGAAAATCTTCAAAAGATTATTGTCCTCTGCTGATAAAGAGAATCTAACAACATAAATGCCATCCCTGCTGACAAAGGGAAACTCACGAAAGAAAATCTTCAAAAGATTGTTGTCCTCTGCTGATAAAGAGAATCTAGCAACATAAATGCCATCCCTGCTGACAAAGGGAAACGGACGAAAGAAAATCTTCAAAAGATTGTTGTCCTCTACTTATAAAGAGAATCTAGCAACATAAATGCCATCCCTACTGACAAAGGGAAACTGACGAAAAAAAATATTCAAAAGATTGCTGTCCTTTGCTGATAAAGAGAATCTAGCAACATAAATGCCATCCCTGCTGACAAAGGGAAACTGACGAAAGAAAATCTTCAAAAGATTGTTGTCCTCTGCTGATAAAGAGAATCTAGCAACATAAATGCCATCCCTGCTGACAAAGGGAAACTGACAAAAGAAAATCTTCAAAAGATTGTCGTCCTCTGCTTATAAAGAGAATCTAGCAAAATGAATGCCATCCCTGCTGACAAAGGGAAACTGACGAAAGAAAATCTTCCAAAGATTGCTGTCCTCTGCTGATAAAGAGAATCTAGCAACATAAATGCATCCCTGCTGATAGAGGGAAACAGACGAAAGAAAATCATCAAAAGATTGCTGTCCTCTGCTAATAAAGAGAATCTAGCAACCTAAATGCCATCCTTGATGACAAAGGGAAACTCATGAAAGAAAATCTTCAAAACATTGTCGTCCTCTGCTGATAAAGAGAATCTAGCAACATAAATGCCATCCCTGCTGACCAAGGGAAACTGACAAAAGAAAATCTTCAAAAGATTGCCGTCCTCTGCTTATAAAGAGAATCTAGCAACATAAATGCCATCCCTGCTAACAAAGGGAAACTGACGAAAGAAAATCTTCAAAAGATTGCTGTCCTCTGCTGATAAAGAGAATCTAGCAACATAAATGCCATCCCTGCTGACAAAGGGAAACTGACGAAAGAAAATCTTCAAAAAATTGATGTCCTCTGATGATAAAGAGAATCTAGTAACATAAATGCCATCCCTGCTGACAAAGGGAAACCGACGAAAGAAAATCTTCAAAAGATTGCTGTCTTTTGTTGATAAAGAGAATCTAGCAAAATAAATACCATCCCTGCTGACAAAGGGAAACTGACGAAAGAAAATCTTCAAAAGATTGCTGTCCTCTGCTGATAAAGAGAATCTAGCAACATAAATGCCATCCCTGCTGATAAAGGGAAACTGACGAAAGAAAATCTTCAAAAGATTGCTGTCCTCTACTGATAAAGAGAATCTAGCAACCTAAATGCCATCCCTGCTGACAAAGGGAAACTGACGAAAGAAAATCTTCAACATATTGCTGTCCTCTACTGATAAAGAGAATCTAGCAACATAAATGCCATCCCTGCTGACAAAGGGAAACTGACGAAAGAAAATCTTCAAAAGATTGCAGTCCTCTGCTTATAAAGAGAATCTAGCAACATAAATGCCATCCCTGCTGACAAAGGGAAACTGACAAAAGAAAATATTCAAAAGATTGTTCTCCTCTGCTGATAAAGAGAATCTAGCAACATAAATGCCATCCCTGCTGACAAAGGGAAACTGACGAAAGAAAATCTTCAAAAGATTATTGTCCTCTACTGATAAAGAGAATCTAGCAAAATAAATGCCATCCCTGCTGACAAAGGGAAACTGATGAAAGAAAATCTTCAAAAGATTGTTGTCCTCTGCTGATAAAGAGAATCTAGCAACATAAATGCCATCCCTGCTGATAAAGGGAAAATGACGAAAGAAAATCTTCAAAAGATTGCTGTCCTCTGCTGATAAAGAGAATATAGCAACCTAAATGCCATCCCTGCTGACAAAGGGAAACTGACGAAAGAAAATCTTCAAAAGATTGATGTCCTCTGCTGATAAAGAGAATCTAGCAACATAAATGCCATCCCTGCTGACAAAGGGAAACTGACGAAAGAAAATCTTCAAAAAATTGTTGTCCTCTGCTTATAAAGAGAATCTAGAAACATAAATGCCATCCCTGCTGACAAAGGGAAACTGACGAAAAAAAATCTTCAAAAGATTGCTGTCCTCTGCTGATAAAGAGAATCTCGAAACATAAATGCCATCCCTGCTGACAAAGGGAAACTGACGAAAGAAAATCTTCAAAAGATTATTGTCCTCTGCTGATAAAGAGAATCTAACAACATAAATGCCATCCCTGCTGACAAAGGGAAACTCACGAAAGAAAATCTTCAAAAGATTGTTGTCCTCTGCTGATAAAGAGAATCTAGCAACATAAATGCCATCCCTGCTGACAAAGGGAAACGGACGAAAGAAAATCTTCAAAAGATTGTTGTCCTCTACTTATAAAGAGAATCTAGCAACATAAATGCCATCCCTGCTGACAAAGGGAAACTGACGAAAAAAAATATTCAAAAGATTGCTGTCCTTTGCTGATAAAGAGAATCTAGCAACATAAATGCCATCCCTGCTGACAAAGGGAAACTGACGAAAGAAAATCTTCAAAAGATTGTTGTCCTCTGCTGATAAAGAGAATCTAGCAACATAAATGCCATCCCTGCTGACAAAGGGAAACTGACAAAAGAAAATCTTCAAAAGATTGTCGTCCTCTGCTTATAAAGAGAATCTAGCAAAATGAATGCCATCCCTGCTGACAAAGGGAAACTGACGAAAGAAAATCTTCAAAAGATTGCTGTCCTCTGCTGATAAAGAGAATCTAGCAACATAAATGCATCCCTGCTGATAGAGGGAAACAGACGAAAGAAAATCATCAAAAGATTGCTGTCCTCTGCTAATAAAGAGAATCTAGCAACCTAAATGCCATCCTTGATGACAAAGGGAAACTCATGAAAGAAAATCTTCAAAACATTGTCGTCCTCTGCTGATAAAGAGAATCTAGCAACATAAATGCCATCCCTGCTGACCAAGGGAAACTGACAAAAGAAAATCTTCAAAAGATTGCCGTCCTCTGCTTATAAAGAGAATCTAGCAACATAAATGCCATCCCTGCTAACAAAGGGAAACTGACGAAAGAAAATCTTCAAAAGATTGCTGTCCTCTGCTGATAAAGAGAATCTAGCAACATAAATGCCATCCCTGCTGACAAAGGGAAACTGACGAAAGAAAATCTTCAAAAAATTGATGTCCTCTGATGATAAAGAGAATCTAGTAACATAAATGCCATCCCTGCTGACAAAGGGAAACCGACGAAAGAAAATCTTCAAAAGATTGCTGTCCTCTGCTGATAAAGAGAATCTAGCAAAATAAATGCCATCTCTGCTGACAAAGGGAAACTGAGGAAAGAAAATCTTCAAAAGATTGTTGTCTTCTGCTGATAAAGAGAATCTAGCAACATAAAGGCCATCCCTGCTGACAAAGGGAAACTGACGAAATAAAATCTTCAAAAGATTGTTGTCCTCTGCTGATAAAGAGAATCTAACAACATAAATGCCATCCCTGCTGACAAAGGGAAACTGACGAAAGAAAATCTTCAAAAGATTGCAGTCCTCTGCTGATAAAGAGAATCTAGCAAAATAAATGCCATCCCTGCTGACAAAGGGAAACTGACGAAAGAAAATCTTCAAAAGATTGTTGTCTTCTGCTGATAAAGAGAATCTAGCAAAATAAATGCCATCCCTGCTGACAAAGGGAAACTGACGAAAGAAAATCTTCAAAAGATTGCAGTCCTCTCATTATAAAGAGAATCTAGCAACATAAATGCCATCCCTGCTGACAAAGGGAAACTGACAAAAGAAAATATTCAAAAGATTGTTCTCCTCTGCTGATAAAGAGAATCTAGCAACATAAATGCCATCCCAGCTGACAAAGGGAAACTGACGAAAGAAAATCTTCAAAAGATTGCTGTCCTCTACTGATAAAGAGAATCTAGCAACCTAAATGCCATCCCTGCTGACAAAGGGAAACTGACGAAAGAAAATCTTCAACATATTGCTGTCCTCTACTGATAAAGAGAATCTAGCAACATAAATGCCATCCCTGCTGACAAAGGGAAACTGACGAAAGAAAATCTTCAAAAGATTGCAGTCCTCTGCTTATAAAGAGAATCTAGCAACATAAATGCCATCCCTGCTGAAAAAGGGAAACTGACAAAAGAAAATATTCAAAAGATTGTTCTCCTATGCTGATAAAGAGAATCTAGCAACATAAATGCCATCCCTGCTGACAAAGGGAAACTGACGAAAGAAAATCTTCAAAAGATTATTGTCCTCTACTGATAAAGAGAATCTAGCAAAATAAATGCCATCCCTGCTGACAAAGGGAAACTGACGAAAAAAAATCTTCAAAAGATTGCTGTCCTCTGCTGATAAAGAGAATCTAGAAACATAAATGCCATCCCTGCTGACAAAGGGAAACTGACGAAAGAAAATCTTCAAAAGATTATTGTCCTCTGCTGATAAAGAGAATCTATCAACATAAATGCCATCCCTGCTGACAAAGGGAAACTCACGAAAGAAAATCTTCAAAAGATTGTTGTCCTCTGCTGATAAAGAGAATCTAGCAACATAAATGCCATCCCTGCTGACAAAGGGAAACGGACGAAAGAAAATCTTCAAAAGATTGTTGTCCTCTACTTATAAAGAGAATCTAGCAACATAAATGCCATCCCTGCTGACAAAGGGAAACTGACGAAAAAAAATATTCAAAAGATTGCTGTCCTTTGCTGATAAAGAGAATCTAGCAACATAAATGCCATCCCTGCTGACAAAGGGAAACTGACGAAAGAAAATCTTCAAAAGATTGCTGTCCTCTGCTGATAAAGAGAATCTAGCAACATAAATGCCATCCCTGCTGACAAAGGGAAACTGACAAAAGAAAATCTTCAAAAGATTGTCGTCCTCTGCTTATAAAGAGAATCTAGCAAAATGAATGCCATCCCTGCTGACAAAGGGAAACTGACGAAAGAAAATCTTCAAAAGATTGCTGTCCTCTGCTGATAAAGAGAATCTAGCAACATAAATGCATCCCTGCTGATAGAGGGAAACAGACGAAAGAAAATCATCAAAAGATTGCTGTCCTCTGCTAATAAAGAGAATCTAGCAACCTAAATGCCATCCTTGATGACAAAGGGAAACTCACGAAAGAAAATCTTCAAAACATTGTCGTCCTCTGCTGATAAAGAGAATCTAGCAACATAAATGCCATCCCTGCTGACCAAGGGAAACTGACAAAAGAAAATCTTCAAAAGATTGCCGTCCTCTGCTTATAAAGAGAATCTAGCAACATAAATGCCATCCCTGCTAACAAAGGGAAACTGACGAAAGAAAATCTTCAAAAGATTGCTGTCCTCTGCTGATAAAGAGAATCTAGCAACATAAATGCCATCCCTGCTGACAAAGGGAAACTGACGAAAGAAAATCTTCAAAAAATTGATGTCCTCTGATGATAAAGAGAATCTAGTAACATAAATGCCATCCCTGCTGACAAAGGGAAACCGACGAAAGAAAATCTTCAAAAGATTGCTGTCCTCTGCTGATAAAGAGAATCTAGCAAAATAAATGCCATCTCTGCTGACAAAGGGAAACTGAGGAAAGAAAATCTTCAAAAGATTGTTGTCTTCTGCTGATAAAGAGAATCTAGCAACATAAAGGCCATCCCTGCTGACAAAGGGAAACTGACGAAATAAAATCTTCAAAAGATTGTTGTCCTCTGCTGATAAAGAGAATCTAACAACATAAATGCCATCCCTGCTGACAAAGGGAAACTGACGAAAGAAAATCTTCAAAAGATTGCAGTCCTCTGCTGATAAAGAGAATCTAGCAAAATCAATGCCATCCCTGCTGACAAAGGGAAACTGACGAAAGAAAATCTTCAAAAGATTGTTGTCTTCTGCTGATAAAGAGAATCTAGCAAAATAAATGCCATCCCTGCTGACAAAGGGAAACTGACGAAAGAAAATCTTCAAAAGATTGCTGTCTTTTGTTGATAAAGAGAATCTAGCAAAATAAATACCATCCCTGCTGACAAAGGGAAACTGACGAAAGAAAATCTTCAAAAGATTGCTGTCCTCTGCTGATAAAGAGAATCTAGCAACATAAATGCCATCCCTGCTGATAAAGGGAAACTGACGAAAGAAAATCTTCAAAAGATTGCTGTCCTCTACTGATAAAGAGAATCTAGCAACCTAAATGCCATCCCTGCTGACAAAGGGAAACTGACGAAAGAAAATCTTCAACATATTGCTGTCCTCTACTGATAAAGAGAATCTAGCAACATAAATGCCATCCCTGCTGACAAAGGGAAACTGACGAAAGAAAATCTTCAAAAGATTGCAGTCCTCTGCTTATAAAGAGAATCTAGCAACATAAATGCCATCCCTGCTGAAAAAGGGAAACTGACAAAAGAAAATATTCAAAAGATTGTTCTCCTCTGCTGATAAAGAGAATCTAGCAACATAAATGCCATCCCTGCTGACAAAGGGAAACTGACGAAAGAAAATCTTCAAAAGATTATTGTCCTCTACTGATAAAGAGAATCTAGCAAAATAAATGCCATCCCTGCTGACAAAGGGAAACTGACGAAAAAAAATCTTCAAAAGATTGCTGTCCTCTGCTGATAAAGAGAATCTAGAAACATAAATGCCATCCCTGCTGACAAAGGGAAACTGACGAAAGAAAATCTTCAAAAGATTATTGTCCTCTGCTGATAAAGAGAATCTATCAACATAAATGCCATCCCTGCTGACAAAGGGAAACTCACGAAAGAAAATCTTCAAAAGATTGTTGTCCTCTGCTGATAAAGAGAATCTAGCAACATAAATGCCATCCCTGCTGACAAAGGGAAACGGACGAAAGAAAATCTTCAAAAGATTGTTGTCCTCTACTTATAAAGAGAATCTAGCAACATAAATGCCATCCCTGCTGACAAAGGGAAACTGACGAAAAAAAATATTCAAAAGATTGCTGTCCTTTGCTGATAAAGAGAATCTAGCAACATAAATGCCATCCCTGCTGACAAAGGGAAACTGACGAAAGAAAATCTTCAAAAGATTGCTGTCCTCTGCTGATAAAGAGAATCTAGCAACATAAATGCCATCCCTGCTGACAAAGGGAAACTGACAAAAGAAAATCTTCAAAAGATTGTCGTCCTCTGCTTATAAAGAGAATCTAGCAAAATGAATGCCATCCCTGCTGACAAAGGGAAACTGACGAAAGAAAATCTTCAAAAGATTGCTGTCCTCTGCTGATAAAGAGAATCTAGCAACATAAATGCATCCCTGCTGATAGAGGGAAACAGACGAAAGAAAATCATCAAAAGATTGCTGTCCTCTGCTAATAAAGAGAATCTAGCAACCTAAATGCCATCCTTGTTGACAAAGGGAAACTCACGAAAGAAAATCTTCAAAACATTGTCGTCCTCTGCTGATAAAGAGAATCTAGCAACATAAATGCCATCCCTGCTGACCAAGGGAAACTGACAAAAGAAAATCTTCAAAAGATTGCCGTCCTCTGCTTATAAAGAGAATCTAGCAACATAAATGCCATCCCTGCTAACAAAGGGAAACTGACGAAAGAAAATCTTCAAAAGATTGCTGTCCTCTGCTGATAAAGAGAATCTAGCAACATAAATGCCATCCCTGCTGACAAAGGGAAACTGACGAAAGAAAATCTTCAAAAAATTGATGTCCTCTGATAATAAAGAGAATCTAGTAACATAAATGCCATCCCTGCTGACAAAGGGAAACCGACGAAAGAAAATCTTCAAAAGATTGTTGTCCTCTGCTGATAAAGAGAATCTAGCAAAATAAATGCCATCTCTGCTGACAAAGGGAAACTGAGGAAAGAAAATCTTCAAAAGATTGTTGTCTTCTGCTGATAAAGAGAATCTAGCAACATAAAGGCCATCCCTGCTGACAAAGGGAAACTGACGAAATAAAATCTTCAAAAGATTGTTGTCCTCTGCTGATAAAGAGAATCTAACAACATAAATGCCATCCCTGCTGACAAAGGGAAACTGACGAAAGAAAATCTTCAAAAGATTGCAGTCCTCTGCTGATAAAGAGAATCTAGCAAAATAAATGCCATCCCTGCTGACAAAGGGAAACTGACGAAAGAAAATCTTCAAAAGATTGTTGTCTTCTGCTGATAAAGAGAATCTAGCAAAATAAATGCCATCCCTGCTGACAAAGGGAAACTGACGAAAGAAAATCTTCAAAAGATTGCTGTCTTTTGTTGATAAAGAGAATCTAGCAAAATAAATACCATCCCTGCTGACAAAGGGAAACTGACGAAAGAAAATCTTCAAAAGATTGCTGTCCTCTGCTGATAAAGAGAATCTAGCAACATAAATGCCATCCCTGCTGATAAAGGGAAACTGACGAAAGAAAATCTTCAAAAGATTGTTGTCCTCTACTGATAAAGAGAATCTAGCAACCTAAGTGCCATCCCTGCTGACAAAGGGAAACTGACGAAAGAAAATCTTCAACATATTGCTGTCCTCTACTGATAAAGAGAATCTAGCAACATAAATGCCATCCCTGCTGACAAAGGGAAACTGACGAAAGAAAATCTTCAAAAGATTGCAGTCCTCTGCTTATAAAGAGAATCTAGCAACATAAATGCCATCCCTGCTGACAAAGGGAAACTGACAAAAGAAAATATTCAAAAGATTGTTCTCCTCTGCTGATAAAGAGAATCTAGCAACATAAATGCCATCCCTGCTGACAAAGGGAAACTGACGAAAGAAAATCTTCAAAAGATTATTGTCCTCTACTGATAAAGAGAATCTAGCAAAATAAATACCATCCCTGCTGACAAAGGGAAACTGACGAAAGAAAATCTTCAAAAGATTGCTGTCCTCTGCTGATAAAGAGAATCTAGCAACATAAATGCCATCCCTGCTGATAAAGGGAAACTGACGAAAGAAAATCTTCAAAAGATTGCTGTCCTCTACTGATAAAGAGAATCTAGCAACCTAAATGCCATCCCTGCTGACAAAGGGAAACTGACGAAAGAAAATCTTCAACATATTGCTGTCCTCTACTGATAAAGAGAATCTAGCAACATAAATGCCATCCCTGCTGACAAAGGGAAACTGACGAAAGAAAATCTTCAAAAGATTGCAGTCCTCTGCTTATAAAGAGAATCTAGCAACATAAATGCCATCCCTGCTGAAAAAGGGAAACTGACAAAAGAAAATATTCAAAAGATTGTTCTCCTCTGCTGATAAAGAGAATCTAGCAACATAAATGCCATCCCTGCTGACAAAGGGAAACTGACGAAAGAAAATCTTCAAAAGATTATTGTCCTCTACTGATAAAGAGAATCTAGCAAAATAAATGCCATCCCTGCTGACAAAGGGAAACTCACGAAAAAAAATCTTCAAAAGATTGCTGTCCTCTGCTGATAAAGAGAATCTAGAAACATAAATGCCATCCCTGCTGACAAAGGGAAACTGACGAAAGAAAATCTTCAAAAGATTATTGTCCTCTGCTGATAAAGAGAATCTATCAACATAAATGCCATCCCTGCTGACAAAGGGAAACTGACGAAAGAAAATCTTCAAAAGATTGCTGTCCTTTGCTGATAAAGAGAATCTAGCAACATAAATGCCATCCCTGCTGACAAAGGGAAACTGACGAAAGAAAATCTTCAAAAGATTGCTGTCCTCTGCTGATAAAGAGAATCTAGCAACATAAATGCCATCCCTGCTGACAAAGGGAAACTGACAAAAGAAAATCTTCAAAAGATTGTCGTCCTCTGCTTATAAAGAGAATCTAGCAAAATGAATGCCATCCCTGCTGACAAAGGGAAACTGACGAAAGAAAATCTTCAAAAGATTGCTGTCCTCTGCTGATAAAGAGAATCTAGCAACATAAATGCATCCCTGCTGATAGAGGGAAACAGACGAAAGAAAATCATCAAAAGATTGCTGTCCTCTGCTAATAAAGAGAATCTAGCAACCTAAATGCCATCCTTGTTGACAAAGGGAAACTCACGAAAGAAAATCTTCAAAACATTGTCGTCCTCTGCTGATAAAGAGAATCTAGCAACATAAATGCCATCCCTGCTGACCAAGGGAAACTGACAAAAGAAAATCTTCAAAAGATTGCCGTCCTCTGCTTATAAAGAGAATCTAGCAACATAAATGCCATCCCTGCTAACAAAGGGAAACTGACGAAAGAAAATCTTCAAAAGATTGCTGTCCTCTGCTGATAAAGAGAATCTAGCAACATAAATGCCATCCCTGCTGACAAAGGGAAACTGACGAAAGAAAATCTTCAAAAAATTGATGTCCTCTGATAATAAAGAGAATCTAGTAACATAAATGCCATCCCTGCTGACAAAGGGAAACCGACGAAAGAAAATCTTCAAAAGATTGCTGTCCTCTGCTGATAAAGAGAATCTAGCAAAATAAATGCCATCTCTGCTGACAAAGGGAAACTGAGGAAAGAAAATCTTCAAAAGATTGTTGTCTTCTGCTGATAAAGAGAATCTAGCAACATAAAGGCCATCCCTGCTGACAAAGGGAAACTGACGAAATAAAATCTTCAAAAGATTGTTGTCCTCTGCTGATAAAGAGAATCTAACAACATAAATGCCATCCCTGCTGACAAAGGGAAACTGACGAAAGAAAATCTTCAAAAGATTGCAGTCCTCTGCTGATAAAGAGAATCTAGCAAAATAAATGCCATCCCTGCTGACAAAGGGAAACTGACGAAAGAAAATCTTCAAAAGATAGTTGTCTTCTGCTGATAAAGAGAATCTAGCAAAATAAATGCCATCCCTGCTGACAAAGGGAAACTGACGAAAGAAAATATTCAAAAGATTGCTGTCTTTTGTTGATAAAGAGAATCTAGCAAAATAAATACCATCCCTGCTGACAAAGGGAAACTGACGAAAGAAAATCTTCAAAAGATTGCTGTCCTCTGCTGATAAAGAGAATCTAGCAACATAAATGCCATCCCTGCTGATAAAGGGAAACTGACGAAAGAAAATCTTCAAAAGATTGCTGTCCTCTACTGATAAAGAGAATCTAGCAACCTAAGTGCCATCCCTGCTGACAAAGGGAAACTGACGAAAGAAAATCTTCAACATATTGCTGTCCTATACTGATAAAGAGAATCTAGCAACATAAATGCCATCCCTGCTGACAAAGGGAAACTGACGAAAGAAAATCTTCAAAAGATTGCAGTCCTCTGCTTATAAAGAGAATCTAGCAACATAAATGCCATCCCTGCTGACAAAGGGAAACTGACAAAAGAAAATATTCAAAAGATTGTTCTCCTCTGCTGATAAAGAGAATCTAGCAACATAAATGCCATCCCTGCTGACAAAGGGAAACTGACGAAAGAAAATCTTCAAAAGATTATTGTCCTCTACTGATAAAGAGAATCTAGCAAAATAAATACCATCCCTGCTGACAAAGGGAAACTGACGAAAGAAAATCTTCAAAAGATTGCTGTCCTCTGCTGATAAAGAGAATCTAGCAACATAAATGCCATCCCTGCTGATAAAGGGAAACTGACGAAAGAAAATCTTCAAAAGATTGCTGTCCTCTACTGATAAAGAGAATCTAGCAACCTAAATGCCATCCCTGCTGACAAAGGGAAACTGACGAAAGAAAATCTTCAACATATTGCTGTCCTCTACTGATAAAGAGAATCTAGCAACATAAATGCCATCCCTGCTGACAAAGGGAAACTGACGAAAGAAAATCTTCAAAAGATTGCAGTCCTCTGCTTATAAAGAGAATCTAGCAACATAAATGCCATCCCTGCTGAAAAAGGGAAACTGACAAAAGAAAATATTCAAAAGATTGTTCTCCTCTGCTGATAAAGAGAATCTAGCAACATAAATGCCATCCCTGCTGACAAAGGGAAACTGACGAAAGAAAATCTTCAAAAGATTATTGTCCTCTACTGATAAAGAGAATCTAGCAAAATAAATGCCATCCCTGCTGACAAAGGGAAACTCACGAAAAAAAATCTTCAAAAGATTACTGTCCTCTGCTGATAAAGAGAATCTAGAAACATAAATGCCATCCCTGCTGACAAAGGGAAACTGACGAAAGAAAATCTTCAAAAGATTATTGTCCTCTGCTGATAAAGAGAATCTATCAACATAAATGCCATCCCTGCTGACAAAGGGAAACTCACGAAAGAAAATCTTCAAAAGATTGTTGTCCTCTGCTGATAAAGAGAATCTAGCAACATAAATGCCATCCCTGCTGACAAAGGGAAATTGACGAAAAAAAATATTCAAAAGATTGCTGTCCTCTGCTGATAAAGAGAATCTAGCAACATAAATGCCATCCCTGCTGACAAAGGGAAACTGACGAAAGAAAATCTTCAAAAGATTGCTGTCCTCTGCTGATAAAGAGAATCTAGCAACATAAATGCCATCCCTGCTGACAAAGGGAAACTGACAAAAGAAAATCTTCAAAAGATTGTCGTCCTCTGCTTATAAAGAGAATCTAGCAAAATGAATGCCATCCCTGCTGACAAAGGGAAACTGACGAAAGAAAATCTTCAAAAGATTGTTGTCCTCTGCTGATAAAGAGAATCTAGCAACATAAATGCATCCCTGCTGATAGAGGGAAACAGACGAAAGAAAATCATCAAAAGATTGCTGTCCTCTGCTAATAAAGAGAATCTAGCAACCTAAATGCCATCCTTGTTGACAAAGGGAAACTCACGAAAGAAAATCTTCAAAACATTGTCGTCCTCTACTTATAAAGAGAATCTAGCAACATAAATGCCATCCCTGCTGACAAAGGGAAACTGACGAAAAAAAATATTCAAAAGATTGCTGTCCTCTGCTGATAAAGAGAATCTAGCAACATAAATGCCATCCCTGCTGACCAAGGGAAACTGACAAAAGAAAATCTTCAAAAGATTGTCGTCCTCTGCTTATAAAGAGAATCTAGCAACATAAATGCCATCCCTGCTAACAAAGGGAAACTGACGAAAGAAAATCTTCAAAAGATTGCTGTCCTCTGCTGATAAAGAGAATCTAGCAACATAAATGCCATCCCTGCTGACAAAGGGAAACTGACGAAAGAAAATCTTCAAAAAATTGATGTCCTCTGATGATAAAGAGAATCTAGTAACATAAATGCCATCCCTGCTGACAAAGGGAAACTGACGAAAGAAAATCTTCAAAAGATTGTTGTCTTCTGCTGATAAAGAGAATCTAGCAAAATAAATGCCATCCCTGCTGACAAAGGGAAACTGACGAAAGAAAACCTTCAAAAGATTGCTGTCTTTTGTTGATAAAGAGAATCTAGCAAAATAAATACCATCCCTGCTGACAAAGGGAAACTGACGAAAGAAAATCTTCAAAAGATTGCTGTCCTCTGCTGATAAAGAGAATCTAGCAACATAAATGCCATCCCTGCTGATAAAGGGAAACTGACGAAAGAAAATCTTCAAAAGATTGCTGTCCTCTACTGATAAAGAGAATCTAGCAACCTAAATGCCATCCCTGCTGACAAAGGGAAACTGACGAAAGAAAATCTTCAACATATTGCTGTCCTCTACTGATAAAGAGAATCTAGCAACATAAATGCCATCCCTGCTGACAAAGGGAAACTGACGAAAGAAAATCTTCAAAAGATTGCAGTCCTCTGCTTATAAAGAGAATCTAGCAACATAAATGCCATCCCTGCTGACAAAGGGAAACTGACAAAAGAAAATATTCAAAAGATTGTTCTCCTCTGCTGATAAAGAGAATCTAGCAACATAAATGCCATCCCTGCTGACAAAGGGAAACTGACGAAAGAAAATCTTCAAAAGATTATTGTCCTCTACTGATAAAGAGAATCTAGCAACATAAATGCCATCCCTGCTGACAAAGGGAAACTGACAAAAGAAAATCTTCAAAAGATTGTCGTCCTCTGCTTATAAAGAGAATCTAGCAAAATGAATGCCATCCCTGCTGACAAAGGGAAACTGACGAAAGAAAATCTTCAAAAGATTGTTGTCCTCTGCTGATAAAGAGAATCTAGCAACATAAATGCATCCCTGCTGATAGAGGGAAACAGACGAAAGAAAATCATCAAAAGATTGCTGTCCTCTGCTAATAAAGAGAATCTAGCAACCTAAATGCCATCCTTGTTGACAAAGGGAAACTCACGAAAGAAAATCTTCAAAACATTGTCGTCCTCTACTTATAAAGAGAATCTAGAAACATAAATGCCATCCCTGCTGACAAAGGGAAACTGACGAAAAAAAATATTCAAAAGATTGCTGTCCTCTGCTGATAAAGAGAATCTAGCAACATAAATGCCATCCCTGCTGACCAAGGGAAACTGACAAAAGAAAATCTTCAAAAGATTGCCGTCCTCTGCTTATAAAGAGAATCTAGCAACATAAATGCCATCCCTGCTAACAAAGGGAAACTGACGAAAGAAAATCTTCAAAAGATTGCTGTCCTCTGCTGATAAAGAGAATCTAGCAACATAAATGCCATCCCTGCTGACAAAGGGAAACTGACGAAAGAAAATCTTCAAAAAATTGATGTCCTCTGATGATAAAGAGAATCTAGTAACATAAATGCCATCCCTGCTGACAAAGGGAAACTGACGAAAGAAAATCTTCAAAAGATTGTTGTCTTCTGCTGATAAAGAGAATCTAGCAAAATAAATGCCATCCCTGCTGACAAAGGGAAACTGACGAAAGAAAACCTTCAAAAGATTGCTGTCTTTTGTTGATAAAGAGAATCTAGCAAAATAAATACCATCCCTGCTGACAAAGGGAAACTGACGAAAGAAAATCTTCAAAAGATTGCTGTCCTCTGCTGATAAAGAGAATCTAGCAACATAAATGCCATCCCTGCTGATAAAGGGAAACTGACGAAAGAAAATCTTCAAAAGATTGCTGTCCTCTACTGATAAAGAGAATCTAGCAACCTAAATGCCATCCCTGCTGACAAAGGGAAACTGACGAAAGAAAATCTTCAACATATTGCTGTCCTCTACTGATAAAGAGAATCTAGCAACATAAATGCCATCCCTGCTGACAAAGGGAAACTGACGAAAGAAAATCTTCAAAAGATTGCAGTCCTCTGCTTATAAAGAGAATCTAGCAACATAAATGCCATCCCTGCTGACAAAGGGAAACTGACAAAAGAAAATATTCAAAAGATTGTTCTCCTCTGCTGATAAAGAGAATCTAGCAACATAAATGCCATCCCTGCTGACAAAGGGAAACTGACGAAAGAAAATCTTCAAAAGATTATTGTCCTCTACTGATAAAGAGAATCTAGCAAAATAAATGCCATCCCTGCTGACAAAGGGAAACTGATGAAAGAAAATCTTCAAAAGATTGTTGTCCTCTGCTGATAAAGAGAATCTAGCAACATAAATGCCATCCCTGCTGATAAAGGGAAAATGACGAAAGAAAATCTTCAAAAGATTGTTGTCCTCTGCTGATAAAGAGAATATAGCAACCTAAATGCCATCCCTGCTGACAAAGGGAAACTGACGAAAGAAAATCTTCAAAAGATTGATGTCCTCTGCTGATAAAGAGAATCTAGCAACATAAATGCCATCCCTGCTGACAAAGGGAAACTGACAAAAGAAAATCTTCAAAAAATTGTTGTCCTCTGCTTATAAAGAGAATCTAGAAACATAAATGCCATCCCTGCTGACAAAGGGAAACTGACGAAAAAAAATCTTCAAAAGATTGCTGTCCTCTGCTGATAAAGAGAATCTAGAAACATAAATGCCATCCCTGCTGACAAAGGGAAACTGACGAAAGAAAATCTTCAAAAGATTATTGTCCTCTGCAGATAAAGAGAATCTATCAACATAAATGCCATCCCTGCTGACAAAGGGAAACTCACGAAAGAAAATCTTCAAAAGATTGTTGTCCTCTGCTGATAAAGAGAATCTAGCAACATAAATGCCATCCCTGCTGACAAAGGGAAACGGACGAAAGAAAATCTTCAAAAGATTGTTGTCCTCTACTTATAAAGAGAATCTAGCAACATAAATGCCATCCCTGCTGACAAAGGGAAACTGACGAAAAAAAATATTCAAAAGATTGCTGTCCTTTGCTGATAAAGAGAATCTAGCAACATAAATGCCATCCCTGCTGACAAAGGGAAACTGACGAAAGAAAATCTTCAAAAGATTGCTGTCCTCTGCTGATAAAGAGAATCTAGCAACATAAATGCCATCCCTGCTGACAAAGGGAAACTGACAAAAGAAAATCTTCAAAAGATTGTCGTCCTCTGCTTATAAAGAGAATCTAGCAAAATGAATGCCATCCCTGCTGACAAAGGGAAACTGACGAAAGAAAATCTTCAAAAGATTGCTGTCCTCTGCTGATAAAGAGAATCTAGCAACATAAATGCATCCCTGCTGATAGAGGGAAACAGACGAAAGAAAATCATCAAAAGATTGCTGTCCTCTGCTAATAAAGAGAATCTAGCAACATAAATGCCATCCCTGCTGACCAAGGGAAACTGACAAAAGAAAATCTTCAAAAGATTGCCGTCCTCTGCTTATAAAGAGAATCTAGCAACATAAATGCCATCCCTGCTAACAAAGGGAAACTGACGAAAGAAAATCTTCAAAAGATTGCTGTCCTCTGCTGATAAAGAGAATCTAGCAACATAAATGCCATCCCTGCTGACAAAGGGAAACTGACGAAAGAAAATCTTCAAAAAATTGATGTCCTCTGATGATAAAGAGAATCTAGTAACATAAATGCCATCCCTGCTGACAAAGGGAAACCGACGAAAGAAAATCTTCAAAAGATTGCTGTCCTCTGCTGATAAAGAGAATCTAGCAAAATAAATGCCATCTCTGCTGACAAAGGGAAACTGAGGAAAGAAAATCTTCAAAAGATTGTTGTCTTCTGCTGATAAAGAGAATCTAGCAACATAAAGGCCATCCCTGCTGACAAAGGGAAACTGACGAAATAAAATCTTCAAAAGATTGTTGTCCTCTGCTGATAAAGAGAATCTAACAACATAAATGCCATCCCTGCTGACAAAGGGAAACTGACGAAAGAAAATCTTCAAAAGATTGCAGTCCTCTGCTGATAAAGAGAATCTAGCAAAATAAATGCCATCCCTGCTGACAAAGGGAAACTGACGAAAGAAAATCTTCAAAAGATTGTTGTCTTCTGCTGATAAAGAGAATCTAGCAAAATAAATGCCATCCCTGCTGACAAAGGGAAACTGACGAAAGAAAATCTTCAAAATATTGCTGTCCTCTGCTGATAAAGAGAATCTAGCAACATAAATGCCATCCCTGCTGACAAAGGGAAACTGACGAAAGAAAATCTTCAAAAGATTGCTGTCCTCTGCTTATAAAGAGATTCTAGCAACATAAATGCCATCCCTGCTGACAAAGGGAAACTGACGAAAGAAAATCTTCAAAAGATTGTTGTCCTCTGCTGATAAAGAGAATCTAGCAACATAAATGCCATCCCTGCTGACAAAGGGAAACTGACGAAAGAAAATCTTCAAAAGATTGTTGTCCTCTGCTGATAAAGAGAATCTAGCAAAATAAATGCCATCCCTGCTGGCAAAGGGAAACTGACAAAAGAAAATCTTCAAAAGATTGCTGTCCTCTGCTGATAAAGAGAATCTAGCAACATAAATGCCATCCCTGCTGATAAAGGGAAACTGACGAAAGAAAATCTTCAAAAGATTGTTGTCCTCTGCTGATAAAGAGAATCTAGCAACCTAAATGCCATCCCTGCTGACAAAGGGAAACTGACGAAAGAGAATCTTCAAAAGATTGCCGTCCTCTGCTGATAAAGAGAATCTAGCAACATAAATGCCATCCCTGCTGACAAAGGGAAACTAACGAAAGAAAATCTTCAAAAAATTGCTGTCCTCTGCTTATAAAGAGAATCTAGCAACATAAATGCCATCTCTGCTGACAAAGGGAAACTGACGAAAGAAAATCTTCAAAAGATTGTTGTCCTCTGCTGATAAAGATAATCTAGCAACATAAATGCCATCCCTGGTGACAAAGGGAAACTGACGAAAGAAAATCTTCAAAAGATTGTTGTCCTCTGCTTATAAAGAGAATCTAGCAACATAAATGCCATCCCTGCTGACAAAGGGAAACTGACGAAAGAAAATCTTCAAAAGATTGCAGTCCACTGCTGATAAAGAGAATTTAGCAACATAAATGCCATCCCTGCTGACAAAGGGAAACTGACGAAAGAAAATCTTCAAAAGATTGTTGTCCTCTGCTGATAAAGAGAATCTAGCAACATCAATGCCATCCCTGCTGACAAAGGGAAACTGACGAAAGAAAATCTTCAAAAGATTGCTGTCCTCCGCTTATAAAGAGAATCTAGCAACATAAATGCCATCTCTGCTGACAAAGGGAAACTGACGAAAGAAAATCTTCAAAAGATTGCAGTCCACTGCTGATAAAGAGAATTTAGCAACATAAATGCCTTCCCTGCTGATAAAGGGAAACTGACGAAAGAAAATCTTCAAAAGATTGCTGTCCTCTGCTGATAAAGAGAATCTAGCAACCTAAATGCCATCCCTGCTGACAAAGGGAAACTGACAAAAGAAAATCTTCAAAAGATTGCCGTCCTCTACTGATAAAGAGAATCTAGCAACATCAATGCCATCCCTGCAGACAAAGGGAAACTGACGAAAGAAAATCTTCAAAAAATTGCTGTCCTCTGCTTATAAAGAGAATCTAACAACATAAATGCCGTCTCTGCTGACAAAGGGAAACTGACGAAAGAAAATCTTCAAAAGATTGCAGTCCTTTGCTGATAAAGAGAATCTAGCAACATAAATGCCATCCCTGCTGACAAAGGGAAACTGACGAAATAAAATCTTCAAAAGATTGTTGTCCTCTGCTGATAAAGAGAATCTATCAACATAAATGCCATCCCTGCTGACAAAGGGAAACTGACGAAAGAAAATCTTCAAAAGATTGCAGTCCTCTGCTGATAAAGAGAATCTAGCAAAATAAATGCCATCCCTGCTGACAAAGGGAAACTGACGAAAGAAAATCTTCAAAACATTGTTGTCTTCTGCTAATAAAGAGAATCTAGCAAAATAAATGCCATCCCTGCTGACAAAGGGAAACTGACGAAAGAAAATCTTCAAAATATTGTTATCCTCTGCTGATAAAGAGAATCTAGCAACATAAATGCCATCCCTGCGGACAAAGGGAAACCGACGAAAGAAAATCTTCAAAAGATTGTTGTCCTCTGCTTATAAAGAGAATCTAGCAACATAAATGCCATCCCTACTGACAAAGGGAAACTGACGAAAGAAAATCTTCAAAAGATTGTTGTCCTCTGCTGATAAAGAGAATCTAGCAACATAAATGCCATCCCTGCTGACAAAGGGAAACTGACGAAAGAAAATCTTCAAAAGATTGTTATCCTCTGCTGATAAAGAGAATCTAGCAAAATAAATGCCATCCCTGCTGGCAAAGGGAAATTGACGAAAGAAAATCTTCAAAAGATTGCTGTCCTCTGCTGATAAAGAGAATCTAGCAACATAAATGCCATCCCTGCTGATAAAGGGAAACTGACGAAAGAAAATCTTCAAAAGATTGCTGTCCTCTGCTGATAAAGAGAATCTAGCAACCTAAATGCCATCCCTGCTGACAAAGGGAAACTGACGAAAGAAAATCTTCAAAAGATTGCCGTCTTCTGCTGATAAAGAGAATCTAGCAACACAAATGCCATCCCTGCTGACAAAGGGAAAGTGACGAAAGAAAATCTTCAAAAAATTGTTGTCCTCTGCTTATAAAGAGAATCTAGCAACATAAATGCCATCTATGCTGACAAAGGGAAACTGACTAAAGAAAATCTTCAAAAGATTGCTGTCCTCTGCTGATAAAGAGAATCTAGCAACATAAATGCCATCCCTGCTGACAAAGGGAAACTGACGAAAGAAAATCTTCAAAAGATTGTTGTCCTCTGCTGATAAAGAGAATCTAGCAAGATAAATGCCATCCCTGCTGACAAAGGGAAACTGACGAAAGAAAATCTTCAAAAGATTGTTGTCCTCTGCTGATAAAGAGAATCTAGCAACATAAATGCCATCCCTGCTGACAAAGGGAAACTGACGAAAGAAAATCTTCAAAAGATTACACTCCTCTGCTGATAAAGAGAATCTAGCAAAATAAATGCCATCCCTGCTGACAAAGGGAAACTGACGAAAGAAAATCTTCAAAAGATTGTTGTCTTCTGCTGATAAAGAGAATCTAGCAAAATAAATGCCATCCCTGCTGACAAAGGGAAACTGACGAAAGAAAATCTTTAAAATATTGCTGTCCTCTGCTAATAAAGAGAATCTAGCAACATAAATCCCATCCCTGCTGACAAAGGGAAACTGACAAAAGAAAATCTTCAAAAGATTGTTGTCCTCTGCTGATAAAGAGAATCTAGCAACATAAATGCCATCCCTGCTGACAAAGGGAAACTGACGAAAGAAAATCTTCAAAAGATTACAGTCCTCTGCTGATAAAGAGAATCTAGCAAAATAAATGCCATCCCTGCTGACAAAGGGAAACTGACGAAAGAAAATCTTCAAAAGATTGTTGTCTTCTGCTGATAAAGAGAATCTAGCAAAATAAATGCCATCCCTGCTGACAAAGGGAAATTGACGAAAGAAAATCTTCAAAAGATTGTTGTCTTCTGCTGATAAAGAGAATCTAGCAAAATAAATGCCATCCCTGCTGACAAAGGGAAACTGACGAAAGAAAATCTTCAAAAGATTGCTGTCCTCTGCTTATAAAGAGATTCTAGCAACATAAATGCCATCCCTGCTGACAAAGGGAAACTGACGAAAGAAAATCTTCAAAAGATTGTTGTCCTCTGCTGATAAAGAGAATCTAGCAACATAAATGCCATCCCTGCTGACAAAGGGAAACTGACGAAAGAAAATCTTAAAAAGATTGTTGTCCTCTGCTGATAAAGAGAATCTAGCAAAATAAATGCCATCCCTGCTGGCAAAGGGAAACTGACAAAAGAAAATCTTCAAAAGATTGCTGTCCTCTGCTGATAAAGAGAATCTAGCAACATAAATGCCATCCCTGCTGATAAAGGGAAACTGACGAAAGAAAATCTTCAAAAGATTGTTGTCCTCTGCTGATAAAGAGAATCTAGCAACCTAAATGCCATCCCTGCTGACAAAGGGAAACTGACGAAAGAGAATCTTCAAAAGATTGCCGTCCTCTGCTGATAAAGAGAATCTAGCAACATAAATGCCATCCCTGCTGACAAAGGGAAACTAACGAAAGAAAATCTTCAAAAAATTGCTGTCCTCTGCTTATAAAGAGAATCTAGCAACATAAATGCCATCTCTGCTGACAAAGGGAAACTGACGAAAGAAAATCTTCAAAAGATTGTTGTCCTCTGCTGATAAAGATAATCTAGCAACATAAATGCCATCCCTGGTGACAAAGGGAAACTGACGAAAGAAAATCTTCAAAAGATTACTGTCCTCTGCTTATAAAGAGAATCTAGCAACATAAATGCCATCCCTGCTGACAAAGGGAAACTGACGAAAGAAAATCTTCAAAAGATTGCAGTCCACTGCTGATAAAGAGAATTTAGCAACATAAATGCCATCCCTGCTGACAAAGGGAAACTGACGAAAGAAAATCTTCAAAAGATTGTTGTCCTCTGCTGATAAAGAGAATCTAGCAACATCAATGCCATCCCTGCTGACAAAGGGAAACTGACGAAAGAAAATCTTCAAAAGATTGCTGTCCTCCGCTTATAAAGAGAATCTAGCAACATAAATGCCATCCCTGCTGACAAAGGGAAACTGACGAAAGAAAATCTTCAAAAGATTGTTGTCTTCTGCTGATAAAGAGAATCTAGCAAAATAAATGCCATCCCTGCTGACAAAGGGAAACTGACGAAAGAAAATCTTCAAAAGATTGCTGTCCTCTGCTTATAAAGAGATTCTAGCAACATAAATGCCATCCCTGCTGACAAAGGGAAACTGACGAAAGAAAATCTTCAAAAGATTGTTGTCCTCTGCTGATAAAGAGAATCTAGCAACATAAATGCCATCCCTGCTGACAAAGGGAAACTGACGAAAGAAAATCTTCAAAAGATTGTTGTCCTCTGCTGATAAAGAGAATCTAGCAAAATAAATGCCATCCCTGCTGGCAAAGGGAAACTGACAAAAGAAAATCTTCAAAAGATTGCTGTCCTCTGCTGATAAAGAGAATCTAGCAACATAAATGCCATCCCTGCTGATAAAGGGAAACTGACGAAAGAAAATCTTCAAAAGATTGTTGTCCTCTGCTGATAAAGAGAATCTAGCAACCTAAATGCCATCCCTGCTGACAAAGGGAAACTGACGAAAGAGAATCTTCAAAAGATTGCCGTCCTCTGCTGATAAAGAGAATCTAGCAACATAAATGCCATCCCTGCTGACAAAGGGAAACTAACGAAAGAAAATCTTCAAAAAATTGCTGTCCTCTGCTTATAAAGAGAATCTAGCAACATAAATGCCATCTCTGCTGACAAAGGGAAACTGACGAAAGAAAATCTTCAAAAGATTGTTGTCCTCTGCTGATAAAGATAATCTAGCAACATAAATGCCATCCCTGGTGACAAAGGGAAACTGACGAAAGAAAATCTTCAAAAGATTACTGTCCTCTGCTTATAAAGAGAATCTAGCAACATAAATGCCATCCCTGCTGACAAAGGGAAACTGACGAAAGAAAATCTTCAAAAGATTGCAGTCCACTGCTGATAAAGAGAATTTAGCAACATAAATGCCATCCCTGCTGACAAACGGAAACTGACGAAAGAAAATCTTCAAAAGATTGTTGTCCTCTGCTGATAAAGAGAATCTAGCAACATCAATGCCATCCCTGCTGACAAAGGGAAACTGACGAAAGAAAATCTTCAAAAGATTGCTGTCCTCCGCTTATAAAGAGAATCTAGCAACATAAATGCCATCCCTGCAGACAAAGGGAAACTGACGAAAGAAAATCTTCAAAAAATTGCTGTCCTCTGCTGATAAAGAGAATCTATCAACATAAATGCCATCCCTGCTGACAAAGGGAAACTGACGAAATAAAATCTTCAAAAGATTGTTGTCCTCTGCTGATAAAGAGAATCTATCAACATAAATGCCATCCCTGCTGACAAAGGGAAACTGACGAAAGAAAATCTTCAAAAGATTGCAGTCCTCTGCTGATAAAGAGAATCTAGCAAAATAAATGCCATCCCTGCTGACAAAGGGAAACTGACGAAAGAAAATCTTCAAAACATTGTTGTCTTCTGTTGATAAAGAGAATCTAGCAAAATAAATGCCATCCCTGCTGACAAAGGGAAACTGACGAAAGAAAATCTTCAAAATATTGTTATCCTCTGTTGATAAAGAGAATCTAGCAACATAAATGCCATCCCTGCTGACAAAGGGAAACTGACGAAAGAAAATCTTCAAAAGATTGTTGTCCTCTGCTTATAAAGAGAATCTAGCAACATAAATGCCATCCCTACTGACAAAGGGAAACTGACGAAAGAAAATCTTCAAAAGATTGTTGTCCTCTGCTGATAAAGAGAATCTAGCAACATAAATGCCATCCCTGCTGACAAAGGGAAACTGACGAAAGAAAATCTTCAAAAGATTGTTATCCTCTGCTGATAAAGAGAATCTAGCAAAATAAATGCCATCCCTGCTGGCAAAGGGAAATTGACGAAAGAAAATCTTCAAAAGATTGCTGTCCTCTGCTGATAAAGAGAATCTAGCAACATAAATGCCATCCCTCCTGATAAAGGGAAACTGACGAAAGAAAATCTTCAAAAGATTGCTGTCCTCTGCTGATAAAGAGAATCTAGCAACCTAAATGCCATCCCTGCTGACAAAGGGAAACTGACGAAAGAAAATCTTCAAAAGATTGCCGTCTTCTGCTGATAAAGAGAATCTAGCAACACAAATGCCATCCCTGCTGACAAAGGGAAACTGACGAAAGAAAATCTTCAAAAAATTGTTGTCCTCTGCTTATAAAGAGAATCTAGCAACATAAATGCCATCTATGCTGACAAAGGGAAACTGACTAAAGAAAATCTTCAAAAGATTGCTGTCCTCTGCTGATAAAGAGAATCTAGCAACATAAATGCCATCCCTGCTGACAAAGGGAAACTGACGAAAGAAAATCTTCAAAAGATTGTTGTCCTCTGCTGATAAAGAGAATCTAGCAAGATAAATGCCATCCCTGCTGACAAAGGGAAACTGACGAAAGAAAATCTTCAAAAGATTGTTGTCCTCTGCTGATAAAGAGAATCTAGCAACATAAATGCCATCCCTGCTGACAAAGGGAAACTGACGAAAGAAAATCTTCAAAAGATTACACTCCTCTGCTGATAAAGAGAATCTAGCAAAATAAATGCCATCCCTGCTGACAAAGGGAAACTGACGAAAGAAAATCTTCAAAAGATTGTTGTCTTCTGCTGATAAAGAGAATCTAGCAAAATAAATGCCATCCCTGCTGACAAAGGGAAACTGACGAAAGAAAATCTTTAAAATATTGCTGTCCTCTGCTAATAAAGAGAATCTAGCAACATAAATGCCATCCCTGCTGACAAAGGGAAACTGACAAAAGAAAATCTTCAAAAGATTGTTGTCCTCTGCTGATAAAGAGAATCTAGCAACATAAATGCCATCCCTGCTGACAAAGGGAAACTGAAGAAAGAAAATCTTCAAAAGATTACAGTCCTCTGCTGATAAAGAGAATCTAGCAAAATAAATGCCATCCCTGCTGACAAAGGGAAACTGACGAAAGAAAATCTTCAAAAGATTGTTGTCTTCTGCTGATAAAGAGAATCTAGCAAAATAAATGCCATCCCTGCTGACAAAGGGAAATTGACGAAAGAAAATCTTCAAAAGATTGTTGTCTTCTGCTGATAAAGAGAATCTAGCAAAATAAATGCCATCCCTGCTGACAAAGGGAAACTGACGAAAGAAAATCTTTAAAATATTATTGTCCTCTGCTGATAAAGAGAATCTAGCAACATAAATGCCATCCCTGCTGACAAAGGGAAACTGACGAAAGAAAATCTTCAAAAGATTGCTGTCCTCTGCTTATAAAGAGAATCTAGCAACATAAATGCCATCCCTGCTGACAAAGGGAAACTGACAAAAGAAAATCTTCAAAAGATTACAGTCCTCTGCTGATAAAGAGAATCTAGCAAAATAAATGCCATCCCTGCTGACAAAGGGAAACTGACGAAAGAAAATCTTCAAAAGATTGTTGTCTTCTGCTGATAAAGAGAATCTAGCAAAATAAATGCCATCCCTGCTGACAAAGGGAAATTGACGAAAGAAAATCTTTAAAATATTGCTGTCCTCTGCTGATAAAGAGAATCTAGCAACATAAATGCCATCCCTGCTGACAAAGGGAAACTGACGAAAGAAAATCTTCAAAAGATTGCTGTCCTCTGCTTATAAAGAGAATCTAGCAACATAAATGCCATCCCTGCTGACAAAGGGAAACTGACGAAAGAAAATCTTCAAAAGATAATTGTCCTCTGCTGATAAACAGAATCTAGCAACATAAATGCCATCCCTGCTGACAAAGGGAAACTGACGAAAGAAAATCTTCAAAAGATTGTTGTCCTCTGCTGATAAAGAGAATCTAGCAAAATAAATGCCATCCCTGCTGGCAAAGGGAAACTGACGAAAGAAAATCTTCAAAAAATTGCTGTCCTCTGCTTATAAAGAGAATCTAGCAACATAAATGCCATCTCTGCTGACAAAGGGAAACTGACTAAAGAAAATCTTCAAAAGATTGCTGTCCTCTGCTGATAAAGAGAATCTAGCAACATAAATGCCATCCCTGCTGACAAAGGGAAACTGACGAAAGAAAATCTTCAAAAGATTGTTGTCCTCTGCTGATAAAGAGAATCTAGCAACATAAATGCCATCCCTGCTGACAAAGGGAAACTGACGAAAGAAAATCTTCAAAAGATTGCAGTCCTCTGCTGATAAAGAGAATCTAGCAAAATAAATGCCATCCCTGCTGACAAAGGGAAATTGACGAAAGAAAATCTTCAAAAGATTGTTGTCTTCTGCTGATAAAGAGAATCTAGCAAAATAAATGCCATCCCTGCTGACAAAGGGAAACTGACGAAAGAAAATCTTCAAAAGATTGTTGTCTTCTGCTGATAAAGAGAATCTAGCAAAATATATGCCATCCCTGCTGACAAAGGGAAAGTGACGAAAGAAAATCTTTAAAATATTGCTGTCCTCTGCTGATAAAGAGAATCTAGCAACATAAATGCCATCCCTGCTGACAAAGGGAAACTAACGAAAGAAAATCTTCAAAAGATTGCTGTCCTCTGCTTATAAAGAGAATCTAGCAACATAAATGCCATCCCTGCTGACAAAGGGAAACTGACGAAAGAAAATCTTCAAAAGATTACAGTCCTCTACTGATAAAGAGAATCTAGCAAAATAAATGCCATCCCTGCTGACAAAGGGAAACTGACGAAAGAAAATCTTCAAAAGATTGTTGTCTTCTGCTGATAAAGATAATCTAGCAAAATAAATGCCATCCCTGCTGACAAAGGGAAATTGACGAAAGAAAATCTTTAAAATATTGCTGTCCTCTGCTGATAAAGAGAATCTAGCAACATAAATGCCATCCCTGCTGACAAAGGGAAACTGACGAAAGAAAATCTTCCAAAGATTGCTGTCCTCTGCTTATAAAGAGAATCTAGCAACATAAATGCCATCCCTGCTGACAAAGGGAAACTGACGAAAGAAAATCTTCAAAAGATAATTGTCCTCTGCTGATAAACAGAATCTAGCAACATAAATGCCATCCCTGCTGACAAAGGGAAACTGACGAAAGAAAATCTTCAAAAGATTGTTGTCCTCAGCTGATAAAGAGAATCTAGCAAAATAAATGCCATCCCTGCTGGCAAAGGGAAACTGACGAAAGAAAATCTTCAAAAAATTGCTGTCCTCTGCTTATAAAGAGAATCTAGCAACATAAATGCCATCTCTGCTGACAAAGGGAAACCGACTAAAGAAAATCTTCAAAAGATTGCTGTCCTCTGCTGATAAAGAGAATCTAGCAACATAAATGCCATCCCTGCTGACAAAGGGAAACTGACGAAAGAAAATCTTCAAAAGATTGTTGTCCTCTGCTGATAAAGAGAATCTAGCAAGATAAATGCCATCCCTGCTGACAAAGGGAAACTGACGAAAGAAAATCTTCAAAAGATTGTTGTCCTCTGCTGATAAAGAGAATCTAGCAACATAAATGCCATCCCTGCTGACAAAGGGAAACTGACGAAAGAAAATCTTCAAAAGATTACAGTCCTCTGCTGATAAAGAGAATCTAGCAAAATAAATGCCATCCCTGCTGACAAAGGGAAACTGACGAAAGAAAATCTTCAAAAGATTGTTGTCTTCTGCTGATAAAGAGAATCTAGCAAAATAAATGCCATCCCTGCTGACAAAGGGAAACTGACGAAAGAAAATCTTTAAAATATTGTTGTCCTCTGCTAATGAAGAGAATCTAGCAACATAAATGCCATCCCTGCTGACAAAGGGAAACTGACGAAAGAAAATCTTCAAAAGATTGTTGTCCTCTGCTGATAAAGACAATCTAGCAACATAAATGCCATCCTTGCTGACAAAGGGAAACTGACGAAAGAAAATCTTCAAAAGATTACAGTCCTCTGCTGATAAAGAGAATCTAGCAAAATAAATGCCATCCCTGCTGACAAAGGGAAACTGACGAAAGAAAATCTTCAAAAGATTGTTGTCTTCTGCTGATAAAGAGAATCTAGCAAAATAAATGCCATCCCTGCTGACAAAGGGAAACTGACGAAAGAAAATCTTCAAAAGATTGTTGTCTTCTGCTGATAAAGAGAATCTAGCAAAATAAATGCCATCCCTGCTGACAAAGGGAAACTGACAAAAGAAAATCTTTAAAATATTGCTGTCCTCTGCTGATAAAGAGAATCTAGCAACATAAATGCCATCCCTGCTGACAAAGGGAAACTGACGAAAGAAAATCTTCAAAAGATTGCTGTCCTCTGCTTATAAAGAGAATCTAGCAACATAAATGCCATCCCTGCTGACAAAGGGAAACTGACGAAAGAAAATCTTAAAAAGATTACAGTCCTCTGCTGATAAAGAGAATCTAGCAAAATAAATGCCATCCCTGCTGACAAAGGGAAACTGACGAAAGAAAATCTTCAAAAGATTGTTGTCTTCTGCTGATAAAGAGAATCTAGCAAAATAAATGCCATCCCTGCTGACAAAGGGAAATTGACGAAAGAAAATCTTTAAAATATTGCTGTCCTCTGCTGATAAAGAGAATCTAGCAACATAAATGCCATCCCTGCTGACAAAGGGAAACTGACGAAAGAAAATCTTCAAAAGATTATTGTCCTCTGCTGATAAACAGAATCTAGCAACATAAATGCCATCCCTGCTGACAAAGGGAAACTGACGAAAGAAAATCTTCAAAAGATTGTTGTCCTCTGCTGATAAAGAGAATCTAGCAAAATAAATGCCATCCCTGCTGGCAAAGGGAAACTGACGAAAGAAAATCTTCAAAAAATTGCTGTCCTCTGCTGATAAAGAGAATCTAGCAACATAAATGCCATCCCTGCTGATAAAGGGAAACTGACGAAAGAAAATCTTCAAAAGATTGCTGTCCTCTGCTGATAAAGAGAATCTAGCAACCTAAATGCCATCCCTGCGTACAAAGGGAAACTGACGAAAGAAAATCTTCAAAAGATTGCCGTCCTCTGCAGATAAAGAGAATCTAGCAACATAAATGCCATCCCTGCTGACAAAGGGAAACTGACGAAAGAAAATCTTCAAAAAATTGCTGTCCTCTGCTTATAAAGAGAATCTAGCAACATAAATGCCATCTCTGCTGACAAAGGGAAACTGACGAAAGAAAATCTTCAAAAGATTGCAGTCCTCTGCTGATAAAGAGAATCTAGCAAAATAAATGCCATCCCTGCTGACAAAGGGAAACTGACGAAATAAAATCTTCAAAAGATTGCTGTCCTCTGCTGATAAAGAGAATCTAGCAGCATAAATGCCATCCCTGCTGACAAAGGGAAACTGACGAAAGAAAATCTTCAAAAGATTGCAGTCCTCTGCTGATAAAGAGAATCTAGCAAAATAAATGCCATCCCTGCTGACAAAGGGAAACTGACGAAAGAAAATCTTCAAAAGATTGTTGTCCTCTGCTGATAAAGAGAATCTAGCAAAATAAATGCCATCCCTGCTGACAAAGGGAAACTGACGAAAGAAAATCTTCAAAATATTGCTGTCCTCTGCTGATAAAGAGAATCTAGCAACATCAATGCCATCCCTACTGACAAAGGGAAACTGACGAAAGAAAATCTTCAAAAGATTGTTGTCCTCTGCTGATAAAGAGAATCTAGCAACATAAATGCCATCCCTGCTGACAAAGGGAAACTGACGAAAGAAAATCTTCAAAAGATTGTTGTCCTCTGCTGATAAAGACAATCTAGCAACATAAATGCCATCCCTGCTGACAAAGGGAAACTGACGAAAGAAAATCTTCAAAAGATTGTTGTCCTCTGCTGATAAAGACAATCTAGCAACATAAATGCCATCCTTGCTGACAAAGGGAAACTGACGAAAGAAAATCTTCAAAAGATTACAGTCCTCTGCTGATAAAGAGAATCTAGCAAAATAAATGCCATCCCTGCTGACAAAGGGAAACTGACGAAAGAAAATCTTCAAAAGATTGTTGTCTTCTGCTGATAAAGAGAATCTAGCAAAATAAATGCCATCCCTGCTGACAAAGGGAAACTGACGAAAGAAAATCTTCAAAAGATTGTTGTCTTCTGCTGATAAAGAGAATCTAGCAAAATAAATGCCATCCCTGCTGACAAAGGGAAACTGACAAAAGAAAATCTTTAAAATATTGCTGTCCTCTGCTGATAAAGAGAATCTAGCAACATAAATGCCATCCCTGCTGACAAAGGGAAACTGACGAAAGAAAATCTTCAAAAGATTGCTGTCCTCTGCTTATAAAGAGAATCTAGCAACATAAATGCCATCCCTGCTGACAAAGGGAAACTGACGAAAGAAAATCTTAAAAAGATTACAGTCCTCTGCTGATAAAGAGAATCTAGCAAAATAAATGCCATCCCTGCTGACAAAGGGAAACTGACGAAAGAAAATCTTCAAAAGATTGTTGTCTTCTGCTGATAAAGAGAATCTAGCAAAATAAATGCCATCCCTGCTGACAAAGGGAAATTGACGAAAGAAAATCTTTAAAATATTGCTGTCCTCTGCTGATAAAGAGAATCTAGCAACATAAATGCCATCTCTGCTGACAAAGGGAAACTGACGAAAGAAAATCTTCAAAAGATTGCAGTCCTCTGCTGATAAAGAGAATCTAGCAAAATAAATGCCATCCCTGCTGACAAAGGGAAACTGACGAAATAAAATCTTCAAAAGATTGCTGTCCTCTGCTGATAAAGAGAATCTAGCAGCATAAATGCCATCCCTGCTGACAAAGGGAAACTGACGAAAGAAAATCTTCAAAAAATTGCTGTCCTCTGCTTATAAAGAGAATCTAGCAACATAAATGCCATCTCTGCTGACAAAGGGAAACTGACGAAAGAAAATCTTCAAAAGATTGCAGTCCTCTGCTGATAAAGAGAATCTAGCAAAATAAATGCCATCCCTGCTGACAAAGGGAAACTGACGAAATAAAATCTTCAAAAGATTGCTGTCCTCTGCTGATAAAGAGAATCTAGCAGCATAAATGCCATCCCTGCTGACAAAGGGAAACTGACGAAAGAAAATCTTCAAAAGATTGCAGTCCTCTGCTGATAAAGAGAATCTAGCAAAATAAATGCCATCCCTGCTGACAAAGGGAAACTGACGAAAGAAAATCTTCAAAAGATTGTTGTCCTCTGCTGATAAAGAGAATCTAGCAAAATAAATGCCATCCCTGCTGACAAAGGGAAACTGACGAAAGAAAATCTTCAAAATATTGCTGTCCTCTGCTGATAAAGAGAATCTAGCAACATCAATGCCATCCCTACTGACAAAGGGAAACTGACGAAAGAAAATCTTCAAAAGATTGTTGTCCTCTGCTGATAAAGAGAATCTAGCAACATAAATGCCATCCCTGCTGACAAAGGGAAACTGACGAAAGAAAATCTTCAAAAGATTACAGTCCTCTGCTGATAAAGAGAATCTAGCAAAATAAATGCCATCCCTGCTGACAAAGGGAAACTGACGAAAGAAAATCTTCAAAAGATTGTTGTCTTCTGCTGATAAAGAGAATCTAGCAAAATAAATGCCATCCCTGCTGACAAAGGGAAACTGACGAAAGAAAATCTTCAAAAGATTGTTGTCTTCTGCTGATAAAGAGAATCTAGCAAAATAAATGCCATCCCTGCTGACAAAGGGAAACTGACAAAAGAAAATCTTTAAAATATTGCTGTCCTCTGCTGATAAAGAGAATCTAGCAACATAAATGCCATCCCTGCTGACAAAGGGAAACTGACGAAAGAAAATCTTCAAAAGATTGCTGTCCTCTGCTTATAAAGAGAATCTAGCAACATAAATGCCATCCCTGCTGACAAAGGGAAACTGACGAAAGAAAATCTTAAAAAGATTACAGTCCTCTGCTGATAAAGAGAATCTAGCAAAATAAATGCCATCCCTGCTGACAAAGGGAAACTGACGAAAGAAAATCTTCAAAAGATTGTTGTCTTCTGCTGATAAAGAGAATCTAGCAAAATAAATGCCATCCCTGCTGACAAAGGGAAATTGACGAAAGAAAATCTTTAAAATATTGCTGTCCTCTGCTGATAAAGAGAATCTAGCAACATAAATGCCATCTCTGCTGACAAAGGGAAACTGACGAAAGAAAATCTTCAAAAGATTGCAGTCCTCTGCTGATAAAGAGAATCTAGCAAAATAAATGCCATCCCTGCTGACAAAGGGAAACTGACGAAATAAAATCTTCAAAAGATTGCTGTCCTCTGCTGATAAAGAGAATCTAGCAGCATAAATGCCATCCCTGCTGACAAAGGGAAACTGACGAAAGAAAATCTTCAAAAAATTGCTGTCCTCTGCTTATAAAGAGAATCTAGCAACATAAATGCCATCTCTGCTGACAAAGGGAAACTGACGAAAGAAAATCTTCAAAAGATTGCAGTCCTCTGCTGATAAAGAGAATCTAGCAAAATAAATGCCATCCCTGCTGACAAAGGGAAACTGACGAAATAAAATCTTCAAAAGATTGCTGTCCTCTGCTGATAAAGAGAATCTAGCAGCATAAATGCCATCCCTGCTGACAAAGGGAAACTGACGAAAGAAAATCTTCAAAAGATTGCAGTCCTCTGCTGATAAAGAGAATCTAGCAAAATAAATGCCATCCCTGCTGACAAAGGGAAACTGACGAAAGAAAATCTTCAAAAGATTGTTGTCCTCTGCTGATAAAGAGAATCTAGCAAAATAAATGCCATCCCTGCTGACAAAGGGAAACTGACGAAAGAAAATCTTCAAAATATTGCTGTCCTCTGCTGATAAAGAGAATCTAGCAACATCAATGCCATCCCTACTGACAAAGGGAAACTGACGAAAGAAAATCTTCAAAAGATTGTTGTCCTCTGCTGATAAAGAGAATCTAGCAACATAAATGCCATCCCTGCTGACAAAGGGAAACTGACGAAAGAAAATCTTCAAAAGATTGTTGTCCTCTGCTGATAAAGACAATCTAGCAACATAAATTCCATCCCTGCTGACAAAGGGAAACTGACGAAAGAAAATCTTCAAAAGATTGTTGTCCTCTGCTGATAAAGACAATCTAGCAACATAAATGCCATCCTTGCTGACAAAGGGAAACTGACGAAAGAAAATCTTCAAAAGATTACAGTCCTCTACTGATAAAGAGAATCTAGCAAAATAAATGCCATCCCTGCTGACAAAGGGAAACTGACGAAAGAAAATCTTCAAAAGATTGTTGTCTTCTGCTGATAAAGAGAATCTAGCAAAATAAATGCCATCCCTGCTGACAAAGGGAAACTGACGAAAGAAAATCTTCAAAAGATTGTTGTCTTCTGCTGATAAAGAGAATCTAGCAAAATAAATGCCATCCCTGCTGACAAAGGGAAACTGACAAAAGAAAATCTTTAAAATATTGCTGTCCTCTGCTGATAAAGAGAATCTAGCAACATAAATGCCATCCCTGCTGACAAAGGGAAACTGACGAAAGAAAATCTTCAAAAGATTGCTGTCCTCTGCTTATAAAGAGAATCTAGCAACATAAATGCCATCCCTGCTGACAAAGGGAAACTGACGAAAGAAAATCTTAAAAAGATTACAGTCCTCTGCTGATAAAGAGAATCTAGCAAAATAAATGCCATCCCTGCTGACAAAGGGAAACTGACGAAAGAAAATCTTCAAAAGATTGTTGTCTTCTGCTGATAAAGAGAATCTAGCAAAATAAATGCCATCCCTGCTGACAAAGGGAAATTGACGAAAGAAAATCTTTAAAATATTGCTGTCCTCTGCTGATAAAGAGAATCTAGCAACATAAATGCCATCCCTGCTGACAAAGGGAAACTGACGAAAGAAAATCTTCAAAAGATTATTGTCCTCTACTGATAAACAGAATCTAGCAACATAAATGCCATCCCTGCTGACAAAGGGAAACTGACGAAAGAAAATCTTCAAAAGATTGTTGTCCTCTGCTGATAAAGAGAATCTAGCAAAATAAATGCCATCCCTGCTGGCAAAGGGAAACTGACGAAAGAAAATCTTCAAAAAATTGCTGTCCTCTGCTGATAAAGAGAATCTAGCAACATAAATGCCATCCCTGCTGATAAAGGGAAACTGACGAAAGAAAATCTTCAAAAGATTGCTGTCCTCTGCTGATAAAGAGAATCTAGCAACCTAAATGCCATCCCTGCGTACAAAGGGAAACTGACGAAAGAAAATCTTCAAAAGATTGCCGTCCTCTGCAGATAAAGAGAATCTAGCAACATAAATGCCATCCCTGCTGACAAAGGGAAACTGACGAAAGAAAATCTTCAAAAAATTGCTGTCCTCTGCTTATAAAGAGAATCTAGCAACATAAATGCCATCTCTGCTGACAAAGGGAAACTGACGAAAGAAAATCTTCAAAAGATTGCAGTCCTCTGCTGATAAAGAGAATCTAGCAAAATAAATGCCATCCCTGCTGACAAAGGGAAACTGACGAAATAAAATCTTCAAAAGATTGCTGTCCTCTGCTGATAAAGAGAATCTAGCAGCATAAATGCCATCCCTGCTGACAAAGGGAAACTGACGAAAGAAAATCTTCAAAAGATTGCAGTCCTCTGCTGATAAAGAGAATCTAGCAAAATAAATGCTATCCCTGCTGACAAAGGGAAACTGACGAAAGAAAATCTTCAAAAGATTGTTGTCCTCTGCTGATAAAGAGAATCTAGCAAAATAAATGCCATCCCTGCTGACAAAGGGAAACTGACGAAAGAAAATCTTCAAAATATTGCTGTCCTCTGCTGATAAAGAGAATCTAGCAACATCAATGCCATCCCTACTGACAAAGGGAAACTGACGAAAGAAAATCTTCAAAAGATTATTGTCCTCTGCAGATAAAGAGAATCTAGCAACATAAATGCCATCCCTGCTGACAAAGGGAAACTGACGAAAGAAAATCTTCAAAAGATTGTTGTCCTCTGCTGATAAAGACAATCTAGCAACATAAATGCCATCCCTGCTGACAAAGGGAAACTGACGAAAGAAAATTTTCAAAATATTGCTGTCCTCTGCTGATAAAGAGAATCTAGCAACATAAATGCCATCCCTGCTGACAAAGGGAAACTGACGAAAGAAAATCTTCAAAAGATTGTTGTCTTCTGCTGATAAAGAGAATCTAGCAAAATAAATGCCATCCCTGCTGACAAAGGGAAACTGACGAAAGAAAATCTTCAAAAGATTGTTGTCTTCTGTTGATAAAGAGAATCTAGCAAAATAAATGCCATCCCTGCTGACAAAGGGAAACTGACGAAAGAAAATCTTCAAAAGATTGTTGTCTTCTGCTGATAAAGAGAATCTAGCAAAATATATGCCATCCCTGCTGACAAAGGGAAAGTGACGAAAGAAAATCTTTAAAATATTGCTGTCCTCTGCTGATAAAGAGAATCTAGCAACATAAATGCCATCCCTGCTGACAAAGGGAAACTAACGAAAGAAAATCTTCAAAAGATTGCTGTCCTCTGCTTATAAAGAGAATCTAGCAACATAAATGCCATCCCTGCTGACAAAGGGAAACTGACGAAAGAAAATCTTCAAAAGATTACAGTCCTCTGCTGATAAAGAGAATCTAGCAAAATAAATGCCATCCCTGCTGACAAAGGGAAACTGACGAAAGAAAATCTTCAAAAGATTGTTGTCTTCTGCTGATAAAGATAATCTAGCAAAATAAATGCCATCCCTGCTGACAAAGGGAAATTGACGAAAGAAAATCTTTAAAATATTGCTGTCCTCTGCTGATAAAGAGAATCTAGCAACATAAATGCCATCCCTGCTGACAAAGGGAAACTGACGAAAGAAAATCTTCAAAAGATTGTTGTCCTCTGCTTATAAAGAGAATCTAGCAACATAAATGCCATCCCTGCTGACAAAGGGAAACTGACGAAAGAAAATCTTCAAAAGATAATTGTCCTCTGCTGATAAACAGAATCTAGCAACATAAATGCCATCCCTGCTGACAAAGGGAAACTGACGAAAGAAAATCTTCAAAAGATTGTTGTCCTCTGCTGATAAAGAGAATCTAGCAAAATAAATGCCATCCCTGCTGGCAAAGGGAAACTGACGAAAGAAAATCTTCAAAAAATTGCTGTCCTCTGCTTATAAAGAGAATCTAGCAACATAAATGCCATCTCTGCTGACAAAGGGAAACTGACTAAAGAAAATCTTCAAAAGATTGCTGTCCTCTGCTGATAAAGAGAATCTAGCAACATAAATGCCATCCCTGCTGACAAAGGGAAACTGACGAAAGAAAATCTTCAAAATATTGTTGTCCTCTGCTGATAAAGAGAATCTAGCAAGATAAATGCCATCCCTGCTGACAAAGGGAAACTGACGAAAGAAAATCTTCAAAAGATTGTTGTCCTCTGCTGATAAAGAGAATCTAGCAACATAAATGCCATCCCTGCTGACAAAGGGAAACTGACGAAAGAAAATCTTCAAAAGATTACAGTCCTCTGCTGATAAAGAGAATCTAGCAAAATAAATGCCATCCCTGCTGACAAAGGGAAACTGACGAAAGAAAATCTTCAAAAGATTGTTGTCTTCTGCTGATAAAGAGAATCTAGCAAAATAAATGCCATCCCTGCTGACAAAGGGAAACTGACGAAAGAAAATCTTTAAAATATTGCTGTCCTCTGCTAATGAAGAGAATCTAGCAACATAAATGCCATCCCTGCTGACAAAGGGAAACTGACGAAAGAAAATCTTCAAAAGATTGTTGTCCTCTGCTGATAAAGACAATCTAGCAACATAAATGCCATCCTTGCTGACAAAGGGAAACTGACGAAAGAAAATCTTCAAAAGATTACAGTCCTCTGCTGATAAAGAGAATCTAGCAAAATAAATGCCATCCCTGCTGACAAAGGGAAACTGACGAAAGAAAATCTTCAAAAGATTGTTGTCTTCTGCTGATAAAGAGAATCTAGCAAAATAAATGCCATCCCTGCTGACAAAGGGAAACTGACGAAAGAAAATCTTCAAAAGATTGTTGTCTTCTGCTGATAAAGAGAATCTAGCAAAATAAATGCCATCCCTGCTGACAAAGGGAAACTGACAAAAGAAAATCTTTAAAATATTGCTGTCCTCTGCTGATAAAGAGAATCTAGCAACATAAATGCCATCCCTGCTGACAAAGGGAAACTGACGAAAGAAAATCTTCAAAAGATTGCTGTCCTCTGCTTATAAAGAGAATCTAGCAACATAAATGCCATCCCTGCTGACAAAGGGAAACTGACGAAAGAAAATCTTCAAAAGATTACAGTCCTCTGCTGATAAAGAGAATCTAGCAAAATAAATGCCATCCCTGCTGACAAAGGGAAATTGACGAAAGAAAATCTTCAAAAGATTACAGTCCTCTGCTGATAAAGAGAATCTAGCAAAATAAATGCCATCCCTGCTGACAAAGGGAAACTGACGAAAGAAAATCTTCAAAAGATTGTTGTCCTCTGCTGATAAAGAGAATCTAGCAACATAAATGCCATCCCTGCTGACAAAGGGAAACTGACGAAAGAAAATCTTAAAAAGATTACAGTCCTCTGCTGATAAAGAGAATCTAGCAAAATAAATGCCATCCCTGCTGACAAAGGGAAACTGACGAAAGAAAATCTTCAAAAGATTGTTGTCTTCTGCTGATAAAGAGAATCTAGCAAAATAAATGCCATCCCTGCTGACAAAGGGAAATTGACGAAAGAAAATCTTTAAAATATTGCTGCCCTCTACTGATAAAGAGAATCTAGCAACATAAATGCCATCCCTGCTGACAAAGGGAAACTGACGAAAGAAAATCTTCAAAAGATTATTGTCCTCTGCTGATAAACAGAATCTAGCAACATAAATGCCATCCCTGCTGACAAAGGGAAACTGACGAAAGAAAATCTTCAAAAGATTGTTGTCCTCTGCTGATAAAGAGAATCTAGCAAAATAAATGCCATCCCTGCTGGCAAAGGGAAACTGACGAAAGAAAATCTTCAAAAAATTGCTGTCCTCTGCTGATAAAGAGAATCTAGCAACATAAATGCCATCCCTGCTGATAAAGGGAAACTGACGAAAGAAAATCTTCAAAAGATTGCTGTCCTCTGCTGATAAAGAGAATCTAGCAACCTAAATGCCATCCCTGCTGACAAAGGGAAACTGACGAAAGAAAATCTTCAAAAGATTGTTGTCCTCTGCTGATAAAGACAATCTAGCAACATAAATGCCATCCCTGCTGACAAAGGGAAACTGACGAAAGAAAATTTTCAAAATATTACAGTCCTCTGCTGATAAAGAGAATCTAGCAAAATAAATGCCATCCCTGCTGACAAAGGGAAATTGACGAAAGAAAATCTTCAAAAGATTACAGTCCTCTGCTGATAAAGAGAATCTAGCAAAATAAATGCCATCCCTGCTGACAAAGGGAAACTGACGAAAGAAAATCTTCAAAAGATTGTTGTCCTCTGCTGATAAAGAGAATCTAGCAACATAAATGCCATCCCTGCTGACAAAGGGAAACTGACGAAAGAAAATCTTAAAAAGATTACAGTCCTCTGCTGATAAAGAGAATCTAGCAAAATAAATGCCATCCCTGCTGACAAAGGGAAACTGACGAAAGAAAATCTTCAAAAGATTGTTGTCTTCTGCTGATAAAGAGAATCTAGCAAAATAAATGCTATCCCTGCTGACAAAGGGAAATTGACGAAAGAAAATCTTTAAAATATTGCTGTCCTCTGCTGATAAAGAGAATCTAGCAACATAAATGCCATCCCTGCTGACAAAGGGAAACTGACGAAAGAAAATCTTCAAAAGATTATTGTCCTCTGCTGATAAACAGAATCTAGCAACATAAATGCCATCCCTGCTGACAAAGGGAAACTGACGAAAGAAAATCTTCAAAAGATTGTTGTCCTCTGCTGATAAAGAGAATCTAGCAAAATAAATGCCATCCCTGCTGGCAAAGGGAAACTGACGAAAGAAAATCTTCAAAAAATTGCTGTCCTCTGCTGATAAAGAGAATCTAGCAACATAAATGCCATCCCTGCTGATAAAGGGAAACTGACGAAAGAAAATCTTCAAAAGATTGCTGTCCTCTGCTGATAAAGAGAATCTAGCAACCTAAATGCCATCCCTGCTGACAAAGGGAAACTGACGAAAGAAAATCTTCAAAAGATTGCCGTCCTCTGCTGATAAAGAGAATCTAGCAACATAAATGCCATCCCTGCTGACAAAGGGAAACTGACGAAAGAAAATCTTCAAAAAATTGCTGTCCTCTGCTTATAAAGAGAATCTAGCAACATAAATGCCATCTCTGCTGACAAAGGGAAACTGACGAAAGAAAATCTTCAAAAGATTGCAGTCCTCTGCTGATAAAGAGAATCTAGCAAAATAAATGCCATCCCTGCTGACAAAGGGAAACTGACGAAATAAAATCTTCAAAAGATTGCTGTCCTCTGCTGATAAAGAGAATCTAGCAGCATAAATGCCATCCCTGCTGACAAAGGGAAACTGACGAAAGAAAATCTTCAAAAGATTGCAGTCCTCTGCTGATAAAGAGAATCTAGCAAAATAAATGCCATCCCTGCTGACAAAGGGAAACTGACGAAAGAAAATCTTCAAAAGATTGTTGTCCTCTGCTGATAAAGAGAATCTAGCAAAATAAATGCCATCCCTGCTGACAAAGGGAAACTGACGAAAGAAAATCTTCAAAATATTGCTGTCCTCTGCTGATAAAGAGAATCTAGCAACATCAATGCCATCCCTACTGACAAAGGGAAACTGACGAAAGAAAATCTTCAAAAGATTGTTGTCCTCTGCTGATAAAGAGAATCTAGCAACATAAATGCCATCCCTGCTGACAAAGGGAAACTGACGAAAGAAAATCTTCAAAAGATTGTTGTCCTCTGCTGATAAAGATAATCTAGCAACATAAATGCCATCCCTGCTGACAAAGGGAAACTGACGAAAGAAAATTTTCAAAATATTGCTGTCCTCTGCTGATAAAGAGAATCTAGCAACATAAATGCCATCCCTGCTGACAAAGGGAAACTGACGAAAGAAAATCTTCAAAAGATTGTTGTCTTCTGCTGATAAAGAGAATCTAGCAAAATAAATGCCATCCCTGCTGACAAAGGGAAACTGACGAAAGAAAATCTTCAAAAGATTGTTGTCTTCTGCTGATAAAGAGAATCTAGCAAAATAAATGCCATCCCTGCTGACAAAGGGAAACTGACGAAAGAAAATCTTCAAAAGATTGTTGTCTTCTGCTGATAAAGAGAATCTAGCAAAATATATGCCATCCCTGCTGACAAAGGGAAAGTGACGAAAGAAAATCTTTAAAATATTGTTGTCCTCTGCTGATAAAGAGAATCTAGCAACATAAATGCCATCCCTGCTGACAAAGGGAAACTAACGAAAGAAAATCTTCAAAAGATTGCTGTCCTCTGCTTATACAGAGAATCTAGCAACATAAATGCCATCCCTGCTGACAAAGGGAAACTGACGAAAGAAAATCTTCAAAAGATTACAGTCCTCTGCTGATAAAGAGAATCTAGCAAAATAAATGCCATCCCTGCTGACAAAGGGAAACTGACGAAAGAAAATCTTCAAAAGATTGTTGTCTTCTGCTGATAAAGATAATCTAGCAAAATAAATGCCATCCCTGCTGACAAAGGGAAATTGACGAAAGAAAATCTTTAAAATATTGCTGTCCTCTGCTGATAAAGAGAATCTAGCAACATAAATGCCATCCTTGCTGACAAAGGGAAACTGACGAAAGAAAATCTTCAAAAGATTGCTGTCCTCTGCTTATAAAGAGAATCTAGCAACATAAATGCCATCCCTGCTGACAAAGGGAAACTGACGAAAGAAAATCTTCAAAAGATAATTGTCCTCTGCTGATAAACAGAATCTAGCAACATAAATGCCATCCCTGCTGACAAAGGGAAACTGACGAAAGAAAATCTTCAAAAGATTGTTGTCCTCTGCTGATAAAGAGAATCTAGCAAAATAAATGCCATCCCTGCTGGCAAAGGGAAACTGACGAAAGAAAATCTTCAAAAAATTGCTGTCCTCTTCTTATAAAGAGAATCTAGCAACATAAATGCCATCTCTGCTGACAAAGGGAAACTGACTAAAGAAAATCTTCAAAAGATTGCTGTCCTCTGCTGATAAAGAGAATCTAGCAACATAAATGCCATCCCTGCTGACAAAGGGAAACTGACGAAAGAAAATCTTCAAAAGATTGTTGTCCTCTGCTGATAAAGAGAATCTAGCAAGATAAATGCCATCCCTGCTGACAAAGGGAAACTGACGAAAGAAAATCTTCAAAAGATTGTTGTCCTCTGCTGATAAAGAGAATCTAGCAACATAAATGCCATCCCTGCTGACAAAGGGAAACTGACGAAAGAAAATCTTCAAAAGATTACAGTCCTCTGCTGATAAAGAGAATCAAGCAAAATAAATGCCATCCCTGCTGACAAAGGGAAACTGACGAAAGAAAATCTTCAAAAGATTGTTGTCTTCTGCTGATAAAGAGAATCTAGCAAAATAAATGCCATCCCTGCTGACAAAGGGAAACTGACGAAAGAAAATCTTTAAAATATTGCTGTCCTCTGCTAATGAAGAGAATCTAGCAACATAAATGCCATCCCTGCTGACAAAGCGAAACTGACGAAAGAAAATCTTCAAAAGATTGTTGTCCTCTGCTGATAAAGACAATCTAGCAACATAAATGCCATCCTTGCTGACAAAGGGAAACTGACGAAAGAAAATCTTCAAAAGATAATTGTCCTCTGCTGATAAACAGAATCTAGCAACATAAATGCCATCCCTGCTGACAAAGGGAAACTGACGAAAGAAAATCTTCAAAAGATTGTTGTCCTCTGCTGATAAAGAGAATCTAGCAAAATAAATGCCATCCCTGCTGGCAAAGGGAAACTGACGAAAGAAAATCTTCAAAAAATTGCTGTCCTCTGATTATAAAGAGAATCTAGCAACATAAATGCCATCTCTGCTGACAAAGGGAAACTGACTAAAGAAAATCTTCAAAAGATTGCTGTCCTCTGCTGATAAAGAGAATCTAGCAACATAAATGCCATCCCTGCTGACAAAGGGAAACTGACGAAAGAAAATCTTCAAAAGATTGTTGTCCTCTGCTGATAAAGAGAATCTAGCAAGATAAATGCCATCCCTGCTGACAAAGGGAAACTGACGAAAGAAAATCTTCAAAAGATTGTTGTCCTCTGCTGATAAAGAGAATCTAGCAACATAAATGCCATCCCTGCTGACAAAGGGAAACTGACGAAAGAAAATCTTCAAAAGATTACAGTCCTCTGCTGATAAAGAGAATCTAGCAAAATAAATGCCATCCCTGCTGACAAAGGGAAACTGACGAAAGAAAATCTTCAAAAGATAATTGTCCTCTACTGATAAACAGAATCTAGCAACATAAATGCCATCCCTGCTGACAAAGGGAAACTGACGAAAGAAAATCTTCAAAAGATTGTTGTCCTCTGCTGATAAAGAGAATCTAGCAAAATAAATGCCATCCCTGCTGGCAAAGGGAAACTGACGAAAGAAAATCTTCAAAAAATTGCTGTCCTCTGCTTATAAAGAGAATCTAGCAACATAAATGCCATCTCTGCTGACAAAGGGAAACTGACTAAAGAAAATCTTCAAAAGATTGCTGTCCTCTGCTGATAAAGAGAATCTAGCAACATAAATGCCATCCCTGCTGACAAAGGGAAACTGACGAAAGAAAATCTTCAAAAGATTGTTGTCCTCTGCTGATAAAGAGAATCTAGCAAGATAAATGCCATCCCTGCTGACAAAGGGAAACTGACGAAAGAAAATCTTCAAAAGATTGTTGTCCTCTGCTGATAAAGAGAATCTAGCAACATAAATGCCATCCCTGCTGACAAAGGGAAACTGACGAAAGAAAATCTTCAAAAGATTACAGTCCTCTGCTGATAAAGAGAATCTAGCAAAATAAATGCCATCCCTGCTGACAAAGGGAAATTGACGAAAGAAAATCTTTAAAATATTGCTGTCCTCTGCTGATAAAGAGAATCTAGCAACATAAATGCCATCCCTGCTGACAAAGGGAAACTGACGAAAGAAAATCTTCAAAAGATTGCTGTCCTCTGCTTATAAAGAGAATCTAGCAACATAAATGCCATCCCTGCTGACAAAGGGAAACTGACGAAAGAAAATCTTCAAAAGATAATTGTCCTCTGCTGATAAACAGAATCTAGCAACATAAATGCCATCCCTGCTGACAAAGGGAAACTGACGAAAGAAAATCTTCAAAAGATTGTTGTCCTCTGCTGATAAAGAGAATCTAGCAAAATAAATGCCATCCCTGCTGGCAAAGGGAAACTGACGAAAGAAAATCTTCAAAAAATTGCTGTCCTCTGCTTATAAAGAGAATCTAGCAACATAAATGCCATCTCTGCTGACAAAGGGAAACTGACTAAAGAAAATCTTCAAAAGATTGCTGTCCTCTGCTGATAAAGAGAATCTAGCAACATAAATGCCATCCCTGCTGACAAAGGGAAACTGACGAAAGAAAATCTTCAAAAGATTGTTGTCCTCTGCTGATAAAGAGAATCTAGCAAGATAAATGCCATCCCTGCTGACAAAGGGAAACTGACGAAAGAAAATCTTCAAAAGATTGTTGTCCTCTGCTGATAAAGAGAATCTAGCAACATAAATGCCATCCCTGCTGACAAAGGGAAACTGACGAAAGAAAATCTTCAAAAGATTACAGTCCTCTGCTGATAAAGAGAATCTAGCAAAATAAATGCCATCCCTGCTGACAAAGGGAAACTGACGAAAGAAAATCTTCAAAAGATTGTTGTCTTCTGCTGATAAAGAGAATCTAGCAAAATAAATGCCATCCCTGCTGACAAAGGGAAACTGACGAAAGAAAATCTTTAAAATATTGCTGTCCTCTGCTAATGAAGAGAATCTAGCAACAGAAATGCCATCCCTGCTGACAAAGGGAAACTGACGAAAGAAAATCTTCAAAAGATTGTTGTCCTCTGCTGATAAAGACAATCTAGCAACATAAATGCCATCCTTGCTGACAAAGGGAAACTGACGAAAGAAAATCTTCAAAAGATTACAGTCCTCTGCTGATAAAGAGAATCTAGCAAAATAAATGCCATCCCTGCTGACAAAGGGAAACTGACGAAAGAAAATCTTCAAAAGATTGTTGTCTTCTGCTGATAAAGAGAATCTAGCAAAATAAATGCCATCCCTGCTGACAAAGGGAAACTGACGAAAGAAAATCTTCAAAAGATTGTTGTCTTCTGCTGATAAAGAGAATCTAGCAAAATAAATGCCATCCCTGCTGACAAAGGGAAACTGACAAAAGAAAATCTTTAAAATATTGCTGTCCTCTGCTGATAAAGAGAATCTAGCAACATAAATGCCATCCCTGCTGACAAAGGGAAACTGACGAAAGAAAATCTTCAAAAGATTGCTGTCCTCTGCTTATAAAGAGAATCTAGCAACATAAATGCCATCCCTGCTGACAAAGGGAAATTGACGAAAGAAAATCTTTAAAATATTGCTGTCCTCTGCTGATAAAGAGAATCTAGCAACATAAATGCCATCCCTGCTGACAAAGGGAAACTGACGAAAGAAAATCTTCAAAAGATTGTTGTCTTCTGCTGATAAAGAGAATCTAGCAAAATAAATGCCATCCCTGCTGACAAAGGGAAATTGACGAAAGAAAATCTTTAAAATATTGCTGTCCTCTGCTGATAAAGAGAATCTAGCAACATAAATGCCATCCCTGCTGACAAAGGGAAACTGACGAAAGAAAATCTTCAAAAGATTATTGTCCTCTGCTGATAAACAGAATCTAGCAACATAAATGCCATCCCTGCTGACAAAGGGAAACTGACGAAAGAAAATCTTCAAAAGATTACAGTCCTCTGCTGATAAAGAGAATCTAGCAAAATAAATGCCATCCCTGCTGACAAAGGGAAACTGACGAAAGAAAATCTTCAAAAGATTGTTGTCTTCTGCTGATAAAGAGAATCTAGCAAAATAAATGCCATCCCTGCTGACAAAGGGAAACTGACGAAAGAAAATCTTCAAAAGATTGTTGTCTTCTGCTGATAAAGAGAATCTAGCAAAATAAATGCCATCCCTGCTGACAAAGGGAAACTGACAAAAGAAAATCTTTAAAATATTGCTGTCCTCTGCTGATAAAGAGAATCTAGCAACATAAATGCCATCCCTGCTGACAAAGGGAAACTGACGAAAGAAAATCTTCAAAAGATTGCTGTCCTCTGCTTATAAAGAGAATCTAGCAACATAAATGCCATCCCTGCTGACAAAGGGAAACTGACGAAAGAAAATCTTCAAAAGATTACAGTCCTCTGCTGATAAAGAGAATCTAGCAAAATAAATGCCATCCCTGCTGACAAAGGGAAACTGACGAAAGAAAATCTTCAAAAGATTGTTGTCTTCTGCTGATAAAGAGAATCTAGCAAAATAAATGCCATCCCTGCTGACAAAGGGAAATTGACGAAAGAAAATCTTTAAAATATTGCTGTCCTCTGCTGATAAAGAGAATCTAGCAACATAAATGCCATCCCTGCTGACAAAGGGAAACTGACGAAAGAAAATCTTCAAAAGATTATTGTCCTCTGCTGATAAACAGAATCTAGCAACATAAATGCCATCCCTGCTGACAAAGGGAAACTGACGAAAGAAAATCTTCAAAAGATTGTTGTCCTCTGCTGATAAAGAGAATCTAGCAAAATAAATGCCATCCCTGCTGGCAAAGGGAAACTGACGAAAGAAAATCTTCAAAAAATTGCTGTCCTCTGCTGATAAAGAGAATCTAGCAACATAAATGCCATCCCTGCTGATAAAGGGAAACTGACGAAAGAAAATCTTCAAAAGATTGCTGTCCTCTGCTGATAAAGAGAATCTAGCAACCTAAATGCCATCCCTGCTGACAAAGGGAAACTGACGAAAGAAAATCTTCAAAAGATTGCCGTCCTCTGCTGATAAAGAGAATCTAGCAACATAAATGCCATCCCTGCTGACAAAGGGAAACTGACGAAAGAAAATCTTCAAAAAATTGCTGTCCTCTGCTTATAAAGAGAATCTAGCAACATAAATGCCATCTCTGCTGACAAAGGGAAACTGACGAAAGAAAATCTTCAAAAGATTGCAGTCCTCTGCTGATAAAGAGAATCTAGCAAAATAAATGCCATCCCTGCTGACAAAGGGAAACTGACGAAATAAAATCTTCAAAAGATTGCTGTCCTCTGCTGATAAAGAGAATCTAGCAGCATAAATGCCATCCCTGCTGACAAAGGGAAACTGACGAAAGAAAATCTTCAAAAGATTGCAGTCCTCTGCTGATAAAGAGAATCTAGCAAAATAAATGCCATCCCTGCTGACAAAGGGAAACTGACGAAAGAAAATCTTCAAAAGATTGTTGTCCTCTGCTGATAAAGAGAATCTAGCAAAATAAATGCCATCCCTGCTGACAAAGGGAAACTGACGAAAGAAAATCTTCAAAATATTGCTGTCCTCTGCTGATAAAGAGAATCTAGCAACATCAATGCCATCCCTACTGACAAAGGGAAACTGACGAAAGAAAATCTTCAAAAGATTGTTGTCCTCTGCTGATAAAGAGAATCTAGCAACATAAATGCCATCCCTGCTGACAAAGGGAAACTGACGAAAGAAAATCTTCAAAAGATTGTTGTCCTCTGCTGATAAAGACAATCTAGCAACATAAATGCCATCCTGTAATACCCCAAAATTTGCTCTCCCCTTTTGTCATCATAGCATGGCATTATCATTTATCATATCATATCCACCTCACTAGCATTGCATTGCATTTAACATAGAAAAATGAAGCATGGCATCCTTCTTACCATCAGGGCATGTGATCAAGTGGAAGGTGGACAATCAAGGAATCATTCAAAGCACAGAAAGGTCAATCAAGTTGGCTCTAGGCAAGCCAAGAGGTCTCTCATGTCTCATACTATCTCAATTGATCTTCCACAACCTCAAGAAGGTGAGATTCAATAGGAGATTGAAGCACTACATCTTTCACTATGCAAGAAGTCCAAAAATTGAAGGAAAACCCTCAAAAGAGATAGCTCATTGATTCAAAATCATTCCCAAGTGGCATTTCTCATCATTCTTTAAGAGGATACACAACATACTCTGAGGAATTGGAAATTGAAGACTGCACTTTTACCTCCTAACCAGAGGGGGCCAAAATTAGGGTTTCCAGTTAAATCAGGGAATCTTTGCTTTTTTGGGCAAAACTTGATGTCATGGTATTCTACATGTTCTTAAGTGTATGTATGTGGAAAATTGCATCTCAATTGGTTTTAGAAGTGGTTCAATTGGAAGAAAGATCAAGAATCAGAGAAATTGGGGCAAAGTCAAATAATCAGAGGAAAAAGTCAACTCTTGACTTTTTGAGCCCAAATTCATGAAATTCATGTTACATGTGTCCAATGTACAAAATTTGGTCAAGAAACTCCAAAGGAATCATGAAAAAATCAAGATGTGGAAAGTTGCCATTTTTGGATGAAGTAGGGTTACTAAAAATAGCAAGTTTTGGCCATTTTGCATCAGAATTTGAACCAAGGCCATTTAAATTTGGAGCACCAAATGAAAAATCCACTCTGCCTCAATGAAAGATCTTGCTTTGAGCTTCAAATCCATGGGTAGAACATCTCCATTGGATAAAAATTGAGTGAGATATAATTGATCAAAGTTTGAGCAAAGTAGGTCCAAAACTAGGTCATGACCAAGATTTTCAGGGCACGCGCGCAGTCATTTTCTCAAACACTTGGTGGGCCAAATGTATTGATCAATTACTCATGATTAGAGGCTTCAAATGGAAAATCTTTCAACATCAAAATTGTTCCTCTATGTGAGATCTTCAAAGTTGGTGTTTATCAATTTTTCATCTGATCAAAGGTCAAGAAGTTATGTTGAGTCCAATGTGCTTTGATCACGCTGAAAACCTAGGGGCCATGTTACCTTGTCAACCAACCTTGGCCACGCCCTCATACCAGTTCCAAACCTATGTGTTATAGGTCATTTTTCAACCTCTTCCAAGCATCATTTCATTTCATTTTTCGTACCAAACATGTAGCATTACATCTCCTCTTTCCAATGACTCCTAAAACACACCAATTCATTCATTGAGTAGAGAGAAAAACTTCCTCAAACCACCTCATGTTGATACTGATGCATTGACAGACTGTGCACGATTTTGGTTCACACACACCCCAAACACTTCATCACATCAGCTTTCCACATTAAACCAAACACACATGACTTACACATTGCACACTTGCCTTGGCATACATGAGAATGGAAAGAAACAAACTTGCTGAGCAAGTTTCTGCTACAACCAGCCGTGCCTTCATTTTCTTTTCACCTCCACCATAGCATATCATGAGTTGCCATCACCATATCATTGCTCTCCCTAACTAACTTGACTCAGTTAGTTAGGGATGACTCACCCAAACCACCATGACTCAGCTGACTCACTCAGTTAACTATGGTTAGCTCACACTATAAATAAAAACTTCACTCTCAAATTTCATTCCTAACTTCATTTTCTCACATTCAACTCAGAAATTCTCTCGATTCTCTCTCAATTCCTCCACATTGCAACTGATTTTCAAACTCCATTTCATTCATCTTCCTCATCTTCATCTCAGAATATCTCTGATTCTATATCCATTTTCATCACATTGCAACTGTTTTGAATCTTGGATTTCAGCTCTCCTTCACTGAAGTATCATCCACTCTTGTATCTAAGCCTTTATTTGGCCACATTGGAGCTCAAGAACTCAAGGCAACATCTCTGGTTTTTCTTTTGAACAAAGAATCTTCAAGTTTCAGGTTTGGAATTTCTTAACTCATCTGGTGCGATTCATTGATTTTTAAGCTTGTTTCATGTTGATTATGGCTTATTAGAAGCAATGAAACATTTCTGGCTAGTTGATAGACCTCTCAGAGGTGTAGATCTAAACTTAGGGCAAAATGTTTGTGATCATTTCTTGCTGTGCGTGCATTGTTTGGTGATTTCAGTGCTAAATTCTTGATGTACGTGAGTTCAGCTTTCATTTGGTATGTGGATTGTGAATTTCTGGAAGAATTGAGGTTGCAGGTGGTGGCTGCTGGCCGGAGAAGATGACCGGAGGTCATCTCCGGCCGGTGACTTTAACTGTTAGGGTTTGTGTGCGTTTTAATCCCAGCCGTGTGTTTTTCATGATCGTACGCTCCAGAATGTGACAGCACATTAAAACTCACATGATCCTCACGTGCATTTTTCTGAATTTCACTTAAGCATGGTGTGGTGTGGTGCATGGTAAGTGGCTTGTGTCCTCACGTGCATGCATTGATTTTGAGTACTTTGACTTTGGTTTTGACTTGGACTTGATCTGATGGTTGGGAGTGAGTCAAGATTGTTGACTGAGGGTTCATGTTTGTTAGTATGCTCTGCGCGCTTAGTGGACTTAGCCAGAATGCTATTCGCACCTCCCTGTTTTAAGGCCCAATTGATTTTGAACTGAATAGTTACTAGGCATGCACCCCCATTCACATTTACATTCCATTTTATTTTTTTCCATTTTTGCTACACGTTTCATAATTAATTTTTAAAAATATCAAATGGTATCATAAAATTCCACAAAAATTCATGTGTATTCTTAAAACATTTAGGAAATTTTCTACGATTTTATTTTCTGATTTTATGACCATTTTGCCCCTGTTCCATTATTTCTTTTGAATTTCCATTTGCATGCATACTTAATGTGACATATGATTTTGTGCATTTTTGTTCTTGATCATAAAAATTGATTTTGATGCCTTTCTTTTTGCATTGTGGTCACAATATGTTGAGGTATGTTTGAGATTTATGATATGATTTTTAAGTCTTTTTTGGATGACTTTTGATGTGTTGCTTTGAGCATGAATGCATGAAACTTCCATGAGACTTTGACCTAATTGTTGAGTGACTTTGGTTCTGATTCATTGCTTGTGGACTTGATATGTTAATGGCATGGGTTTAAGGTGTTTGATTGGTGAGAGTCATAATTTTTGGAGCATGTTTGCTATTTGTTTGAAGCATGAAGTTTAACTTGTTCATTTTGTGAATGCATGCCTCATGTTTGGTTTGCTTGATCATGAAGGCACTTGTGCCATGAGTTGTGGTTTTGTTTGAGGATGTATAGTATGTTAATTGACTTCTGATTGTGACATTTGGGTTTCATCTTTGCATGTTTGATGTTTATCTTGCACCTTAAGTCACTTGTTTCACAAGTATGAACCACATTCACATCACTTCACCTTTTCTTCTTTGCTTCTTGTTGGATTGAGATTTTGTTTGCATGATTTGGTATGCTCATTTAGGATAACATTAGGTTGTGTAAATATGAGTTACATTCTGACTTGGAAGCATGTATAGCATTTAATCTCATTTTACTTTGTTTGTCAACTTGTTTGAATTTGATTTGTTCATTATATTTTCTTACTTTACTTATAAGTGATTGTGCTAACCATGTAGGGGCTTTGGTAAGTTTCAATTGAGTGTGGATAAGGAATCCACATTCAACTTCTATCCTTTCTCTTTTACAATTCCATTTTGTGTTTTGTTAAGCATTTATGTGCTTTCTTTAATAACTCATTACTTTCCCTTTTTGAATTACAATTCATCTTCTACTTTGGAAGTGAATTGTTTAATTCTTTCTTTCTTTAGACTTTAGGTTGAAACCTCACAAACCTTTAGGATCACTCTCTTTAATCTTCAATTAGGATTGAGTCTTAGTCCATATAGGTTTTACCTTTTCTCCTCCCTTGAGTCTCTTTTCTCATCTCAAAGAAAATTCAAAATATCTAATAAAGGTAGGCATTTATTGCATTTAGGCCTTTCATATAAAGAAAAGGTTATAAGGGGTCTTCTCTTATAATCTTAGAATGTATAGCATATAGCCCATCTTGGGTCAATGTGTTAAACATTTGATCTTGTATGAGGGACTTAAATGCAATACTTGTTGAAGGTACAAATAAAAAACACTTCTTCATTTCTTAATCAACAAAACACTTAATAAACACAAGTATGCTAGTGTGTTTGAGCCTTGACAATTGGAACTAAGTGTGGGGGTCTTCTTCACTCTTAGTGTGCATTCTTACCCATTCCATCTTGGAATGTGAGAATGTACACATTCCAATGACTAAGATTCAGATACACTGTCATATGCAAACAAATGAAAAAACTTCTAAAAGGCAAAAACAAACAATAACGTCTTTCCTTCGGGAATTCTTTTCTCATCTCATTCATTCTCAACGCACGAACGTGCTCCTACTCGTTCTCTTGCAAGATGGTAACGCACTCGGACCAGCGAGCCTGCAACACCTGAGCTAGAACGTTAGTCGTTCCTTAAAAAACACAAACAATCCATCCCTAGTGAGGGGAACTACGTCGCTCTGATTCTCATGCTCCCTATGAGATACGTAGGCAGTGGGGTAGGGCCCATGCGAGCACTCCTTTTATTTTCCCTACGTTTGTTTCCCGTTCCTTTTCTTTTCTTTCTCCTTTCCTTTTTTCAGTTCTTTCTCAGTATTCCTTTCTTTACACCCTTTGATCGAGACAAGCAAGCGTGGATCCCATCGGGTACGATGGACGCGTGGGGGTGCTAATACCTTCCTCTCGCGTAACCGACTCCCTTACCCTTTCTCTTGGTCGTAAGACCATGCTTTTCCTTTCTCTCAGGTTTACGCGGTGTTTCCTTTCCCTCTCTTGGGATAAATACACATTGCTGGCGACTCTGTTCGGTGCCACTTTCGCGTTTGTACTAGGATGAAAATCCCGGGAGCGACAGCTGGCGACTCTGCTGGGGAAAGAGAAATCCAAGCGCTTGTTTGCTTTTCTTTCATTGGGTGTTTTCTGTTGTGCTTTATTTTGCTGTTTATTTACTTTACAGTATTTACTGCATTTTAGCATTACATATCATATATTATATTGTGCTGCACTGTTTTGTCTGTTTGGCGGGATGGGATTTCTGAGAGATAAGCCCATTACACAGGCTTGAGTATACACTTAGAATTAGAGTGGAGAGTAGTGGGACCTACGTGCCGTTTGGAGTGCGTTGGGTATTCACGAAATTCACAGCTAGATGAGGCTATCTTGGGACACGTCGTGGCATACGCATCTTGCGTATTCCAGGATGTAGATTTAGAGAGCTGTCGACTCTAGTGACCGATCATGAGGACCTTAGTGGAAATATCCCTCTTTAGTGGTGACAATGGCAGACCACATTCTGTGGCAAACCCATTCGCACCCGAGGGCCCACTTTGGAACTTGCATAGGATGACCTTTATTTTCTAAGGGGAGTCAGTGGACGACCTCTTTGATTGGCATAGCATTGTATCCTACGGGCTGAATGTGCTATTGCTTCTCAAACCTCCGAAGCTGACAAGCCTTATTTTCTAAGAACCACATGTGAGCATGGGCGGGATGTTTACAGGTTTGCAGGAAACCCAGCCTCCTACCTACCTTACTCGTGATTCTATGATGATTTCAGACATTGTATCCTATGACAGTGATTTAAGTGTTCATCTCAGATATTGCCAGACTCAGTACAGAGACACAGTGCACACAGTTCAATACAGACACCGACACTTGATTACCTGATCACATGCCCTTTTGCATTGCATTATCATATCATAACAGTTATGTTTGTCATTTTCAGGTGCATAATACATTTCTGATTCCAATCCATGGGTTCAACAGAGATCGTCGCCGAGAGAAAGAACAATGTGTCTTACAAGTTTCCAGATCCTGTCTTGGATTCATTGCTCAAAGTTATAGATATGGCTGGTCCGGGTATTCTTGATAGGTTTCAGAAGAGCTACGGGAATTTGGTTGGGATGGTCCGTACAATCACCAAGTATGAACATGATGCTTTGCACACTCTGCTGCAGTTCTACGAGCCTTCGTTGAGGTGCTTTCTTTTTTCAGATTACATTTTGATGCCAACACTGGAAGAATTCTCATTTATTTTGGGAATTCCGATTACGTCGGCAATACCATTCTTCTCTGGTAGTTCTCCCAGCGTAAAAGAAATTGCTGCTGCTTTACAAATGGATCAGGCAGTGATAAAGAGTGGTGTGAACAGTAAAAATGGAGTTAGCGGATTTCATTTAGAATTTCTGTCTGGACGGGCCCAGGAGGCTGCAAGTGCTAAAAATTGGACGGTTTACAATTCCATTCTGGCTCTCTGCATATATGGCCTAGTTTTCTTTCCCAATCAGCAAGACTTTGTGGATATGCAAGCGACAAGAGTTTTCGTTCTTAAAAATCCAGTCCCTACTTTGTTAGGAGATTTTTATCATTCTGTGCACTATAAGAATGAGAAAAGGAGGGGAGGATCTGTTAGTTGTTGCACTCCACTGCTGAGTCATTGGTTTTTCAAACATTTGCCTCAGACAGGTGCCTTTGTGGAAACCAAAGATGTGGCGAAATGGTCTAAACGATTGATGAGTTTAACTGCTGATAACATTGTATGGTTTGACCACCGGTTATTGAGAATAGAGCTTGTCACAAGATGCGGAAATTTTCCAAATGTGCCTTTGATTGGCAGAAAAGGAGGGATCAGTTATAATCCAGTTTTGGCCATCCGACAGTTTGGGTATGCTTCCAGGGATCCTCCTACAGAGCAAGATGTGGAAGAATCTTTATTCTTTACAGGAACTAAAGATGCGAAGGTGGTAGAAGTAGTGAATGCTTGGAAAGATAAGCACAAAATTGGAAAAGCAGTTTTTGGAAAAGGAGATTGTAGATCTTATCCTGAATATGACAGGTGGATTGAAACGAAAGTAAAGGAATTGCTTTTACCCTTTTCAAGGGGACCTCGTTTATGTGCAGTACAGCCAGAACAACCCACTATGGTGGCTATTGAAGAATGTGAGAAGTGGAAGAAAATGGTCAGAGAGTTGCAGATAGAGAATTCTGGAATGAGCAGATGTCTTCAGAAAGCTCTAGCTGACAACAAAGAGTTGGAAAAGAGAGCCTTGAAAGCGGAAAAAACCTTGGCTGACAAAGAGGAAGATTTTGATGACCGAGCTCGGTACTTTCGGAAACTTACTTTGGGAGCAGATGACACTAGTCAGGCTCACAAGATTACAAAACAGGCTTTAGCCCGAAGCAAGGATTCATTAACTCAACTTCGTCAAGCTTGGGATGAAGTCAGAATTGAAAATGCCGAGTTAAAGGATCAGTCGAAGACTAAAGACGAGGAGCTTAAAAAGGCACATGAGCAGAGGAGAAAGTATCGGGAAAGCCTCGGTAAGAGTCAAGAACAGTTAGAAGAAGCTAGAAGCCAGTTGAAGAATACCAAGAAAGAGCTTGAAGACGTCATGATAGAAAGGGAGATACTCAAGACGCAAGCCGGCATAAAGAGACACAAAGGAGTGTGTGATGACGAAGCTCTGATGCTGCATGTGGGTTCTTTAACTGAAGCTCTTGAGAAAAGGGATGTCTTGATCAAAGAGATGATTGAAAAGACGAATCACCAGCGTACCCGTATACTTTTTGAGGAGATCAAATACTCAAGTGATAAGCTGAAGGATGTGGAATTGTCAGATTGATGTTCTTTTCCCTGTATTTTGTTGTTAATGGTTACCATCAGGCTTGTTGATGGATCCATTTTTCCTTGTATTGCATTTGCGGATGAGCCCTTCTTAAATGTACTTGGATACTTTGTTGAATGAGTATGAGCAGTTTTATTCAGGATTATTCCTTATCAGATAGCTGCACACAAGCACATGACCACGACACGTCTCTTTATATCACAATTTCTGGTCTTCAGATTTCTGTGGTGGGATTGGAATCAGGGTATAAAGCACCTCGGAAATGACAAACATGGCATTGCATGGCATTGCATATCATTTTGCATTTTTTGTTACTTGCTTTTCAGGTACTCGTTGCGGGGTCTCTAACCTTTATTTGGTTTCAGGCAGTATAGCGGAGAGTCATATTCACCGATATTCGACGCGAAGGAATCAAGTAAGAATCATGGATCAAGTGCAAAGTGATTTGGCGGAAATGAGGGCGCGTATGGACCAGTTCATGACCCTCATGACTGGCATGGCGCAAAATCAGGAGAGACTGAGGCTTCTGGTAGAGCGTCCCGACAATGGGCCCGAAGGTGATCATCATGACAATTCACAGGGACATGGCATTCCTCCTCCCGGTGGCAACCCTCCTCCTGGTGGTAACAATCGGGGTAATGGAAATGGTAGGCAGGCTGGTGTTACTCTTGAAGATACTCTGGAAGACCAATTTACTCTACTAGACGCTGACGTGGGTAATCAAGGTGATCGAAGGTATGATGAGTTAGCAGAGAAGATCAGGGCCATAGAATGCAAGAACTCTATGGGTATTGATGTTACCAGCTTGGGGCTGGTCTCAGGAGTCAGAATTCCCCCTAAATTCAAACCTCCCACTTTCGATAAGTATCACGGCAATGCGTGTCCCCAAACGCATCTTCAAGCTTACTTTGGGAAGATTTCAGCCCATACGGATGACGAGAAGCTATGGATGCACTATTTTCAGGACAGTCTGGCGGGGGCGTCCTTGACCTGGTACATGAAGTTGAGTAGAGCTGCTGTGAAGAATTGGAAAGATCTGGCAGAAGCGTTCCTGAAGCAATACCAGTATAATATTGACATGGCGCCCAACCGCACTCAATTGCAGGGGTTGTCACAGAATGCCAAGGAGAGTTTCAAAGAATATGCACAGAGGTGGAGGGAAATGGCTGCCCAGGTCCAACCTCCCTTGTCAGACAGAGAAATGGCAGATATGTTCATGGGCACCTTGCAAGGGGCCTATCTGGATAGGTTAGCTGCTTGTCCGTCAACTGGATTTGCTGATATTGTGATTGCGGGAGAAAGAATAGAAAGTCTGTTAAAGCTTGGAAAGATCCAGGATGTGAGTGGGGCTGGCTCTTCGGGGACGAAGAAACCGTTTGCTAGTAACCAGAAAAGAAGAGAAGGTGATACGAATGCTGTGTTTAGAGGACGAGGCAGAGGGCGTTCTCGTGCTTATTATCAGGTAGATGCTGTGACAATCCCCACACCGTCCGTTCAGAAACAACAACCCCAACAACAAGTTCAACAGCCACAACCCTTTTTCCAGCAAAGGTTTAGGCAGAGGGATCGTAAGATGGATCCTCTCCCTATGACTTATGCCGCGCTGTTGCCCCGGCTACTCGAGTTAAAGTTGGTAGAACTCCGTACTATGAAAGCTCCGGTTGCTGGAAACCTGCCACCTAACTTCGATGCTAATGCTCGTTGTGAGTTCCACTCAGGTGCTCAGGGGCACTCCATTGAAAAATGCTGGGCTTTCCATCATAAAGTACAAGATTTGATTGATGCTAAAGCCATCAATTTCTCTCCCGCTCCTAATATTACTCAGCATCCCATGCCTGATCATAGTGCAGCAAATGTGTACGTTATTGAAGATGGGAGGAGATTGAATTTGGTGTTAGACGTTCATCAAGTGAAAACTTCTTTGTTGGTTGTAAAAGATCGTTTATTGAAGGGACTGGTGTTCCCGGGCTGTAATCAAGAGTGCTCTGAGTGTATGAATCAGGAGAACGGCTGTGATAAGTTGAAGATGGGTTTACAGAATCTGATCGATGAAGGATGTCTACAGTTCGATAGAGTCGTGAAAGACACTGATGAGATATCAACCGTGACCATCTATTACACTCCCGCTGAGATTCAAATGCCGGTCAATGCAGTTCCCGTGGCGAGTGTTGCGCCAGAAAGGCCCAGTCCTGTCACTATCACGGTGCCAGGACCAATTCCGTTCACGTCTACGAAAGTTATCCCATGGCACTATGGGGCAGATGTATATTACGAAGGTAAAAAACAGGAAGTTGAGTCATCAGTCAGCCCAAATATTGATAATGTAGGGGGTGTAGGGGGCTTTACAAGGAGTGGAAGGTTGTTCGCTCCCCAAACCTTGAGAAGTGATAAAGAGGCAGAAGCTGCAGCAAAGGCTAAGGGTAAACAGGTGGTTGAAAGTGCGCCTACACCTGAAGCAGAGACAAAGATTATTTTTGAAAAGGAAATGGAAGAATTTATGAAGATAATCAAGAAAAGCGATTATAAGATTGTGGACCAACTGAATCAGACCCCTTCAAAGATTTCAATCCTGTCACTATTGATGTGCTCTGATGCGCACCGACAGGCGTTGTTGAAAGTGTTGAAGAGTGCGTACGTGCCACAAGAAATTACTGTTAATCAGCTCGAGGGCGTAATCTCCAATGTTAATGTTAGCCATGGCTTGGGCTTTACAAGTAGAGATTTGACTGTTGAAGGAAGAAACCATAATAAGGCTTTGCATATCACGATGGAGTGTAAGGGCGCAGTGTTATCTCATGTACTGGTAGACACTGGTTCATCACTCAATGTCTTGCCCAAGAAGGCATTGATGAAGCTGGAAGTTGATGGTTTGATCTTAAGGCCTAGTGAATTGGTGGTCAGAGCATTCGATGGAACTAGACGATCTGTGTTTGGTGAGGTGGAATTGCCCGTACAAATTGGACCACAGGTATTCAAATCCACGTTCCATGTAATGGACATACAACCTGCATATAGCTGCCTATTGGGACGCCCTTGGATTCACGGAGCTGGAGCTGTTACTTCCACTCTACATCAAAAGCTGAAGTATGAGTTTGAAGGGCAGGTTGTGACAGTGTGTGGGGAAGAAGACATCTTTGTGAGTCACTTGTCCACGTTCAAGTACATTGAAATGGATGGGGAAATTCATGAGATGCTGTGCCAATCATTTGAAGCAGTCAATATTGACGATGCACCTGAGTCTTCTTCTGTACCAGTTGGGGCTGGTACCTCCATTTCATCTTACAAACAAGCTGTCGAAGTCGTTAGGGCAGGCAACGCCCAAGGTTGGGGCAGGTTGATAGAGACCCCAATGAAGGAAGACAAATTTGGTATTGGTTATCATCCTTCTACAACTTCAGATGCGGGGAGCAGGGGACCCATTACTTTCAATAGTGGGGGAATTATCTACATGGACCAGTCTTGTGCAGCCACGGAGGATAGTGTTGACAGTAATTGTGACCTGGACAACTGGGTACGCCCTCATGCTTCGGGACAACAAGTGCAGAACTGGTTCGTTGAAGAAGTCATCCGGGTTACTCTTCAGACAAAGTAATTTTTCTTTGTTTTTTCTAACCATAATGCATGACAAAATCTTGCGCTCTGCCCAAGGCGTATAGATTCATTTGTAGGGCCACCATGGTTGCATTTGCAATGTTTAATCATTAATAAAGGACGTTTTGCAATCAAATCTTGTTCTCTGTCTTTCAGTTTTTATTTTTGCACAAAAAATATAAAATGGCAATGTTTCATTTTCTTTTGTTTCGCTTAAAAATAAATTCTAAAATAAGGCATGAACCCGTTCATGCAGACTTGATCCTCCGGATACCACTGATAACGATTTTGATATGGCCATGTATGACTTTGACAATCCGATTTATCAAGCCGAAGAAGGGGATGAGAAAGATTGTGAACTTTCTGAAGAACTGGCCAGATTGTTGAAACAAGAGGAAAGGGTCATCCAGCCTCATCAGGAGACTGTAGACATCATCAATATTGGTACCAAGGACGCCAAGAAAGAGATCAGGATTGGTGCCAGCTTGCAAGCAGATGTGAAGCAAACTTTGACGGAAATGTTGCGCGAGTATGTTGACATCTTCGCCTGGTCGTATCAAGACATGCCGGGGTTGGATACGGATATTGTCGTGCATAGGCTGCCATTAAGAGAAGAATGTCCGCCAGTCAAGCAGAAACTTCGTCGGACTCACCCCGACATGGCTTTAAAGATTAAGGAGGAAGTCCAGAAGCAGTGGGACGCTGGTTTTCTTGCTGTGACAAAGTATCCTCCATGGGTAGCCAACATCGTGCCAGTACCGAAGAAAGATGGAAAAGTGAGAATGTGTGTGGATTATCGAGATCTTAATAAAGCTAGCCCGAAAGATGATTTTCCACTACCTCATATTGATGTGCTGGTCGATAATACAGCTCAATTTTCAGTGTTCTCATTTATGGACGGTTTCTCCGGGTACAACCAGATCAAGATGGCACCTGAAGATATGGAGAAGACCACGTTCATTACTCCGTGGGGTACATATTGTTATAAAGTAATGCCTTTTGGGTTGAAAAACGCAGGGGCAACGTACCAGCGGGCGATGGTGACATTGTTTCATGACTTGATTCATAAGGAGATCGAATGTTATGTAGATGATATGATTGCCAAGTCGAGAACAGAAGAGGAACATCTGGTTAATCTGAAAAAGCTGTTTGAAAGGTTGAGAAAGTTCCGTCTGAGATTAAATCCAAACAAGTGCACGTTTGGGGTGCGTTCTGGAAAGTTACTGGGCTTCATTGTGAGCGAAAGAGGAATCGAGGTTGATCCTGCCAAGGTGAAAGCAATACAAGAAATGCCTGAACCGAGAACAGAAAAAGAGGTTCGTGGTTTCTTGGGTAGATTGAACTACATTGCAAGGTTCATATCTCACCTAACAGCCACGTGTGAGCCAATATTTAAATTGTTAAGGAAAGATCAAACGGTCAGGTGGAATGACGATTGCCAATTGGCATTCGATAAGATAAAAGAATACTTGCAGGAACCTCCGATTTTAATGCCTCCAGTTGAAGGGAGACCGCTGATAATGTATCTGACAGTGCTTGAAGGTTCCATGGGTTGTGTTCTCGGTCAACATGACGAGACAGGTAGGAAGGAGCATGCTATTTACTACCTGAGCAAAAAGTTCAATGATTGTGAGTCCCGATACTCAATGCTTGAAAAGACATGCTGTGCACTTGCATGGGCCGCTAAGCGATTGAGGCAATATATGGTTAGGCACACGACCTTGTTAATTTCAAAAATGGATCCTATCAAGTACATTTTCGAGAAACCAGCATTGACAGGCAGAGTTGCACGGTGGCAAATGGTCTTGACAGAGTATGACATTCAGTACACTTCACAAAAGGCCGTCAAAGGAAGTATCTTGTCTGACTATCTTGCGCAACAGCCGATAGATGATTACCAACCCATGAAGTTTGACTTCCCTGATGAGGACATCATGTTTCTCAAAGCCAAAGACTGTGAGGAACCACTCCCGGAGGAGGGGCCAGACCCTGAATCCAAATGGAGTCTGATGTTTGATGGGGCTGTCAATATGAATGGGTGCGGAGTTGGAGCAGTTCTTATCACGCCGGAAGGTGTTCATATGCCTTTCACTGCCCGAATAACTTTCGGGTGCACCAACAATGAAGCAGAGTACGAAGCTTGTATAATGGGGATCGAGGAGGCGATTAATCTACGGATTAAAACCCTTGATATATTCGGTGATTCAGCTTTGGTAATCAATCAAGTGAAAGGGAGTTGGTACACGCACCAAGCAAATCTAGTGCCGTATAGAGATTATACGAGGAGATTGCTGACATTTTTCACAACAGTGAAACTGTACCATATTCCTCGAGATGAGAATAGGTTCGCTGATGCCTTGGCCACTCTGTCTTCCATGATCAAAGTGCAAGGATGGAACCATGTACCTAAGATTGAGGTATCCCGCCTTGACAGACCAGCATTTGTGTTTGCGGTCGATGCGACGTCTGATGACAAGCCATGGTTTCATGATATTAAGTGTTTCTTGAAAAGTCAAGAGTACCCGTCAGGGGCATCGTCCAAAGACAGGAAGACGTTGAGAAGGTTAGCTGGTAGTTTCTTCTTGAACAAAGATGGCGTGCTGTATAAAAGAAATTTTGACACGGTCCTGCTTAGATGTGTGGATAGACATGAAGCAGACTTGTTGATGATTGAAGTGCACGAAGGCTCTTTCGGTACTCACGCCGGAGGGCATGCAATGGCTAAAAAGTTGTTAAGATCGGGATATTATTGGTTGACTATGGAGTCAGATTGTTGTAAATATGCCCGCAAATGCCATAAATGCCAGATCTATGCAGACAAGGTGCATGTGCCTCCAAATCCGTTGAGCATCATGTCGTCGCCTTGGCCGTTTGCCATGTGGGGCATTGATATGATCGGAAAGATTGAGCCTACAGCTTCCAATGGTCATCGTTTCATCTTGGTGGCAATTGATTACTTCACCAAATGGGTTGAAGCCGCATCCTATGCCAATGTTACAAAACAAGTGGTCGCTCGTTTCTTAAAACGGGATATCATTTGCCGATATGGAGTTCCCGAAAGAATCATTACTGATAATGGTTCTAATTTGAACAATAAGATGATGGCTGAGTTATGCCGGGACTTCAAAATCGAGCATCACAATTCTTCTCCGTACCGCCCAAAGATGAATGGCGCGGTCGAAGCGGCCAACAAAAATATCAAGAAGATTGTACAGAAGATGGTTGTCACGTACAAAGATTGGCATGAGATGTTGCCATTTGCTTTGCATGGGTATCGAACGTCGGTACGCACGTCCACTGGGGCAACCCCATTCTCACTTGTATATGGTATGGAGGCAGTGCTACCGGTTGAAGTAGAGATTCCGTCCCTCAGAGTTATGATGGATGTTAAGCTAGATGAAGCTGAATGGGTACGAGCCAGATTTGATCAGTTGAGCCTTATTGAGGAAAAGCGATTGGCGGCTGTATGTCATGGGCAACTATATCAGCGCAGAATGAAACAGGCATTTGACCAAAAGGTGCGTCCTCGGGTTTACAAAGTCGGAGATGTGGTACTCAAAAGGATCCTTCCTCCCAATACAGATCACAGGGGCAAATGGACTCCTAATTATGAAGGTCCATTCGTGGTTAAAAAGGTCTTTTCGGGCGGAGCTTTATTGCTTACAACCATGGATGGCGAAGACTTTTCATCCCCTGTCAACTCGGACGTAGTCAAAAAATACTTCGCATGAATAGACCCGCTGGATAACAAAAATAAAAAAAATAATAAAAAAAATCCAGGCAAAAAAGGGCATCCCGGCGAACCAAAAACAGAATAAGGTTCGGGCAAAAATTAGGGATATAATTGAAAAAAATTGTACACCCGATAAGTTGAAAACCCGAAAGGGCAACTTAGGCAAAAAAGGGTATCCTGGTGGATCGAAAACCTGAAAGGGCGGTCTACACAAAAGAGGGATTTAAGCGAATGACTACGGTCTGAGTTATCTGTACTCATTACCGTTTGAACAACTGACGTTCTGAAAGATAGGGATCGGTCTGATCATTCCTCAGAAGGCAAGGTCGGGAGTTTTGAAGACATACTGGTCATAACAGAATGGAAACTCAATGGAATTCCGTTTTCACATTGCCATTAGGATAGTTTCTTTTCTCAATTTTTAGCGATCACCTCTTTCCAGGGATTGCTTCCGGATGTAATTGCCTATTCTGGGCTCTCAGTCAATAAATTGAATTTCAGTAAAAAGCTTTCTATTTTTGTTTTATTGCTTTGTTTGCAAAAACGTCCTAATTTTTGATAAAGCATTGCATTTGAAAACATGGCAGCCTTGCAATAACATGCGCAGAAAAAATATTTGAAATTACTTCGAATGTTGAATACTCCCGGATGGTGGATTCTAGCCACGCAATATTCGGAGCATGTGGGCATATTCTTTTGTTGCAGGTAGCAGGTGCAGATGATTTTAAGCACAAGACCAGCAATAAATCACCCCACGCAAAAGACTGGGGCAATTATGGGTAAGGAGATCGGCGTTCATCGGGTCGATCTCAGCGAATTAAGTTCAACTGGGTACCGTTGTATCTTATTAAGTCGATTCTCTCATTCAGTACTTCCAACAACTACAAGCTTTTCTGTGTCAATAACGGTCACAGGTTCCCCAAAAGAGTGGTCTCGTCGACACCGAAACTGATGGTCATTATCCCCAGCGAAGTCACAAGAGTTTGAAGAGGCTAGATCTTCTGTAAAATCCTCTTATGACATCCTCTGCGGGGACGAATTGTTGTGTTGTCCAAGTATGGGGCATGATTGTTTCCCCAGCATGAAGTGTTGGTCACCCCCAGTAGAGTTTGAGGACAGTTGGTCTTCTGTAAAATCCTCTCAAAAGGCATTCCCCAACACGAGACGCTTTAAAGCAGTTTTCTCCAGCAGAGTTTGTTATAAACTCGTCATCCCCAACGGAATTGTCCAAAGGGAAAGCTCGCCTAACATGGGGCATTGTGGTACTCGTCCTAAGCTTGACAGTCATATTCTTCAGCAGACTACTGTGGATTTGCTTTGGGTTTCCCCAACAGATCTCTAAGGACTCTTTCTAGCAAGTTGCAGTAGAATGTTCTAACCAGGATTTGCATATCCCTGGCAGAGTAGCCCTGATACCCAGCAAGATCGTATCTCTGGTCATGGTATCCCCACAGAGGTCAGCATCGAATCTTGTCAGCAACTTCCAGCTGAGTTGTTGTTCTCTCCGCAGAGGTTTATCAGATCGACAGAATCTATTCCTCAACAAGGATGGTACAGCCTTTCCCTAGCCGGGTCAGAAGGTTGATAGTCCCTATAAAGGATCTTGGGTTGAATAAATCCCCAAGCAGAGTTTTAATGGCTCATTTCCCCAGCAGGACGTCATTTAAAAATTCTCATCCCCAGCGGAATCGCTGTGACCAGAATTCATTCCCCCAAACAGATGGAATAATTCCTGGCAGAGTCGTCATTCCCTCATATCTTAAAGTCCAATTTATTTTTGGCAAGCTTGACAATTCGAAGCAGATGGATTGTTCATCCATTCGCCAGCAGAGATATTATCCTCTCAGGAACCTCTAAAAGTCAAGTCATTGATCATTATTCCTCAGCAGAGTCAGCAGAGATGTCTGGCGCAGAGGCAGAGAGTAATTCAATTTTGAAATTCTAAAAGTCCAACAGTGGATTGGCAAAAGTCCGTCTTCGGGTGGCAAAAGTCCAACAGTGGATTGGCAAAAGTCCGTCTTCGGGTGGCAAAAGTCCAACAGTGGATTGGCAAAAGTCCGTCTTCGGGTGGCAAAAGTCCAACAGTGGATTGGCAAAAGTCCATCTTCGGGTGGCAAAGCAGCTAAAAGTCCAACAGTGGATTGGCGAAAGGTCCATCTAAGGGTGGCATATTCTCAAAGTCCAACAGTGGATTGGCAAAAGTCCGTCTTCGGGTGGCAAAAGTCCAACAGTGGATTGGCAAAAGTCCATCTTCGGGTGGCAAAGCAGCTAAAAGTCCAACAGTGGATTGGCGAAAGGTCCATCTAAGGGTGGCATATTCTCAAAGTCCAACAGTGGATTGGCAAAAGTCTGTCTTCGGGTGGCAAAAGTCCAACAGTGGATTGGCAAAAGTCCATCTTCGGGTGGCAAAGCAGCTAAAAGTCCAACAGTGGATTGGCGAAAGGTCCATCTAAGGGTGGCATATTCTCAAAGTCCAACAGTGGATTGGCAAAAGTCCGTCTTCGGGTGGCGAAAGTCCAACAGTGGATTGGCAAAAGTCCATCTTCGGGTGGCACGAAGCTGCAAAGTCCACCAGTAGCGTGGCAGGCCAGTAGTCGTCTGGAATTGCATAAAAGACATTATTAAAGTCCACCAGCAGTGTGGCAAGCCAGTAGTCGTCTGGCGTCGTTCAAAAGACAGATCTCTCCGACGTTTCGTCGAAGATTCAATCCAGCAGTCTTGTTGGGTTTATATCCCTTTTCTTCTTCATCACCCAGAGCAAATTTTTGGTTATTTTTGGTATTCAATCACTATATACCTTGAAAGTCCGAAAGCAATTGCTTTCAGGCATTCAGGTCTACAGCGCTTGAATAGGGGCAGCTGTAATACCCCAAAATTTGCTCTCCCCTTTTGTCATCATAGCATGGCATTATCATTTATCATATCATATCCACCTCACTAGCATTGCATTGCATTTAACATAGAAAAATGAAGCATGGCATCCTTCTTACCATCAGGGCATGTGATCAAGTGGAAGGTGGACAATCAAGGAATCATTCAAAGCACAGAAAGGTCAATCAAGTTGGCTCTAGGCAAGCCAAGAGGTCTCTCATGTCTCATACTATCTCAATTGATCTTCCACAACCTCAAGAAGGTGAGATTCAATAGGAGATTGAAGCACTACATCTTTCACTATGCAAGAAGTCCAAAAATTGAAGGAAAACCCTCAAAAGAGATAGCTCATTGATTCAAAATCATTCCCAAGTGGCATTTCTCATCATTCTTTAAGAGGATACACAACATACTCTGAGGAATTGGAAATTGAAGACTGCACTTTTACCTCCTAACCAGAGGGGGCCAAAATTAGGGTTTCCAGTTAAATCAGGGAATCTTTGCTTTTTTGGGCAAAACTTGATGTCATGGTATTCTACATGTTCTTAAGTGTATGTATGTGGAAAATTGCATCTCAATTGGTTTTAGAAGTGGTTCAATTGGAAGAAAGATCAAGAATCAGAGAAATTGGGGCAAAGTCAAATAATCAGAGGAAAAAGTCAACTCTTGACTTTTTGAGCCCAAATTCATGAAATTCATGTTACATGTGTCCAATGTACAAAATTTGGTCAAGAAACTCCAAAGGAATCATGAAAAAATCAAGATGTGGAAAGTTGCCATTTTTGGATGAAGTAGGGTTACTAAAAATAGCAAGTTTTGGCCATTTTGCATCAGAATTTGAACCAAGGCCATTTAAATTTGGAGCACCAAATGAAAAATCCACTCTGCCTCAATGAAAGATCTTGCTTTGAGCTTCAAATCCATGGGTAGAACATCTCCATTGGATAAAAATTGAGTGAGATATAATTGATCAAAGTTTGAGCAAAGTAGGTCCAAAACTAGGTCATGACCAAGATTTTCAGGGCACGCGCGCAGTCATTTTCTCAAACACTTGGTGGGCCAAATGTATTGATCAATTACTCATGATTAGAGGCTTCAAATGGAAAATCTTTCAACATCAAAATTGTTCCTCTATGTGAGATCTTCAAAGTTGGTGTTTATCAATTTTTCATCTGATCAAAGGTCAAGAAGTTATGTTGAGTCCAATGTGCTTTGATCACGCTGAAAACCTAGGGGCCATGTTACCTTGTCAACCAACCTTGGCCACGCCCTCATACCAGTTCCAAACCTATGTGTTATAGGTCATTTTTCAACCTCTTCCAAGCATCATTTCATTTCATTTTTCGTACCAAACATGTAGCATTACATCTCCTCTTTCCAATGACTCCTAAAACACACCAATTCATTCATTGAGTAGAGAGAAAAACTTCCTCAAACCACCTCATGTTGATACTGATGCATTGACAGACTGTGCACGATTTTGGTTCACACACACCCCAAACACTTCATCACATCAGCTTTCCACATTAAACCAAACACACATGACTTACACATTGCACACTTGCCTTGGCATACATGAGAATGGAAAGAAACAAACTTGCTGAGCAAGTTTCTGCTACAACCAGCCGTGCCTTCATTTTCTTTTCACCTCCACCATAGCATATCATGAGTTGCCATCACCATATCATTGCTCTCCCTAACTAACTTGACTCAGTTAGTTAGGGATGACTCACCCAAACCACCATGACTCAGCTGACTCACTCAGTTAACTATGGTTAGCTCACACTATAAATAAAAACTTCACTCTCAAATTTCATTCCTAACTTCATTTTCTCACATTCAACTCAGAAATTCTCTCGATTCTCTCTCAATTCCTCCACATTGCAACTGATTTTCAAACTCCATTTCATTCATCTTCCTCATCTTCATCTCAGAATATCTCTGATTCTATCTCCATTTTCATCACATTGCAACTGTTTTGAATCTTGGATTTCAGCTCTCCTTCACTGAAGTATCATCCACTCTTGTATCTAAGCCTTTATTTGGCCACATTGGAGCTCAAGAACTCAAGGCAACATCTCTGGTTTTTCTTTTGAACAAAGAATCTTCAAGTTTCAGGTTTGGAATTTCTTAACTCATCTGGTGCGATTCATTGATTTTTAAGCTTGTTTCATGTTGATTATGGCTTATTAGAAGCAATGAAACATTTCGGGCTAGTTGATAGACCTCTCAGAGGTGTAGATCTAAACTTAGGGCAAAATGTTTGTGATCATTTCTTGCTGTGCGTGCATTGTTTGGTGATTTCAGTGCTAAATTCTTGATGTACGTGAGTTCAGCTTTCATTTGGTATGTGGATTGTGAATTTCTGGAAGAATTGAGGTTGCAGGTGGTGGCTGCTGGCCGGAGAAGATGACCGGAGGTCATCTCCGGCCGGTGACTTTAACTGTTAGGGTTTGTGTGCGTTTTAATCCCAGCCGTGTGTTTTTCATGATCGTACGCTCCAGAATGTGACAGCACATTAAAACTCACATGATCCTCACGTGCATTTTTCTGAATTTCACTTAAGCATGGTGTGGTGTGGTGCATGGTAAGTGGCTTGTGTCCTCACGTGCATGCATTGATTTTGAGTACTTTGACTTTGGTTTTGACTTGGACTTGATCTGATGGTTGGGAGTGAGTCAAGATTGTTGACTGAGGGTTCATGTTTGTTAGTATGCTCTGCGCGCTTAGTGGACTTAGCCAGAATGCTATTCGCACCTCCCTGTTTTAAGGCCCAATTGATTTTGAACTGAATAGTTACTAGGCATGCACCCCCATTCACATTTACATTCCATTTTATTTTTTTCCATTTTTGCTACACGTTTCATAATTAATTTTTAAAAATATCAAATGGTATCATAAAATTCCACAAAAATTCATGTGTATTCTTAAAACATTTAGGAAATTTTCTATGATTTTATTTTCTGATTTTATGACCATTTTGCCCCTGTTCCATTATTTCTTTTGAATTTCCATTTGCATGCATACTTAATGTGACATATGATTTTGTGCATTTTTGTTCTTGATCATAAAAATTGATTTTGATGCCTTTCTTTTTGCATTGTGGTCACAATATGTTGAGGTATGTTTGAGATTTATGATATGATTTTTAAGTCTTTTTTGGATGACTTTTGATGTGTTGCTTTGAGCATGAATGCATGAAACTTCCATGAGACTTTGACCTAATTGTTGAGTGACTTTGGTTCTGATTCATTGCTTGTGGACTTGATATGTTAATGGCATGGGTTTAAGGTGTTTGATTGGTGAGAGTCATAATTTTTGGAGCATGTTTGCTATTTGTTTGAAGCATGAAGTTTAACTTGTTCATTTTGTGAATGCATGCCTCATGTTTGGTTTGCTTGATCATGAAGGCACTTGTGCCATGAGTTGTGGTTTTGTTTGAGGATGTATAGTATGTTAATTGACTTCTGATTGTGACATTTGGGTTTCATCTTTGCATGTTTGATGTTTATCTTGCACCTTAAGTCACTTGTTTCACAAGTATGAACCACATTCACATCACTTCACCTTTTCTTCTTTGCTTCTTGTTGGATTGAGATTTTGTTTGCATGATTTGGTATGCTCATTTAGGATAACATTAGGTTGTGTAAATATGAGTTACATTCTGACTTGGAAGCATGTATAGCATTTAATCTCATTTTACTTTGTTTGTCAACTTGTTTGAATTTGATTTGTTCATTATATTTTCTTACTTTACTTATAAGTGATTGTGCTAACCATGTAGGGGCTTTGGTAAGTTTCAATTGAGTGTGGATAAGGAATCCACATTCAACTTCTATCCTTTCTCTTTTACAATTCCATTTTGTGTTTTGTTAAGCATTTATGTGCTTTCTTTAATAACTCATTACTTTCCCTTTTTGAATTACAATTCATCTTCTACTTTGGACGTGAATTGTTTAATTCTTTCTTTCTTTAGACTTTAGGTTGAAACCTCACAAACCTTTAGGATCACTCTCTTTAATCTTCAATTAGGATTGAGTCTTAGTCCATATAGGTTTTACCTTTTCTCCTCCCTTGAGTCTCTTTTCTCATCTCAAAGAAAATTCAAAATATCTAATAAAGGTAGGCATTTATTGCATTTAGGCCTTTCATATAAAGAAAAGGTTATAAGGGGTCTTCTCTTATAATCTTAGAATGTATAGCATATAGCCCATCTTGGGTCAATGTGTTAAACATTTGATCTTGTATGAGGGACTTAAATGCAATACTTGTTGAAGGTACAAATAAAAAACACTTCTTCATTTCTTAATCAACAAAACACTTAATAAACACAAGTATGCTAGTGTGTTTGAGCCTTGACAATTGGAACTAAGTGTGGGGGTCTTCTTCACTCTTAGTGTGCATTCTTACCCATTCCATCTTGGAATGTGAGAATGTACACATTCCAATGACTAAGATTCAGATACACTGTCATATGCAAACAAATGAAAAAACTTCTAAAAGGCAAAAACAAACAATAACGTCTTTCCTTCGGGAATTCTTTTCTCATCTCATTCATTCTCAACGCACGAACGTGCTCCTACTCGTTCTCTTGCAAGATGGTAACGCACTCGGACCAGCGAGCCTGCAACACCTGAGCTAGAACGTTAGTCGTTCCTTAAAAAACACAAACAATCCATCCCTAGTGAGGGGAACTACGTCGCTCTGATTCTCATGCTCCCTATGAGATACGTAGGCAGTGGGGTAGGGCCCATGCGAGCACTCCTTTTATTTTCCCTACGTTTGTTTCCCGTTCCTTTTCTTTTCTTTCTCCTTTCCTTTTTTCAGTTCTTTCTCAGTATTCCTTTCTTTACACCCTTTGATCGAGACAAGCAAGCGTGGATCCCATCGGGTACGATGGACGCGTGGGGGTGCTAATACCTTCCTCTCGCGTAACCGACTCCCTTACCCTTTCTCTTGGTCGTAAGACCATGCTTTTCCTTTCTCTCAGGTTTACGCGGTGTTTCCTTTCCCTCTCTTGGGATAAATACACATTGCTGGCGACTCTGTTCGGTGCCACTTTCGCGTTTGTACTAGGATGAAAATCCCGGGAGCGACACATCCCTGCTGACAAAGGGAAACTGACGAAAGAAAATTTTCAAAATATTGCTGTCTTCTGCTGATAAAGAGAATCTAGCAACATAAATGCCATCCCTGCTGACAAAGGGAAACTGACGAAAGAAAATCTTCAAAAGATTGTTGTCTTCTGCTGATAAAGAGAATCTAGCAAAATAAATGCCATCCCTGCTGACAAAGGGAAACTGACGAAAGAAAATCTTTAAAATATTGCTATCCTCTGCTAATGAAGAGAATCTAGCAACATAAATGCCATCCCTGCTGACAAAGGGAAACTGACGAAAGAAAATCTTCAAAAGATTGTTGTCCTCTGCTGATAAAGACAATCTAGCAACATAAATGCCATCCCTGCTGACAAAGGGAAACTGACGAAAGAAAATCTTCAAAAGATTACAGTCCTCTGCTGATAAAGAGAATCTAGCAAAATAAATGCCATCCCTGCTGACAAAGGGAAACTGACGAAAGAAAATCTTCAAAAGATTGTTGTCTTCTGCTGATAAAGAGAATCTAGCAAAATAAATGCCATCCCTGCTGACAAAGGGAAATTGACGAAAGAAAATCTTTAAAATATTGTTGTCCTCTGCTGATAAAGAGAATCTAGCAACATAAATGCCATCCCTGCTGACAAAGGGAAACTGACGAAAGAAAATCTTCAAAAGATTATTGTCCTCTGCTGATAAACAGAATCTAGCAACATAAATGCCATCCCTGCTGACAAAGGGAAACTGACGAAAGAAAATCTTCAAAAGATTGTTGTCCTCTGCTGATAAAGAGAATCTAGCAAAATGAATGCCATCCCTGCTGGCAAAGGGAAACTGACGAAAGAAAATCTTCAAAAAATTGCTGTCCTCTGCTGATAAAGAGAATCTAGCAACATAAATGCCATCCCTGCTGATAAAGGGAAACTGACGAAAGAAAATCTTCAAAAGATTGCTGTCCTCTGCTGATAAAGAGAATCTAGCAACCTAAATGCCATCCCTGCTGACAAAGGGAAACTGACGAAAGAAAATCTTCAAAAGATTGCCGTCCTCTGCTGATAAAGAGAATCTAGCAACATAAATGCCATCCCTGCTGACAAAGGGAAACTGACGAAAGAAAATCTTCAAAAAATTGCTGTCCTCTGCTTATAAAGAGAATCTAGCAACATAAATGCCATCTCTGCTGACAAAGGGAAACTGACGAAAGAAAATCTTCAAAAGATTGCAGTCCTCTGCTGATAAAGAGAATCTAGCAAAATAAATGCCATCCCTGCTGACAAAGGGAAACTGACGAAAGAAAATCTTCAAAAGATTGTTGTCCTCTGCTGATAAAGAGAATCTAGCAAAATAAATGCCATCCTTGCTGACAAAGGGAAACTGACGAAAGAAAATCTTCAAAATATTGCTGTCCTCTGCTGATAAAGAGAATCTAGCAACATCAATGCCATCCCTACTGACAAAGGGAAACTGACGAAAGAAAATCTTCAAAAGATTGTTGTCCTCTGCTGATAAAGAGAATCTAGCAACATAAATGCCATCCCTGCTGACAAAGGGAAACTGACGAAAGAAAATCTTCAAAAGATTGTTGTCCTCTGCTGATAAAGACAATCTAGCAACATAAATGCCATCCCTGCTGACAAAGGGAAACTGACGAAAGAAAATTTTCAAAATATTGCTGTCCTCTGCTGATAAAGAGAATCTAGCAACATAAATGCCATCCCTGCTGACAAAGGGAAACTGACGAAAGAAAATCTTCAAAAGATTGTTGTCTTCTGCTGATAAAGAGAATCTAGCAAAATAAATGCCATCCCTGCTGACAAAGGGAAACTGACGAAAGAAAATCTTTAAAATATTGCTGTCCTCTGCTAATGAAGAGAATCTAGCAACATAAATGCCATCCCTGCTGACAAAGGGAAACTGACGAAAGAAAATCTTCAAAAGATTGTTGTCCTCTGCTGATAAAGACAATCTAGCAACATAAATGCCATCCCTGCTGACAAAGGGAAACTGACGAAAGAAAATCTTCAAAAGATTACAGTCCTCTGCTGATAAAGAGAATCTAGCAAAATAAATGCCATCCCTGCTGACAAAGGGAAACTGACGAAAGAAAATCTTCAAAAGATTGTTGTCTTCTGCTGATAAAGAGAATCTAGCAAAATAAATGCCATCCCTGCTGACAAAGGGAAATTGACGAAAGAAAATCTTTAAAATATTGCTGTCCTCTGCTGATAAAGAGAATCTAGCAACATAAATGCCATCCCTGCTGACAAAGGGAAACTGACGAAAGAAAATCTTCAAAAGATTATTGTCCTCTGCTGATAAACAGAATCTAGCAACATAAATGCCATCCCTGCTGACAAAGGGAAACTGACGAAAGAAAATCTTCAAAAGATTGTTGTCCTCTGCTGATAAAGAGAATCTAGCAAAATAAATGCCATCCCTGCTGGCAAAGGGAAACTGACGAAAGAAAATCTTCAAAAAATTGTTGTCCTCTGCTGATAAAGAGAATCTAGCAACATAAATGCCATCCCTGCTGATAAAGGGAAACTGACGAAAGAAAATCTTCAAAAGATTGCTGTCCTCTGCTGATAAAGAGAATCTAGCAACCTAAATGCCATCCCTGCTGACAAAGGGAAACTGACGAAAGAAAATCTTCAAAAGATTGCCGTCCTCTGCTGATAAAGAGAATCTAGCAACATAAATGCCATCCCTGCTGACAAAGGGAAACTGACGAAAGAAAATCTTCAAAAAATTGCTGTCCTCTGCTTATAAAGAGAATCTAGCAACATAAATGCCATCTCTGCTGACAAAGGGAAACTGACGAAAGAAAATCTTCAAAAGATTGCAGTCCTCTGCTGATAAAGAGAATCTAGCAAAATAAATGCCATCCCTGCTGACAAAGGGAAACTGACGAAATAAAATCTTCAAAAGATTGCTGTCCTCTGCTGATAAAGAGAATCTAGCAGCATAAATGCCATCCCTGCTGACAAAGGGAAACTGACGAAAGAAAATCTTCAAAAGATTGCAGTCCTCTGCTGATAAAGAGAATCTAGCAAAATAAATGCCATCCCTGCTGACAAAGGGAAACTGACGAAAGAAAATCTTCAAAAGATTGTTGTCCTCTGCTGATAAAGAGAATCTAGCAAAATAAATGCCATCCCTGCTGACAAAGGGAACTGACGAAAGAAAATCTTCAAAATATTGCTGTCCTCTGCTGATAAAGAGAATCTAGCAACATCAATGCCATCCCTACTGACAAAGGGAAACTGACGAAAGAAAATCTTCAAAAGATTGTTGTCCTCTGCTGATAAAGAGAATCTAGCAACATAAATGCCATCCCTGCTGACAAAGGGAAACTGACGAAAGAAAATCTTCAAAAGATTGTTGTCCTCTGCTGATAAAGACAATCTAGCAACATAAATGCCATCCCTGCTGACAAAGGGAAACTGACGAAAGAAAATTTTCAAAATATTGCTGTCCTCTGCTGATAAAGAGAATCTAGCAACATAAATGCCATCCCTGCTGACAAAGGGAAACTGACGAAAGAAAAGCTTCAAAAGATTGTTGTCTTCTGCTGATAAAGAGAATCTAGCAAAATAAATGCCATCCCTGCTGACAAAGGGAAACTGACAAAAGAAAATCTTTAAAATATTGTTGTCCTCTGCTGATAAAGAGAATCTAGCAACATAAATGCCATCCCTGCTGACAAAGGGAAACTGACGAAAGAAAATCTTCAAAAGATTGCTGTCCTCTGCTTATAAAGAGAATCTAGCAACATAAATGCCATCCCTGCTGACAAAGGGAAACTGACGAAAGAAAATCTTCAAAAGATTACAGTCCTCTGCTGATAAAGAGAATCTAGCAAAATAAATGCCATCCCTGCTGACAAAGGGAAACTGACGAAAGAAAATCTTCAAAAGATTGTTGTCTTCTGCTGATAAAGAGAATCTAGCAAAATAAATGCCATCCCTGCTGACAAAGGGAAATTGACGAAAGAAAATCTTTAAAATATTGCTGTCCTCTGCTGATAAAGAGAATCTAGCAACATAAATGCCATCCCTGCTGATAAAGGGAAACTGACGAAAGAAAATCTTCAAAAGATTGCTGTCCTCTGCTGATAAAGAGAATCTAGCAACCTAAATGCCATCCCTGCTGACAAAGGGAAACTGACGAAAGAAAATCTTCAAAAGATTGCCATCCTCTGCTGATAAAGAGAATCTAGCAACATAAATGCCATCCCTGCTGACAAAGGGAAACTGACGAAAGAAAATCTTCAAAAAATTGCTGTCCTCTGCTTATAAAGAGAATCTAGCAACATAAATGCCATCTCTGCTGACAAAGGGAAACTGACGAAAGAAAATCTTCAAAAGATTGCAGTCCTCTGCTGATAAAGAGAATCTAGCAAAATAAATGCCATCCCTGCTGACAAAGGGAAACTGACGAAATAAAATCTTCAAAAGATTGCTGTCCTCTGCTGATAAGGAGAATCTAGCAGCATAAATGCCATCCCTGCTGACAAAGGGAAACTGACGAAAGAAAATCTTCAAAAAATTGCTGTCCTCTGCTGATAAAGAGAATCTAGCAACCTAAATGCCATCCCTGCTGACAAAGGGAAACTGACGAAAGAAAATCTTCAAAAGATTGCCGTCCTCTGCTGATAAAGAGAATCTAGCAACATAAATGCCATCCCTGCTGACAAAGGGAAACTGACGAAAGAAAATCTTCAAAAAATTGCTGTCCTCTGCTTATAAAGAGAATCTAGCAACATAAATGCCATCTCTGCTGACAAAGGGAAACTGACGAAAGAAAATCTTCAAAAGATTGCAGTCCTCTGCTGATAAAGAGAATCTAGCAAAATAAATGCCATCCCTGCTGACAAAGGGAAACTGACGAAATAAAATCTTCAAAAGATTGCTGTCCTCTGCTGATAAAGAGAATCTAGCAGCATAAATGCCATCCCTGCTGACAAAGGGAAACTGACGAAAGAAAATCTTCAAAAGATTGCAGTCCTCTGCTGATAAAGAGAATCTAGCAAAATAAATGCCATCCCTGCTGACAAAGGGAAACTGACGAAAGAAAATCTTCAAAAGATTGTTGTCCTCTGCTGATAAAGAGAATCTAGCAAAATAAATGCCATCCCTGCTGACAAAGGGAAACTGACGAAAGAAAATCTTCAAAATATTGCTGTCCTCTGCTGATAAAGAGAATCTAGCAACATCAATGCCATCCCTACTGACAAAGGGAAACTGACGAAAGAAAATCTTCAAAAGATTGTTGTCCTCTGCTGATAAAGAGAATCTAGCAACATAAATGCCATCCCTGCTGACAAAGGGAAACTGACGAAAGAAAATCTTCAAAAGATTGTTGTCCTCTGCTGATAAAGACAATCTAGCAACATAAATGCCATCCCTGCTGTCAAAGGGAAACTGACGAAAGAAAATTTTCAAAATATTGCTGTCCTCTGCTGATAAATAGAATCTAGCAACATAAATGCCATCCCTGCTGACAAAGGGAAACTGACGAAAGAAAATCTTCAAAAGATTGTTGTCTTCTGCTGATAAAGAGAATCTAGCAAAATAAATGCCATCCCTGCTGACAAAGGGAAACTGACGAAAGAAAATCTTTAAAATATTGCTGTCCTCTGCTAATGAAGAGAATCTAGCAACATAAATGCCATCCCTGCTGACAAAGGGAAACTGACGAAAGAAAATCTTCAAAAGATTGTTGTCCTCTGCTGATAAAGACAATCTAGCAACATAAATGCCATCCCTGCTGACAAAGGGAAACTGACGAAAGAAAATCTTCAAAAGATTACAGTCCTCTGCTGATAAAGAGAATCTAGCAAAATAAATGCCATCCCTGCTGACAAAGGGAAACTGACGAAAGAAAATCTTCAAAAGATTGTTGTCTTCTGCTGATAAAGAGAATCTAGCAAAATAAATGCCATCCCTGCTGACAAAGGGAAATTGACGAAAGAAAATCTTTAAAATATTGCTGTCCTCTGCTGATAAAGAGAATCTAGCAACATAAATGCCATCCCTGCTGACAAAGGGAAACTGACGAAAGAAAATCTTCAAAAGATTATTGTCCTCTGCTGATAAACAGAATCTAGCAACATAAATGCCATCCCTGCTGACAAAGGGAAACTGACGAAAGAAAATCTTAAAAAGATTGTTGTCCTCTGCTGATAAAGAGAATCTAGCAAAATAAATGCCATCCCTGCTGGCAAAGGGAAACTGACGAAAGAAAATCTTCAAAAAATTGCTGTCCTCTGCTGATAAAGAGAATCTAGCAACATAAATGCCATCCCTGCTGATAAAGGGAAACTGACGAAAGAAAATCTTCAAAAGATTGCTGTCCTCTGCTGATAAAGAGAATCTAGCAACCTAAATGCCATCCCTGCTGACAAAGGGAAACTGACGAAAGAAAATCTTCAAAAGATTGCCGTCCTCTGCTGATAAAGAGAATCTAGCAACATAAATGCCATCCCTGCTGACAAAGGGAAACTGACGAAAGAAAATCTTCAAAAAATTGCTGTCCTCTGCTTATAAAGAGAATCTAGCAACATAAATGCCATCTCTGCTGACAAAGGGAAACTGACGAAAGAAAATCTTCAAAAGATTGCAGTCCTCTGCTGATAAAGAGAATCTAGCAAAATAAATGCCATCCCTGCTGACAAAGGGAAACTGACGAAATAAAATCTTCAAAAGATTGCTGTCCTCTGCTGATAAAGAGAATCTAGCAGCATAAATGCCATCCCTGCTGACAAAGGGAAACTGACGAAAGAAAATCTTCAAAAGATTGCAGTCCTCTGCTGATAAAGAGAATCTAGCAAAATAAATGCCATCCCTGCTGACAAAGGGAAACTGACGAAAGAAAATCTTCAAAAGATTGTTGTCCTCTGCTGATAAAGAGAATCTAGCAAAATAAATGCCATCCCTGCTGACAAAGGGAAACTGACGAAAGAAAATCTTCAAAATATTGCTGTCCTCTGCTGATAAAGAGAATCTAGCAACATCAATGCCATCCCTACTGACAAAGGGAAACTGACGAAAGAAAATCTTCAAAAGATTGTTGTCCTCTGCTGATAAAGAGAATCTAGCAACATAAATGCCATCCCTGCTGACAAAGGGAAACTGACGAAAGAAAATCTTCAAAAGATTGTTGTCCTCTGCTGATAAAGACAATCTAGCAACATAAATGCCATCCCTGCTGACAAAGGGAAACTGACGAAAGAAAATTTTCAAAATATTGCTGTCCTCTGCTGATAAAGAGAATCTAGCAACATAAATGCCATCCCTGCTGACAAAGGGAAACTGACGAAAGAAAATCTTCAAAAGATTGTTGTCTTCTGCTGATAAAGAGAATCTAGCAAAATAAATGCCATCCCTGCTGACAAAGGGAAACTGACGAAAGAAAATCTTTAAAATATTGCTGTCCTCTGCTGATAAAGAGAATCTAGCAACATAAATGCCATCCCTGCTGACAAAGGGAAACTGACGAAAGAAAATCTTCAAAAGATTGCTGTCCTCTGCTTATAAAGAGAATCTAGCAACATAAATGCCATCCCTGCTGACAAAGGGAAACTGACGAAAGAAAATCTTCAAAAGATTACAGTCCTCTGCTGATAAAGAGAATCTAGCAAAATAAATGCCATCCCTGCTGACAAAGGGAAACTGACGAAAGAAAATCTTCAAAAGATTGTTGTCTTCTGCTGATAAAGAGAATCTAGCAAAATAAATGCCATCCCTGCTGACAAAGGGAAATTGACGAAAGAAAATCTTTAAAATATTGCTGTCCTCTGCTGATAAAGAGAATCTAGCAACATAAATGCCATCCCTGCTGACAAAGGGAAACTGACGAAAGAAAATCTTCAAAAGATTATTGTCCTCTGCTGATAAACAGAATCTAGCAACATAAATGCCATCCCTGCTGACAAAGGGAAACTGACGAAAGAAAATCTTCAAAAGATTGTTGTCCTCTGCTGATAAAGAGAATCTAGCAAAATAAATGCCATCCCTGCTGGCAAAGGGAAACTGACGAAAGAAAATCTTCAAAAAATTGATGTCCTCTGCTGATAAAGAGAATCTAGCAGCATAAAGGCCATCCCTGCTGATAAAGGGAAACTGACGAAAGAAAATCTTCAAAAGATTGCTGTCCTCTGCTGATAAAGAGAATCTAGCAACCTAAATGCCATCCCTGCTGACAAAGGGAAACTGACGAAAGAAAATCTTCAAAAGATTGCCGTCCTCTGCTGATAAAGAGAATCTAGCAACATAAATGCCATCCCTGCTGACAAAGGGAAACTGACGAAAGAAAATCTTCAAAAAATTGCTGTCCTCTGCTTATAAAGAGAATCTAGCAACATAAATGCCATCTCTGCTGACAAAGGGAAACTGACGAAAGAAAATCTTCAAAAGATTGCAGTCCTCTGCTGATAAAGAGAATCTAGCAAAATAAATGCCATCCCTGCTGACAAAGGGAAACTGACGAAATAAAATCTTCAAAAGATTGTTGTCCTCTGCTGATAAAGAGAATCTAGCAGCATAAATGCCATCCCTGCTGACAAAGGGAAACTGACGAAAGAAAATCTTCAAAAGATTGCAGTCCTCTGCTGATAAAGAGAATCTAGCAAAATAAATGCCATCCCTGCTGACAAAGGGAAACTGACGAAAGAAAATCTTCAAAAGATTGTTGTCCTCTGCTGATAAAGAGAATCTAGCAAAATAAATGCCATCCCTGCTGACAAAGGGAAATTGACGAAAGAAAATCTTCAAAATATTGCTGTCCTCTGCTGATAAAGAGAATCTAGCAACATCAATGCCATCCCTACTGACAAAGGGAAACTGACGAAAGAAAATCTTCAAAAGATTGTTGTCCTCTGCTGATAAAGAGAATCTAGCAACATAAATGCCATCCCTGCTGACAAAGGGAAACTGACGAAAGAAAATCTTCGAAAGATTGTTGTCCTCTGCTGATAAAGACAATCTAGCAACATAAATGCCATCCCTGCTGACAAAGGGAAACTGACGAAAGAAAATTTTCAAAATATTGCTGTCCTCTGCTGATAAAGAGAATCTAGCAACATAAATGCCATCCCTGCTGACAAAGGGAAACTGACGAAAGAAAATCTTCAAAAGATTGTTGTCTTCTGCTGATAAAGAGAATCTAGCAAAATAAATGCCATCCCTACTGACAAAGGGAAACTGACGAAAGAAAATCTTCAAAAGATTGTTGTCTTCTGCTGATAAAGAGAATCTAGCAAAATAAATGCCATCCCTGCTGACAAAGGGAAACTGACGAAAGAAAATCTTTAAAATATTGCTGTCCTCTGCTGATAAAGAAAATCTAGCAACATAAATGCCATCCCTGCTGACAAAGGGAAACTGACGAAAGAAAATCTTCAAAAGATTGCTGTCCTCTGCTTATAAAGAGAATCTAGCAACATAAATGCCATCCCTGCTGACAAAGGGAAACTGACGAAAGAAAATCTTCAAAAGATTACAGTCCTCTGCTGATAAAGAGAATCTAGCAAAATAAATGCCATCCGTGCTGACAAAGGGAAACTGACGAAAGAAAATCTTCAAAAGATTGTTGTCTTCTGCTGATAAAGAGAATCTAGCAAAATAAATGCCATCCCTGCTGACAAAGGGAAACTGACGAAAGAAAATCTTTAAAATATTGCTGTCCTCTGCTGATAAAGAGAATCTAGCAACATAAACGCCATCCCTGCTGACAAAGGGAAACTGACGAAAGAAACTCTTCAAAAGATTGATGTCCTCTGCTTATAAAGAGAATCTAGCAACATAAATGCCATCCCTGCTGACAAAGGGAAACTGACGAAAGAAAATCTTCAAAAGATTATTGTCCTCTGCTGATAAACAGAATCTAGCAACATAAATGCCATCCCTGCTGACAAAGGGAAACTGACGAAAGAAAATCTTCAAAAGATTGTTGTCCTCTGCTGATAAAGAGAATCTAGCAACATAAATGCCATCCCTGCTGGCAAAGGGAAACTGACGAAAGAAAATCTTCAAAAGATTGCTGTCCTCTACTGATAAAGAGAATCTAGCAACATAAATGCCATCTCTGCTGACAAAGGGAAACTGACGAAAGAAAATCTTCAAAAGATTGTTGTCCTCTACTGATAAAGAGAATCTAACAACCTAAATGCCATCCCTGCTGACAAAGGGAAACTGACGAAATAAAATCTTCAAAAGATTGCCGTCCTCTACTGATAAAGAGAATCTAGCAACATAAATGCCATCCCTGCTGACAAAGGGAAACTGACGAAAGAAAATCTTCAAAAGATTGCTGTCCTCTGCTTATAAAGAGAATCTAGCAACATAAATGCCATCCCTGCTGACAAAGGGAAACTGACGAAAGAAAATCTTCAAAAGATTGCTGTCCTCTGCTGATAAAGAGAATCTAACAACATAAATGCCATCCCTGCTGACAAAGGGAAACTGACGAAAGAAAATCTTCAAAAGATTGTTGTCCTCTGCTGATAAAGACAATCTAGCAACATAAATGCCATCCCTGCTGACAAAGGGTAACTGACGAAAGAAAATCTTCAAAAGATTACAGTCCTCTGCTGATAAAGAGAATCTAGCAAAATAAATGCCATCCCTACTGACAAAGGGAAACTGACGAAAGAAAATCTTCAAAAGATTGTTGTCCTCTACTGATAAAGAGAATCTAACAACCTAAATGCCATCCCTGCTGACAAAGGGAAACTGACGAAAGAAAATCTTTAAAATATTGCTGTCCTCTGCTGATAAAGAGAATCTAGCAACATAAATGCCATCCCTGCTGACAAAGGGAAACTGACGAAAGAAAATCTTCAAAAGATTGCTGTCCTCTGCTTATAAAGAGAATCTAGCAACATAAATGCCATCCCTGCTGACAAAGGGAAACTGACGAAAGAAAATCTTCAAAAGATTACAGTCCTCTGCTGATAAAGAGAATCTAGCAAAATAAATGCCATCCCTACTGACAAAGGGAAACTGACGAAAGAAAATCTTCAAAAGATTGTTGTCTTCTGCTGATAAAGAGAATCTAGCAAAATAAATGCCATCCCTGCTGAGAAAGGGAAACTGACGAAAGAAAATCTTTAAAATATTGCTGTCCTCTGCTGATAAAGAGAATCTAGCAACATAAACGCCATCCCTGCTGACAAAGGGAAACTGACGAAAGAAACTCTTCAAAAGATTGATGTCCTCTGCTTATAAAGAGAATCTAGCAACATAAATGCCATCCCTGCTGACAAAGGGAAACTGACGAAAGAAAATCTTCAAAAGATTATTGTCCTCTGCTGATAAACAGAATCTAGCAACATAAATGCCATCCCTGCTGACAAAGGGAAACTGACGAAAGAAAATCTTCAAAAGATTGTTGTCCTCTGCTGATAAAGAGAATCTAGCAAAATAAATGCCATCCCTGCTGGCAAAGGGAAACTGACGAAAGAAAATCTTCAAAAGATTGTTGTCCTCTGCTGATAAAGAGAATCTAGCAACATAAATGCCATCCCTGCTGATAAAGGGAAACTGACGAAAGAAAATCTTCAAAAGATTGCTGTCCTCTGCTGATAAAGAGAATCTAGCAACCTAAATGCCATCCCTGCTGACAAAGGGAAACTGACGAAAGAAAATCTTCAAAAAATTGCTGTCCTCTGCTTATAAAGAGAATCTAGCAACATAAATGCCATCTCTGCTGACAAAGGGAAACTGACGAAAGAAAATCTTCAAAAGATTGCTGTCCTCTACTGATAAAGAGAATCTAACAACCTAAATGCCATCCCTGCTGACAAAGGGAAACTGACGAAATAAAATCTTCAAAAGATTGCTGTCCTCTGATGATAAAGAGAATCTAGCAGCATAAATGCCATCCCTGCTGACAAAGGGAAACTGACGAAAGAAAATCTTCAAAAGATTGCAGTCCTCTGCTGATAAAGAGAATCTAGCAAAATAAATGCCATCCCTGCTGACAAAGGGAAACTGACGAAAGAAAAAATTCAAAAGATTGTTGTCTTCTGCTGATAAAGACAATCTAGCAAAATAAATGCCATCCCTGCTGACAAAGGGAAACTGACGAAAGAAAATCTTCAAAATATTGCTGTCCTCTGCTGATAAAGAGAATCTAGCAACATCAATGCCATCCCTACTGACAAAGGGAAACTGACGAAAGAAAATCTTCAAAAGATTGTTGTCCTCTGCTGATAAAGAGAATCTAGCAACATAAATGCCATCCCTGCTGACAAAGGGAAACTGACGAAAGAAAATCATCAAAAGATTGTTGTCCTCTGCTGATAAAGAGAATCTAGCAAAATAAATGCCATCCCTGCTGGCAAAGGGAAACTGACGAAAGAAAATCTTCAAAAGATTGCTGTGCTCTGCTGATAAAGAGAATCTAGCAAAATAAATTCCATCCCTACTGACAAAGGGAAACTGACGAAAGAAAATCTTGAAAAGATTGTTGTCTTCTGCTGATAAAGAGAATCTAGTAAAATAAATGCCATCCCTGCTGACAAAGGGAAACTGACGAAAGAAAATCTTCAAAATATTGCTGTCCTCTGCTGATAAAGAGAATCTAGCAACATAAATGCCATCCCTGCTGACAAAGGGAAACTGACGAAAGAAATACTTCAAAAGATTGCTGTCCTCTTCTTATAAAGAGAATCTAGCAACATAAATGCCATCCCTGCTGACAAAGGGAAACTGACGAAAGAAAATCTTCAAAAGATTGTTGTCCTCTGCTGATAAAGAGAATCTAGCAACATAAATGCCATCCCTGCTGACAAAGGGAAACTGATGAAAGAAAATCTTTAAAAGATTGTTGTCCTCTGCTGATAAAGAGAATCTAGCAACATAAATGCCATCCCTGCTGACAAAGGGAAACTGACGAAAGAAAATCTTCAAAAGATTGCTGTCTTCTGCTGATAAAGAGAATCTAGCAACATAAATGCCATCCCTGCTAACAAAGGGAAACTGACGAAAGAAAATCTTCAAAAAATTGCTGTCCTCTGCTTATAAAGAGAATCTAGCAACATAAATGCCATCTCTGCTGACAAAGGGAAACTGACGAAAGAAAATCTTCAAAAGATTGCTGTCCTCTGCTGATAAAGAGAATCTAGCAACATAAATGCCATCCCTGCTGACAAAGGGAAACTGACGAAAGAAAATCTTCAAAAGATTGCAGTTCTCTGCTGATAAAGAGAATCTAGCAAAATAAATGCCATCCCTGCTGACAAAGGGAAACTGACGAAAGAAAATCTTCAAAAGATTGCTGTCCTCTGCTGATAAAGAGAATCTAGCAACATAAATGCCATCCCTGCTGACAAAGGGAAACTGACGAAAGAAAATCTTCAAAAGATTGCCGTCCTCTACTGATAAAGAGAATCTAGCAACATAAATGCCATCCCTGCTGACAAAGGGAAACTGACGAAAGAAAATCTTCAAAAAATTGCTGTCCTCTGCTTATAAAGAGAATCTAGCAACATAAATGCCATCTCTGCTGACAAAGGGAAACTGACGAAAGAAAATCTTCAAAAGATTGCTGTCCTCTGCTGATAAAGAGAATCTAACAACCTAAATGCCATCCCTGCTGACAAAGGGAAACTGACGAAAGAAAATCTTCAAATGATTGCTGTCTTCTGCTGATAAAGAGAATCTAGCAAAATAAATGCCATCCCTGCTGACAAAGGGAAACTGACGAAAGAAAATCTTCAAAAGATTGCTGTCTTCTGCTTATAAAGAGAATCTAGCAACATAAATGCCATCTCTGCTGACAAAGGGAAACTGACGAAAGAAAATCTTCAAAAGATTGCTGTCCTCTGCTGATAAAGAGAATCTAACAACCTAAATGCCATCCCTGCTGACAAAGGGAAACTGACGAAATAAAATCTTCAAAAGATTGCTGTCCTCTGCAGATAAAGAGAATCTAGCAACATAAATGCCATCCCTGCTGACAAAGGGAAACTGACGAAAGAAAATCTTCAAAAGATTGCAGTCCTCTGCTGATAAAGAGAATCTAGCAAAATAAATGCCATCCCTGCTGACAAAGGGAAACTGACGAAAGAAAATCTTCAAAAGATTGCTGTCCTCTGCTGATTAAGAGAATCTAGCAACATAAATGCCATCCCTGCTGACAAAGGGAAACTGACGAAAGAAAATCTTCAAAAGATTGTTGTCCTCTGCTGACAAAGAGAATCTAGCAACATAAATGCCATCCCTGCTGACAAATGGAAACTGATGAAAGAAAATCTTTAAATGATTGTTGTCCTCTGCTGATAAAGAGAATCTAGCAACATAAATGCCATCCCTGCTGACAAAGGGAAACTGACGAAAGAAAATCTTCAAAAGATTGCTGTCTTCTGCTGATAAAGAGAATCTAGCAACATAAATGCCATCCCTGCTAACAAAGGGAAACTGACGAAAGAAAATCTTCAAAAAATTGCTGTCCTCTGCTTATAAAGAGAATCTAGCAACATAAATGCCATCTCTGCTGACAAAGGGAGACTGACGAAAGAAAATCTTCAAAAGATTGCTGTCCTCTGCTGATAAAGAGAATCTAACAACCTAAATGCCATCCCTGCTGACAAAGGGAAACTGACGAAATAAAATCTTCAAAAGATTGCTGTCCTCTGCTGATAAAGAGAATCTAGCAACATAAATGCCATCCCTGCTGACAAAGGGAAACTGACGAAAGAAAATCTTCAAAAGATTGCAGTCCTCTGCTGATAAAGAGAATCTAGCAAAATAAATGCCATCCCTGCTGACAAAGGGAAACTGACGAAAGAAAATCTTCAAAAGATTGCTGTCCTCTGCTGATAAAGAGAATCTAGCAACATAAATGCCATCCCTGCTGACAAAGGGAAACTGACGAAAGAAAATCTTCAAAAGATTGCCGTCCTCTACTGATAAAGAGAATCTAGCAACATAAATGCCATCCCTGCTGACAAAGGGAAACTGACGAAAGAAAATCTTCAAAAAATTGCCGTCCTCTGCTTATTAGGAGAATCTAGCAACATAAATGCCATCTCTGCTGACAAAGGGAAACTGACGAAAGAAAATCTTCAAAAGATTGCTGTCCTCTGCTGATAAAGAGAATCTAACAACCTAAATGCCATCCCTGCTGACAAAGGGAAACTGACGAAAGAAAATCTTCAAATGATTGCTGTCTTCTGCTGATAAAGAGAATCTAGCAAAATAAATGCCATCCCTGCTGACAAAGGGAAACTGACGAAAGAAAATCTTCAAAAGATTGCTGTCTTCTGCTTATAAAGAGAATCTAGCAACATAAATGCCATCTCTGCTGACAAAGGGAAACTGACGAAAGAAAATCTTCAAAAGATTGATGTCCTCTGCTGATAAAGAGAATCTAACAACCTAAATGCCATCCCTGCTGACAAAGGGAAACTGACGAAATAAAATCTTTAAAAGATTGCTGTCCTCTGCAGATAAAGAGAATCTAGCAACATAAATGCCATCCCTGCTGACAAAGGGAAACTGACGAAAGAAAATCTTCAAAAGATTGCAGTCCTCTGCTGATAAAGAGAATCTAGCAAAATAAATGCCATCCCTGCTGACAAAGGGAAACTGACGAAAGAAAATCTTCAAAAGATTGCTGTCCTCTGCTGATAAAGAGAATCTAGCAACATAAATGCCATCCCTGCTGACAAAGGGAAACTGACGAAAGAAAATCTTCAAAAGATTGCCGTCCTCTACTGATAAAGAGAATCTAGCAACATAAATGCCATCCCTGCTGACAAAGGGAAACTGACGAAAGAAAATCTTCAAAAAATTGCTGTCCTCTACTTATAAAGAGAATCTAGCAACATAAATGCCATCTCTGCTGACAAAGGGAAACTGACGAAAGAAAATCTTCAAAAGATTGCTGTCCTCTGCTGATAAAGAGAATCTAACAACCTAAATGCCATCCCTGCTGACAAAGGGAAACTGACGAAAGAAAATCTTCAAATGATTGCCGTCCTCTGCTGATAAAGAGAATCTAGCAACATAAATGCCATCCCTGCTGACAAAGGGAAACTGACGAAAGAAAATCTTCAAAAAAGTGCTGTCCTCTGCTTATAAAGAGAATCTAGCAACATAAATGCCATCTCTGCTGACAAAGGGAAACTGACGAAAGAAAATCTTCAAAAGATTGCTGTCCTCTGCTGATAAAGAGAATCTAGCAACATAAATGCCATCCCTGCTGACAAAGGGAAACTGACGAAAGAAAATCTTCAAAAGATTGCAGTCCTCTGCTGATAAAGAGAATCTAGCAAAATAAATGCCATCCCTGCTGACAAAGGGAAACTGACGAAAGAAAATCTTCAAAAGATTGCTGTCCTCTGCTGATAAAGAGAATCTAGCAACATAAATGCCATCCCTGCTGACAAAGGGAAACTGACGAAAGAAAATCTTCAAAAGATTACCGTCCTCTACTGATAAAGAGAATCTAGCAACATAAATGCCATCCCTGCTGACAAAGGGAAACTGACGAAAGAAAATCTTCAAAAAATTGCTGTCCTCTGCTTATAAAGAGAATCTAGCAACATAAATGCCATCTCTGCTGACAAAGGGAAACTGACGAAAGAAAATCTTCAAAAGATTGCTGTCCTCTGCTGATAAAGAGAATCTAACAACCTAAATGCCATCCCTGCTGACAAAGGGAAACTGACGAAAGAAAATCTTCAAATGATTGCTGTCTTCTGCTGATAAAGAGAATCTAGCAAAATAAATGCCATCCCTGCTGACAAAGGGAAACTGACGAAAGAAAATCTTCAAAAGATTGCTGTCTTCTGCTTATAAAGAGAATCTAGCAACATAAATGCCATCTCTGCTGACAAAGGGAAACTGACGAAAGAAAATCTTCAAAAGATTGCTGTCCTCTGCTGATAAAGAGAATCTAACAACCTAAATGCCATCCCTGCTGACAAAGGGAAACTGACGAAATAAAATCTTCAAAAGATTGCTGTCCTCTGCAGATAAAGAGAATCTAGCAACATAAATGCCATCCCTGCTGACAAAGGGAAACTGACGAAAGAAAATCTTCAAAAGATTGCAGTCCTCTGCTGATAAAGAGAATCTAGCAAAATAAATGCCATCCCTGCTGACAAAGGGAAACTGACGAAAGAAAATCTTCAAAAGATTTTCTGTCCTCTGCTGATAAAGAGAATCTAGCAACATAAATGCCATCCCTGCTGACAAAGGGAAACTGACGAAAGAAAATCTTCAAAAGATTGTTGTCCCCTGCTGACAAAGAGAATCTAGCAACATAAATGCCATCCCTGCTGACAAAGGGAAACTGATGAAAGAAAATCTTTAAAAGATTGTTGTCCTCTGCTGATAAAGAGAATCTAGCAACATAAATGCCATCCCTGCTGACAAAGGGAAACTGACGAAAGAAAATCTTCAAAAGATTGCTGTCTTCTGCTGATAAAGAGAATCTAGCAACATAAATGCCATCCCTGCTAACAAAGGGAAACTGACGAAAGAAAATCTTCAAAAAATTGCTGTCCTCTGCTTATAAAGAGAATCTAGCAACATAAATGCCATCTCTGCTGACAAAGGGAGACTGACGAAAGAAAATCTTCAAAAGATTGCTGTCCTCTGCTGATAAAGAGAATCTAACAACCTAAATGCCATCCCTGCTGACAAAGGGAAACTGACGAAATAAAATCTTCAAAAGATTGCTGTCCTCTGCTGATAAAGAGAATCTAGCAACATAAATGCCATCCCTGCTGACAAAGGGAAACTGACGAAAGAAAACCTTCAAAAGATTGCAGTCCTCTGCTGATAAAGAGAATCTAGCAAAATAAATGCCATCCCTGCTGACAAAGGGAAACTGACGAAAGAAAATCTTCAAAAGATTGCTGTCCTCTGCTGATAAAGAGAATCTAGCAACATAAATGCCATCCCTGCTGACAAAGGGAAACTGACGAAAGAAAATCTTCAAAAGATTGCCGTCCTCTACTGATAAAGAGAATCTAGCAACATAAATGCCATCCCTGCTGACAAAGGGAAACTGACGAAAGAAAATCTTCAAAAAATTGCCGTCCTCTGCTTATAAAGAGAATCTAGCAACATAAATGCCATCTCTGCTGACAAAGGGAAACTGACGAAAGAAAATCTTCAAAAGATTGCTGTCCTCTGCTGATAAAGAGAATCTAACAACCTAAATGCCATCCCTGCTGACAAAGGGAAACTGACGAAAGAAAATCTTCAAATGATTGCTGTCTTCTGCTGATAAAGAGAATCTAGCAAAATAAATGCCATCCCTGCTGACAAAGGGAAACTGACGAAAGAAAATCTTCAAAAGATTGCTGTCTTCTGCTTATAAAGAGAATCTAGCAACATAAATGCCATCTCTGCTGACAAAGGGAAACTGACGAAAGAAAATCTTCAAAAGATTGATGTCCTCTGCTGATAAAGAGAATCTAACAACCTAAATGCCATCCCTGCTGACAAAGGGAAACTGACGAAATAAAATCTTCAAAAGATTGCTGTCCTCTGCAGATAAAGAGAATCTAGCAACATAAATGCCATCCCTGCTGACAAAGGGAAACTGACGAAAGAAAATCTTCAAAAGATTGCAGTCCTCTGCTGATAAAGAGAATCTAGCAAAATAAATGCCATCCCTGCTGACAAAGGGAAACTGACGAAAGAAAATCTTCAAAAGATTGCTGTCCTCTGCTGATAAAGAGAATCTAGCAACATAAATGCCATCCCTGCTGACAAAGGGAAACTGACGAAAGAAAATCTTCAAAAGACTGCCGTCCTCTACTGATAAAGAGAATCTAGCAACATAAATGCCATCCCTGCTGACAAAGGGAAACTGACGAAAGAAAATCTTCAAAAAATTGCTGTCCTCTACTTATAAAGAGAATCTAGCAACATAAATGCCATCTCTGCTGACAAAGGGAAACTGACGAAAGAAAATCTTCAATAGATTGCTGTCCTCTGCTGATAAAGAGAATCTAACAACCTAAATGCCATCCCTGCTGACAAAGGGAAACTGACGAAAGAAAATCTTCAAATGATTGCCGTCCTCTGCTGATAAAGAGAATCTAGCAACATAAATGCCATCCCTGCTGACAAAGGGAAACTGACGAAAGAAAATCTTCAAAAAATTGCTGTCCTCTGCTTATAAAGAGAATCTAGCAACATAAATGCCATCTCTGCTGACAAAGGGAAACTGACGAAAGAAAATCTTCAAAAGATTGCTGTCCTCTGCTGATAAAGAGAATCTAACAACCTAAATGCCATCCCTGCTGACAAAGGGAAACTGACGAAATAAAATCTTCAAAAGATTGCTGTCCTCTGCTGATAAAGAGAATCTAGCAACATAAATGCCATCCCTGCTGACAAAGGGAAACTGACGAAAGAAAATCTTCAAAAGATTGCAGTCCTCTGCTGATAAAGAGAATCTAGCAAAATAAATGCCATCCCTGCTGGCAAAGGGAAACTGACGAAAGAAAATCTTCAAAAGATTGCTGTGCTCTGCTGATAAAGAGAATCTAGCAACATAAATGCCATCCCTGCTGACAAAGGGAAACTGACGAAAGAAAATCTTCAAAAAATTGCTGTCCTCTGCTTATAAAGAGAATATAGCAACATAAATGCCATCTCTGCTGACAAAGGGAAACTGACGAAAGAAAATCTTCAAAAGATTGCTGTCCTCTACTGATAAAGAGAATCTAACAACCTAAATGCCATCCCTGCTGACAAAGGGAAACTGACGAAAGAAAATCTTCAAAAAATTGCTGTCCTCTGCTTATAAAGAGAATCTAGCAACATAAATGCCATCTCTGCTGACAAAGGGAAACTGACGAAAGAAAATCTTCAAAAGATTGCTGTCCTCTACTGATAAAGAGAATCTAACAACCTAAATGCCATCCCTGCTGACAAAGGGAAACTGACGAAATAAAATCTTCAAAAGATTGCCGTCCTCTGCTGATAAAGAGAATCTAGCAACATAAATGCCATCCCTGCTGACAAAGGGAAACTGACGAAAGAAAATCTTCAAAAAATTGCTGTCCTCTGCTTATAAAGAGAATCTAGCAACATAAATGCCATCTCTGCTGACAAAGGGAAACTGACGAAAGAAAATCTTCAAAAGATTGCTGTCCTCTGCTGATAAAGAGAATCTAACAACCTAAATGCCATCCCTGCTGACAAAGGGAAACTGACGAAATAAAATCTTCAAAAGATTGCTGTCCTCTGCTGATAAAGAGAATCTAGCAACATAAATGCCATCCCTGCTGACAAAGGGAAACTGACGAAAGAAAATCTTCAAAAAATTGCTGTCCTCTGCTTATAAAGAGAATCTAGCAACATAAATGCCATCTCTGCTGACAAAGGGAAACTGACGAAAGAAAATCTTCAAAAGATTGCTGTCCTCTACTGATAAAGAGAATCTAACAACCTAAATGCCATCCCTGCTGACAAAGGGAAACTGACGAAATAAAATCTTCAAAAGATTGCTGTCCTCTGCTGATAAAGAGAATCTAGCAGCATAAATGCCATCCCTGCTGACAAAGGGAAACTGACAAAAGAAAATCTTCAAAAGATTGCAGTCCTCTGCTGATAAAGAGAATCTAGCAAAATAAATGCCATCCCTGCTGACAAAGGGAAACTGACGAAAGAAAATCTTCAAAAGATTGCAGTCCTCTGCTGATAAAGAGAATCTAGCAAAATAAATGCCATCCCTGCTGACAAAGGGAAACTGACGAAAGAAAATCTTCAAAAGATTGCTGTCCTCTGCTGATAAAGAGAATCTAGCAACATAAATGCCATCCCTGCTGACAAAGGGAAACTGACGAAAGAAAATCTTCAAAAGATTGTTGTCCTCTGCTGATAAAGAGAATCTAACAACCTAAATGCCATCCCTGCTGACAAAGGGAAACTAACGAAATAAAATCTTCAAAAGATTGCTGTCCTCTGCTGATAAAGAGAATCTAGCAACATAAATGCCATCCCTGCTGACAAAGGGAAACTGACGAAAGAAAATCTTCAAAAGATTGCAGTCCTCTGCTGATAAAGAGAATCTAGCAAAATAAATGCCATCCCTGCTGGCAAAGGGAAACTGACGAAAGAAAATGTTCAAAAGATTGCTGTGCTCTGCTGATAAAGAGAATCTAGCAAAATAAATGCCATCCCTGCTGGCAAAGGGAAACTGACGAAAGAAAATCTTCAAAAGATTGCTGTCTTCTGCTTATAAAAAGAATCTAGCAACATAAATGCCATCTCTGCTGACAAAGGGAAACTGACGAAAGAAAATCTTCAAAAGATTGTTGTCCTCTGCTGATAAAGAGAATCTAACAACCTAAATGCCATCCCTGCTGACAAAGGGAAACTGACGAAATAAAATCTTCAAAAGATTGCAGTCCTCTGCTGATAAAGAGAATCTAGCAAAATAAATGCCATCCCTGCTGGCAAAGGGAAACTGACGAAAGAAAATGTTCAAAAGATTGCTGTGCTCTGCTGATAAAGAGAATCTAGCAAAATAAATGCCATCCCTGCTGGCAAAGGGAAACTGACGAAAGAAAATCTTCAAAAAATTGCTGTCCTCTACTTATAAAGAGAATCTAGCAACATAAATGCCATCTCTGCTGACAAAGGGAAACTGACGAAAGAAAATCTTCAAAAGATTGCTGTCCTCTGCTGATAAAGAGAATCTAACAACCTAAATGCCATCCCTGCTGACAAAGGGAAACTGACGAAAGAAAATCTTCAAATGATTGCCGTCCTCTGCTGATAAAGAGAATCTAGCAACATAAATGCCATCCCTGCTGACAAAGGGAAACTGACGAAAGAAAATCTTCAAAAAATTGCTGTCCTCTGCTTATAAAAAGAATCTAGCAACATAAATGCCATCTCTGCTGACAAAGGGAAACTGACGAAAGAAAATCTTCAAAAGATTGCTGTCCTCTGCTGATAAAGAGAATCTAACAACCTAAATGCCATCCCTGCTGACAAAGGGAAACTGACGAAATAAAATCTTCAAAAGATTGCTATCCTCTGCTGATAAAGAGAATCTAGCAACATAAATGCCATCCCTGCTGACAAAGGGAAACTGACGAAAGAAAATCTTCAAAAGATTGCAGTCCTCTGCTGATAAAGAGAATCCAGCAAAATAAATGCCATCCCTGCTGGCAAAGGGAAACTGACGAAAGAAAATCTTCAAAAGATTGCTGTGCTCTGCTGATAAAGAGAATCTAGCAACATAAATGCCATCCCTGCTGACAAAGGGAAACTGACGAAAGAAAATCTTCAAAAAATTGCTGTCCTCTGCTTATAAAGAGAATCTAGCAACATAAATGCCATCTCTGCTGACAAAGGGAAACTGACGAAAGAAAATCTTCAAAAGATTGCTGTCCTCTACTGATAAAGAGAATCTAACAACCTAAATGCCATCCCTGCTGACAAAGGGAATCTGACGAAAGAAAATCTTCAAAAAATTGCTGTCCTCTGCTTATAAAGAGAATCTAGCAACATAAATGCCATCTCTGCTGACAAAGGGAAACTGACGAAAGAAAATCTTCAAAAGATTGTTGTCCTCTACTGATAAAGAGAATCTAACAACCTAAATGCCATCCCTGCTGACAAAGGGAAACTGACGAAATAAAATCTTCAAAAGATTGCCGTCCTCTGCTGATAAAGAGAATCTAGCAACATAAATGCCATCCCTGCTGACAAAGGGAAACTGACGAAAGAAAATCTTCAAAAAATTGCTGTCCTCTGCTTATAAAGAGAATCTAGCAACATAAATGCCATCTCTGCTGACAAAGGGAAACTGACGAAAGAAAATCTTCAAAAGATTGATGTCCTCTGCTGATAAAGAGAATCTAACAACCTAAATGCCATCCCTGCTGACAAAGGGAAACTGACGAAATAAAATCTTCAAAAGATTGTTGTCCTCTGCTGATAAAGAGAATCTAGCAACATAAATGCCATCCCTGCTGACAAAGGGAAACTGACGAAAGAAAATCTTCAAAAGATTGCAGTCCTCTGCTGATAAAGAGAATCTAGCAAAATAAATGCCATCCCTGCTGGCAAAGGGAAACTGACGAAAGAAAATCTTCAAAAGATTGCTGTGCTCTGCTGATAAAGAGAATCTAGCAACATAAATGCCATCCCTGCTGACAAAGGGAAACTGACGAAAGAAAATCTTCAAAAAATTGCTGTCCTCTGCTTATAAAGAGAATCTAGCAACATAAATGCCATCTCTGCTGACAAAGGGAAACTGACGAAAGAAAATCTTCAAAAGATTGCAGTCCTCTGCTGATAAAGAGAATCTAGCAAAATAAATGCCATCCCTGCTGACAAAGGGAAACTGACGAAAGAAAATCTTCAAAAGATTGCTGTCCTCTGCTGATAAAGAGAATCTAGCAACATAAATGCCGTCCCTGCTGACAAAGGGAAACTGACGAAAGAAAATCTTCAAAAGATTGCTGTCCTCTGCTGATAAAGAGAATCTAGCAGCATAAATGCCATCCCTGCTGACAAAGGGAAACTGACGAAAGAAAATCTTCAAAAGATTGCAGTCCTCTGCTGATAAAGAGAATCTAGCAAAATAAATGCCATCCCTGCTGACAAAGGGAAACTGACGAAAGAAAATCTTCAAAAGATTGCAGTCCTCTGCTGATAAAGAGAATCTAGCAAAATAAATGCCATCCCTGCTGACAAAGGGAAACTGACGAAAGAAAATCTTCAAAAGATTGCTGTCCTCTGCTGATAAAGAGAATCTAGCAACATAAATGCCGTCCCTGCTGACAAAGGGAAACTGACGAAAGAAAATCTTCAAAAGATTGCTGTCCTCTGCTGATAAAGAGAATCTAACAACCTAAATGCCATCCCTGCTGACAAAGGGAAACTGACGAAATAAAATCTTCAAAAGATTGATGTCCTCTGCTGATAAAGAGAATCTAGCAACATAAATGCCATCCCTACTGACAAAGGGAAACTGACGAAAGAAAATCTTCAAAAGATTGCAGTCCTCTGCTGATAAAGAGAATCTAGCAAAATAAATGCCATCCCTGCTGGCAAAGGGAAACTGACGAAAGAAAATGTTCAAAAGATTGCTGTGCTCTGCTGATAAAGAGAATCTAGCAAAATAAATGCCATCCCTGCTGGCAAAGGGAAACTGACGAAAGAAAATCTTCAAAAGATTGTTGTCTTCTGCTTATAAAGAGAATCTAGCAACATAAATGCCATCTCTGCTGACAAAGGGAAACTGACGAAAGAAAATCTTCAAAAGATTGCTGTCCTCTGCTGATAAAGAGAATCTAACAACCTAAATGCCATCCCTGCTGACAAAGGGAAACTGACGAAATAAAATCTTCAAAAGATTGCTGTCCTCTGCTGATAAAGAGAATCTAGCAACATAAATGCCATCCCTGCTGACAAAGGGAAACTGACGAAAGAAAATCTTCAAAAGATTGCAGTCCTCTGCTGATAAAGAGAATCTAGCAAAATAAATGCCATCCCTGCTGACAAAGGGAAACTGACGAAAGAAAATCTTCAAAAGATTGCTGTCCTCTGCTGATAAAGAGAATCTAGCAACATAAATGCCATCCCTGCTGACAAAGGGAAACTGACGAAAGAAAATCTTCAAAAGATTGCCGTCCTCTACTGATAAAGAGAATCTAGCAACATAAATGCCATCCCTGCTGACAAAGGGAAACTGACGAAAGAAAATCTTCAAAAGATTGCCGTCCTCTGCTGATAAAGAGAATCTAGCAACATAAATGCCATCTCTGCTGACAAAGGGAAACTGACGAAAGAAAATCTTCAAAAGATTGCTGTCCTCTACTGATAAAGAGAATCTAACAACCTAAATGCCATCCCTGCTGACAAAGGGAAACTGACGAAAGAAAATCTTCAAAAAATTGCTGTCCTCTGCTTATAAAGAGAATCTAGCAACATAAATGCCATCTCTGCTGACAAAGGGAAACTGACGAAAGAAAATCTTCAAAAGATTGCTGTCCTCTACTGATAAAGAGAATCTAACAACCTAAATGCCATCCCTGCTGACAAAGGGAAACTGACGAAATAAAATCTTCAAAAGATTGCCGTCCTCTGCTGATAAAGAGAATCTAGCAACATAAATGCCATCCCTGCTGACAAAGGGAAACTGACGAAAGAAAATCTTCAAAAAATTGCTGTCCTCTGCTTATAAAGAGAATCTAGCAACATAAATGCCATCTCTGCTGACAAAGGGAAACTGACGAAAGAAAATCTTCAAAAGATTGCTGTCCTCTGCTGATAAAGAGAATCTAACAACCTAAATGCCATCCCTGCTGACAAAGGGAAACTGACGAAATAAAATCTTCAAAAGATTGTTGTCCTCTGCTGATAAAGAGAATCTAGCAACATAAATGCTATCCCTGCTGACAAAGGGAAACTGACGAAAGAAAATCTTCAAAAGATTGCAGTCCTCTGCTGATAAAGAGAATCTAGCAAAATAAATGCCATCCCTGCTGGCAAAGGGAAACTGACGAAAGAAAATCTTCAAAAGATTGCTGTGCTCTGCTGATAAAGAGAATCTAGCAACATAAATGCCATCCCTGCTGACAAAGGGAAACTGACGAAAGAAAATCTTCAAAAAATTGCTGTCCTCTGCTTATAAAGAGAATCTAGCAACATAAATGCCATCTCTGCTGACAAAGGGAAACTGACGAAAGAAAATCTTCAAAAGATTGCTGTCCTCTACTGATAAAGAGAATCTAACAACCTAAATGCCATCCCTGCTGACAAAGGGAAACTGACGAAATAAAATCTTCAAAAGATTGCTGTCCTCTGCTGATAAAGAGAATCTAGCAGCATAAATGCCATCCCTGCTGACAAAGGGAAACTGACGAAAGAAAATCTTCAAAAGATTGCAGTCCTCTGCTGATAAAGAGAATCTAGCAAAATAAATGCCATCCCTGCTGACAAAGGGAAACTGACGAAAGAAAATCTTCAAAAGATTGCAGTCCTCTGCTGATAAAGAGAATCTAGCAAAATAAATGCCATCCCTGCTGACAAAGGGAAACTGACGAAAGAAAATCTTCAAAAGATTGCTGTCCTCTGCTGATAAAGAGAATCTAGCAACATAAATGCCGTCCCTGCTGACAAAGGGAAACTAACGAAAGAAAATCTTCAAAAGATTGCTGTCCTCTGCTGATAAAGAGAATCTAACAACCTAAATGCCATCCCTGCTGACAAAGGGAAACTGACGAAATAAAATCTTCAAAAGATTGCTGTCCTCTGCTGATAAAGAGAATCTAGCAACATAAATGCCATCCCTGCTGACAAAGGGAAACTGACGAAAGAAAATCTTCAAAAGATTGCAGTCCTCTGCTGATAAAGAGAATCTAGCAAAATAAATGCCATCCCTGCTGGCAAAGGGAAACTGACGAAAGAAAATGTTCAAAAGATTGCTGTGCTCTGCTGATAAAGAGAATCTAGCAAAATAAATGCCATCCCTGCTGGCAAAGGGAAACTGACGAAAGAAAATCTTCAAAAGATTGCTGTCTTCTGCTTATAAAGAGAATCTAGCAACATAAATGCCATCTCTGCTGACAAAGGGAAACTGACGAAAGAAAATCTTCAAAAGATTGCTGTCCTCTGCTGATAAAGAGAATCTAACAACCTAAATGCCATCCCTGCTGACAAAGGGAAACTGACGAAATAAAATCTTCAAAAGATTGCCGTCCTCTGCTGATAAAGAGAATCTAGCAACATAAATGCCATCCCTGCTGACAAAGGGAAACTGACGAAAGAAAATCTTCAAAAAATTGCTGTCCTCTGCTTATAAAGAGAATCTAGCAACATAAATGCCATCTCTGCTGACAAAGGGAAACTGACGAAAGAAAATCTTCAAAAGATTGCTGTCCTCTGCTGATAAAGAGAATCTAACAACCTAAATGTCATCCCTGCTGACAAAGGGAAACTGACGAAATAAAATCTTCAAAAGATTGTTGTCCTCTGCTGATAAAGAGAATCTAGCAACATAAATGCCATCCCTGCTGACAAAGGGAAACTGACGAAAGAAAATCTTCAAAAGATTGCAGTCCTCTGCTGATAAAGAGAATCTAGCAAAATAAATGCCATCCCTGCTGGCAAAGGGAAACTGACGAAAGAAAATCTTCAAAAGATTGCTGTGCTCTGCTGATAAAGAGAATCTAGCAACATAAATGCCATCCCTGCTGACAAAGGGAAACTGACGAAAGAAAATCTTCAAAAAATTGCTGTCCTCTGCTTATAAAGAGAATCTAGCAACATAAATGCCATCTCTGCTGACAAAGGGAAACTGACGAAAGAAAATCTTCAAAAGATTGCTGTCCTCTACTGATAAAGAGAATCTAACAACCTAAATGCCATCCCTGCTGACAAAGGGAAACTGACGAAATAAAATCTTCAAAAGATTGCTGTCCTCTGCTGATAAAGAGAATCTAGCAGCATAAATGCCATCCCTGCTGACAAAGGGAAACTGACGAAAGAAAATCTTCAAAAGATTGCAGTCCTCTGCTGATAAAGAGAATCTAGCAAAATAAATGCCATCCCTGCTGACAAAGGGAAACTGACGAAAGAAAATCTTCAAAAGATTGCAGTCCTCTGCTGATAAAGAGAATCTAGCAAAATAAATGCCATCCCTGCTGACAAAGGGAAACTGACGAAAGAAAATCTTCAAAAGATTGCTGTCCTCTGCTGATAAAGAGAATCTAGCAACATAAATGCCGTCCCTGCTGACAAAGGGAAACTGACGAAAGAAAATCTTCAAAAGATTGCTGTCCTCTGCTGATAAAGAGAATCTAACAACCTAAATGCCATCCCTGCTGACAAAGGGAAACTGACCAAATAAAATCTTCAAAAGATTGCTGTCCTCTGCTGATAAAGAGAATCTAGCAACATAAATGCCATCCCTGCTGACAAAGGGAAACTGACGAAAGAAAATCTTCAAAAGATTGCAGTCCTCTGCTGATAAAGAGAATCTAGCAAAATAAATGCCATCCCTGCTGGCAAAGGGAAACTGACGAAAGAAAATGTTCAAAAGATTGCTGTGCTCTGCTGATAAAGAGAATCTAGCAAAATAAATGCCATCCCTGCTGGCAAAGGGAAACTGACGAAAGAAAATCTTCAAAAGATTGCTGTCTTCTGCTTATAAAGAGAATCTAGCAACATAAATGCCATCTCTGCTGACAAAGGGAAACTGACGAAAGAAAATCTTCAAAAGATTGCTGTCCTCTGCTGATAAAGAGAATCTAACAACCTAAATGCCATCCCTGCTGACAAAGGGAAACTGACGAAATAAAATCTTCAAAAGATTGCTGTCCTCTGCTGATAAAGAGAATCTAGCAACATAAATGCCATCCCTGCTGACAAAGGGAAACTGACGAAAGAAAATCTTCAAAAGATTGCAGTCCTCTGCTGATAAAGAGAATCTAGCAAAATAAATGCCATCCCTGCTGACAAAGGGAAACTGACGAAAGAAAATCTTCAAAAGATTGCTGTCCTCTGCTGATAAAGAGAATCTAGCAACATAAATGCCATCCCTGCTGACAAAGGGAAACTGACGAAAGAAAATCTTCAAAAGATTGCCGTCCTCTACTGATAAAGGGAATCTAGCAACATAAATGCCATCCCTGCTGACAAAGGGAAACTGACGAAAGAAAATCTTCAAAAGATTGCCGTCCTCTGCTGATAAAGAGAATCTAGCAACATAAATGCCATCTCTGCTGACAAAGGGAAACTGACGAAAGAAAATCTTCAAAAGATTGCTGTCCTCTACTGATAAAGAGAATCTAACAACCTAAATGCCATCCCTGCTGACAAAGGGAAACTGACGAAAGAAAATCTTCAAAAAATTGCTGTCCTCTGCTTATAAAGAGAATCTAGCAACATAAATGCCATCTCTGCTGACAAAGGGAAACTGACGAAAGAAAATCTTCAAAAGATTGCTGTCCTCTACTGATAAAGAGAATCTAACAACCTAAATGCCATCCCTGCTGACAAAGGGAAACTGACGAAATAAAATCTTCAAAAGATTGCCGTCCTCTGCTGATAAAGAGAATCTAGCAACATAAATGCCATCCCTGCTGACAAAGGGAAACTGACGAAAGAAAATCTTCAAAAAATTGCTGTCCTCTGCTTATAAAGAGAATCTAGCAACATAAATGCCATCTCTGCTGACAAAGGGAAACTGACGAAAGAAAATCTTCAAAAGATTGCTGTCCTCTGCTGATAAAGAGAATCTAACAACCTAAATGCCATCCCTGCTGACAAAGGGAAACTGACGAAATAAAATCTTCAAAAGATTGTTGTCCTCTGCTGATAAAGAGAATCTAGCAACATAAATGCCATCCCTGCTGACAAAGGGAAACTGACGAAAGAAAATCTTCAAAAGATTGCAGTCCTCTGCTGATAAAGAGAATCTAGCAAAATAAATGCCATCCCTGCTGGCAAAGGGAAACTGACGAAAGAAAATCTTCAAAAGATTGCTGTGCTCTGCTGATAAAGAGAATCTAGCAACATAAATGCCATCCCTGCTGACAAAGGGAAACTGACGAAAGAAAATCTTCAAAAAATTGCTGTCCTCTGCTTATAAAGAGAATCTAGCAACATAAATGCCATCTCTGCTGACAAAGGGAAACTGACGAAAGAAAATCTTCAAAAGATTGCTGTCCTCTACTGATAAAGAGAATCTAACAACCTAAATGCCATCCCTGCTGACAAAGGGAAACTGACGAAATAAAATCTTCAAAAGATTGCTGTCCTCTGCTGATAAAGAGAATCTAGCAGCATAAATGCCATCCCTGCTGACAAAGGGAAACTGACGAAAGAAAATCTTCAAAAGATTGCAGTCCTCTGCTGATAAAGAGAATCTAGCAAAATAAATGCCATCCCTGCTGGCAAAGGGAAACTGACGAAAGAAAATGTTCAAAAGATTGCTGTGCTCTGCTGATAAAGAGAATCTAGCAAAATAAATGCCATCCCTGCTGGCAAAGGGAAACTGACGAAAGAAAATCTTCAAAAGATTGCTGTCTTCTGCTTATAAAGAGAATCTAGCAACATAAATGCCATCTCTGCTGACAAAGGGAAACTGACGAAAGAAAATCTTCAAAAGATTGCTGTCCTCTGCTGATAAAGAGAATCTAACAACCTAAATGCCATCCCTGCTGACAAAGGGAAACTGACGAAATAAAATCTTCAAAAGATTGCTGTCCTCTGCTGATAAAGAGAATCTAGCAACATAAATGCCATCCCTGCTGACAAAGGGAAACTGACGAAAGAAAATCTTCAAAAGATTGCAGTCCTCTGCTGATAAAGAGAATCTAGCAAAATAAATGCCATCCCTGCTGACAAAGGGAAACTGACGAAAGAAAATCTTCAAAAGATTGCTGTCCTCTGCTGATAAAGAGAATCTAGCAACATAAATGCCATCCCTGCTGACAAAGGGAAACTGACGAAAGAAAATCTTCAAAAGATTGCCGTCCTCTACTGATAAAGAGAATCTAGCAACATAAATGCCATCCCTGCTGACAAAGGGAAACTGACGAAAGAAAATCTTCAAAAGATTGCCGTCCTCTGCTGATAAAGAGAATCTTGCAACATAAATGCCATCTCTGCTGACAAAGGGAAACTGACGAAAGAAAATCTTCAAAAGATTGCTGTCCTCTACTGATAAAGAGAATCTAACAACCTAAATGCCATCCCTGCTGACAAAGGGAAACTGACGAAAGAAAATCTTCAAAAAATTGCTGTCCTCTGCTTATAAAGAGAATCTAGCAACATAAATGCCATCTCTGCTGACAAAGGGAAACTGACGAAAGAAAATCTTCAAAAGATTGCTGTCCTCTACTGATAAAGAGAATCTAACAACCTAAATGCCATCCCTGCTGACAAAGGGAAACTGACGAAATAAAATCTTCAAAAGATTGCCGTCCTCTGCTGATAAAGAGAATCTAGCAACATAAATGCCATCCCTGCTGACAAAGGGAAACTGACGAAAGAAAATCTTCAAAAAATTGCTGTCCTCTGCTTATAAAGAGAATCTAGCAACATAAATGCCATCTCTGCTGACAAAGGGAAACTGACGAAAGAAAATCTTCAAAAGATTGCTGTCCTCTGCTGATAAAGAGAATCTAACAACCTAAATGCCATCCCTGCTGACAAAGGGAAACTGACGAAATAAAATCTTCAAAAGATTGTTGTCCTCTGCTGATAAAGAGAATCTAGCAACATAAATGCCATCCCTGCTGACAAAGGGAAACTGACGAAAGAAAATCTTCAAAAGATTGCAGTCCTCTGCTGATAAAGAGAATCTAGCAAAATAAATGCCATCCCTGCTGGCAAAGGGAAACTGACGAAAGAAAATCTTCAAAAGATTGCTGTGCTCTGCTGATAAAGAGAATCTAGCAACATAAATGCCATCCCTGCTGACAAAGGGAAACTGACGAAAGAAAATCTTCAAAAAATTGCTGTCCTCTGCTTATAAAGAGAATCTAGCAACATAAATGCCATCTCTGCTGACAAAGGGAAACTGACGAAAGAAAATCTTCAAAAGATTGCTGTCCTCTACTGATAAAGAGAATCTAACAACCTAAATGCCATCCCTGCTGACAAAGGGAAACTGACGAAATAAAATCTTCAAAAGATTGCTGTCCTCTGCTGATAAAGAGAATCTAGCAGCATAAATGCCATCCCTGCTGACAAAGGGAAACTGACGAAAGAAAATCTTCAAAAGATTGCAGTCCTCTGCTGATAAAGAGAATCTAGCAAAATAAATGCCATCCCTGCTGACAAAGGGAAACTGACGAAAGAAAATCTTCAAAAGATTGCAGTCCTCTGCTGATAAAGAGAATCTAGCAAAATAAATGCCATCCCTGCTGACAAAGGGAAACTGACGAAAGAAAATCTTCAAAAGATTGCTGTCCTCTGCTGATAAAGAGAATCTAGCAACATAAATGCCGTCCCTGCTGACAAAGGGAAACTAACGAAAGAAAATCTTCAAAAGATTGCTGTCCTCTGCTGATAAAGAGAATCTAACAACCTAAATGCCATCCCTGCTGACAAAGGGAAACTGACGAAATAAAATCTTCAAAAGATTGCTGTCCTCTGCTGATAAAGAGAATCTAGCAACATAAATGCCATCCCTGCTGACAAAGGGAAACTGACGAAAGAAAATCTTCAAAAGATTGCAGTCCTCTGCTGATAAAGAGAATCTAGCAAAATAAATGCCATCCCTGCTGGCAAAGGGAAACTGACGAAAGAAAATGTTCAAAAGATTGCTGTGCTCTGCTGATAAAGAGAATCTAGCAAAATAAATGCCATCCCTGCTGGCAAAGGGAAACTGACGAAAGAAAATCTTCAAAAGATTGCTGTCTTCTGCTTATAAAGAGAATCTAGCAACATAAATGCCATCTCTGCTGACAAAGGGAAACTGACGAAAGAAAATCTTCAAAAGATTGCTGTCCTCTGCTGATAAAGAGAATCTAACAACCTAAATGCCATCCCTGCTGACAAAGGGAAACTGACGAAATAAAATCTTCAAAAGATTGCTGTCCTCTGCTGATAAAGAGAATCTAGCAACATAAATGCCATCCCTGCTGACAAAGGGAAACTGACGAAAGAAAATCTTCAAAAGATTGCAGTCCTCTGCTGATAAAGAGAATCTAGCAAAATAAATGCCATCCCTGCTGACAAAGGGAAACTAACGAAAGAAAATCTTCAAAAGATTGCTGTCCTCTGCTGATAAAGAGAATCTAGCAACATAAATGCCATCCCTGCTGACAAAGGGAAACTGACGAAAGAAAATCTTCAAAAGATTGCCGTCCTCTACTGATAAAGAGAATCTAGCAACATAAATGCCATCCCTGCTGACAAAGGGAAACTGACGAAAGAAAATCTTCAAAAAATTGCTGTCCTCTGCTTATAAAGAGAATCTAGCAACATAAATGCCATCTCTGCTGACAAAGGGAAACTGACGAAAGAAAATCTTCAAAAGATTGCTGTCCTCTGCTGATAAAGAGAATCTAACAACCTAAATGCCATCCCTGCTGACAAAGGGAAACTGACGAAAGAAAATCATCAAATGATTGCCGTCGTCTGCTGATAAAGAGAATCTAGCAACATAAATGCCATCCCTGCTGACAAAGGGAAACTGACGAAAGAAAATCTTCAAAAAATTACTGTCCTCTGCTTATAAAGAGAATCTAGCAACATAAATGCCATCTCCGCTGACAAAGGGAAACTGACGAAAGAAAATCTTCAAAAGATTGCTGTCCTCTGCTGATAAAGAGAATCTAACAACCTAAATGCCATCCCTACTGACAAAGCGAAACTGACGAAATAAAATCTTCAAAAGATTGCTGTCCTCTGCTGATAAAGAGAATCTAGCAACATAAATGCCATCCCTGCTGACAAAGGGAAACTGACGAAAGAAAATCTTCAAAAGATTGCAGTCCTCTGCTGATAAAGAGAATCTAGCAAAATAAATGCCATCCCTGCTGGCAAAGGGAAACTGACGAAAGAAAATCTTCAAAAGATTGCTGTGCTCTGCTGATAAAGAGAATCTAGCAACATAAATGCCATCCCTGCTGACAAAGGGAAACTGACGAAAGAAAATCTTCAAAAAATTGCTGTCCTCTTCTTATAAAGAGAATCTAGCAACATAAATGCCATCTCTGCTGACAAAGGGAAACTGACGAAAGAAAATCTTCAAAAGATTGCTGTCCTCTACTGATAAAGAGAATCTAACAACCTAAATGCCATCCCTGCTGACAAAGGGAAACTGACGAAATAAAATCTTCAAAAGATTGCCGTCCTCTGCTGATAAAGAGAATCTAGCAACATAAATGCCATCCCTGCTGACAAAGGGAAACTGACGAAAGAAAATCTTCAAAAGATTGCAGTCCTCTGCTGATAAAGGGAATCTAGCAAAATAAATGCCATCCCTGCTGACAAAGGGAAACTGACGAAAGAAAATCTTCAAAAGATTGCTGTCCTCTGCTGATAAAGAGAATCTAGCAAAATAAATGCCATCCCTGCTGACAAAGGGAAACTGACGAAAGAAAATCTTCAAAATATTGCTGTCCTCTGCTGATAAAGAGAATCTAGCAACATCAATGCCATCCCTACTGACAAAGGGAAACTGACGAAAGAAAATCTTCAAAAGATTGTTGTCCTCTGCTGATAAAGAGAATCTAGCAACATAAATGCCATCCCTGCTGACAAAGGGAAACTGACGAAAGAAAATCTTCAAAAGATTGCTGTCCTCTGCTGATAAAGAGAATCTAGCAAAATAAATGCCATCCCTGCTGGCAAAGGGAAACTGACGAAAGAAAATCTTCAAAAGATTGCTGTGCTCTGCTGATAAAGAGAATCTAGCAACATAAATGCCATCCCTGCTGACAAAGGGAAACTGACGAAAGAAAATCTTCAAAAGATTGCAGTCCTCTGCTGATAAAGAGAATCTAGCAAAATAAATGCCATCCCTGCTGACAAAGGGAAACTAACGAAAGAAAATCTTCAAAAGATTGCTGTCCTCTGCTGATAAAGAGAATCTAGCAACATAAATGCCATCCCTGCTGACAAAGGGAAACTGACGAAAGAAAATCTTCAAAAGATTGCCGTCCTCTACTGATAAAGAGAATCTAGCAACATAAATGCCATCCCTGCTGACAAAGGGAAACTGACGAAAGAAAATCTTCAAAAAATTGCTGTCCTCTGCTTATAAAGAGAATCTAGCAACATAAATGCCATCTCTGCTGACAAAGGGAAACTGACGAAAGAAAATCTTCAAAAGATTGCTGTCCTCTGCTGATAAAGAGAATCTAACAACCTAAATGCCATCCCTGCTGACAAAGGGAAACTGACGAAAGAAAATCATCAAATGATTGCCGTCGTCTGCTGATAAAGAGAATCTAGCAACATAAATGCCATCCCTGCTGACAAAGGGAAACTGACGAAAGAAAATCTTCAAAAAATTACTGTCCTCTGCTTATAAAGAGAATCTAGCAACATAAATGCCATCTCTGCTGACAAAGGGAAACTGACGAAAGAAAATCTTCAAAAGATTGCTGTCCTCTGCTGATAAAGAGAATCTAACAACCTAAATGCCATCCCTACTGACAAAGCGAAACTGACGAAATAAAATCTTCAAAAGATTGCTGTCCTCTGCTGATAAAGAGAATCTAGCAACATAAATGCCATCCCTGCTGACAAAGGGAAACTGACGAAAGAAAATCTTCAAAAGATTGCAGTCCTCTGCTGATAAAGAGAATCTAGCAAAATAAATGCCATCCCTGCTGGCAAAGGGAAACTGACGAAAGAAAATCTTCAAAAGATTGCTGTGCTCTGCTGATAAAGAGAATCTAGCAACATAAATGCCATCCCTGCTGACAAAGGGAAACTGACGAAAGAAAATCTTCAAAAAATTGCTGTCCTCTGCTTATAAAGAGAATCTAGCAACATAAATGCCATCTCTGCTGACAAAGGGAAACTGACGAAAGAAAATCTTCAAAAGATTGCTGTCCTCTACTGATAAAGAGAATCTAACAACCTAAATGCCATCCCTGCTGACAAAGGGAAACTGACGAAATAAAATCTTCAAAAGATTGCCGTCCTCTGCTGATAAAGAGAATCTAGCAGCATAAATGCCATCCCTGCTGACAAAGGGAAACTGACGAAAGAAAATCTTCAAAAGATTGCAGTCCTCTCCTGATAAAGAGAATCTAGCAAAATAAATGCCATCCCTGCTGACAAAGGGAAACTGACGAAAGAAAATCTTCAAAAGATTGCTGTCCTCTGCTGATAAAGAGAATCTAGCAAAATAAATGCCATCCCTGCTGACAAAGGGAAACTGACGAAAGAAAATCTTCAAAATATTGCTGTCCTCTGCTGATAAAGAGAATCTAGCAACATCAATGCCATCCCTACTGACAAAGGGAAACTGACGAAAGAAAATCTTCAAAAGATTGTTGTCCTCTGCTGATAAAGAGAATCTAGCAACATAAATGCCATCCCTGCTGACAAAGGGAAACTGACGAAAGAAAATCTTCAAAAGATTGCTGTCCTCTGCTGATAAAGAGAATCTAGCAAAATAAATGCCATCCCTGCTGGCAAAGGGAAACTGACGAAAGAAAATCTTCAAAAGATTGCTGTGCTCTGCTGATAAAGAGAATCTAGCAACATCAATGCCATCCCTACTGACAAAGGGAAACTGACGAAAGAAAATCTTCAAAAGATTGTTGTCCTCTGCTGATAAAGAGAATCTAGCAACATAAATGCCATCCCTGCTGACAAAGGGAAACTGACGAAAGAAAATCTTCAAAATATTGTTGTCCTCTGCTGATAAAGGGAATCTAGCAACATAAATGCCATCCCTGCTGACAAAGGGAAACTGACGAAAGAAAATCTTCAAAAGATTGCTGTCCTCTGCTGATAAAGAGAATCTAACAACCTAAATGCCATCCCTACTGACAAAGGGAAACTGACGAAATAAAATCTTCAAAAGATTGCTGTCCTCTGCTGATAAAGAGAATCTAGCAACATAAATGCCATCCCTGCTGACAAAGGGAAACTGACGAAAGAAAATCTTCAAAAGATTGCAGTCCTCTGCTGATAAAGAGAATCTAGCAAAATAAATGCCATCCCTGCTGGCAAAGGGAAACTGACGAAAGAAAATCTTCAAAAGATTGCTGTGCTCTGCTGATAAAGAGAATCTAGCAACATAAATGCCATCCCTGCTGACAAAGGGAAACTGACGAAAGAAAATCTTCAAAAAATTGCTGTCCTCTGCTTATAAAGAGAATCTAGCAACATAAATGCCATCTCTGCTGACAAAGGGAAACTGACGAAAGAAAATCTTCAAAAGATTGCTGTCCTCTACTGATAAAGAGAATCTAACAACCTAAATGCCATCCCTGCTGACAAAGGGAAACTGACGAAATAAAATCTTCAAAAGATTGCCGTCCTCTGCTGATAAAGAGAATCTAGCAGCATAAATGCCATCCCTGCTGACAAAGGGAAACTGACGAAAGAAAATCTTCAAAAGATTGCAGTCCTCTGCTGATAAAGAGAATCTAGCAAAATAAATGCCATCCCTGCTGACAAAGGGAAACTGACGAAAGAAAATCTTCAAAAGATTGCTGTCCTCTGCTGATAAAGAGAATCTAGCAAAATAAATGCCATCCCTGCTGACAAAGGGAAACTGACGAAAGAAAATCTTCAAAATATTGCTGTCCTCTGCTGATAAAGAGAATCTAGCAACATCAATGCCATCCCTACTGACAAAGGGAAACTGACGAAAGAAAATCTTCAAAAGATTGTTGTCCTCTGCTGATAAAGAGAATCTAGCAACATAAATGCCATCCCTGCTGACAAAGGGAAACTGACGAAAGAAAATCTTCAAAAGATTGCTGTGCTCTGCTGATAAAGAGAATCTAGCAACATCAATGCCATCCCTACTGACAAAGGGAAACTGACGAAAGAAAATCTTCAAAAGATTGTTGTCCTCTGCTGATAAAGAGAATCTAGCAACATAAATGCCATCCCTGCTGACAAAGGGAAACTGACGAAAGAAAATCTTCAAAAGATTGTTGTCCTCTGCTGATAAAGAGAATCTAGCAACATAAATGCCATCCCTGCTGACAAAGGGAAACTGACGAAAGAAAATCTTCAAAAGATTGCTGTCCTCTGCTGATAAAGAGAATCTAGCAAAATAAATGCCATCCCTGCTGACAAAGGGAAACTGACGAAAGAAAATCTTCAAAAGATTGCCGTCCTCTACTGATAAAGAGAATCTAGCAACATAAATGCCATCCCTGCTGACAAAGGGAAACTGACGAAAGAAAATCTTCAAAAAATTGCTGTCCTCTGCTTATAAAGAGAATCTAGCAACATAAATGCCATCTCTGCTGACAAAGGGAAACTGACGAAAGAAAATCTTCAAAAGATTGTTGTCCTCTGCTGATAAAGAGAATCTAACAACCTAAATGCCATCCCTGCTGACAAAGGGAAACTGACGAAAGAAAATCTTCAAATGATTGCCGTCCTCTGCTGATAAAGAGAATCTAGCAACATAAATGCCATCCCTGATGACAAAGGGAAACTGACGAAAGAAAATCTTCAAAAAATTGCTGTCCTCTGCTTATAAAGAGAATCTAGCAACATAAATGCCATCTCTGCTGACAAAGGGAAACTGACGAAAGAAAATCTTCAAAAGATTGCTGTCCTCTGCTGATAAAGAGAATCTAACAACCTAAATGCCATCCCTGCTGACAAAGGGAAACTGACGAAATAAAATCTTCAAAAGATTGCTGTCCTCTGCTGATAAAGAGAATCTAGCAACATAAATGCCATCCCTGCTGACAAAGGGAAACTGACGAAAGAAAATCTTCAAAAGATTGCAGTCCTCTGCTGATAAAGAGAATCTAGCAAAATAAATGCCATCCCTGCTGGCAAAGGGAAACTGACGAAAGAAAATCTTCAAAAGATTGCCGTGCTCTGCTGATAAAGAGAATCTAGCAACATAAATGCCATCCCTGCTGACAAAGGGAAACTGACGAAAGAAAATCTTCAAAAAATTGCTGTCCTCTGCTTATAAAGAGAATCTAGCAACATAAATGCCATCTCTGCTGACAAAGGGAAACTGACGAAAGAAAATCTTCAAAAGATTGCTGTCCTCTACTGATAAAGAGAATCTAACAACCTAAATGCCATCCCTGCTGGCAAAGGGAAACTGACGAAAGAAAATCTTCAAAAGATTGCCGTGCTCTGCTGATAAAGAGAATCTAGCAACATAAATGCCATCCCTGCTGACAAAGGGAAACTGACGAAAGAAAATCTTCAAAAAATTGCTGTCCTCTGCTTATAAAGAGAATCTAGCAACATAAATGCCATCTCTGCTGACAAAGGGAAACTGACGAAAGAAAATCTTCAAAAGATTGCTGTCCTCTACTGATAAAGAGAATCTAACAACCTAAATGCCATCCCTGCTGACAAAGGGAAACTGACGAAATAAAATCTTCAAAAGATTGCTGTCCTCTGCTGATAAAGAGAATCTAGCAGCATAAATGCCATCCCTGCTGACAAAGGGAAACTGACGAAAGAAAATCTTCAAAAGATTGCAGTCCTCTGCTGATAAAGAGAATCTAGCAAAATAAATGCCATCCCTGCTGACAAAGGGAAACTGACGAAAGAAAATCTTCAAAAGATTGCTGTCCTCTGCTGATAAAGAGAATCTAGCAAAATAAATGCCATCCCTGCTGACAAAGGGAAACTGACGAAAGAAAATCTTCAAAATATTGCTGTTCTCTGCTGATAAAGAGAATCTAGCAACATCAATGCCATCCCTACTGACAAAGGGAAACTGACGAAAGAAAATCTTCAAAAGATTGTTGTCCTCTGCTGATAAAGAGAATCTAGCAACATAAATGCCATCCCTGCTGACAAAGGGAAACTGACGAATGAAAATCTTCAAAAGATTGCTCTCCTCTGCTGATAAAGAGAATCTAGCAAAATAAATGCCATCCCTGCTGACACAGGGAAACTGACGAAAGAAAATCTTCAAAAGATTGCCGTCCTCTACTGATAAAGAGAATCTAGCAACATAAATGCCATCCCTGCTGACAAAGGGAAACTGACGAAAGAAAATCTTCAAAAAATTGCTGTCCTCTGCTTATAAAGAGAATCTAGCAACATAAATGCCATCTCTGCTGACAAAGGGAAACTGACGAAAGAAAATCTTCAAAAGATTGCTGTCCTCTGCTGATAAAGAGAATCTAACAACCTAAATGTCATCCCTGCTGACAAAGGGAAACTGACGAAAGAAAATCTTCAAATGATTGCCGTCCTCTGCTGATAAAGAGAATCTAGCAACATAAATGCCATCCCTGCTGACAAAGGGAAACTGACGAAAGAAAATCTTCAAAAGATTGCAGTCCTCTGCTGATAAAGAGAATCTAGCAAAATAAATGCCATCCCTGCTGACAAAGGGAAACTGACGAAAGAAAATCTTCAAAAGATTGTTGTCCTCTGCTGATAAAGAGAATCTAGCAAAATAAATGCCATCCCTGCTGACAAAGGGAAACTGACGAAAGAAAATCTTCAAAATATTGCTGTCCTCTGCTGATAAAGAGAATCTAGCAACATCAATGCCATCCCTACTGACAAAGGGAAACTGACGAAAGAAAATCTTCAAAAGATTGTTGTCCTCTGCTGATAAAGAGAATCTAGCAACATAAATGCCATCCCTGCTGACAAAGGGAAACTGACGAAAGAAAATCTTCAAAAGATTGCTGTCCTCTGCTGATAAAGAGAATCTAGCAAAATAAATGCCATCCCTGCTGGCAAAGGGAAACTGACGAAAGAAAATCTTCAAAAGATTGGTGTCCTCTGCTGATAAAGAGAATCTAGCAAAATAAATGCCATCCCTGCTGACAAAGGGAAACTGACGAAAGAAAATCTTCAAAAGATTGCTGTCCTCTGCTGATAAAGAGAATCTAGCAAAATAAATGCCATCCCTGCTGACAAAGGGAAACTGACGAAAGAAAATCTTCAAAATATTGCTGTCCTCTGCTGATAAAGAGAATCTAGCAACATCAATGCCATCCCTACTGACAAAGGGAAACTGACGAAAGAAAATCTTCAAAAGATTGTTGTCCTCTGCTGATAAAGAGAATCTAGCAACATAAATGCCATCCCTGCTGACAAAGGGAAACTGACGAAAGAAAATCTTCAAAAGATTGCTGTCCTCTGCTGATAAAGAGAATCTAGCAAAATAAATGCCATCCCTGCTGGCAAAGGGAAACTGACGAAAGAAAATCTTCAAAAGATTGCTGTGCTCTGCTGATAAAGAGAATCTAGCAAAATAAATTCCATCCCTACTGACAAAGGGAAACTGACGAAAGAAAATCTTGAAAAGATTGTTGTCTTCTGCTGATAAAGAGAATCTAGTAAAATAAATGCCATCCCTGCTGACAAAGGGAAACTGACGAAAGAAAATCTTCAAAATATTGCTGTCCTCTGCTGATAAAGAGAATCTAGCAACATAAATGCCATCCCTGCTGACAAAGGGAAACTGACGAAAGAAATACTTAAAAAGATTGCTGTCCTCTGCTGATAAAGAGAATCTAGCAACATAAATGCCATCCCTGCTGACAAAGGGAAACTGACGAAAGAAAATCTTTAAAAGATTGTTGTCCTCTGCTGATAAAGAGAATCTAGCAACATAAATGCCATCCCTGCTGACAAAGGGAAACTGACGAAAGAAAATCTTCAAAAGATTGCTGTCTTCTGCTGATAAAGAGAATCTAGCAAAATAAATGCCATCCCTGCTGACAAAGGGAAACTGACGAAAGAAAATCTTCAAAAGATTGCTGTCTTCTGCTGATAAAGAGAATCTAGCAAAATAAATGCCATCCCTGCTGACAAAGGGAAACTGACGAAAGAAAATCTTCAAAAGATTGTTGTCCTCTGCTGATAAAGAGAATCTAGCAACATAAATGCCATCCCTGCTGACAAAGGGAAACTGACGAAAGAAAATCTTTAAAATATTGCTGTCCTCTGCTAATGAATAGAATCTAGCAACATAAATGCCATCCCTGCTGACAAAGGGAAACTGACGAAAGAAAATCTTCAAAAGATTGTTGTCCTCTGCTGATAAAGACAATCTAGCAACATAAATGCCATCTCTGCTGACAAAGGGAAACTGACGAAAGAAAATCTTCAAAAGATTGCTGTCCTCTGCTGATAAAGAGAATCTAACAACCTAAATGCCATCCCTGCTGACAAAGGGAAACTGACGAAAGAAAATCTTCAAAAGATTGCTGTGCTCTGCTGATAAAGAGAATCTAGCAACATAAATGCCATCCCTGCTGACAAAGGGAAACTGACGAAAGAAAATCTTCAAAAGATTGCAGTCCTCTGCTGATAAAGAGAATCTAGCAAAATAAATGCCATCCCTGCTGACAAAGGGAAACTGACGAAAGAAAATCTTCAAAAGATTGCTGTCCTCTGCTGATAAAGAGAATATAGCAACATAAATGCCATCCCTGCTGACAAAGGGAAACTGGCGAAAGAAAATCTTCAAAAGATTGCTCTCCTCTGCTGATAAAGAGAATCTAACAACCTAAATGCCATCCCTGCTGACAAAGGGAAACTGACGAAAGAAAATCTTCAAAAGATTGCTGTGCTCTGCTGATAAAGAGAATCTAGCAACATAAATGCCATCCCTGCTGACAAAGGGAAACTGACGAAAGAAAATCTTCAAAAGATTGCAGTCCTCTGCTGATAAAGAGAATCTAGCAAAATAAATGCCATCCCTGCTGACAAAGGGAAACTGACGAAAGAAAATCTTCAAAAAATTGCTGTCCTCTGCCGATAAAGAGAATCTAGCAGCATAAATGCCATCCCTGCTGACAAAGGGAAACTGACGAAAGAAAATCTTCAAAAGATTGCAGTCCTCTGCTGATAAAGAGAATCTAGCAAAATAAATGCCATCCCTGCTGACAAAGGGAAACTGACGAAAGAAAATCTTCAAAAGATTGCTGTCCTCTGCTGATAAAGAGAATCTAGCAAAATAAATGCCATCCCTGCTGACAAAGGGAAACTGACGAAAGAAAATCTTCAAAATATTGCTGTTCTCTGCTGATAAAGAGAATCTAGCAACATCAATGCCATCCCTACTGACAAAGGGAAACTGACGAAAGAAAATCTTCAAAAGATTGTTGTCCTCTGCTGATAAAGAGAATCTAGCAACATAAATGCCATCCCTGCTGACAAAGGGAAACTGACGAATGAAAATCTTCAAAAGATTGCTCTCCTCTGCTGATAAAGAGAATCTAGCAAAATAAATGCCATCCCTGCTGACAAAGGGAAACTGACGAAAGAAAATCTTCAAAAGATTGCCGTCCTCTACTGATAAAGAGAATCTAGCAACATAAATGCCATCCCTGCTGACAAAGGGAAACTGACGAAAGAAAATCTTCAAAAAATTGCTGTCCTCTGCTTATAAAGAGAATCTAGCAACATAAATGCCATCTCTGCTGACAAAGGGAAACTGACGAAAGAAAATCTTCAAAAGATTGCTGTCCTCTGCTGATAAAGAGAATCTAACAACCTAAATGCCATCCCTGCTGACAAAGGGAAACTGACGAAAGAAAATCTTCAAATGATTGCCGTCCTCTGCTGATAAAGAGAATCTAGCAACATAAATGCCATCCCTGCTGACAAAGGGAAACTGACGAAAGAAAATCTTCAAAAGATTGCAGTCCTCTGCTGATAAAGAGAATCTAGCAAAATAAATGCCATCCCTGCTGACAAAGGGAAACTGACAAAAGAAAATCTTCAAAAGATTGCTGTCCTCTGCTGATAAAGAGAATCTAGCAAAATAAATGCCATCCCTGCTGACAAAGGGAAACTGACGAAAGAAAATCTTCAAAATATTGCTGTCCTCTGCTGATAAAGAGAATCTAGCAACATCAATGCCATCCCTACTGACAAAGGGAAACTGACGAAAGAAAATCTTCAAAAGATTGTTGTCCTCTGCTGATAAAGAGAATCTAGCAACATAAATGCCATCCCTGCTGACAAAGGGAAACTGACGAAAGAAAATCTTCAAAAGATTGCTGTCCTCTGCTGATAAAGAGAATCTAGCAAAATAAATGCCATCCCTGCTGGCAAAGGGAAACTGACGAAAGAAAATCTTCAAAAGATTGTTGTCCTCTGCTGATAAAGAGAATCTAGCAAAATAAATGCCATCCCTGCTGACAAAGGGAAACTGACGAAAGAAAATCTTCAAAAGATTGCTGTCCTCTGCTGATAAAGAGAATCTAGCAAAATAAATGCCATCCCTGCTGACAAAGGGAAACTGACGAAAGAAAATCTTCAAAATATTGCTGTCCTCTGCTGATAAAGAGAATCTAGCAACATCAATGCCATCCCTACTGACAAAGGGAAACTGACGAAAGAAAATCTTCAAAAGATTGTTGTCCTCTGCTGATAAAGAGAATCTAGCAACATAAATGCCATCCCTGCTGACAAAGGGAAACTGACGAAAGAAAATCTTCAAAAGATTGCTGTCCTCTGCTGATAAAGAGAATCTAGCAAAATAAATGCCATCCCTGCTGGCAAAGGGAAACTGACGAAAGAAAATCTTCAAAAGATTGTTGTGCTCTGCTGATAAAGAGAATCTAGCAAAATAAATTCCATCCCTACTGACAAAGGGAAACTGACGAAAGAAAATCTTGAAAAGATTGTTGTCTTCTGCTGATAAAGAGAATCTAGTAAAATAAATGCCATCCCTGCTGACAAAGGGAAACTGACGAAAGAAAATCTTCAAAATATTGCTGTCCTCTGCTGATAAAGAGAATCTAGCAACATAAATGCCATCCCTGCTGACAAAGGGAAACTGACGAAAGAAATACTTCAAAAGATTGCTGTCCTCTGCTGATAAAGAGAATCTAGCAACATAAATGCCATCCCTGCTGACAAAGGGAAACTGACGAAAGAAAATCTTTAAAAGATTGTTGTCCTCTGCTGATAAAGAGAATCTAGCAACATAAATGCCATCCCTGCTGACAAAGGGAAACTGACGAAAGAAAATCTTCAAAAGATTGCTGTCTTCTGCTGATAAAGAGAATCTAGCAAAATAAATGCCATCCCTGCTGACAAAGGGAAACTGACGAAAGAAAATCTTCAAAAGATTGCTGTCTTCTGCTGATAAAGAGAATCTAGCAAAATAAATGCCATCCCTGCTGACAAAGGGAAACTGACGAAAGAAAATCTTCAAAAGATTGCTGTCCTCTGCTGATAAAGAGAATCTAGCAACATAAATGCCATCCCTGCTGACAAAGGGAAACTGACGAAAGAAAATCTTTAAAATATTGCTGTCCTCTACTAATGAAGAGAATCTAGCAACATAAATGCCATCCCTGCTGACAAAGGGAAACTGACGAAAGAAAATCTTCAAAAGATTGTTGTCCTCTGCTGATAAAGACAATCTAGCAACATAAATGCCATCTCTGCTGACAAAGGGAAACTGACGAAAGAAAATCTTCAAAAGATTGCTGTCCTCTGCTGATAAAGAGAATCTAACAACCTAAATGCCATCCCTGCTGACAAAGGGAAACTGACGAAAGAAAATCTTCAAAAGATTGCTGTGCTCTGCTGATAAAGAGAATCTAGCAACATAAATGCCATCCCTGCTGACAAAGGGAAACTGACGAAAGAAAATCTTCAAAAGATTGCAGTCCTCTGCTGATAAAGAGAATCTAGCAAAATAAATGCCATCCCTGCTGACAAAGGGAAACTGACGAAAGAAAATCTTCAAAAGATTGCTGTCCTCTGCTGATAAAGAGAATCTAGCAACATAAATGCCATCCCTGCTGACAAAGGGAAACTGACGAAAGAAAATCTTCAAAAGATTGCCGTCCTCTACTGATAAAGAGAATCTAGCAACATAAATGCCATCCCTGCTGACAAAGGGAAACTGACGAAAGAAAATCTTCAAAAAATTGCTGTCCTCTGCTTATAAAGAGAATCTAGCAACATAAATGCCATCTCTGCTGACAAAGGGAAACTGACGAAAGAAAATCTTCAAAAGATTGCTGTCCTCTGCTGATAAAGAGAATCTAACAACCTAAATGCCATCCCTGCTGACAAAGGGAAACTGACGAAAGAAAATCTTCAAATGATTGCCGTCCTCTGCTGATAAAGAGAATCTAGCAACATAAATGCCATCCCTGCTGACAAAGGGAAACTGACGAAAGAAAATCTTCAAAAAATTGCTGTCCTCTGCTTATAAATAGAATCTAGCAACATAAATGCCATCTCTGCTGACAAAGGGAACTGACGAAAGAAAATCTTCAAAAGATTGCTGTCCTCTGCTGATAAAGAGAATCTAACAACCTAAATGCCATCCCTGCTGACAAAGGGAAACTGACGAAATAAAATCTTCAAAAGATTGCTGTCCTCTGCTGATAAAGAGAATCTAGCAATATAAATGCCATCCCTGCTGACAAAGGGAAACTGACGAAAGAAAATCTTCAAAAGATTGTTGTCCTCTGCTGATAAAGAGAATCTAGCAACATAAATGCCATCCCTGCTGACAAAGGGAAACTGACGAAAGAAAATCTTCAAAAGATTGTTGTCCTCTGCTGATAAAGAGAATCTAGCAACATAAATGCCATCCCTGCTGACAAAGGGAAACTGACGAAAGAAAATCTTCAAAAGATTGCTGTCCTCTGCTGATAAAGAGAATCTAGCAAAATAAATGCCATCCCTGCTGACAAAGGGAAACTGACGAAAGAAAATCTTCAAAAGATTGCCGTCCTCTACTGATAAAGAGAATCTAGCAACATAAATGCCATCCCTGCTGACAAAGGGAAACTGACGAAAGAAAATCTTCAAAAAATTGCTGTCCTCTGCTTATAAAGAGAATCTAGCAACATAAATGCCATCTCTGCTGACAAAGGGAAACTGACGAAAGAAAATCTTCAAAAGATTGCTGTCCTCTGCTGATAAAGAGAATCTAACAACCTAAATGCCATCCCTGCTGACAAAGGGAAACTGACGAAAGAAAATCTTCAAATGATTGCCGTCCTCTGCTGATAAAGAGAATCTAGCAACATAAATGCCATCCCTGCTGACAAAGGGAAACTGACGAAAGAAAATCTTCAAAAAATTGCTGTCCTCTGCTTATAAAGAGAATCTAGCAACATAAATGCCATCTCTGCTGACAAAGGGAAACTGACGAAAGAAAATCTTCAAAAGATTGCTGTCCTCTGCTGATAAAGAGAATCTAACAACCTAAATGCCATCCCTGCTGACAAAGGGAAACTGACGAAATAAAATCTTCAAAAGATTGCTGTCCTCTGCTGATAAAGAGAATCATGCAACATAAATGCCATCCCTGCTGACAAAGGGAAACTGACGAAAAAAAATCTTCAAAAGATTGCAGTCCTCTGCTGATAAAGAGAATCTAGCAAAATAAATGCCATCCCTGCTGGCAAAGGGAAACTGACGAAAGAAAATCTTCAAAAGATTGCTGTGCTCTGCTGATAAAGAGAATCTAGCAACATAAATGCCATCCCTGCTGACAAAGGGAAACTGACGAAAGAAAATCTTCAAAAAATTGCTGTCCTCTGCTTATAAAGAGAATCTAGCAACATAAATGCCATCTCTGCTGACAAAGGGAAACTGACGAAAGAAAATCTTCAAAAGATTGTTGTCCTCTACTGATAAAGAGAATCTAACAACCTAAATGCCATCCCTGCTGACAAAGGGAAACTGACGAAATAAAATCTTCAAAAGATTGCTGTCCTCTGCTGATAAAGAGAATCTAGCAGCATAAATGCCATCCCTGCTGACAAAGGGAAACTGACGAAAGAAAATCTTCAAAAGATTGCAGTCCTCTGCTGATAAAGAGAATCTAGCAAAATAAATGCCATCCCTGCTGACAAAGGGAAACTGACGAAAGAAAATCTTCAAAAGATTGCTGTCCTCTGCTGATAAAGAGAATCTAGCAAAATAAATGCCATCCCTGCTGACAAAGGGAAACTGACGAAAGAAAATCTTCAAAATATTGCTGTCCTCTGCTGATAAAGAGAATCTAGCAACATCAATGCCATCCCTACTGACAAAGGGAAACTGACGAAAGAAAATCTTCAAAAGATTGTTGTCCTCTGCTGATAAAGAGAATCTAGCAACATAAATGCCATCCCTGCTGACAAAGGGAAATTGACGAAAGAAAATCTTCAAAAGATTGCTGTCCTCTGCTGATAAAGAGAATCTAGCAAAATAAATGCCATCCCTGCTGGCAAAGGGAAACTGAAGAAAGAAAATCTTCAAAAGATTACTGTGCTCTGCTGATAAAGAGAATCTAGCAAAATAAATTCCATCCCTACTGACAAAGGGAAACTGACGAAAGAAAATCTTGAAAAGATTGTTGTCTTCTGCTGATAAAGAGAATCTAGTAAAATAAATGCCATCCCTGCTGACAAAGGGAAACTGACGAAAGAAAATCTTCAAAATATTGCTGTCCTCTGCTGATAAAGAGAATCTAGCAACATAAATGCCATCCCTGCTGACAAAGGGAAACTGACGAAAGAAATACTTCAAAAGATTGCTGTCCTCTGCTGATAAAGAGAATCTAGCAACATAAATGCCATCCCTGCTGACAAAGGGAAACTGACGAAAGAAAATCTTTAAAAGATTGTTGTCCTCTGCTGATAAAGAGAATCTAGCAACATAAATGCCATCCCTGCTGACAAAGGGAAACTGACGAAAGAAAATCTTCAAAAGATTGCTGTCTTCTGCTGATAAAGAGAATCTAGCAAAATAAATGCCATCCGTGCTGACAAAGGGAAACTGACAAAAGAAAATCTTCAAAAGATTGCTGTCTTCTGCTGATAAAGAGAATCTAGCAAAATAAATGCCATCCCTGCTGACAAAGGGAAACTGACGAAAGAAAATCTTCAAAAGATTGCTGTCCTCTGCTGATAAAGAGAATCTAGCAACATAAATGCCATCCCTGCTGACAAAGGGAAACTGACGAAAGAAAATCTTTAAAATATTGCTGTCCTCTGCTAATGAAGAGAATCTAGCAACATAAATGCCATCCCTGCTGACAAAGGGAAACTGACGAAAGAAAATCTTCAAAAGATTGCTGTCCTCTGCTGATAAAGAGAATCTAGTAAAATAAATGCCATCCCTGCTGACAAAGGGAAACTGACGAAAGAAAATCTTCAAAATATTGCTGTCCTCTGCTGATAAAGAGAATCTAGCAACATAAATGCCATCCCTGCTGACAAAGGGAAACTGACGAAAGAAATACTTCAAAAGATTGCTGTCCTCTGCTGATAAAGAGAATCTAGCAACATAAATGCCATCCCTGCTGACAAAGGGAAACTGACGAAAGAAAATCTTTAAAAGATTGTTGTCCTCTGCTGATAAAGAGAATCTAGCAACATAAATGCCATCCCTGCTGACAAAGGGAAACTGACGAAAGAAAATCTTCAAAAGATTGCTGTCTTCTGCTGATAAAGAGAATCTAGCAAAATAAATGCCATCCGTGCTGACAAAGGGAAACTGACAAAAGAAAATCTTCAAAAGATTGCTGTCTTCTGCTGATAAAGAGAATCTAGCAACATAAATGCCATCCCTGCTGACAAAGGGAAACTGACGAAAGAAATACTTCAAAAGATTGCTGTCCTCTGCTGATAAAGAGAATCTAGCAACATAAATGCCATCCCTGCTGACAAAGGGAAACTGACGAAAGAAAATCTTGAAAAGATTGTTGCCTTCTGCTGATAAAGAGAATCTAACAACCTAAATGCCATCCCTGCTGACAAAGGGAAATTGACGAAAGAAAATCTTCAAATGATTGCCGTCCTCTGCTTATAAAGAGAATCTAGCAACATAAATGCCATCCCTGCTGACAAAGGGAAACTGACGAAAGAAAATCTTCAAAAAATTGCTGTCCTCTGCTTATAAATAGAATCTAGCAACATAAATGCCATCTCTGCTGACAAAGGGAACTGACGAAAGAAAATCTTCAAAAGATTGCTGTCCTCTGCTGATAAAGAGAATCTAACAATCTAAATGCCATCCCTGCTGACAAAGGGAAACTGACGAAATAAAATCTTCAAAAGATTGCTGTCCTCTGCTGATAAAGAGAATCTAGCAACATAAATGCCATCCCCGCTGACAAAGGGAAACTGACGAAAGAAAATCTTCAAAAGATTGCAGTCCTCTGCTGATAAAGAGAATCTAGCAAAATAAATGCCATCCCTGCTGGCAAAGGGAAACTGACGAAAGAAAATCTTCAAAAGATTGCTGTGCTCTGCTGATAAAGAGAATCTAGCAACATAAATGCCATCCCTGCTGACAAAGGGAAACTGACGAAAGAAAATCTTCAAAAGATTGCCGTCCTCTGCTGATAAAGAGAATCTAGCAACATAAATGCCATCCCTGCTGACAAAGGGAAACTGACGAAAGAAAATCTTCAAAAGATTGCTGTCCTCTGCTGATAAAGAGAATCTAGCAACATAAATGCCATCTCTGCTGACAAAGGGAAACTGACGAAAGAAAATCTTCAAAAGATTGCTGTCCTCTGCTGATAAAGAGAATCTAACAACCTAAATGCCATCCCTGCTGACAAAGGGAAACTGACGAAAGAAAATCTTCAAATGATTGCCGTCCTCTGCTGATAAAGAGAATCTAGCAACATAAATGCCATCCCTGCTGACAAAGGGAAACTGACGAAAGAAAATCTACAAAAGATTGCTGTCCTCTGCTTATAAATAGAATCTAGCAACATAAATGCCATCTCTGCTGACAAAGGGAACTGACGAAAGAAAATCTTCAAAAGATTGCTGTCCTCTGCTGATAAAGAGAATCTAACAACCTAAATGCCATCCCTGCTGACAAAGGGAAACTGACGAAATAAAATCTTCAAAAGATTGCTGTCCTCTGCTGATAAAGAGAATCTAGCAACATAAATGCCATCCCTGCTGACAAAGGGAAACTGACGAAAGAAAATCTTCAAAAGATTGCAGTCCTCTGCTGATAAAGAGAATCTAGCAAAATAAATGCCATCCCTGCTGGCAAAGGGAAACTGACGAAAGAAAATCTTCAAAAGATTGCTGTGCTCTGCTGATAAAGAGAATCTAGCAACATAAATGCCATCCCTGCTGACAAAGGGAAACTGACGAAAGAAAATCTTCAAAAGATTGCCGTCCTCTGCTGATAAAGAGAATCTAGCAACATAAATGCCATCCCTGCTGACAAAGGGAAACTGACGAAAGAAAATCTTCAAAAGATTGCTGTCCTCTACTGATAAAGAGAATCTAGCAACATAAATGCCATCCCTGCTGACAAAGGGAAACTGACGAAAGAAAATCTTCAAAAGATTGCCGTCCTCTGCTGATAAAGAGAATCTAGCAACATAAATTCCATCCCTGCTGACAAAGGGAAACTGACGAAAGAAAATCTTCAAAAAATTGCTGTCCTCTGCTTATAAAGAGAATCTAGCAACATAAATGTCATCCCTGCTGACAAAGGGAAACTGACGAAAGAAAATCTTCAAAAGATTGCTGTCCTCTACTGATAAAGAGAATCTAGCAAAATAAATGCCATCCCTGCTGACAAAGGGAAACTGACGAAAGAAAATCTTCAAAAGATTACTGTCTTCTGCTGATAAAGAGAATCTAGCAAAATAAATGCCATCCCTGCTGACAAAGGGAAACTGACGAAAGAAAATCTTCAAAAGATTGTTGTCCTCTGCTGATAAAGAGAATCTAGCAACATAAATGCCATCCCTGCTGACAAAGGGAAACTGACGAAAGAAAATCTTCAAAAGATTGCCGTCCTCTGCTGATAAAGAGAATCTAGCAACATAAATGCCATCCCTGCTGACAAAGGGAAACTGACGAAAGAAAATCTTCAAAAAATTGCTGTCCTCTGCTTATAAAGAGAATCTAGCAACATAAATGCCATCTCTGCTGACAAAGGGAACTGACGAAAGAAAATCTTCAAAAGATTGCTGTCCTCTGCTGATAAAGAGAATCTAACAACCTAAATGCCATCCCTGCTGACAAAGGGAAACTGACGAAATAAAATCTTCAAAAGATTGCTGTCCTCTGCTGATAAAGAGAATCTAGCAACATAAATGCCATCCCTGCTGACAAAGGGAAACTGACGAAAGAAAATCTTCAAAAGATTGCAGTCCTCTGCTGATAAAGAGAATCTAGCAAAATAAATGCCATCCCTGCTGGCAAAGGGAAACTGACGAAAGAAAATCTTCAAAAGATTGCTGTGCTCTGCTGATAAAGAGAATCTAGCAACATAAATGCCATCCCTGCTGACAAAGGGAAACTGACGAAAGAAAATCTTCAAAAGATTGCCGTCCTCTGCTGATAAAGAGAATCTAGCAACATAAATGCCATCCCTGCTGACAAAGGGAAACTGACGAAAGAAAATCTTCAAAAGATTGCAGTCCTCTGCTGATAAAGAGAATCTAGCAACATAAATGCCATCTCTGCTGACAAAGGGAAACTGACGAAAGAAAATCTTCAAAAGATTGCTGTCCTCTGCTGATAAAGAGAATCTAACAACCTAAATGCCATCCCTGCTGGCAAAGGGAAACTGACGAAAGAAAATCTTCAAAAGATTACTGTGCTCTGCTGATAAAGAGAATCTAGCAACATAAATGCCATCCCTGCTGACAAAGGGAAACTGACGAAAGAAAATCTTCAAAAGATTGTTGTCCTCTGCTGATAAAGAGAATCTAGCAACATAAATGCCATCCCTGCTGACAAAGGGAAACTGACGAAAGAAAATCTTCAAAAGATTGCCGTCCTCTGCTGATAAAGAGAATCTAGCAACATAAATTCCATCCCTGCTGACAAAGGGAAACTGACGAAAGAAAATCTTCAAAAAATTGCTGTCCTCTGCTTATAAAGAGAATCTAGCAACATAAATGTCATCCCTGCTGACAAAGGGAAACTGACGAAAGAAAATCTTCAACAGATTGCTGTCCTCTACTGATAAAGAGAATCTAGCAAAATAAATGCCATCCCTGCTGACAAAGGGAAACTGACGAAAGAAAATCTTCAAAAGATTGCTGTCTTCTGCTGATAAAGAGAATCTAGCAAAATAAATGCCATCCCTGCTGACAAAGGGAAACTGACGAAAGAAAATCTTCAAAAGATTACTGTCCTCTGCTGATAAAGAGAATCTAGCAACATAAATGCCATCCCTGCTGACAAAGGGAAACTGACGAAAGAAAATCTTCAAAAGATTGCCGTCCTCTGCTGATAAAGAGAATCTAGCAACATAAATGCCATCCCTGCTGACAAAGGGAAACTGACAAAAGAAAATCTTCAAAAAATTGCTGTCCTCTGCTTATAAAGAGAATCTAGCAACATAAATGCCATCTCTGCTGACAAAGGGAAACTGACGAAAGAAAATCTGCAAAAGATTGCTGTCCTCTACTGATAAAGAGAATCTAACAACCTAAATGCCATCCCTGCTGACAAAGGGAAACTGACGAAATAAAATCTTCAAAAGATTGCTGTCCTCTGCTGATAAAGAGAATCTAGCAACATAAATGCCATCCCTGCTGACAAAGGGAAACTGACGAAAGAAAATCTTCAAAAGATTGCAGTCCTCTGCTGATAAAGAGAATCTAGAAAAATAAATGCCATCCCTGCTGACAAAGGGAAACTGACGAAAGAAAATCTTCAAAAGATTGCCGTCCTCTACTGATAAAGAGAATCTAGCAACATAAATGCCATCCCTGCTGACAAAGGGAAACTGACGAAAGAAAATCTTCAAAAGATTGCTGTCCTCTGCTTATAAAGAGAATCTAGCAACATAAATGCCATCTCTGCTGACAAAGGGAAACTGACGAAAGAAAATCTTCAAAAGATTGCTGTCCTCTACTAATAAAGAGAATCTAACAACCTAAATGCCATCCCTGCTGACAAAGGGAAACTGACGAAATAAAATCTTCAAAAGATTGCTGTCCTCTGCTGATAAAGAGAATCTAGCAACATAAATGCCATCCCTGCTGACAAAGGGAAACTGACGAAAGAAAATCTTCAAAAGATTGCAGTCCTCTGCTGATAAAGAGAATCTAGCAAAATAAATGCCATCCCTGCTGACAAAGGGAAACTGACGAAAGAAAATCTTCAAAAGATTGCAGTCCTCTGCTGATAAAGAGAATCTAGCAAAATAAATGCCATCCCTGCTGACAAAGGGAAACTGACGACAGAAAATCTTCAAAAGATTGCTGTCTTCTGCTGATAAAGAGAATCTAGCAAAATAAATGCCATCCCTGCTGACAAAGGGAAACTGACGAAAGAAAATCTTCAAAAGATTGCTGTCCTCTGCTGATAAAGAGAATCTAGCAACATAAATGCCATCCCTGCTGACAAAGGGAAACTGACGAAAGAAAATCTTCAAAAGATTGCCGTCCTCTGCTGATAAAGAGAATCTAGCAACATAAATGCCATCCCTGCTGATAAAGGGAAACTGACGAAAGAAAATCTTCAAAAAATTGCTGTCCTCTGCTTATAAAGAGAATCTAGCAACATAAATGCCATCTCTGCTGACAAAGGGAAACTAACGAAAGAAAATCTTCAAAAGATTGCTGTCCTCTACTGATAAAGAGAATCTAACAACCTAAATGCCATCCCTGCTGACAAAGGGAAACTAACGAAATAAAATCTTCAAAAGATTGTTGTCCTCTGCTGATAAAGAGAATCTAGCAACATAAATGCCATCCCTGCTGACAAAGGGAAACTGACGAAAGAAAATCTTCAAAAGATTGCAGTCCTCTGCTGATAAAGAGAATCTAGCAAAATAAATGCCATCCCTGCTGACAAAGGGAAACTGACGAAAGAAAATCTTCAAAAGATTGCAGTCCTCTGCTAATAAAGAGAATCTAGCAAAATAAATGCCATCCCTGCTGACAAAGGGAAACTGACGAAAGAAAATCTTCAAAAGATTGCTGTCCTCTGCTGATAAAGAGAATCTAGCAACATAAATGCCATCCCTGCTGACAAAGGGAAACTGACGAAAGAAAATCTTCAAAAGATTGCCGTCCTCTGCTGATAAAGAGAATCTAGCAACATAAATGCCATCCCTGCTGATAAAGGGAAACTGACGAAAGAAAATCTTCAAAAGATTGCTGTCCTCTGCTGATAAAGAGAATCTAGAACCCTAAATGCCATCTCTGCTGACAAAGGGAAACTGACGAAAGAAAATCTTCAAAAGATTGTCGTCCTCTGCTGATAAGGAGAATCTAGCAACATAAATGCCATCCCTGCTGACAAAGGGAAACTGACGAAAGAAAATCTTCAAAAAATTGCTGTCCTCTATTTATAAAGAGAATCTAGCAACATAAATGCCATCTCTGCTGACAAAGGGAAACTGACGAAAGAAAATCTTCAAAAGATTGCTGTCCTCTGCTGATAAAGAGAATCTAACAACCTAAATGCCATTCCTGCTGACAAAGGGAAACGGACGAAATAAAATCTTCAAAAGATTGCTGTCCTCTGCGGATAAAGAGAATCTAGCAACATAAATGCCATCCCTGCTGACAAAGGGAAACTGACGAAAGATAATCTTCAAAAGATTGCAGTCCTCTGCTGATAAAGAGAATCTAGCAAAATAAATGCCATCCCTGCTGACAAAGGGAAACTGACGAAAGAAAATCTTCAAAAGATTGTTGCCTTCTGCTGATAAAGAGAATCTAGCAAAATAAATGCCATCCCTGCTGACAAAGGGAAACTGACGAAAGTAAATCTTCAAAATATTGCTGTCCTCTGCTGATAAAGAGAATCTAGCAACATAAATGCCATCCTTGCTGACAAAGGGAAACTGACGAAAGAAAATCTTCAAAAGATTGTTGTCCTCTGCTGATAAAGAGAATCTTGTAAAATAAATGCCATCCCTGCTGACAAAGGGAAACTGACGAAAGAAAATCTTCAAAATATTGTTGTCCTCTGCTGATAAAGAGAATCTAGCAACATAAATGCCATCCCTGCTGACAAAGGGAAACTGACGAAAGAAATACTTCAAAAGATTGTTGTCCTCTGCTTATAAAGAGAATCTGGCAACATAAATGCCATCCCTGCTGACAAAGGGAAACTGACGAAAGAAAATCTTCAAAAGATTGTTGTCCTCTGCTGATAAAGAGAATCTAGCAACATAAATGCCATCCCTGCTGACAAAGGGAAACTGATGAAAGAAAATCTTTAAAAGATTGTTGTCCTCTGCTGATAAAGAGAATCTAGCAACATAAATGCCATCCCTGCTGACAAAGGGAAACTGACGAAAGAAAATCTTCAAAAGATTGCTGTCTTCTGCTGATAAAGAGAATCTAGCAAAATAAATGCCATCCCTGCTGACAAAGGGAAACTGACGAAAGAAAATCTTCAAAAGATTGCTGTCTTCTGCTGATAAAGAGAATCTAGCAAAATAAATGCCATCCCTGCTGACAAAGGGAAACTGACGAAAGAAAATCTTCAAAAGATTGCTGTCCTCTGCTGATAAAGAGAATCTAGCAACATAAATGCCATCCCTGCTGACAAAGGGAAACTGACGAAAGAAAATCTTCAAAAGATTGCCGTCCTCTGCTGATAAAGAGAATCTAGCAACATAAATGCCATCCCTGCTGACAAAGGGAAACTGACGAAAGAAATACTTCAAAAGATTGCTGTCCTCTGCTTATAAAGAGAATCTAGCAACATAAATGCCATCCCTGCTGACAAAGGGAAACTGACGAAAGAAAATCTTCAAAAGATTGCTGTCCTCTGCTGATAAAGAGAATCTAGCGACATAAATGCCATCCCTGCTGACAAAGGGAAACTGACGAAAGAAAATCTTCAAAAGATTGCTGTCCTCTGCTGATAAAGAGAATCTAGCAACATAAATGCCATCCCTGCTGACAAAGGGAAACTGACGAAAGAAAATCTTCAAAAGATTGCTGTCCTCTGCTGATAAAGAGAATCTAGCAAAATAAATGTCATCCCTGCTGACAAAGGGAAACTGACGAAAGAAAATCTTCAAAAGATTGCCGTCTTCTACTGATAAAGAGAATCTAGCAACATAAATGCCATCCCTGCTGACAAAGGGAAACTGACGAAAGAAAATCTTCAAAAAATTGCTGTCCTCTGCTTATAAAGAGAATCTAGCAACATAAATGCCATCTCTGCTGACAAAGGGAAACTGACGAAAGAAAATCTTCAAAAGATTGCTGTCCTCTGCTGATAAAGAGAATCTAACAACCTAAATGCCATCCCTGCAGACAAAGGGAAACTGACGAAAGAAAATCTTCAAATGATTGTCGTCCTCTGCTGATAAAGAGAATCTAGCAACATAAATGCCATCCCTGCTGACAAAGGGAAACTGACGAAAGAAAATCTTCAAAAGATTGCTGTCCTCTACTGATAAAGAGAATCTAACAACCTAAATGCCATCCCTGCTGACAAAGGGAAACTGACGAAATAAAATCTTCAAAAGATTGCTGTCCTCTGCTGATAAAGAGAATCTAGCAACATAAATGCCATCCCTGCTGACAAAGGGAAACTGACGAAAGAAAATCTTCAAAAGATTGCAGTCCTCTGCTGATAAAGAGAATCTAGCAAAATAAATGCCATCCCTGCTGACAAAGGGAAACTGACGAAAGAAAATCTTCAAAAGATTGCTGTCTTCTGCTGATAAAGAGATTGCCGTCCTCTGCTGATAAAGAGAATCTAGCAACATAAATGCCATCCCTGCTGACAAAGGGAAACTGACAAAAGAAAATCTTCAAAAAATTGCTGTCCTCTGCTTATAAAGAGAATCTAGCAACATAAATGCCATCTCTGCTGACAAAGGGAAACTGACGAAAGAAAATCTTCAAAAGATTGCTGTCCTCTACTGATAAAGAGAATCTAACAACCTAAATGCCATCCCTGCTGACAAAGGGAAACTGACGAAATAAAATCTTCAAAAGATTGTTGTCCTTTGCTGATAAAGAGAATCTAGCAACATAAATGCCATCCCTGCTGACAAAGGGAAACTGACGAAAGAAAATCTTCAAAAGATTGCAGTCCTCTGCTGATAAAGAGAATCTAGCAAAATAAATGCCATCCCTGCTGACAAAGGGAAACTGACGAAAGAAAATCTTCAAAAGATTGCAGTCCTCTGCTGATAAAGAGAATCTAGCAAAATAAATGCCATCCCTGCTGACAAAGGGAAACTGACGAAAGAAAATCTTCAAAATATTGTTGTCCTCTGCTGATAAAGAGAATCTAGCAAAATAAATGCCATCCCTGCTGACAAAGGGAAACTGACGAAAGAAAATCTTCAAAAGATTGCTGTCTTCTGCTGATAAAGAGAATCTAGCAAAATAAATGCCATCCCTGCTGACAAAGGGAAACTGACGAAAGAAAATCTTCAAAAGATTGCTGTCCTCTGCTGATAAAGAGAATCTAGCAACATAAATGCCATCCCTGCTGACAAAGGGAAACTGACGAAAGAAAATCTTCAAAAGATTGCCGTCCTCTGCTGATAAAGAGAATCTAGCAACATAAATGCCATCCCTGCTGACAAAGGGAAACTGACGAAAGAAAATCTTCAAAAAATTGCTGTCCTCTGCTTATAAAGAGAATCTAGCAACATAAATGCCATCTCTGCTGACAAAGGGAAACTGACGAAAGAAAATCTTCAAAAGATTGCTGTCCTCTACTGATAAAGAGAATCTAACAACCTAAATGCCATCCCTGCTGACAAAGGGAAACTGACGAAATAAAATCTTCAAAAGATTGCTGTCCTCTGCTGATAAAGAGAATCTAGCAACATAAATGCCATCCCTGCTGACAAAGGGAAACTGACGAAAGAAAATCTTCAAAAGATTGCAGTCCTCTGCTGATAAAGAGAATCTAGCAAAATAAATGCCATCCCTGCTGACAAAGGGAAACTGACGAAAGAAAATCTTCAAAAGATTGTTGTCTTCTGCTGATAAAGAGATTGCCGTCCTCTGCTGATAAAGAGAATCTAGCAACATAAATGCCATCCCTGCTGACAAAGGGAAACTGACGAAAGAAAATCTTCAAAAAATTGCTGTCCTCTGCTTATAAAGAGAATCTAGCAACATAAATGCCATCTCTGCTGACAAAGGGAAACTGACGAAAGAAAATCTTCAAAAGATTGTTGTCCTCTACTGATAAAGAGAATCTAACAACCTAAATGCCATCCCTGCTGACAAAGGGAAACTGACGAAATAAAATCTTCAAAAGATTGTTGTCCTTTGCTGATAAAGAGAATCTAGCAACATAAATGCCATCCCTGCTGACAAAGGGAAACTGACGAAAGAAAATCTTCAAAAGATTGCAGTCCTCTGCTGATAAAGAGAATCTAGCAAAATAAATGCCATCCCTGCTGACAAAGGGAAACTGACGAAAGAAAATCTTCAAAAGATTGCAGTCCTCTGCTGATAAAGAGAATCTAGCAAAATAAATGCCATCCCTGCTGACAAAGGGAAACTGACGAAAGAAAATCTTCAAAATATTGTTGTCCTCTGCTGATAAAGAGAATCTAGCAACATAAATGCCATCCCTGCTGACAAAGGGAAACTGACGAAAGAAATACTTCAAAAGATTGTTGTCCTCTGCTTATAAAGAGAATCTGGCAACATAAATGCCATCCCTGCTGACAAAGGGAAACTGACGAAAGAAAATCTTCAAAAGATTGTTGTCCTCTGCTGATAAAGAGAATCTAGCAACATAAATGCCATCCCTGCTGACAAAGGGAAACTGATGAAAGAAAATCTTTAAAAGATTGTTGTCCTCTGCTGATAAAGAGAATCTAGCAACATAAATGCCATCCCTGCTGACAAAGGGAAACTGACGAAAGAAAATCTTCAAAAGATTGCTGTCTTCTGCTGATAAAGAGAATCTAGCAAAATAAATGCCATCCCTGCTGACAAAGGGAAACTGACGAAAGAAAATCTTCAAAAGATTGCTGTCTTCTGCTGATAAAGAGAATCTAGCAAAATAAATGACATCCCTGCTGACAAAGGGAAACTGACGAAAGAAAATCTTCAAAAGATTGCTGTCCTCTGCTGATAAAGAGAATCTAGCAACATAAATGCCATCCCTGCTGACAAAGGGAAACTGACGAAAGAAAATCTTCAAAAGATTGCCGTCCTCTGCTGATAAAGAGAATCTAGCAACATAAATGCCATCCCTGCTGACAAAGGGAAACTGACGAAAGAAAATCTTCAAAAAATTGCTGTCCTCTGCTTATAAAGAGAATCTAGCAACATAAATGCCATCTCTGCTGACAAAGGGAAACTGACGAAAGAAAATCTTCAAAAGATTGCTGTCCTCTACTGATAAAGAGAATCTAACAACCTAAATGCCATCCCTGCTGACAAAGGGAAACTGACGAAATAAAATCTTCAAAAGATTGCTGTCCTCTGCTGATAAAGAGAATCTAGCAACATAAATGCCATCCCTGCTGACAAAGGGAAACTGACGAAAGAAAATCTTCAAAAGATTGCAGTCCTCTGCTGATAAAGAGAATCTAGCAAAATAAATGCCATCCCTGCTGACAAAGGGAAACTGACGAAAGAAAATCTTCAAAAGATTGCTGTCTTCTGCTGATAAAGAGATTGCCGTCCTCTGCTGATAAAGAGAATCTAGCAACATAAATGCCATCCCTGCTGACAAAGGGAAACTGACGAAAGAAAATCTTCAAAAGATTGCAGTCCTCTGCTGATAAAGAGAATCTAGCAAAATAAATGCCATCCCTGCTGACAAAGGGAAACTGACGAAAGAAAATCTTCAAAAGATTGCTGTCTTCTGCTGATAAAGAGAATCTAGCAAAATAAATGCCATCCCTGCTGACAAAGGGAAACTGACGAAAGAAAATCTTCAAAAGATTGCTGTCCTCTGCTGATAAAGAGAATCTAGCAACATAAATGCCATCCCTGCTGACAAAGGGAAACTGACGAAAGAAAATCTTCAAAAGATTGCCGTCCTCTGCTGATAAAGAGAATCTAGCAACATAAATGCCATCCCTGCTGACAAAGGGAAACTGACGAAAGAAAATCTTCAAAAAATTGCTGTCCTCTGCTTATAAAGAGAATCTAGCAACATAAATGCCATCTCTGCTGACAAAGGGAAACTGACGAAAGAAAATCTTCAAAAGATTGCTGTCCTCTACTGATAAAGAGAATCTAACAACCTAAATGCCATCCCTGCTGACAAAGGGAAACTGACGAAATAAAATCTTCAAAAGATTGCTGTCCTCTGCTGATAAAGAGAATCTAGCAACATAAATGCCATCCCTGCTGACAAAGGGAAACTGACGAAAGAAAATCTTCAAAAGATTGCAGTCCTCTGCTGATAAAGAGAATCTAGCAAAATAAATGCCATCCCTGCTGACAAAGGGAAACTGACGAAAGAAAATCTTCAAAAGATTGCTGTCTTCTGCTGATAAAGAGATTGCCGTCCTCTGCTGATAAAGAGAATCTAGCAACATAAATGCCATCCCTGCTGACAAAGGGAAACTGACGAAAGAAAATCTTCAAAAAATTGCTGTCCTCTGCTTATAAAGAGAATCTAGCAACATAAATGCCATCTCTGCTGACAAAGGGAAACTGACGAAAGAAAATCTTCAAAAGATTGCTGTCCTCTACTGATAAAGAGAATCTAACAACCTAAATGCCATCCCTGCTGACAAAGGGAAACTGACGAAATAAAATCTTCAAAAGATTGCTGTCCTCTGCTGATAAAGAGAATCTAGCAACATAAATGCCATCCCTGCTGACAAAGGGAAACTGACGAAAGAAAATCTTCAAAAGATTGCAGTCCTCTGCTGATAAAGAGAATCTAGCAAAATAAATGCCATCCCTGCTGACAAAGGGAAACTGACGAAAGAAAATCTTCAAAAGATTGCAGTCCTCTGCTGATAAAGAGAATCTAGCAAAATAAATGCCATCCCTGCTGACAAAGGGAAACTGACGAAAGAAAATCTTCAAAAGATTGCAGTCCTCTGCTGATAAAGAGAATCTAGCAAAATAAATGCCATCCCTGCTGACAAAGGGAAACTGACGAAAGAAAATCTTCAAAATATTGTTGTCCTCTGCTGATAAAGAGAATCTAGCAAAATAAATGCCATCCCTGCTGACAAAGGGAAACTGACGAAAGAAAATCTTCAAAAGATTGCTGTCTTCTGCTGATAAAGAGAATCTAGCAAAATAAATGCCATCCCTGCTGACAAAGGGAAACTGACGAAAGAAAATCTTCAAAAGATTGCTGTCCTCTGCTGATAAAGAGAATCTAGCAACATAAATGCCATCCCTGCTGACAAAGGGAAACTGACGAAAGAAAATCTTCAAAAGATTGCCGTCCTCTGCTGATAAAGAGAATCTAGCAACATAAATGCCATCCCTGCTGACAAAGGGAAACTGACGAAAGAAAATCTTCAAAAAATTGCTGTCCTCTGCTTATAAAGAGAATCTAGCAACATAAATGCCATCTCTGCTGACAAAGGGAAACTGACGAAAGAAAATCTTCAAAAGATTGCTGTCCTCTACTGATAAAGAGAATCTAACAACCTAAATGCCATCCCTGCTGACAAAGGGAAACTGACGAAATAAAATCTTCAAAAGATTGCTGTCCTCTGCTGATAAAGAGAATCTAGCAACATAAATGCCATCCCTGCTGACAAAGGGAAACTGACGAAAGAAAATCTTCAAAAGATTGCAGTCCTCTGCTGATAAAGAGAATCTAGCAAAATAAATGCCATCCCTGCTGACAAAGGGAAACTGACGAAAGAAAATCTTCAAAAGATTGTTGTCTTCTGCTGATAAAGAGATTGCCGTCCTCTGCTGATAAAGAGAATCTAGCAACATAAATGCCATCCCTGCTGACAAAGGGAAACTGACGAAAGAAAATCTTCAAAAAATTGCTGTCCTCTGCTTATAAAGAGAATCTAGCAACATAAATGCCATCTCTGCTGACAAAGGGAAACTGACGAAAGAAAATCTTCAAAAGATTGTTGTCCTCTACTGATAAAGAGAATCTAACAACCTAAATGCCATCCCTGCTGACAAAGGGAAACTGACGAAATAAAATCTTCAAAAGATTGTTGTCCTTTGCTGATAAAGAGAATCTAGCAACATAAATGCCATCCCTGCTGACAAAGGGAAACTGACGAAAGAAAATCTTCAAAAGATTGCAGTCCTCTGCTGATAAAGAGAATCTAGCAAAATAAATGCCATCCCTGCTGACAAAGGGAAACTGACGAAAGAAAATCTTCAAAAGATTGCAGTCCTCTGCTGATAAAGAGAATCTAGCAAAATAAATGCCATCCCTGCTGACAAAGGGAAACTGACGAAAGAAAATCTTCAAAATATTGTTGTCCTCTGCTGATAAAGAGAATCTAGCAACATAAATGCCATCCCTGCTGACAAAGGGAAACTGACGAAAGAAATACTTCAAAAGATTGTTGTCCTCTGCTTATAAAGAGAATCTGGCAACATAAATGCCATCCCTGCTGACAAAGGGAAACTGACGAAAGAAAATCTTCAAAAGATTGTTGTCCTCTGCTGATAAAGAGAATCTAGCAACATAAATGCCATCCCTGCTGACAAAGGGAAACTGATGAAAGAAAATCTTTAAAAGATTGTTGTCCTCTGCTGATAAAGAGAATCTAGCAACATAAATGCCATCCCTGCTGACAAAGGGAAACTGACGAAAGAAAATCTTCAAAAGATTGCTGTCTTCTGCTGATAAAGAGAATCTAGCAAAATAAATGCCATCCCTGCTGACAAAGGGAAACTGACGAAAGAAAATCTTCAAAAGATTGCTGTCTTCTGCTGATAAAGAGAATCTAGCAAAATAAATGACATCCCTGCTGACAAAGGGAAACTGACGAAAGAAAATCTTCAAAAGATTGCTGTCCTCTGCTGATAAAGAGAATCTAGCAACATAAATGCCATCCCTGCTGACAAAGGGAAACTGACGAAAGAAAATCTTCAAAAGATTGCCGTCCTCTGCTGATAAAGAGAATCTAGCAACATAAATGCCATCCCTGCTGACAAAGGGAAACTGACGAAAGAAAATCTTCAAAAAATTGCTGTCCTCTGCTTATAAAGAGAATCTAGCAACATAAATGCCATCTCTGCTGACAAAGGGAAACTGACGAAAGAAAATCTTCAAAAGATTGCTGTCCTCTACTGATAAAGAGAATCTAACAACCTAAATGCCATCCCTGCTGACAAAGGGAAACTGACGAAATAAAATCTTCAAAAGATTGCTGTCCTCTGCTGATAAAGAGAATCTAGCAACATAAATGCCATCCCTGCTGACAAAGGGAAACTGACGAAAGAAAATCTTCAAAAGATTGCAGTCCTCTGCTGATAAAGAGAATCTAGCAAAATAAATGCCATCCCTGCTGACAAAGGGAAACTGACGAAAGAAAATCTTCAAAAGATTGCTGTCTTCTGCTGATAAAGAGATTGCCGTCCTCTGCTGATAAAGAGAATCTAGCAACATAAATGCCATCCCTGCTGACAAAGGGAAACTGACGAAAGAAAATCTTCAAAAGATTGCAGTCCTCTGCTGATAAAGAGAATCTAGCAAAATAAATGCCATCCCTGCTGACAAAGGGAAACTGACGAAAGAAAATCTTCAAAAGATTGCTGTCTTCTGCTGATAAAGAGAATCTAGCAAAATAAATGCCATCCCTGCTGACAAAGGGAAACTGACGAAAGAAAATCTTCAAAAGATTGCTGTCCTCTGCTGATAAAGAGAATCTAGCAACATAAATGCCATCCCTGCTGACAAAGGGAAACTGACGAAAGAAAATCTTCAAAAGATTGCCGTCCTCTGCTGATAAAGAGAATCTAGCAACATAAATGCCATCCCTGCTGACAAAGGGAAACTGACGAAAGAAAATCTTCAAAAAATTGCTGTCCTCTGCTTATAAAGAGAATCTAGCAACATAAATGCCATCTCTGCTGACAAAGGGAAACTGACGAAAGAAAATCTTCAAAAGATTGCTGTCCTCTACTGATAAAGAGAATCTAACAACCTAAATGCCATCCCTGCTGACAAAGGGAAACTGACGAAATAAAATCTTCAAAAGATTGCTGTCCTCTGCTGATAAAGAGAATCTAGCAACATAAATGCCATCCCTGCTGACAAAGGGAAACTGACGAAAGAAAATCTTCAAAAGATTGCAGTCCTCTGCTGATAAAGAGAATCTAGCAAAATAAATGCCATCCCTGCTGACAAAGGGAAACTGACGAAAGAAAATCTTCAAAAGATTGCTGTCTTCTGCTGATAAAGAGATTGCCGTCCTCTGCTGATAAAGAGAATCTAGCAACATAAATGCCATCCCTGCTGACAAAGGGAAACTGACGAAAGAAAATCTTCAAAAAATTGCTGTCCTCTGCTTATAAAGAGAATCTAGCAACATAAATGCCATCTCTGCTGACAAAGGGAAACTGACGAAAGAAAATCTTCAAAAGATTGCTGTCCTCTACTGATAAAGAGAATCTAACAACCTAAATGCCATCCCTGCTGACAAAGGGAAACTGACGAAATAAAATCTTCAAAAGATTGCTGTCCTCTGCTGATAAAGAGAATCTAGCAACATAAATGCCATCCCTGCTGACAAAGGGAAACTGACGAAAGAAAATCTTCAAAAGATTGCAGTCCTCTGCTGATAAAGAGAATCTAGCAAAATAAATGCCATCCCTGCTGACAAAGGGAAACTGACGAAAGAAAATCTTCAAAAGATTGCTGTCTTCTGCTGATAAAGAGATTGCCGTCCTCTGCTGATAAAGAGAATCTAGCAACATAAATGCCATCCCTGCTGACAAAGGGAAACTGACGAAAGAAAATCTTCAAAAGATTGCAGTCCTCTGCTGATAAAGAGAATCTAGCAAAATAAATGCCATCCCTGCTGACAAAGGGAAACTGACGAAAGAAAATCTTCAAAAGATTGCTGTCTTCTGCTGATAAAGAGAATCTAGCAAAATAAATGCCATCCCTGCTGACAAAGGGAAACTGACGAAAGAAAATCTTCAAAAGATTGCTGTCCTCTGCTGATAAAGAGAATCTAGCAACATAAATGCCATCCCTGCTGACAAAGGGAAACTGACGAAAGAAAATCTTCAAAAGATTGCCGTCCTCTGCTGATAAAGAGAATCTAGCAACATAAATGCCATCCCTGCTGACAAAGGGAAACTGACGAAAGAAAATCTTCAAAAAATTGCTGTCCTCTGCTTATAAAGAGAATCTAGCAACATAAATGCCATCTCTGCTGACAAAGGGAAACTGACGAAAGAAAATCTTCAAAAGATTGCTGTCCTCTACTGATAAAGAGAATCTAACAACCTAAATGCCATCCCTGCTGACAAAGGGAAACTGACGAAATAAAATCTTCAAAAGATTGCTGTCCTCTGCTGATAAAGAGAATCTAGCAACATAAATGCCATCCCTGCTGACAAAGGGAAACTGACGAAAGAAAATCTTCAAAAGATTGCAGTCCTCTGCTGATAAAGAGAATCTAGCAAAATAAATGCCATCCCTGCTGACAAAGGGAAACTGACGAAAGAAAATCTTCAAAAGATTGCTGTCTTCTGCTGATAAAGAGATTGCCGTCCTCTGCTGATAAAGAGAATCTAGCAACATAAATGCCATCCCTGCTGACAAAGGGAAACTGACGAAAGAAAATCTTCAAAAAATTGCTGTCCTCTGCTTATAAAGAGAATCTAGCAACATAAATGCCATCTCTGCTGACAAAGGGAAACTGACGAAAGAAAATCTTCAAAAGATTGCTGTCCTCTACTGATAAAGAGAATCTAACAACCTAAATGCCATCCCTGCTGACAAAGGGAAACTGACGAAATAAAATCTTCAAAAGATTGTTGTCCTTTGCTGATAAAGAGAATCTAGCAACATAAATGCCATCCCTGCTGACAAAGGGAAACTGACGAAAGAAAATCTTCAAAAAATTGTTGTCCTCTGCTTATAAAGAGAATCTAGCAACATAAATGCCATCTCTGCTGACAAAGGGAAACTGACGAAAGAAAATCTTCAAAAGATTGCTGTCCTCTACTGATAAAGAGAATCTAACAACCTAAATGCCATCCCTGCTGACAAAGGGAAACTGACGAAATAAAATCTTCAAAAGATTGCTGTCCTCTGCTGATAAAGAGAATCTAGCAACATAAATGCCATCCCTGCTGACAAAGGGAAACTGACGAAAGAAAATCTTCAAAAGATTGCAGTCCTCTGCTGATAAAGAGAATCTAGCAAAATAAATGCCATCCCTGCTGACAAAGGGAAACTGACGAAAGAAAATCTTCAAAAGATTGCTGTCTTCTGCTGATAAAGAGATTGCCGTCCTCTGCTGATAAAGAGAATCTAGCAACATAAATGCCATCCCTGCTGACAAAGGGAAACTGACAAAAGAAAATCTTCAAAAAATTGCTGTCCTCTGCTTATAAAGAGAATCTAGCAACATAAATGCCATCTCTGCTGACAAAGGGAAACTGACGAAAGAAAATCTTCAAAAGATTGCTGTCCTCTACTGATAAAGAGAATCTAACAACCTAAATGCCATCCCTGCTGACAAAGGGAAACTGACGAAATAAAATCTTCAAAAGATTGTTGTCCTTTGCTGATAAAGAGAATCTAGCAACATAAATGCCATCCCTGCTGACAAAGGGAAACTGACGAAAGAAAATCTTCAAAAGATTGCAGTCCTCTGCTGATAAAGAGAATCTAGCAAAATAAATGCCATCCCTGCTGACAAAGGGAAACTGACGAAAGAAAATCTTCAAAAGATTGCAGTCCTCTGCTGATAAAGAGAATCTAGCAAAATAAATGCCATCCCTGCTGACAAAGGGAAACTGACGAAAGAAAATCTTCAAAATATTGTTGTCCTCTGCTGATAAAGAGAATCTAGCAAAATAAATGCCATCCCTGCTGACAAAGGGAAACTGACGAAAGAAAATCTTCAAAAGATTGCTGTCTTCTGCTGATAAAGAGAATCTAGCAAAATAAATGCCATCCCTGCTGACAAAGGGAAACTGACGAAAGAAAATCTTCAAAAGATTGCTGTCCTCTGCTGATAAAGAGAATCTAGCAACATAAATGCCATCCCTGCTGACAAAGGGAAACTGACGAAAGAAAATCTTCAAAAGATTGCCGTCCTCTGCTGATAAAGAGAATCTAGCAACATAAATGCCATCCCTGCTGACAAAGGGAAACTGACGAAAGAAAATCTTCAAAAAATTGCTGTCCTCTGCTTATAAAGAGAATCTAGCAACATAAATGCCATCTCTGCTGACAAAGGGAAACTGACGAAAGAAAATCTTCAAAAGATTGCTGTCCTCTACTGATAAAGAGAATCTAACAACCTAAATGCCATCCCTGCTGACAAAGGGAAACTGACGAAATAAAATCTTCAAAAGATTGCTGTCCTCTGCTGATAAAGAGAATCTAGCAACATAAATGCCATCCCTGTTGACAAAGGGAAACTGACGAAAGAAAATCTTCAAAAGATTGCAGTCCTCTGCTGATAAAGAGAATCTAGCAAAATAAATGCCATCCCTGCTGACAAAGGGAAACTGACGAAAGAAAATCTTCAAAAGATTGTTGTCTTCTGCTGATAAAGAGATTGCCGTCCTCTGCTGATAAAGAGAATCTAGCAACATAAATGCCATCCCTGCTGACAAAGGGAAACTGACGAAAGAAAATCTTCAAAAAATTGCTGTCCTCTGCTTATAAAGAGAATCTAGCAACATAAATGCCATCTCTGCTGACAAAGGGAAACTGACGAAAGAAAATCTTCAAAAGATTGCTGTCCTCTACTGATAAAGAGAATCTAACAACCTAAATGCCATCCCTGCTGACAAAGGGAAACTGACGAAATAAAATCTTCAAAAGATTGTTGTCCTTTGCTGATAAAGAGAATCTAGCAACATAAATGCCATCCCTGCTGACAAAGGGAAACTGACGAAAGAAAATCTTCAAAAGATTGCAGTCCTCTGCTGATAAAGAGAATCTAGCAAAATAAATGCCATCCCTGCTGACAAAGGGAAACTGACGAAAGAAAATCTTCAAAAGATTGCAGTCCTCTGCTGATAAAGAGAATCTAGCAAAATAAATGCCATCCCTGCTGACAAAGGGAAACTGACGAAAGAAAATCTTCAAAATATTGTTGTCCTCTGCTGATAAAGAGAATCTAGCAACATAAATGCCATCCCTGCTGACAAAGGGAAACTGACGAAAGAAATACTTCAAAAGATTGTTGTCCTCTGCTTATAAAGAGAATCTGGCAACATAAATGCCATCCCTGCTGACAAAGGGAAACTGACGAAAGAAAATCTTCAAAAGATTGTTGTCCTCTGCTGATAAAGAGAATCTAGCAACATAAATGCCATCCCTGCTGACAAAGGGAAACTGATGAAAGAAAATCTTTAAAAGATTGTTGTCCTCTGCTGATAAAGAGAATCTAGCAACATAAATGCCATCCCTGCTGACAAAGGGAAACTGACGAAAGAAAATCTTCAAAAGATTGCTGTCTTCTGCTGATAAAGAGAATCTAGCAAAATAAATGCCATCCCTGCTGACAAAGGGAAACTGACGAAAGAAAATCTTCAAAAGATTGCTGTCTTCTGCTGATAAAGAGAATCTAGCAAAATAAATGACATCCCTGCTGACAAAGGGAAACTGACGAAAGAAAATCTTCAAAAGATTGCTGTCCTCTGCTGATAAAGAGAATCTAGCAACATAAATGCCATCCCTGCTGACAAAGGGAAACTGACGAAAGAAAATCTTCAAAAGATTGCCGTCCTCTGCTGATAAAGAGAATCTAGCAACATAAATGCCATCCCTGCTGACAAAGGGAAACTGACGAAAGAAAATCTTCAAAAAATTGCTGTCCTCTGCTTATAAAGAGAATCTAGCAACATAAATGCCATCTCTGCTGACAAAGGGAAACTGACGAAAGAAAATCTTCAAAAGATTGCTGTCCTCTACTGATAAAGAGAATCTAACAACCTAAATGCCATCCCTGCTGACAAAGGGAAACTGACGAAATAAAATCTTCAAAAGATTGCTGTCCTCTGCTGATAAAGAGAATCTAGCAACATAAATGCCATCCCTGCTGACAAAGGGAAACTGACGAAAGAAAATCTTCAAAAGATTGCAGTCCTCTGCTGATAAAGAGAATCTAGCAAAATAAATGCCATCCCTGCTGACAAAGGGAAACTGACGAAAGAAAATCTTCAAAAGATTGCTGTCTTCTGCTGATAAAGAGATTGCCGTCCTCTGCTGATAAAGAGAATCTAGCAACATAAATGCCATCCCTGCTGACAAAGGGAAACTGACGAAAGAAAATCTTCAAAAGATTGCAGTCCTCTGCTGATAAAGAGAATCTAGCAAAATAAATGCCATCCCTGCTGACAAAGGGAAACTGACGAAAGAAAATCTTCAAAAGATTGCTGTCTTCTGCTGATAAAGAGAATCTAGCAAAATAAATGCCATCCCTGCTGACAAAGGGAAACTGACGAAAGAAAATCTTCAAAAGATTGCTGTCATCTGCTGATAAAGAGAATCTAGCAACATAAATGCCATCCCTGCTGACAAAGGGAAACTGACGAAAGAAAATCTTCAAAAGATTGCCGTCCTCTGCTGATAAAGAGAATCTAGCAACATAAATGCCATCCCTGCTGACAAAGGGAAACTGACGAAAGAAAATCTTCAAAAAATTGCTGTCCTCTGCTTATAAAGAGAATCTAGCAACATAAATGCCATCTCTGCTGACAAAGGGAAACTGACGAAAGAAAATCTTCAAAAGATTGCTGTCCTCTACTGATAAAGAGAATCTAACAACCTAAATGCCATCCCTGCTGACAAAGGGAAACTGACGAAATAAAATCTTCAAAAGATTGCTGTCCTCTGCTGATAAAGAGAATCTAGCAACATAAATGCCATCCCTGCTGACAAAGGGAAACTGACGAAAGAAAATCTTCAAAAGATTGCAGTCCTCTGCTGATAAAGAGAATCTAGCAAAATAAATGCCATCCCTGCTGACAAAGGGAAACTGACGAAAGAAAATCTTCAAAAGATTGCTGTCTTCTGCTGATAAAGAGATTGCCGTCCTCTGCTGATAAAGAGAATCTAGCAACATAAATGCCATCCCTGCTGACAAAGGGAAACTGACGAAAGAAAATCTTCAAAAAATTGCTGTCCTCTGCTTATAAAGAGAATCTAGCAACATAAATGCCATCTCTGCTGACAAAGGGAAACTGACGAAAGAAAATCTTCAAAAGATTGCTGTCCTCTACTGATAAAGAGAATCTAACAACCTAAATGCCATCCCTGCTGACAAAGGGAAACTGACGAAATAAAATCTTCAAAAGATTGTTGTCCTTTGCTGATAAAGAGAATCTAGCAACATAAATGCCATCCCTGCTGACAAAGGGAAACTGACGAAAGAAAATCTTCAAAAGATTGCAGTCCTCTGCTGATAAAGAGAATCTAGCAAAATAAATGCCATCCCTGCTGACAAAGGGAAACTGACGAAAGAAAATCTTCAAAAGATTGCAGTCCTCTGCTGATAAAGAGAATCTAGCAAAATAAATGCCATCCCTGCTGACAAAGGGAAACTGACGAAAGAAAATCTTCAAAAGATTGCTGTCTTCTGCTGATAAAGAGAATCTAGCAAAATAAATGCCATCCCTGCTGACAAAGGGAAACTGACGAAAGAAAATCTTCAAAAGATTGCTGTCCTCTGCTGATAAAGAGAATCTAGCAACATAAATGCCATCCCTGCTGACAAAGGGAAACTGACGAAAGAAAATCTTCAAAAGATTGCCGTCCTCTGCTGATAAAGAGAATCTAGCAAAATAAATGCCATCCCTACTGATAAAGGGAAACTGACGAAAGAAAATCTTCAAAAGATTGCTGTCCTCTGCTGATAAAGAGAATCTAGAAACCTAAATGCCATCTCTGCTGACAAAGGGAAACTGACGAAAGAAAATCTTTAAAAGATTGCCGTCCTCTGCTGATAAAGAGAATCTAGCAACATAAATGCCATCCCTGCTGACAAAGGGAAACTGACGAAAGAAAATCTTCAAAAAATTGTTGTCCTCTGCTTATAAAGAGAATCTAGCAACATAAATGCCATCTCTGCTGACAAAGGGAAACTGACGAAAGAAAATCTTCAAAAGATTGCTGTCCTCTACTGATAAAGAGAATCTAACAACCTAAATGCCATCCCTGCTGACAAAGGGAAACTGACGAAATAAAATCTTCAAAAGATTGTTGTCCTCTGCTGATAAAGAGAATCTAGCAACATAAATGCCATCCCTGCTGACAAAGGGAAACTGACGAAAGAAAATCTTCAAAAGATTGCAGTCCTCTGCTGATAAAGAGAATCTAGCAAAGTAAATGCCATCCCTGCTGACAAAGGGAAACTGACGAAAGAAAATCTTCAAAAGATTGCAGTCCTCTGCTGATAAAGAGAATCTAGCAAAAGAAATGCCATCCCTGCTGACAAAGGGAAACTGACGAAAGAAAATCTTCAAAAGATTGCTGTCTTCTGCTGATAAAGAGAATCTAGCAAAATAAATGCCATCCCTGCTGACAAAGGGAAACTGACGAAAGAAAATCTTCAAAAGATTGCTGTCCTCTGCTGATAAAGAGAATCTAGCAACATAAATGCCATCCCTGCTGACAAAGGGAAACTGACGAAAGAAAATCTTCAAAAGATTGCAGTCCTCTGCTGATAAAGAGAATCTAGCAAAATAAATGCCATCCCTCCTGACAAAGGGAAACTGACGAAAGAAAATCTTCAAAAGATTGCCGTCCTCTGCTGATAAAGAGAATCTAGCAACATAAATGCCATCCCTGCTGACAAAGGGAAACTGACGAAAGAAAATCTTCAAAAAATTGCTGTCCTCTGCTTATAAAGAGAATCTAGCAACATAAATGCCATCTCTGCTGACAAAGGGAAACTGACGAAAGAAAATCTTCAAAAGATTGCTGTCCTCTGCGGATAAAGAGAATCTAGCAGCATAAATGCCATCCCTGCTGACAAAGGGAAACTGACGAAAGAAAATCTTCAAAAGATTGCTGTCTTCTGCTGATAAAGAGAATCTAGCAAAATAAATGCCATCCCTGCTGACAAAGGGAAACTGACGAAAGAAAATCTTCAAAAGATTGCTGTCCTCTGCTGATAAAGAGAATCTAGCAACATAAATGCCATCCCTGCTGACAAAGGGAAACTGACGAAAGAAAATCTTCAAAAGATTGCAGTCCTCTGCTGATAAAGAGAATCTAGCAAAATAAATGCCATCCCTGCTGACAAAGGGAAACTGACGAAAGAAAATCTTCAAAAGATTGCCGTCCTCTGCTGATAAAGAGAATCTAGCAACATAAATGCCATCCCTGCTGACAAAGGGAAACTGACGAAAGAAAATCTTCAAAAAATTGCTGTCCTCTGCTTATAAAGAGAATCTAGCAACATAAATGCCATCTCTGCTGACAAAGGGAAACTGACGAAAGAAAATCTTCAAAAGATTGCTGTCCTCTGCTGATAAAGAGAATCTAACAACCTAAATGCCATCCCTGCTGACAAAGGGAAACTGACGAAATAAAATCTTCAAAAGATTGCTGTCCTCTGCGGATAAAGAGAATCTAGCAACATAAATGCCATCCCTGCTGACAAAGGGAAACTGACGAAAGAAAATCTTCAAAAGATTGCAGTCCTCTGCTGATAAAGAGAATCTAGCAAAATAAATGCCATCCCTGCTGACAAAGGGAAACTGACGAAAGAAAATCTTCAAAAGATTGTTGTCTTCTGCTGATAAAGAGAATCTAGCAAAATAAATGCCATCCCTGCTGACAAAGGGAAACTGACGAAAGAAAATCTTCAAAATATTGCTGTCCTCTGCTGATAAAGAGAATCTAGCAACATAAATGCCATCCTTGCTGACAAAGGGAAACTGACGAAAGAAAATCTTCAAAAGATTGTTGTCCTCTGCTGATAAAGAGAATCTAGCAACATAAATGCCATCCCTGCTGACAAAGGGAAACTGACGAAAGAAAATCTTCAAAAGATTGTTGTCCTCTGCTGATAAAGAGAATCTAGCAAAATAAATGCCATCCCTCCTGGCAAAGGGAAACTGACGAAAGAAAATCTTCAAAAGATTGCTGTGCTCTGCTGATAAAGAGAATCTAGCAACATAAATGCCATCCCTGCTGACAAAGGGAAACTGACGAAAGAAAATCTTCAAAAAATTGCTGTCCTCTGCTTATAAAGAGAATCTAGCAACATAAATGCCATCTTTGCTGACAAAGGGAAACTGACGAAAGAAAATCTTCAAAAGATTGCTGTCCTCTGCTGATAAAGAGAATCTAGCAACATAAATGCCATCCCTGCTTACAAAGGGAAACTGACGAAATAAAATCTTCAAAAGATTATTGTCCTCTGCTGATAAAGAGAATCTATCAACATAAATGCCATCCCTACTGACAAAGGGAAACTGACGAAAGAAAATCTTCAAAAGATTGTCGTCCTCTGCTGATAAAGAGAATCTAGCAAAATAAATTCCATCCCTACTGACAAAGGGAAACTGACGAAAGAAAATCTTGACAAGATTGTTGTCTTCTACTGATAAAGAGAATCTAGTAAAATAAATGCCATCCCTGCTGACAAAGGGAAACTGACGAAAGAAAATCTTCAAAATATTGCTGTCCTCTGCTGATAAAGAGAATCTAGCAACATAAATGCCATCCCTGCTGACAAAGGGAAACTGACGAAAGAAATACTTCAAAAGATTGCTGTCCTCTGCTTATAAAGAGAATCTAGCAACATAAACGCCATCCCTGCTGACAAAGGGAAACTGACGAAAGAAAATCTTCAAAAGATTGTTGTACTCTGCTGATAAAGAGAATCTAGCAACATAAATGCCATCCCTGCTGACAAAGGGAAAATGACGAAAGAAAATCTTCAAAAGATTGCTGTCTTCTGCTGATAAAGAGAATCTAGCAAAATAAATGCCATCCCTGCTGACAAAGGGAAACTGACGAAAGAAAATCTTCAAAAGATTGCTGTCCACTGCTGATAAAGAGAATCAAGCAACATAAATGCCATCCCTGCTGATAAAGGGAAACTGACGAAAGAAAATCTTCAAAAGATTGTTGTCCTCTGCTGATAAAGAGAATCTAGAAACCTAAATGCCATCCCTGCTGACAAAGGGAAACTGACGAAAGAAAATCTTCAAAAGATTGCTGTCTTCTGCTGATAAAGAGAATCTAGCAAAATAAATGCCATCCCTGCTGACAAAGGGAAACTGACGAAAGAAAATCTTCAAAAGATTGCTGTCTTCTGCTGATAAAGAGAATCTAGCAAAATAAATGCCATCCCTGCTGACAAAGGGAAACTGACGAAAGAAAATCTTCAAAAGATTGCTGTCCTCTGCTGATAAAGAGAATCTAGCAACATAAATGCCATCCCTGCTGACAAAGGGAAACTGACGAAAGAAAATCTTCAAAAGATTGCCGTCCTCTGCTGATAAAGAGAATCTAGCAACATAAATGCCATCCCTGCTGACAAAGGGAAACTGACGAAAGAAAATCTTCAAAAAATTGCTGTCCTCTGCTTATAAAGAGAATCTAGCAACATAAATGCCATCTCTGCTGACAAAGGGAAACTGACGAAAGAAAATCTTCAAAAGATTGCTGTCCTCTGCTGATAAAGAGAATCTAACAACCTAAATGCCATCCCTGCTGACAAAGGGAAACTGACGAATGAAAATCTTCAAAAGATTGCTGTCTTCTGCTGATAAAGAGAATCTAGCAACATAAATGCCATCCCTGCTGACAAATGGAAACTGACGAAAGAAAATCTTCAAAAGATTGCAGTCCTCTGCTGATAAAGAGATTCTAGCAAAATAAATGCCATCCCTGCTGACAAAGGGAAACTGACGAAAGAAAATCTTCAAAAGATTGCTGTCTTCTGCTGATAAAGAGAATCTAGCAAAATAAATGCCATCCCTGCTGACAAAGGGAAACTGACGAAAGAAAATCTTCAAAAGATTGCTGTCCTCTGCTGATAAAGAGAATCTAGCAACATAAATGCCATCCCTGCTGACAAAGGGAAACTGACGAAAGAAAATCTTCAAAAGATTGCCGTCCTCTGCTGATAAAGAGAATCTAGCAACATAAATGCCATCCCTGCTGACAAAGGGAAACTGACGAAAGAAAATCTTCAAAAAATTGCTGTCCTCTGCTTATAAAGAGAATCTAGCAACATAAATGCCATCTCTGCTGACAAAGGGAAACTGACGAAAGAAAATCTTCAAAAGATTGCTGTCCTCTGCTGATAAAGAGAATCTAACAACCTAAATGCCATCCCTGCTGACAAAGGGAAACTGACGAAATAAAATCTTCAAAAGATTGCTGTCTTCTGCTGATAAAGAGAATCTAGCAACATAAATGCCATCCCTGCTGACAAAGGGAAACTGACGAAAGAAAATCTTCAAAAGATTGCAGTCCTCTGCTGATAAAGAGATTCTAGCAAAATAAATGCCATCCCTGCTGACAAAGGGAAACTGACGAAAGAAAATCTTCAAAAGATTGCTGTCTTCTGCTGATAAAGAGAATCTAGCAAAATAAATGCCATCCCTGCTGACAAAGGGAAACTGACGAAAGAAAATCTTCAAAAGATTATTGTCCTCTGCTGATAAAGAGAATCTAGCAACATAAATGCCATCCCTGCTGATAAAGGGAAACTGACGAAAGAAAATCTTCAAAAGATTGTTGTCCTCTGCTGATAAAGAGAATCTAGCAAAATAAACGCCATCCCTGCTGGCAAAGGGAAACTGACGAAAGAAAATCTTCAAAAGATTGTTGTCCTCTGCTGATAAAGAGAATCTAGCAACATAAATGCCATCCCTGCTGTTAAAGGGAAACTGACGAAAGAAAATCTTCAAAAGATTGCAGTCCTCTGCTGATAAAGAGAATCTAGCAACCTAAATGCCATCCCTGATGACAAAGGGAAACTGACGAAAGAAAATCTTCAAAAGATTGTTGTCCTCTGCTGATAAAGAGAATCTAGCAACATAAATGCCATCCCTGCTGACAAAGGGAAAATGACGAAAGAAAATCTTCAAAAGATTGCTGTCCTCTGCTGATAAAGAGAATCTAGCAACCTAAATGCCATCCCTGATGACAAAGGGAAACTGATGAAAGAAAATCTTCAAAATATTGCTGTCCTCTACTGACAAAGAGAATCTAGCAAGATAAATGCCATCCCTGCTGACAAAGGGAAACTGACGAAAAAAAATCTTCAAAAGATTGTTGTCCTCTGATTATAAAGAGAATCTAGCAACATAAATGCCATCCCTGCTGACAAAGGGAAACTGACGAAAGAAAATCTTCAAAAGATTGTTGTCCTCTGCCGATAAAGAGAATATAGCAACATAAATGCCATCCCTGCAGACAAAGGGAAACTGACGAAAGAAAATCTTCAAAAGATTCTTTTCCTCTGCTGATAAAGAGAATCTAGGAAAATAAATGCCATCCCTGCTGACAAAGGCAAACTGACGAAAGAAAATCTTCAAAAGATTGTTGTCTTCTGCTGATAAAGAGAATCTAGCAAAATAAATGCCATCCCTGCTGACAAAGGGAAACTGACGAAAGAAAATCTTCAAAATATTGTTGTCCTCTGCTGATAAAGAGAATCTAGCAAAATAAATGCCATCCCTGCTGACAAAGGGAAACTGACGAAAGAAAATCTTCAAAAGATTGCTGTCCTCTGCTTATAAAGAGAATCTAGCAACATAAATGCCATCCCTGCTGACAAAGGGAAACTGACGAAAGAAAATCTTCAAAAGATTACTGTCCTCTGCTGATAAAGAGAATCTAGCAACATAAATGCCATCCCTGCTGATAAAGGGAAACTGACGAAAGAAAATCTTCAAAAGATTGTTGTCCTCTGCTGATAAAGAGAATCTAGCAAAATAAACGCCATCCCTGCTGGTAAAGGGAAACTGACGAAAGAAAATCTTCAAAAGATTGCTGTCCTCTGCTGATAAAGAGAATCTAGCAACATAAATGCCATCCCTGCTGTTAAAGGGAAACTGACGAAAGAAAATCTTCAAAAGATTGCAGTCCTCTGCTGATAAAGAGAATCTAGCAACCTAAATGCCATCCCTGATGACAAAGGGAAACTGACGAAAGAAAATCTTCAAAAGATTGTTGTCCTCTGCTGATAAAGAGAATCTAGCAACATAAATGCCATCCCTGCTGACAAAGGGAAAATGACGAAAGAAAATCTTCAAAAGATTGTTGTCTTCTGCTGATAAAGAGAATCTAGCAAAATAAATGCCATCCCTGCTAACAAAGGCAAACTGACGAAAGAAAATCTTCAAAAGATTGCTGTCCTCTACTGATAAAGAGAATCAAGCAACATTAATGCCATCCCTGCTGATAAAGGGAAACTGACGAAAGAAAATCTTCAAAAGATTACTGTCCTCTGCTGATAAAGAGAATCTAGCAACCTAAATGCCATCCCTGATGACAAAGGGAAACTGACGAAAGAAAATCTTCAAAATATTGCTGTCCTCTACTGACAAAGAGAATCTAGCAAGATAAATGCCATCCCTGCTGACAAAGGGAAACTGACGAAAGAAAATCTTCAAAAGATTGTTGTCCTCTGATTATAAAGAGAATCTAGCAACATAAATGCCATCCTTGCTGACAAAGGGAAACTGACGAAAGAAAATCTTCAAAAGATTGTTGTCCTCTGCCGATAAAGAGAATATAGCAACATAAATGCCATCCCTGCAGACAAAGCGAAACTGACGAAAGAAAATCTTCAAAAGATTCTTTTCCTCTGCTGATAAAGAGAATCTAGGAAAATAAATGCCATCCCTGCTGACAAAGGGAAACTGAAGAAAGAAAATCTTCAAAATATTGTTGTCCTCTGCTGATAAAGAGAATCTAGCAACATAAATGCCATCCCTGCTGACAAAGGGAAACTGACGAAAGAAAATCTTCAAAAGATTGCTGTCCTCTGCTTATAAAGAGAATCTGGCAACATAAATGCCACCCCTGCTGACAAAGGGAAACTGACGAAAGAAAATCTTCAAAAGATTGTTGTCCTCTGCTGATAAAGGGAATCTAGCAACATAAATGCCATCCCTGCTGACAAAGGGAAACTGACGAAAGAAAATCTTCAAAAGATTGTTGTCCTCTGCTGATAAAGAGAATCTAGCAAAATAAATGCCATCCCTGCTGGCAAAGGGAAACTGACGAAAGAAAATCTTCAAAAGATTACTGTCCTCTGCTGATAAAGAGAATCTAGCAACATAAATGCCATCCCTGCTGATAAAGGGAAACTGACGAAAGAAAATCTTCAAAAGATTGTTGTCCTCTGCTGATAAAGAGAATCTAGCAACCTAAATGCAATCCCTGCTGACAAAGGGAAACTGACGAAAGAAAATCTTCAAAAGATTGTTGTCCTCTGCTGATAAAGAGAATCTAGCAAAATAAATGCCATCCCTGCAGACAAAGGGAAACTGACGAAAGAAAATCTTCAAAAGATTCTTTTCCTCTGCTGATAAAGAGAATCTAGGAAAATAAATGCCATCCCTGCTGACAAAGGGAAACTGACGAAAGAAAATCTTTAAAAGATTGTTGTCTTCTGCTGATAAAGAGAATCTAGCAAAATAAATGCCATCCCTGCAGACAAAGGGAAACTGACGAAAGAAAATCTTCAAAAGATTGTTGTCCTCTGTTGATAAAGAGAATCTATCAACATAAATGCCATCCCTGCTGACAAAGGGAAACTGACGAAAGAAAATCTTCAAAAGATTGCAGTCCTCTGCTGATAAAGAGAATCTAGCAAAATAAATGCCATCCCTGCTGACAAAGGGAAACTGACGAAAGAAAATCTTTAAAAGATTGTTGTCTTCTGCTGATAAAGAGAATCTAGCAAAATAAATGCCATCCATGCTGACAAAGGGAAACTGGCGAAAGAAAATCTTCAAAATATTGTTGTCCTCTGCTGATAAAGAGAATCTAGCAACATAAATGCCATCCCTGCTGACAAAGGGAAACTGACGAAAGAAAATCTTCAAAAGATTGCTGTCCTCTGCTTATAAATAGAATCTAGCAACATAAATGCCATCCCTGCTGACAAAGGGAAACTGACGAAAGAAAATCTTCAAAAGATTGTTGTCCTCTGCTGATAAAGAGAATCTAGCAACATAAATGCCATCCCTGCTGACAAAGGGAAACTGACGAAAGAAAATCTTCAAAAGATTGCTGTCCTCTGCTGATAAAGAGAATCTAGCAACATAAATGCCATCGCTGCTGACAAAGGGAAACTGACGAAATAAAATCTTCAAAAGATTGTTGTCCTCTGCTGATAAAGAGAATCTATCAACATAAATGCCATCCCTGCTGACAAAGGGAAACTGACGAAAGAAAATCTTCAAAAGATTGTTGTCCTCTGCTGAAAAAGAGAATCAAGCAACATAAATGCCATCCCTGCTGATAAAGGGAAACTGACGAAAGAAAATCTTCAAAAGATTGTTGTCCTCTGCTGATAAAGAGAATCTAGCAACATAAATGCCATCCCTGCTGACAAAGGGAAACTGACGAAAGAAAATCTTCAAAAGATTGTTGTCCTCTGCTGATAAAGAAAATCTAGCAAAATAAACGCCATCCCTGCTGGCAAAGGGAAACTGACGAAAGAAAATCTTCAAAAGATTGTTGTCCTCTGCTGATAAAGAGAATCTAGCAACATAAATGCCATCCCTGCTGATAAAGGGAAACTGACGAATGAAAATCTTCAAAAGATTGCAGTCCTCTGCTGATAAAGAGAATCTAGCAACCTAAATGCCATCCCTGATGACAAAGGGAAACTGACGAAAGAAAATCTTCAAAAGATTGTTGTCCTCTGCTGATAAAGAGAATCTAGCAACATAAATGCCATCCCTGCTGACAAAGGGAAAATGACGAAAGAAAATCTTCAAAAGATTGCTGTCTTCTGCTGATAAAGAGAATCTAGCAAAATAAATGCCATCCCTGCTGACAAAGGGAAACTGACGAAAGAAAATCTTCAAAAGATTGTTGTCCTCTGCTGATAAAGAGAATCAAGCAACATAAATGCCATCCCTGCTGATAAAGGGAAACTGACGAAAGAAAATCTTCAAAAGATTGCTGTCCTCTGCTGATAAAGAGAATCTAGCAACCTAAATGCCATCCCTGATGACAAAGGGAAACTGACGAAAGAAAATCTTCAAAATATTGCTGTCCTCTACTGATAAAGAGAATCTAGCAAGATAAATGCCATCCCTGCTGACAAAGGGAAACTGACGAAAGAAAATCTTCAAAAGATTGTTGTCCTCTGCTGATAAAGAAAATCTAGCAAAATAAACGCCATCCCTGCTGGCAAAGGGAAACTGACGAAAGAAAATCTTCAAAAGATTGCTGTCCTCTGCTGATAAAGAGAATCTAGCAACATAAATGCCATCCCTGCTGATAAAGGGAAACTGACGAATGAAAATCTTCAAAAGATTGCAGTCCTCTACTGATAAAGAGAATCTAGCAACCTAAATGCCATCCCTGATGACAAAGGGAAACTGACGAAAGAAAATCTTCAAAAGATTGTTGTCCTCTGCTGATAAAGAGAATCTAGCAACATAAATGCCATCCCTGCTGACAAAGGGAAAATGACGAAAGAAAATCTTCAAAAGATTGCTGTCTTCTGCTGATAAAGAGAATCTAGCAAAATAAATGCCATCCCTGCTGACAAAGGGAAACTGACGAAAGAAAATCTTCAAAAGATTGTTGTCCTCTGCTGATAAAGAGAATCAAGCAACATAAATGCCATCCCTGCTGATAAAGGGAAACTGACGAAAGAAAATCTTCAAAAGATTGCTGTCCTCTGCTGATAAAGAGAATCTAGCAACCTAAATGCCATCCCTGATGACAAAGGGAAACTGACGAAAGAAAATCTTCAAAATATTGTTGTCCTCTACTGATAAAGAGAATCTAGCAAGATAAATGCCATCCCTGCTGACAAAGGGAAACTGACGAAAGAAAATCTTCAAAAGATTGTTGTCCTCTGATTATAAAGAGAATCTAGCAACATAAATGCCATCCCTGCTGACAAAGGGAAACTGACGAAAGAAAATCTTCAAAAGATTGTTGTCCTCTGCCGATAAAGAGAATATAGCAACATAAATGCCATCCCTGCTGACAAAGGGAAACTGACGAAAGAAAATCTTCAAAAGATTCTTTTCCTCTGCTGATAAAGAGAATCTAGGAAAATAAATGCCATCCCTGCTGACAAAGGGAAACTGACGAAAGAAAATCTTCAAAAGATTGTTGTCTTCTGCTGATAAAGAGAATCTAGCAAAATAAATGCCATCCCTGCTGACAAAGGGAAACTGACGAAAGAAAATCTTCAAAATATTGCTGTCCTCGGCTGATAAAGAGAATCTAGCAACATAAATGCCATCCCTGCTGACAAAGGGGAACTGACGAAAGAAAATCTTCAAAAGATTACTGTCCTCTGCTGATAAAGAGAATCTAGCAACCTAAATGCCATCCCTGATGACAAAGGGAAACTGACGAAAGAAAATCTTCAAAATATTGCTGTCCTCTACTGACAAAGAGAATCTAGCAAGATAAATGCCATCCCTGCTGACAAAGGGAAACTGACGAAAGAAAATCTTCAAAAGATTGTTGTCCTCTGATTATAAAGAGAATCTAGCAACATAAATGCCATCCTTGCTGACAAAGGGAAACTGACGAAAGAAAATCTTCAAAAGATTGTTGTCCTCTGCCGATAAAGAGAATATAGCAACATAAATGCCATCCCTGCAGACAAAGGGAAACTGACGAAATAAAATCTTCAAAAGATTCTTTTCCTCTGCTGATAAAGAGAATCTAGGAAAATAAATGCCATCCCTGCTGACAAAGGGAAACTGAAGAAAGAAAATCTTCAAAATATTGTTGTCCTCTGCTGATAAAGAGAATCTAGCAACATAAATGCTATCCCTGCTGACAAAGGGAAACTGACGAAAGAAAATCTTCAAAAGATTGCTGTCCTCTGCTTATAAAGAGAATCTGGCAACATAAATGCCACCCCTGCTGACAAAGGGAAACTGACGAAAGAAAATCTTCAAAAGATTGTTGTCCTCTGCTGATAAAGGGAATCTAGCAACATAAATGCCATCCCTGCTGACAAAGGGAAACTGACGAAAGAAAATCTTCAAAAGATTGTTGTCCTCTGCTGATAAAGAGAATCTAGCAAAATAAATGCCATCCCTGCTGGCAAAGGGAAACTGACGAAAGAAAATCTTCAAAAGATTACTGTCCTCTGCTGATAAAGAGAATCTAGCAACATAAATGCCATCCCTGCTGATAAAGGGAAACTGACGAAAGAAAATCTTCAAAAGATTGTTGTCCTCTGCTGATAAAGAGAATCTAGCAACCTAAATGCAATCCCTGCTGACAAAGGGAAACTGACGAAAGAAAATCTTCAAAAGATTGTTGTCCTCTGCTGATAAAGAGAATCTAGCAAAATAAATGCCATCCCTGCAGACAAAGGGAAACTGACGAAAGAAAATCTTCAAAAGATTCTTTTCCTCTGCTGATAAAGAGAATCTAGGAAAATAAATGCCATCCCTGCTGACAAAGGGAAACTGACGAAAGAAAATCTTTAAAAGATTGTTGTCTTCTGCTGATAAAGAGAATCTAGCAAAATAAATGCCATCCCTGCAGACAAAGGGAAACTGACGAAAGAAAATCTTCAAAAGATTGTTGTCCTCTGTTGATAAAGAGAATCTATCAACATAAATGCCATCCCTGCTGACAAAGGGAAACTGACGAAAGAAAATCTTCAAAAGATTGCAGTCCTCTGCTGATAAAGAGAATCTAGCAAAATAAATGCCATCCCTGCTGACAAAGGGAAACTGACGAAAGAAAATCTTTAAAAGATTGTTGTCTTCTGCTGATAAAGAGAATCTAGCAAAATAAATGCCATCCATGCTGACAAAGGGAAACTGGCGAAAGAAAATCTTCAAAATATTGTTGTCCTCTGCTGATAAAGAGAATCTAGCAACATAAATGCCATCCCTGCTGACAAAGGGAAACTGACGAAAGAAAATCTTCAAAAGATTGCTGTCCTCTGCTTATAAATAGAATCTAGCAACATAAATGCCATCCCTGCTGACAAAGGGAAACTGACGAAAGAAAATCTTCAAAAGATTGTTGTCCTCTGCTGATAAAGAGAATCTAGCAACATAAATGCCATCCCTGCTGACAAAGGGAAACTGACGAAAGAAAATCTTCAAAAGATTGCTGTCCTCTGCTGATAAAGAGAATCTAGCAACATAAATGCCATCCCTGCTGACAAAGGGAAACTGACGAAAGAAAATCTTCAAAAGATTCTTTTCCTCTGCTGATAAAGAGAATCTAGGAAAATAAATGCCATCCCTGCTGACAAAGGGAAACTGACGAAAGAAAATCTTCAAAAGATTGTTGTCTTCTGCTGATAAAGAGAATCTAGCAAAATAAATGCCATCCCTGCTGACAAAGGGAAACTGACGAAAGAAAATCTTCAAAATATTGCTGTCCTCGGCTGATAAAGAGAATCTAGCAACATAAATGCCATCCCTGCTGACAAAGGGAAACTGACGAAAGAAAATCTTCAAAAGATTACTGTCCTCTGCTGATAAAGAGAATCTAGCAACCTAAATGCCATCCCTGATGACAAAGGGAAACTGACGAAAGAAAATCTTCAAAATATTGCTGTCCTCTACTGACAAAGAGAATCTAGCAAGATAAATGCCATCCCTGCTGACAAAGGGAAACTGACGAAAGAAAATCTTCAAAAGATTGTTGTCCTCTGATTATAAAGAGAATCTAGCAACATAAATGCCATCCTTGCTGACAAAGGGAAACTGACGAAAGAAAATCTTCAAAAGATTGTTGTCCTCTGCCGATAAAGAGAATATAGCAACATAAATGCCATCCCTGCAGACAAAGGGAAACTGACGAAAGAAAATCTTCAAAAGATTCTTTTCCTCTGCTGATAAAGAGAATCTAGGAAAATAAATGCCATCCCTGCTGACAAAGGGAAACTGAAGAAAGAAAATCTTCAAAATATTGTTGTCCTCTGCTGATAAAGAGAATCTAGCAACATAAATGCCATCCCTGCTGACAAAGGGAAACTGACGAAAGAAAATCTTCAAAAGATTGCTGTCCTCTGCTTATAAAGAGAATCTGGCAACATAAATGCCACCCCTGCTGACAAAGGGAAACTGACGAAAGAAAATCTTCAAAAGATTGTTGTCCTCTGCTGATAAAGGGAATCTAGCAACATAAATGCCATCCCTGCTGACAAAGGGAAACTGACGAAAGAAAATCTTCAAAAGATTGTTGTCCTCTGCTGATAAAGAGAATCTAGCAAAATAAATGCCATCCCTGCTGGCAAAGGGAAACTGACGAAAGAAAATCTTCAAAAGATTACTGTCCTCTGCTGATAAAGAGAATCTAGCAACATAAATGCCATCCCTGCTGATAAAGGGAAACTGACGAAAGAAAATCTTCAAAAGATTGCTGTCCTCTGCTTATAAAGAGAATCTGGCAACATAAATGCCACCCCTGCTGACAAAGGGAAACTGACGAAAGAAAATCTTCAAAAGATTGTTGTCCTCTGCTGATAAAGAGAATCTAGCAACCTAAATGCAATCCCTGCTGACAAAGGGAAACTGACGAAAGAAAATCTTCAAAAGATTGTTGTCCTCTGCTGATAAAGAGAATCTAGCAACATAAATGCCATCCCTGCTGACAAAGGGAAACTGACGAAAGAAAATCTTCAAAAGATTGCTGTCCTCTGCTTATAAAGAGAATCTGGCAACATAAATGCCACCCCTGCTGACAAAGGGAAACTGACGAAAGAAAATCTTCAAAAGATTGTTGTCCTCTGCTGATAAAGAGAATCTAGCAACCTAAATGCAATCCCTGCTGACAAAGGGAAACTGACGAAAGAAAATCTTCAAAAGATTGTTGTCCTCTGCTGATAAAGAGAATCTAGCAAAATAAATGCCATCCCTGCAGACAAAGGGAAACTGACGAAAGAAAATCTTCAAAAGATTCTTTTCCTCTGCTGATAAAGAGAATCTAGGAAAATAAATGCCATCCCTGCTGACAAAGGGAAACTGACGAAAGAAAATCTTTAAAAGATTGTTGTCTTCTGCTGATAAAGAGAATCTAGCAAAATAAATGCCATCCCTGCAGACAAAGGGAAACTGACGAAAGAAAATCTTCAAAAGATTGTTGTCCTCTGTTGATAAAGAGAATCTATCAACATAAATGCCATCCCTGCTGACAAAGGGAAACTGACGAAAGAAAATCTTCAAAAGATTGCAGTCCTCTGCTGATAAAGAGAATCTAGCAAAATAAATGCCATCCCTGCTGACAAAGGGAAACTGACGAAAGAAAATCTTTAAAAGATTGTTGTCTTCTGCTGATAAAGAGAATCTAGCAAAATAAATGCCATCCATGCTGACAAAGGGAAACTGGCGAAAGAAAATCTTCAAAATATTGTTGTCCTCTGCTGATAAAGAGAATCTAGCAACATAAACGCCATCCCTGCTGACAAAGGGAAACTGACGAAAGAAAATCTTCAAAAGATTGCTGTCCTCTGCTTATAAATAGAATCTAGCAACATAAATGCCATCCCTGCTGACAAAGGGAAACTGACGAAAGAAAATCTTCAAAAGATTTTTGTCCTCTGCTGATAAAGAGAATCTAGCAACATAAATGCCATCCCTGCTGACAAAGGGAAACTGACGAAAGAAAATCTTCAAAAGATTGCTGTCCTCTGCTGATAAAGAGAATCTAGCAACATAAATGCCATCCCTGCTGACAAAGGGAAACTGACGAAATAAAATCTTCAAAAGATTGTTGTCCTCTGCTGATAAAGAGAATCTATCAACATAAATGCCATCCCTGCTGACAAAGGGAAACTGACGAAAGAAAATCTTCAAAAGATTGCTGTCCTCTGCTGAAAAAGAGAATCAAGCAACATAAATGCCATCCCTGCTGATAAAGGGAAACTGACGAAAGAAAATCTTCAAAAGATTGTTGTCCTCTGCTGATAAAGAGAATCTAGCAACATAAATGCCATCCCTGCTGACAAAGGGAAACTGACGAAAGAAAATCTTCAAAAGATTGTTGTCCTCTGCTGATAAAGAAAATCTAGCAAAATAAACGCCATCCCTGCTGGCAAAGGGAAACTGACGAAAGAAAATCTTCAAAAGATTGTTGTCCTCTGCTGATAAAGAGAATCTAGCAACATAAATGCCATCCCTGCTGATAAAGGGAAACTGACGAATGAAAATCTTCAAAAGATTGCAGTCCTCTGCTGATAAAGAGAATCTAGCAACCTAAATGCCATCCCTGATGACAAAGGGAAACTGACGAAAGAAAATCTTCAAAAGATTGTTGTCCTCTGCTGATAAAGAGAATCTAGCAACATAAATGCCATCCCTGCTGACAAAGGGAAAATGACGAAAGAAAATCTTCAAAAGATTGCTGTCTTCTGCTGATAAAGAGAATCTAGCAAAATAAATGCCATCCCTGCTGACAAAGGGAAACTGACGAAAGAAAATCTTCAAAAGATTGTTGTCCTCTGCTGATAAAGAGAATCAAGCAACATAAATGCCATCCCTGCTGATAAAGGGAAACTGACGAAAGAAAATCTTCAAAAGATTGCTGTCCTCTGCTGATAAAGAGAATCTAGCAACCTAAATGCCATCCCTGATGACAAAGGGAAACTGACGAAAGAAAATCTTCAAAATATTGCTGTCCTCTACTGATAAAGAGAATCTAGCAAGATAAATGCCATCCCTGCTGACAAAGGGAAACTGACGAAAGAAAATCTTCAAAAGATTGTTGTCCTCTGCTGATAAAGAAAATCTAGCAAAATAAACGCCATCCCTGCTGGCAAAGGGAAACTGACGAAAGAAAATCTTCAAAAGATTGCTGTCCTCTGCTGATAAAGAGAATCTAGCAACATAAATGCCATCCCTGCTGATAAAGGGAAACTGACGAATGAAAATCTTCAAAAGATTGCAGTCCTCTACTGATAAAGAGAATCTAGCAACCTAAATGCCATCCCTGATGACAAAGGGAAACTGACGAAAGAAAATCTTCAAAAGATTGTTGTCCTCTGCTGATAAAGAGAATCTAGCAACATAAATGCCATCCCTGCTGACAAAGGGAAAATGACGAAAGAAAATCTTCAAAAGATTGCTGTCTTCTGCTGATAAAGAGAATCTAGCAAAATAAATGCCATCCCTGCTGACAAAGGGAAACTGACGAAAGAAAATCTTCAAAAGATTGTTGTCCTCTGCTGATAAAGAGAATCAAGCAACATAAATGCCATCCCTGCTGATAAAGGGAAACTGACGAAAGAAAATCTTCAAAAGATTGCTGTCCTCTGCTGATAAAGAGAATCTAGCAACCTAAATGCCATCCCTGATGACAAAGGGAAACTGACGAAAGAAAATCTTCAAAAGATTGTTGTCCTCTGCTGATAAAGAGAATCTAGCAACCTAAATGCAATCCCTGCTGACAAAGGGAAACTGACGAAAGAAAATCTTCAAAAGATTGTTGTCCTCTGCTGATAAAGAGAATCTAGCAAAATAAATGCCATCCCTGCAGACAAAGGGAAACTGACGAAAGAAAATCTTCAAAAGATTCTTTTCCTCTGCTGATAAAGAGAATCTAGGAAAATAAATGCCATCCCTGCTGACAAAGGGAAACTGACGAAAGAAAATCTTTAAAAGATTGTTGTCTTCTGCTGATAAAGAGAATCTAGCAAAATAAATGCCATCCCTGCAGACAAAGGGAAACTGACGAAAGAAAATCTTCAAAAGATTGTTGTCCTCTGTTGATAAAGAGAATCTATCAACATAAATGCCATCCCTGCTGACAAAGGGAAACTGACGAAAGAAAATCTTCAAAAGATTGCAGTCCTCTGCTGATAAAGAGAATCTAGCAAAATAAATGCCATCCCTGCTGACAAAGGGAAACTGACGAAAGAAAATCTTTAAAAGATTGTTGTCTTCTGCTGATAAAGAGAATCTAGCAAAATAAATGCCATCCATGCTGACAAAGGGAAACTGGCGAAAGAAAATCTTCAAAATATTGTTGTCCTCTGCTGATAAAGAGAATCTAGCAACATAAACGCCATCCCTGCTGACAAAGGGAAACTGACGAAAGAAAATCTTCAAAAGATTGCTGTCCTCTGCTTATAAATAGAATCTAGCAACATAAATGCCATCCCTGCTGACAAAGGGAAACTGACGAAAGAAAATCTTCAAAAGATTTTTGTCCTCTGCTGATAAAGAGAATCTAGCAACATAAATGCCATCCCTGCTGACAAAGGGAAACTGACGAAAGAAAATCTTCAAAAGATTGCTGTCCTCTGCTGATAAAGAGAATCTAGCAACATAAATGCCATCCCTGCTGACAAAGGGAAACTGACGAAATAAAATCTTCAAAAGATTGTTGTCCTCTGCTGATAAAGAGAATCTATCAACATAAATGCCATCCCTGCTGACAAAGGGAAACTGACGAAAGAAAATCTTCAAAAGATTGCTGTCCTCTGCTGAAAAAGAGAATCAAGCAACATAAATGCCATCCCTGCTGATAAAGGGAAACTGACGAAAGAAAATCTTCAAAAGATTGTTGTCCTCTGCTGATAAAGAGAATCTAGCAACATAAATGCCATCCCTGCTGACAAAGGGAAACTGACGAAAGAAAATCTTCAAAAGATTGTTGTCCTCTGCTGATAAAGAAAATCTAGCAAAATAAACGCCATCCCTGCTGGCAAAGGGAAACTGACGAAAGAAAATCTTCAAAAGATTGTTGTCCTCTGCTGATAAAGAGAATCTAGCAACATAAATGCCATCCCTGCTGATAAAGGGAAACTGACGAATGAAAATCTTCAAAAGATTGCAGTCCTCTGCTGATAAAGAGAATCTAGCAACCTAAATGCCATCCCTGATGACAAAGGGAAACTGACGAAAGAAAATCTTCAAAAGATTGTTGTCCTCTGCTGATAAAGAGAATCTAGCAACATAAATGCCATCCCTGCTGACAAAGGGAAAATGACGAAAGAAAATCTTCAAAAGATTGCTGTCTTCTGCTGATAAAGAGAATCTAGCAAAATAAATGCCATCCCTGCTGACAAAGGGAAACTGACGAAAGAAAATCTTCAAAAGATTGTTGTCCTCTGCTGATAAAGAGAATCAAGCAACATAAATGCCATCCCTGCTGATAAAGGGAAACTGACGAAAGAAAATCTTCAAAAGATTGCTGTCCTCTGCTGATAAAGAGAATCTAGCAACCTAAATGCCATCCCTGATGACAAAGGGAAACTGACGAAAGAAAATCTTCAAAATATTGCTGTCCTCTACTGATAAAGAGAATCTAGCAAGATAAATGCCATCCCTGCTGACAAAGGGAAACTGACGAAAGAAAATCTTCAAAAGATTGTTGTCCTCTGCTGATAAAGAAAATCTAGCAAAATAAACGCCATCCCTGCTGGCAAAGGGAAACTGACGAAAGAAAATCTTCAAAAGATTGCTGTCCTCTGCTGATAAAGAGAATCTAGCAACATAAATGCCATCCCTGCTGATAAAGGGAAACTGACGAATGAAAATCTTCAAAAGATTGCAGTCCTCTACTGATAAAGAGAATCTAGCAACCTAAATGCCATCCCTGATGACAAAGGGAAACTGACGAAAGAAAATCTTCAAAAGATTGTTGTCCTCTGCTGATAAAGAGAATCTAGCAACATAAATGCCATCCCTGCTGACAAAGGGAAAATGACGAAAGAAAATCTTCAAAAGATTGCTGTCTTCTGCTGATAAAGAGAATCTAGCAAAATAAATGCCATCCCTGCTGACAAAGGGAAACTGACGAAAGAAAATCTTCAAAAGATTGTTGTCCTCTGCTGATAAAGAGAATCAAGCAACATAAATGCCATCCCTGCTGATAAAGGGAAACTGACGAAAGAAAATCTTCAAAAGATTGCTGTCCTCTGCTGATAAAGAGAATCTAGCAACCTAAATGCGATCCCTGATGACAAAGGGAAACTGACGAAAGAAAATCTTCAAAATATTGTTGTCCTCTACTGATAAAGAGAATCTAGCAAGATAAATGCCATCCCTGCTGACAAAGGGAAACTGACGAAAGAAAATCTTCAAAAGATTGTTGTCCTCTGATTATAAAGAGAATCTAGCAACATAAATGCCATCCCTGCTGACAAAGGGAAACTGACGAAAGAAAATCTTCAAAAGATTGTTGTCCTCTGCCGATAAAGAGAATATAGCAACATAAATGCCATCCCTGCTGACAAAGGGAAACTGACGAAAGAAAATCTTCAAAAGATTCTTTTCCTCTGCTGATAAAGAGAATCTAGGAAAATAAATGCCATCCCTGCTGACAAAGGGAAACTGACGAAAGAAAATCTTCAAAAGATTGTTGTCTTCTGCTGATAAAGAGAATCTAGCAAAATAAATGCCATCCCTGCTGACAAAGGGAAACTGACGAAAGAAAATCTTCAAAATATTGCTGTCCTCGGCTGATAAAGAGAATCTAGCAACATAAATGCCATCCCTGCTGACAAAGGGAAACTGACGAAAGAAAATCTTCAAAAGATTGCTGTCCTCTGCTTATAAAGAGAATCTAGCAACATAAATGCCACCCCTGCTGACAAAGGGAAACTGACGAAAGAAAATCTTCAAAAGATTGTTGTCCTCTGCTGATAAAGGGAATCTAGCAACATAAATGCCATCCCTGCTGACAAAGGGAAACTGACGAAAGAAAATCGTCAAAAGATTGTTGTCCTCTGCTGATAAAGAGAATCTAGCAAAATAAATGCCATCCCTGCTGGCAAAGGGAAAATGACAAAAGAAAATCTTCAAAAGATTACTGTCCTCTGCTGATAAAGAGAATCTAGCAACATAAATGCCATCCCTGCTGATAAAGGGAAACTGACGAAAGAAAATCTTCAAAAGATTGCTGTCCTCTGCTGATAAAGAGAATCTAGCAACCTAAATGCAATCCCTGCTGACAAAGGGAAACTGACGAAAGAAAATCTTCAAAAGATTGCCGTCCTCTGCTGATAAAGAGAATCTAGCAACATAAATGCCATCCCTGCTGACAAAGGGAAACTGACGAAAGAAAATCGTCAAAAGATTGTTGTCCTCTGCTGATAAAGAGAATCTAGAAAAATAAATGCCATCCCTGCTGGCAAAGGGAAAATGACAAAAGAAAATCTTCAAAAGATTACTGTCCTCTGCTGATAAAGAGAATCTAGCAACATAAATGCCATCCCTGCTGATAAAGGGAAACTGACGAAAGAAAATCTTCAAAAGATTGCTGTCCTCTGCTGATAAAGAGAATCTAGCAACCTAAATGCAATCCCTGCTGACAAAGGGAAACTGACGAAAGAAAATCTTCAAAAGATTGCCGTCCTCTGCTGATAAAGAGAATCTAGCAACATAAATGCCATCCCTGCTGACAAAGGGAAACTGACGAAAGAAAATCTTCAAAAAATTGCTGTCCTCTGCTTATAAAGAGAATCTAGCAACATAAATGCCATCTCTGCTGACAAAGGGAAACTGACGAAAGAAAATCTTCAAAAGATTGATGTCCTCTGCTGATAAAGAGAATCTAGCAACATAAATGCCATCCCTGCTGACAAAGGGAAACTTACGAAATAAAATCTTCAAAAGATTGTTGTCCTCTGTTGATAAAGAGAATCTATCAACATAAATGCCATCCCTGCTGACAAAGGGAAACTGACGAAAGAAAATCTTCAAAAGATTGCAGTCCTCTGCTGATAAAGAGATTCTAGCAAAATAAATGCCATCCCTGCTGACAAAGGGAAACTGACGAAAGAAAATCTTTAAAAGATTGTTGTCTTCTGCTGATAAAGAGAATCTAGCAAAATAAATGCCGTCCATGCTGACAAAGGGAAACTGACGAAAGAAAATCTTCAAAATATTGTTGTCCTCTGCTGATAAAGAGAATCTAGCAACATAAATGCCATCCCTGCTGACAAAGGGAAACTGACGAAAGAAAATCTTCAAAAGATTGCTGTCCTCTGCTTATAAATAGAATCTATCAACATAAATGCCATCCCTACTGACAAAAGGAAACTGACGAAAGAAAATCTTCAAAAGATTGCTGTCCTCTGTTGATAAAGAGAATCAAGCAACATAAATGCCATCCCTGCTGATAAAGGGAAACTGACGAAAGAAAATCTTCAAAAGATTGTTGTCCTCTGCTGATAAAGAGAATCTAGCAACCTAAATGCCATCCCTGATGACAAAGGGAAACTGACGAAAGAAAATCTTCCAAATATTGCTGTCCTCTGCTGATAAAGAGAATCTAGCAACATAAATGCCATCCCTGCAGACAAAGGGAAACTGACGAAAGAAAATATTCAAAAGATTGCTGTCCTCTTCTTATAAAGAGAATCTAGCAACATAAATGCCATCCCTGCTGACAAAGGGAAACTGACGAAAGAAAATCTTCAAAAGATTGTTGTCCTCTGCTGATAAAGAGAATCTAGCAACATAAATGCCATCCCTGCTGACAAAGGGAAACTGACGAAAGAAAATCTTCAAAAGATTCTTGTCCTCTGCTGATAAAGAAAATCTAGCAACATAAATGCCATCCCTGCTGACAAAGGAAAACTGACGAAAGAAATTCTTTAAAAGATTGTTGTCCTCTGCTGATAAAGAGAATCTAGCAAAATAAATGCCATCCCTGCTGACAAAGGGAAACTGACGAAAGAAAATCTTCAAAAGATTGCTGTCCTCTGCTTATAAAGAGAATCTAGCAACATAAATGCCACCCCTGCTGACAAAGGGAAACTGACGAAAGAAAATCTTCAAAAGATTGTTGTCCTCTGCTGATAAAGGGAATCTAGCAACATAAATGCCATCCCTGCTGACAAAGGGAAACTGACGAAAGAAAATCGTCAAAAGATTGTTGTCCTCTGCTGATAAAGAGAATCTAGCAAAATAAATGCCATCCCTGCTGGCAAAGGGAAAATGACAAAAGAAAATCTTCAAAAGATTACTGTCCTCTGCTGATAAAGAGAATCTAGCAACCTAAATGCAATCCCTGCTGACAAAGGGAAACTGACGAAAGAAAATCTTCAAAAGATTGCCGTCCTCTGCTGATAAAGAGAATCTAGCAACATAAATGCCATCCCTGCTGACAAAGGGAAACTGACGAAAGAAAATCTTCAAAAAATTGCTGTCCTCTGCTTATAAAGAGAATCTAGCAACATAAATGCCATCCCTGCTGACAAAGGGAATCTGACGAAAGAAAATCTTCAAAAAATTGCTGTCCTCTGCTTATAAAGAGAATCTAGCAACATAAATGCCATCTCTGCTGACAAAGGGAAACTGACGAAAGAAAATCTTCAAAAGATTGATGTCCTCTGCTGATAAAGAGAATCTAGCAACATAAATGCCATCCCTGCTGACAAAGGGAAACTTACGAAATAAAATCTTCAAAAGATTGTTGTCCTCTGTTGATAAAGAGATTCTATCAAAATAAATGCCATCCCTGCTGACAAAGGGAAACTGACGAAAGAAAATCTTCAAAAGATTGCAGTCCTCTGCTGATAAAGAGATTCTGGCAAAATAAATGCCATCCCTGCTGACAAAGGGAAACTGACGAAAGAAAATCTTTAAAAGATTGTTGTCTTCTGCTGATAAAGAGAATCTAGCAAAATAAATGCCGTCCATGCTGACAAAGGGAAACTGACGAAAGAAAATCTTCAAAATATTGCTGTCCTCTGCTGATAAAGAGAATCTAGCAACATAAATGCCATCCCTGCTGACAAAGGGAAACTGACGAAAGAAAATCTTCAAAAGATTGCTGTCCTCTGCTTATAAATAGAATCTATCAACATAAATGCCATCCCTACTGACAAAAGGAAACTGACGAAAGAAAATCTTCAAAAGATTGCTGTCCTCTGCTGATAAAGAGAATCAAGCAACATAAATGCCATTCCTGCTGATAAAGGGAAACTGACGAAAGAAAATCTTCAAAAGATTGTTGTCCTCTGCTGATAAAGAGAATCTAGCAACCTAAATGCCATCCCTGATGACAAAGGGAAACTGACGAAAGAAAATCTTCCAAATATTGCTGTCCTCTGCTGATAAAGAGAATCTAGCAACATAAATGCCATCCCTGCAGACAAAGGGAAACTGACGAAAGAAAATATTCAAAAGATTGCTGTCCTCTTCTTATAAAGAGAATCTAGCAACATAAATGCCATCCCTGCTGACAAAGGGAAACTGACGAAAGAAAATCTTCAAAAGATTGTTGTCCTCTGCTGATAAAGAGAATCTAGCAACATAAATGCCATCCCTGCTGACAAAGGAAAACTGAGGAAAGAAAATCTTTAAAAGATTGTTGTCCTCTGCTGATAAAGAGAATCTAGCAAAATAAATGCCATCCCTGCTGACAAAGGGAAACTGACGAAAGAAAATCTTTAAAAGATTGCTGTCCTCTGCTGATAAAGAGAATCTAGCAACATAAATGCCACCCCTGCTGACAAAGGGAAACTAACGAAAGAAAATCTTCAAAAGATTGTTGTCCTCTGCTGATAAAGGGAATCTAGCAACATAAATGCCATCCCTGCTGACAAAGGGAAACTGACGAAAGAAAATCGTCAAAAGATTGTTGTCCTCTGCTGATAAAGAGAATCTAGCAAAATAAATGCCATCCCTGCGGACAAAGGGAAACTGACGAAAGTAAATCTTCAAAAGATTGTTGTCCTCTGCTAATAAAGAGAATCTAGCAACATAAATGCCATCCCTGCTGATAAAGGGAAACTGACGAAAGAAAATCTTCAAAAGATTGCTGTCCTCTGCTGATAAAGAGAATCTAGCAACCTAAATGCAATCCCTGCTGACAAAGGGAAACTGACGAAAGAAAATCTTCAAAAGATTGCCGTCCTCTGCTGATAAAGAGAATCTAGCAACATAAATGCCATCCCTGCTGACAAAGGGAAACTGACGAAAGAAAATCTTCAAAAAATTGCTGTCCTCTGCTTATAAAGAGAATCTAGCAACATAAATGCCATCTCTGCTGACAAAGGGAAACTGACGAAAGAAAATCTTCAAAAGATTGCTGTCCTCTGCTGATAAAGAGAATCTAGCAAAATAAATGCCATCCCTGCTGACAAAGGGAAACTGACGAAAGGAAATCTTCAAAAGATTGTTGTCCTCTGTTGATAAAGAGAATCTATCAACATAAATGCCATCCCTGCTGACAAAGGGAAACTGACGAAAGAAAATCTTCAAAAGATTGCAGTCCTCTGCTGATAAAGAGATTCTAGCAAAATAAATGCCATCCCTGCTGACAAAGGGAAACTGACGAAAGAAAATCTTCAAAAGATTGTTGTCCTCTTCTGATAAAGAGAATCTAGCAAACTAAATGCCGTCCATGCTGACAAAGGGAAACTGACGAAAGAAAATCTTCAAAATATTGTTGTCCTCTGTTGATAAAGAGAATCTAGCAACATAAATGCCATCCCTGCTGACAAAGGGAAACTGACGAAAGAAAATCTTCAAAAGATTGCTGTCCTCTGCTTATAAATAGAATCTATCAACATAAATGCCATCCCTACTGACAAAAGGAAACTGACGAAAGAAAATCTTCAAAAGATTGCTGTCCTCTGCTGATAAAGAGAATCAAGCAACATAAATGCCATCCCTGCTGATAAAGGGAAACTGACGAAAGAAAATCTTCAAAAGATTGTTGTCCTCTGCTGATAAAGAGAATCTAGCAACCTAAATGCCATCCCTGATGACAAAGGGAAACTGACGAAAGAAAATCTTCCAAATATTGCTGTCCTCTGCTGATAAAGAGAATCTAGCAACATAAATGCCATCCCTGCAGACAAAGGGAAACTGACGAAAGAAAATATTCAAAAGATTGCTGTCCTCTTCTTATAAAGAGAATCTAGCAACATAAATGCCATCCCTGCTGACAAAGGGAAACTGACGAAAGAAAATCTTCAAAAGATTGTTGTCCTCTGCTGATAAAGAGAATCTAGCAACATAAATGCCATCCCTGCTGACAAAGGGAAACTGACGAAAGAAAATCTTCAAAAGATTCTTGTCCTCTGCTGATAAAGAGAATCTAGCAACATAAATGCCATCCCTGCTGACAAAGGAAAACTGACGAAAGAAAATCTTTAAAAGATTGTTGTCCTCTGCTGATAAAGAGAATCTAGCAAAATAAATGCCATCCCTGCTGACAAAGGGAAACTAACGAAAGAAAATCTTCAAAAGATTGTTGTCCTCTGCTGATAAAGAGAATCTAGCAACATAAATGCCATCCCTGCTGATAAAGGGAAACTGACGAAAGAAAATTTTCAAAAGATTGTTGTCCTCTGCTGATAAAGAGAATCTAGAAACCTAAATGCCATCCCTGCGGACAAAGGGAAACTGACGAAAGTAAATCTTCAAAAGATTGTTGTCCTCTGCTAATAAAGAGAATCTAGCAACATAAATGCCATCCCTGCTGACAAAGGGAAACTGACGAAAGAAAATCTTCAAAAAATTGTTGTCCTCTGCTTATAAAGAGAATCTAGCAACATAAATGCCATCCCTGCTGACAAAGGGAAACTGACGAAAGAAAATCTTGAAAAGATTGCTGTCCTCTGCTGATAAAGAGAATCTAGCAACATAAATGCCATCCCTGCTGACAAAGGGAAACTGACGAAATAAAATCTTCAAAAGATTGTTGTCCTCTGCTGATAAAGAGAATCTATCAACATAAATGCCATCCCTGCTGACAAAGGGAAACTGACGAAAGAAAATCTTCAAAAGATTGCTGTCCTCTGCTGATAAAGAGAATCTAGCAAAATAAATGCCATCCCTGCTGAAAAAGGGAAACTGACGAAAGGAAATCTTCAAAAGATTGATGTCCTATGCTGATAAAGAGAATCTAGCAAAATAAATGCCATCCCTGCTGACAAAGGGAATCTGACGAAAGAAAATCTTCAAAAGATTGATGTCCTATGCTGATAAAGAGAATCTAGCAACATAAATGCCATCCCTGCTGATAAAGGGAAACTGATGAAAGAAAATCTTCAAAAGATTGTTGTCCTCTTCTGATAAAGAGAATCTAGCAACATAAATGTCATCCCTGCTGACAAAGGGAAACTGACGAAAGAAAATCTTCAAAAAATTGCTGTCCTCTGCTTATAAAGAGAATCTAGCAACATAAATGCCATCTCTGCTGACAAAGGGAAACTGGCGAAAGAAAATCTTGAAAAGATTACTGTCCTCTGCTGATAAAGAGAATCTAGCAACATAAATGCCATCTCTGCTAACAAAGGGAAACTGACGAAATAAAATCATCAAAAGATTGTTGTCCTCTGCTGATAAAGAGAATCTATCAACATAAATGCCATCCCTGCTGACAAAGGGAATCTGACGAAAGAAAATCTTCAAAAGATTGCAGTCCTCTGCTGATAAAGAGAATCTAGCAACATAAATGCCATCCCTGCTGACAAAGGGAAACTGACGAAAGAAAATCTTCAAAAGATTGCTGTCTTCTGCTGATAAAGAGAATCTAGCAACATAAATGCCATCCCTGCTGATAAAGGGAAACTGACGAAAGAAAATCTTCAAAAGATTGTAGTCCTCTGCTGATAAAGAGAATCTAGCAACCTAAATGCCATCCCTGCTGACAAAGGGAAACTGACGAAAGAAAATCTTCAAAAGATTGCCGTCCTCTGCTGATAAAGAGAATCTAGCAACATAAATGCCATCGCTGCTGACAAAGGGAAACTGACGAAAGAAAATCTTCAAAAAATTGCTATCCTCTGCTTATAAAGAGAATCTAGCAACATAAATGCCATCCCTGCAGACAAAGGGAAACTGACGAAAGAAAATCTTCAAAAGATTGCTGTCCTCTGCTGATAAAGAGAATCTAGCAACATAAATGCCATCCCTGCTTACAAAGGGAAACTGACGAAATAAAATCTTCAAAAGATTGTTGTCCTCTGCTGATAAAGAGAATCTATCAACATAAATGCCATCCCTACTGACAAAGGGAAACTGACGAAAGAAAATCTTCAAAAGATTGCAGTCCTCTGCTGATAAAGAGAATCTAGCAACATAAATGCCATCCCTGCTGACAAAGGGAAACTGACGAAAGAAAATCTTCAAAAGATTGCTGTCTTCTGCTGATAAAGAGAATCTAGCAACATAAATGCCATCCCTGCTGATAAAGGGAAACTGACGAAAGAAAATCTTCAAAAGATTGTAGTCCTCTGCTGATAAAGAGAATCTAGCAACCTAAATGCCATCCCTGCTGACAAAGGGAAACTGACGAAAGAAAATCTTCAAAAGATTGCAGTCCTCTGCTGATAAAGAGATTCTAGCAAAATAAATGCCATCCCTGCTGACAAAGGGAAACTGACGAAAGAAAATCTTTAAAAGATTGTTGTCTTCTGCTGATAAAGAGAATCTAGCAAAATAAATGCCGTCCATGCTGACAAAGGGAAACTGACGAAAGAAAATCTTCAAAATATTGTTGTCCTCTGCTGATAAAGAGAATCTAGCAACATAAATGCCATCCCTGCTGACAAAGGGAAACTGACGAAAGAAAATCTTCAAAAGATTGCTGTCCTCTGCTTATAAATAGAATCTATCAACATAAATGCCATCCCTACTGACAAAAGGAAACTGACGAAAGAAAATCTTCAAAAGATTGCTGTCCTCTGCTGATAAAGAGAATCAAGCAACATAAATGCCATCCCTGCTGATAAAGGGAAACTGACGAAAGAAAATCTTCAAAAGATTGTTGTCCTCTGCTGATAAAGAGAATCTAGCAACCTAAATGCCATCCCTGATGACAAAGGGAAACTGACGAAAGAAAATCTTCCAAATATTGCTGTCCTCTGCTGATAAAGAGAATCTAGCAACATAAATGCCATCCCTGCAGACAAAGGGAAACTGACGAAAGAAAATATTCAAAAGATTGCTGTCCTCTTCTTATAAAGAGAATCTAGCAATATAAATGCCATCCCTGCTGACAAAGGGAAACTGACGAAAGAAAATCTTCAAAAGATTGTTGTCCTCTGCTGATAAAGAGAATCTAGCAACATAAATGCCATCCCTGCTGACAAAGGGAAACTGACGAAAGAAAATCTTCAAAAGATTCTTGTCCTCTGCTGATAAAGAGAATCTAGCAACATAAATGCCATCCCTGCTGACAAAGGAAAACTGACGAAAGAAAATCTTTAAAAGATTGTTGTCCTCTGCTGATAAAGAGAATCTAGCAAAATAAATGCCATCCCTGCTGACAAAGGGAAACTAACGAAAGAAAATCTTCAAAAGATTGTTGTCCTCTGCTGATAAAGAGAATCTAGCAACATAAATGCCATCCCTGCTGATAAAGGGAAACTGACGAAAGAAAATTTTCAAAAGATTGTTGTCCTCTGCTGATAAAGAGAATCTAGAAACCTAAATGCCATCCCTGCGGACAAAGGGAAACTGACGAAAGTAAATCTTCAAAAGATTGTTGTCCTCTGCTAATAAAGAGAATCTAGCAACATAAATGCCATCCCTGCTGACAAAGGGAAACTGACGAAAGAAAATCTTCAAAAAATTGTTGTCCTCTGCTTATAAAGAGAATCTAGCAACATAAATGCCATCCCTGCTGACAAAGGGAAACTGACGAAAGAAAATCTTGAAAAGATTGTTGTCCTCTGCTGATAAAGAGAATCTAGCAACATAAATGCCATCCCTGCTGACAAAGGGAAACTGACGAAATAAAATCTTCAAAAGATTGTTGTCCTCTGCTGATAAAGAGAATCTATCAACATAAATGCCATCCCTGCTGACAAAGGGAAACTGACGAAAGAAAATCTTCAAAAGATTGCTGTCCTCTGCTGATAAAGAGAATCTAGCAAAATAAATGCCATCCCTGCTGACAAAGGGAAACTGACGAAAGGAAATCTTCAAAAGATTGATGTCCTATGCTGATAAAGAGAATCTAGCAAAATAAATGCCATCCCTGCTGACAAAGGGAATCTGACGAAAGAAAATCTTCAAAAGATTGATGTCCTATGCTGATAAAGAGAATCTAGCAACATAAATGCCATCCCTGCTGATAAAGGGAAACTGATGAAAGAAAATCTTCAAAAGATTGTTGTCCTCTTCTGATAAAGAGAATCTAGCAACATAAATGTCATCCCTGCTGACAAAGGGAAACTGACGAAAGAAAATCTTCAAAAAATTGCTGTCCTCTGCTTATAAAGAGAATCTAGCAACATAAATGCCATCTCTGCTGACAAAGGGAAACTGACGAAAGAAAATCTTGAAAAGATTACTGTCCTCTGCTGATAAAGAGAATCTAGCAACATAAATGCCATCTCTGCTAACAAAGGGAAACTGACGAAATAAAATCATCAAAAGATTGTTGTCCTCTGCTGATAAAGAGAATCTATCAACATAAATGCCATCCCTGCTGACAAAGGGAAACTGACGAAAGAAAATCTTCAAAAGATTGCAGTCCTCTGCTGATAAAGAGAATCTAGCAACATAAATGCCATCCCTGCTGACAAAGGGAAACTGACGAAAGAAAATCTTCAAAAGATTGCTGTCTTCTGCTGATAAAGAGAATCTAGCAACATAAATGCCATCCCTGCTGATAAAGGGAAACTGACGAAAGAAAATCTTCAAAAGATTGTAGTCCTCTGCTGATAAAGAGAATCTAGCAACCTAAATGCCATCCCTGCTGACAAAGGGAAACTGACGAAAGAAAATCTTCAAAAGATTGTCGTCCTCTGCTGATAAAGAGAATCTAGCAACATAAATGCCATCGCTGCTGACAAAGGGAAACTGACGAAAGAAAATCTTCAAAAAATTGCTATCCTCTGCTTATAAAGAGAATCTAGCAACATAAATGCCATCCCTGCTGACAAAGGGAAACTGACGAAAGAAAATCTTCAAAAGATTGCTGTCCTCTGCTGATAAAGAGAATCTAGCAACATAAATGCCATCCCTGCTTACAAAGGGAAACTGACGAAATAAAATCTTCAAAAGATTGTTGTCCTCTGCTGATAAAGAGAATCTATCAACATAAATGCCATCCCTACTGACAAAGGGAAACTGACGAAAGAAAATCTTCAAAAGATTGCAGTCCTCTGCTGATAAAGAGAATCTAGCAACATAAATGCCATCCCTGCTGACAAAGGGAAACTGACGAAAGAAAATCTTCAAAAGATTGCTGTCTTCTGCTGATAAAGAGAATCTAGCAACATAAATGCCATCCCTGCTGATAAAGGGAAACTGACGAAAGAAAATCTTCAAAAGATTGTAGTCCTCTGCTGATAAAGAGAATCTAGCAACCTAAATGCCATCCCTGCTGACAAAGGGAAACTGACGAAAGAAAATCTTCAAAAGATTGCCGTCCTCTGCTGATAAAGAGAATCTAGCAACATAAATGCCATCCCTGCTGACAAAGGGAAACTGACGAAAGAAAATCTTCAAAAAATTGCTGTCCTCTGCTTATAAAGAGAATCTAGCAACATAAATGCCATCTCTGCTGACAAAGGGAAACTGACGAAAGAAAATCTTCAAAAGATTGCTGTCCTCTGCTGATAAAGAGAATCTAGCAACATAAATGCCATCCCTGCTTACAAAGGGAAACTGACGAAATAAAATCTTCAAAAGATTGTTGTCCTCTGCTGATAAAGAGAATCTATCAACATAAATGCCATCCCTACTGACAAAGGGAAACTGACGAAAGAAAATCTTCAAAAGATTGCAGTTCTCTGCTGATAAAGAGAATCTAGCAAAATAAATGCCATCCCTACAGACAAAGGGAAACTGACAAAAGAAAATCTTCAAAAGATCGTTGTCTTCTGCTGATAAAGAGAATCTAGCAAAATAAATGCCATCCCTGCTGACAAAGGGAAACTGACGAAAGAAAATCTTCAAAATATTGATGTCCTCTGCTGATAAAGAGAATCTAGCAACATAAATGCCATCCCTGCTGACAAAGGGAAACTGACGAAAGAAAATCTTCAAAAGATTGCTGTCCTCTGCTTATAAAGAGAATCTAGGAACATAAATGCCATCCCTGCTGACAAAGGGAAACTGACGAAAGAAAATCTTCAAAAGATTGTTGTCCTCTGCTGATAAAGAGAATCTAGCAACATAAATGCCATCCCTGCTGACAAAGGGAAACTGACGAAAGAAAATCCTTAAAAGATTGTTGTCCTCTGCTGATAAAGAGAATCTAGCAACATAAATGCCATCCCTGCTGACAAAGGGAAAATGACGAAAGAAAATCTTCAAAAGATTGCTGTCTTCTGCTGATAAAGAGAATCTAGCAAAATAAATGCCATCCCTGCTGACAAAGGGAAACTGACGAAAGAAAATCTTCAAAAGATTGTTGTCCTCTGCTGATAAAGAGAATCAAGCAACATAAATGCCATCCCTGCTGATAAAGGGAAACTGACGAAAGAAAATCTTCAAAAGATTGCTGTCCTCTGCTGATAAAGAGAATCTAGCAACCTAAATGCCATCCCTGATGACAAAGGGAAACTGACGAAAGAAAATCTTCAAAATATTGTTGTCCTCTACTGATAAAGAGAATCTAGCAAGATAAATGCCATCCTTGCTGACAAAGGGAAACTGACGAAAGAAAATCTTCAAAAGATTGTTGTCCTCTGCTTATAAAGAGAATCTAGCAACATAAATGCCATCCCTGCTGACAAAGGGAAACTGACGAAAGAAAATCTTCAAAAGATTGTTGTCCTCTGCCGATAAAGAGAATATAGCAACATAAATGCCATCCCTGCTGACAAAGGGAAACTGACGAAAGAAAATCTTCAAAAGATTCTTGTCCTCTGCTGATAAAGAGAATCTAGGAAAATAAATGCCATCCCTGCTGACAAAGGGAAACTGACGAAAGAAAATCTTCAAAAGATTGTTGTCTTCTGCTGATAAAGAGAATCTAGCAAAATAAATGCCATCCCTGCTGACAAAGGGAAACTGACGAAAGAAAATCTTCAAAATATTGTTGTCCTCTGCTGATAAAGAGAATGTAGCAATATAAATGCCATTCCTGCTAACAAAGGGAAACGGACGAAAGAAAATCTTCAAAAGATTGCTGTCCTCTGCTTATAAAGAGAATCTAGCAACATAAATGCCACCCCTGCTGACAAAGGGAAACTGACGAAAGAAAATCTTCAAAAGATTGTTGTCCTCTGCTGATAAAGGGAATCTAGCAACATAAATGCCATCCCTGCTGACAAAGGGAAACTGACGAAAGAAAATCTTCAAAAGATTGTTGTCCTCTGCTGATAAAGAGAATCTAGCAAAATAAATGCCATCCCTGCTGGCAAAGGGAAACTGACGAAAGAAAATCTTCAAAAGATTACTGTCCTCTGCTGATAAAGAGAATCTAGCAACATAAATGCCATCCCTGCTGATAAAGGGAAACTGACGAAAGAAAATCTTCAAAAGATTGCTGTCCTCTGCTGATAAAGAGAATCTAGCAACCTAAATGCCATCCCTGATGACAAAGGGAAACTGACGAAAGAAAATCTTCAAAATATTGCTGTCCTCTACTGATAAAGAGAATCTAGCAAGATAAATTCCATCCCTGCTGACAAAGGGAAACTGACGAAAGAAAATCTTCAAAAGATTGTTGTCCTCTACTTATAAACAGAATCTAGCAACATAAATGCCATCCCTGCTGACAAAGGGAAACTGACGAAAGAAAATCTTCAAAAGATTGCTGTCCTCTGCTGATAAAGAGAATCTAGCAACATAAATGCCATCCCTGCTTACAAAGGGAAACTGACGAAATAAAATCTTCAAAAGATTGTTGTCCTCTGCTGATAAAGAGAATCTATCAACATAAATGCCATCCCTACTGACAAAGGGAAACTGACGAAAGAAAATCTTCAAAAGATTGCAGTCCTCTGCTGATAAAGAGAATCTAGCAACATAAATGCCATCCCTGCTGACAAAGGGAAACTGACGAAAGAAAATCTTCAAAAGATTGCTGTCTTCTGCTGATAAAGAGAATCTAGCAACATAAATGCCATCCCTGCTGATAAAGGGAAACTGACGAAAGAAAATCTTCAAAAGATTGTAGTCCTCTGCTGATAAAGAGAATCTAGCAACCTAAATGCCATCCCTGCTGACAAAGGGAAACTGACGAAAGAAAATCTTCAAAAGATTGCCGTCCTCTGCTGATAAAGAGAATCTAGCAACATAAATGCCATCCCTGCTGACAAAGGGAAACTGACGAAAGAAAATCTTCAAAAAATTGCTGTCCTCTGCTTATAAAGAGAATCTAGCAACATAAATGCCATCTCTGCTGACAAAGGGAAACTGACGAAAGAAAATCTTCAAAAGATTGCTGTCCTCTGCTGATAAAGAGAATCTAGCAACATAAATGCCATCCCTGCTTACAAAGGGAAACTGACGAAATAAAATCTTCAAAAGATTGTTGTCCTCTGCTGATAAAGAGAATCTATCAACATAAATGCCATCCCTACTGACAAAGGGAAACTGACGAAAGAAAATCTTCAAAAGATTGCAGTTCTCTGCTGATAAAGAGAATCTAGCAAAATAAATGCCATCCCTACAGACAAAGGGAAACTGACAAAAGAAAATCTTCAAAAGATCGTTGTCTTCTGCTGATAAAGAGAATCTAGCAAAATAAATGCCATCCCTGCTGACAAAGGGAAACTGACGAAAGAAAATCTTCAAAATATTGATGTCCTCTGCTGATAAAGAGAATCTAGCAACATAAATGCCATCCCTGCTGACAAAGGGAAACTGACGAAAGAAAATCTTCAAAAGATTGCTATCCTCTGCTTATAAAGAGAATCTAGGAACATAAATGCCATCCCTGCTGACAAAGGGAAACTGACGAAAGAAAATCTTCAAAAGATTGTTGTCCTCTGCTGATAAAGAGAATCTAGCAACATAAATGCCATCCCTGCTGACAAAGGGAAACTGACGAAAGAAAATCCTTAAAAGATTGTTGTCCTCTGCTGATAAAGAGAATCTAGCAACATAAATGCCATCCCTGCTGACAAAGGGAAAATGACGAAAGAAAATCTTCAAAAGATTGCTGTCTTCTGCTGATAAAGAGAATCTAGCAAAATAAATGCCATCCCTGCTGACAAAGGGAAACTGACGAAAGAAAATCTTCAAAAGATTGTTGTCCTCTGCTGATAAAGAGAATCAAGCAACATAAATGCCATCCCTGCTGATAAAGGGAAACTGACGAAAGAAAATCTTCAAAAGATTGCTGTCCTCTGCTGATAAAGAGAATCTAGCAACCTAAATGCCATCCCTGATGACAAAGGGAAACTGACGAAAGAAAATCTTCAAAATATTGTTGTCCTCTACTGATAAAGAGAATCTAGCAAGATAAATGCCATCCTTGCTGACAAAGGGAAACTGACGAAAGAAAATCTTCAAAAGATTGTTGTCCTCTGCTTATAAAGAGAATCTAGCAACATAAATGCCATCCCTGCTGACAAAGGGAAACTGACGAAAGAAAATCTTCAAAAGATTGTTGTCCTCTGCCGATAAAGAGAATATAGCAACATAAATGCCATCCCTGCTGACAAAGGGAAACTGACGAAAGAAAATCTTCAAAAGATTCTTGTCCTCTGCTGATAAAGAGAATCTAGGAAAATAAATGCCATCCCTGCTGACAAAGGGAAACTGACGAAAGAAAATCTTCAAAAGATTGTTGTCTTCTGCTGATAAAGAGAATCTAGCAAAATAAATGCCATCCCTGCTGACAAAGGGAAACTGACGAAAGAAAATCTTCAAAATATTGCTGTCCTCTGCTGATAAAGAGAATGTAGCAATATAAATGCCATTCCTGCTAACAAAGGGAAACGGACGAAAGAAAATCTTCAAAAGATTGCTGTCCTCTGCTTATAAAGAGAATCTAGCAACATAAATGCCACCCCTGCTGACAAAGGGAAACTGACGAAAGAAAATCTTCAAAAGATTGTTGTCCTCTGCTGATAAAGGGAATCTAGCAACATAAATGCCATCCCTGCTGACAAAGGGAAACTGACGAAAGAAAATCTTCAAAAGATTGTTGTCCTCTGCTGATAAAGAGAATCTAGCAAAATAAATGCCATCCCTGCTGGCAAAGGGAAACTGACGAAAGAAAATCTTCAAAAGATTACTGTCCTCTGCTGATAAAGAGAATCTAGCAACATAAATGCCATCCCTGCTGATAAAGGGAAACTGACGAAAGAAAATCTTCAAAAGATTGCTGTCCTCTGCTTATAAAGAGAATCTAGCAACATAAATGCCATCCCTGCTGACAAAGGGAAACTGACGAAAGAAAATCTTCAAAAGATTGTTGTCCTCTGCTGATAAAGAGAATCTAGCAAAATAAATGCCATCCCTGCTGGCAAAGGGAAACTGACGAAAGAAAATCTTCAAAAGATTACTGTCCTCTGCTGATAAAGAGAATCTAGCAACATAAATGCCATCCCTGCTGATAAAGGGAAACTGACGAAAGAAAATCTTCAAAAGATTGCTGTCCTCTGCTGATAAAGAGAATCTAGCAACCTAAATGCCATCCCTGATGACAAAGGGAAACTGACGAAAGAAAATCTTCAAAATATTGCTGTCCTCTACTGATAAAGAGAATCTAGCAAGATAAATTCCATCCCTGCTGACAAAGGGAAACTGACGAAAGAAAATCTTCAAAAGATTGTTGTCCTCTACTTATAAACAGAATCTAGCAACATAAATGCCATCCCTGCTGACAAAGGGAAACTGACGAAAGAAAATCTTCAAAAGATTGCTGTCCTCTGCTGATAAAGAGAATCTAGCAACATAAATGCCATCCCTGCTTACAAAGGGAAACTGACGAAATAAAATCTTCAAAAGATTGTTGTCCTCTGCTGATAAAGAGAATCTATCAACATAAATGCCATCCCTACTGACAAAGGGAAACTGACGAAAGAAAATCTTCAAAAGATTGCAGTCCTCTGCTGATAAAGAGAATCTAGCAACATAAATGCCATCCCTGCTGACAAAGGGAAACTGACGAAAGAAAATCTTCAAAAGATTGCTGTCTTCTGCTGATAAAGAGAATCTAGCAACATAAATGCCATCCCTGCTGATAAAGGGAAACTGACGAAAGAAAATCTTCAAAAGATTGTAGTCCTCTGCTGATAAAGAGAATCTAGCAACCTAAATGCCATCCCTGCTGACAAAGGGAAACTGACGAAAGAAAATCTTCAAAAGATTGCCGTCCTCTGCTGATAAAGAGAATCTAGCAACATAAATGCCATCCCTGCTGACAAAGGGAAACTGACGAAAGAAAATCTTCAAAAAATTGCTGTCCTCTGCTTATAAAGAGAATCTAGCAACATAAATGCCATCTCTGCTGACAAAGGGAAACTGACGAAAGAAAATCTTCAAAAGATTGCTGTCCTCTGCTGATAAAGAGAATCTAGCAACATAAATGCCATCCCTGCTTACAAAGGGAAACTGACGAAATAAAATCTTCAAAAGATTGTTGTCCTCTGCTGATAAAGAGAATCTATCAACATAAATGCCATCCCTACTGACAAAGGGAAACTGACGAAAGAAAATCTTCAAAAGATTGCAGTTCTCTGCTGATAAAGAGAATCTAGCAAAATAAATGCCATCCCTACAGACAAAGGGAAACTGACAAAAGAAAATCTTCAAAAGATCGTTGTCTTCTGCTGATAAAGAGAATCTAGCAAAATAAATGCCATCCCTGCTGACAAAGGGAAACTGACGAAAGAAAATCTTCAAAATATTGATGTCCTCTGCTGATAAAGAGAATCTAGCAACATAAATGCCATCCCTGCTGACAAAGGGAAACTGACGAAAGAAAATCTTCAAAAGATTGCTATCCTCTGCTTATAAAGAGAATCTAGGAACATAAATGCCATCCCTGCTGACAAAGGGAAACTGACGAAAGAAAATCTTCAAAAGATTGTTGTCCTCTGCTGATAAAGAGAATCTAGCAACATAAATGCCATCCCTGCTGACAAAGGGAAACTGACGAAAGAAAATCCTTAAAAGATTGTTGTCCTCTGCTGATAAAGAGAATCTAGCAACATAAATGCCATCCCTGCTGACAAAGGGAAAATGACGAAAGAAAATCTTCAAAAGATTGCTGTCTTCTGCTGATAAAGAGAATCTAGCAAAATAAATGCCATCCCTGCTGACAAAGGGAAACTGACGAAAGAAAATCTTCAAAAGATTGTTGTCCTCTGCTGATAAAGAGAATCAAGCAACATAAATGCCATCCCTGCTGATAAAGGGAAACTGACGAAAGAAAATCTTCAAAAGATTGCTGTCCTCTGCTGATAAAGAGAATCTAGCAACCTAAATGCCATCCCTGATGACAAAGGGAAACTGACGAAAGAAAATCTTCAAAATATTGTTGTCCTCTACTGATAAAGAGAATCTAGCAAGATAAATGCCATCCTTGCTGACAAAGGGAAACTGACGAAAGAAAATCTTCAAAAGATTGTTGTCCTCTGCTTATAAAGAGAATCTAGCAACATAAATGCCATCCCTGCTGACAAAGGGAAACTGACGAAAGAAAATCTTCAAAAGATTGTTGTCCTCTGCCGATAAAGAGAATATAGCAACATAAATGCCATCCCTGCTGACAAAGGGAAACTGACGAAAGAAAATCTTCAAAAGATTCTTGTCCTCTGCTGATAAAGAGAATCTAGGAAAATAAATGCCATCCCTGCTGACAAAGGGAAACTGACGAAAGAAAATCTTCAAAAGATTGTTGTCTTCTGCTGATAAAGAGAATCTAGCAAAATAAATGCCATCCCTGCTGACAAAGGGAAACTGACGAAAGAAAATCTTCAAAATATTGCTGTCCTCTGCTGATAAAGAGAATGTAGCAATATAAATGCCATTCCTGCTAACAAAGGGAAACGGACGAAAGAAAATCTTCAAAAGATTGCTGTCCTCTGCTTATAAAGAGAATCTAGCAACATAAATGCCACCCCTGCTGACAAAGGGAAACTGACGAAAGAAAATCTTCAAAAGATTGTTGTCCTCTGCTGATAAAGGGAATCTAGCAACATAAATGCCATCCCTGCTGACAAAGGGAAACTGACGAAAGAAAATCTTCAAAAGATTGTTGTCCTCTGCTGATAAAGAGAATCTAGCAAAATAAATGCCATCCCTGCTGGCAAAGGGAAACTGACGAAAGAAAATCTTCAAAAGATTACTGTCCTCTGCTGATAAAGAGAATCTAGCAACATAAATGCCATCCCTGCTGATAAAGGGAAACTGACGAAAGAAAATCTTCAAAAGATTGCTGTCCTCTGCTGATAAAGAGAATCTAGCAACCTAAATGCCATCCCTGCTGACAAAGGGAAACTGACAAAAGAAAATCTTCAAAAGATTGCCGTCCTCTGCTGATAAAGAGAATCTAGCAACCTAAATGCCATCCCTGATGACAAAGGGAAACTGACGAAAGAAAATCTTCAAAATATTGCTGTCCTCTACTGATAAAGAGAATCTAGCAAGATAAATTCCATCCCTGCTGACAAAGGGAAACTGACGAAAGAAAATCTTCAAAAGATTGTTGTCCTCTACTTATAAACAGAATCTAGCAACATAAATGCAATCCCTGCTGACAAAGGGAAACTGACGAAAGAAAATCTTCAAAAGATTATTGTCCTCTGCCGATAAAGAGAATATAGCAACATAAATGCCATCCCTTCTGACAAAGGGAAACTGACGAAAGAAAATCTTCAAAAGATTCTTGTCCTCTGCTGATAAAGAGAATCTAGGAAAATAAATGCCATCCCTGCTGACAAAGGGAAACTGACGAAAGAAAATCTTCAAAAGATTGTTGTCTTCTGCTGATAAAGAGAATCTATCAAAATAAATGCCATCCCTGCTGACAAAGGGAAACTGACGAAAGAAATTCTTCAAAATATTGCTGTCCTCTGCTGATAAAGAGAATGTAGCAACATAAATGCCATTCCTGCTGACAAAGGGAAACTGACGAAAGAAAATCTTCAAAAGATTGCTGTCCTCTGCTTATAAAGAGAATCTAGCAACATAAATGCCACCCCTGCTGACAAAGGGAAACTGACGAAAGAAAATCTTTAAAAGATTGTTGTCCTCTGCTGATAAAGGGAATCTAGCAACATAAATGCCATCCCTGCTGACAAAGGGAAACTGACGAAAGAAAATCTTCAAAAGATTGTTGTCCTCTGCTGATAAAGAGAATCTAGCAAAATAAATGCCATCCCTGCTGGCAAAGGGAAACTGACGAAAGAAAATCTTCAAAAGATTACTGTCCTCTGCTGATAAAGAGAATCTAGCAACATAAATGCCATCCCTGCTGATAAAGGGAAACTGACGAAAGAAAATCTTCAAAAGATTGCTGTCCTCTGCTGATAAAGAGAATCTAGCAACCTAAATGCCATCCCTGCTGACAAAGGGAAACTGACGATAGAAAATCTTCAAAAGATTGCCGTCCTCTGCTGATAAAGAGAATCTAGCAACATAAATGCCATCCCTGCTGACAAAGGGAAAATGACGAAAGAAAATCTTCAAAAAATGGTTGTCCTCTGCTTATAAAGAGAATCTAGCAACATAAATGCCATCTCTGTTGACAAAGGGAAACTGACGAAAGAAAATCTTCAAAAGATTGATGTCCTCTGCTGATAAAGAGAATCTAGCAACATAAATGCCATCCCTGCTGACAAAGGGAAACTGACGAAATAAAATCTTCAAAAGATTGTTGTCCTCTGCTGATAAAGAGAATCTATCAACATAAATGCCATCCCTGCTGACAAAGGGAAACTGACGAAAGAAAATCTTCAAAAGATTGCAGTCCTCTGCTGATAAAGAGAATCTAGCAAAATAAATGCCATCCCTGCTGACAAAGGGAAACTGACGAAAGAAAATCTTCAAAAGATTGTTGTCTTCTGCTGATAAAGAGAATCTAGCAAAATAAATGCCATCCCTGCTGACAAAGGGAAACTGACGAAAGAAAATCTTCAAAAGATTGTTGTCCTCTGCCGATAAAGAGAATATAGCAACATAAATGCCATCCCTGCTGACAAAGGGAAACTGACGAAAGAAAATCTTCAAAAGATTCTTGTCCTCTGCTGATAAAGAGAATCTAGGAAAATAAATGCCATCCCTGCTGACAAAGGGAAACTGACGAAAGAAAATCTTCAAAAGATTGTTGTCTTCTGCTGATAAAGAGAATCTAGCAAAATAAATGCCATCCCTGCTGACAAAGGGAAACTGACGAAAGAAAATCTTCAAAATATTGCTGTCCTCTGCTGATAAAGAGAATGTAGCAATATAAATGCCATTCCTGCTAACAAAGGGAAACGGACGAAAGAAAATCTTCAAAAGATTGCTGTCCTCTGCTTATAAAGAGAATCTAGCAACATAAATGCCACCCCTGCTGACAAAGGGAAACTGACGAAAGAAAATCTTCAAAAGATTGTTGTCCTCTGCTGATAAAGGGAATCTAGCAACATAAATGCCATCCCTGCTGACAAAGGGAAACTGACGAAAGAAAATCTTCAAAAGATTGTTGTCCTCTGCTGATAAAGAGAATCTAGCAAAATAAATGCCATCCCTGCTGGCAAAGGGAAACTGACGAAAGAAAATCTTCAAAAGATTACTGTCCTCTGCTGATAAAGAGAATCTAGCAACATAAATGCCATCCCTGCTGATAAAGGGAAACTGACGAAAGAAAATCTTCAAAAGATTGCTGTCCTCTGCTGATAAAGAGAATCTAGCAACCTAAATGCCATCCCTGCTGACAAAGGGAAACTGACAAAAGAAAATCTTCAAAAGATTGCCGTCCTCTGCTGATAAAGAGAATCTAGCAACCTAAATGCCATCCCTGATGACAAAGGGAAACTGACGAAAGAAAATCTTCAAAATATTGCTGTCCTCTACTGATAAAGAGAATCTAGCAAGATAAATTCCATCCCTGCTGACAAAGGGAAACTGACGAAAGAAAATCTTCAAAAGATTGTTGTCCTCTACTTATAAACAGAATCTAGCAACATAAATGCAATCCCTGCTGACAAAGGGAAACTGACGAAAGAAAATCTTCAAAAGATTATTGTCCTCTGCCGATAAAGAGAATATAGCAACATAAATGCCATCCCTGCTGACAAAGGGAAACTGACGAAAGAAAATCTTCAAAAGATTCTTGTCCTCTGCTGATAAAGAGAATCTAGGAAAATAAATGCCATCCCTGCTGACAAAGGGAAACTGACGAAAGAAAATCTTCAAAAGATTGTTGTCTTCTGCTGATAAAGAGAATCTATCAAAATAAATGCCATCCCTGCTGACAAAGGGAAACTGACGAAAGAAATTCTTCAAAATATTGCTGTCCTCTGCTGATAAAGAGAATGTAGCAACATAAATGCCATTCCTGCTGACAAAGGGAAACTGACGAAAGAAAATCTTCAAAAGATTGCTGTCCTCTGCTTATAAAGAGAATCTAGCAACATAAATGCCACCCCTGCTGACAAAGGGAAACTGACGAAAGAAAATCTTTAAAAGATTGTTGTCCTCTGCTGATAAAGGGAATCTAGCAACATAAATGCCATCCCTGCTGACAAAGGGAAACTGACGAAAGAAAATCTTCAAAAGATTGTTGTCCTCTGCTGATAAAGAGAATCTAGCAAAATAAATGCCATCCCTGCTGGCAAAGGGAAACTGACGAAAGAAAATCTTCAAAAGATTACTGTCCTCTGCTGATAAAGAGAATCTAGCAACATAAATGCCATCCCTGCTGATAAAGGGAAACTGACGAAAGAAAATCTTCAAAAGATTGCTGTCCTCTGCTGATAAAGAGAATCTAGCAACCTAAATGCCATCCCTGCTGACAAAGGGAAACTGACGATAGAAAATCTTCAAAAGATTGCCGTCCTCTGCTGATAAAGAGAATCTAGCAACATAAATGCCATCCCTGCTGACAAAGGGAAAATGACGAAAGAAAATCTTCAAAAAATTGTTGTCCTCTGCTTATAAAGAGAATCTAGCAACATAAATGCCATCTCTGTTGACAAAGGGAAACTGACGAAAGAAAATCTTCAAAAGATTGATGTCCTCTGCTGATAAAGAGAATCTAGCAACATAAATGCCATCCCTGCTGACAAAGGGAAACTGACGAAATAAAATCTTCAAAAGATTGTTGTCCACTGCTGATAAAGAGAATCTATCAACATAAATGCCATCCCTGCTGACAAAGGGAAACTGACGAAAGAAAATCTTCAAAAGATTGCAGTCCTCTGCTGATAAAGAGAATCTAGCAAAATAAATGCCATCCCTGCTGACAAAGGGAAACTGACGAAAGAAAATCTTCAAAAGATTGTTGTCTTCTGCTGATAAAGAGAATCTAGCAAAATAAATGCCATCCCTGCTGACAAAGGGAAACTGACGAAAGAAAATCTTCAAAATATTGTTGTCCTCTGCTGATAAAGAGAATCTAGCAACATAAATGCCGTCCCTGCTGACAAAGGGAAACTGACGAAAGAAAATCTTCAAAAGATTGCTGTCCTCTGCTGATAAAGAGAATCTAGCAACATAAATGCCATCCCTGCTGATAAAGGGAAACTGACGAAAGAAAATCTTCAAAAGATTACTGTCCTCTGCTGATAAAGAGAATCTAGCAACATAAATGCCATCCCTGCTGATAAAGGGAAACTGACGAAAGAAAATCTTCAAAAGATTGCTGTCCTCTGCTGATAAAGAGAATCTAGCAACCTAAATGCCATCCCTGCTGACAAAGGGAAACTGACGATAGAAAATCTTCAAAAGATTGCCGTCCTCTGCTGATAAAGAGAATCTAGCAACATAAATGCCATCCCTGCTGACAAAGGGAAAATGACGAAAGAAAATCTTCAAAAAATTGTTGTCCTCTGCTTATAAAGAGAATCTAGCAACATAAATGCCATCTCTGTTGACAAAGGGAAACTGACGAAAGAAAATCTTCAAAAGATTGATGTCCTCTGCTGATAAAGAGAATCTAGCAACATAAATGCCATCCCTGCTGACAAAGGGAAACTGACGAAATAAAATCTTCAAAAGATTGTTGTCCACTGCTGATAAAGAGAATCTATCAACATAAATGCCATCCCTGCTGACAAAGGGAAACTGACGAAAGAAAATCTTCAAAAGATTGCAGTCCTCTGCTGATAAAGAGAATCTAGCAAAATAAATGCCATCCCTGCTGACAAAGGGAAACTGACGAAAGAAAATCTTCAAAAGATTGTTGTCTTCTGCTGATAAAGAGAATCTAGCAAAATAAATGCCATCCCTGCTGACAAAGGGAAACTGACGAAAGAAAATCTTCAAAATATTGTTGTCCTCTGCTGATAAAGAGAATCTAGCAACATAAATGCCGTCCCTGCTGACAAAGGGAAACTGACGAAAGAAAATCTTCAAAAGATTGCTGTCCTCTACTTATAAAGAGAATCTAGCAACATAAATGCCATCCCTGCTGACAAAGGGAAACTGACGAAAGAAAATCTTCAAAAGATTGTTGTCCTCTGCTGATAAAGAGAATCTAGCAACATAAATGCCATCCCTGCTGACAAAGGGAAACTGACGAAAGAAAATCTTCAAAAGATTGTTGTCCGCTGCTGATAAAGAGAATCTAGCAACATAAATGCCATCCCTGCTGACAAAGGGAAACTGACGAAAGAAAATCTTCAAAAGATTGTTGTCCTCTGTTGATAAAGAGAATCTAGCAACCTAAATGCCATCCCTGCTGAAAAAGGGAAACTGACGAAAGAAAATCTTCAAAAGATTGTCGTCCTCTGCTGATAAAGAGAATCTAGCAACATAAATGCCATCCCTGCTGACAAAGGGAAACTGACGAAAGAAAATCTTCAAAAAATTGATGTCCTCTGCTTATAAAGAGAATCTAGCAACATAAATGCCATCTCTGCTGACAAAGGGAAACTGACGAAAGAAAATCTTCAAAAGATTGCTGTCCTCTGCTGATAAAGAGAATCTAGCAACATAAATGCCATCCCTGCTGACAAAGGGAAACTGACGAAATAAAATCTTCAAAAGATTGTTGTCCTCTGCTGATAAAGAGAATCTATCAACATAAATGCCATCCCTGCTGACAAAGGGAAACTGACGAAAGAAAATCTTCAAAAGATTGCAGTCCTCTGCTGATAAAGAGAATCTAGCAAAATAAATGCCATCCCTGCTGACAAAGGGAAACTGACGAAAGAAAATCTTCAAAAGATTGCTGTCCTCTACTTATAAAGAGAATCTAGCAACATAAATGCCATCCCTGCTGACAAAGGGAAACTGACGAAAGAAAATCTTCAAAAGATTGTTGTCCTCTGCTGATAAAGAGAATCTAGCAACATAAATGCCATCCCTGCTGACAAAGGGAAACTGACGAAAGAAAATCTTCAAAAGATTGTTGTTCGCTGCTGATAAAGAGAATCTAGCAACATAAATGCCATCCCTGATGACAAAGGGAAACTGACGAAAGAAAATCTTCAAAAGATTGCTGTCCTCTGTTGATAAAGAGAATCTAGCAACCTAAATGCCATCCCTGCTGAAAAAGGGAAACTGACGAAAGAAAATCTTCAAAAGATTGTCGTCCTCTGCTTATAAAGAGAATCTAGCAACATAAATGCCATCCCTGCTGACAAAGGGAAACTGACGAAAGAAAATCTTCAAAAAATTGATGTCCTCTGCTTATAAAGAGAATCTAGCAACATAAATGCCATCTCTGCTGACAAAGGGAAACTGACGAAAGAAAATCTTCAAAAGATTGCTGTCCTCTCCTGATAAAGAGAATCTAGCAACATAAATGCCATCCCTGCTGACAAAGGGAAACTGACGAAATAAAATCTTCAAAAGATTGTTGTCATCTGCTGATAAAGAGAATCTATCAACATAAATGCCATCCCTGCTGACAAAGGGAAACTGACGAAAGAAAATCTTCAAAAGATTGCAGTCCTCTGCTGATAAAGAGAATCTAGCAAAATAAATGCCATCCCTGCTGACAAAGGGAAACTGACGAAAGAAAATCTTCAAAAGATTGTTGTTTTCTGCTGATAAAGAGAATCTAGCAAAATAAATGCCATCCCTGCTGACAAAGGGAAACTGACGAAAGAAAATCTTCAAAATATTGTTGTCCTCTCCTGATAAAGAGAATCTAGCAACATAAATGCCGTCCCTGCTGACAAAGGGAAACTGACGAAAGAAAATCTTCAAAAGATTGCTGTCCTCTGCTTATAAAGAGAATCTAGCAACATAAATGCCATCCCTGCTGACAAAGGGAAACTGACGAAAGAAAATCTTCAAAAGATTGTTGTCCGCTGCTGATAAAGAGAATCTAGCAACATAAATGCCATCCCTGCTGACAAAGGGAAACTGACGAAAGAAAATCTTCAAAAGATTGCTGTCCTCTGCTGATAAAGTGAATCTAGCAACATAAATGCCATCCCTGCTGACAAAGGGAAACTGACGAAAGAAAATCTTCAAAAGATTGCTGTCCTCTATTGATAAAGAGAATCTAGCAACCTAAATGCCATCCCTGCTGACAAAGGGAAACTGACGAAAGAAAATCTTCAAAAGATTGTCGTCCTCTGCTGATAAAGAGAATCTAGCAACATAAATGCCATCCCTGCTGACAAAGGGAAACTGACGAAAGAAAATCTTCAAAAAATTGCTGTCCTCTGCTTATAAAGAGAATCTAGCAACATAAATGCCATCCCTGCTGACAAAGGGAAACTGACGAAAGAAAATCTTCAAAAGATTGTTGTCCTCTGCTGATAAAGAGAATCTAGCAACATAAATGCCATCCCTGCTGACAAAGGGAAACTGACGAAATAAAATCTTCAAAAGATTGTTGTCCTCTGCTGATAAAGAAAATCTATCAACATAAATGCCATCCCTGCTGACAAAGGGAAACTGACGAAAGAAAATCTTCAAAAGATTGCAGTCCTCTGCTGATAAAGAGAATCTAGCAAAATAAATGCCATCCCTGCTGACAAAGGGAAACTGACAAAAGAAAATCTTCAAAAGATTGCCGTCCTCTGCTGATAAAGAGAATCTAGCAACCTAAATGCCATCCCTGATGACAAAGGGAAACTGACGAAAGAAAATCTTCAAAATATTGCTGTCCTCTACTGATAAAGAGAATCTAGCAACATAAATGCCATCCCTGATGACAAATGGAAACTGACGAAAGAAAATCTTCAAAAGATTGCTGTCCTCTGTTGATAAAGAGAATCTAGCAACCTAAATGCCATCCCTGCTGAAAAAGGGAAACTGACGAAAGAAAATCTTCAAAAGATTGTCGTCCTCTGCTGATAAAGAGAATCTAGCAACATAAATGCCATCCCTGCTGACAAAGGGAAACTGACGAAAGAAAATCTTCAAAAAATTGATGTCCTCTGCTTATAAAGAGAATCTAGCAACATAAATGCCATCTCTGCTGACAAAGGGAAACTGACGAAAGAAAATCTTCAAAAGATTGCTGTCCTCTGCTGATAAAGAGAATCTAGCAACATAAATGCCATCCCTGCTGACAAAGGGAAACTGACGAAATAAAATCTTCAAAAGATTGTTGTCCTCTGCTAATAAAGAGAATCTATCAACATAAATGCCATCCCTGCTGACAAAGGGAAACTGACGAAAGAAAATCTTCAAAAGATTGCAGTCCTCTGCTGATAAAGAGAATCTAGCAAAATAAATGCCATCCCTGCTGACAAAGGGAAACTGACGAAAGAAAATCTTCAAAAGATTGTTGTTTTCTGCTGATAAAGAGAATCTAGCAAAATAAATGCCATCCCTGCTGACAAAGGGAAACTGACGAAAGAAAATCTTCAAAAGATTGTTGTCCTCTGCTGATAAAGAGAATCTAGCAACATAAATGCCATCCCTGCTGACAAAGGGAAACTGACGAAAGAAAATCTTCAAAAAATTGCTGTCCTCTGCTTATAAAGAGAATCTAGCAACATAAATGCCATCCCTGCTGACAAAGGGAAACTGACGAAAGAAAATCTTCAAAAGATTGTTGTCCTCTGCTGATAAAGAGAATCTAGCAACATAAATGCCATCCCTGCTGACAAAGGGAAACTGACGAAATAAAATCTTCAAAAGATTGTTGTCCTCTGCTGATAAAGAAAATCTATCAACATAAATGCCATCCCTGCTGACAAAGGGAAACTGACGAAAGAAAATCTTCAAAAGATTGCAGTCCTCTGCTGATAAAGAGAATCTAGCAAAATAAATGCCATCCCTGCTGACAAAGGGAAACTGACAAAAGAAAATCTTCAAAAGATTGCCGTCCTCTGCTGATAAAGAGAATCTAGCAACCTAAATGCCATCCCTGATGACAAAGGGAAAGTGACGAAAGAAAATCTTCAAAATATTGCTGTCCTCTACTGATAAAGAGAATCTAGCAAGATAAATTCCATCCCTGCTGACAAAGGGAAACTGACGAAAGAAAATCTTCAAAAGATTGTTGTCCTCTGCTTATAAAGAGAATCTAGCAACATAAATGCAATCCCTGCTGACAAAGGGAAACTGACGAAAGAAAATCTTCAAAAGATTGTTGTCCTCTGCCGATAAAGAGAATATAGCAACATAAATGCCATCCCTGCTGACAAAGGGAAACTGACGAAAGAAAATCTTCAAAAGATTCTTGTCCTCTGCTGATAAAGAGAATCTAGGAAAATAAATGCCATCCCTGCTGACAAAGGGAAACTGACGAAAGAAAATCTTCAAAAGATTGCCGTCCTCTGCTGATAAAGAGAATCTAGCAAAATAAATGCCATCCCTGCTGACTAAGGGAAACTGACGAAAGAAAATCTTCAAAATATTGCTGTCCTCTACTGATAAAGAGAATCTAGCAACATAAATGCCATCCCTGATGACAAAGGGAAACTGACGAAAGAAAATCTTCAAAAGATTGCTGTCCTCTGTTGATAAAGAGAATCTAGCAACCTAAATGCCATCCCTGCTGAAAAAGGGAAACTGACGAAAGAAAATCTTCAAAAGATTGTCGTCCTCTGCTGATAAAGAGAATCTAGCAACATAAATGCCATCCCTGCTGACAAAGGGAAACTGACGAAAGAAAATCTTCAAAAAATTGATGTCCTCTGCTTATAAAGAGAATCTAGCAACATAAATGCCATCTCTGCTGACAAAGGGAAACTGACGAAAGAAAATCTTCAAAAGATTGCTGTCCTCTGTTGATAAAGAGAATCTAGCAACCTAAATGCCATCCCTGCTGAAAAAGGGAAACTGACGAAAGAAAATCTTCAAAAGATTGTCGTCCTCTGCTGATAAAGAGAATCTAGCAACATAAATGCCATCCCTGCTGACAAAGGGAAACTGACGAAAGAAAATCTTCAAAAAATTGATGTCCTCTGCTTATAAAGAGAATCTAGCAACATAAATGCCATCCCTGCTGACAAAGGGAAACTGACGAAAGAAAATCTTCAAAAGATTGTTGTCCTCTGCTGATAAAGAGAATCTAGCAACATAAATGCCATCCCTGCTGACAAAGGGAAACTGACGAAATAAAATCTTCAAAAGATTGTTGTCCTCTGCTGATAAAGAAAATCTATCAACATAAATGCCATCCCTGCTGACAAAGGGAAACTGACGAAAGAAAATCTTCAAAAGATTGCAGTCCTCTGCTGATAAAGAGAATCTAGCAAAATAAATGCCATCCCTGCTGACAAAGGGAAACTGACAAAAGAAAATCTTCAAAAGATTGCCGTCCTCTGCTGATAAAGAGAATCTAGCAACCTAAATGCCATCCCTGATGACAAAGGGAAACTGACGAAAGAAAATCTTCAAAATATTGCTGTCCTCTACTGATAAAGAGAATCTAGCAAGATAAATTCCATCCCTGCTGACAAAGGGAAACTGACGAAAGAAAATCTTCAAAAGATTGTTGTCCTCTGCTTATAAAGAGAATCTAGCAACATAAATGCAATCCCTGCTGACAAAGGGAAACTGACGAAAGAAAATCTTCAAAAGATTGTTGTCCTCTACCGATAAAGAGAATATAGCAACATAAATGCCATCCCTGCTGACAAAGGGAAACTGACGAAAGAAAATCTTCAAAAGATTCTTGTCCTCTGCTGATAAAGAGAATCTAGGAAAATAAATGCCATCCCTGCTGACAAAGGGAAACTGACGAAAGAAAATCTTCAAAAGATTGCCGTCCTCTGCTGATAAAGAGAATCTAGCAAAATAAATGCCATCCCTGCTGACTAAGGGAAACTGACGAAAGAAAATCTTCAAAATATTGCTGTCCTCTACTGATAAAGAGAATCTAGCAACATAAATGCCATCCCTGATGACAAAGGGAAACTGACGAAAGAAAATCTTCAAAAGATTGCTGTCCTCTGTTGATAAAGAGAATCTAGCAACCTAAATGCCATCCCTGCTGAAAAAGGGAAACTGACGAAAGAAAATCTTCAAAAGATTGTCGTCCTCTGCTGATAAAGAGAATCTAGCAACATAAATGCCATCCCTGCTGACAAAGGGAAACTGACGAAAGAAAATCTTCAAAAAATTGATGTCCTCTGCTTATAAAGAGAATCTAGCAACATAAATGCCATCTCTGCTGACAAAGGGAAACTGACGAAAGAAAATCTTCAAAAGATTGCTGTCCTCTGCTGATAAAGAGAATCTAGCAACATAAATGCCATCCCTGCTGACAAAGGGAAACTGACGAAATAAAATCTTCAAAAGATTGTTGTCCTCTGCTGATAAAGAGAATCTATCAACATAAATGCCATCCCTGCTGACAAAGGGAAACTGACGAAAGAAAATCTTCAAAAGATTGCAGTCCTCTGCTGATAAAGAGAATCTAGCAAAATAAATGCCATCCCTGCTGACAAAGGGAAACTGACGAAAGAAAATCTTCAAAAGATTGTTGTTTTCTGCTGATAAAGAGAATCTAGCAAAATAAATGCCATCCCTGCTGACAAAGGGAAACTGACGAAAGAAAATCTTCAAAAGATTGTTGTCCTCTGCTGATAAAGAGAATCTAGCAACATAAATGCCATCCCTGCTGACAAAGGGAAACTGACGAAAGAAAATCTTCAAAAAATTGCTGTCCTCTGCTTATAAAGAGAATCTAGCAACATAAATGCCATCCCTGCTGACAAAGGGAAACTGACGAAAGAAAATCTTCAAAAGATTGTTGTCCTCTGCTGATAAAGAGAATCTAGCAACATAAATGCCATCCCTGCTGACAAAGGGAAACTGACGAAATAAAATCTTCAAAAGATTGTTGTCCTCTGCTGATAAAGAAAATCTATCAACATAAATGCCATCCCTGCTGACAAAGGGAAACTGACGAAAGAAAATCTTCAAAAGATTGCAGTCCTCTGCTGATAAAGAGAATCTAGCAAAATAAATGCCATCCCTGCTGACAAAGGGAAACTGACAAAAGAAAATCTTCAAAAGATTGCCGTCCTCTGCTGATAAAGAGAATCTAGCAACCTAAATGCCATCCCTGATGACAAAGGGAAACTGACGAAAGAAAATCTTCAAAATATTGCTGTCCTCTACTGATAAAGAGAATCTAGCAAGATAAATTCCATCCCTGCTGACAAAGGGAAACTGACGAAAGAAAATCTTCAAAAGATTGTTGTCCTCTGCTTATAAAGAGAATCTAGCAACATAAATGCCATCCCTGCTGACAAAGGGAAACTGACGAAAGAAAATCTTCAAAAGATTGCAGTCCTCTGCTGATAAAGAGAATCTAGCAAAATAAATGCCATCCCTGCTGACAAAGGGAAACTGACAAAAGAAAATCTTCAAAAGATTGCCGTCCTCTGCTGATAAAGAGAATCTAGCAACCTAAATGCCATCCCTGATGACAAAGGGAAACTGACGAAAGAAAATCTTCAAAATATTGCTGTCCTCTACTGATAAAGAGAATCTAGCAACATAAATGCCATCCCTGATGACAAAGGGAAACTGACGAAAGAAAATCTTCAAAAGATTGCTGTCCTCTGTTGATAAAGAGAATCTAGCAACCTAAATGCCATCCCTGCTGAAAAAGGGAAACTGACGAAAGAAAATCTTCAAAAGATTGTCGTCCTCTGCTGATAAAGAGAATCTAGCAACATAAATGCCATCCCTGCTGACAAAGGGAAACTGACGAAAGAAAATCTTCAAAAAATTGATGTCCTCTGCTTATAAAGAGAATCTAGCAACATAAATGCCATCTCTGCTGACAAAGGGAAACTGACGAAAGAAAATCTTCAAAAGATTGCTGTCCTCTGCTGATAAAGAGAATCTAGCAACATAAATGCCATCCCTGCTGACAAAGGGAAACTGACGAAATAAAATCTTCAAAAGATTGTTGTCCTCTGCTAATAAAGAGAATCTATCAACATAAATGCCATCCCTGCTGACAAAGGGAAACTGACGAAAGAAAATCTTCAAAAGATTGCAGTCCTCTGCTGATAAAGAGAATCTAGCAAAATAAATGCCATCCCTGCTGACAAAGGGAAACTGACGAAAGAAAATCTTCAAAAGATTGTTGTTTTCTGCTGATAAAGAGAATCTAGCAAAATAAATGCCATCCCTGCTGACAAAGGGAAACTGACGAAAGAAAATCTTCAAAAGATTGTTGTCCTCTGCTGATAAAGAGAATCTAGCAACATAAATGCCATCCCTGCTGACAAAGGGAAACTGACGAAAGAAAATCTTCAAAAAATTGCTGTCCTCTGCTTATAAAGAGAATCTAGCAACATAAATGCCATCCCTGCTGACAAAGGGAAACTGACGAAAGAAAATCTTCAAAAGATTGTTGTCCTCTGCTGATAAAGAGAATCTAGCAACATAAATGCCATCCCTGCTGACAAAGGGAAACTGACGAAATAAAATCTTCAAAAGATTGTTGTCCTCTGCTGATAAAGAAAATCTATCAACATAAATGCCATCCCTGCTGACAAAGGGAAACTGACGAAAGAAAATCTTCAAAAGATTGCAGTCCTCTGCTGATAAAGAGAATCTAGCAAAATAAATGCCATCCCTGCTGACAAAGGGAAACTGACAAAAGAAAATCTTCAAAAGATTGCCGTCCTCTGCTGATAAAGAGAATCTAGCAACCTAAATGCCATCCCTGATGACAAAGGGAAACTGACGAAAGAAAATCTTCAAAATATTGCTGTCCTCTACTGATAAAGAGAATCTAGCAAGATAAATTCCATCCCTGCTGACAAAGGGAAACTGACGAAAGAAAATCTTCAAAAGATTGTTGTCCTCTGCTTATAAAGAGAATCTAGCAACATAAATGCAATCCCTGCTGACAAAGGGAAACTGACGAAAGAAAATCTTCAAAAGATTGTTGTCCTCTGCCGATAAAGAGAATATAGCAACATAAATGCCATCCCTGCTGACAAAGGGAAACTGACGAAAGAAAATCTTCAAAAGATTCTTGTCCTCTGCTGATAAAGAGAATCTAGGAAAATAAATGCCATCCCTGCTGACAAAGGGAAACTGACGAAAGAAAATCTTCAAAAGATTGCCGTCCTCTGCTGATAAAGAGAATCTAGCAAAATAAATGCCATCCCTGCTGACTAAGGGAAACTGACGAAAGAAAATCTTCAAAATATTGCTGTCCTCTACTGATAAAGAGAATCTAGCAACATAAATGCCATCCCTGATGACAAAGGGAAACTGACGAAAGAAAATCTTCAAAAGATTGCTGTCCTCTGTTGATAAAGAGAATCTAGCAACCTAAATGCCATCCCTGCTGAAAAAGGGAAACTGACGAAAGAAAATCTTCAAAAGATTGTCGTCCTCTGCTGATAAAGAGAATCTAGCAACATAAATGCCATCCCTGCTGACAAAGGGAAACTGACGAAAGAAAATCTTCAAAAAATTGATGTCCTCTGCTTATAAAGAGAATCTAGCAACATAAATGCCATCTCTGCTGACAAAGGGAAACTGACGAAAGAAAATCTTCAAAAGATTGCTGTCCTCTGCTGATAAAGAGAATCTAGCAACATAAATGCCATCCCTGCTGACAAAGGGAAACTGACGAAATAAAATCTTCAAAAGATTGTTGTCCTCTGCTAATAAAGAGAATCTATCAACATAAATGCCATCCCTGCTGACAAAGGGAAACTGACGAAAGAAAATCTTCAAAAGATTGCAGTCCTCTGCTGATAAAGAGAATCTAGCAAAATAAATGCCATCCCTGCTGACAAAGGGAAACTGACGAAAGAAAATCTTCAAAAGATTGTTGTTTTCTGCTGATAAAGAGAATCTAGCAAAATAAATGCCATCCCTGCTGACAAAGGGAAACTGACGAAAGAAAATCTTCAAAAGATTGTTGTCCTCTGCTGATAAAGAGAATCTAGCAACATAAATGCCATCCCTGCTGACAAAGGGAAACTGACGAAAGAAAATCTTCAAAAAATTGCTGTCCTCTGCTTATAAAGAGAATCTAGCAACATAAATGCCATCCCTGCTGACAAAGGGAAACTGACGAAAGAAAATCTTCAAAAGATTGTTGTCCTCTGCTGATAAAGAGAATCTAGCAACATAAATGCCATCCCTGCTGACAAAGGGAAACTGACGAAATAAAATCTTCAAAAGATTGTTGTCCTCTGCTGATAAAGAAAATCTATCAACATAAATGCCATCCCTGCTGACAAAGGGAAACTGACGAAAGAAAATCTTCAAAAGATTGCAGTCCTCTGCTGATAAAGAGAATCTAGCAAAATAAATGCCATCCCTGCTGACAAAGGGAAACTGACAAAAGAAAATCTTCAAAAGATTGCCGTCCTCTGCTGATAAAGAGAATCTAGCAACCTAAATGCCATCCCTGATGACAAAGGGAAACTGACGAAAGAAAATCTTCAAAATATTGCTGTCCTCTACTGATAAAGAGAATCTAGCAAGATAAATTCCATCCCTGCTGACAAAGGGAAACTGACGAAAGAAAATCTTCAAAAGATTGTTGTCCTCTGCTTATAAAGAGAATCTAGCAACATAAATGCAATCCCTGCTGACAAAGGGAAACTGACGAAAGAAAATCTTCAAAAGATTGTTGTCCTCTGCCGATAAAGAGAATATAGCAACATAAATGCCATCCCTGCTGACAAAGGGAAACTGACGAAAGAAAATCTTCAAAAGATTCTTGTCCTCTGCTGATAAAGAGAATCTAGGAAAATAAATGCCATCCCTGCTGACAAAGGGAAACTGACGAAAGAAAATCTTCAAAAGATTGCCGTCCTCTGCTGATAAAGAGAATCTAGCAAAATAAATGCCATCCCTGCTGACTAAGGGAAACTGACGAAAGAAAATCTTCAAAATATTGCTGTCCTCTACTGATAAAGAGAATCTAGCAACATAAATGCCATCCCTGATGACAAAGGGAAACTGACGAAAGAAAATCTTCAAAAGATTGCTGTCCTCTGTTGATAAAGAGAATCTAGCAACCTAAATGCCATCCCTGCTGAAAAAGGGAAACTGACGAAAGAAAATCTTCAAAAGATTGTCGTCCTCTGCTGATAAAGAGAATCTAGCAACATAAATGCCATCCCTGCTGACAAAGGGAAACTGACGAAAGAAAATCTTCAAAAAATTGATGTCCTCTGCTTATAAAGAGAATCTAGCAACATAAATGCCATCTCTGCTGACAAAGGGAAACTGACGAAAGAAAATCTTCAAAAGATTGCTGTCCTCTGCTGATAAAGAGAATCTAGCAACATAAATGCCATCCCTGCTGACAAAGGGAAACTGACGAAATAAAATCTTCAAAAGATTGTTGTCCTCTGCTGATAAAGAGAATCTATCAACATAAATGCCATCCCTGCTGACAAAGGGAAACTGACGAAAGAAAATCTTCAAAAGATTGCAGTCCTCTGCTGATAAAGAGAATCTAGCAAAATAAATGCCATCCCTGCTGACAAAGGGAAACTGACGAAAGAAAATCTTCAAAAGATTGTTGTTTTCTGCTGATAAAGAGAATCTAGCAAAATAAATGCCATCCCTGCTGACAAAGGGAAACTGACGAAAGAAAATCTTCAAAAGATTGTTGTCCTCTGCTGATAAAGAGAATCTAGCAACATAAATGCCATCCCTGCTGACAAAGGGAAACTGACGAAAGAAAATCTTCAAAAAATTGCTGTCCTCTGCTTATAAAGAGAATCTAGCAACATAAATGCCATCCCTGCTGACAAAGGGAAACTGACGAAAGAAAATCTTCAAAAGATTGTTGTCCTCTGCTGATAAAGAGAATCTAGCAACATAAATGCCATCCCTGCTGACAAAGGGAAACTGACGAAATAAAATCTTCAAAAGATTGTTGTCCTCTGCTGATAAAGAAAATCTATCAACATAAATGCCATCCCTGCTGACAAAGGGAAACTGACGAAAGAAAATCTTCAAAAGATTGCAGTCCTCTGCTGATAAAGAGAATCTAGCAAAATAAATGCCATCCCTGCTGACAAAGGGAAACTGACAAAAGAAAATCTTCAAAAGATTGCCGTCCTCTGCTGATAAAGAGAATCTAGCAACCTAACTGCCATCCCTGATGACAAAGGGAAACTGACGAAAGAAAATCTTCAAAATATTGCTGTCCTCTACTGATAAAGAGAATCTAGCAAGATAAATTCCATCCCTGCTGACAAAGGGAAACTGACGAAAGAAAATCTTCAAAAGATTGTTGTCCTCTGCTTATAAAGAGAATCTAGCAACATAAATGCAATCCCTGCTGACAAAGGGAAACTGACGAAAGAAAATCTTCAAAAGATTGTTGTCCTCTGCCGATAAAGAGAATATAGCAACATAAATGCCATCCCTGCTGACAAAGGGAAACTGACGAAAGAAAATCTTCAAAAGATTCTTGTCCTCTGCTGATAAAGAGAATCTAGGAAAATAAATGCCATCCCTGCTGACAAAGGGAAACTGACGAAAGAAAATCTTCAAAAGATTGCCGTCCTCTGCTGATAAAGAGAATCTAGCAAAATAAATGCCATCCCTGCTGACTAAGGGAAACTGACGAAAGAAAATCTTCAAAATATTGCTGTCCTCTGCTGATAAAGAGAATGTAGCAACATAAATGCCATTCCTGCGGACAAAGGGAAACTGACGAAAGAAAATCTTCAAAAGATTGCTGTCCTCTGCTTATAAAGAGAATCTAGCAACATAAATGCCACCCCTGCTGACAAAGGGAAACTGACGAAAGAAAATCTTCAAAAGATTGTTGTCCTCTGCCGATAAAGAGAATATAGCAACATAAATGCCATCCCTGCTGACAAAGGGAAACTGACGAAAGAAAATCTTCAAAAGATTCTTGTCCTCTGCTGATAAAGAGAATCTAGGAAAATAAATGCCATCCCTGCTGACAAAGGGAAACTGACGAAAGAAAATCTTCAAAAGATTGTTGTCTTCTGCTGATAAAGAGAATCTAGCAAAATAAATGCCATCCCTGCTGACTAAGGGAAACTGACGAAAGAAAATCTTCAAAATATTGCTGTCCTCTGCTGATAAAGAGAATGTAGCAACATAAATGCCATTCCTGCGGACAAAGGGAAACTGACGAAAGAAAATCTTCAAAAGATTGCTGTCCTCTGCTTATAAAGAGAATCTAGCAACATAAATGCCACCCCTGCTGACAAAGGGAAACTGACGAAAGAAAATCTTCAAAAGATTGTTGTCCTCTGCTGATAAAGGGAATCTAGCAACATAAATGCCATCCCTGCTGACAAAGGGAAACTGACGAAAGAAAATCTTCAAAAGATTGTTGTCCTCTGCTGATAAAGAGAATCTAGCAACATAAATGCCATCCCTGCTGACAAAGGGAAACTGACGAAAGAAAATCTTCAAAAAATTGTTGTCCTCTGCTTATAAAGAGAATCTAGCAACATAAATGCCATCCCTGCTGACAAAGGGAAACTGACGAAAGAAAATCTTCAAAAGATTGTTGTCCTCTGCTGATAAAGAGAATCTAGCAACATAAATGCCATCCCTGCTGACAAAGGGAAACTGACGAAATAAAATCTTCAAAAGATTGTTGTCCTCTGCTGATAAAGAAAATCTATCAACATAAATGCCATCCCTGCTGACAAAGGGAAACTGACGAAAGAAAATCTTCAAAAGATTGCAGTCCTCTGCTGATAAAGAGAATCTAGCAAAATAAATGCCATCCCTGCTGACAAAGGGAAACTGACAAAAGAAAATCTTCAAAAGATTGCCGTCCTCTGCTGATAAAGAGAATCTAGCAACCTAAATGCCATCCCTGATGACAAAGGGAAACTGACGAAAGAAAATCTTCAAAATATTGCTGTCCTCTACTGATAAAGAGAATCTAGCAAGATAAATTCCATCCCTGCTGACAAAGGGAAACTGACGAAAGAAAATCTTCAAAAGATTGTTGTCCTCTGCTTATAAAGAGAATCTAGCAACATAAATGCAATCCCTGCTGACAAAGGGAAACTGACGAAAGAAAATCTTCAAAAGATTGCTGTCCTCTGCCGATAAAGAGAATATAGCAACATAAATGCCATCCCTGCTGACAAAGGGAAACTGACGAAAGAAAATCTTCAAAAGATTCTTGTCCTCTGCTGATAAAGAGAATCTAGGAAAATAAATGCCATCCCTGCTGACAAAGGGAAACTGACGAAAGAAAATCTTCAAAAGATTGTTGTCTTCTGCTGATAAAGAGAATCTAGCAAAATAAATGCCATCCCTGCTGACTAAGGGAAACTGACGAAAGAAAATCTTCAAAATATTGCTGTCCTCTGCTGATAAAGAGAATGTAGCAACATAAATGCCATTCCTGCGGACAAAGGGAAACTGACGAAAGAAAATCTTCAAAAGATTGCTGTCCTCTGCTTATAAAGAGAATCTAGCAACATAAATGCCACCCCTGCTGACAAAGGGAAACTGACGAAAGAAAATCTTCAAAAGATTGTTGTCCTCTGCTGATAAAGGGAATCTAGCAACATAAATGCCATCCCTGCTGACAAAGGGAAACTGACGAAAGAAAATCTTCAAAAGATTGTTGTCCTCTGCTGATAAAGAGAATCTAGCAAAATAAATGCCATCCCTGCTGGCAAAGGGAAACTGACGAAAGAAAATCTTCAAAAGATTACTGTCCTCTGCTGATAAAGAGAATCTAGCAACATAAATGCCATCCCTGCTGATAAAGGGAAACTGACGAAAGAAAATCTTCAAAAGATTGCTGTCCTCTGCTGATAAAGAGAATCTAGCAAACTAAATGCCATCCCTGCTGACAAAGGGAAACTGACGAAAGAAAATCTTCAAAAGATTGCCGTCCTCTGCTGATAAAGAGAATCTAGCAACATAAATGCCATCCCTGCTGACAAAGGGAAAATGACGAAAGAAAATCTTCAAAAAATTGTTGTCCTCTGCTTATAAAGAGAATCTAGCAACATAAATGCCATCTCTGTTGACAAAGGGAAACTGACGAAAGAAAATCTTCAAAAGATTGTTGTCCTCTGCTGATAAAGAGAATCTAGCAACATAAATGCCATCCCTGCTGACAAAGGGAAACTGACGAAATAAAATCTTCAAAAGATTATTGTCCTCTGCTGATAAAGAGAATCTATCAACATAAATGCCATCCCTGCTGACAAAGGGAAACTGAGGAAAGAAAATCTTCAAAAGATTGCAGTCCTCTGCTGATAAAGAGAATCTAGCAAAATAAATGCCATCCCTGCTGACAAAGGGAAACTGACGAAAGAAAATCTTCAAAAGATTGTTGTCTTCTGCTGATAAAGAGAATCTAGCAAAATAAATGCCATCCCTGCTGACAAAGGGAAACTGACGAAAGAAAATCTTCAAAATATTGTTGTCCTCTGCTGATAAAGAGAATCTAGCAACATAAATGCCGTCCCTGCTGACAAAGGGAAACTGACGAAATAAAATCTTCAAAAGATTGCTGTCCTCTGCTTATAAAGAGAATCTAGCAACATAAATGCCATCCCTGCTGACAAAGGGAAACTGACGAAAGATAATCTTCAAAAGATTGTTGTCCTCTGCTGATAAAGAGAATCTAGCAACATAAATGCCATCCCTGCTGACAAAGGGAAACTGACGAAAGAAAATCTTCAAAAGATTGTTGTCCTCTGCTGATAAAGAGAATCTAGCAACATAATTGCCATCCCTGCTGACAAAGGGAAACTGACGAAAGAAAATCTTCAAAAGATTGCTGTCCTCTGTTGATAAAGAGAATCTAGCAACCTAAATGCCATCCCTGCTGAAAAAGGGAAACTGACGAAAGAAAATCATCAAAAGATTGTCGTCCTCTGCTGATAAAGAGAATCTAGCAACATAAATGCCATCCCTGCTGACAAAGGGAAACTGACGAAAGAAAATCTTCAAAAAATTGATGTCCTCTGCTTATAAAGAGAATCTAGCAACATAAATGCCATCTCTGCTGACAAAGGGAAACTGACGAAAGAAAATCTTCAAAAGATTGCTGTCCTCTGCTGATAAAGAGAATCTAGCAACATAAATGCCATCCCTGCTGACAAAGGGAAACTGACGAAAGAAAATCTTCAAAAGATTGCTGTCCTCTGCTTATAAAGAGAATCTAGCAACATAAATGCCATCCCTGCTGACAAAGGGAAACTGACGAAAGAAAATCTTCAAAAGATTGTTGTCCTCTGCTGATAAAGAGAATCTAGCAACATAAATGCCATCCCTGCTGACAAAGGGAAACTGACGAAAGAAAATCTTCAAAAGATTGTTGTCCTCTGCTGATAAAGAGAATCTAGCAACATAAATGCCATCCCTGCTGACAAAGGGAAACTGACGAAAGAAAATCTTCAAAAGATTGTTGTCCTCTGCTGATAAAGAGAATCTAGCAACCTAAATGCCATCCCTGCTGAAAAAGGGAAACTGACGAAAGAAAATCATCAAAAGATTGTCGTCCTCTGCTGATAAAGAGAATCTAGCAACATAAATGCCATCCCTGCTGACAAAGGGAAACTGACGAAAGAAAATCTTCAAAAAATTGATGTCCTCTGCTTATAAAGAGAATCTAGCAACATAAATGCCATCCCTGCTGACAAAGGGAAACTGACGAAAGAAAATCTTCAAAAGATTGCTGTCCTCTGTTGATAAAGAGAATCTAGCAACATAAATGCCATCCCTGCTGACAAAGGGAAACTGACGAAAGAAAATCTTCAAAAGATTGCTGTCCTCTGCTTATAAAGAGAATCTAGCAACATAAATGCCATCCCTGATGACAAAGGGAAACTGACGAAAGAAAATCTTCAAAAGATTGTTGTCCTCTGCTGATAAAGAGAATCTAGCAACATAAATGCCATCCCTGCTGACAAAGGGAAACTGACGAAAGAAAATCTTCAAAAGATTGTTGTCCTCTGCTGATAAAGAGAATATAGCAACATAAATGCCATCCCTGCTGACAAAGGGAAACTGACGAAAGAAAATCTTCAAAAGATTGCTGTCCTCTGTTGATAAAGAGAATCTAGCAACCTAAATGCCATCCCTGCTGAAAAAGGGAAACTGACGAAAGAAAATCTTCAAAAGATTGTCGTCTTCTGCTGATAAAGAGAATCTAGCAAAATAAATGCCATCCCTGCTGACTAAGGGAAACTGACGAAATAAAATCTTCAAAAGATTGTTGTCCTCTGCTGATAAAGAGAATGTAGCAACATAAATGCCATTCCTGCGGACAAAGGGAAACTGACGAAAGAAAATCTTCAAAAGATTGTTGTCCTCTGCTTATAAAGAGAATCTAGCAAAATAAATGCCACCCCTGCTGACAAAGGGAAACTGACGAAAGAAAATCTTCAAAAGATTGTTGTCCTCTGCTGATAAAGGGAATCTAGCAACATAAATGCCATCCCTGCTGACAAAGGGAAATTGACGAAAGAAAATCTTCAAAAGATTGTTGTCCTCTGCTGATAAAGAGAATCTAGCAAAATAAATGCCATCCCTGCTGGCAAAGGGAAACTGACGAAAGAAAATCTTCAAAATATTGCTGTCCTCTGCTGATAAAGAGAATCTAGCAACATAAATGCCATCCCTGCTGATAAAGGGAAACTGACGAAAGAAAATCTTCAAAAGATTGCTGTCCTCTGCTGATAAAGAGAATCTAGCAACCTAAATGCCATCCCTGCTGACAAAGGGAAACTGACGAAAGAAAATCTTCAAAAGATTGCCGTCCTCTGCTGATAAAGAGAATCTAGCAACATAAATGCCATCCCTGCTGACAAAGGGAAAATGACGAAAGAAAATCTTCAAAAAATTGTTGTCCTCTGCTTATAAAGAGAATCTAGCAACATAAATGCCATCTCTGTTGACAAAGGGAAACTGACGAAAGAAAATCTTCAAAAGATTGTTGTCCTCTGCTGATAAAGAGAATCTAGCAACATAAATGCCATCCCTGCTGACAAAGGGAAACTGACGAAATAAAATCTTCAAAAGATTGTTGTCCTCTGCTGATAAAGAGAATCTATCAACATAAATGCCATCCCTGCTGACAAAGGGAAACTGAGGAAAGAAAATCTTCAAAAGATTGTTGTCCTCTGCTGATAAAGAGAATCTAGCAAAATAAATGCCATCCCTGCTGACAAAGGGAAACTGACGAAAGAAAATCTTCAAAAGATTGTTGTCTTCTGCTGATAAAGAGAATCTAGCAAAATAAATGCCATCCCTGCTGACAAAGGGAAACTGACGAAAGAAAATCTTCAAAATATTGTTGTCCTCTGCTGATAAAGAGAATCTAGCAACATAAATGCCGTCCCTGCTGACAAAGGGAAACTGACGAAAGAAAATCTTCAAAAGATTGCTGTCCTCTGCTTATAAAGAGAATCTAGCAACATAAATGCCATCCCTGCTGACAAAGGGAAACTGACGAAAGATAATCTTCAAAAGATTGTTGTCCTCTGCTGATAAAGAGAATCTAGCAACATAAATGCCATCCCTGCTGACAAAGGGAAACTGACGAAAGAAAATCTTCAAAAGATTGTTGTCCTCTGCTGATAAAGAGAATCTAGCAACATAAATGCCATCCCTGCTGACAAAGGGAAACTGACGAAAGAAAATCTTCAAAAGATTGCTGTCCTCTGTTGATAAAGAGAATCTAGCAACCTAAATGCCATCCCTGCTGAAAAAGGGAAACTGACGAAAGAAAATCTTCAAAAGATTGTCGTCCTCTGCTGATAAAGAGAATCTAGCAACATAAATGCCATCCCTGCTGACAAAGGGAAACTGACGAAAGAAAATCTTCAAAAAATTGATGTCCTCTGCTTATAAAGAGAATCTAGCAACATAAATGCCATCTCTGCTGACAAAGGGAAACTGACGAAAGAAAATCTTCAAAAGATTGCTGTCCTCTGCTGATAAAGAGAATCTAGCAACATAAATGCCATCCCTGCTGACAAAGGGAAACTGACGAAAGAAAATCTTCAAAAGATTGCTGTCCTCTGCTTATAAAGAGAATCTAGCAACATAAATGCCATCCCTGCTGACAAAGGGAAACTGACGAAAGAAAATCTTCAAAAGATTGTTGTCCTCTGCTGATAAAGAGAATCTAGCAACATAAATGCCATCCCTGCTGACAAAGGGAAACTGACGAAAGATAATCTTCAAAAGATTGTTGTCCTCTGCTGATAAAGAGAATCTAGCAACATAAATGCCATCCCTGCTGACAAAGGGAAACTGACGAAAGAAAATCTTCAAAAGATTGTTGTCCTCTGCTGATAAAGAGAATCTAGCAACATAAATGCCATCCCTGCTGACAAAGGGAAACTGACGAAAGAAAATCTTCAAAAGATTGCTGTCCTCTGTTGATAAAGAGAATCTAGCAACCTAAATGCCATCCCTGCTGAAAAAGGGAAACTGACGAAAGAAAATCATCAAAAGATTGTCGTCCTCTGCTGATAAAGAGAATCTAGCAACATAAATGCCATCCCTGCTGACAAAGGGAAACTGACGAAAGAAAATCTTCAAAAAATTGATGTCCTCTGCTTATAAAGAGAATCTAGCAACATAAATGCCATCTCTGCTGACAAAGGGAAACTGACGAAAGAAAATCTTCAAAAGATTGCTGTCCTCTGCTGATAAAGAGAATCTAGCAACATAAATGCCATCCCTGCTGACAAAGGGAAACTGACGAAAGAAAATCTTCAAAAGATTGCTGTCCTCTGCTTATAAAGAGAATCTAGCAACATAAATGCCATCCCTGCTGACAAAGGGAAACTGACGAAAGAAAATCTTCAAAAGATTGTTGTCCTCTGCTGATAAAGAGAATCTAGCAACATAAATGCCATCCCTGCTGACAAAGGGAAACTGACGAAAGAAAATCTTCAAAAGATTGTTGTCCTCTGCTGATAAAGAGAATCTAGCAACATAAATGCCATCCCTGCTGACAAAGGGAAACTGACGAAAGAAAATCTTCAAAAGATTGTTGTCCTCTGCTGATAAAGAGAATCTAGCAACCTAAATGCCATCCCTGCTGAAAAAGGGAAACTGACGAAAGAAAATCATCAAAAGATTGTCGTCCTCTGCTGATAAAGAGAATCTAGCAACATAAATGCCATCCCTGCTGACAAAGGGAAACTGACGAAAGAAAATCTTCAAAAAATTGATGTCCTCTGCTTATAAAGAGAATCTAGCAACATAAATGCCATCCCTGCTGACAAAGGGAAACTGACGAAAGAAAATCTTCAAAAGATTGCTGTCCTCTGTTGATAAAGAGAATCTAGCAACATAAATGCCATCCCTGCTGACAAAGGGAAACTGACGAAAGAAAATCTTCAAAAGATTGCTGTCCTCTGCTTATAAAGAGAATCTAGCAACATAAATGCCATCCCTGATGACAAAGGGAAACTGACGAAAGAAAATCTTCAAAAGATTGTTGTCCTCTGCTGATAAAGAGAATCTAGCAACATAAATGCCATCCCTGCTGACAAAGGGAAACTGACGAAAGAAAATCTTCAAAAGATTGTTGTCCTCTGCTGATAAAGAGAATATAGCAACATAAATGCCATCCCTGCTGACAAAGGGAAACTGACGAAAGAAAATCTTCAAAAGATTGCTGTCCTCTGTTGATAAAGAGAATCTAGCAACCTAAATGCCATCCCTGCTGAAAAAGGGAAACTGACGAAAGAAAATCTTCAAAAGATTGTCGTCTTCTGCTGATAAAGAGAATCTAGCAAAATAAATGCCATCCCTGCTGACTAAGGGAAACTGACGAAATAAAATCTTCAAAAGATTGTTGTCCTCTGCTGATAAAGAGAATGTAGCAACATAAATGCCATTCCTGCGGACAAAGGGAAACTGACGAAAGAAAATCTTCAAAAGATTGTTGTCCTCTGCTTATAAAGAGAATCTAGCAAAATAAATGCCACCCCTGCTGACAAAGGGAAACTGACGAAAGAAAATCTTCAAAAGATTGTTGTCCTCTGCTGATAAAGGGAATCTAGCAACATAAATGCCATCCCTGCTGACAAAGGGAAATTGACGAAAGAAAATCTTCAAAAGATTGTTGTCCTCTGCTGATAAAGAGAATCTAGCAAAATAAATGCCATCCCTGCTGGCAAAGGGAAACTGACGAAAGAAAATCTTCAAAATATTGCTGTCCTCTGCTGATAAAGAGAATCTAGCAACATAAATGCCATCCCTGCTGATAAAGGGAAACTGACGAAAGAAAATCTTCAAAAGATTGCTGTCCTCTGCTGATAAAGAGAATCTAGCAACCTAAATGCCATCCCTGCTGACAAAGGGAAACTGACGAAAGAAAATCTTCAAAAGATTGCCGTCCTCTGCTGATAAAGAGAATCTAGCAACATAAATGCCATCCCTGCTGACAAAGGGAAAATGACGAAAGAAAATCTTCAAAAAATTGTTGTCCTCTGCTTATAAAGAGAATCTAGCAACATAAATGCCATCTCTGTTGACAAAGGGAAACTGACGAAAGAAAATCTTCAAAAGATTGTTGTCCTCTGCTGATAAAGAGAATCTAGCAACATAAATGCCATCCCTGCTGACAAAGGGAAACTGACGAAATAAAATCTTCAAAAGATTGTTGTCCTCTGCTGATAAAGAGAATCTATCAACATAAATGCCATCCCTGCTGACAAAGGGAAACTGAGGAAAGAAAATCTTCAAAAGATTGTTGTCCTCTGCTGATAAAGAGAATCTAGCAAAATAAATGCCATCCCTGCTGACAAAGGGAAACTGACGAAAGAAAATCTTCAAAAGATTGTTGTCTTCTGCTGATAAAGAGAATCTAGCAAAATAAATGCCATCCCTGCTGACAAAGGGAAACTGACGAAAGAAAATCTTCAAAATATTGTTGTCCTCTGCTGATAAAGAGAATCTAGCAACATAAATGCCGTCCCTGCTGACAAAGGGAAACTGACGAAAGAAAATCTTCAAAAGATTGCTGTCCTCTGCTTATAAAGAGAATCTAGCAACATAAATGCCATCCCTGCTGACAAAGGGAAACTGACGAAAGATAATCTTCAAAAGATTGTTGTCCTCTGCTGATAAAGAGAATCTAGCAACATAAATGCCATCCCTGCTGACAAAGGGAAACTGACGAAAGAAAATCTTCAAAAGATTGTTGTCCTCTGCTGATAAAGAGAATCTAGCAACATAAATGCCATCCCTGCTGACAAAGGGAAACTGACGAAAGAAAATCTTCAAAAGATTGCTGTCCTCTGTTGATAAAGAGAATCTAGCAACCTAAATGCCATCCCTGCTGAAAAAGGGAAACTGACGAAAGAAAATCTTCAAAAGATTGTCGTCCTCTGCTGATAAAGAGAATCTAGCAACATAAATGCCATCCCTGCTGACAAAGGGAAACTGACGAAAGAAAATCTTCAAAAAATTGATGTCCTCTGCTTATAAAGAGAATCTAGCAACATAAATGCCATCTCTGCTGACAAAGGGAAACTGACGAAAGAAAATCTTCAAAAGATTGCTGTCCTCTGCTGATAAAGAGAATCTAGCAACATAAATGCCATCCCTGCTGACAAAGGGAAACTGACGAAAGAAAATCTTCAAAAGATTGCTGTCCTCTGCTTATAAAGAGAATCTAGCAACATAAATGCCATCCCTGCTGACAAAGGGAAACTGACGAAAGAAAATCTTCAAAAGATTGTTGTCCTCTGCTGATAAAGAGAATCTAGCAACATAAATGCCATCCCTGCTGACAAAGGGAAACTGACGAAAGAAAATCTTCAAAAGATTGTTGTCCTCTGCTGATAAAGAGAATCTAGCAACATAAATGCCATCCCTGCTGACAAAGGGAAACTGACGAAAGAAAATCTTCAAAAGATTGCTGTCCTCTGTTGATAAAGAGAATCTAGCAACCTAAATGCCATCCCTGCTGAAAAAGGGAAACTGACGAAAGAAAATCTTCAAAAGATTGTCGTCCTCTGCTGATAAAGAGAATCTAGCAACATAAATGCCATCCCTGCTGACAAAGGGAAACTGACGAAAGAAAATCTTCAAAAAATTGATGTCCTCTGCTTATAAAGAGAATCTAACAACATAAATGCCGTCTCTGCTGACAAAGGGAAACTGACGAAAGAAAATCTTCAAAAGATTGTTGTCCTCTGCTGATAAAGAGAATCTAGCAACATAAATGCCATCCCTGCTGACAAAGGGAACCTGACGAAATAAAATCTTCAAAAGATTGTTGTCCTCTGCTGATAAAGAGAATCTATCAACATAAATGCCATCCCTGCTGACAAAGGGAAACTGACGAAAGAAAATCTTCAAAAGATTGCAGTCCTCTGCTGATAAAGAGAATCTAGCAAAATAAATGCCATCCCTGCTGACAAAGGGAAACTGGCGAAAGAAAATCTTCAAAAGATTGTTGTCTTCTGCTGATAAAGAGAATCTAGCAAAATAAATGCCATCCCTGCTGACAAAGGGAAACTGACGAAAGAAAATCTTCAAAATATTGTTGTCCTCTGCTGATAAAGAGAATCTAGCAACATAAATGCCGTCCCTGCTGACAAAGGGAAACTGACGAAAGAAAATCTTCTAAAGATTGCTGTCCTCTGCTTATAAAGAGAATCTAGCAACATAAATGCCATCCCTGCTGACAAAGGGAAACTGACGAAAGAAAATCTTCAAAAGATTGCTGTCCTCTGCTTATAAAGAGAATCCAGCAACATAAATGCCATCCCTGCTGACAAAGGGAAACTGACGAAAGAAAATCTTCAAAAGATTGTTGTCCTCTGCTGATAAAGAGAATCTAGCAACATAAATGCCATCCCTGCTGACAAAGGGAAACTGACGAAAGAAAATCTTCAAAAGATTGTTGTCCTCTGCTGATAAAGAGAATCTAGCAACATAAATGCCATCCCTGCTGACAAAGGGAAACTGACGAAAGAAAATCTTCAAAAGATTGCTGTCCTCTTTTGATAAAGAGAATCTAGCAACCTAAATGCCATCCCTGCTGAAAAAGGGAAACTGACGAAAGAAAATCTTCAAAAGATTGTCGTCCTCTGCTGATAAAGAGAATCTAGCAACATAAATGCCATCCCTGCTGACAAAGGGAAACTGACGAAAGAAAATCTTCAAAAAATTGATGTCCTCTGCTTATAAAGAGAATCTAGCAACATAAATGCCGTCTCTGCTGACTAAGGGAAACTGACGAAAGAAAATCTTCAAAAGATTGTTGTCCTCTGCTGATAAAGAGAATCTAGCAACATAAATGCCATCCCTGCTGACAAAGGGAAACTGGCGAAAGAAAATCTTCAAAAGATTGCTGTCCTCTGCTGATAAAGAGAATCTAGCAACATAAATGCCATCCCTGCTGACAAAGGGAAACTGACGAAAGAAAATCTTCAAAAGATTGCTGTCCTCTGCTTATAAAGAGAATCTAGCAACATAAATGCCATCCCTGATGACAAAGGGAAACTGACCAAAGAAAATCTTCAAAAGATTGTTGTCCTCTGCTGATAAAGAGAATCTAGCAACATAAATGCCATCCCTGCTGACAAAGGGAAACTGACGAAAGAAAATCTTCAAAAGATTGTTGTCCTCTGCTGATAAAGAGAATCTAGCAACATAAATGCCATCCCTGCTGACAAAGGGAAACTGACGAAAGAAAATCTTCAAAAGATTGCTGTCCTCTGTTGATAAAGAGAATCTAGCAACCTAAATGCCATCCCTGCTGAAAAAGGGAAACTGACGAAAGAAAATCTTCAAAAGATTGTCGTCCTCTGCTGATAAAGAGAATCTAGCAACATAAATGCCATCCCTGCTGACAAAGGGAAACTGACGAAAGAAAATCTTCAAAAAATTGATGTCCTCTGCTTATAAAGAGAATCTAACAACATAAATGCCGTCTCTGCTGACAAAGGGAAACTGACGAAAGAAAATCTTCAAAAGATTGTTGTCCTCTGCTGATAAAGAGAATCTAGCAACATAAATGCCATCCCTGCTGACAAAGGGAACCTGACGAAATAAAATCTTCAAAAGATTGTTGTCCTCTGCTGATAAAGAGAATCTATCAACATAAATGCCATCCCTGCTGACAAAGGGAAACTGACGAAAGAAAATCTTCAAAAGATTGCAGTCCTCTGCTGATAAAGAGAATCTAGCAAAATAAATGCCATCCCTGCTGACAAAGGGAAACTGGCGAAAGAAAATCTTCAAAAGATTGTTGTCTTCTGCTGATAAAGAGAATCTAGCAAAATAAATGCCATCCCTGCTGACAAAGGGAAACTGACGAAAGAAAATCTTCAAAATATTGTTGTCCTCTGCTGATAAAGAGAATCTAGCAACATAAATGCCGTCCCTGCTGACAAAGGGAAACTGACGAAAGAAAATCTTCTAAAGATTGCTGTCCTCTGCTTATAAAGAGAATCTAGCAACATAAATGCCATCCCTGCTGACAAAGGGAAACTGACGAAAGAAAATCTTCAAAAGATTGCTGTCCTCTGCTTATAAAGAGAATCCAGCAACATAAATGCCATCCCTGCTGACAAAGGGAAACTGACGAAAGAAAATCTTCAAAAGATTGTTGTCCTCTGCTGATAAAGAGAATCTAGCAACATAAATGCCATCCCTGCTGACAAAGGGAAACTGACGAAAGAAAATCTTCAAAAGATTGTTGTCCTCTGCTGATAAAGAGAATCTAGCAACATAAATGCCATCCCTGCTGACAAGGGGAAACTGACGAAAGAAAATCTTCAAAAGATTGCTGTCCTCTGTTGATAAAGAGAATCTAGCAACCTAAATGCCATCCCTGCTGAAAAAGGGAAACTGACGAAAGAAAATCTTCAAAAGATTGTCGTCCTCTGCTGATAAAGAGAATCTAGCAACATAAATGCCATCCCTGCTGACAAAGGGAAACTGACGAAAGAAAATCTTCAAAAAATTGATGTCCTCTGCTTATAAAGAGAATCTAGCAACATAAATGCCGTCTCTGCTGACTAAGGGAAACTGACGAAAGAAAATCTTCAAAAGATTGTTGTCCTCTGCTGATAAAGAGAATCTAGCAACATAAATGCCATCCCTGCTGACAAAGGGAAACTGGCGAAAGAAAATCTTCAAAAGATTGTTGTCCTCTGCTGATAAAGAGAATCTAGCAACATAAATGCCATCCCTGCTGACAAAGGGAAACTGACGAAAGAAAATCTTCAAAAGATTGCTGTCCTCTGCTTATAAAGAGAATCTAGCAACATAAATGCCATCCCTGATGACAAAGGGAAACTGACCAAAGAAAATCTTCAAAAGATTGTTGTCCTCTGCTGATAAAGAGAATCTAGCAACATAAATGCCATCCCTGCTGACAAAGGGAAACTGACGAAAGAAAATCTTCAAAAGATTGTTGTCCTCTGCTGATAAAGAGAATCTAGCAACATAAATGCCATCCCTGCTGACAAAGGGAAACTGACGAAAGAAAATCTTCAAAAGATTGCTGTCCTCTGTTGATAAAGAGAATCTAGCAACCTAAATGCCATCCCTGCTGAAAAAGGGAAACTGACGAAAGAAAATCTTCAAAAGATTGTCGTCCTCTGCTGATAAAGAGAATCTAGCAACATAAATGCCATCCCTGCTGACAAAGGGAAACTGACGAAAGAAAATCTTCAAAAAATTGATGTCCTCTGCTTATAAAGAGAATCTAACAACATAAATGCCGTCTCTGCTGACAAAGGGAAACTGACGAAAGAAAATCTTCAAAAGATTGCTGTCCTCTGCTGATAAAGAGAATCTAGCAAAATAAATGCCACCCCTGCTGACAAAGGGAAACTGACGAAAGAAAATCTTCAAAAGATTGTTGTCCTCTACTGATAAAGGGAATCTAGCAACATAAATGCCATCCCTGCTGACAAAGGGAAATTGACGAAAGAAAATCTTCAAAAGATTGTTGTCCTCTGCTGATAAAGAGAATCTAGCAACATAAATGCCATCCCTGCTGACAAAGGGAACCTGACGAAATAAAATCTTCAAAAGATTGTTGTCCTCTGCTGATAAAGAGAATCTATCAACATAAATGCCATCCCTGCTGACAAAGGGAAACTGACGAAAGAAAATCTTCAAAAGATTGCAGTCCTCTGCTGATAAAGAGAATCTAGCAAAATAAATGCCATCCCTGCTGACAAAGGGAAACTGGCGAAAGAAAATCTTCAAAAGATTGTTGTCTTCTGCTGATAAAGAGAATCTAGCAAAATAAATGCCATCCCTGCTGACAAAGGGAAACTGACGAAAGAAAATCTTCAAAAAATTGATGTCCTCTGCTGATAAAGAGAATCTAGCAACATAAATGCCGTCCCTGCTGACAAAGGGAAACTGACGAAAGAAAATCTTCAAAAGATTGTTGTCCTCTGCTGATAAAGAGAATCTAGCAACATAAATGCCATCCCTGCTGACAAAGGGAACCTGACGAAATAAAATCTTCAAAAGATTGTTGTCCTCTGCTGATAAAGAGAATCTATCAACATAAATGCCATCCCTGCTGACAAAGGGAAACTGACGAAAGAAAATCTTCAAAAGATTGCAGTCCTCTGCTGATAAAGAGAATCTAGCAAAATAAATGCCATCCCTGCTGACAAAGGGAAACTGGCGAAAGAAAATCTTCAAAAGATTGTTGTCTTCTGCTGATAAAGAGAATCTAGCAAAATAAATGCCATCCCTGCTGACAAAGGGAAACTGACGAAAGAAAATCTTCAAAATATTGTTGTCCTCTGCTGATAAAGAGAATCTAGCAACATAAATGCCGTCCCTGCTGACAAAGGGAAACTGACGAAAGAAAATCTTCTAAAGATTGCTGTCCTCTGCTTATAAAGAGAATCTAGCAACATAAATGCCATCCCTGCTGACAAAGGGAAACTGACGAAAGAAAATCTTCAAAAGATTGCTGTCCTCTGCTTATAAAGAGAATCCAGCAACATAAATGCCATCCCTGCTGACAAAGGGAAACTGACGAAAGAAAATCTTCAAAAGATTGTTGTCCTCTGCTGATAAAGAGAATCTAGCAACATAAATGCCATCCCTGCTGACAAAGGGAAACTGACGAAAGAAAATCTTCAAAAGATTGTTGTCCTCTGCTGATAAAGAGAATCTAGCAACATAAATGCCATCCCTGCTGACAAGGGGAAACTGACGAAAGAAAATCTTCAAAAGATTGCTGTCCTCTGTTGATAAAGAGAATCTAGCAACCTAAATGCCATCCCTGCTGAAAAAGGGAAACTGACGAAAGAAAATCTTCAAAAGATTGTCGTCCTCTGCTGATAAAGAGAATCTAGCAACATAAATGCCATCCCTGCTGACAAAGGGAAACTGACGAAAGAAAATCTTCAAAAAATTGATGTCCTCTGCTTATAAAGAGAATCTAGCAACATAAATGCCGTCTCTGCTGACTAAGGGAAACTGACGAAAGAAAATCTTCAAAAGATTGTTGTCCTCTGCTGATAAAGAGAATCTAGCAACATAAATGCCATCCCTGCTGACAAAGGGAAACTGGCGAAAGAAAATCTTCAAAAGATTGTTGTCCTCTGCTGATAAAGAGAATCTAGCAACATAAATGCCATCCCTGCTGACAAAGGGAAACTGACGAAAGAAAATCTTCAAAAGATTGCTGTCCTCTGCTTATAAAGAGAATCTAGCAACATAAATGCCATCCCTGATGACAAAGGGAAACTGACCAAAGAAAATCTTCAAAAGATTGTTGTCCTCTGCTGATAAAGAGAATCTAGCAACATAAATGCCATCCCTGCTGACAAAGGGAAACTGACGAAAGAAAATCTTCAAAAGATTGTTGTCCTCTGCTGATAAAGAGAATCTAGCAACATAAATGCCATCCCTGCTGACAAAGGGAAACTGACGAAAGAAAATCTTCAAAAGATTGCTGTCCTCTGTTGATAAAGAGAATCTAGCAACCTAAATGCCATCCCTGCTGAAAAAGGGAAACTGACGAAAGAAAATCTTCAAAAGATTGTCGTCCTCTGCTGATAAAGAGAATCTAGCAACATAAATGCCATCCCTGCTGACAAAGGGAAACTGACGAAAGAAAATCTTCAAAAAATTGATGTCCTCTGCTTATAAAGAGAATCTAACAACATAAATGCCGTCTCTGCTGACAAAGGGAAACTGACGAAAGAAAATCTTCAAAAGATTGCTGTCCTCTGCTGATAAAGAGAATCTAGCAAAATAAATGCCACCCCTGCTGACAAAGGGAAACTGACGAAAGAAAATCTTCAAAAGATTGTTGTCCTCTACTGATAAAGGGAATCTAGCAACATAAATGCCATCCCTGCTGACAAAGGGAAATTGACGAAAGAAAATCTTCAAAAGATTGTTGTCCTCTGCTGATAAAGAGAATCTAGCAAAATAAATGCCATCCCTGCTGGCAAAGGGAAACTGACGAAAGAAAATCTTCAAAATATTGCTGTCCTCTGCTGATAAAGAGAATCTAGCAACATAAATGCCATCCCTGCTGACAAAGGGAAACTGACGAAAGAAAATCTTCAAAAGATTGCTGTCCTCTGCTGATAAAGAGAATCTAGCAACCTAAATGCCATCCCTGCTGACAAAGGGAAACTGACGAAAGAAAATCTTCAAAAGATTGCCGTCCTCTGCTGATAAAGAGAATCTAGCAACATAAATGCCATCCCTGCTGACAAAGGGAAAATGACGAAAGAAAATCTTCAAAAAATTGTTGTCCTCTGCTTATAAAGAGAATCTAGCAACATAAATGCCATCTCTGTTGACAAAGGGAAACTGACGAAAGAAAATCTTCAAAAGATTGTTGTCCTCTGCTGATAAAGAGAATCTAGCAACATAAATGCCATCCCTGCTGACAAAGGGAAACTGACGAAATAAAATCTTCAAAAGATTGTTGTCCTCTGCTGATAAAGAGAATCTATCAACATAAATGCCATCCCTGCTGACAAAGGGAAACTGAGGAAAGAAAATCTTCAAAAGATTGTTGTCCTCTGCTGATAAAGAGAATCTAGCAAAATAAATGCCATCCCTGCTGACAAAGGGAAACTGACGAAAGAAAATCTTCAAAAGATTGTTGTCTTCTGCTGATAAAGAGAATCTAGCAAAATAAATGCCATCCCTGCTGACAAAGGGAAACTGACGAAAGAAAATCTTCAAAATATTGTTGTCCTCTGCTGATAAAGAGAATCTAGCAACATAAATGCCGTCCCTGCTGACAAAGGGAAACTGACGAAAGAAAATCTTCAAAAGATTGCTGTCCTCTGCTTATAAAGAGAATCTAGCAACATAAATGCCATCCCTGCTGACAAAGGGAAACTGACGAAAGATAATCTTCAAAAGATTGTTGTCCTCTGCTGATAAAGAGAATCTAGCAACATAAATGCCATCCCTGCTGACAAAGGGAAACTGACGAAAGAAAATCTTCAAAAGATTGTTGTCCTCTGCTGATAAAGAGAATCTAGCAACATAAATGCCATCCCTGCTGACAAAGGGAAACTGACGAAAGAAAATCTTCAAAAGATTGCTGTCCTCTGTTGATAAAGAGAATCTAGCAACCTAAATGCCATCCCTGCTGAAAAAGGGAAACTGACGAAAGAAAATCTTCAAAAGATTGTCGTCCTCTGCTGATAAAGAGAATCTAGCAACATAAATGCCATCCCTGCTGACAAAGGGAAACTGACGAAAGAAAATCTTCAAAAAATTGATGTCCTCTGCTTATAAAGAGAATCTAGCAACATAAATGCCATCTCTGCTGACAAAGGGAAACTGACGAAAGAAAATCTTCAAAAGATTGATGTCCTCTGCTGATAAAGAGAATCTAGCAACATAAATGCCATCCCTGCTGACAAAGGGAAACTGACGAAAGAAAATCTTCAAAAGATTGCTGTCCTCTGCTTATAAAGAGAATCTAGCAACATAAATGCCATCCCTGCTGACAAAGGGAAACTGACGAAAGAAAATCTTCAAAAGATTGTTGTCCTCTGCTGATAAAGAGAATCTAGCAACATAAATGCCATCCCTGCTGACAAAGGGAAACTGACGAAAGAAAATCTTCAAAAGATTGCTGTCCTCTGCTTATAAAGAGAATCTAGCAACATAAATGCCATCCCTGCTGACAAAGGGAAACTGACGAAAGAAAATCTTCAAAAGATTGTTGTCCTCTGCTGATAAAGAGAATCTAGCAACATAAATGCCATCCCTGCTGACAAAGGGAAACTGACGAAAGAAAATCTTCAAAAGATTGTTGTCCTCTGCTGATAAAGAGAATCTAGCAACATAAATGCCATCCCTGCTGACAAAGGGAAACTGACGAAAGAAAATCTTCAAAAGATTGCTGTCCTCTGTTGATAAAGAGAATCTAGCAACCTAAATGCCATCCCTGCTGAAAAAGGGAAACTGACGAAAGAAAATCTTCAAAAGATTGTCGTCCTCTGCTGATAAAGAGAATCTAGCAACATAAATGCCATCCCTGCTGACAAAGGGAAACTGACGAAAGAAAATCTTCAAAAAATTGATGTCCTCTGCTTATAAAGAGAATCTAACAACATAAATGCCGTCTCTGCTGACAAAGGGAAACTGACGAAAGAAAATCTTCAAAAGATTGCTGTCCTCTGCTGATAAAGAGAATCTAGCAAAATAAATGCCACCCCTGCTGACAAAGGGAAACTGACGAAAGAAAATCTTCAAAAGATTGTTGTCCTCTGCTGATAAAGGGAATCTAGCAACATAAATGCCATCCCTGCTGACAAAGGGAAATTGACGAAAGAAAATCTTCAAAAGATTGTTGTCCTCTGCTGATAAAGAGAATCTAGCAAAATAAATGCCATCCCTGCTGGCAAAGGGAAACTGACGAAAGAAAATCTTCAAAATATTGCTGTCCTCTGCTGATAAAGAGAATCTAGCAACATAAATGCCATCCCTGCTGACAAAGGGAAACTGACGAAAGAAAATCTTCAAAAGATTGCTGTCCTCTGCTGATAAAGAGAATCTAGCAACCTAAATGCCATCCCTGCTGACAAAGGGAAACTGACGAAAGAAAATCTTCAAAAGATTGCCGTCCTCTGCTGATAAAGAGAATCTAGCAACATAAATGCCATCCCTGCTGACAAAGGGAAAATGACGAAAGAAAATCTTCAAAAAATTGTTGTCCTCTGCTTATAAAGAGAATCTAGCAACATAAATGCCATCTCTGTTGACAAAGGGAAACTGACGAAAGAAAATCTTCAAAAGATTGTTGTCCTCTGCTGATAAAGAGAATCTAGCAACATAAATGCCATCCCTGCTGACAAAGGGAAACTGACGAAATAAAATCTTCAAAAGATTGTTGTCCTCTGCTGATAAAGAGAATCTATCAACATAAATGCCATCCCTGCTGACAAAGGGAAACTGAGGAAAGAAAATCTTCAAAAGATTGTTGTCCTCTGCTGATAAAGAGAATCTAGCAAAATAAATGCCATCCCTGCTGACAAAGGGAAACTGACGAAAGAAAATCTTCAAAAGATTGTTGTCTTCTGCTGATAAAGAGAATCTAGCAAAATAAATGCCATCCCTGCTGACAAAGGGAAACTGACGAAAGAAAATCTTCAAAATATTGTTGTCCTCTGCTGATAAAGAGAATCTAGCAACATAAATGCCGTCCCTGCTGACAAAGGGAAACTGACGAAAGAAAATCTTCAAAAGATTGCTGTCCTCTGCTTATAAAGAGAATCTAGCAACATAAATGCCATCCCTGCTGACAAAGGGAAACTGACGAAAGATAATCTTCAAAAGATTGTTGTCCTCTGCTGATAAAGAGAATCTAGCAACATAAATGCCATCCCTGCTGACAAAGGGAAACTGACGAAAGAAAATCTTCAAAAGATTGTTGTCCTCTGCTGATAAAGAGAATCTAGCAACATAAATGCCATCCCTGCTGACAAAGGGAAACTGACGAAAGAAAATCTTCAAAAGATTGCTGTCCTCTGTTGATAAAGAGAATCTAGCAACCTAAATGCCATCCCTGCTGAAAAAGGGAAACTGACGAAAGAAAATCTTCAAAAGATTGTCGTCCTCTGCTGATAAAGAGAATCTAGCAACATAAATGCCATCCCTGCTGACAAAGGGAAACTGACGAAAGAAAATCTTCAAAAAATTGATGTCCTCTGCTTATAAAGAGAATCTAGCAACATAAATGCCATCTCTGCTGACAAAGGGAAACTGACGAAAGAAAATCTTCAAAAGATTGCTGTCCTCTGCTGATAAAGAGAATCTAGCAACATAAATGCCATCCCTGCTGACAAAGGGAAACTGACGAAAGAAAATCTTCAAAAGATTGCTGTCCTCTGCTTATAAAGAGAATCTAGCAACATAAATGCCATCCCTGCTGACAAAGGGAAACTGACGAAAGAAAATCTTCAAAAGATTGTTGTCCTCTGCTGATAAAGAGAATCTAGCAACATAAATGCCATCCCTGCTGACAAAGGGAAACTGACGAAAGAAAATCTTCAAAAGATTGTTGTCCTCTGCTGATAAAGAGAATCTAGCAACATAAATGCCATCCCTGCTGACAAAGGGAAACTGACGAAAGAAAATCTTCAAAAGATTGCTGTCCTCTGTTGATAAAGAGAATCTAGCAACCTAAATGCCATCCCTGCTGAAAAAGGGAAACTGACGAAAGAAAATCTTCAAAAGATTGTCGTCCTCTGCTGATAAAGAGAATCTAGCAACATAAATGCCATCCCTGCTGACAAAGGGAAACTGACGAAAGAAAATCTTCAAAAAATTGATGTCCTCTGCTTATAAAGAGAATCTAACAACATAAATGCCGTCTCTGCTGACAAAGGGAAACTGACGAAAGAAAATCTTCAAAAGATTGTTGTCCTCTGCTGATAAAGAGAATCTAGCAACATAAATGCCATCCCTGCTGACAAAGGGAACCTGACGAAATAAAATCTTCAAAAGATTGTTGTCCTCTGCTGATAAAGAGAATCTATCAACATAAATGCCATCCCTGCTGACAAAGGGAAACTGACGAAAGAAAATCTTCAAAAGATTGCAGTCCTCTGCTGATAAAGAGAATCTAGCAAAATAAATGCCATCCCTGCTGACAAAGGGAAACTGGCGAAAGAAAATCTTCAAAAGATTGTTGTCTTCTGCTGATAAAGAGAATCTAGCAAAATGAATGCCATCCCTGCTGACAAAGGGAAACTGACGAAAGAAAATCTTCAAAATATTGTTGTCCTCTGCTGATAAAGAGAATCTAGCAACATAAATGCCGTCCCTGCTGACAAAGGGAAACTGACGAAAGAAAATCTTCAAAAGATTGCTGTCCTCTGCTTATAAAGAGAATCTAGCAACATAAATGCCATCCCTGCTGACAAAGGGAAACTGACGAAAGAAAATCTTCAAAAGATTGCTGTCCTCTGCTTATAAAGAGAATCTAGCAACATAAATGCCATCCCTGCTGACAAAGGGAAACTGACGAAAGAAAATCTTCAAAAGATTGTTGTCCTCTGCTGATAAAGAGAATCTAGCAACATAAATGCCATCCCTGCTGACAAAGGGAAACTGACGAAAGAAAATCTTCAAAAGATTGTTGTCCTCTGCTGATAAAGAGAATCTAGCAACATAAATGCCATCCCTGCTGACAAAGGGAAACTGACGAAAGAAAATCTTCAAAAGATTGCTGTCCTCTGTTGATAAAGAGAATCTAGCAACCTAAATGCCATCCCTGCTGAAAAAGGGAAACTGACGAAAGAAAATCTTCAAAAGATTGTCGTCCTCTGCTGATAAAGAGAATCTAGCAACATAAATGCCATCCCTGCTGACAAAGGGAAACTGACGAAAGAAAATCTTCAAAAAATTGATGTCCTCTGCTTATAAAGAGAATCTAGCAACATAAATGCCGTCTCTGCTGACTAAGGGAAACTGACGAAAGAAAATCTTCAAAAGATTGTTGTCCTCTGCTGATAAAGAGAATCTAGCAACATAAATGCCATCCCTGCTGACAAAGGGAAACTGGCGAAAGAAAATCTTCAAAAGATTGTTGTCTTCTGCTGATAAAGAGAATCTAGCAAAATAAATGCCATCCCTGCTGACAAAGGGAAACTGACGAAAGAAAATCTTCAAAATATTGTTGTCCTCTGCTGATAAAGAGAATCTAGCAACATAAATGCCGTCCCTGCTGACAAAGGGAAACTGACGAAAGAAAATCTTCAACAGATTGCTGTCCTCTGCTGATAAAGAGAATCTAGCAACATAAATGCCATCCCTGCTGACAAAGGGAAACTGACGAAATAAAATCTTCAAAAGATTGTCGTCCTCTGCGGATAAAGAGAATCTAGCAACATAAATGCCATCCCTGCTGACAAAGGGAAACTGACGAAAGAAAATCTTCAAAAGATTGTTGTCCTCTGCTGATAAAGAGAATCTAGCAACATAAATGCCATCCCTGCTGACAAAGGGAAACTGACGAAAGAAAATCTTCAAAAGATTGTTGTCCTCTGCTGATAAAGAGAATCTAGCAACATAAATGCCATCCCTGCTGACAAAGGGAAACTGACGAAAGAAAATCTTCAAAAGATTGCTGTCCTCTGTTGATAAAGAGAATCTAGCAACCTAAATGCCATCCCTGCTGACAAAGGGAAACAGACGAAAGAAAATCTTCAAAAGATTGTCGTCCTCTGCGGATAAAGAGAATCTAGCAACATAAATGCCATCCCTGCTGACAAAGGGAAACTGACAAAAGAAAATCTTCAAAAAATTGCTGTCCTCTGCTTATAAAGAGAATCTAGCAACATAAATGCCATCTCTGCTGACCAAGGGAAACTGACGAAAGAAAATCTTCAAAAGATTGCTGTCCTCTGCTGATAAAGAGAATCTAGCAACATAAATGCCATCCCTGCTGACAAAGGGAAACTGACGAAATAAAATCTTCAAAAGATTGTTGTCCTCTGCTGATTAAGAAAATCTATCAACATAAATGCCATCCCTGCTGACAAAGGGAAACTGACGAAAGAAAATCTTCAAAAGATTGCCGTCCTCTGCTGATAAAGAGAATCTAGCAAAATAAATGCCATCCCTGCTGACAAAGGGAAACTGACGAAAGAAAATCTTCAAAAGGTTATTGTCTTCTGCTGATAAAGAGAATCTAGCAAAATAAATGCCATCCCTGCTGACAAAGGGAAACTGACGAAAGAAAATCTTCAAAATATTGTTGTCCTCTGCTGATAAAGAGAATCTAGCAACATAAATGCCATCCCTGCTGACAAAGGGAAACTGACGAAAGAAAATCTTCAAAAGATTGTTGTCCTTTGCTTATAAAGAGAATCTAGCAACATAAATGCCATCCCTGCTGACAAAGGGAAACTGACGAAAGTAAATCTTCAAAAGATTGTTGTCCTCTGCTGATAAAGAGAATCTAGCAACATAAATGCCATCCCTGCTGACAAAGGGAAACTGACGAAAGAAAATCTTCAAAAGATTGCTGTCCTCTGCTGATAAAGAGAATCTAGCAACATAAATGCCAACCCTGCTGACAAAGGGAAACTGACGAAAGAAAATCTTCAAAAAATTGTTGTCCTCTGCTTATAAAGAGAATCTAGCAACATAAATGCCATCCCTGCTGACAAAGGGAAACTGACGAAAGAAAATCTTCAAAAGATTGTTGTCCTCTGCTGATAAAGAGAATCTAGCAACATAAATGCCATCCCTGCTGACAAAGGGAAACTGACGAAAGAAAATCTTCAAAAGATTGCTGTCCTCTGTTGATAAAGAGAATCTAGCAACCTAAATGCCATCCCTGCTGACAAAGGGAAACTGACGAAAGAAAATCTTCAAAAGATTGTCGTCCTCTGCTGATAAAGAGAATCTAGCAACATAAATGCCATCCCTGCTGACAAAGGGAAACTGACGAAAGAAAATCTTCAAAAAATTGTTGTCCTCTGCTTATAAAGAGAATCTAGCAACATAAATGCCATCTCTGCTGACCAAGGGAAACTGACGAAAGAAAATCTTCAAAAGATTGTTGTCCTCTGCTGATAAAGAGAATCTAGCAACATAAATGCCATCCCTGCTGACAAAGGGAAACTGACGAAATAAAATCTTCAAAAGATTGTTGTCCTCTGCTGATAAAGAAAATCTATCAACATAAATGCCATCCCTGCTGACAAAGCGAAACTGACGAAAGAAAATCTTCAAAAGATTGCCGTCCTCTGCTGATAAAGAGAATCTAGCAAAATAAATGCCATCCCTGCTGACAAAGGGAAACTGACGAAAGAAAATCTTCAAAAGATTGTTGTCTTCTGCTGATAAAGAGAATCTAGCAAAATAAATGCCATCCCTGCTGACAAAGGGAAACTGACGAAAGAAAATCTTCAAAAGATTGTTGTCCTCTGCTGATAAAGAGAATCTAGCAACATAAATGCCATCCCTGCTGACAAAGGGAAACTGACGAAAGAAAATCTTCAAAAGATTGCTGTCCTCTGCTTATAAAGACAATCTAGCAACATAAATGCCATCCCTGCTGACAAAGGGAAACTGACGAAAGAAAATCTTCAAAAAATTATTGTCCTCTGCTGATAAAGAGAATCTAGCAACATAAATGCCATCCCTGCTGACAAAGGGAGACTGACAAAAGAAAATCTTCAAAAGATTGCTGTCCTCTGCTGATAAAGAGAATCTAGCAACATAAATGCCATCCCTGCTGACAAAGGGAAACTGACGAAATAAAATCTTCAAAAGATTGTTGTCCTCTGCTGATAAAGAGAATCTATCAACATAAATGCCATCCCTGCTGACAAAGGGAAACTGACGAAAGAAAATCTTCAAAAGATTGCTGTCCTCTGCTGATAAAGAGAATCTAGCAAAATAAATGCCGTCCCTGCTGACAAAGGGAAACTGACGAAATAAAATCTTCAAAAGATTGATGTCCTATGCTGATAAAGAGAATCTAGCAAAATAAATGCCATCCCTGCTGACAAAGGGAAACTGACGAAAGAAAATCTTCAAAAGATTGCTGTCCTCTGCTGATAAAGAGAATCTAGCAAAATAAATGCCATCCCTGCTGACAAAGGGAAACTGACGAAAGAAAATCTTCAAAAGATTGATGTCCTATGCTGATAAAGAGAATCTAGCAACATAAGTGTCATCCCTGCTGACAAAGGGAAACTGACGAAAGAAAATCTTCAAAAAATTGCTGTCCTATGCTGATAAAGAGAATCTAGCAACGTAAATGCCATCCCTGCTGACAAAGGGAAACTGACGAAAGAAAATCTTCAAAAGATTGCTGTCCTCTTCTGATAAAGAGAATCTAGCAACATAAGTGTCATCCCTGCTGACAAAGGGAAACTGACGAAAGAAAATCTTCAAAAAATTGCTGTCCTCTGCTTATAAAGAGAATCTAGCAACGTAAATGCCATCTCTGCTGACAAAGGGAAACTGACGAAAGAAAATCTTCAAAAGATTACTGTCCTCTACTGATAAAGAGAATCTAGCAACATAAATGCCATCTCTTCTGACAAAGGGAAACTGACGAAATAAAATCTTCAAAAGATTGTTGTCCTCTGCTGATAAAGAGAATCTATCAACATAAATGCCATCCCTGCTGACAAAGGGAAACTGACGAAAGAAAATCTTCAAAAGATTACAGTCCTCTGCTGATAAAGAGAATCTAGCAACATACATGCCATCCCTGCTGACAAAGGGAAAATGACGAAAGAAAATCTTCAAAAGATTGCTGTCTTCTGCTGATAAAGAGAATCTAGCAAAATAAATGCCATCCCTGCTGACAAAGGGAAACTGACGAAATAAAATCTTCAAAAGATTGTTGTCCTCTGCTGATAAAGAAAATCTATCAACATAAATGCCATCCCTGCTGACAAAGGGAAACTGACGAAAGAAAATCTTCAAAAGATTGCCGTCCTCTGCTGATAAAGAGAATCTAGCAACATAAATGCCATCTCTGCTGACAAAGGGAAAATGACGAAAGAAAATCTTCAAAAGATTGCCGTCCTCTGCTGATAAAGAGAATCTAGCAAAATAAATGCCATCCCTGCTGACAAAGGGAAACTGACGAAAGAAAATCTTCAAAAGGTTATTGTCTTCTGCTGATAAAGAGAATCTAGCAAAATAAATGCCATCCCTGCTGACAAAGGGAAACTGACGAAAGAAAATCTTCAAAATATTGTTGTCCTCTGCTGATAAAGAGAATCTAGCAACATAAATGCCATCCCTGCTGACAAAGGGAAACTGACGAAAGAAAATCTTCAAAAGATTGTTGTCCTCTGCTTATAAAGAGAATCTAGCAACATAAATGCCATCCCTGCTGACAAAGGGAAACTGACGAAAGTAAATCTTCAAAAGATTGTTGTCCTCTGCTGATAAAGAGAATCTAGCAACATAAATGCCATCCCTGCTGACAAAGGGAAACTGACGAAAGAAAATCTTCAAAAGATTGCTGTCCTCTGCTGATAAAGAGAATCTAGCAACATAAATGCCAACCCTGCTGACAAAGGGAAACTGACGAAAGAAAATCTTCAAAAAATTGTTGTCCTCTGCTTATAAAGAGAATCTAGCAACATAAATGCCATCCCTGCTGACAAAGGGAAACTGACGAAAGAAAATCTTCAAAAGATTGTTGTCCTCTGCTGATAAAGAGAATCTAGCAACATAAATGCCATCCCTGCTGACAAAGGGAAACTGACGAAAGAAAATCTTCAAAAGATTGCTGTCCTCTGTTGATAAAGAGAATCTAGCAACCTAAATGCCATCCCTGCTGACAAAGGGAAACTGACGAAAGAAAATCTTCAAAAGATTGTCGTCCTCTGCTGATAAAGAGAATCTAGCAACATAAATGCCATCCCTGCTGACAAAGGGAAACTGACGAAAGAAAATCTTCAAAAAATTGTTGTCCTCTGCTTATAAAGAGAATCTAGCAACATAAATGCCATCTCTGCTGACCAAGGGAAACTGACGAAAGAAAATCTTCAAAAGATTGTTGTCCTCTGCTGATAAAGAGAATCTAGCAACATAAATGCCATCCCTGCTGACAAAGGGAAACTGCGAAATAAAATCTTCAAAAGATTGTTGTCCTCTGCTGATAAAGAAAATCTATCAACATAAATGCCATCCCTGCTGACAAAGGGAAACTGACGAAAGAAAATCTTCAAAAGATTGTCGTCCTCTGCTGATAAAGAGAATCTAGCAAAATAAATGCCATCCCTGCTGACAAAGGGAAACTGACGAAAGAAAATCTTCAAAAGATTGTTGTCTTCTGCTGATAAAGAGAATCTAGCAAAATAAATGCCATCCCTGCTGACAAAGGGAAACTGACGAAAGAAAATCTTCAAAAGATTGTTGTCCTCTGCTGATAAAGAGAATCTAGCAACATAAATGCCATCCCTGCTGACAAAGGGAAACTGACGAAAGAAAATCTTCAAAAGATTGCTGTCCTCTGCTTATAAAGACAATCTAGCAACATAAATGCCATCCCTGCTGACAAAGGGAAACTGACGAAAGAAAATCTTCAAAAAATTATTGTCCTCTGCTGATAAAGAGAATCTAGCAACATAAATGCCATCCCTGCTGACAAAGGGAGACTGACAAAAGAAAATCTTCAAAAGATTGCTGTCCTCTGCTGATAAAGAGAATCTAGCAACATAAATGCCATCCCTGCTGACAAAGGGAAACTGACGAAATAAAATCTTCAAAAGATTGTTGACCTCTGCTGATAAAGAGAATCTATCAACATAAATGCCATCCCTGCTGACAAAGGGAAACTGACGAAAGAAAATCTTCAAAAGATTGCTGTCCTCTGCTGATAAAGAGAATCTAGAAACATAAGTGTCATCCCTGCTGACAAAGGGAAACTGACGAAAGAAAATCTTCAAAAAATTGCTGTCTTATGCTGATAAAGAGAATCTAGCAACGTAAATGCCATCCCTGCTGACAAAGGGAAACTGACGAAAGAAAATCTTCAAAAGATTGCTGTCCTCTTCTGATAAAGAGAATCTAGCAACATAAGTGTCATCCCTGCTGACAAAGGGAAACTGACGAAAGAAAATCTTCAAAAGATTGATGTCCTATGCTGATAAAGAGAATCTAGAAACATAAGTGTCATCCCTGCTGACAAAGGGAAACTGACGAAAGAAAATCTTCAAAAAATTGCTGTCTTATGCTGATAAAGAGAATCTAGCAACGTAAATGCCATCCCTGCTGACAAAGGGAAACTGACGAAAGAAAATCTTCAAAAGATTGCTGTCCTCTTCTGATAAAGAGAATCTAGCAACATAAGTGTCATCCCTGCTGACAAAGGGAAACTGACGAAAGAAAATCTTCAAAAAATTGCTGTCCTCTGCTTATAAAGAGAATCTAGCAACGTAAATGCCATCTCTGCTGACAAAGGGAAACTGACGAAAGAAAATCTTCAAAAGATTACTGTCCTCTGCTGATAAAGAGAATCTAGCAACATAAATGCCATCTCTGCTGACAAAGGGAAACTGACGAAATAAAATCTTCAAAAGATTGTTGTCCTCTGCTGATAAAGAGAATCTATCAACATAAATGCCATCCCTGCTGACAAAGGGAAACTGACGAAAGAAAATCTTCAAAAGATTGCAGTCCTCTGCTGATAAAGAGAATCTAGCAACATACATGCCATCCCTGCTGACAAAGGGAAAATGACGAAAGAAAATCTTCAAAAGATTACTGTCTTCTGCTGATAAAGAGAATCTAGCAAAATAAATGCCATCCCTGCTGACAAAGGGAAACTGACGAAAGAAAATCTTCGAAAGATTGCTGTCCTCTGCTGATAAAGAGAATCAAGCAACATAAATGCCATCCCTGCTGATAAAGGGAAACTGACGAAAGAAAATCTTCAAAAGATTGTTGTCCTCTACTGATAAAGAGAATCTAGCAACCTAAATGTCATCCCTGATGACAAAGGGAAACTGACAAAAGAAAATCTTCAAAAGATTGCTGTCCTCTGCTGATAAAGAGAATCTAGCAACCTAAATGTCATCCCTGATGACAAAGGGAAACTGACGAAAGAAAATCTTCAAAAGATTGTCGTCCTCTGCTGATAAAGAGAATCTAGCAACATAAATGCCATCCCTGCTGACAAAGGGAAACTGACGAAAGAAAATCTTCAAAAGATTGCTGTCCTCTGCTGATAAAGAGAATCTAGCAACATAAATGCCATCCCTGCTGACAAAGGGAAATTGACGAAAGAAAATCTTCAAAAGATTGCCGTCCTCTGCTGATAAAGAGAATCTAGCAAAATAAATGCCATCCCTGCTGACAAAGGGAAACTGACGAAAGAAAATCTTCAAAAGATTATTGTCTTCTGCTGATAAAGAGAATCTAGCAAAATAAATGCCATCCCTGCTGACAAAGGGAAACTGACGAAAGAAAATCTTCAAAATATTGTTGTCCTCTGCTGATAAAGAGAATCTAGCAACATAAATGCCATCCCTGCTGACAAAGGAAAACTGACGAAAGAAAATCTTCAAAAGATTGCCGTCCTCTGCTGATAAAGAGAATCTAGCAAAATAAATGCCATCCCTGCTGACAAAGGGAAACTGACGAAAGTAAATCTTCAAAAGATTGTTGTCCTCTGCTGATAAAGAGAATCTAGCAACATAAATGCCATCCCTGCTGACAAAGGGAAACTGACGAAAGAAAATCTTCAAAAGATTGCTGTCCTCTGCTGATAAAGAGAATCTAGCAACATAAATGCCAACCCTGCTGACAAAGGGAAACTGACGAAAGAAAATCTTCAAAAAATTGTTGTCCTCTGCTTATAAAGAGAATCTAGCAACATAAATGCCATCCCTGCTGACAAAGGGAAACTGACGAAAGAAAATCTTCAAAAGATTGTTGTCCTCTGCTGATAAAGAGAATCTAGCAACATAAATGCCATCCCTGCTGACAAAGGGAAACTGACGAAAGAAAATCTTCAAAAGATTGCTGTCCTCTGTTGATAAAGAGAATCTAGCAACCTAAATGCCATCCCTGCTGACAAAGGGAAACTGACGAAAGAAAATCTTCAAAAGATTGTCGTCCTCTGCTGATAAAGAGAATCTAGCAACATAAATGCCATCCCTGCTGACAAAGGGAAACTGACGAAAGAAAATCTTCAAAAAATTGTTGTCCTCTGCTTATAAAGAGAATCTAGCAACATAAATGCCATCTCTGCTGACCAAGGGAAACTGACGAAAGAAAATCTTCAAAAGATTGTTGTCCTCTGCTGATAAAGAGAATCTAGCAACATAAATGCCATCCCTGCTGACAAAGGGAAACTGACGAAATAAAATCTTCAAAAGATTGTTGTCCTCTGCTGATAAAGAAAATCTATCAACATAAATGCCATCCCTGCTGACAAAGGGAAACTGACGAAAGAAAATCTTCAAAAGATTGCCGTCCTCTGCTGATAAAGAGAATCTAGCAAAATAAATGCCATCCCTGCTGACAAAGGGAAACTGACGAAAGAAAATCTTCAAAAGATTGTTGTCTTCTGCTGATAAAGAGAATCTAGCAAAATAAATGCCATCCCTGCTGACAAAGGGAAACTGACGAAAGAAAATCTTCAAAAGATTGTTGTCCTCTGCTGATAAAGAGAATCTAGCAACATAAATGCCATCCCTGCTGACAAAGGGAAACTGACGAAAGAAAATCTTCAAAAGATTGCTGTCCTCTGCTTATAAAGACAATCTAGCAACATAAATGCCATCCCTGCTGACAAAGGGAAACTGACGAAAGAAAATCTTCAAAAAATTATTGTCCTCTGCTGATAAAGAGAATCTAGCAACATAAATGCCATCCCTGCTGACAAAGGGAGACTGACAAAAGAAAATCTTCAAAAGATTGCTGTCCTCTGCTGATAAAGAGAATCTAGCAACATAAATGCCATCCCTGCTGACAAAGGGAAACTGACGAAATAAAATCTTCAAAAGATTGTTGTCCTCTGCTGATAAAGAGAATCTATCAACATAAATGCCATCCCTGCTGACAAAGGGAAACTGACGAAAGAAAATCTTCAAAAGATTGCTGTCCTCTGCTGATAAAGAGAATCTAGCAAAATAAATGCCATCCCTGCTGACAAAGGGAAACTGACGAAATAAAATCTTCAAAAGATTGATGTCCTATGCTGATAAAGAGAATCTAGCAAAATAAATGCCATCCCTGCTGACAAAGGGAAACTGACGAAAGAAAATCTTCAAAAGATTGCTGTCCTCTGCTGATAAAGAGAATCTAGCAAAATAAATGCCATCCCTGCTGACAAAGGGAAACTGACGAAAGAAAATCTTCAAAAGATTGATGTCCTATGCTGATAAAGAGAATCTAGAAACATAAGTGTCATCCCTGCTGACAAAGGGAAACTGACGAAAGAAAATCTTCAAAAAATTGCTGTCCTATGCTGATAAAGAGAATCTAGCAACGTAAATGCCATCCCTGCTGACAAAGGGAAACTGACGAAAGAAAATCTTCAAAAGATTGCTGTCCTCTTCTGATAAAGAGAATCTAGCAACATAAGTGTCATCCCTGCTGACAAAGGGAAACTGACGAAAGAAAATCTTCAAAAAATTGCTGTCCTCTGCTTATAAAGAGAATCTAGCAACGTAAATGCCATCTCTGCTGACAAAGGGAAACTGACGAAAGAAAATCTTCAAAAGATTACTGTCCTCTGCTGATAAAGAGAATCTAGCAACATAAATGCCATCTCTGCTGACAAAGGGAAACTGACGAAATAAAATCTTCAAAAGATTGTTGTCCTCTGCTGATAAAGAGAATCTATCAACATAAATGCCATCCCTGCTGACAAAGGGAAACTGACGAAAGAAAATCTTCAAAAGATTGCAGTCCTCTGCTGATAAAGAGAATCTAGCAACATACATGCCATCCCTGCTGACAAAGGGAAAATGACGAAAGAAAATCTTCAAAAGATTGCTGTCTTCTGCTGATAAAGAGAATCTAGCAAAATAAATGCCATCCCTGCTGACAAAGGGAAACTGACGAAAGAAAATCTTCGAAATATTGCTGTCCTCTGCTGATAAAGAGAATCAAGCAACATAAATGCCATCCCTGCTGATAAAGCGAAACTGACGAAAGAAAATCTTCAAAAGATTGTTGTCCTCTGCTGATAAAGAGAATCTAGCAACCTAAATGTCATCCCTGATGACAAAGGGAAACTGACAAAAGAAAATCTTCAAAAGATTGCTGTCCTCTGCTGATAAAGAGAATCTAGCAACCTAAATGTCATCCCTGATGACAAAGGGAAACTGACGAAAGAAAATCTTCAAAAGATTGTCGTCCTCTGCTGATAAAGAGAATCTAGCAACATAAATGCCATCCCTGCTGACAAAGGGAAACTGACGAAAGAAAATCTTCAAAAGATTCCTGTCCTCTGCTGATAAAGAGAATCTAGCAACATAAATGCCATCCCTGCTGACAAAGGGAAATTGACGAAAGAAAATCTTCAAAAGATTGCCGTCCTCTGCTGATAAAGAGAATCTAGCAAAATAAATGCCATCCCTGCTGACAAAGGGAAACTGACGAAAGAAAATCTTCAAAAGATTATTGTCTTCTGCTGATAAAGAGAATCTAGCAAAATAAATGCCATCCCTGCTGACAAAGGGAAACTGACGAAAGAAAATCTTCAAAATATTGTTGTCCTCTGCTGATAAAGAGAATCTAGCAACATAAATGCCATCCCTGCTGACAAAGGGAAACTGACGAAAGAAAATCTTCAAAAGATTGCCGCCCTCTGCTGATAAAGAGAATCTAGCAAAATAAATGCCATCCCTGCTGACAAAGGGAAACTGACGAAAGAAAATCTTCAAAAGATTATTGTCTTCTGCTGATAAAGAGAATCTAGCAAAATAAATGCCATCCCTGCTGACAAAGGGAAACTGACGAAAGAAAATCTTCAAAATATTGTTGTCCTCTGCTGATAAAGAGAATCTAGCAACATAAATGCCATCCCTGCTGACAAAGGGAAACTGACGAAAGAAAATCTTCAAAAGATTGTTGTCCTCTGCTTATAAAGAGAATCTAGCAACATAAATGCCATCCCTGCTGACAAAGGGAAACTGACGAAAGTAAATCTTCAAAAGATTGTTGTCCTCTGCTGATAAAGAGAATCTAGCAACATAAATGCCATCCCTGCTGACAAAGGGAAACTGACGAAAGAAAATCTTCAAAAGATTGCTGTCCTCTGCTGATAAAGAGAATCTAGCAACATAAATGCCAACCCTGCTGACAAAGGGAAACTGACGAAAGAAAATCTTCAAAAAATTGTTGTCCTCTGCTTATAAAGAGAATCTAGCAACATAAATGCCATCCCTGCTGACAAAGGGAAACTGACGAAAGAAAATCTTCAAAAGATTGTTGTCCTCTGCTGATAAAGAGAATCTAGCAACATAAATGCCATCCCTGCTGACAAAGGGAAACTGACGAAAGAAAATCTTCAAAAGATTGCTGTCCTCTGTTGATAAAGAGAATCTAGCAACCTAAATGCCATCCCTGCTGACAAAGGGAAACTGACGAAAGAAAATCTTCAAAAGATTGTCGTCCTCTGCTGATAAAGAGAATCTAGCAACATAAATGCCATCCCTGCTGACAAAGGGAAACTGACGAAAGAAAATCTTCAAAAAATTGTTGTCCTCTGCTTATAAAGAGAATCTAGCAACATAAATGCCATCTCTGCTGACCAAGGGAAACTGACGAAAGAAAATCTTCAAAAGATTGTTGTCCTCTGCTGATAAAGAGAATCTAGCAACATAAATGCCATCCCTGCTGACAAAGGGAAACTGACGAAATAAAATCTTCAAAAGATTGTTGTCCTCTGCTGATAAAGAAAATCTATCAACATAAATGCCATCCCTGCTGACAAAGGGAAACTGACGAAAGAAAATCTTCAAAAGATTGCCGTCCTCTGCTGATAAAGAGAATCTAGCAAAATAAATGCCATCCCTGCTGACAAAGGGAAACTGACGAAAGAAAATCTTCAAAAGATTATTGTCTTCTGCTGATAAAGAGAATCTAGCAAAATAAATGCCATCCCTGCTGACAAAGGGAAACTGACGAAAGAAAATCTTCAAAATATTGTTGTCCTCTGCTGATAAAGAGAATCTAGCAACATAAATGCCATCCCTGCTGACAAAGGGAAACTGACGAAAGAAAATCTTCAAAAGATTGCCGCCCTCTGCTGATAAAGAGAATCTAGCAAAATAAATGCCATCCCTGCTGACAAAGGGAAACTGACGAAAGAAAATCTTCAAAAGATTATTGTCTTCTGCTGATAAAGAGAATCTAGCAAAATAAATGCCATCCCTGCTGACAAAGGGAAACTGACGAAAGAAAATCTTCAAAATATTGTTGTCCTCTGCTGATAAAGAGAATCTAGCAACATAAATGCCATCCCTGCTGACAAAGGGAAACTGACGAAAGAAAATCTTCAAAAGATTGTTGTCCTCTGCTTATAAAGAGAATCTAGCAACATAAATGCCATCCCTGCTGACAAAGGGAAACTGACGAAAGTAAATCTTCAAAAGATTGTTGTCCTCTGCTGATAAAGAGAATCTAGCAACATAAATGCCATCCCTGCTGACAAAGGGAAACTGACGAAAGAAAATCTTCAAAAGATTGCTGTCCTCTGCTGATAAAGAGAATCTAGCAACATAAATGCCAACCCTGCTGACAAAGGGAAACTGACGAAAGAAAATCTTCAAAAAATTGTTGTCCTCTGCTTATAAAGAGAATCTAGCAACATAAATGCCATCCCTGCTGACAAAGGGAAACTGACGAAAGAAAATCTTCAAAAGATTGTTGTCCTCTGCTGATAAAGAGAATCTAGCAACATAAATGCCATCCCTGCTGACAAAGGGAAACTGACGAAAGAAAATCTTCAAAAGATTGCTGTCCTCTGTTGATAAAGAGAATCTAGCAACCTAAATGCCATCCCTGCTGACAAAGGGAAACTGACGAAAGAAAATCTTCAAAAGATTGTCGTCCTCTGCTGATAAAGAGAATCTAGCAACATAAATGCCATCCCTGCTGACAAAGGGAAACTGACGAAAGAAAATCTTCAAAAAATTGTTGTCCTCTGCTTATAAAGAGAATCTAGCAACATAAATGCCATCTCTGCTGACCAAGGGAAACTGACGAAAGAAAATCTTCAAAAGATTGTTGTCCTCTGCTGATAAAGAGAATCTAGCAACATAAATGCCATCCCTGCTGACAAAGGGAAACTGACGAAATAAAATCTTCAAAAGATTGATGTCCTCTGCTGATAAAGAAAATCTATCAACATAAATGCCATCCCTGCTGACAAAGGGAAACTGACGAAAGAAAATCTTCAAAAGATTGCCGTCCTCTGCTGATAAAGAGAATCTAGCAAAATAAATGCCATCCCTGCTGACAAAGGGAAACTGACGAAAGAAAATCTTCAAAAGATTGTTGTCTTCTGCTGATAAAGAGAATCTAGCAAAATAAATGCCATCCCTGCTGACAAAGGGAAACTGACGAAAGAAAATCTTCAAAAGATTGTTGTCCTCTGCTGATAAAGAGAATCTAGCAACATAAATGCCATCCCTGCTGACAAAGGGAAACTGACGAAAGAAAATCTTCAAAAGATTGCTGTCCTCTGCTTATAAAGACAATCTAGCAACATAAATGCCATCCCTGCTGACAAAGGGAAACTGACGAAAGAAAATCTTCAAAAAATTATTGTCCTCTGCTGATAAAGAGAATCTAGCAACATAAATGCCATCCCTGCTGACAAAGGGAGACTGACGAAAGAAAATCTTCAAAAGATTGCTGTCCTCTGCTGATAAAGAGAATCTAGCAACATAAATGCCATCCCTGCTGACAAAGGGAAACTGACGAAATAAAATCTTCAAAAGATTGTTGTCCTCTGCTGATAAAGAGAATCTATCAACATAAATGCCATCCCTGCTGACAAAGGGAAACTGACGAAAGAAAATCTTCAAAAGATTGCTGTCCTCTGCTGATAAAGAGAATCTAGCAAAATAAATGCCATCCCTGCTGACAAAGGGAAACTGACGAAATAAAATCTTCAAAAGATTGATGTCCTATGCTGATAAAGAGAATCTAGCAAAATAAATGCCATCCCTGCTGACAAAGGGAAACTGACGAAAGAAAATCTTCAAAAGATTGCTGTCCTCTGCTGATAAAGAGAATCTAGCAAAATAAATGCCATCCCTGCTGACAAAGGGAAACTGACGAAAGAAAATCTTCAAAAGATTGATGTCCTATGCTGATAAAGAGAATCTAGCAACATATGTGTCATCCCTGCTGACAAAGGGAAACTGACGAAAGAAAATCTTCAAAAAATTGCTGTCCTCTACTTATAAAGAGAATCTAGCAACGTAAATGCCATCTCTGCTGACAAAGGGAAACTGACGAAAGAAAATCTTCAAAAGATTACTGTCCTCTGCTGATAAAGAGAATCTAGCAACATAAATGCCATCTCTGCTGACAAAGGGAAACTGACGAAATAAAATCTTCAAAAGATTGTTGTCCTCTGCTGATAAAGAGAATCTATCAACATAAATGCCATCCCTGCTGACAAAGGGAAACTGACGAAAGAAAATCTTCAAAAGATTGCAGTCCTCTGCTGATAAAGAGAATCTAGCAACATACATGCCATCCCTGCTGACAAAGGGAAAATGACGAAAGAAAATCTTCAAAAGATTGCTGTCTTCTGCTGATAAAGAGAATCTAGCAAAATAAATGCCATCCCTGCTGACAAAGGGAAACTGACGAAAGAAAATCTTCGAAAGATTGTTGTCCTCTGCTGATAAAGAGAATCAAGCAACATAAATGCCATCCCTGCTGATAAAGGGAAACTGACGAAAGAAAATCTTCAAAAGATTGTTGTCCTCTGCTGATAAAGAGAATCTAGCAACCTAAATGTCATCCCTGATGACAAAGGGAAACTGACAAAAGAAAATCTTCAAAAGATTGCTGTCCTCTGCTGATAAAGAGAATCTAGCAACCTAAATGTCATCCCTGATGACAAAGGGAAACTGACGAAAGAAAATCTTCAAAAGATTGTCGTCCTCTGCTGATAAAGAGAATCTAGCAACATAAATGCCATCCCTGCTGACAAAGGGAAACTGACGAAAGAAAATCTTCAAAAGATTGCTGTCCTCTGCTGATAAAGAGAATCTAGCAACATAAATGCCATCCCTGCTGACAAAGGGAAATTGACGAAAGAAAATCTTCAAAAGATTGCTGTCCTCTGCTGATAAAGAGAATCTAGCAACATAAATGCCAACTCTGCTGACAAAGGGAAACTGACGAAAGAAAATCTTCAAAAAATTGTTGTCCTCTGCTTATAAAGAGAATCTAGCAACATAAATGCCATCCCTGCTGACAAAGGGAAACTGACGAAAGAAAATCTTCAAAAGATTGCTGTCCTCTGCTGATAAAAAGAATCTAGCAACATAAATGCCATCCCTGCTGACAAAGGGAAACTGACGAAATAAAATCTTCAAAAGATTGTTGTCCTCTGCTGATAAAGAGAATCTATCAACATAAATGCCATCCCTGCTGACAAAGGGAAACTGACGAAAGAAAATCTTCAAAAGATTGCTGTCCTCTGCTGATAAAGAGAATCTAGCAAAATAAATGCCAACCCTGCTGACAAAGGGAAACTGACGAAAGAAAATCTTCAAAAGATTGATGTCCTATGCTGATAAAGAGAATCTAGCAAAATAAATGCCATCCCTGCTGACAAAGGGAAACTGACGAAAGAAAATCTTCAAAAAATTGCTGTCCTCTGCTTATAAAGAGAATCTAGCAACGTAAATGCCATCTCTGCTGACAAAGGGAAACTGACGAAAGAAAATCTTCAAAAGATTACTGTCCTCTGCTGATAAAGAGAATCTAGCAACATAAATGCCATCTCTGCTGACAAAGGGAAACTGACAAAATAAAATCTTCAAAAGATTGTTGTCCTCTGCTGATAAAGAGAATCTATCAACATAAATGCCATCCCTGCTGACAAAGGGAAACTGACGAAAGAAAATCTTCAAAAGATTGCAGTCCTCTGCTGATAAAGAGAATCTAGCAACATACATGCCATCCCTGCTGACAAAGGGAAAATGACGAAAGAAAATCTTCAAAAGATTGCTGTCTTCTGCTGATAAAGAGAATCTAGCAAAATAAATGCCATCCCTGCTGACAAAGGGAAACTGACGAAAGAAATTCTTCAAAAGATTGCTGTCCTCTGCTGATAAAGAGAATCAAGCAACATAAATGCCATCCCTGCTGATAAAGGGAAACTGACGAAAGAAAATCTTCAAAAGATTGTTGTCCTCTGCTGATAAAGAGAATCTAGCAACCTAAATGTCATCCCTGATGACAAAGGGAAACTGACGAAAGAAAATCTTCAAAAGATTGCTGTCCTCTGCTGATAAAGAGAATCTAGCAACATAAATGCCAACCCTGCTGACAAAGGGAAACTGACGAAAGAAAATCTTCAAAAAATTGTTGTCCTCTGCTTATAAAGAGAATCTAGCAACATAAATGCCATCCCTGCTGACAAAGGGAAACTGACGAAAGAAAATCTTCAAAAGATTGTTGTCCTCTGCTGATAAAAAGAATCTAGCAACATAAATGCCATCCCTGCTGACAAAGGGAAACTGACGAAATAAAATCTTCAAAAGATTGTTGTCCTCTGCTGATAAAGAGAATCTATCAACATAAATGCCATCCCTGCTGACAAAGGGAAACTGACGAAAGAAAATCTTCAAAAGATTGCTGTCCTCTGCTGATAAAGAGAATCTAGCAAAATAAATGCCATCCCTGCTGACAAAGGGAAACTGACGAAAGAAAATCTTCAAAAGATTGATGTCCTATGCTGATAAAGAGAATCTAGCAAAATAAATGCCATCCCTGCTGACAAAGGGAAACTGACGAAAGAAAATCTTCAAAAGATTGATGTCCTATGCTGATAAAGAGAATCTAGCAACATAAATGCCATCCCTGCTGATAAAGGGAAACTGACAAAAGAAAATCTTCAAAAGATTGCTGTCCTCTTCTGATAAAGAGAATCTAGCAACATAAGTGTCATCCCTGCTGACAAAGGGAAACTGACGAAAGAAAATCTTCAAAAAATTGCTGTCCTCTGCTTATAAAGAGAATCTAGCAACGTAAATGCCATCTCTGCTGACAAAGGGAAACTGACGAAAGAAAATCTTCAAAAGATTACTGTCCTCTGCTGATAAAGAGAATCTAGCAACATAAATGCCATCTCTGCTAACAAAGGGAAACTGACGAAATAAAATCTTCAAAAGATTGTTGTCCTCTGCTGATAAAGAGAATCTATCAACATAAATGCCATCCCTGCTGACAAAGGGAAACTGACGAAAGAAAATCTTCAAAAGATTGTTGTCCTCTGCTGATAAAGAGAATCTAGCAACATACATGCCATCCCTGCTGACAAAGGGAAAATGACGAAAGAAAATCTTCAAAAGATTGCTGTCTTCTGCTGATAAAGAGAATCTAGCAAAATAAATGCCATCCCTGCTGACAAAGGGAAACTGACGAAAGAAAATCTTCAAAAGATTGCTGTCCTCTGATGATAAAGAGAATCAAGCAACATAAATGCCATCCCTGCTGATAAAGGGAAACTGACGAAAGAAAATCTTCAAAAGATTGTTGTCCTCTGCTGATAAAGAGAATTTAGCAACCTAAATGTCATCCCTGATGACAAAGGGAAACTGACGAAAGAAAATCTTCAAAATATTGCTGTCCTCTGCTGATAAAGAGAATCTAGCAACATAAATGCCATCCCTGCTGACAAAGGGAAACTGACGAAAGAAAATCTTCAAAAGATTGTTGTCCTCTGCTTATAAAGAGAATATAGCAACATAAATGCCATCCCTGCTGACAAAGGGAAACTGACGAAAGAAAATCTTCAAAAGATTGCTGTCCTCTGCTGATAAAGAGAATCTAGTAACATAAATGCCATCCCTGCTGACAAAGGGAAACTGACGAAAGAAAATCTTCAAAAAATTGTTGTCCTCTGCTTATAAAGAGAATCTAGCAACATAAATGCCATCCCTGCTGACAAAGGGATACTGACGAAAGAAAATCTTCAAAAGATTGATGTCCTATGCTGATAAAGAGAATCTAGCAAAATAAATGCCATCCCTGCTGACAAAGGGAAACTGACGAAAGAAAATCTTCAAAAGATTGTTGTCCTCTGCTGATAAAGAGAATCTAACAACATAAATGCCATCCCTCCTGACAAAGGGAAACTGACGAAAGAAAATCTTCAAAAAATTGTTGTCCTCTGCTTATAAAGAGAATCTAGCAACATAAATGCCATCCCTGCTGACAAAGGGAAACTGACGAAAGAAAATCTTCAAAAGATTGCTGTCCTCTGCTGATAAAGAGAATCTAGCAACATAAATGCCATCCCTGCTGACAAAGGGAAACTGACGAAAGAAAATCTTCAAAAGATTGTTGTCCTCTGCTGATATAGAGAATCTATCAACATAAATGCCATCCCTGCTGATAAAGGGAAACTGACGAAAGAAAATCTTCAAAAGATTACTGTCCTCTGCTGATAAAGAGAATCTAGCAAAATAAATGCCATCCCTGCTGACAAAGGGAAACTGACGAAAGAAAATCTTCAAAAGATTGATGTCCTATGCTGATAAAGAGAATCTAGCAAAATAAATGCCATCCCTGCTGACAAAGGGAAACTGACGAAAGAAAATCTTCAAAAGATTAATGTCCTATGCTGATAAAGAGAATCTAGCAACATAAATGCCATCCCTGCTGATAAAGGGAAACTGACAAAAGAAAATCTTCAAAAGATTGCTGTCCTCTTCTGATAAAGAGAATCTAGCAACATAAGTGTCATCCCTGCTGACAAAGGGAAACTGACGAAAGAAAATCTTCAAAAAATTGCTGTCCTCTGCTTATAAAGAGAATCTAGCAACGTAAATGCCATCTCTGCTGACAAAGGGAAACTGACGAAAGAAAATCTTCAAAAGATTACTGTCCTCTGCTGATAAAGAGAATCTAGCAACATAAATGCCATCTCTGCTAACAAAGGGAAACTGACGAAATAAAATCTTTAAAAGATTGTTGTCCTCTGCTGATAAAGAGAATCTATCAACATAAATGCCATCCCTGCTGACAAAGGGAAACTGACGAAAGAAAATCTTCAAAAGATTGCAGTCCTCTGCTGATAAAGAGAATCTAGCAACATACATGCCATCCCTGCTGACAAAGGGAAAATGACGAAAGAAAATCTTCAAAAGATTGCTGTCTTCTGCTGATAAAGAGAATCTAGCAAAATAAATGCCATCCCTGCTGACAAAGGGAAACTGACGAAAGAAAATCTTCAAAAGATTGCTGTCCTCTGCTGATAAAGAGAATCAAGCAACATAAATGCCATCCCTGCTGATAAAGGGAAACTGACGAAAGAAAATCTTCAAAAGATTGTTGTCCTCTGCTGATAAAGAGAATCTAGCAACCTAAATGTCATCCCTGATGACAAAGGGAAACTGACGAAAGAAAATCTTCAAAAGATTGCTGTCCTCTGCTGATAAAGAGAATCTAGCAACCTAAATGTCATCCCTGATGACAAAGGGAAACTGACGAAAGAAAATCTTCAAAAGATATCTGTCCTCTGCTGATAAAGAGAATCTAACAACACAAATGCCATCCCTGCTGACAAAGGGAAACTGACGAAAGAAAATCTTCAAAAGATTGCTGTCCTCTGCTGATAAAGAGAATCTAGCAACATAAATGCCATCCCTGCTGACAAAGGGAAATTGACGAAAGAAAATCTTCAAAAGATTGCTGTCTTCTGCTGATAAAGAGAATCTAGCAACATAAATGCCAACCCTGCTGACAAAGGGAAACTGACGAAAGAAAATCTTCAAAAAATTGTTGTCCTCTGCTTATAAAGAGAATCTAGCAACATAAATGCCATCCCTGCTGACAAAGGGAAACTGACGAAAGAAAATCTTCAAAAGATTGCTGTCCTCTGCTGATAAAGAGAATCTAGCAACATAAATGCCATCCCTGCTGACAAAGGGAAACTGACGAAATAAAATCTTCAAAAGATTGTTGTCCTCTACTGATAAACAGAATCTATCAACATAAATGCCATCCCTGCTGACAAAGGGAAACTGACGAAAGAAAATCTTCAAAAGATTGCTGTCCTCTGCTGATAAAGAGAATCTAGCAAAATAAATGCCATCCCTGCTGACAAAGGGAAACTGACGAAAGAAAATCTTCAAAAGATTGATGTCCTATGCTGATAAAGAGAATCTAGCAAAATAAATGCCATCCCTGCTGACAAAGGGAAACAGACGAAAGAAAATCTTCAAAAGATTGATGTCCTATGCTGATAAAGAGAATCTAGCAACATAAATGCCATCCCTGCTGATAAAGGGAAACTGACAAAAGAAAATCTTCAAAAGATTGTTGTCCTCTTCTGATAAAGAGAATCTAGCAACATAAGTGTCATCCCTGCTAACAAAGGGAAACTGACGAAAGAAAATCTTCAAAAAATTGTTGTCCTCTGCTTATAAAGAGAATCTAGCAACGTAAATGCCATCTCTACTGACAAAGGGAAACTGACGAAAGAAAATCTTCAAAAGATTATTGTCCTCTGCTGATAAAGAGAATCTAGCAACATAAATGCCATCTCTGCTAACAAAGGGAAACTGACGAAATAAAATCTTCAAAAGATTGTTGTCCTCTGCTGATAAAGAGAATCTATCAACATAAATGCCATCCCTGCTGACAAAGGGAAACTGACGAAAGAAAATCTTCAAAAGATTGCAGTCCTCTGCTGATAAAGCGAATCTGGCAACATACATGCCATCCCTGCTGACAAAGGGAAAATGACGAAAGAAAATCTTCAAAAGATTGCTGTCTTCTGCTGATAAAGAGAATCTAGCAAAATAAATGCCATCCCTGCTGACAAAGGGAAACTGACGAAAGAAAATCTTCAAAAGATTGCTGTCCTCTGCTGATAAAGAGAATCAAGCAACATAAATGCCATCCCTGCTGATAAAGGGAAACTGACGAAAGAAAATCTTCAAAAGATTGGTGTCCTCTGCTGATAAAGAGAATCTAGCAACCTAAATGTCATCCCTGATGACAAAGGGAAACTGACGAAAGAAAATCTTCAAAATATTGTTGTCCTCTGCTGATAAAGAGAATCTAGCAACATAAATGCCATCCCTGCTGACAAAGGGAAACTGACGAAAGAAAATCTTCAAAAGATTGTTGTCCTCTGCTTATAAAGAGAATATAGCAACATAAATGCCATCCCTGCTGACAAAGGGAAACTGACGAAAGAAAATCTTCAAAAGATTGCTGTCCTCTGCTTATAAAGAGAATCTTGCAACATAAATGCCATCCCTGCTGACAAAGGGATACTGACGAAAGAAAATCTTCAAAAGATTGATGTCCTATGCTGATAAAGAGAATCTAGCAAAATAAATGCCATCCCTGCTGACAAAGGGAAACTGACGAAAGAAAATCTTCAAAAGATTGTTGTCCTCTGCTGATAAAGAGAATCTAGCAACATAAATGCCATCCCTCCTGACAAAGGGAAACTGACGAAAGAAAATCTTCAAAATATTGTTGTCCTCTACTGATAAAGAGAATCTATCAACATAAATGCCATCCCTGCTGACAAAGGGAAACTGACGAAAGAAAATCTTCAAAAGATTGCTGTCCTCTGCTGATAAAGAGAATCTAGGAAAATAAATGCCATCCCTGCTGACAAAGGGAAACTGACGAAAGAAAATCTTCAAAAAATTGTTGTCCTCTGCTTATAAAGAGAATCTAGCAACATAAATGCCATCCCTGCTGACAAAGGGATACTGACGAAAGAAAATCTTCAAAAGATTGATGTCCTATGCTGATAAAGAGAATCTAGCAAAATAAATGCCATCCCTGCTGACAAAGGGAAACTGACGAAAGAAAATCTTCAAAAGATTGTTGTCCTCTGCTGATAAAGAGAATCTAGCAACATAAATGCCATCCCTCCTGACAAAGGGAAACTGACGAAAGAAAATCTTCAAAAAATTGCAGTCCTCTGCTTATAAAGAGAATCTAGCAACATAAATGCCATCCCTGCTGACAAAGGGAAACTGACGAAAGAAAATCTTCAAAAGATTGCTGTCTTCTGCTGATAAAGAGAATCTAGCAAAATAAATGTCATCCCTGCTGACAAAGGGAAACTAACGAAAGAAAATCTTCAAAAGATTGCTGTCCTCTGCTGATAAAGAGAATCTAGCAACATAAATGCCATCCCTGCTGATAAAGGGAAACTGACTAAAGAAAATCATCAAAAGATTGCTGTCCTCTGCTGATAAAGAGAATCTAGCAACATAAATGTCATCCCTGCTGACAAAGGGAAACTGACGAAAGAAAATCTTCAAAAAATTGTTGTCCTCTGCTTATCAAGAGAATCTAGCAACATAAATGCCATCTCTGCTGACAAAGGGAAACTGACGAAAGAAAATCTCAAAAGATTAGTTTCCTCTGCTGATAAAGAGAATCTAGCAACATAAATGCCATCCCTGCTGACAAAGGGAAACTGACGAAATAAAATCTTCAAAAGATTGTTGTCCTCTGCTGATAAAGAGAATCTATCAACATAAATGCCATCCCTGCTGACAAAGGGAAACTGACGAAAGAAAATCTTCAAAAGATTGCTGTCCTCTGCTGATAAAGAGAATCTAGCAAAATAAATGCCATCCCTGCTGACAAAGGGAAACTGACGAAAGAAAATCTTCAAAAGATTGATGTCCTATGCTGATAAAGAGAATCTAGCAAAATAAATGCCATCCCTGCTGACAAAGGGAAACTGACGAAAGAAAATCTTCAAAAGATTGATGTCCTATGCTGATAAAGAGAATCTAGCAACTTAAATGCCATCCCTGCTGATAAAGGGAAACTGACGAAAGAAAATCTTCAAAAGATTGTTGTCCTCTTCTGATAAAGAGAATCTAGCAACATAAATGTCATCCCTGCTGACAAAGGGAAACTGACGAAATAAAATCTTCAAAAGATTGTTGTCCTCTGCTGATAAAGAGAATCTATCAACATAAATGCCATCCCTGCTGACAAAGGGAAACTGACGAAAGAAAATCTTCAAAAGATTGCTGTCCTCTGCTGATAAAGAGAATCTAGCAAAATAAATGCCATCCCTGCTGACAAAGGGAAACTGACGAAAGAAAATCTTCAAAAGATTGATGTCCTATGCTGATAAAGAGAATCTAGCAAAATAAATGCCATCCCTGCTGACAAAGGGAAACTGACGAAAGAAAATCTTCAAAAGATTGATGTCCTATGCTGATAAAGAGAATCTAGCAACTTAAATGCCATCCCTGCTGATAAAGGGAAACTGACGAAAGAAAATCTTCAAAAGATTGTTGTCCTCTTCTGATAAAGAGAATCTAGCAACATAAATGTCATCCCTGCTGACAAAGGGAAACTGACGAAAGAAAATCTTCAAAAAATTGTTGTCCTCTGCTTATAAAGAGAATCTAGCAACATAAATGCCATCTCTGCTGACAAAGGGAAACTGACGAAATAAAATCTTCAAAAGATTGTTGTCCTCTACTGATAAAGAGAATCTATCAACATAAATGCCATCCCTGCTGACAAAGGGAAACTGACGAAAGAAAATCTTCAAAAGATTGCAGTCCTATGCTGATAAAGAGAATCTAGCAACATAATGCCATCCCTGCTGACAAAGGGAAAATGACGAAAGAAAATCTTCAAAAGATTGCTGTCTTCTGCTGAGAAAGAGAATCTAGCAAAATAAATGCCATCCCTGCTGACAAAGGGATACTAACGAAAGAAAATCTTCAAAAGATTGCTGTCCTCTGCTGATAAAGAGAATCAAGCAACATAAATGCCATCCCTGCTGATAAAGGGAAACTGACTAAAGAAAATCTTCAAAAGATTGATGTCCTATGCGGATAAAGAGAATCTAGCAAAATAAATGCCATCCCAGCTGACAAAGGGAAACAGACGAAAGAAAATCTTCAAAAGATTGATGTCCTATGCTGATAAAGAGAATCTAGCAACATAAATGACATCCCTGCTGATAAAGGGAAACTGACAAAAGAAAATCTTCAAAAGATTGCTGTCCTCTTCTGATAAAGAGAATCTAGCAACATAAGTGTCATCCCTGCTAACAAAGGGAAACTGACGAAAGAAAATCTTCAAAAAATTGTTGTCCTCTGCTTATAAAGAGAATCTAGCAACGTAAATGCCATCTCTGCTGACAAAGGGAAACTGACGAAAGAAAATCTTCAAAAGATTACTGTCCTCTGCTGATAAAGAGAATCTAGCAACATAAATGCCATCTCTGCTAACAAAGGGAAACTGACGAAATAAAATCTTCAAAAGATTGTTGTCCTCTGCTGATAAAGAGAATCTATCAACATAAATGCCATCCCTGCTGACAAAGGGAAACTGACGAAAGAAAATCTTCAAAAGATTGCAGTCCTCTGCTGATAAAGAGAATCTAGCAACATACATGCCATCCCTGCTGACAAAGGGAAAATGACGAAAGAAAATCTTCAAAAGATTGCTGTCTTCTGCTGATAAAGAGAATCTAGCAAAATAAATGCCATCCCTGCTGACAAAGGGAAACTGACGAAAGAAAATCTTCAAAAGATTGCTGTCCTCTGCTGATAAAGAGAATCAAGCAACATAAATGCCATCCCTGCTGATAAAGGGAAACTGACGAAAGAAAATCTTCAAAAGATTGTTGTCCTCTGCTGATAAAGAGAATCTAGCAACCTAAATGTCATCCCTGATGACAAAGGGAAACTGACGAAAGAAAATCGTCAAAATATTGTTGTCCTCTGCTGATAAAGAGAATCTAGCAACATAAATGCCATCCCTGCTGACAAAGGGAAACTGACGAAAGAAAATCTTCAAAAGATTGTTGTCCTCTGCTTATAAAGAGAATATAGCAACATAAATGCCATCCCTGCTGACAAAGGGAAACTGACGAAAGAAAATCTTCAAAAGATTGCTGTCCTCTGCTTATAAAGAGAATCTTGCAACATAAATGCCATCCCTGCTGACAAAGGGAAACTGACGAAAGAAAATCTTCAAAAGATTGTTGTCCTCTGCTGATAAAGAGAATCTAGTAACATAAATGCCATCCCTGCTGACAAAGGGAAACTGACGAAAGAAAATCTTCAAAAAATTGTTGTCCTCTGCTTATAAAGAGAATCTAGCAACATAAATGCCATCCCTGCTGACAAAGGGATACTGACGAAAGAAAATCTTCAAAAGATTGATGTCCTATGCTGATAAAGAGAATCTAGCAAAATAAATGCCATCCCTGCTGACAAAGGGAAACTGACGAAAGAAAATCTTCAAAAGATTGTTGTCCTCTGCTGATAAAGAGAATCTAGCAACATAAATGCCATCCCTCCTGACAAAGGGAAACTGACGAAAGAAAATCTTCAAAAAATTGCAGTCCTCTGCTTATAAAGAGAATCTAGCAACATAAATGCCATCCCTGCTGACAAAGGGAAACTGACGAAAGAAAATCTTCAAAAGATTGCTGTCTTCTGCTGATAAAGAGAATCTAGCAAAATAAATGTCATCCCTGCTGACAAAGGGAAACTAACGAAAGAAAATCTTCAAAAGATTGCTGTCCTCTGCTGATAAAGAGAATCTAGCAACATAAATGCCATCCCTGCTGATAAAGGGAAACTGACTAAAGAAAATCATCAAAAGATTGCTGTCCTCTGCTGATAAAGAGAATCTAGCAACATAAATGTCATCCCTGCTGACAAAGGGAAACTGACGAAAGAAAATCTTCAAAAAATTGCTGTCCTCTGCTTATCAAGAGAATCTAGCAACATAAATGCCATCTCTGCTGACAAAGGGAAACTGACGAAAGAAAATCTCAAAAGATTAGTTTCCTCTGCTGATAAAGAGAATCTAGCAACATAAATGCCATCCCTGCTGACAAAGGGAAACTGACGAAATAAAATCTTCAAAAGATTGTTGTCCTCTGCTGATAAAGAGAATCTATCAACATAAATGCCATCCCTGCTGACAAAGGGAAACTGACGAAAGAAAATCTTCAAAAGATTGCTGTCCTCTGCTGATAAAGAGAATCTAGCAAAATAAATGCCATCCCTGCTGACAAAGGGAAACTGACGAAAGAAAATCTTCAAAAGATTGATGTCCTATGCTGATAAAGAGAATCTAGCAAAATAAATGCCATCCCTGCTGACAAAGGGAAACTGACGAAAGAAAATCTTCAAAAGATTGATGTCCTATGCTGATAAAGAGAATCTAGCAACTTAAATGCCATCCCTGCTGATAAAGGGAAACTGACGAAAGAAAATCTTCAAAAGATTGTTGTCCTCTTCTGATAAAGAGAATCTAGCAACATAAATGTCATCCCTGCTGACAAAGGGAAACTGACGAAAGAAAATCTTCAAAAAATTGTTGTCCTCTGCTTATAAAGAGAATCTAGCAACATAAATGCCATCTCTGCTGACAAAGGGAAACTGACGAAATAAAATCTTCAAAAGATTGTTGTCCTCTACTGATAAAGAGAATCTATCAACATAAATGCCATCCCTGCTGACAAAGGGAAACTGACGAAAGAAAATCTTCAAAAGATTGCAGTCCTCTGCTGATAAAGAGAATCTAGCAACATAATGCCATCCCTGCTGACAAAGGGAAAATGACGAAAGAAAATCTTCAAAAGATTGCTGTCTTCTGCTGAGAAAGAGAATCTAGCAAAATAAATGCCATCCCTGCTGACAAAGGGATACTAACGAAAGAAAATCTTCAAAAGATTGCTGTCCTCTGCTGATAAAGAGAATCAAGCAACATAAATGCCATCCCTGCTGATAAAGGGAAACTGACTAAAGAAAATCATCAAAAGATTGCTGTCCTCTGCTGATAAAGAGAATCTAGCAATCTAAATGCCATCCCTGCTGATAAAGGGAAACTGACGAAAGAAAATCTTCAAAAGATTGCTGTCCTCTTCTGATAAAGAGAATCTAGCAACATAAATGTCATCCCTGCTGACAAAGGGAAACTGACGAAAGAAAATCTTCAAAAGATTGCTGTCCTCTGCTGATAAAGAGAATCTAGCAAAATAAATGCCATCCCTGCTGACAAAGGGAAACTGACGAAAGAAAATCTTCAAAAGATTGATGTCCTATGCTGATAAAGAGAATCTAGCAAAATAAATGCCATCCCTGCTGACAAAGGGAAACTGACGAAAGAAAATCTTCAAAAGATTGATGTCCTATGCTGATAAAGAGAATCTAGCAACTTAAATGCCATCCCTGCTGATAAAGGGAAACTGACGAAAGAAAATCTTCAAAAGATTGTTGTCCTCTTCTGATAAAGAGAATCTAGCAACATAAATGTCATCCCTGCTGACAAAGGGAAACTGACGAAAGAAAATCTTCAAAAAATTGTTGTCCTCTGCTTATAAAGAGAATCTAGCAACATAAATGCCATCTCTGCTGACAAAGGGAAACTGACGAAATAAAATCTTCAAAAGATTGTTGTCCTCTGCTGATAAAGAGAATCTATCAACATAAATGCCATCCCTGCTGACAAAGGGAAACTGACGAAAGAAAATCTTCAAAAGATTGCAGTCCTCTGCTGATAAAGAGAATCTAGCAACATAATGCCATCCCTGCTGACAAAGGGAAAATGACGAAAGAAAATCTTCAAAAGATTGCTGTCTTCTGCTGAGAAAGAGAATCTAGCAAAATAAATGCCATCCCTGCTGACAAAGGGAAACTAACGAAAGAAAATCTTCAAAAGATTGCTGTCCTCTGCTGATAAAGAGAATCTAGCAACATAAATGCCATCCCTGCTGATAAAGGGAAACTGACTAAAGAAAATCATCAAAAGATTGCTGTCCTCTGCTGATAAAGAGAATCTAGCAACATAAATGTCATCCCTGCTGACAAAGGGAAACTGACGAAAGAAAATCTTCAAAAAATTGCTGTCCTCTGCTTATCAAGAGAATCTAGCAACATAAATGCCATCTCTGCTGACAAAGGGAAACTGACGAAAGAAAATCTCAAAAGATTAGTTTCCTCTGCTGATAAAGAGAATCTAGCAACATAAATGCCATCCCTGCTGACAAAGGGAAACTGACGAAATAAAATCTTCAAAAGATTGTTGTCCTCTGCTGATAAAGAGAATCTATCAACATAAATGCCATCCCTGCTGACAAAGGGAAACTGACGAAAGAAAATCTTCAAAAGATTGCTGTCCTCTGCTGATAAAGAGAATCTAGCAAAATAAATGCCATCCCTGCTGACAAAGGGAAACTGACGAAAGAAAATCTTCAAAAGATTGATGTCCTATGCTGATAAAGAGAATCTAGCAAAATAAATGCCATCCCTGCTGACAAAGGGAAACTGACGAAAGAAAATCTTCAAAAGATTGATGTCCTATGCTGATAAAGAGAATCTAGCAACTTAAATGCCATCCCTGCTGATAAAGGGAAACTGACGAAAGAAAATCTTCAAAAGATTGTTGTCCTCTTCTGATAAAGAGAATCTAGCAACATAAATGTCATCCCTGCTGACAAAGGGAAACTGACGAAAGAAAATCTTCAAAAAATTGTTGTCCTCTGCTTATAAAGAGAATCTAGCAACATAAATGCCATCTCTGCTGACAAAGGGAAACTGACGAAATAAAATCTTCAAAAGATTGTTGTCCTCTACTGATAAAGAGAATCTATCAACATAAATGCCATCCCTGCTGACAAAGGGAAACTGACGAAAGAAAATCTTCAAAAGATTGCAGTCCTCTGCTGATAAAGAGAATCTAGCAACATAATGCCATCCCTGCTGACAAAGGGAAAATGACGAATGAAAATCTTCAAAAGATTGCTGTCTTCTGCTGAGAAAGAGAATCTAGCAAAATAAATGCCATCCCTGCTGACAAAGGGATACTAACGAAAGAAAATCTTCAAAAGATTGCTGTCCTCTGCTGATAAAGAGAATCAAGCAACATAAATGCCATCCCTGCTGATAAAGGGAAACTGACTAAAGAAAATCATCAAAAGATTGCTGTCCTCTGCTGATAAAGAGAATCTAGCAATCTAAATGCCATCCCTGCTGATAAAGGGAAACTGACGAAAGAAAATCTTCAAAAGATTGCTGTCCTCTTCTGATAAAGAGAATCTAGCAACATAAATGTCATCCCTGCTGACAAAGGGAAACTGACGAAAGAAAATCTTCAAAAGATTGCTGTCCTCTGCTGATAAAGAGAATCTAGCAAAATAAATGCCATCCCTGCTGACAAAGGGAAACTGACGAAAGAAAATCTTCAAAAGATTGATGTCCTATGCTGATAAAGAGAATCTAGCAAAATAAATGCCATCCCTGCTGACAAAGGGAAACTGACGAAAGAAAATCTTCAAAAGATTGATGTCCTATGCTGATAAAGAGAATCTAGCAACTTAAATGCCATCCCTGCTGATAAAGGGAAACTGACGAAAGAAAATCTTCAAAAGATTGTTGTCCTCTTCTGATAAAGAGAATCTAGCAACATAAATGTCATCCCTGCTGACAAAGGGAAACTGACGAAAGAAAATCTTCAAAAAATTGTTGTCCTCTGCTTATAAAGAGAATCTAGCAACATAAATGCCATCTCTGCTGACAAAGGGAAACTGACGAAATAAAATCTTCAAAAGATTGTTGTCCTCTGCTGATAAAGAGAATCTATCAACATAAATGCCATCCCTGCTGACAAAGGGAAACTGACGAAAGAAAATCTTCAAAAGATTGCAGTCCTCTGCTGATAAAGAGAATCTAGCAACATAATGCCATCCCTGCTGACAAAGGGAAAATGACGAAAGAAAATCTTCAAAAGATTGCTGTCTTCTGCTGAGAAAGAGAATCTAGCAAAATAAATGCCATCCCTGCTGACAAAGGGAAACTAACGAAAGAAAATCTTCAAAAGATTGCTGTCCTCTGCTGATAAAGAGAATCAAGCAACATAAATGCCATCCCTGCTGATAAAGGGAAACTGACTAAAGAAAATCATCAAAAGATTGCTGTCCTCTGCTGATAAAGAGAATCTAGCAATCTAAATGCCATCCCTGCTGATAAAGGGAAAGTGACGAAAGAAAATCTTCAAAAGATTGCTGTCCTCTTCTGATAAAGAGAATCTAGCAACATAAATGTCATCCCTGCTGACAAAGGGAAACTGACGAAAGAAAATCTTCAAAAAATTGCTGTCCTCTGCTTATCAAGAGAATCTAGCAACATAAATGCCATCTCTGCTGACAAAGGGAAACTGACGAAAGAAAATCTCAAAAGATTAGTTTCCTCTGCTGATAAAGAGAATCTAGCAACATAAATGCCATCCCTGCTGACAAAGGGAAACTGACGAAATAAAATCTTCAAAAGATTGTTGTCCTCTGCTGATAAAGAGAATCTATCAACATAAATGCCATCCCTGCTGACAAAGGGAAACTGACGAAAGAAAACCTTCAAAAGATTGCTGTCCTCTGCTGATAAAGAGAATCTAGCAAAATAAATGCCATCCCTGCTGACAAAGGGAAACTGACGAAAGAAAATCTTCAAAAGATTGATGTCCTATGCTGATAAAGAGAATCTAGCAAAATAAATGCCATCCCTGCTGACAAAGGGAAACTGACGAAAGAAAATCTTCAAAAGATTGATGTCCTATGCTGATAAAGAGAATCTAGCAACTTAAATGCCATCCCTGCTGATAAAGGGAAACTGACGAAAGAAAATCTTCAAAAGATTGTTGTCCTCTGCTTATAAAGAGAATCTAGCAACATAAATGCCATCTCTGCTGACAAAGGGAAACTGACGAAATAAAATCTTCAAAAGATTGTTGTCCTCTGCTGATAAAGAGAATCTATCAACATAAATGCCATCCCTGCTGACAAAGGGAAACTGACGAAAGAAAATCTTCAAAAGATTGCAGTCCTCTGCTGATAAAGAGAATCTAGCAACATAATGCCATCCCTGCTGACAAAGGGAAAATGACGAAAGAAAATCTTCAAAAGATTGTTGTCTTCTGCTGAGAAAGAGAATCTAGCAAAATAAATGCCATCCCTGCTGACAAAGGGAAACTAACGAAAGAAAATCTTCAAAAGATTGCTGTCCTCTGCTGATAAAGAGTATCAAGCAACATAAATGCCATCCCTGCTGATAAAGGGAAACTGACTAAAGAAAATCATCAAAAGATTGCTGTCCTCTGCTGATAAAGAGAATCTAGCAACCTAAATGCCATCCCTGCTGATAAAGGGAAACTGACGAAAGAAAATCTTCAAAAGATTGCTGTCCTCTTCTGATAAAGAGAATCTAGCAACATAAATGTCATCCCTGCTGACAAAGGGAAACTGACGAAAGAAAATCTTCAAAAAATTGTTGTCCTCTGCTTATAAAGAGAATCTAGCAACATAAATGCCATCTCTGCTGACAAAGGGAAACTGACGAAATAAAATCTTCAAAAGATTGTTGTCCTCTACTGATAAAGAGAATCTATCAACATAAATGCCATCCCTGCTGACAAAGGGAAACTGACGAAAGAAAATCTTCAAAAGATTGCAGTCCTCTGCTGATAAAGAGAATCTAGCAACATAATGCCATCCCTGCTGACAAAGGGAAAATGACGAAAGAAAATCTTCAAAAGATTGCTGTCTTCTGCTGAGAAAGAGAATCTAGCAAAATAAATGCCATCCCTGCTGACAAAGGGATACTAACGAAAGAAAATCTTCAAAAGATTGCTGTCCTCTGCTGATAAAGAGAATCAAGCAACATAAATGCCATCCCTGCTGATAAAGGGAAACTGACTAAAGAAAATCATCAAAAGATTGCTGTCCTCTGCTGATAAAGAGAATCTAGCAATCTAAATGCCATCCCTGCTGATAAAGGGAAACTGACGAAAGAAAATCTTCAAAAGATTGCTGTCCTCTTCTGATAAAGAGAATCTAGCAACATAAATGTCATCCCTGCTGACAAAGGGAAACTGACGAAAGAAAATCTTCAAAAGATTGCTGTCCTCTGCTGATAAAGAGAATCTAGCAAAATAAATGCCATCCCTGCTGACAAAGGGAAACTGACGAAAGAAAATCTTCAAAAGATTGATGTCCTATGCTGATAAAGAGAATCTAGCAAAATAAATGCCATCCCTGCTGACAAAGGGAAACTGACGAAAGAAAATCTTCAAAAGATTGATGTCCTATGCTGATAAAGAGAATCTAGCAACTTAAATGCCATCCCTGCTGATAAAGGGAAACTGACGAAAGAAAATCTTCAAAAGATTGTTGTCCTCTTCTGATAAAGAGAATCTAGCAACATAAATGTCATCCCTGCTGACAAAGGGAAACTGACGAAAGAAAATCTTCAAAAAATTGTTGTCCTCTGCTTATAAAGAGAATCTAGCAACATAAATGCCATCTCTGCTGACAAAGGGAAACTGACGAAATAAAATCTTCAAAAGATTGTTGTCCTCTGCTGATAAAGAGAATCTATCAACATAAATGCCATCCCTGCTGACAAAGGGAAACTGACGAAAGAAAATCTTCAAAAGATTGCAGTCCTCTGCTGATAAAGAGAATCTAGCAACATAATGCCATCCCTGCTGACAAAGGGAAAATGACGAAAGAAAATCTTCAAAAGATTGCTGTCTTCTGCTGAGAAAGAGAATCTAGCAAAATAAATGCCATCCCTGCTGACAAAGGGAAACTAACGAAAGAAAATCTTCAAAAGATTGCTGTCCTCTGCTGATAAAGAGAATCAAGCAACATAAATGCCATCCCTGCTGATAAAGGGAAACTGACTAAAGAAAATCATCAAAAGATTGCTGTCCTCTGCTGATAAAGAGAATCTAGCAATCTAAATGCCATCCCTGCTGATAAAGGGAAAGTGACGAAAGAAAATCTTCAAAAGATTGCTGTCCTCTTCTGATAAAGAGAATCTAGCAACATAAATGTCATCCCTGCTGACAAAGGGAAACTGACGAAAGAAAATCTTCAAAAAATTGCTGTCCTCTGCTTATCAAGAGAATCTAGCAACATAAATGCCATCTCTGCTGACAAAGGGAAACTGACGAAAGAAAATCTCAAAAGATTAGTTTCCTCTGCTGATAAAGAGAATCTAGCAACATAAATGCCATCCCTGCTGACAAAGGGAAACTGACGAAATAAAATCTTCAAAAGATTGTTGTCCTCTGCTGATAAAGAGAATCTATCAACATAAATGCCATCCCTGCTGACAAAGGGAAACTGACGAAAGAAAACCTTCAAAAGATTGCTGTCCTCTGCTGATAAAGAGAATCTAGCAAAATAAATGCCATCCCTGCTGACAAAGGGAAACTGACGAAAGAAAATCTTCAAAAGATTGATGTCCTATGCTGATAAAGAGAATCTAGCAAAATAAATGCCATCCCTGCTGACAAAGGGAAACTGACGAAAGAAAATCTTCAAAAGATTGATGTCCTATGCTGATAAAGAGAATCTAGCAACTTAAATGCCATCCCTGCTGATAAAGGGAAACTGACGAAAGAAAATCTTCAAAAGATTGTTGTCCTCTGCTTATAAAGAGAATCTAGCAACATAAATGCCATCTCTGCTGACAAAGGGAAACTGACGAAATAAAATCTTCAAAAGATTGTTGTCCTCTGCTGATAAAGAGAATCTATCAACATAAATGCCATCCCTGCTGACAAAGGGAAACTGACGAAAGAAAATCTTCAAAAGATTGCAGTCCTCTGCTGATAAAGAGAATCTAGCAACATAATGCCATCCCTGCTGACAAAGGGAAAATGACGAAAGAAAATCTTCAAAAGATTGTTGTCTTCTGCTGAGAAAGAGAATCTAGCAAAATAAATGCCATCCCTGCTGACAAAGGGAAACTAACGAAAGAAAATCTTCAAAAGATTGCTGTCCTCTGCTGATAAAGAGTATCAAGCAACATAAATGCCATCCCTGCTGATAAAGGGAAACTGACTAAAGAAAATCATCAAAAGATTGCTGTCCTCTGCTGATAAAGAGAATCTAGCAACCTAAATGCCATCCCTGCTGATAAAGGGAAACTGACGAAAGAAAATCTTCAAAAGATTGCTGTCCTCTTCTGATAAAGAGAATCTAGCAACATAAATGTCATCCCTGCTGACAAAGGGAAACTGACGAAAGAAAATCTTCAAAAAATTGCTGTCCTCTGCTTATCAAGAGAATCTAGCAACATAAATGCCATCTCTGCTGACAAAGGGAAACTGACGAAAGGAAATCTCAAAAGATTAGTTTCCTCTGCTGATAAAGAGAATCTAGCAACATAAATGCCATCCCTGCTGACAAAGGGAAACTGACGAAATAAAATCTTCAAAAGATTGTTGTCCTCTGCTGATAAAGAGAATCTATCAACATAAATGCCATCCCTGCTGACAAAGGGAAACTGACGAAAGAAAATCTTCAAAAGATTGCTGTCCTCTGCTGATAAAGAGAATCTAGCAAAATAAATGCCATCCCTGCTGACAAAGGGAAACTGACGAAAGAAAATCTTCAAAAGATTGATGTCCTATGCTGATAAAGAGAATCTAGCAAAATAAATGCCATCCCTGCTGACAAAGGGAAACTGACGAAAGAAAATCTTCAAAAGATTGATGTCCTATGCTGATAAAGAGAATCTAGCAACTTAAATGCCATCCCTGCTGATAAAGGGAAACTGACGAAAGAAAATCTTCAAAAGATTGTTGTCCTCTTCTGATAAAGAGAATCTAGCAACATAAATGTCATCCCTGCTGACAAAGGGAAACTGACGAAAGAAAATCTTCAAAAAATTGTTGTCCTCTGCTTATAAAGAGAATCTAGCAACATAAATGCCATCTCTGCTGACAAAGGGAAACTGACGAAATAAAATCTTCAAAAGATTGTTGTCCTCTGCTGATAAAGAGAATCTATCAACATAAATGCCATCCCTGCTGACAAAGGGAAACTGACGAAAGAAAATCTTCAAAAGATTGCAGTCCTCTGCTGATAAAGAGAATCTAGCAACATAATGCCATCCCTGCTGACAAAGGGAAAATGACGAAAGAAAATCTTCAAAAGATTGCTGTCTTCTGCTGAGAAAGAGAATCTAGCAAAATAAATGCCATCCCTGCTGACAAAGGGAAACTAACGAAAGAAAATCTTCAAAAGATTGCTGTCCTCTGCTGATAAAGAGTATCAAGCAACATAAATGCCATCCCTGCTGATAAAGGGAAACTGACTAAAGAAAATCATCAAAAGATTGATGTCCTCTGCTGATAAAGAGAATCTAGCAACCTAAATGCCATCCCTGCTGATAAAGGGAAACTGACGAATGAAAATCTTCAAAAGATTGCTGTCCTCTTCTGATAAAGAGAATCTAGCAACATAAATGTCATCCCTGCTGACAAAGGGAAACTGACGAAAGAAAATCTTCAAAAAATTGCTGTCCTCTGCTTATCAAGAGAATCTAGCAACATAAATGCCATCTCTGCTGACAAAGGGAAACTGACGAAAGGAAATCTCAAAAGATTAGTTTCCTCTGCTGATAAAGAGAATCTAGCAACATAAATGCCATCCCTGCTGACAAAGGGAAACTGACGAAATAAAATCTTCAAAAGATTGTTGTCCTCTGCTGATAAAGAGAATCTATCAACATAAATGCCATCCCTGCTGACAAAGGGAAACTGACGAAAGAAAATCTTCAAAAGATTGCTGTCCTCTGCTGATAAAGAGAATCTAGCAAAATAAATGCCATCCCTGCTGACAAAGGGAAACTGACGAAAGAAAATCTTCAAAAGATTGATGTCCTATGCTGATAAAGAGAATCTAGCAAAATAAATGCCATCCCTGCTGACAAAGGGAAACTGACGAAAGAAAATCTTCAAAAGATTGATGTCCTATGCTGATAAAGAGAATCTAGCAACTTAAATGCCATCCCTGCTGATAAAGGGAAACTGACGAAAGAAAATCTTCAAAAGATTGTTGTCCTCTTCTGATAAAGAGAATCTAGCAACATAAATGTCATCCCTGCTGACAAAGGGAAACTGACGAAAGAAAATCTTCAAAAAATTGTTGTCCTCTGCTTATAAAGAGAATCTAGCAACATAAATGCCATCTCTGCTGACAAAGGGAAACTGACAAAATAAAATCTTCAAAAGATTGTTGTCCTCTGCTGATAAAGAGAATCTATCAACATAAATGCCATCCCTGCTGACAAAGGGAAACTGACGAAAGAAAATCTTCAAAAGATTGCAGTCCTCTGCTGATAAAGAGAATCTAGCAACATAATGCCATCCCTGCTGACAAAGGGAAAATGACGAAAGAAAATCTTCAAAAGATTGCTGTCTTCTGCTGAGAAAGAGAATCTAGCAAAATAAATGCCATCCCTGCTGACAAAGGGAAACTAACGAAAGAAAATCTTCAAAAGATTGCTGTCCTCTGCTGATAAAGAGAATCAAGCAACATAAATGCCATCCCTGCTGATAAAGGGAAACTGACTAAAGAAAATCATCAAAAGATTGCTGTCCTCTGCTGATAAAGAGAATCTAGCAACCTAAATGCCATCCCTGCTGATAAAGGGAAACTGACGAAAGAAAATCTTCAAAAAATTGCTGTCCTCTGCTTATCAAGAGAATCTAGCAACATAAATGCCATCTCTGCTGACAAAGGAAACTGACGAAAGAAAATCTCAAAAGATTAGTTTCCTCTGCTGATAAAGAGAATCTAGCAACATAAATGCCATCCCTGCTGACAAAGGGAAACTGACGAAATAAAATCTTCAAAAGATTGTTGTCCTCTGCTGATAAAGAGAATCTATCAACATAAATGCCATCCCTGCTGACAAAGGGAAACTGACGAAAGAAAATCTTCAAAAGATTGCTGTCCTCTGCTGATAAAGAGAATCTAGCAAAATAAATGCCATCCCTGCTGACAAAGGGAAACAGACGAAAGAAAATCTTCAAAAGATTGATGTCCTATGCTGATAAAGAGAATCTAGCAAAATAAATGCCATCCCTGCTGACAAAGGGAAACTGACGAAAGAAAATCTTCAAAAGATTGATGTCCTATGCTGATAAAGAGAATCTAGCAACTTAAATGCCATCCCTGCTGATAAAGGGAAACTGACGAAAGAAAATCTTCAAAAGATTGTTGTCCTCTTCTGATAAAGAGAATCTAGCAACATAAATGTCATCCCTGCTGACAAAGGGAAACTGACGAAAGAAAATCTTCAAAAAATTGTTGTCCTCTGCTTATAAAGAGAATCTAGCAACATAAATGCCATCTCTGCTGACAAAGGGAAACTGACGAAATAAAATCTTCAAAAGATTGTTGTCCTCTGCTGATAAAGAGAATCTATCAACATAAATGCCATCCCTGCTGACAAAGGGAAACTGACGAAAGAAAATCTTCAAAAGATTGCAGTCCTCTGCTGATAAAGAGAATCTAGCAACATAATGCCATCCCTGCTGACAAAGGGAAAATGACGAAACAAAATCTTCAAAAGATTGCTGTCTTCTGCTGAGAAAGAGAATCTAGCAAAATAAATGCCATCCCTGCTGACAAAGGGAAACTAACGAAAGAAAATCTTCAAAAGATTGCTGTCCTCTGCTGATAAAGAGAATCAAGCAACACAAATGCCATCCCTGCTGATAAAGGGAAACTGACTAAAGAAAATCATCAAAAGATTGTTGTCCTCTGCTGATAAAGAGAATCTAGCAACCTAAATGCCATCCCTGCGGATAAAGGGAAACTGACGAAAGAAAATCTTCAAAAGATTGCTGTCCTCTTCTGATAAAGAGAATCTAGCAACATAAATTTCATCCCTGCTGACAAAGGGAAACTGACGAAAGAAAATCTTCAAAAAATTGTTGTCCTCTGCTTATCAAAAGAATCTAGCAACATAAATGCCATCTCTGCTGACAAAGGGAAACTGACGAAAGAAAATCTCAAAAGATTAGTTTCCTCTGCTGATAAAGAGAATCTAGCAACATAAATGCCATCCCTGCTGACAAAGGGAAACTGACGAAATAAAATCTTCAAAAGATTGTTGTCCTCTGCTGATAAAGAGAATCTATCAACATAAATGCCATCCCTGCTGACAAAGGGAAACTGACGAAAGAAAATCTTCAAAAGATTGCTGTCCTCTGCTGATAAAGAGAATCTAGCAAAATAAATGCCATCCCTGCTGACAAAGGGAAACTGACGAAAGAAAATCTTCAAAAGATTGATGTCCTATGCTGATAAAGAGAATCTAGCAAAATAAATGCCATCCCTGCTGACAAAGGGAAACTTGTAACACCCCCTTTCTATACCCCCAAATAATCACATAAATCATTTAGGCACATATATAAAAAAATATAAAAATTCGCCAGAGTACGATTAAAACATGGTATAAAAGAGGCATGTCACATCATACACACAATTAATACATACAACACCTGCTCATTATATTGATATGCAACAGTGGGGTAACTTGCCACAGAGGAACTTTGTCCTTACACCCACATCTCAATATTTAGAATAAAAGCGGAAACATCTAAAATATTGAAGAACAACACATATGTACATCATCCAGTATGAATCACTAGCTACATCATGTTTATACACAAATTCATCAGCAAGATACATATGCAAATGTATCACAAAAGAATAATATACATCCTAGCTACCCGGTGCTACATATCAGAGCCAACCGACCAAAAGAATGAAGACACGCTTCACAAAAAGACCTCCAGCATACCTACTCTGCAATGCCTCATAGAGCATCATAAAACAGCAGAAGGGTGAGAAATATTATCATAATAACAATGCATACAATTATATATATCTTAACATAAAAATACACATATTACACATTCTTACCACAATTCATCTCATTTTCATCTATATACATCACAATGTATATATATATATAACAAGTATATTCATCATGCACACTTTCACATTTCTCAATCATTCCGTATGAACATACACAATTATGTTCATTCAACAACACATCATTATAAAGATGATAAATGCAAATCATAGAGACCGACTCACGACTCTATGCAAATGCAATGCGGTACCGACTCAATCATCACTAGTTCTCTCAGGAACTCTGCTGGAACCATCGCTCGTTACCGAAGTAACTGCCCGTCGGGCCTACGATGTTCACCCATTGCTCACACCCCACATGGGCACACAATGTTTATGGATCGCTCACACCCCACATGGGCACACGACCCGATCGCTCACACCCCACACGGGCACACGATCCAATTGCTCACACCCCACATGGGCACACAATCATTCGTAATCATCGCTCACACCCCACATGGGCACACGACGTTACGACGGATTCTCATTAGAATCGCACAACACAAGAATGCACATCATGATGCTTCACATGCAAAATGACTCAAAAGACATTCTTGAAATGCATACATATTCACAATATATTCATGCATTCATCTCATACAATCACATACATTCTATATACATTCACATCAATGCACTATTGTATGATTCACATTCAAACACACAGTCAAAACGGTAAAAGTCGCTAAATAGCACTATTCCCGACTTTCCGACATAATTAAATCGGCTAACGATTTTCAAAACATCATAATAAGAAAGTACAGCTCAATACCTTTCCAACGACACCAAGAATGTAAAAATCGGATACTCGGAACAAAAGTTACGGACGAAACCGAAAACGACATTTTGAAAAATCCCATTTTTACATTCCTCCTGTCCATACGCGTATCACCCATGTCCATACGCGTACGGACATAACCCATTTCCTTCACAAATTCCTCGTTCCAAATCCCATACGCGTATTGGCCCATGGCTCGCCCCTGTTACGCGTAATACCAATATTCATACGCGTATTGGCCCAAAAATAAGCCAATGATACGCGTATTGCCTTGGCTCATACGCGTATGGACATGCCCCTTACGCGTATGGCCAGAGCATACCCAGAAAAATTCTGCAGAACGAAGTTCTGCGTTTTCCACTCCCCAATCATCCAAATCTTCACCTAATACTCAGAAAAATGCCAATTTGATGTATAACAATACATACCAATCATGTATAAACAACTATGAACACAATCAACATAAGTTTTAATACATTTGGATCAATTTCTAATCAATTTCTCAAAAATGGGTTATACCCTAAAACTCACAAAATTCATCAACAACAACAACAATTCATACATAATCATATACATTGATAAGATAACAATGTTTCACACCCTTACCCGGATTCCAAGCTTGCTAATTGATTGATCTTGATGAATTTCTAAGTTTTTCCTCCTTTCCTCTTCTTTTCTCTTCCTCTTCTTTCTTTCTCTCCTTTTTCTTTCTATCTTTTTTTTCTATTTCTCTCTATTTCTCTTTTCTTTCTATTTTCTTTCTTTTCTATTTCTTTTCTCTCATTTTCCACTAAATCAATTTAATTCATTTTTTTTTTTTCACACAATTCTAATTCCACAAAAATTTCTAACTTATAATTAATTGAGAAAAGACTAAAATACCCTCCATTCTAATTTCCCCGAAAACTCTCGAAAATGGTAAAATAACATTTAACACACCAATTTAACAAATAAAATAATTTATCACCCAATTAAATTAAAAGACTCAAGAATAATGGAATAATCAAAATCGGGGCGTTACAACTCTCCCCCACTTAGAAATTTTCGTCCTCGAAAATAATACCGGATTCAAATAACTCCGGATACGACTCTTGCATCCCACTCTCTAGTTCCCACGTCATATTGCCTTCCGCAGCGCCTCCCCACGCTACTTTCACAAGCGCAATATCCTTGCCCCTTAGTTTCTTAACTTCGCGGTCCAAAATCCTAACCGGTAAAGCTTCCACCGTAAGGTTATCTCTCACTTCAACCTCGTCCATAGGAATAACATGTGACGGATCCGGAACATATTTCCGAAGTTGCGAAACATGGAATACGTCATGCAAATTCAAAAGGTTCGGAGGCAACGCCACACGGTAAGCCACAACACCAACTCGTGAAGTAATCTGATACGAACCAATAAAACGAGAAGTCAACTTCTTCGACTTCAAAGCACGACCCACACCAGTAACTGGTGTAACTCTCAAAAACACATGGTCACCTTCTTGAAACTCAAGATCCTTCCTTCTCTTGTCATGATAGCTCTTTTGTCTACTTTGAGAAGCTTTCATCTTCTCCCGAATAAACTTCACTTTCTCCGTTGTTTGTTGTACCATTTCCGGTCCAACTATCGTCCTCTCGCCGGTTTCATGCCAACACAAAGGTGTTCGACATCTCCGGCCATACAAAGCCTCAAATGGTGCCATACCTATACTCGAATGAAAACTGTTATTGTAAGTGAATTCAATCAACGCCAAATAACCATCCCAAGCACCACCTTGCTCGAGTACACAAGCACGCAATAAATCCTCCAACGATTGAATCGTCCTCTCGGTTTGACCGTCCGTTTGCGGATGATAAGCCGAACTCAATCTTAGCTTAGAACCCAAAGCCTTTTGTAAACTCTCCCAAAACCTCGATGTAAACCTTGGATCTCTATCCGATACAATACTCTTAGGAACTCCATGTAACTTCACAACCACAAGAACATAAATCTCGGCTAACTTCTCCAAAGGAAAACTAATATCAATTGGAATAAAGTGAGCAGATTTAGTAAGCCTATCAACAATTACCCAAATAGCATTATGACCTCTTGGCGTATTTGGCAATCCCGTAACAAAATCCATCGATATACTATCCCATTTCCATTCCGGAATATCCAACGGTTGCATAAATCCACTTGGTTTTTGATGTTCCACCTTAGACTTTTGACAAGTTAAGCATGCATACACAAATCGAGCCACATCCCTCTTTAAACCGGACCACCAAAAGATCTTCTTCAAATCTTGATACATCTTATTCGCACCCGGATGAATACTCAAATTACTTCGGTGTCCTTCCTCTAGAATCATCTTTTTCAACTCCGCGTCGTCGGGAATACAAATACGACCACGGAATCTCAAAACTCCATAATTATCAACCTCGAAATCCTCATTCTCATTCAACATCAAATCAACGAATTTCAAGTCCAACTTTTGCTTTTCACTAACCGTTGCAAGAAAATCATTCGTAACATGTAACATACCAAGTCGCACACTCCTCGGCGTCATTTCACAAACCAAACTCAAATCTCTGAAATCTTCCAAAAGTTCCCATTCTTCCATCATCAATGCGGACATATGTAACAACCTCCGACTTAAGGCATCGGCCACCACGTTTGCCTTACCCGGATGGTAATTCAAACCAAAATCATAATCCTTCAAAAGTTCTAGCCACCTCCTTTGTCTCATGTTCAATTCTTTCTGATCAAATAAATATCTTAAGCTTTTGTGATCACTAAAAACTTCAAATCTCGCACCATAAAGATAATGCCTCCATATTTTCAAAACAAACACCACCGCCGCTAACTCCAAGTCATGTGTAGGATAATTCTTTTCATGCACTCTCAATTGTCTAGAAGCATATGCCACAACTTTTCCATCTTGCATCAAAACACCACCTAAACCTGTCAATGAAGCATCACAATACACAACAAATGGTTCATTAGGATTAGGCAAAATCAAGATCGGAGTCGTTGTCAACCTTCTCTTTAACTCATTGAAACTCTCTTCACAATGAATATCCCAAATGAAAGCCTTTCCTTTACAAGTCAATTGCGTTAAAGGAAGTGCCAATTTCGAAAATCCCTCAATAAACCTCCGATAATAACCCGCCAAGCCTAAAAAGCTTCGAATCTCCGTAACCGACCTAGGAGCCTCCCATTGCATCACCGCATCTATCTTGGATGGATCAACACTAATACCACTACCGGAAATAACATGTCCAAGGAAACTTACTTCCGACAACCAAAATTCACACTTCGACAACTTAGCATACAATTGTTTCTCTTTCAAAATTTGCAACACAATTCTCAAATGCTCTTCATGCTCCTCTTGAGACTTAGAGTAAATCAAAATATCATCGATGAACACAACCACAAAACGATCCAACTGTTCATGAAAAATACGATTCATGTATTCCATAAACACACCCGGCGCGTTAGAAACCCCGAATGGCATCACGGAGTATTCGTAATGACCATACCGTGTCCTAAATGCCGTCTTTTGAATATCCTCTCCTTTCACACGAATCTGGTGGTATCCTGATCTCAAATCAATCTTGCTAAAAACATTCGCACCAACCAATTGGTCCATCAAATCATCGATCCTTGGAAGCGGATACTTGTTCTTAATTGTCACCTTGTTCAACTGTCGATAATCAATGCATAACCGCATACTCCCGTCCTTCTTCTTTACCAACAATACCGGAGCACCCCAAGGAGAAACACTTGGCCTTACAAATTTCTTGTCCAACAAGTCATTCAATTGCTTTTTCAATTCTACCAATTCCGATGCCGACATACGATACGGTGCCATCGAAATCGGTCTAGTACCCGGAACTAGATCAATAGAAAATTCAACTTCTCTTTCCGGCGGTACATCCGTAATATCTTTCGGAAACACTTCTGGAAATTCGCACACCACTGGGAACACATCAAGCTCAACTTTACTCTCCACCGACAATGATGCAAACAAACCAAACAATTGAGCTTCGTCCGCTAAAAGTTTCTTCAACTCTTTAGTGGATAGGAAACTCTCAAATTCATCATCTTCCAAAGAAGGAAACCTTACTAACTTGTGATAGCAATCTATATGAACTCGGTTAAATTGCAACCAGTTCATACCCAAGATTACGTCCAATCCCTCCAACGGCAAACATACTAAATCCATAACAAAGTCTTTACCATACATGGTCAAAGGACAACTCATACACACCAAAGATGTAATTACCGACCCTGAAGCAGGAGTCTCAATAACCATTTCAGCACCCATCACAGTTAACGCAAGATTCAAACGCTTCGCGCACTCAGACGAAATAAACGAATGAGTCGCTCCCGTATCAATAACAGCAACTAAAGGTGTACTATTAATAAAGCATGTACCTTTAATCAAACGGTCCGCATTCGTAGTTTGAGTCCCCGCCAATGCAAACACCTTTCCGCCCGCTTGAGCTTGTTTCGGCTTAGTACACTTAGTACTAATGTGACCCACTTCTCCACAATTATAGCACTTCACCATATTTCTTCTACAATCTGTAGCAGCATGCCCAAGACCACCACAATTAGAACATTTCGCTACAGGCTTCCCACACTCAAAAGATTTATGACCTATATCACCACATTTGTAACACCTAACAACACCGGAACCTCCTCCTCCAGACCTCCTATCAAAGCTTCCCCTATGCTTACCCTTATCAACGGGTGTCACATAAGGTCCACTTCTAGCTTGTTGCTTCCCCTTCCTCTCATTCAAACTTTTGTAATGTGTAGAACGAGCCTTACTATCTTCTTCAAAGATTCTACAACATTCCGTCAAATCCGCAAACCTCCTTATCCTTTGATATCCCACAGCTTGTTTGATCTCAGGACGTAAACCATTCTCATATTTAATACACTTTGAGAACTCAGCAGTAATCGCAGCATAATGAGGATGGAATTGAACCAACTCCACAAATTTAGCAGTAAAGTCCACCACAGACATACTACCCTGTTTCAGTTCAAGAAACTCCATCTCCTTCTTTCCCTTCACACTCTCAGGGTAATACTTCCTCAAGAATTCAGTACGAAATAAATTCCAAGTTATCTCTTCATCATCCACCTCAAGAACTTCACGCATACCGACCCACCAATCGTCGACTTCTTCCTTCAGCATGTGAGACCCAAGCCTCACCTTATTCTCCTCCGCACAGCCCATCACTCTGAAGATTCTTTCAATCTCCTTCAACCACAATTGAGCTCCATCGGGATCAAATCTTCCTTTGAAAACCGGTGGTTGATTCTTCCTGAACTCGTCATTAGCATTCACGTTAGGTGCACCTTGCACCGCCCTAGCCATTGCTTCCAAAGCAGCAGCCATCGCATTGTCGTTTCTACCAGCCATCTTCTGATTATTCCCAAAAATGACAACAAGGTTAAATGACAGTTCAACCAACACAACAACAAGACAGACACAACTGACTCAACTCTGGCTCTGATACCACTTAATGTAACACCCCCTTTCTATACCCCCAAATAATCACATAAATCATTTAGGCACATATATAAAAAAATATAAAAATTCGCCAGAGTACGATTAAAACATGGTATAAAAGAGGCATGTCACATCATACACACAATTAATACATACAACACCTGCTCATTATATTGATATGCAACAGTGGGGTAACTTGCCACAGAGGAACTTTGTCCTTACACCCACATCTCAATATTTAGAATAAAAGCGGAAACATCTAAAATATTGAAGAACAACACATATGTACATCATCCAGTATGAATCACTAGCTACATCATGTTTATACACAAATTCATCAGCAAGATACATATGCAAATGTATCACAAAAGAATAATATACATCCTAGCTACCCGGTGCTACATATCAGAGCCAACCGACCAAAAGAATGAAGACACGCTTCACAAAAAGACCTCCAGCATACCTACTCTGCAATGCCTCATAGAGCATCATAAAACAGCAGAAGGGTGAGAAATATTATCATAATAACAATGCATACAATTATATATATCTTAACATAAAAATACACATATTACACATTCTCACCACAATTCATCTCATTTTCATCTATATACATCACAATGTATATATATATATATAACAAGTATATTCATCATGCACACTTTCACATTTCTCAATCATTCCGTATGAACATACACAATTATGTTCATTCAACAACACATCATTATAAAGATGATAAATGCAAATCATAGAGACCGACTCACGACTCTATGCAAATGCAATGCGGGTACCGACTCAATCATCACTAGTTCTCTCAGGAACTCTGCTGGAACCATCGCTCGTTACCGAAGTAACTCCCCGTCGGGCCTACGATGTTCACCCATTGCTCACACCCCACATGGGCACACAATGTTTATGGATCGCTCACACCCCACATGGGCACACGACCCGATCGCTCACACCCCACACGGGCACACGATCCGATTGCTCACACCCCACATGGGCACACAATCATTCGTAATCATCGCTCACACCCCACATGGGCACACGACGTTACGACGGATTCTCATTAGAATCGCACAACACAAGAATGCACATCATGATGCTTCACATGCAAAATGACTCAAAAGACATTCTTGAAATGCATACATATTCACAATATATTCATGCATTCATCTCATACAATCACATACAATCTATATACATTCACATCAATGCACTATTGTATGATTCACATTCAAACACACAGTCAAAACGGTAAAAGTCGCTAAATAGCACTATTCCCGACTTTCCGACATAATTAAATCGGCTAACGAGTTTCAAAACATCATAATAAGAAAGTACAGCTCAATACCTTTCCAACGACACCAAGAATGTAAAAATCGGATACTCGGAACAAAAGTTACGGACGAAACCGAAAACGACATTTTGAAAAATCCCACTTTTACATTCCTCCTGTCCATACGCGTATCACCCATGTCCATACGCGTACGGACAGAACCCATTTCCTTCACAAATTCCTCGTTCCAAATCCCATACGCGTATTGGCCCATGGCTCGCCCCTGTTACGCGTAATACCAATATTCATACGCGTATTGGCCCAAAAATAAGCCAATGATACGCGTATTGCCTTGGCTCATACGCGTATGGACATGCCCCTTACGCGTATGGCCAGAGCATACCCAGAAAAATTCTGCAGAACGAAGTTCTGCGTTTTCCACTCCCCAATCATCCAAATCTTCACCTAATACTCAGAAAAATGCCAATTTGATGTATAACAATACATACCAATCATGTATAAACAACTATGAACACAATCAACATAAGTTTTAATACATTTGGATCAATTTCTAATCAATTTCTCAAAAATGGGTTATACCCTAAAACTCACAAAATTCATCAACAACAACAACAATTCATACATAATCATATACATTGATAAGATAACAATGTTTCACACCCTTACCCGGATTCCAAGCTTGCTAATTGATTGATCTTGATGAATTTCTAAGTTTTTCCTCCTTTCCTCTTCTTTTCTCTTCCTCTTCTTTCTTTCTCTCCTTTTTCTTTCTATCTTTTTTTTCTATTTCTCTCTATTTCTCTTTTCTTTCTATTTTCTTTCTTTTCTATTTCTTTTCTCTCATTTTCCACTAAATCAATTTAATTCATTTTTTTTTTTTTCACACAATTCTAATTCCACAAAAATTTCTAACTTATAATTAATTGAGAAAAGACTAAAATACCCTCCATTCTAATTTCCCCAAAAACTCTCGAAAATGGTAAAATAACATTTAACACACCAATTTAACAAATAAAATAATTTATCACCCAATTAAATTAAAAGACTCAAGAATAATGGAATAATCAAAATCGGGGCGTTACAAAACTGACGAAAGAAAATCTTCAAAAGATTGATGTCCTATGCTGATAAAGAGAATCTAGCAAAATAAATGCCATCCCTGCTGACAAAGGGAAACTGACGAAAGAAAATCTTCAAAAGATTGATGTCCTATGCTGATAAAGAGAATCTAGCAACTTAAATGCCATCCCTGCTGATAAAGGGAAACTGACGAAAGAAAATCTTCAAAAGATTGTTGTCCTCTTCTGATAAAGAGAATCTAGCAACATAAATGTCATCCCTGCTGACAAAGGGAAACTGACGAAAGAAAATCTTCAAAAAATTGTTGTCCTCTGCTTATAAAGAGAATCTAGCAACATAAATGCCATCTCTGCTGACAAAGGGAAACTGACGAAATAAAATCTTCAAAAGATTGTTGTCCTCTGCTGATAAAGAGAATCTATCAACATAAATGCCATCCCTGCTGACAAAGGGAAACTGACGAAAGAAAATCTTCAAAAGATTGCAGTCCTCTGCTGATAAAGAGAATCTAGCAACATAATGCCATCCCTGCTGACAAAGGGAAAATGACGAAAGAAAATCTTCAAAAGATTGCTGTCTTCTGCTGAGAAAGAGAATCTAGCAAAATAAATGCCATCCCTGCTGACAAAGGGAAACTAACGAAAGAAAATCTTCAAAAGATTGCTGTCCTCTGCTGATAAAGAGAATCAAGCAACATAAATGCCATCCCTGCTGATAAAGGGAAACTGACTAAAGAAAATCATCAAAAGATTGCTGTCCTCTGCTGATAAAGAGAATCTAGCAACCTAAATGCCATCCCTGCTGATAAAGGGAAACTGACGAAAGAAAATCTTCAAAAGATTGCTGTCCTCTTCTGATAAAGAGAATCTAGCAACATAAATGTCATCCCTGCTGACAAAGGGAAACTGACGAAAGAAAATCTTCAAAAGATTGCAGTCCTCTGCTGATAAAGAGAATCTAGCAACATAATGCCGTCCCTGCTGACAAAGGGAAAATGACGAAAGAAAATCTTCAAAAGATTGCTGTCTTCTGCTGATAAAGAGAATCTAGCAAAATAAATGCCATCCCTACTGACAAAGGGAAACTAACGAAAGAAAATCTTCAAAAGATTCACTACAAAAAAATTGGAGAATTACGACGGTTAGAAAAGTGATTTTATGGCGGTTTCAACCGTCATAATTTACGAAAATGGCGTTCTCCAAAAGCGCCGTAAATTTGGCTGCCGCTAAGTAGAAAATGGCGGTTTCTCATTAACCGCCGTACAAACCGCCATAATATACATTAATTCAAATGGCGGTTTTTAATCTGTAGATAATGACGGTTTTAACCGCCAAAATTTACACAGTTTTCACAAAAAAAAATTAAAACGAAATTAGTTTTTTCCTCCTCCTTTTATGCAATTTTGTATACATTATATCTATTTTTTTTTTAACATTATGATAACTAGATTCAACTCCATAGATTGTGCAAGAGCTAAATTAAATAATACACTTGCAATTTAGTATCAAATTAGCCAAAAGTATAAAATGAACAACCAAACCAAATAAAAAGTTGCCAAAAAACAACAGCTACTGCAACTTGAAAAACAAGCAGTGTTATAAAGAACCTAATTTAACTTTTCAAACTATTACTTTAGCTCAAATCAAGAAGATGAGAGAGTTGATCAAGTGATATACATTCTCCTCCTTGGAGGACGCATCACACTTTACTTATTGTGAGAAAATTAATACCACATAGAAGATAATTCTTCAGAATCACATGTTCCTCCAGACACAATTTTTGGAATATGTCTTGCAGTCACTTGTTTCAAAAAGCTATCTTTCTTTTTTGTTCTTAAAACGTTTTCTTAGAATTATTCTCATCGTGATGTTCTCATTTGGTAAATGAGAAACAACGACATCAGATTTGATATCATCTACTTTCGGTGATGAAATTGTAGCTTTAATCTCTTTGTCATTCCCTAATGTTCCTATAGACTCAACCACATAATCCTCATTAAGAGAACTAGGAACTTCTTTGCTGGGATTTTCAGAGCCAAAAGTTTTCTAAGATTCCTTCTCATTAAAAACATGTGATCTCTTAGAAGGCTTTGTCGAATTTCAAGAGTTGGTTTTCTTTCCTTTCCTACTGCTACTGCACTCTAGCTTTTGTTCTTTACTATCAATTATTTTAGTGTCCAGATCATTCCACTCCTTATTAACTAACGAATATTATCTTTGGACAGAACAAGAGAGTCGGTACCATCCTGCTTCCTAAGAGGCTTCGATTCTACTAAAGTATCATCTTCTCCAGCTTGTGCAATGCCATTGCTCATGATAGACTCAAGAGGCATGTCCCCATCAGCATCATTATCTTGTTGTGGTGGTGTGGCTTCTTTTGTAATCTCGTTATTCAACTGGTCAAGAAAAACTTAAATGTTACAATATCCAAAGTAGAAGGGTAAACAACAGAACAAACACACCAGTGCATATTCCTCAACAGGCCCTTCAGCTGATCTGTAATCATGAACCTGAAACAAAAAACAAACTAAATCATAAATTATCTCGTGAAGAACAATTTTCAAGACAATCAAACATTAATAAACATTGAAGAACAAAAATCCACATGATCACTAGTAGCACATACATCATCTTGAGTCGAGTTATCTAACGAATCATGGCATACTAAGGCAAGAACATAACTATAATCATCCAAAGAATAACCCAAGGTATTCATATCTTACACTAAATGGGGTTTAAGCCTTGTTGCACAACTTTCAATAATTTTTCCCCAACTTAATAAGGGTTCAGTTCTGTTCCAAACTAACAGACGGTTCACCAAACAATTAATTCAGTTTGGTCTAATTTTAAATAAATTGTAACGCTCCAACAAAAGCAAAGTAAAGTTAGGGTCAAGACTAGGGATGACTAGCCTTAATAAATAGTCTTTATTCTTTGATATATGTCTGCAGCACCGAAAATTAAGATACATAAGTAATAATACTATTGATTTTCATTAATAGTGAGTACAAGTACTCTTGAGTTTTCATTCATTGATAAACACAATACATATTGGAAAACCAAAAGAGCTAAACAATCTCATTAGAGTATAGAAGATACCACTCAAGTGCTCAATTACAAAGGAAATTGCTTAATAAAGTGAAAATTCCTTAAATATCCTAGTATTAAGTTGCACCGTTATGAAATATGAAGTCCAATAATTTGATTAGAAATAAGAAAGAACTGCCATTATTACTCTATTATCATTACTATAAACTAATAGGTTAATAATCACGAGAATTAGATTACTGTAATGACAGTTGGTCTATTAGCCAACTCAACACACTCGGTTATAATGTTATAAACAAATGTGAGAATGATCTTCTACAACTCGATCTTAGCTGACCCTTTATAAATATTAACGTACAGTAATAGATGGTTGATTGATTCATTTTTTTATTTTAAGATTCAGACAGTGATTCTGTAATAGATGGTTGATTGATTCATTTTTTTATTTTAAGATTCAGACAGTGATTCTATTTTCTCTCATACAGTGATTGAGTCATATTGAGTATTTATACCTTAGCTAGGACTATGCTGACCCAACATGTACAGTTAGTTACAAGGTTATGGTCTTGTTGGGCTAGACTATTTTCTACGTGTATATATAGTCAGGTTAGCAACTAATCTATTACAGACTAGAGACTTGGTCATTTGGTAAGCATGGAAGTTTATTATCGTTGTTAGTGGTAATTTAGTGTATAAGATCATTACTCTGGGAATTTTAAAGTGAGATTCCGAACAAAACAGACGGGAATACAAATACCGCAAGACAAGCTTTTTAATATAGTAATACAAAATTAATTCACATATTTATGTCCCTTTTATGTTTCTACTTCCGTAGTGCTCCTAATAGTAATAGTCTTGTAAAACAATAGTACTACAAAATACAAATAGCTTCAGTTTAAGATTGTATTTCCACTATCATAAATGACAATTGAAATAACCAAGATGAATGCTGGAATTTTGATTATTGAAATCAAATCCTATTAAATCTTAAACTACTATTATGAACTTTGTCATTTGTAACAAAAATTACTACTGCTATGCACTTGTTTACTATGGATTTCTATAATGCTTCATTTATTTTGTCTTGACTCTAATTAATTCTTCCAACAAAATATGTATGTGTTTACTCTTATCAAAAACTAAAGTAGAAAATGTGTCTGTAAAATAATTAATTAAAATCATTACCAGTAGCTCGAAAAATCCTTAGATGACCATATATATTTGTTACCACAAAAGTTTGGTGTGTCCCCTGTTACCAACAAATAAAAGAAAAACTTTATATTTCAATATTCATACAAATTATATATGCAAAAAATAGCATTATAGAATAAAAGTTGAAATACTTGATATCAAGGCTTTGTTGTTGGTTTGAATTACCTTGACAAAAGTTTGGTGTGTCCCCGGTTTTAATTGCCTTGACAGAAACAATTTCCCTGAAATCAGCTAATTTAAACAGGGGAATAATCCAATTCTCCTAATACACCATAAATTACCAACTGGCCATAAATTAAAATTATATTTCTAATAATTTGCAAAGGCAGATTCATAAACCTTAAATCAGCATCCAAATTCAAATAATATTTAAGAACAAACCTCATTGTCTTTCTTCACACTTTCTAAGACTAGAGAGTGTAAGTTAAGAGAGATATCTTCACTTTCCTCAAGACAGAGGATCATTATGGTTTCCATGGATGAGAAAAAATTATCAAGATGATGCTCCCTGAAAGTTTCAATTCAAACAGAGCTGCTTAGAACCATGTACACACATTTAGCATCCAACTAGTCCGGCTAAGTACAGAAACAAGAAACACACCGCAACTACAATTACAACTTCTAGAAATATTAGTGATTTTCTATTAAATTCAAACAAAAAACAAATTCATTTAATCTAATAATGGCATATTAGTGTGAAGTATGTCACAGAATCAAACATTTAATTAATGTTGAAATAAACTAGCTACCTCTTTTATTAGCATTTTTCATCAAGCATTACCAAAGAGTACTTATCATATGAATTGAAAGTAAAGAATAAGGCCCACAGACATGAAAATAACTAATAGCTCTACCACTATCCAATGCCTTCATGAATAATAAGTCCATGGCAGTAGGTTAACCCTTTTCACCACCGCAGATGAAACCTAACAACAAATAAATATTTGAACCCTAATCTAAATAAGGATTCCCATAACAGAGAAATTTTGAACCCTATGTTAGTCATTTTGTTTCATTGTCTATTTTAAACATACCCATAAAAAGAAAACTAATACCTCAGCCGTTATACCCTATGCAGATTCTGCAAATCGAAATTGTATGTTCCTCCATCTAAGAAAATCAATGTGTTTCTCTCCTGTTTGCTAAACCACCAGTTATATCATCCTCCAAAGATGTTGTCGAAGCTCCGCCGGTGCCACACGAAGCTCAGCCACAAGCTTTGGCGATTTTTTTTTTTTTGTCGTCTTTGGTATGGATGAATGTTTCAAAGACAGAGTAATATGAGAATAATCAGCATTGGTGAATTAAATCTAGATGGAAGCTCACCAGAAAATTTCTCTTCTAAAGGTATTTACCTAGAAGGGTCAACAGAGGCTAGTGTTGTGAATTAGGGTTTCACCCATCAATCTCCAAACAGAGTTGAAGATGTCGAAGAAGCCGACGACAGTGCTCCAAATGGCATTAAAGAAGCCGACGATGATGCTCCAAATAGTGTCGAGGAAGCTGATGACGGTGCTCCAAATAGTGAAGAAGAAGCTGACGGCATGCCCCCAAGTTGAAGGAAGAAGCTGACGGCATGCCCCCAAGTTGAAGGAAGAACCAGTAGAGGATGTAGAAACTAAGAAGATAGAAGTGGAAGATGATGTGGAAGAGGGGGCGAATGCGAAAGAAAGAGGGGAAGGAGAAGAAGAAGCGGTGGAGGCAGGGTTTGTGGTGGTGGAGAAAAGGAGGAAAAGATTCGAATGAGAGAGCGGGTAAGAGGGATGACCCAAATGAAAATGGGGATGTGGGTGAAGACTAGGTGGAGGATGAAGATCCAAAAGAGAAACCTAGATGGAGATCGATGGGTGAAATTAGGGAAATACATGTTAAAGAGGAAAAATGAAAAACAAAAGAAAATGATGGCGCGTGAAAGACTCAGTAAAAAAAAGAAGCGCCTCCTATTTGTCGCAGAGTACGAGATTTGTGATTAAAAATGTTATTGATAAAATATGGCGGTTTAAACCGCCAATTATTTCCACCTACTTCGGCATTTAATAAAACCGCCATTTTTTCTGTAAATTGTGACGGTTTACAATAACCGCCCTAATAAAACCGTCCTAATTCCCCCGATTTTTTGTAGTGATTGCTGTCCTCTGCTGATAAAGAGAATCAAGCAACATAAATGCCATCCCTGCTGATAAAGGGAAACTGACTAAAGAAAATCATCAAAAGATTGCTGTCCTCTGCTGATAAAGAGAATCTAGCAACCTAAATGCCATCCCTGATGACAAAGGGAAACTGACGAAAGAAAATCTTCAAAATATTGCTGTCCTCTGCTGATAAAGAGAATCTAGCAACATAAATGCCATCCCTGCTGACAAAGGGAAACTGACGAAAGAAAATCTTCAAAAGATTGCTGTCCTCTGCTTATAAAGAGAATCTAGCAACATAAATGCCATCCCTGCTGACAAAGGGAAACTGACGAAAGAAAATCTTCAAAAGATTGCTGTCCTCTGCTTATAAAGAGAATCTAGCAACATAAATGCCATCCCTGCTGACAAAGGGAAACTGACGAAAGAAAATCTTCAAAAGATTGTTGTACTCTGCTGATAAAGAGAATCTAGCAACATAAATGCCATCCCTGCTGACAGAGGGAAACTGACGAAAGAAAATCTTCAAAATATTCTTGTCCTCTGCTGATAAAGAGAATCTAGCAACATAAATTCCATCCCTGCTGACAAAGCGAAACTGACGAAAGAAAATCTTCAAAAGATTGTTGTCCTCTACTGATAAAGAGAATCTTGCAAAATAAATGCCATCCCTGCTGACAAAGGGAAACTAACGAAAGAAAATCTTCAAAAGATTGTTGTCCTCTGCTGATAAAGAGAATCTAGCAACATAAATGCCATCCCTGCTGATAAAGGGAAACTGACGAAAGAAAATCTTCAAAAGATTGCTGTCCTCTGCTGATAAAGAGAATCTAGCAACCTAAATGCCATCCCTGCTGATAAAGGGAAACTGACGAAAGAAAATCTTCAAAAGATTGTTGTCCTCTGCTGATAAAGAGAATCTAGTAACATAAATGCCATCCCTGCTGACAAAGGGAAACTGACGAAAGAAAATCTTCAAAAAATTGTTGTCCTCTGCTTATAAAGAGAATCTAGCAACATAAATGCCATCCCTGCTGACAAAGGGAAACTGATGAAAGAAAATCTTCAAAAGATTGATGTCCTATGCTGATAAAGAGAATCTAGCAAAATAAATGCCATCCCTGCTGACAAAGGGAAACTGACGAAATAAAATCTTCAAAAGATTGTTGTCCTCTGCTGATAAAGAGAATCTATCAACATAAATGCCATCCCTGCTGACAAAGGGAAACTGACGAAAGAAAATCTTCAAAAGATTGCAGTCCTCTGCTGATAAAGAGAATCTAGCAACATAATGCCATCCCTGCTGACAAAGGGAAAATGACGAAAGAAAATCATCAAAAGATTGCTGTCTTCTGCTGATAAAGAGAATCTAGCAAAATAAATGCCATCCCTGCTGACAAAGGGAAACTAACGAAAGAAAATCTTCAAAAGATTGCTGTCCTCTGCTGATAAAGAGAATCAAGCAACATAAATGCCATCCCTGCTGATAAAGGGAAACTGACTAAAGAAAATCATCAAAAGATTGCTGTCCTCTGCTGATAAAGAGAATCTAGCAACCTAAATGCCATCCCTGATGACAAAGGGAAACTGACGAAAGAAAATCTTCAAAATATTGCTGTCCTCTGCTGATAAAGAGAATCTAGCAACATAAATGCCATCCCTGCTGACAAAGGGAAACTGACGAAAGAAAATCTTCAAAAGATTGCTGTCCTCTGCTTATAAAGAGAATCTAGCAACATAAATGCCATCCCTGCTGACAAAGGGAAACTGACGAAAGAAAATCTTCAAAAGATTGCTGTCCTCTGCTTATAAAGAGAATCTAGCAACATAAATTCCATCCCTGCTGACAAAGGGAAACTGACGAAAGAAAATCTTCAAAAGATTGTTGTACTCTGTTGATAAAGAGAATCTAGCAACATAAATGCCATCCCTGCTGACAAAGGGAAACTGACGAAAGAAAATCTTCAAAAGATTTTTGTCCTCTGCTAATAAAGAGAATCTAGCAACATAAATTCCATCCCTGCTGACAAAGGGAAACTGACGAAAGAAAATCTTCAAAAGATTGTTGTCCTCTGCTGATAAAGAGAATTTAGCAAAATAAATGCCATCCCTGCTGACAAAGGGAAACTGACGAAAGAAAATCTTCAAAAGATTGTTGTCCTCTGCTGATAAAGAGAATCTAGCAACATAAATGCCATCCCTGCTGATAAAGGGAAACTGATGAAAGAAAATCTTCAAAAGATTGCTGTCCTCTGCTGATAAAGAGAATCTAGCAACCTAAATGCCATCCCTGCTGACAAAGGGAATCTGACGAAAGAAAATCTTCAAAAGATTGTTGTCCTATGCTGATAAAGAGAATCTAGTAACATAAATGCCATCCCTGCTGACAAAGGGAAACTGACGAAAGAAAATCTTCAAAAAATTGTTGTCCTCTGCTTATAAAGAGAATCTAGCAACATAAATGCCATCCCTGCTGACAAAGGGAAACTGACGAAAGAAAATCTTCAAAAGATTGATGTCCTATGCTGATAAAGAGAATCTAGCAAAATAAATGCCATCCCTGCTGACAAAGGGAAACTGACGAAAGAAAATCTTCAAAAGATTGTTGTCCTCTACTGATAAAGAGAATCTAGCAACATAAATGCCATCCCTCCTGACAAAGGGAAACTGACGAAAGAAAATCTTCAAAAAATTGTTGTCCTCTGCTTATAAAGAGAATCTAGCAACATAAATGCCATCCCTGCTGACAAAGGGAAACTGACGAAAGAAAATCTTCAAAAGATTGCTGTCCTCTGCTGATAAAGAGAATCTAGCAACATAAATGCCATCCCTGCTGACAAAGGGAAACTGACGAAATAAAATCTTCAAAAGATTGTTGTCCTCTGCTGATAAAGAGAATCTATCAACATAAATGCCATCCCTGCTGACAAAGGGAAACTGACGAAAGAAAATCTTCAAAAGATTGCTGTCCTCTGCTGATAAAGAGAATCTAGCAAAATAAATGCCATCCCTGCTGACAAAGGGAAACTGACGAAAGAAAATCTTCAAAAGATTGATGTCCTATGCTGATAAAGAGAATCTAGCAAAATAAATGCCATCCCTGCTGACAAAGGGAAACTGACGAAAGAAAATCTTCAAAATATTGATGTCCTATGCTGATAAAGAGAATCTAGCAACATAAATGACATCCCTGCTGATAAAGGGAAACTGAAGAAAGAAAATCTTCAAAAGATTGCTGTCCTCTTCTGATAAAGAGAATCTAGCAACATAAATGTCATCCCTGCTGACAAAGGGAAACTGACGAAAGAAAATCTTCAAAAAATTAGTGTCCTCTGCTTATAAAGAGAATCTAGCAACATAAATGCCATCTCTGCTGACAAAGGGAAACTGACGAAAGAAAATCTTCAAAAGATTACTGTCCTCTGCTGATAAAGAGAATCTAGCAACATAAATGCCATCTCTGCTAACAAAGGGAAACTGACGAAATAAAATCTTCAAAAGATTGTTGTCCTCTGCTGATAAAGAGAATCTATCAACATAAATGCCATCCCTGCTGACAAAGGGAAACTGACGAAAGAAAATCTTCAAAAGATTGCAGTCCTCTGCTGATAAAGAGAATCTAGCAACATACATGCCATCCCTGCTGACAAAGGGAAAATGACGAAAGAAAATCTTCAAAAGATTGTTGTCTTCTGCTGATAAAGAGAATCTAGCAAAATAAATGCCATCCCTGCTGACAAAGGGAAACTGACGAAAGAAAATCTTCAAAAGATTTCTGTCCTCTGCTGATAAAGAGAATCAAGCAACATAAATGCCATCCCTGCTGATAAAGGGAAACTGACGAAAGAAAATCTTCAAAAGATTGCTGTCCTCTGCTGATAAAGAGAATCTAGCAACCTAAATGTCATCCCTGATGACAAAGGGAAACTGACGAAAGAAAATCTTCAAAATATTGCTGTCCTCTGCTGATAAAGAGAATCTAGCAACATAAATGCCATCCCTGCTGACAAAGGGAAACTGACGAAAGAAAATCTTCAAAAGATTGTTGTCCTCTGCTTATAAAGAGAATATAGCAACATAAATGCCATCCCTGCTGACAAAGGGAAACTGATGAAAGAAAATCTTCAAAAGATTGCTGTCCTCTGCTTATAAAGAGAATCTAGCAACATAAATGCCATCCCTGCTGACAAAGGGAAACTGACGAAAGAAAATCTTCAAAAGATTGTTGTCCTCTGCTGATAAAGAGAATCTAGCAACATAAATGCCATCCGTGCTGACAAAGGGAAACTGACGAAAGAAAATCTTCAAAAGATTCTTGTCCTCTGCTGATAAAGAGAATCTAGCAACATAAATGCCATCCCTGCTGACACAGGGAAACTGACGAAAGAAAATCTTCAAAAGATTGCAGTCCTCTGCTGATAAAGAGAATCTAGCAACATAAATGCCATCCCTGCTGACAAAGGGAAAATGACGAAAGAAAATCTTCAAAAGATTGCTGTCTTCTGCTGATATAGAGAATCTAGCAAAATAAATGCCATCCCTACTGACAAAGGGAAACTGACAAAAGAAAATCTTCAAAAGATTGCTGTCCTCTGCTGATAAAGAGAATCAAGCAACATAAATGCCATCCCTGCTGATAAAGGGAAACTGACGAAAGAAAATCTTCAAAAGATTGTTGTCCTCTGCTGATAAAGAGAATCTATCAACATAAATGCCATCCCTGCTGACAAAGGGAAACTGACGAAAGAAAATCTTCAAAAGATTGCTGTCCTCTGCTGATAAAGAGAATCTAGCAAAATAAATGCCATCCCTGCTGACAAAGGGAAACTGACGAAAGAAAATCTTCAAAAGATTGATGTCCTATGCTGATAAAGAGAATCTAGCAAAATAAATGCCATCCCTGCTGACAAAGGGAAACTGACGAAAGAAAATCTTCAAAAGATTGATGTCCTATGCTGATAAAGAGAATCTAGCAACATAAATGACATCCCTGCTGATAAAGGGAAACTGAAGAAAGAAAATCTTCAAAAGATTGCTGTCCTCTTCTGATAAAGAGAATCTAGCAACATAAATGCCATCCCTGCTAATAAAGGGAAACTGACGAAAGAAAATCTTCAAAAGATTACTGTCCTCTGCTGATAAAGAGAATCTAGCAACATAAATGCCATCCCTGCTGACAAAGGGAAACTGACGAAAGAAAATCTTCAAAAGATTGATGTCCTATGCTGATAAAGAGAATCTAGCAAAATAAATGCCATCCCTGCTGACAAAGGGAAACTGACGAAAGAAAATCTTCAAAAGATTGTTGTCCTCTACTGATAAAGAGAATCTAGCAACATAAATGCCATCCCTCCTGACAAAGGGAAACTGACGAAAGAAAATCTTCAAAAAATTGTTGTCCTCTGCTTATAAAGAGAATCTAGCAACATAAATGCCATCCCTGCTGACAAAGGGAAACTGACGAAAGAAAATCTTCAAAAGATTGCTGTCCTCTGCTGATAAAGAGAATCTAGCAACATAAATGCCATCCCTGCTGACAAAGGGAAACTGACGAAATAAAATCTTCAAAAGATTGTTGTCCTCTGCTGATAAAGAGAATCTATCAACATAAATGCCTTCCCTGCTGACAAAGGGAAACTGACGAAAGAAAATCTTCAAAAGATTGCTGTCCTCTGCTGATAAAGAGAATCTAGCAAAATAAATGCCATCCCTGCTGACAAAGGGAAACTGACGAAAGAAAATCTTCAAAAGATTGATGTCCTATGCTGATAAAGAGAATCTAGCAAAATAAATGCCATCCCTGCTGACAAAGGGAAACTGACGAAAGAAAATCTTCAAAAGATTGATGTCCTATGCTGATAAAGAGAATCTAGCAACATAAATGACATCCCTGCTGATAAAGGGAAACTGAAGAAAGAAAATCTTCAAAAGATTGCTGTCCTCTTCTGATAAAGAGAATCTAGCAACATAAATGTCATCCCTGCTGACAAAGGGAAACTGACGAAAGAAAATCTTCAAAAAATTAGTGTCCTCTGCTTATAAAGAGAATCTAGCAACATAAATGCCATCTCTGCTGACAAAGGGAAACTGACGAAAGAAAATCTTCAAAAGATTACTGTCCTCTGCTGATAAAGAGAATCTAGCAACATAAATGCCATCTCTGCTAACAAAGGGAAACTGACGAAATAAAATCTTCAAAAGATTGTTGTCCTCTGCTGATAAAGAGAATCTATCAACATAAATGCCATCCCTGCTGACAAAGGGAAACTGACGAAAGAAAATCTTCAAAAGATTGCAGTCCTCTGCTGATAAAGAGAATCTAGCAACATACATGCCATCCCTGCTGACAAAGGGAAAATGACGAAAGAAAATCTTCAAAAGATTGCTGTCTTCTGCTGATAAAGAGAATCTAGCAAAATAAATGCCATCCCTGCTGACAAAGGGAAACTGACGAAAGAAAATCTTCAAAAGATTTCTGTCCTCTGCTGATAAAGAGAATCAAGCAACATAAATGCCATCCCTGCTGATAAAGGGAAACTGACGAAAGAAAATCTTCAAAAGATTGCTGTCCTCTGCTGATAAAGAGAATCTAGCAACCTAAATGTCATCCCTGATGACAAAGGGAAACTGACGAAAGAAAATCTTCAAAATATTGCTGTCCTCTGCTGATAAAGAGAATCTAGCAACATAAATGCCATCCCTGCAGACAAAGGGAAACTGACGAAAGAAAATCTTCAAAAGATTGTTGTCCTCTGCTTATAAAGAGAATATAGCAACATAAATGCCATCCCTGCTGACAAAGGGAAACTGATGAAAGAAAATCTTCAAAAGATTGCTGTCCTCTGCTTATAAAGAGAATCTAGCAACATAAATGCCATCCCTGCTGACAAAGGGAAACTGACGAAAGAAAATCTTCAAAAGATTGTTGTCCTCTGCTGATAAAGAGAATCTAGCAACATAAATGCCATCCCTGCTGACAAAGGGAAACTGACGAAAGAAAATCTTCAAAAGATTCTTGTCCTCTGCTGATAAAGAGAATCTAGCAACATAAATGCCATCCCTGCTGACACAGGGAAACTGACGAAAGAAAATCTTCAAAAGATTGCAGTCCTCTGCTGATAAAGAGAATCTAGCAAAATAAATGCCATCCCTGCTGACAAAGGGAAACTGACGAAAGAAAATCTTCAAAAGATTGTTGTCCTCTACTGATAAAGAGAATCTAGCAACATAAATGCCATCCCTCCTGACAAAGGGAAACTGACGAAAGAAAATCTTCAAAAAATTGTTGTCCTCTGCTTATAAAGAGAATCTAGCAACATAAATGCCATCCCTGCTGACAAAGGGAAACTGACGAAAGAAAATCTTCAAAAGATTGCTGTCCTCTGCTGATAAAGAGAATCTAGCAACATAAATGCCATCCCTGCTTACAAAGGGAAACTGACGAAATAAAATCTTCAAAAGATTGTTGTCCTCTGCTGATAAAGAGAATCTATCAACATAAATGCCATCCCTGCTGACAAAGGGAAACTGACGAAAGAAAATCTTCAAAAGATTGCTGTCCTCTGCTGATAAAGAGAATCTAGCAAAATAAATGCCATCCCTGCTGACAAAGGGAAACTGACGAAAGAAAATCTTCAAAATATTGATGTCCTATGCTGATAAAGAGAATCTAGCAAAATAAATGCCATCCCTGCTGACAAAGGGAAACTGACGAAAGAAAATCTTCAAAAGATTGATGTCCTATGCTGATAAAGAGAATCTAGCAACATAAATGACATCCCTGCTGATAAAGGGAAACTGAAGAAAGAAAATCTTCAAAAGATTGCTGTCCTCTTCTGATAAAGAGAATCTAGCAACATAAATGTCATCCCTGCTGACAAAGGGAAACTGACGAAAGAAAATCTTCAAAAAATTAGTGTCCTCTGCTTATAAAGAGAATCTAGCAACATAAATGCCAACTCTGCTGACAAAGGGAAACTGACGAAAGAAAATCTTCAAAAGATTACTGTCCTCTGCTGATAAAGAGAATCTAGCAACATAAATGCCATCTCTGCTAACAAAGGGAAACTGACGAAATAAAATCTTCAAAAGATTGTTGTCCTCTGCTGATAAAGAGAATCTATCAACATAAATGCCATCCCTGCTGACAAAGGGAAACTGACGAAAGAAAATCTTCAAAAGATTGCAGTCCTCTGCTGATAAAGAGAATCTAGCAACATACATGCCATCCCTGCTGACAAAGGGAAAATGACGAAAGAAAATCTTCAAAAGATTGTTGTCTTCTGCTGATAAAGAGAATCTAGCAAAATAAATGCCATCCCTGCTGACAAAGGGAAACTGACGAAAGAAAATCTTCAAAAGATTTCTGTCCTCTGCTGATAAAGAGAATCAAGCAACATAAATGCCATCCCTGCTGATAAAGGGAAACTGACGAAAGAAAATCTTCAAAAGATTGCTGTCCTCTGCTGATAAAGAGAATCTAGCAACCTAAATGTCATCCCTGATGACAAAGGGAAACTGACGAAAGAAAATCTTCAAAATATTGATGTCCTCTGCTGATAAAGAGAATCTAGCAACATAAATGCCATCCCTGCTGACAAAGGGAAACTGACGAAAGAAAATCTTCAAAAGATTGTTGTCCTCTGCTTATAAAGAGAATATAGCAACATAAATGCCATCCCTGCTGACAAAGGGAAACTGATGAAAGAAAATCTTCAAAAGATTGCTGTCCTCTGCTTATAAAGAGAATCTAGCAACATAAATGCCATCCCTGCTGACAAAGGGAAACTGACGAAAGAAAATCTTCAAAAGATTGTTGTCCTCTGCTGATAAAGAGAATCTAGCAACTTAAATGCCATCCGTGCTGACAAAGGGAAACTGACGAAAGAAAATCTTCAAAAGATTCTTGTCCTCTGCTGATAAAGAGAATCTAGCAACATAAATGCCATCCCTGCTGACACAGGGAAACTGACGAAAGAAAATCTTCAAAAGATTGCAGTCCTCTGCTGATAAAGAGAATCTAGCAACATAAATGCCATCCCTGCTGACAAAGGGAAAATGACGAAAGAAAATCTTCAAAAGATTGCTGTCTTCTGCTGATATAGAGAATCTAGCAAAATAAATGCCATCCCTGCTGACAAAGGGAAACTGACAAAAGAAAATCTTCAAAAGATTGCTGTCCTCTGCTGATAAAGAGAATCAAGCAACATAAATGCCATCCCTGCTGACAAAGGGAAACTGACGAAAGAAAATCTTCAAAAGATTGTTGTCCTCTGCTGATAAAGAGAATCTATCAACATAAATGCCATCCCTGCTGACAAAGGGAAACTGACGAAAGAAAATCTTCAAAAGATTGCTGTCCTCTGCTGATAAAGAGAATCTAGCAAAATAAATGCCATCCCTGCTGACAAAGGGAAACTGACGAAAGAAAATCTTCAAAAGATTGATGTCCTATGCTGATAAAGAGAATCTAGCAAAATAAATGCCATCCCTGCTGACAAAGGGAAACTGACGAAAGAAAATCTTCAAAAGATTGATGTCCTATGCTGATAAAGAGAATCTAGCAACATAAATGACATCCCTGCTGATAAAGGGAAACTGAAGAAAGAAAATCTTCAAAAGATTGCTGTCCTCTTCTGATAAAGAGAATCTAGCAACATAAATGTCATCCCTGCTGACAAAGGGAAACTGACGAAAGAAAATCTTCAAAAAATTAGTGTCCTCTGCTTATAAAGAGAATCTAGCAACATAAATGCCATCTCTGCTGACAAAGGGAAACTGACGAAAGAAAATCTTCAAAAGATTACTGTCCTCTGCTGATAAAGAGAATCTAGCAACATAAATGCCATCTCTGTTGACAAAGGGAAACTGACGAAATAAAATCTTCAAAAGATTGTTGTCCTCTGCTGATAAAGAGAATCTATCAACATAAATGCCATCCCTGCTGACAAAGGGAAACTGACGAAAGAAAATCTTCAAAAGATTGCAGTCCTCTGCTGATAAAGAGAATCTAGCAACATACATGCCATCCCTGCTGACAAAGGGAAAATGACGAAAGAAAATCTTCAAAAGATTGCTGTCTTCTGCTGATAAAGAGAATCTAGCAAAATAAATGCCATCCCTGCTGACAAAGGGAAACTGACGAAAGAAAATCTTCAAAAGATTTCTGTCCTCTGCTGATAAAGAGAATCAAGCAACATAAATGCCATCCCTGCTGATAAAGGGAAACTGACGAAAGAAAATCTTCAAAAGATTGCTGTCCTCTGCTGATAAAGAGAATCTAGCAACCTAAATGTCATCCCTGATGACAAAGGGAAACTGACGAAAGAAAATCTTCAAAATATTGCTGTCCTCTGCCGATAAAGAGAATCTAGCAACATAAATGCCATCCCTGCTGACAAAGGGAAACTGACGAAAGAAAATCTTCAAAAGATTGTTGTCCTCTGCTTATAAAGAGAATATAGCAACATAAATGCCATCCCTGCTGACAAAGGGAAACTGATGAAAGAAAATCTTCAAAAGATTGTTGTCCTCTGCTTATAAAGAGAATCTAGCAACATAAATGCCATCCCTGCTGACAAAGGGAAACTGACGAAAGAAAATCTTCAAAAGATTGTTGTCCTCTGCTGATAAAGAGAATCTAGCAACATAAATGCCATCCCTGCTGACAAAGGGAAACTGACGAAAGAAAATCTTCAAAAGATTCTTGTCCTCTGCAGATAAAGAGAATCTAGCAACATAAATGCCATCCCTGCTGACACAGGGAAACTGACGAAAGAAAATCTTCAAAAGATTGCAGTCCTCTGCTGATAAAGAGAATCTAGCCACATAAATGCCATCCCTGCTGACAAAGGGAAAATGACGAAAGAAAATCTTCAAAAGATTGTTGTCTTCTGCTGATATAGAGAATCTAGCAAAATAAATGCCATCCCTGCTGACAAAGGGAAACTGACAAAAGAAAATCTTCAAAAGATTGCTGTCCTCTGCTGATAAAGAGAATCTAGCAACATAAATGCCATCTCTGCTAACAAAGGGAAACTGACGAAATAAAATCTTCAAAAGATTGTTGTCCTCTGCTGATAAAGAGAATCTATCAACATAAATGCCATCCCTGCTGACAAAGGGAAACTGACGAAAGAAAATCTTCAAAAGATTGCAGTCCTCTGCTGATAAAGAGAATCTAGCAACATACATGCCATCCCTGCTGACAAAGGGAAAATGACGAAAGAAAATCTTCAAAAGATTGATGTCTTCTGCTGATAAAGAGAATCTAGCAAAATAAATGCCATCCCTGCTGACAAAGGGAAACTGACGAAAGAAAATCTTCAAAAGATTTCTGTCCTCTGCTGATAAAGAGAATCAAGCAACATAAATGCCATCCCTGCTGATAAAGGGAAACTGACGAAAGAAAATCTTCAAAAGATTGCTGTCCTCTACTGATAAAGAGAATCTAGCAACCTAAATGTCATCCCTGATGACAAAGGGAAACTGACGAAAGAAAATCTTCAAAATATTGCTGTCCTCTGCCGATAAAGAGAATCTAGCAACATAAATGCCATCCCTGCTGACAAAGGGAAACTGACGAAAGAAAATCTTCAAAAGATTGTTGTCCTCTGCTTATAAAGAGAATATAGCAACATAAATGCCATCCCTGCTGACAAAGGGAAACTGATGAAAGAAAATCTTCAAAAGATTGCTGTCCTCTGCTTATAAAGAGAATCTAGCAACATAAATGCCATCCCTGCTGACAAAGGGAAACTGACGAAAGAAAATCTTCAAAAGATTGTTGTCCTCTGCTGATAAAGAGAATCTAGCAACATAAATGCCATCTCTGCTAACAAAGGGAAACTGACGAAATAAAATCTTCAAAAGATTGTTGTCCTCTGCTGATAAAGAGAATCTATCAACATAAATGCCATCCCTGCTGACAAAGGGAAACTGACGAAAGAAAATCTTCAAAAGATTGCAGTCCTCTGCTGATAAAGAGAATCTAGCAACATACATGCCATCCCTGCTGACAAAGGGAAAATGACGAAAGAAAATCTTCAAAAGATTGCTGTCTTCTGCTGATAAAGAGAATCTAGCAAAATAAATGCCATCCCTGCTGACAAAGGGAAACTGACGAAAGAAAATCTTCAAAAGATTTCTGTCCTCTGCTGATAAAGAGAATCAAGCAACATAAATGCCATCCCTGCTGATAAAGGGAAACTGACGAAAGAAAATCTTCAAAAGATTGCTGTCCTCTGCTGATAAAGAGAATCTAGCAACCTAAATGTCATCCCTGATGACAAAGGGAAACTGACGAAAGAAAATCTTCAAAATATTGCTGTCCTCTGCTGATAAAGAGAATCTAGCAACATAAATGCCATCCCTGCTGACAAAGGGAAACTGATGAAAGAAAATCTTCAAAAGATTGCTGTCCTCTGCTTATAAAGAGAATCTAGCAACATAAATGCCATCCCTGCTGACAAAGGGAAACTGACGAAAGAAAATCTTCAAAAGATTGTTGTCCTCTGGTGATAAAGAGAATCTAGCAACATAAATGCCATCCCTGCTGACAAAGGGAAACTGACGAAAGAAAATCTTCAAAAGATTCTTGTCCTCTGCTGATAAAGAGAATCTAGCAACATAAATGCCATCCCTGCTGACAAAGGGAAACTGACGAAAGAAAATCTTCAAAAGATTCTTGTCCTCTGCTGATAAAGAGAATCTAGCAACATAAATGCCATCCCTCCTGACAAAGGGAAACTGACGAAAGAAAATCTTCAAAAAATTGTTGTCCTCTGCTTATAAAGAGAATCTAGCAACATAAATGCCATCCCTGCTGACAAAGGGAAACTAACGAAAGAAAATCTTCAAAAGATTGCTGTCCTCTGCTGATAAAGAGAATCTAGCAACATAAATGCCATCCCTGCTGACAAAGGGAAACTGACGAAATAAAATCTTCAAAAGATTGTTGTCCTCTGCTGATAAAGAGAATCTATCAACATAAATGCCATCCCTGCTGACAAAGGGAAACTGACGAAAGAAAATCTTCAAAAGATTGCTGTCCTCTGCTGATAAAGAGAATCTAGCAAAATAAATGCCATCCCTGCTGACAAAGGGAAACTGACGAAAGAAAATCTTCAAAAGATTGATGTCCTATGCTGATAAAGAGAATCTAGCAAAATAAATGCCATCCCTGCTGACAAAGGGAAACTGACGAAAGAAAATCTTCAAAAGATTGATGTCCTATGCTGATAAAGAGAATCTAGCAACATAAATGACATCCCTGCTGATAAAGGGAAACTGAAGAAAGAAAATCTTCAAAAGATTGCTGTCCTCTTCTGATAAAGAGAATCTAGCAACATAAATGTCATCCCTGCTGACAAAGGGAAACTGACGAAAGAAAATCTTCAAACAATTACTGTCCTCTGCTGATAAAGAGAATCTAGCAACATAAATGCCATCTCTGCTAACAAAGGGAAACTGACGAAATAAAATCTTCAAAAGATTGTTGTCCTCTGCTGATAAAGAGAATCTATCAACATAAATGCCATCCCTGCTGACAAAGGGAAACTGACGAAAGAAAATCTTCAAAAGATTGCAGTCCTCTGCTGATAAAGAGAATCTAGCAACATACATGCCATCCCTGCTGACAAAGGGAAAATGACGAAAGAAAATCTTCAAAAGATTGCTGTCTTCTGCTGATAAAGAGAATCTAGCAAAATAAATGCCATCCCTGCTGACAAAGGGAAACTGACGAAAGAAAATCTTCAAAAGATTTCTGTCCTCTGCTGATAAAGAGAATCAAGCAACATAAATGCCATCCCTGATGATAAAGGGAAACTGACGAAAGAAAATCTTCAAAAGATTGCTGTCCTCTGCTGATAAAGAGAATCTAGCAACCTAAATGTCATCCCTGATGACAAAGGGAAATTGACGAAAGAAAATCTTCAAAATATTGCTGTCCTCTGCTGATAAAGAGAATCTAGCAACATAAATGCCATCCCTGCTGACAAAGGGAAACTGACGAAAGAAAATCTTCAAAAGATTGTTGTCCTCTGCTTATAAAGAGAATATAGCAACATAAATGCCATCCCTGCTGACAAAGGGAAACTGATGAAAGAAAATCTTCAAAAGATTGCTGTCCTCTGCTTATAAAGAGAATCTAGCAACATAAATGCCATCCCTGCTGACAAAGGGAAACTGACGAAAGAAAATCTTCAAAAGATTGTTGTCCTCTGCTGATAAAGAGAATCTAGCAACATAAATGCCATCCCTGCTGACAAAGGGAAACTGACGAAAGAAAATCTTCAAAAGATTCTTGTCCTCTGCTGATAAAGAGAATCTAGCAACATAAATGCCATCCCTGCTGACACAGGGAAACTGACGAAAGAAAATCTTCAAAAGATTGCAGTCCTCTGCTGATAAAGAGAATCTAGCAACACAAATGCCATCCCTGCTGACAAAGGGAAAATGACGAAAGAAAATCTTCAAAAGATTGCTGTCTTCTGCTGATATAGAGAATCTAGCAAAATAAATGCCATCCCTGCTGACAAAGGGAAACTGACAAAAGAAAATCTTCAAAAGATTGATGTCCTATGCTGATAAAGAGAATCTAGCAACATAAATGACATCCCTGCTGATAAAGGGAAACTGAAGAAAGAAAATCTTCAAAAGATTGCTGTCCTCTTCTGATAAAGAGAATCTAGCAACATAAATGTCATCCCTGCTGACAAAGGGAAACTGACGAAAGAAAATCTTCAAAAAATTAGTGTCCTCTGCTTATAAAGAGAATCTAGCAACATAAATGCCATCTCTGCTGACAAAGGGAAACTGACGAAAGAAAATCTTCAAAAGATTACTGTCCTCTGCTGATAAAGAGAATCTAGCAACATAAATGCCATCTCTGCTAACAAAGGGAAACTGACGAAATAAAATCTTCAAAAGATTGTTGTCCTCTGCTGATAAAGAGAATCTAGCAACATAAATGCCATCCCTGCTGACAAAGGGAAACTGACGAAAGAAAATCTTCAAAAGATTGCAGTCCTCTGCTGATAAAGAGAATCTAGCAACATACATGCCATCCCTGCTGACAAAGGGAAAATGACGAAAGAAAATCTTCAAAAGATTGCTGTCTTCTGCTGATAAAGAGAATCTAGTAAAATAAATGCCATCCCTGCTGACAAAGGGAAACTGACGAAAGAAAATCTTCAAAAGATTTCTGTCCTCTGCTGATAAAGAGAATCAAGTAACATAAATGCCATCCCTGCTGATAAAGGGAAACTGACGAAAGAAAATCTTCAAAAGATTGCTGTCCTCTGCTGATAAAGAGAATCTAGCAACCTAAATGTCATCCCTGATGACAAAGGGAAACTGACGAAAGAAAATCTTCAAAATATTGCTGTCCTCTGCTGATAAAGAGAATCTAGCAACATAAATGCCATCCCTGCTGACAAAGCGAAACTGACGAAAGAAAATCTTCAAAAGATTGTTGTCCTCTGCTTATAAAGAGAATATAGCAACATAAATGCCATCCCTGCTGACAAAGGGAAACTGATGAAAGAAAATCTTCAAAAGATTGCTGTCCTCTGCTTATAAAGAGAATCTAGCAACATAAATGCCATCCCTGCTGACAAAGGGAAACTGACGAAAGAAAATCTTCAAAAGATTGTTGTCCTCTGCTGATAAAGAGAATCTAGCAACATAAATGCCATCCCTGCTGACAAAGGGAAACTGACGAAAGAAAATCTTCAAAAGATTCTTGTCCTCTGCTGATAAAGAGAATCTAGCAACATAAATGCCATCCCTGCTGACACAGGGAAACTGACTAAAGAAAATCTTCAAAAGATTGCAGTCCTCTGCTGATAAAGAGAATCTAGCAACATAAATGCCATCCCTGCTGACAAAGAGAAAATGACGAAAGAAAATCTTCAAAAGATTGCTGTCTTCTGCTGATATAGAGAATGTAGCAAAATAAATGCCATCCCTGCTGACAAAGGGAAACTGACAAAAGAAAATCTTCAAAAGATTGCTGTCCTCTGCTGATAAAGAGAATCAAGCAACATAAATGCCATCCCTGCTGATAAAGGGAAACTGACGAAAGAAAATCTTCAAAAGATTGCTGTCCTCTGCTGATAAAGAGAATCTAGCAACCTAAATGTCATCCCTGATGACAAAGGGAAACTGACGAAAGAAAATCTTCAAAATATTGCTGTCCTCTGCTGATAAAGAGAATCTAGCAACATAAATGCCATCCCTGCTGACACAGGGAAACTGACGAAAGAAAATCTTCAAAAGATTGCAGTCCTCTGCTGATAAAGAGAATCTAGCAACACAAATGCCATCCCTGCTGACAAAGGGAAAATGACGAAAGAAAATCTTCAAAAGATTGCTGTCTTCTGCTGATATAGAGAATCTAGCAAAATAAATGCCATCCCTGCTGACAAAGGGAAACTGACAAAAGAAAATCTTCAAAAGATTGATGTCCTATGCTGATAAAGAGAATCTAGCAACATAAATGACATCCCTGCTGATAAAGGGAAACTGAAGAAAGAAAATCTTCAAAAGATTGCTGTCCTCTTCTGATAAAGAGAATCTAGCAACATAAATGTCATCCCTGCTGACAAAGGGAAACTGACGAAAGAAAATCTTCAAAAAATTAGTGTCCTCTGCTTATAAAGAGAATCTAGCAACATAAATGCCATCTCTGCTGACAAAGGGAAACTGACGAAAGAAAATCTTCAAAAGATTACTGTCCTCTGCTGATAAAGAGAATCTAGCAACATAAATGCCATCTCTGCTAACAAAGGGAAACTGACGAAATAAAATCTTCAAAAGATTGTTGTCCTCTGCTGATAAAGAGAATCTAGCAACATAAATGCCATCCCTGCTGACAAAGGGAAACTGACGAAAGAAAATCTTCAAAAGATTGCAGTCCTCTGCTGATAAAGAGAATCTAGCAACATACATGCCATCCCTGCTGACAAAGGGAAAATGACGAAAGAAAATCTTCAAAAGATTGCTGTCTTCTGCTGATAAAGAGAATCTAGTAAAATAAATGCCATCCCTGCTGACAAAGGGAAACTGACGAAAGAAAATCTTCAAAAGATTTCTGTCCTCTGCTGATAAAGAGAATCAAGTAACATAAATGCCATCCCTGCTGATAAAGGGAAACTGACGAAAGAAAATCTTCAAAAGATTGCTGTCCTCTGCTGATAAAGAGAATCTAGCAACCTAAATGTCATCCCTGATGACAAAGGGAAACTGACGAAAGAAAATCTTCAAAATATTGCTGTCCTCTGCTGATAAAGAGAATCTAGCAACATAAATGCCATCCCTGCTGACAAAGCGAAACTGACGAAAGAAAATCTTCAAAAGATTGTTGTCCTCTGCTTATAAAGAGAATATAGCAACATAAATGCCATCCCTGCTGACAAAGGGAAACTGATGAAAGAAAATCTTCAAAAGATTGCTGTCCTCTGCTTATAAAGAGAATCTAGCAACATAAATGCCATCCCTGCTGACAAAGGGAAACTGACGAAAGAAAATCTTCAAAAGATTGTTGTCCTCTGCTGATAAAGAGAATCTAGCAACATAAATGCCATCCCTGCTGACAAAGGGAAACTGACGAAAGAAAATCTTCAAAAGATTCTTGTCCTCTGCTGATAAAGAGAATCTAGCAACATAAATGCCATCCCTGCTGACACAGGGAAACTGACTAAAGAAAATCTTCAAAAGATTGCAGTCCTCTGCTGATAAAGAGAATCTAGCAACATAAATGCCATCCCTGCTGACAAAGAGAAAATGACGAAAGAAAATCTTCAAAAGATTGCTGTCTTCTGCTGATATAGAGAATGTAGCAAAATAAATGCCATCCCTGCTGACAAAGGGAAACTGACAAAAGAAAATCTTCAAAAGATTGCTGTCCTCTGCTGATAAAGAGAATCAAGCAACATAAATGCCATCCCTGCTGATAAAGGGAAACTGACGAAAGAAAATCTTCAAAAGATTGCTGTCCTCTGCTGATAAAGAGAATCTAGCAACCTAAATGTCATCCCTGATGACAAAGGGAAACTGACGAAAGAAAATCTTCAAAATATTGCTGTCCTCTGCTGATAAAGAGAATCTAGCAACATAAATGCCATCCCTGCTGACAAAGCGAAACTGACGAAAGAAAATCTTCAAAAGATTGTTGTCCTCTGCTTATAAAGAGAATATAGCAACATAAATGCCATCCCTGCTGACAAAGGGAAACTGATGAAAGAAAATCTTCAAAAGATTGCTGTCCTCTGCTTATAAAGAGAATCTAGCAACATAAATGCCATCCCTGCTGACAAAGGGAAACTGACGAAAGAAAATCTTCAAAAGATTGTTGTCCTCTGCTGATAAAGAGAATCTAGCAACATAAATGCCATCCCTGCTGACAAAGGGAAACTGACGAAAGAAAATCTTCAAAAGATTCTTGTCCTCTGCTGATAAAGAGAATCTAGCAACATAAATGCCATCCCTGCTGACACAGGGAAACTGACTAAAGAAAATCTTCAAAAGATTGCAGTCCTCTGCTGATAAAGAGAATCTAGCAACATAAATGCCATCCCTGCTGACAAAGAGAAAATGACGAAAGAAAATCTTCAAAAGATTGCTGTCTTCTGCTGATATAGAGAATGTAGCAAAATAAATGCCATCCCTGCTGACAAAGGGAAACTGACAAAAGAAAATCTTCAAAAGATTGCTGTCCTCTGCTGATAAAGAGAATCAAGCAACATAAATGCCATCCCTGCTGATAAAGGGAAACTGACGAAAGAAAATCTTCAAAAGATTGTTGTCCTCTGCTGATAAAGAGAATCTAGCAACCTAAATGTCATCCCTGATGACAAAGGGAAACTGACGAAAGAAAATATTCAAAATATTGCTGTCCTCTGCTGATAAAGAGAATCTAGCAACATAAATGCCATCCCTGCTGACAAAGGGAAACTGACGAAAGAAAATCTTCAAAAGATTGCTGTCCTCTGCTTATAAAGAGAATCTAGCAACATAAATGCCATCCCTGCTGACAAAGGGAAACTGACAAAAGAAAATCTTCAAAAGATTGCTGTCCTCTGCTTATAAAGAGAATCTAGCAACATAAATGCCATCCCTGCTAACAAAGGGAAACTGACGAAAGAAAATCTTCAAAAAATTGTTGTCCTCTGCTTATAAAGAGAATCTAGCAACATAAATGCCATCCCTGCTGACAAAGGGAAACTGACGAAAGAAAATCTTCAAAAGATTGCTGTCCTCTGCTGATATAGAGAATCTAGCAACATAAATGCCATCCCTGCTGACAAAGGGAAACTGACGAAATAAAATCTTCAAAAGATTGTTGTCCTCTGCTGATAAAGAGAATCTATCAACATAAATGCCATCCCTGCTGACAAAGGGAAACTGACGAAAGAAAATCTTCAAAAGATTGCTATCCTCTGCTGATAAAGAGAATCTAGCAAAATAAATGCCATCCCTGCTGACAAAGGGAAACTGACGAAAGAAAATCTTCAAAAGATTGATGTCCTATGCTGATAAAGAGAATCTAGCAAAATAAATGCCATCCCTGCTGACAAAGGGAAACTGACGAAAGAAAATCTTCAAAAGATTGATGTCCTGTGCTGATAAAGAGAATCTAGCAACATAAATGACATCCCTGCTGATAAAGGGAAACTGAAGAAAGAAAATCTTCAAAAGATTGCTGTCCTCTTCTGATAAAGAGAATCTAGCAACATAAATGTCATCCCTGCTGACAAAGGGAAACTGACGAAAGAAAATCTTCAAAAAATTACTGTCCTCTGCTGATAAAGAGAATCTAGCAACATAAATGCCATCTCTGCTAACAAAGGGAAACTGACAAAATAAAATCTTCAAAAGATTGTTGTCCTCTGCTGATAAAGAGAATCTATCAACATAAATGCCATCCCTGCTGACAAAGGGAAACTGACGAAAGAAAATCTTCAAAAGATTGCAGTCCTCTGCTGATAAAGAGAATCTAGCAACATACATGCCATCCCTGCTGACAAAGGGAAAATGACGAAAGAAAATCTTCAAAAGATTGCTGTCTTCTGCTGATAAAGAGAATCTAGCAAAATAAATGCCATCCCTGCTGACAAAGGGAAACTGACGAAAGAAAATCATCAAAAGATTTCTGTCCTCTGCTGATAAAGAGAATCAAGCAACATAAATGCCATCCCTGCTGATAAAGGGAAACTGACGAAAGAAAATCTTCAAAAGATTGCTGTCCTCTGCTGATAAAGAGAATCTAGCAACCTAAATGTCATCCCTGATGACAAAGGGAAACTGACGAAAGAAAATCTTCAAAATATTGCTGTCCTCTGCTGATAAAGAGAATCTAGCAACATAAATGCCATCCCTGCTGACAAAGGGAAACTGACGAAAGAAAATCTTCAAAAGATTGTTGTCCTCTGCTTATAAAGAGAATATAGCAACATAAATGCCATCCCTGCTGACAAAGGGAAACTGATGAAAGAAAATCTTCAAAAGATTGCTGTCCTCTGCTTATAAAGAGAATCTAGCAACATAAATGCCATCCCTGCTGACAAAGGGAAACTGACGAAAGAAAATCTTCAAAAGATTGTTGTCCTCTGCTGATAAAGAGAATCTAGCAACATAAATGCCATCCCTGCTGACAAAGGGAAACTGACGAAAGAAAATCTTCAAAAGATTCTTGTCCTCTGCTGATAAAGAGAATCTAGCAACATAAATGCCATCCCTGCTGACACAGGGAAACTGACGAAAGAAAATCTTCAAAAGATTGCAGTCCTCTGCTGATAAAGAGAATCTAGCAACATAAATGCCATCCCTGCTGACAAAGGGAAAATGACGAAAGAAAATCTTCAAAAGATTGCTGTCTTCTGCTGATATAGAGAATCTAGCAAAATAAATGCCATCCCTGCTGACAAAGGGAAACTGACAAAAGAAAATCTTCAAAAGATTGATGTCCTATGCTGATAAAGAGAATCTAGCAACATAAATGACATCCCTGCTGATAAAGGGAAACTGAAGAAAGAAAATCTTCAAAAGATTGCTGTCCTCTTCTGATAAAGAGAATCTAGCAACATAAATGTCATCCCTGCTGACAAAGGGAAACTGACGAAAGAAAATCTTCAAAAAATTAGTGTCCTCTGCTTATAAAGAGAATCTAGCAACATAAATGCCATCTCTGCTGACAAAGGGAAACTGACGAAAGAAAATCTTCAAAAGATTACTGTCCTCTGCTGATAAAGAGAATCTAGCAACATAAATGCCATCTCTGCTAACAAAGGGAAACTGACGAAATAAAATCTTCAAAAGATTGTTGTCCTCTGCTGATAAAGAGAATCTAGCAACATAAATGCCATCCCTGCTGACAAAGGGAAACTGACGAAAGAAAATATTCAAAAGATTGCAGTCCTCTGCTGATAAAGAGAATCTAGCAACATACATGCCATCCCTGCTGACAAAGGGAAAATGACGAAAGAAAATCTTCAAAAGATTGCTGTCTTCTGCTGATAAAGAGAATCTAGCAAAATAAATGCCATCCCTGCTGACAAAGGGAAACTGACGAAAGAAAATCTTCAAAAGATTTCTGTCCTCTGCTGATAAAGAGAATCAAGTAACATAAATGCCATCCCTGCTGATAAAGGGAAACTGACGAAAGAAAATCTTCAAAAGATTGTTGTCCTCTGCTGATAAAGAGAATCTAGCAACCTAAATGTCATCCCTGATGACAAAGGGAAACTGACGAAAGAAAATCTTCAAAATATTGCTGTCCTCTGCTGATAAAGAGAATCTAGCAACATAAATGCCATCCCTGCTGACAAAGGGAAACTGACGAAAGAAAATCTTCAAAAGATTGTTGTCCTCTGCTTATAAAGAGAATATAGCAACATAAATGCCATCCCTGCTGACAAAGGGAAACTGATGAAAGAAAATCTTCAAAAGATTGCTGTCCTCTGCTTATAAAGAGAATCTAGCAACATAAATGCCATCCCTGCTGACAAAGGGAAACTGACGAAAGAAAATCTTCAAAAGATTGTTGTCCTCTGCTGATAAAGAGAATCTAGCAACATAAATGCCATCCCTGCTGACAAAGGGAAACTGACGAAAGAAAATCTTCAAAAGATTCTTGTCCTCTGCTGATAAAGAGAATCTAGCAACATAAATGCCATCCCTGCTGACACAGGGAAACTGACGAAAGAAAATCTTCAAAAGATTGCAGTCCTCTGCTGATAAAGAGAATCTAGCAACATAAATGCCATCCCTGCTGACAAAGGGAAAATGACGAAAGAAAATCTTCAAAAGATTGCTGTCTTCTGCTGATATAGAGAATCTAGCAAAATAAATGCCATCCCTGCTGACAAAGGGAAACTGACAAAAGAAAATCTTCAAAAGATTGCTGTCCTCTGCTGATAAAGAGAATCAAACAACATAAATGCCATCCCTGCTGATAAAGGGAAACTGACGAAAGAAAATCTTCAAAAGATTGTTGTCCTCTGCTGATAAAGAGAATCTAGCAACCTAAATGTCATCCCTGATGACAAAGGGAAACTGACGAAAGAAAATCTTCAAAATATTGCTGTCCTCTGCTGATAAAAAGAATCTAGCAACATAAATGCCATCCCTGCTGACAAATTGAAACTGACGAAAGAAAATCTTCAAAAGATTGCTGTCCTCTGCTTATAAAGAGAATCTAGCAACATAAATGCCATCCCTGCTGACAAAGGGAAACTGACAAAAGAAAATCTTCAAAAGATTGCTGTCCTCTGCTTATAAAGAGAATCTAGCAACATAAATGCCATCCCTGCTAACAAAGGGAAACTGACGAAAGAAAATCTTCAAAAGATTCTTGTCCTCTGCTGATAAAGAGAATCAAGCAACATAAATGCCATCCCTGCTGACAAAGGGAAACTGACGAAAGAAAATCTTCAAAAGATTGCTGTCCTCTGCTTATAAAGAGAATCTAGCAACATAAATGCCATCCCTGCTGACAAAGGGAAACTGACGAAAGAAAATCTTCAAAAGATTGTTGTACTCTGCTGATAAAGAGAATCTAGCAACATAAATGCCATCCCTGCTGACAAAGGGAAACTGACGAAAGAAAATCTTCAAAAGATTGCTGTCCTCTGCTTATAAAGAGAATCTAGCAACATAAATGCCATCCCTGCTGACAAAGGGAAACTGACGAAAGAAAATCTTCAAAAGATTGCTGTCCTCTGCTTATAAAGAGAATCTAGCAACATAAATGCCATCCCTGCTGACAAAGGGAAACTGACGAAAGAAAATCTTCAAAAGATTGTTGTACTCTGCTGATAAAGAGAATCTAGCAACATAAATGCCATCCCTGCTGACAAAGGGAAACTGACGAAAGAAAATCTCAAAAGATTACTTTCCTCTGCTGATAAAGAGAATCTAGCAACATAAATGCCATCCCTGCTGAAAAGGGAAACTGACGAAATAAAATCTTCCAAAGATTGTTGTCCTCTGCTGATAAAGAGAATCTATCAACATAAATGCCATCCCTGCTGACAAAGGGAAACTGACGAAAGAAAATCTTCAAAAGATTGCTGTCCTCTGCTGATAAAGAGAATCTAGCAAAATAAATGCCATCCCTGCTGACAAAGGGAAACTGACGAAAGAAAATCTTCAAAAGATTGATGTCCTATGCTGATAAAGAGAATCTAGCAACTTAAATGCCATCCCTGCTGATAAAGGGAAACTGACGAAAGAAAATCTTCAAAAGATTGCTGTCCTCTTCTGATAAAGAGAATCTAGCAACATAAATGTCATCCCTGCTGACAAAGGGAAACTGACGAAAGAAAATCTTCAAAAAATTGCTGTCCTCTGCTTATAAAGAAAATCTAGCAACATAAATGCCATCTCTGCTGACAAAGGGAAACTGACGAAATAAAATCTTCAAAAGATTGTTGTCCTCTGCTGATAAAGAGAATCTATCAACATAAACGCCATCCCTGCTGACAAAGGGAAACTGACGAACGAAAATCTTCAAAAGATTGCAGTCCTCTGCTGATAAAGAGAATCTAGCAACATAATGCCATCCCTGCTGACAAAGGGAAAATGACGAAAGAAAATCTTCAAAAGATTGCTGTCTTCTGCTGATAAAGAGAATCTAGCAAAATAAATGCCATCCCTGCTGACAAAGGGAAACTAACGAAAGAAAATCTTCAAAAGATTGCTGTCCTCTGCTGATAAAGAGAATCAAGCAACATAAATGCCATCCCTGCTGATAAAGGGAAACTGACTAAAGAAAATCATCAAAAGATTGCTGTCCTCTGCTGATAAAGAGAATCTAGCAACCAAAATGCCATCCCTGCTGATAAAGGGAAACTGACGAAAGAAAATCTTCAAAAGATTGTTGTCCTCTTCTGATAAAGAGAATCTAGCAACATAAATGTCATCCCTGCTGACAAAGGGAAACTGACGAAAGAAAATCTTCAAAAAATTGCTGTCCTCTGCTTATAAAGAGAATCTAGCAACATAAATGCCATCTCTGCTGACAAAGGAAAACTGACGAAATAAAATCTTCAAAAGATTGTTGTCCTCTGCTGATAAAGAGAATCTATCAACATAAATGCCATCCCTGCTGACAAAGGGAAACTGACGAAAGAAAATCTTCAAAAGATTGCAGTCCTCTGCTGATAAAGAGAATCTAGCAACATAATGCCATCCCTGCTGACAAAGGGAAAATGACGAAAGAAAATCTTCAAAAGATTGCTGTCTTCTGCTGATAAAGAGAATCTAGCAAAATAAATGCCATCCCTGCTGACAAAGGGAAACTAACGAAAGAAAATCATCAAAAGATTGTTGTCCTCTGCTGATAAAGAGAATCAAGCAACCTAAATGCCATCCCTGATGACAAAGGGAAACTGACGAAAGAAAATCTTCAAAATATTGCCGTCCTCTGCTGATAAAGAGAATCTAGCAACATAAATGCCATCCCTGCTGACAATGGGAAACTGACGAAAGAAAATCTTCAAAAGATTGCTGTCCTCTGCTTATAAAGATAATCTAGCAACATAAATGCCATCCCTGCTGACAAAGGGAAACTGACGAAAGAAAATCTTCAAAAGATTGCTGTCCTCTGCTTATAAAGAGAATCTAGCAACATAAATGCCATCCCTGCTGACAAAGGGAAACTGACGAAAGAAAATCTTCAAAAGATTGTTGTACTCTGCTGATAAAGAGAATCTAGCAACATAAATGCCATCCCTGCTGACAAAGGGAAACTGACGAAAGAAAATCTTCAAAAGATTGCTGTCCTCTGCTTATAAAGAGAATCTAGCAACATAAATGCCATCCCTGCTGACAAAGGGAAACTGACGAAAGAAAATCTTCAAAAGATTGTTGTACTCTGCTGATAAAGAGAATCTAGCAACATAAATGCCATCCCTGCTGACAAAGGGAAACTGACGAAAGAAAATCTTCAAAAGATTCTTGTCCTCTGCTGATAAAGAGAATCTAGCAACATAAATTCCATCCCTGCTGACAAAGGGAAACTGACGAAAGAAAACCTTCAAAAGATTGCTGTCCTCTGCTGATAAAGAGAATCTAGCAAAATAAATGTCATCCCTGCTGACAAAGGGAAACTAACGAAAGAAAATCTTTAAAAGATTGTTGTCCTCTGCTGATAAAGAGAATCTAGCAACATAAATGCCATCCCTGCTGATAAAGGGAAACTGACGAAAGAAAATCTTCAAAAGATTGCTGTCCTCTGCTGATAAAGAGAATCTAGCAACCTAAATGCCATCCCTGCTGACAAAGGGAAACTGACGAAAGAAAATCTTCAAAAGATTGTTGTCCTCTGCTGATAAAGAGAATCTAGTAACATAAATGCCATCCCTGCTGACAAAGGGAAACTGACGAAAGAAAATCTTCAAAAAATTATTGTCCTCTGCTTATAAAGAGAATCTAGCAACATAAATGCCATCCCTGCTGACAAAGGGAAACTGACGAAAGAAAATCTTCAAAAGATTGTTGTCCTCTGCTGATAAAGAGAATCTAGCAACATAAATGCCGTCCCTGCTGACAAAGGGAAACTGACGAAATAAAATCTTCAAAAGATTGTTGTCCTCTTCTGATAAAGAGAATTTATCAACATAAATGTCATCCCTGCTGACAAAGGGAAACTGACGAAAGAAAATCTTCAAAAGATTGCTGTCCTCTGCTGATAAAGAGAATCTAGCAACATAAATGCCATCCCTGCTGACAAAGGGAAACTGGCGAAAGAAAATCTTCAAAAAATTGTTGTCCTCTGCTTATAAAGAGATTCTAGCAACATAAATGCCATCCCTGCTGACAAAGGCAAACTGACGAAAGAAAATCTTCAAAAGATTGCTGTCCTCTGCTGATAAAGAGAATCTAGCAACATAAATGCCATCCCTGCTGACAAAGGGAAACTGACGAAATAAAATCTTCAAAAGATTGTTGTCCTCTGCTGATAAAGAGAATCTATCAACATAAATGCCATCCCTGCTGACAAAGGGAAACTGACGAAAGAAAATCTTCAAATGATTGTTGTCCTCTTCTGATAAAGAGAATTTATCAACATAAATGTCATCCCTGCTGACAAAGGGAAACTGACGAAAGAAAATCTTCAAAAGATTGATGTCCTATGCTGATAAAGAGAATCTAGCAACATAAATGCCATCCCTGCTGATAAAGGGAAACTGACGAAAGAAAATCTTCAAAAGATTGCTGTCCTCTTCTGATAAAGAGAATCTAGCAACATAAATGCCATCCCTGCTGACAAAGGGAAACTGACGAAATAAAATCTTCAAAAGATTGTTGTCCTCTGCTGATAAAGAGAATCTATCAACATAAATGCCATCCCTGCTTACAAAGGGAAACTGACGAAAGAAAATCTTCAAAAGATTGCAGTCCTCTGCTGATAAAGAGAATCTAGCAACATAATGCCATCCCTGCTGACAAAGGGAAAATGACGAAAGAAAATCTTCAAAAGATTGCTGTCTTCTGCTGATAAAGAGAATCTAGCAAAATAAATGCCATCCCTGCTGACAAAGGGAAACTAACGAAAGAAAATCATCAAAAGATTGTTGTCCTCTGCTGATAAAGAGAATCAAGCAACCTAAATGCCATCCCTGATGACAAAGGGAAACTGACGAAAGAAAATCTTCAAAATATTGCCGTCCTCTGCTGATAAAGAGAATCTAGCAACATAAATGCCATCCCTGCTGACAATGGGAAACTGACGAAAGAAAATCTTCAAAAGATTGCTGTCCTCTGCTTATAAAGATAATCTAGCAACATAAATGCCATCCCTGCTGACAAAGGGAAACTGACGAAAGAAAATCTTCAAAAGATTGCTGTCCTCTGCTTATAAAGAGAATCTAGCAACATAAATGCCATCCCTGCTGACAAAGGGAAACTGACGAAAGAAAATCTTCAAAAGATTGTTGTACTCTGCTGATAAAGAGAATCTAGCAACATAAATGCCATCCCTGCTGACAAAGGGAAACTGACGAAAGAAAATCTTCAAAAGATTGCTGTCCTCTGCTTATAAAGAGAATCTAGCAACATAAATGCCATCCCTGCTGACAAAGGGAAACTGACGAAAGAAAATCTTCAAAAGATTGTTGTACTCTGCTGATAAAGAGAATCTAGCAACATAAATGCCATCCCTGCTGACAAAGGGAAACTGACGAAAGAAAATCTTCAAAAGATTCTTGTCCTCTGCTGATAAAGAGAATCTAGCAACATAAATTCCATCCCTGCTGACAAAGGGAAACTGACGAAAGAAAACCTTCAAAAGATTGCTGTCCTCTGCTGATAAAGAGAATCTAGCAAAATAAATGTCATCCCTGCTGACAAAGGGAAACTAACGAAAGAAAATCTTTAAAAGATTGTTGTCCTCTGCTGATAAAGAGAATCTAGCAACATAAATGCCATCCCTGCTGATAAAGGGAAACTGACGAAAGAAAATCTTCAAAAGATTGCTGTCCTCTGCTGATAAAGAGAATCTAGCAACCTAAATGCCATCCCTGCTGACAAAGGGAAACTGACGAAAGAAAATCTTCAAAAGATTGTTGTCCTCTGCTGATAAAGAGAATCTAGTAACATAAATGCCATCCCTGCTGACAAAGGGAAACTGACGAAAGAAAATCTTCAAAAAATTATTGTCCTCTGCTTATAAAGAGAATCTAGCAACATAAATGCCATCCCTGCTGACAAAGGGAAACTGACGAAAGAAAATCTTCAAAAGATTGTTGTCCTCTGCTGATAAAGAGAATCTAGCAACATAAATGCCGTCCCTGCTGACAAAGGGAAACTGACGAAATAAAATCTTCAAAAGATTGTTGTCCTCTTCTGATAAAGAGAATTTATCAACATAAATGTCATCCCTGCTGACAAAGGGAAACTGACGAAAGAAAATCTTCAAAAGATTGCTGTCCTCTGCTGATAAAGAGAATCTAGCAACATAAATGCCATCCCTGCTGACAAAGGGAAACTGGCGAAAGAAAATCTTCAAAAAATTGTTGTCCTCTGCTTATAAAGAGATTCTAGCAACATAAATGCCATCCCTGCTGACAAAGGCAAACTGACGAAAGAAAATCTTCAAAAGATTGCTGTCCTCTGCTGATAAAGAGAATCTAGCAACATAAATGCCATCCCTGCTGACAAAGGGAAACTGACGAAATAAAATCTTCAAAAGATTGTTGTCCTCTGCTGATAAAGAGAATCTATCAACATAAATGCCATCCCTGCTGACAAAGGGAAACTGACGAAAGAAAATCTTCAAATGATTGTTGTCCTCTTCTGATAAAGAGAATTTATCAACATAAATGTCATCCCTGCTGACAAAGGGAAACTGACGAAAGAAAATCTTCAAAAGATTGATGTCCTATGCTGATAAAGAGAATCTAGCAACATAAATGCCATCCCTGCTGATAAAGGGAAACTGACGAAAGAAAATCTTCAAAAGATTGCTGTCCTCTTCTGATAAAGAGAATCTAGCAACATAAATGCCATCCCTGCTGACAAAGGGAAACTGACGAAATAAAATCTTCAAAAGATTGTTGTCCTCTGCTGATAAAGAGAATCTATCAACATAAATGCCATCCCTGCTGACAAAGGGAAACTGACGAAAGAAAATCTTCAAAAGATTGCTGTCCTCTGCTGATAAAGAGAATCTAGCAACATAAATGCCGTCCCTGCTGACAAAGGGAAACTGACGAAATAAAATCTTCAAAAGATTGTTGTCCTCTTCTGATAAAGAGAATTTATCAACATAAATGTCATCCCTGCTGACAAAGGGAAACTGACGAAAGAAAATCTTCAAAAGATTGATGTCCTATGCTGATAAAGAGAATCTAGCAACATAAATGCCATCCCTGCTGATAAAGGGAAACTGACGAAAGAAAATCTTCAAAAGATTGCTGTCCTCTTCTGATAAAGAGAATCTAGCAACATAAATGTCATCCCTGCTGACAAAGGGAAACTGACAAAAGAAAATCTTCAAAATATTGCTGTCCTCTGCTTATAAAGAGAATCTAGCAACATAAATGCCATCTCTGCTGACAAAGGGAAACTGACGAAACAAAATCTTCAAAAGATTACTGTCCTCTGCTGATAAAGAGAATCTAGCAACATAAATGCCATCTCTGCTAACAAAGGGAAACTGACAAAATAAAATCTTCAAAAGATTCTTGTCCTCTGCTTATAAAGAGAATCTAGCAACATAAATGCCATCTCTGCTGACAAAGGGAAACTGACGAAACAAAATCTTCAAAAGATTACTGTCCTCTGCTGATAAAGAGAATCTAGCAACATAAATGCCATCTCTGCTAACAAAGGGAAACTGACAAAATAAAATCTTCAAAAGATTCTTGTCCTCTGCTGATAAAGAGAATCTAGCAACATAAATGCCATCCCTGCTGACAAAGGGAAAATGACGAAAGAAAATCTTCAAAAGATTGCTGTCTTCTGCTGATAAAGAGAATCTAGCAAAATAAATGCCATCCCTGCTGACAAAGGGAAACTGACGAAAGAAAATCTTCAAAAGATTGCTGTCCTCTGCTGATAAAGAGAATCAAGCAACATAAATGCCATCCCTGCTGATAAAGGGAAACTGACGAAAGAAAATCTTCAAAAAATTGCTGTCCTCTGCTGATAAAGAGAATCTAGCAACCTAAATGCCATCCCTGATGACAAAGGGAAACTGACGAAAGAAAATCTTCAAAATATTGCTGTCCTCTGCTGATAAAGAGAATCTAGCAACATAAATGCCATCCCTGCTGACAAAGGGAAACTAACGAAAGAAAATCTTCAAAAGATTGTTGTCCTCTGCTGATAAAGAGAATCTAGCAACATAAATGCCATCCCTGCTGATAAAGGGAAACTGACGAAAGGGAATCTTCAAAAAATTGTTGTCCTCTGCTTATAAAGAGAATCTAGCAACATAAATGCCATCCCTGCTGACAAAGGGAAACTGACGAAATAAAATCTTCAAAAGATTGTTGTCCTCTGCTGATAAAGAGAATCTATCAACATAAATGCCATCCCTGCTGACAAAGGGAATCTGACGAAAGAAAATCTTCAAAAGATTGTTGTCCTCTGCTGATAAAGAGAATCTAGCAAAATAAATGCCATCCCTGCTGACAAAGCGAAACTGACGAAAGAAAATCTTCAAAAGATTGATGTCCTATGCTGATAAAGAGAATCTAGCAAAATAAATGCCATCCCTGCTGACAAAGGGAAACTGACGAAAGAAAATCTTCAAAAGATTGATGTCCTATGCTGATAAAGAGAATCTAGCAACATAAATGCCATCCCTGCTGATAAAGGGAAACTGACGAAAGAAAATCTTCAAAAGATTGCTGTCCTCTTCTGATAAAGAGAATCTAGCAACATAAATGTCATCCCTGCTGACAAAGGGAAACTGACAAAAGAAAATCTTCAAAATATTGCTGTCCTCTGCTTATAAAGAGAATCTAGCAACATAAATGCCATCTCTGCTGACAAAGGGAAACTGACGAAACAAAATCTTCAAAAGATTACTGTCCTCTGCTGATAAAGAGAATCTAGCAACATAAATGCCATCTCTGCTAACAAAGGGAAACTGGCAAAATAAAATCTTCAAAAGATTCTTGTCCTCTGCTTATAAAGAGAATCTAGCAACATAAATGCCATCTCTGCTGACAAAGGGAAACTGACGAAACAAAATCTTCAAAGATTACTGTCCTCTGCTGATAAAGAGAATCTAGCAACATAAATGCCATCTCTGCTAACAAAGGGAAACTGACAAAATAAAATCTTCAAAAGATTCTTGTCCTCTGCTGATAAAGAGAATCTAGCAACATAAATGCCATCCCTGCTGACAAAGGGAAAATGACGAAAGAAAATCTTCAAAAGATTGCTGTCTTCTGCTGATAAAGAGAATCTAGCAAAATAAATGCCATCCCTGCTGACAAAGGGAAACTGACGAAAGAAAATCTTCAAAAGATTGCTGTCCTCTGCAGATAAAGAGAATCAAGCAACATAAATGCCATCCCTGCTGATAAAGGGAAACTGACGAAAGAAAATCTTCAAAAAATTGCTGTCCTCTGCTGATAAAGAGAATCTAGCAACCTAAATGCCATCCCTGATGACAAAGGGAAACTGACGAAAGAAAATCTTCAAATATTGCTGTCCTCTGCTGATAAAGAGAATCTAGCAACATAAATGCCATCCCTGCTGACAAAGGGAAACTGACGAAAGAAAATCTTCAAAAGATTGTTGTCCTCTGCTGATAAAGAGAATCTAGCAACATAAATGCCATCCCTGCTGACAAAGGGAAACTAACGAAAGAAAATCTTCAAAAGATTGTTGTCCTCTGCTGATAAAGGGAATCTAGCAACATAAATGCCATCCCTGCTGATAAAGGGAAACTGACGAAAGGGAATCTTCAAAAAATTGTTGTCCTCTGCTTATAAAGAGAATCTAGCAACATAAATGCCATCCCTGCTGACAAAGGGAAACTGACGAAATAAAATCTTCAAAAGATTGTTGTCCTCTGCTGATAAAGAGAATCTATCAACATAAATGCCATCCCTGCTGACAAAGGGAAACTGACGAAAGAAAATCTTCAAAAGATTGTTGTCCTCTGCTGATAAAGAGAATCTAGCAAAATAAATGCCATCCCTGCTGACAAAGGGAAACTGACGAAAGAAAATCTTCAAAAGATTGATGTCCTATGCTGATAAAGAGAATCTAGCAAAATAAATGCCATCCCTGCTGACAAAGGGAAACTGACGAAAGAAAATCTTCAAAAGATTGATGTCCTATGCTGATAAAGAGAATCTAGCAACATAAATGCCATCCCTGCTGATAAAGGGAAACTGACGAAAGAAAATCTTCAAAAGATTGCTGTCCTCTTCTGATAAAGAGAATCTAGCAACATAAATGTCATCCCTGCTGACAAAGGGAAACTGACAAAAGAAAATCTTCAAAATATTGCTGTCCTCTGCTTATAAAGAGAATCTAGCAACATAAATGCCATCTCTGCTGACAAAGGGAAACTGACGAAACAAAATCTTCAAAAGATTACTGTCCTCTGCTGATAAAGAGAATCTAGCAACATAAATGCCATCTCTGCTAACAAAGGGAAACTGACAAAATAAAATCTTCAAAAGATTCTTGTCCTCTGCTTATAAAGAGAATCTAGCAACATAAATGCCATCTCTGCTGACAAAGGGAAACTGACGAAACAAAATCTTCAAAGATTACTGTCCTCTGCTGATAAAGAGAATCTAGCAACATAAATGCCATCTCTGCTAACAAAGGGAAACTGACAAAATAAAATCTTCAAAAGATTCTTGTCCTCTGCTGATAAAGAGAATCTAGCAACATAAATGCCATCCCTGCTGACAAAGGGAAAATGACGAAAGAAAATCTTCAAAAGATTGCTGTCTTCTGCTGATAAAGAGAATCTAGCAAAATAAATGCCATCCCTGCTGACAAAGGGAAACTGACGAAAGAAAATCTTCAAAAGATTGCTGTCCTCTGCTGATAAAGAGAATCAAGCAACATAAATGCCATCCCTGCTGATAAAGGGAAACTGACGAAAGAAAATCTTCAAAAAATTGCTGTCCTCTGCTGATAAAGAGAATCTAGCAACCTAAATGCCATCCCTGATGACAAAGGGAAACTGACGAAAGAAAATCTCCAAATATTGCTGTCCTCTGCTGATAAAGAGAATCTAGCAACATAAATGCCATCCCTGCTGACAAAGGGAAACTGACGAAAGAAAATCTTCAAAAGATTGTTGTCCTCTGCTGATAAAGAGAATCTAGCAACATAAATGCCATCCCTGCTGACAAAGGGAAACTAACGAAAGAAAATCTTCAAAAGATTGTTGTCCTCTGCCGATAAAGGGAATCTAGCAACATAAATGCCATCCCTGCTGATAAAGGGAAACTGACGAAAGGGAATCTTCAAAAAATTGTTGTCCTCTGCTTATAAAGAGAATCTAGCAACATAAATGCCATCCCTGCTGACAAAGGGAAACTGACGAAATAAAATCTTCAAAAGATTGTTGTCCTCTGCTGATAAAGAGAATCTATCAACATAAATGCCATCCCTGCTGACAAAGGGAAACTGACGAAAGAAAATCTTCAAAAGATTGTTGTCCTCTGCTGATAAAGAGAATCTAGCAAAATAAATGCCATCCCTGCTGACAAAGGGAAACTGACGAAAGAAAATCTTCAAAAGATTGATGTCCTATGCTGATAAAGAGAATCTAGCAAAATAAATGCCATCCCTGCTGAAAAAGGGAAACTGACGAAAGAAAATCTTCAAAAGATTGATGTCCTATGCTGATAAAGAGAATCTAGCAACATAAATGCCATCCCTGCTGATAAAGGGAAACTGACGAAAGAAAATCTTCAAAAGATTGCTGTCCTCTTCTGATAAAGAGAATCTAGCAACATAAATGTCATCCCTGCTGACAAAGGGAAACTGACAAAAGAAAATCTTCAAAATATTGCTGTCCTCTGCTTATAAAGAGAATCTAGCAACATAAATGCCATCTCTGCTGACAAAGGGAAACTGACGAAACAAAATCTTCAAAAGATTACTGTCCTCTGCTGATAAAGAGAATCTAGCAACATAAATGCCATCTCTGCTAACAAAGGGAAACTGACAAAATAAAATCTTCAAAAGATTCTTGTCCTCTGCTTATAAAGAGAATCTAGCAACATAAATGCCATCTCTGCTGACAAAGGGAAACTGACGAAACAAAATCTTCAAAGATTACTGTCCTCTGCTGATAAAGAGAATCTAGCAACATAAATGCCATCTCTGCTAACAAAGGGAAACTGACAAAATAAAATCTTCAAAAGATTCTTGTCCTCTGCTGATAAAGAGAATCTAGCAACATAAATGCCATCCCTGCTGACAAAGGGAAAATGACGAAAGAAAATCTTCAAAAGATTGTTGTCTTCTGCTGATAAAGAGAATCTAGCAAAATAAATGCCATCCCTGCTGACAAAGGGAAACTGACGAAAGAAAATCTTCAAAAGATTGCTGTCCTCTGCTGATAAAGAGAATCAAGCAACATAAATGCCATCCCTGCTGATAAAGGGAAACTGACGAAAGAAAATCTTCAAAAAATTGCTGTTCTCTGCTGATAAAGAGAATCTAGCAACCTAAATGCCATCCCTGATGACAAAGGGAAACTGACGAAAGAAAATCTTCAAAATATTGCTGTCCTCTGCTGATAAAGAGAATCTAGCAACATAAATGCCATCCCTGCTGACAAAGGGAAACTGACGAAAGAAAATCTTCAAAAGATTGCTGTCCTCTACTTATAAAGAGAATCTAGCAACATAAATGCCATCCCTGCTGACAAAGGGAAACTGACGAAAGAAAATCTTCAAAAGATTGTTGTCCTCTGCTGATAAAGAGAATCTAGCAAAATAAATGCCATCCCTGCTGACAAAGGGAAACAAACGAAAGAAAATCTTCAAAAGATTGTTGTCCTCTGCTGATAAAGAGAATCTAGCAACATAAATGCCATCCCTGCTGACAAAGGGAAACTAATGAAAGAAAATCTTCAAAAGATTGTTGTCCTCTGCTGATAAAGAGAATCTAGCAACATAAATGCCATCCCTGCTGATAAAGGGAAACTGACGAAAGGGAATCCTCAAAAAATTGTTGTCCTCTGCTTATAAAGAGAATCTAGCAACATAAATGCCATCCCTGCTGACAAAGGGAAACTAACGAAATAAAATCTTCAAAAGATTGTTGTCCTCTGCTGATAAAGAGAATCTATCAACATAAATGCCATCCCTGCTGACAAAGGGAAACTGACGAAAGAAAATCTTCAAAAGATTGTTGTCCTCTGCTGATAAACAGAATCTAGCAAAATAAATGCCATCCCTGCTGACAAAGGGAAACTGACGAAAGAAAATCTTCAAAAGATTGATGTCCAATGCTGATAAAGAGAATCTAGCAAAATAAATGCCATCCCTGCTGACAAAGGGAAACTGACGAAAGAAAATTTCAAAAGATTGCTGTCCTCTGCTTATAAAGAGAATCTAGCAACATAAATGTCATCCCTGCTGACAAAAGGAAACTGACGAAAGAAAATCTTCAAAAGATTGTTGTCCTATGCTGATAAGGTGAATCTAGCAAAATAAATGCCATCCCTGCTGACAAAGGGAAACTAACGAAAGAAAATCTTCAAAAGATTGTTGTCCTCTGCTGATAAAGAGAATCTATCAACATAAATGCCATCCCTGCTGATAAAGGGAAACTGACGAAAGGGAATCTTCAAAAAATTGTTGTCCTCTGCTTATAAAGAGAATCTAGCAACATAAATGCCATCCCTGCTGACAAAGGGAAACTGACGAAATAAAATCTTCAAAAGATTTTTGTCCTCTGCTGATAAAGAGAATCTATCAACATAAATGCCATCCCTGCTGACAAAGGGAAACTGACGAAAGAAAATCTTCAAAAGATTGTTGTCCTCTGCTGATAAAGAGAATCTAGCAAAATAAATGCCATCCCTGCTGACAAAGGGAAACTGACGAAAGAAAATCTTCAAAAGATTGATGTCCTATGCTGATAAAGAGAATCTAGCAAAATAAATGCCATCCCTGCTGACAAAGGGAAACTGACGAAAGAAAATCTTCAAAAGATTGATGTCCTATGCTGATAAAGAGAATCTAGCAACATAAATGCCATCCCTGCTGATAAAGGGAAACTGACGAAAGAAAATCTTCAAAAGATTGCTGTCCTCTTCTGATAAAGAGAATCTAGCAACATAAATGTCATCCCTGCTGACAAAGGGAAACTGACAAAAGAAAATCTTCAAAATATTGTTGTCCTCTGCTTATAAAGAGAATCTAGCAACATAAATGCCATCTCTGCTGACAAAGGGAAACTGACGAAACAAAATCTTCAAAAGATTACTGTCCTCTGCTGATAAAGAGAATCTAGCAACATAAATGCCATCTCTGCTAACAAAGGGAAACTGACAAAATAAAATCTTCAAAAGATTCCTGTCCTCTGCTGATAAAGAGAATCTAGCAACATAAATGCCATCCCTGCTGACAAAGGGAAAATGACGAAAGAAAATCTTCAAAAGATTGCTGTCTTCTGCTGATAAAGAGAATCTAGCAAAATAAATGCCATCCCTGCTGACAAAGGGAAACTGACGAAAGAAAATCTTCAAAAGATTGCTGTCCTCTGCTGATAAAGAGAATCAAGCAACATAAATTCCATCCCTGCTGACAAAGGGAAAATGACGAAAGAAAATCTTCAAAAAATTGCTGTCCTCTGCTGATAAAGAGAATCTAGCAACCTAAATGCCATCCCTGATGACAAAGGGAAACTGACGAAAGAAAATCTTCAAAATATTGCTGTCCTCTGCTGATAAAGAGAATCTAGCAACATAAATGCCATCCCTGCTGACAAAGGGAAACTGACGAAAGAAAATCTTCAAAAGATTGCTGTCCTCTGCTTATAAAGAGAATCTAGCAACATAAATGCCATCCCTGCTGACAAAGGGAAACTGACGAAAGAAAATCTTCAAAAGATTGTTGTCCTCTGCTGATAAAGAGAATCTAGCAAAATAAATGCCATCCCTGCTGACAAAGGGAAACTAACGAAAGAAAATCTTCAAAAGATTGTTGTCCTCTGCTGATAAAGAGAATCTAGCAAAATAAATGCCATCCCTGCTGACAAAGGGAAACTAACGAAAGAAAATCTTCAAAAGATTGTTGTCCTCTGCTGATAAAGAGAATCTAGCAACATAAATGCCATCCCTGCTGATTAAGGGAAACTGACGAAAGGGAATCTTCAAAAAATTGTTGTCCTCTGCTTATAAAGAGAATCTAGCAACATAAATGCCATCCCTGCTGACAAAGGGAAACTGACGAAATAAAATCTTCAAAAGATTGTTGTCCTCTGCTGATAAAGAGAATCTATCAACATAAATGCCATCCCTGCTGACAAAGGGAAACTGACGAAAGAAAATCTTCAAAAGATTGATGTCCTATGCTGATAAAGAGAATCTAGCAAAATAAATGCCATCCCTGCTGACAAAGGGAAACTGACGAAAGAAAATTTCAAAAGATTGCTGTCCTCTGCTTATAAAGAGAATCTAGTAACATAAATGTCATCCCTGCTGACAAAAGGAAACTGACGAAAGAAAATCTTCAAAAGATTGTTGTCCTCTGCTGATAAGGTGAATCTAGCAATATAAATGCCATCCCTGCTGACAAAGGGAAACTAACGAAAGAAAATCTTCAAAAGATTGCTGTCCTCTGCTCATAAAGAGAATCTAGCAACATAAATGCCATCCCTGCTGATAAAGGGAAACTGACGAAAGGGAATCTTCAAAAAATTGTTGTCCTCTGCTTATAAAGAGAATCTAGCAACATAAATGCCATCCCTGCTGACAAAGGGAAACTGACGAAAGAAAATCTTCAAAAGATTGCTGTCCTCTGCTGATAAAGAGAATCTAGCAACATAAATGCCATCCCTGCTGACAAAGGGAAATTGACGAAATAAAATCTTCAAAAGATTGTTGTCCTCTGCTGATAAAGAGAATCTATCAACATAAATGCCATCCCTGCTGACAAAGGGAAACTGACGAAAGAAAATCTTCAAAAGATTGTTGTCCTCTGCTGATAAAGAGAATCTAGCAAAATAAATGCCATCCCTGCTGACAAAGGGAAACTGACGAAAGAAAATTTCAAAAGATTGATGTCCTATGCTGATAAAGAGAATCTAGCAACATAAATGCCATCCCTGCTGATAAAGGGAAACTGACGAAAGAAAATCTTCAAAAGATTGCTGTCCTCTGCTGATAAAGAGAATCTAGCAACATAAATGCCATCCCTGCTGACAAAGGGAAATTGACGAAATAAAATCTTCAAAAGATTGTTGTCCTCTGCTGATAAAGAGAATCTATCAACATAAATGCCATCCCTGCTGACAAAGGGAAACTGACGAAAGAAAATCTTCAAAAGATTGTTGTCCTCTGCTGATAAAGAGAATCTAGCAAAATAAATGCCATCCCTGCTGACAAAGGGAAACTGACGAAAGAAAATTTCAAAAGATTGATGTCCTATGCTGATAAAGAGAATCTAGCAACATAAATGCCATCCCTGCTGATAAAGGGAAACTGACGAAAGAAAATCTTCAAAAGATTGCTGTCCTCTTCTGATAAAGAGAATCTAGCAACATAAATGTCATCCCTGCTGACAAAGGGAAACTGACGAAAGAAAATCTTCAAAAAATTGCTGTCCTCTGCTTATAAAGAGAATCTAGCAACATAAATGCCATCCCTGCTGACAAAGGGAAACTGACGAAAGAAAATCTTCAAAAGATTGCTGTCCTCTGCTGATAAAGAGAATCTAGCAACATAAATGCCATCCCTGCTGACAAAGGGAAACTGACGAAGTAAAATCTTCAAAAGATTCTTGTCCTCTGCTGATAAAGAGAATCTATCAACATAAATGCCATCCCTGCTGACAAAGGGAAACTGACGAAAGAAAATCTTCAAAAGATTGTTGTCCTCTGCTGATAAAGAGAATCTAGCAAAATAAATGCCATCCCTGCTGACAAAGGGAAACTGACGAAAGAAAATCTTCAAAAGATTGATGTCCTATGCTGATAAAGAGAATCTAGCAAAATAAATGCCATCCCTGCTGACAAAGGGAAACTGACGAAAGAAAATTTCAAAAGATTGCTGTCCTCTGCTTATAAAGAGAATCTAGCAACATAAATGCCATCCCTGCTGACAAAAGGAAACTGACGAAAGAAAATCTTCAGAAGATTGTTGTCCTCTGCTGATAAAGAGAATCTAGCAAAATAAATGCCATCCCTGCTGACAAAGGGAAACTAACGAAAGAAAATCTTCAAAAGATTGCTGTCCTCTGCTGATAAAGAGAATCTAGCAACATAAATGCCATCCCTGCTGATAAAGGGAAACTGACGAAAGGGAATCTTCAAAAAATTGTTGTCCTCTGCTTATAAAGAGAATCTAGCAACATAAATGCCATCCCTGCTGACAAAGGGAAACTGACGAAAGAAAATCTTCAAAAGATTGCTGTCCTCTGCTGATAAAGAGAATCTAGCAACATAAATGCCATCCCTGCTGACAAAGGGAAACTGACGAAATAAAATCTTCAAAAGATTGTTGTCCTCTGCTGATAAAGAGAATCTATCAACATAAATGCCATCCCTACTGACAAAGGGAAACTGACGAAAGAAAATCTTCAAAAGATTGTTGTCCTCTGCTGATAAAGAGAATCTAGCAAAATAAATGCCATCCCTGCTGACAAAGGGAAACTGACGAAAGAAAATTTCAAAAGATTGATGTCCTATGCTGATAAAGAGAATCTAGCAACATAAATGCCATCCCTGCTGATAAAGGGAAACTGACGAAAGAAAATCTTCAAAAGATTGCTGTCCTCTTCTGATAAAGAGAATCTAGCAACATAAATGTCATCCCTGCTGACAAAGGGAAACTGACGAAAGAAAATCTTTAAAAGATTCTTGTCCTCTGCTGATAAAGAGAATCAAGCAACATAAATGCCATCCCTGCTGATAAAGGGAAACTGACGAAAGAAAATCTTCAAAAGATTGATGTCCTATGCTGATAAAGAGAATCTAGCAACATAAATGCCATCCCTGCTGATAAAGGGAAACTGACGAAAGAAAATCTTCAAAAGATTGCTGTCCTCTTCTGATAAAGAGAATCTATCAACATAAATGCCATCCCTGCTGACAAAGGGAAACTGACGAAAGAAAATCTTTAAAAGATTCTTGTCCTATGCTGATAAAGAGAATCTAGCAACATAAATGCCATCCCTGCTGATAAAGGGAAACTGACGAAAGAAAATCTTCAAAAGATTGTTGTCCTCTTCTGATAAAGAGAATCTAGCAACATAAATGTCATCCCTGCTGACAAAGGGAAACTGACGAAAGAAAATCTTTAAAAGATTGTTGTCCTCTGCTGATAAAGAGAATCTATCAACATAAATGCCATCCCTGCTGACAAAGGGAAACTGACGAAAGAAAATCTTCAAAAGATTGTTGTCCTCTGCTTATAAAGAGAATCTAGCAACATAAATGCCATCTCTGCTGACAAAGGGAAACTGACGAAACAAAATCTTCAAAATATTACTGTCCTCTGTTGATAAAGAGAATCTAGCAACATAAATGCCATCTCTGCTAACAAAGGGAAACTGACAAAAGAAAATCTTCAAAAGATTGCAGTCCTCTACTGATAAAGAGAATCTAGCAACATAAATGCCATCCCTGCTGACAAAGGGAAAATGACGAAAGAAAATCTTCAAAAGATTGTTGTCTTCTGCTGATAAAGAGAATCTAGCAAAATAAATGCCATCCCTGCTGACAAAGGGAAACCTACGAAAGAAAATCTTCAAAAGATTGCTGTCCTCTGCTGATAAAGAGAATCAAGCAACATAAATGCCATCCCTGCCGAAAAAGGGAAACTGATGAAAGAAAATCTTCAAAAAATTGCTGTCTTCTGCTGATAAAGAGAATCTAGCAACCTAAATGCCATCCCTGATGACAAAGGGAAACTGACGAAAGAAAATCTTCAAAATATTGCTGTCCTCTGCTGATAAAGAGAATGTAGCAACATAAATGCCATCCCTGCTGACAAAGGGAAACTGACGAAAGAAAATCTTCAAAAGATTGCTGTCCTCTGCTTATAAAGAGAATCTAGCAACATAAATGCCATCTCTGCTAACAAAGGGAAACTGACAAAATAAAATCTTCAAAAGATTCTTGTCCTCTGCTGATAAAGAGAATCTATCAACATAAATGCCATCCCTGCTGACAAAGGGAAACTGACGAAAGAAAATCTTCAAAAGATTGCAGTCCTCTGCTGATAAAGAGAATCTAGCAACATAAATGCCATCCCTGCTGACAAAGGGAAAATGACGAAAGAAAATCTTCAAAAGATTGCTGTCTTCTGCTGATAAAGAGAATCTAGCAAAATAAATGCCATCCCTGCTGACAAAGGGAAACTGACGAAAGAAAATCTTCAAAAGATTGTTGTCCTCTGCTGATAAAGAGAATCAAGCAACAAAAATGCCATCCCTGCTGATAAAGGGAAACTGACGAAAGAAAATCTTCAAAAAATTGCTGTCCTCTGCTGATAAAGAGAATCTAGCAACATAAATGCCATCCCTGATGACAAAGGGAAACTGACGAAAGAAAATCTTCAAAATATTGCTGTCCTCTGCTGATAAAGAGAATCTAGCAACATAAATGCCATCCCTGCTGACAAAGGGAAACTGACGAAAGAAAATCTTCAAAAGATTGCTGTCCTCTGCTTATAAAGAGAATCTAGCAACATAAATGCCATCCCTGATGACAAAGGGAAACTGACGAAAGAAAATGTTCAAAAGATTGATGTCCTATGCTGATAAAGAGAATCTAGCAACATAAATGCCATCCCTGCTGATAAAGGGAAACTGACGAAAGAAAATCTTCAAAAGATTGCTGTCCTCTTCTGATAAAGAGAATCTAGCAACATAAATGTCATCCCTGCTGATAAAGGGAAACTGACGAAAGAAAATCTTCAAAAAATTGCTTTCCTCTGCTTATAAAGAGAATCTAGCAACATAAATGCCATCTCTGCTGACAAAGGGAAACTAAGGAAACAAAATCTTCAAAAGATTACTGTCCTCTGCTGATAAAGAGAATCTAGCAACATAAATGCCATCTCTGCTAACAAAGGGAAACTGACGAAATAAAATCTTCAAAAGATTCTTGTCCTCTACTGATAAAGAGAATCTATCAACATAAATGCCATCCCTGCTAACAAAGGGAAACTGACGAAAGAAAATCTTCAAAAGATTGCAGTCCTCTGCTGATAAAGAGAATCTAGCAACATAAATGCCATCCCTGCTGACAAAGGGAAAACGACGAAAGAAAATCTTCAAAAGATTGCTGTCTTCTGCTGATAAAGAGAATCAAGCAACATAAATGCCTTCGCTGCTGATAAAGGGAAACTGACGAAAGAAAATCTTCAAAAGATTGTTGTCCTGTGCTGATAAAGAGAATCTAGCAACATAAATGTCATCCCTGCTGACAAAGGGAAACTGACGAAAGAAAATCTTTAAAAGATTCTTGTCCTCTGCTGATAAAGAGAATCTAGCAACATAAATTCCATCCCTGCTGACAAAGGGAAACTGACTAAAGAAAATCTTCAAAAGATTGTTGTCCTCTGCTGATAAAGAGAATCTTGCAAAATAAATGCCATCCCTGCCGACAAAGGGAAACTAACGAAAGAAAATCTTCAAAAGATTGCTGTCCTCTGCTGATAAAGAGAATCTAGCAACATAAATGCCATCCCTGCTGATAAAGGGAAACTGACGAAAGAAAATCTTCAAAAGATTGTTGTCCTCTGCTGATAAAGAGAATCTAGCAACATAAATGCCATCCCTGCTGACAAAGGGAAACTGACGAAAGAAAATCTTCAAAAGATTGTTGTCCTCTGCTGATAAAGAGAATCTAGCAACATAAATGCCATCCCTGCTGACAAAGGGAAACTGACGAAAGAAAATCTTCAAAAGATTGCTGTCCTCTGCTGATAAAGAGAATCAAGCAACATAAATGCCATCCCTGCTGATAAAGGGAAACTGACGAAAGAAAATCTTCAAAAGATTGATGTCCTATGCTGATAAAGAGAATCTAGCAACATAAATGCCATCCCTGCTGATAAAGGGAAACTGACGAAAGAAAATCTTCAAAAGATTGCTGTCCTCTTCTGATAAAGAGAATCTATCAACATAAATGCCATCCCTGCTGACAAAGGGAAACTGACGAAAGAAAATCTTTAAAAGATTCTTGTCCTATGCTGATAAAGAGAATCTATCAACATAAATGCCATCCCTGCTGACAAAGGGAAACTGACGAAAGAAAATCTTCAAAAGATTGTTGTCCTCTGCTTATAAAGAGAATCTAGCAACATAAATGCCATCTCTGCTGACAAAGGGAAACTGACGAAACAAAATCTTCAAAATATTACTGTCCTCTGCTGATAAAGAGAATCTAGCAACATAAATGCCATCTCTGCTAACAAAGGGAAACTGACGAAAGAAAATCTTCAAAAGATTGCAGTCCTCTACTGATAAAGAGAATCTAGCAACATAAATGCCATCCCTGCTGACAAAGGGAAAATGACGAAAGAAAATCTTCAAAAGATTGCTGTCTTCTGCTGATAAAGAGAATCTAGCAAAATAAATGCCATCCCTGCTGACAAAGGGAAACTGACGAAAGAAAATCTTCAAAAGATTGCTGTCCTCTGCTGATAAAGAGAATCAAGCAACATAAATGCCATCCCTGCCGAAAAAGGGAAACTGATGAAAGAAAATCTTCAAAAAATTGCTGTCTTCTGCTGATAAAGAGAATCTAGCAACCTAAATGCCATCCCTGATGACAAAGGGAAACTGACGAAAGAAAATCTTCAAAATATTGCTGTCCTCTGCTGATAAAGAGAATGTAGCAACATAAATGCCATCCCTGCTGACAAAGGGAAACTGACGAAAGAAAATCTTCCAAAGATTGCTGTCCTCTGCTTATAAAGAGAATCTAGCAACATAAATGCCATCTCTGCTAACAAAGGGAAACTGACAAAATAAAATCTTCAAAAGATTCTTGTCCTCTGCTGATAAAGAGAATCTATCAACATAAATGCCATCCCTGCTGACAAAGGGAAACTGACGAAAGAAAATCTTCAAAAGATTGCAGTCCTCTGCTGATAAAGAGAATCTAGCAACATAAATGCCATCCCTGCTGACAAAGGGAAAATGACGAAAGAAAATCTTCAAAAGATTGCTGTCTTCTGCTGATAAAGAGAATCTAGCAAAATAAATGCCATCCCTGCTGACAAAGTGAAACTGACGAAAGAAAATCTTCAAAAGATTGTTGTCCTCTGCTGATAAAGAGAATCAAGCAACAAAAATGCCATCCCTGCTGATAAAGGGAAACTGACGAAAGAAAATCTTCAAAAAATTGCTGTCCTCTGCTGATAAAGAGAATCTAGCAACATAAATGCCATCCCTGATGACAAAGGGAAACTGACGAAAGAAAATCTTCAAAATATTGCTGTCCTCTACTGATAAAGAGAATCTAGCAACATAAATGCCATCCCTGTTGACAAAGGGAAACTGACGAAAGAAAATCTTCAAAAGATTGCTGTCCTCTGCTTATAAAGAGAATCTAGCAACATAAATGCCATCCCTGATGACAAAGGGAAACTGACGAAAGAAAATCTTCAAAAGATTGATGTCCTATGCTGATAAAGAGAATCTAGCAACATAAATGCCATCCCTGCTGATAAAGGGAAACTGACGAAAGAAAATCTTTAAAAGATTGTTGTCCTCTGCTGATAAAGAGAGTCTATCAACATAAATGCCATCCCTGCTGACAAAGGGAAACTGACGAAAGAAAATCTTCAAAAGATTGTTGTCCTCTGCTTATAAAGAGAATCTAGCAACATAAATGCCATCCCTGCTGATAAAGGGAAACTGACGAAAGAAAATCTTCAAAAGATTGTTGTCCTCTTCTGATAAAGAGAATCTAGCAACATAAATGTCATCCCTGCTGACAAAGGGAAACTGACGAAAGAAAATCTTTAAAAGATTCTTGTCCTCTGCTGATAAAGAGAATCAAGCAACATAAATGCCATCCCTGCTGATAAAGGGAAACTGACGAAAGAAAATCTTCAAAAGATTGATGTCCTATGCTGATAAAGAGAATCTAGCAACATAAATGCCATCCCTGCTGATAAAGGGAAACTGACGAAAGAAAATCTTCAAAAGATTGCTGTCCTCTTCTGATAAAGAGAATCTATCAACATAAATGCCATCCCTGCTGACAAAGGGAAACTGACGAAAGAAAATCTTTAAAAGATTCTTGTCCTATGCTGATAAAGAGAATCTAGCAACATAAATGCCATCCCTGCTGATAAAGGGAAACTGACGAAAGAAAATCTTCAAAAGATTGCTGTCCTCTGCTTATAAAGAGAATCTAGCAACATAAATGCCATCCCTGATGACAAAGGGAAACTGACGAAAGAAAATCTTCAAAAGATTGATGTCCTATGCTGATAAAGAGAATCTAGCAACATAAATGCCATCCCTGCTGATAAAGGGAAACTGACGAAAGAAAATCTTTAAAAGATTGTTGTCCTCTGCTGATAAAGAGAGTCTATCAACATAAATGCCATCCCTGCTGACAAAGGGAAACTGACGAAAGAAAATCTTCAAAAGATTGTTGTCCTCTGCTTATAAAGAGAATCTAGCAACATAAATGCCATCCCTGCTGATAAAGGGAAACTGACGAAAGAAAATCTTCAAAAGATTGTTGTCCTCTTCTGATAAAGAGAATCTAGCAACATAAATGTCATCCCTGCTGACAAAGGGAAACTGACGAAAGAAAATCTTTAAAAGATTCTTGTCCTCTGCTGATAAAGAGAATCAAGCAACATAAATGCCATCCCTGCTGATAAAGGGAAACTGACGAAAGAAAATCTTCAAAAGATTGATGTCCTATGCTGATAAAGAGAATCTAGCAACATAAATGCCATCCCTGCTGATAAAGGGAAACAGACGAAAGAAAATCTTCAAAAGATTGCTGTCCTCTTCTGATAAAGAGAATCTATCAACATAAATGCCATCCCTGCTGACAAAGGGAAACTGACGAAAGAAAATCTTTAAAAGATTCTTGTCCTATGCTGATAAAGAGAATCTAGCAACATAAATGCCATCCCTGCTGATAAAGGGAAACTGACGAAAGAAAATCTTCAAAAGATTGCTGTCCTCTTCTGATAAAGAGAATCTAGCAACATAAATGTCATCCCTGCTGACAAAGGGAAACTGACGAAAGAAAATCTTTAAAAGATTGTTGTCCTCTGCTGATAAAGAGAATCTATCAACATAAATGCCATCCCTGCTGACAAAGGGAAACTGACGAAAGAAAATCTTCAAAAGATTGTTGTCCTCTGCTTATAAAGAGAATCTAGCAACATAAATGCCATCTCTGCTGACAAAGGGAAACTGACGAAACAAAATCTTCAAAATATTACTGTCCTCTGCTGATAAAGAGAATCTAGCAACATAAATGCCATCTCTGCTAACAAAGGGAAACTGACGAAAGAAAATCTTCAAAAGATTGCAGTCCTCTACTGATAAAGAGAATCTAGCAACATAAATGCCATCCCTGCTGACAAAGGGAAAATGACGAAAGAAAATCTTCAAAAGATTGCTGTCTTCTGCTGATAAAGAGAATCTAGCAAAATAAATGCCATCCCTGCTGACAAAGGGAAACTGACGAAAGAAAATCTTCAAAAGATTGCTGTCCTCTGCTGATAAAGAGAATCAAGCAACATAAATGCCATCCCTGCCGAAAAAGGGAAACTGATGAAAGAAAATCTTCAAAAAATTGCTGTCTTCTGCTGATAAAGAGAATCTAGCAACCTAAATGCCATCCCTGATGACAAAGGGAAACTGACGAAAGAAAATCTTCAAAATATTGCTGTCCTCTGCTGATAAAGAGAATGTAGCAACATAAATGCCATCCCTGCTGACAAAGGGAAACTGACGAAAGAAAATCTTCAAAAGATTGCTGTCCTCTGCTTATAAAGAGAATCTAGCAACATAAATGCCATCTCTGCTAACAAAGGGAAACTGACAAAATAAAATCTTCAAAAGATTCTTGTCCTCTGCTGATAAAGAGAATCTATCAACATAAATGCCATCCCTGCTGACAAAGGGAAACTGACGAAAGAAAATCTTCAAAAGATTGCAGTCCTCTGCTGATAAAGAGAATCTAGCAACATAAATGCCATCCCTGCTGACAAAGGGAAAATGACGAAAGAAAATCTTCAAAAGATTGCTGTCTTCTGCTGATAAAGAGAATCTAGCAAAATAAATTCCATCCCTGCTGACAAAGTGAAACTGACGAAAGAAAATCTTCAAAAGATTGTTGTCCTCTGCTGATAAAGAGAATCAAGCAACAAAAATGCCATCCCTGCTGATAAAGGGAAACTGACGAAAGAAAATCTTCAAAAAATTGCTGTCCTCTGCTGATAAAGAGAATCTAGCAACATAAATGCCATCCCTGATGACAAAGGGAAACTGACGAAAGAAAATCTTCAAAATATTGTTGTCCTCTACTGATAAAGAGAATCTAGCAACATAAATGCCATCCCTGTTGACAAAGGGAAACTGACGAAAGAAAATCTTCAAAAGATTGCTGTCCTCTGCTTATAAAGAGAATCTAGCAACATAAATGCCATCCCTGATGACAAAGGGAAACTGACGAAAGAAAATCTTCAAAAGATTGATGTCCTATGCTGATAAAGAGAATCTAGCAACATAAATGCCATCCCTGCTGATAAAGGGAAACTGACGAAAGAAAATCTTTAAAAGATTGTTGTCCTCTGCTGATAAAGAGAGTCTATCAACATAAATGCCATCCCTGCTGACAAAGGGAAACTGACGAAAGAAAATCTTCAAAAGATTGTTGTCCTCTGCTTATAAAGAGAATCTAGCAACATAAATGCCATCCCTGCTGATAAAGGGAAACTGACGAAAGAAAATCTTCAAAAGATTGTTGTCCTCTTCTGATAAAGAGAATCTAGCAACATAAATGTCATCCCTGCTGACAAAGGGAAACTGACGAAAGAAAATCTTTAAAAGATTCTTGTCCTCTGCTGATAAAGAGAATCAAGCAACATAAATGCCATCCCTGCTGATAAAGGGAAACTGACGAAAGAAAATCTTCAAAAGATTGATGTCCTATGCTGATAAAGAGAATCTAGCAACATAAATGCCATCCCTGCTGATAAAGGGAAACTGACGAAAGAAAATCTTCAAAAGATTGCTGTCCTCTTCTGATAAAGAGAATCTATCAACATAAATGCCATCCCTGCTGACAAAGGGAAACTGACGAAAGAAAATCTTTAAAAGATTCTTGTCCTATGCTGATAAAGAGAATCTAGCAACATAAATGCCATCCCTGCTGATAAAGGGAAACTGACGAAAGAAAATCTTCAAAAGATTGCTGTCCTCTTCTGATAAAGAGAATCTAGCAACATAAATGTCATCCCTGCTGACAAAGGGAAACTGACGAAAGAAAATCTTTAAAAGATTGTTGTCCTCTGCTGATAAAGAGAATCTATCAACATAAATGCCATCCCTGCTGACAAAGGGAAACTGACGAAAGAAAATCTTCAAAAGATTGTTGTCCTCTGCTTATAAAGAGAATCTAGCAACATAAATGCCATCTCTGCTGACAAAGGGAAACTGACGAAACAAAATCTTCAAAATATTACTGTCCTCTGCTGATAAAGAGAATCTAGCAACATAAATGCCATCTCTGCTAACAAAGGGAAACTGACGAAAGAAAATCTTCAAAAGATTGCAGTCCTCTACTGATAAAGAGAATCTAGCAACATAAATGCCATCCCTGCTGACAAAGGGAAAATGACGAAAGAAAATCTTCAAAAGATTGCTGTCTTCTGCTGATAAAGAGAATCTAGCAAAATAAATGCCATCCCTGCTGACAAAGGGAAACTGACGAAAGAAAATCTTCAAAAGATTGCTGTCCTCTGCTGATAAAGAGAATCAAGCAACATAAATGCCATCCCTGCCGAAAAAGGGAAACTGATGAAAGAAAATCTTCAAAAAATTGCTGTCTTCTGCTGATAAAGAGAATCTAGCAACCTAAATGCCATCCCTGATGACAAAGGGAAACTGACGAAAGAAAATCTTCAAAATATTGCTGTCCTCTGCTGATAAAGAGAATGTAGCAACATAAATGCCATCCCTGCTGACAAAGGGAAACTGACGAAAGAAAATCTTCAAAAGATTGCTGTCCTCTGCTTATAAAGAGAATCTAGCAACATAAATGCCATCTCTGCTAACAAAGGGAAACTGACAAAATAAAATCTTCAAAAGATTCTTGTCCTCTGCTGATAAAGAGAATCTATCAACATAAATGCCATCCCTGCTGACAAAGGGAAACTGACGAAAGAAAATCTTCAAAAGATTGCAGTCCTCTGCTGATAAAGAGAATCTAGCAACATAAATGCCATCCCTGCTGACAAAGGGAAAATGACGAAAGAAAATCTTCAAAAGATTGTTGTCTTCTGCTGATAAAGAGAATCTAGCAAAATAAATGCCATCCCTGCTGACAAAGGGAAACTGACGAAAGAAAATCTTCAAAAGATTGTTGTCCTCTGCTGATAAAGAGAATCAAGCAACAAAAATGCCATCCCTGCTGATAAAGGGAAACTGACGAAAGAAAATCTTCAAAAAATTGCTGTCCTCTGCTGATAAAGAGAATCTAGCAGCATAAATGCCATCCCTGATGACAAAGGGAAACTGACGAAAGAAAATCTTCAAAATATTGCTGTCCTCTGCTGATAAAGAGAATCTAGCAACATAAATGCCATCCCTGCTGACAAAGGGAAACTGACGAAAGAAAATCTTCAAAAGATTGCTGTCCTCTGCTTATAAAGAGAATCTAGCAACATAAATGCCATCCCTGATGACAAAGGGAAACTGACGAAAGAAAATCTTCAAAAGATTGATGTCCTATGCTGATAAAGAGAATCTAGCAACATAAATGCCATCCCTGCTGATAAAGGGAAACTGACGAAAGAAAATCTTCAAAAGATTGCTGTCTTCTGCTGATAAAGAGAATCAAGCAACATAAATGCCTTCCCTGCTGATAAAGGGAAACTGACGAAAGAAAATCTTCAAAAAATTGCTGTCCTCTGCTGATAAAGAGAATCTAGCAACCTAAATGCCATCCCTGATGACAAAGGGAAACTGACGAAAGAAAATCTTCAAAAGATTGCTGTCTTCTGCTGATAAAGAGAATCTAGCAAAATAAATGCCATCCCTGCTGACAAAGGGAAACTGACGAAAGAAAATCTTCAAAAGATTGCTGTCCTCTTCTGATAAAGAGAATCTAGCAACATAAATGTCATCCCTGCTAATAAAGGGAAACTGACGAAAGAAAATCTTCAAAAAATTGCTTTCCTCTGCTTATAAAGAGAATCTAGCAACATAAATGCCATCTCTGCTGACAAAGGGAAACTAAGGAAACAAAATCTTCAAAAGATTACTGTCCTCTGCTGATAAAGAGAATCTAGCAACATAAATGCCATCTCTGCTAACAAAGGGAAACTGACGAAATAAAATCTTCAAAAGATTCTTGTCCTCTACTGATAAAGAGAATCTATCAACATAAATGCCATCCCTGCTAACAAAGGGAAACTGACGAAAGAAAATCTTCAAAAGATTGCAGTCCTCTGCTGATAAAGAGAATCTAGCAACATAAATGCCATCCCTGCTGACAAAGGGAAAATGACGAAAGAAAATCTTCAAAAGATTGCTGTCTTCTGCTGATAAAGAGAATCAAGCAACATAAATGCCTTCCCTGCTGATAAAGGGAAACTGACGAAAGAAAATCTTCAAAAAATTGCTGTCCTCTGCTGATAAAGAGAATCTAGCAACCTAAATGCCATCCCTGATGACAAAGGGAAACTGACGAAAGAAAATCTTCAAAATATTGCTGTCCTTTGCTGATAAAGAGAACCTAGCAACATAAATGCCATCCCTGCTGACAAAGGGAAACTGACGAAAGAAAATCTTCAAAAGATTGTTGTCCTCTGTTTATAAAGAGAGTCTAGCAACATAAATGCCATCCCTGCTGACAAAGGGAAACTGACGAAAGAAAATCTTCAAAAGATTGTTGTCCTGTGCTGATAAAGAGAATCTAGCAACATAAATGTCATCCCTGCTGACAAAGGGAAACTGACGAAAGAAAATCTTTAAAAGATTCTTGTCCTCTGCTGATAAAGAGAATCTAGCAACATAAATTCCATCCCTGCTGACAAAGGGAAACTGACTAAAGAAAATCTTCAAAAGATTGTTGTCCTCTGCTGATAAAGAGAATCTTGCAAAATAAATGCCATCCCTGCCGACAAAGGGAAACTAACGAAAGAAAATCTTCAAAAGATTGCTGTCCTCTGCTGATAAAGAGAATCTAGCAACATAAATGCCATCCCTGCTGATAAAGGGAAACTGACGAAAGAAAATCTTCAAAAGATTGTTGTCCTCTGCTGATAAAGAGAATCTAGCAACATAAATGCCATCCCTGCTGACAAAGGGAAACTGACGAAAGAAAATCTTCAAAAGATTGTTGTCCTCTGCTGATAAAGAGAATCTAGCAACATAAATGCCATCTCTGCTGACAAAGGGAAACTAAGGAAACAAAATCTTCAAAAGATTACTGTCCTCTGCTGATAAAGAGAATCTAGCAACATAAATGCCATCTCTGCTAACAAAGGGAAACTGACGAAATAAAATCTTCAAAAGATTCTTGTCCTCTACTGATAAAGAGAATCTATCAACATAAATGCCATCCCTGCTAACAAAGGGAAACTGACGAAAGAAAATCTTCAAAAGATTGCAGTCCTCTGCTGATAAAGAGAATCTAGCAACATAAATGCCATCCCTGCTGACAAAGGGAAAATGACGAAAGAAAATCTTCAAAAGATTGCTGTCTTCTGCTGATAAAGAGAATCAAGCAACATAAATGCCTTCCCTGCTGATAAAGGGAAACTGACGAAAGAAAATCTTCAAAAAATTGCTGTCCTCTGCTGATAAAAAGAATCTAGCAACCTAAATGCCATCCCTGATGACAAAGGGAAACTGACGAAAGAAAATCTTCAAAATATTGCTGTCCTTTGCTGATAAAGAGAACCTAGCAACATGAATGCCATCCCTGCTGACAAAGGGAAACTGACGAAAGAAAATCTTCAAAAGATTGTTGTCCTCTGTTTATAAAGAGAATCTAGCAACATAAATGCCATCCCTGCTGACAAAGGGAAACTGACGAAAGAAAATCTTCAAAAGATTGTTGTCCTGTGCTGATAAAGAGAATCTAGCAACATAAATGTCATCCCTGCTGACAAAGGGAAACTGACGAAAGAAAATCTTTAAAAGATTCTTGTCCTCTGCTGATAAAGAGAATCTAGCAACATAAATTCCATCCCTGCTGACAAAGGGAAACTGACTAAAGAAAATCTTCAAAAGATTGTTGTCCTCTGCTGATAAAGAGAATCTTGCAAAATAAATGCCATCCCTGCCGACAAAGGGAAACTAACGAAAGAAAATCTTCAAAAGATTGCTGTCCTCTGCTGATAAAGAGAATCTAGCAACATAAATGCCATCCCTGCTGATAAAGGGAAACTGACGAAAGAAAATCTTCAAAAGATTGTTGTCCTCTGCTGATAAAGAGAATCTAGCAACATAAATGCCATCCCTGCTGACAAAGGGAAACTGACGAAAGAAAATCTTCAAAAGATTGTTGTCCTCTGCTGATAAAGAGAATCTAGCAACATAAATGCCATCCCTGCTGACAAAGGGAAACTGACGAAAGAAAATCTTCAAAAGATTGCTGTCCTCTGCTGATAAAGAGAATCAAGCAACATAAATGCCATCCCTGCTGATAAAGGGAAACTGACGAAAGAAAATCTTCAAAAGATTGATGTCCTATGCTGATAAAGAGAATCTAGCAACATAAATGCCATCCCTGCTGATAAAGGGAAACTGACGAAAGAAAATCTTCAAAAGATTGCTGTCCTCTTCTGATAAAGAGAATCTATCAACATAAATGCCATCCCTGCTGACAAAGGGAAACTGACGAAAGAAAATCTTTAAAAGGTTCTTGTCCTATGCTGATAAAGAGAATCTATCAACATAAATGCCATCCCTGCTGACAAAGGGAAACTGACGAAAGAAAATCTTCAAAAGATTGTTGTCCTCTGCTGATAAAGAGAATCTTGCAAAATAAATGCCATCCCTGCCGACAAAGGGAAACTAACGAAAGAAAATCTTCAAAAGATTGCTGTCCTCTGTTGATAAAGAGAATCTAGCAACATAAATTCCATCCCTGCTGACAAAGGGAAACTGACTAAAGAAAATCTTCAAAAGATTGTTGTCCTCTGCTGATAAAGAGAATCTTGCAAAATAAATGCCATCCCTGCCGACAAAGGGAAACTAACGAAAGAAAATCTTCAAAAGATTGCTGTCCTCTGCTGATAAAGAGAATCTAGCAACATAAATGCCATCCCTGCTGATAAAGGGAAACTGACGAAAGAAAATCTTCAAAAGATTGCTGTCTTCTGCTGATAAAGAGAATCAAGCAACATAAATGCCTTCCCTGCTGATAAAGGGAAACTGACGAAAGAAAATCTTCAAAAAATTGCTGTCCTCTGCTGATAAAAAGAATCTAGCAACCTAAATGCCATCCCTGATGACAAAGGGAAACTGACGAAAGAAAATCTTCAAAATATTGCTGTCCTTTGCTGATAAAGAGAACCTAGCAACATGAATGCCATCCCTGCTGACAAAGGGAAACTGACGAAAGAAAATCTTCAAAAGATTGTTGTCCTCTGTTTATAAAGAGAATCTAGCAACATAAATGCCATCCCTGCTGACAAAGGGAAACTGACGAAAGAAAATCTTCAAAAGATTGTTGTCCTGTGCTGATAAAGAGAATCTAGCAACATAAATGTCATCCCTGCTGACAAAGGGAAACTGACGAAAGAAAATCTTTAAAAGATTCTTGTCCTCTGCTGATAAAGAGAATCTAGCAACATAAATTCCATCCCTGCTGACAAAGGGAAACTGACTAAAGAAAATCTTCAAAAGATTGTTGTCCTCTGCTGATAAAGAGAATCTTGCAAAATAAATGCCATCCCTGCCGACAAAGGGAAACTAACGAAAGAAAATCTTCAAAAGATTGCTGTCCTCTGCTGATAAAGAGAATCTAGCAACATAAATGCCATCCCTGCTGATAAAGGGAAACTGACGAAAGAAAATCTTCAAAAGATTGTTGTCCTCTGCTGATAAAGAGAATCTAGCAACATAAATGCCATCCCTGCTGACAAAGGGAAACTGACGAAAGAAAATCTTCAAAAGATTGTTGTCCTCTGCTGATAAAGAGAATCTAGCAACATAAATGCCATCCCTGCTGACAAAGGGAAACTGACGAAAGAAAATCTTCAAAAGATTGCTGTCCTCTGCTGATAAAGAGAATCAAGCAACATAAATGCCATCCCTGCTGATAAAGGGAAACTGACGAAAGAAAATCTTCAAAAGATTGATGTCCTATGCTGATAAAGAGAATCTAGCAACATAAATGCCATCCCTGCTGATAAAGGGAAACTGACGAAAGAAAATCTTCAAAAGATTGCTGTCCTCTTCTGATAAAGAGAATCTATCAACATAAATGCCATCCCTGCTGACAAAGGGAAACTGACGAAAGAAAATCTTTAAAAGGTTCTTGTCCTATGCTGATAAAGAGAATCTATCAACATAAATGCCATCCCTGCTGACAAAGGGAAACTGACGAAAGAAAATCTTCAAAAGATTGTTGTCCTCTGCTGATAAAGAGAATCTTGCAAAATAAATGCCATCCCTGCCGACAAAGGGAAACTAACGAAAGAAAATCTTCAAAAGATTGCTGTCCTCTGTTGATAAAGAGAATCTAGCAACATAAATTCCATCCCTGCTGACAAAGGGAAACTGACTAAAGAAAATCTTCAAAAGATTGTTGTCCTCTGCTGATAAAGAGAATCTTGCAAAATAAATGCCATCCCTGCCGACAAAGGGAAACTAACGAAAGAAAATCTTCAAAAGATTGCTGTCCTCTGCTGATAAAGAGAATCTAGCAACATAAATGCCATCCCTGCTGATAAAGGGAAACTGACGAAAGAAAATCTTCAAAAGATTGTTGTCCTCTGCTGATAAAGAGAATCTAGCAACATAAATGCCATCCCTGCTGACAAAGGGAAACTGACGAAAGAAAATCTTCAAAAGATTGTTGTCCTCTGCAGATAAAGAGAATCTAGCAACATAAATGCCATCCCTGCTGACAAAGGGAAACTGACGAAAGAAAATCTTCAAAAGATTGCTGTCCTCTGCTGATAAAGAGAATCAAGCAACATAAATGCCATCCCTGCTGATAAAGGGAAACTGACGAAAGAAAATCTTCAAAAGATTGATGTCCTATGCTGATAAAGAGAATCTAGCAACATAAATGCCATCCCTGCTGATAAAGGGAAACTGACGAAAGAAAATCTTCAAAAGATTGCTGTCCTCTTCTGATAAAGAGAATCTATCAACATAAATGCCATCCCTGCTGACAAAGGGAAACTGACGAAAGAAAATCTTTAAAAGATTCTTGTCCTATGCTGATAAAGAGAATCTATCAACATAAATGCCATCCCTGCTGACAAAGGGAAACTGACGAAAGAAAATCTTCAAAAGATTGTTGTCCTCTGCTTATAAAGAGAATCTAGCAACATAAATGCCATCTCTGCTGACAAAGGGAAACTGACGAAACAAAATCTTCAAAATATTACTGTCCTCTGCTGATAAAGAGAATCTAGCAACATAAATGCCATCTCTGCTAACAAAGGGAAACTGACGAAAGAAAATCTTCAAAAGATTGCAGTCCTCTACTGATAAAGAGAATCTAGAAACATAAATGCCATCCCTGCTGACAAAGGGAAAATGACGAAAGAAAATCTTCAAAAGATTGCTGTCTTCTGCTGATAAAGAGAATCTAGCAAAATAAATGCCATCCCTGCTGACAAAGGGAAACTGACGAAAGAAAATCTTCAAAAGATTGCTGTCCTCTGCTGATAAAGAGAATCAAGCAACATAAATGCCATCCCTGCCGAAAAAGCGAAACTGATGAAAGAAAATCTTCAAAAAATTGCTGTCTTCTGCTGATAAAGAGAATCTAGCAACCTAAATGCCATCCCTGATGACAAAGGGAAACTGACGAAAGAAAATCTTCAAAATATTGCTGTCCTCTGCTGATAAAGAGAATGTAGCAACATAAATGCCATCCCTGCTGACAAAGGGAAACTGACGAAAGAAAATCTTCAAAAGATTGCTGTCCTCTGCTTATAAAGAGAATCTAGCAACATAAATGCCATCTCTGCTAACAAAGGGAAACTGACAAAATAAAATCTTCAAAAGATTCTTGTCCTCTGCTGATAAAGAGAATCTATCAACATAAATGCCATCCCTGCTGACAAAGGGAAACTGACGAAAGAAAATCTTCAAAAGATTGCAGTCCTCTGCTGATAAAGAGAATCTAGCAACATAAATGCCATCCCTACTGACAAAGGGAAAATGACGAAAGAAAATCTTCAAAAGATTGCTGTCTTCTGCTGATAAAGAGAATCTAGCAAAATAAATGCCATCCCTGCTGACAAAGGGAAACTGACGAAAGAAAATCTTCAAAAGATTGTTGTCCTCTGCTGATAAAGAGAATCAAGCAACAAAAATGCCATCCCTGCTGATAAAGGGAAACTGACGAAAGAAAATCTTCAAAAAATTGCTGTCCTCTGCTGATAAAGAGAATCTAGCAACATAAATGCCATCCCTGATGACAAAGGGAAACTGACGAAAGAAAATCTTCAAAATATTGCTGTCCTCTGCTGATAAAGAGAATCTAGCAACATAAATGCCATCCCTGCTGACAAAGGGAAACTGACGAAAGAAAATCTTCAAAAGATTGCTGTCCTCTGCTTATAAAGAGAATCTAGCAACATAAATGCCATCCCTGATGACAAAGGGAAACTGACGAAAGAAAATCTTCAAAAGATTGATGTCCTATGCTGATAAAGAGAATCTAGCAACATAAATGCCATCCCTGCTGATAAAGGGAAACTGACGAAAGAAAATCTTTAAAAGATTGTTGTCCTCTGCTGATAAAGAGAATCTATCAACATAAATGCCATCCCTGCTGACAAAGGGAAACTGACGAAAGAAAATCTTCAAAAGATTGTTGTCCTCTGCTGATAAAGAGAATCTAGCAACATAAATGCCATCCCTGCTGACAAAGGGAAACTGACGAAAGAAAATCTTCAAAAGATTGCTGTCCTCTGCTGATAAAGAGAATCAAGCAACAAAATGCCATCCCTGCCGAAAAAGGGAAACTGATGAAAGAAAATCTTCAAAAAATTGCTGTCTTCTGCTGATAAAGAGAATCTAGCAACCTAAATGCCATCCCTGATGACAAAGGGAAACTGACGAAAGAAAATCTTCAAAATATTGCTGTCCTCTGCTGATAAAGAGAATGTAGCAACATAAATGCCATCCCTGCTGACAAAGGGAAACTGACGAAAGAAAATCTTCAAAAGATTGCTGTCCTCTGCTTATAAAGAGAATCTAGCAACATAAATGCCATCTCTGCTAACAAAGGCAAACTGACAAAATAAAATCTTCAAAAGATTCTTGTCCTCTGCTGATAAAGAGAATCTATCAACATAAATGCCATCCCTGCTGACAAAGGGAAACTGACGAAAGAAAATCTTCAAAAGATTGGAGTCCTCTGCTGATAAAGAGAATCTAGCAACATAAATGCCATCCCTGCTGACAAAGGGAAAATGACGAAAGAAAATCTTCAAAAGATTGCTGTCTTCTGCTGATAAAGAGAATCTAGCAAAATAAATGCCATCCCTGCTGACAAAGGGAAACTGACGAAAGAAAATCTTCAAAAGATTGTTGTCCTCTGCTGATAAAGAGAATCAAGCAACAAAAATGCCATCCCTGCTGATAAAGGGAAACTGACGAAAGAAAATCTTCAAAAAATTGCTGTCCTCTGCTGATAAAGAGAATCTAGCAACATAAATGCCATCCCTGATGACAAAGGGAAACTGACGAAAGAAAATCTTCAAAATATTGCTGTCCTCTGCTGATAAAGAGAATCTAGCAACATAAATGCCATCCCTGCTGACAAAGGGAAACTGACGAAAGAAAATCTTCAAAAGATTGCTGTCCTCTGCTTATAAAGAGAATCTAGCAACATAAATTCCATCCCTGATGACAAAGGGAAACTGACGAAAGAAAATCTTCAAAAGATTGATGTCCTATGCTGATAAAGAGAATCTAGCAACATAAATGCCATCCCTGCTGATAAAGGGAAACTGACGAAAGAAAATCTTCAAAAGATTGCTGTCCTCTTCTGATAAAGAGAATCTAGCAACATAAATGTCATCCCTGCTGATAAAGGGAAACTGACGAAAGAAAATCTTCAAAAAATTGCTTTCCTCTGCTTATAAAGAGAATCTAGCAACATAAATGCCATCTCTGCTGACAAAGGGAAACTAAGGAAACAAAATCTTCAAAAGATTACTGTCCTCTGCTGATAAAGAGAATCTAGCAACATAAATGCCATCTCTGCTAACAAAGGGAAACTGACGAAATAAAATCTTCAAAAGATTCTTGTCCTCTACTGATAAAGAGAATCTATCAACATAAATGCCATCCCTGCTAACAAAGGGAAACTGACGAAAGAAAATCTTCAAAAGATTGCAGTCCTCTGCTGATAAAGAGAATCTAGCAACATAAATGCCATCCCTGCTGACAAAGGGAAAATGACGAAAGAAAATCTTCAAAAGATTGCTGTCTTCTGCTGATAAAGAGAATCAAGCAACATAAATGCCTTCCCTGCTGATAAAGGGAAACTGACGAAAGAAAATCTTCAAAAAATTGCTGTCCTCTGCTGATAAAGAGAATCTAGCAACCTAAATGCCATCCCTGATGACAAAGGGAAACTGACGAAAGAAAATCTTCAAAATATTGCTGTCCTTTGCTGATAAAGAGAACCTAGCAACATAAATGCCATCCCTGCTGACAAAGGGAAACTGACGAAAGAAAATCTTCAAAAGATTGTTGTCCTCTGTTTATAAAGAGAATCTAGCAACATAAATGCCATCCCTGCTGACAAAGGGAAACTGACGAAAGAAAATCTTCAAAAGATTGTTGTCCTGTGCTGATAAAGAGAATCTAGCAACATAAATGTCATCCCTGCTGACAAAGGGAAACTGACGAAAGAAAATCTTTAAAAGATTCTTGTCCTCTGCTGATAAAGAGAATCTAGCAACATAAATTCCATCCCTGCTGACAAAGGGAAACTGACTAAAGAAAATCTTCAAAAGATTGTTGTCCTCTGCTGATAAAGAGAATCTTGCAAAATAAATGCCATCCCTGCCGACAAAGGGACACTAATGAAAGAAAATCTTCAAAAGATTGTTGTCCTGTGCTGATAAAGAGAATCTAGCAACATAAATGCCATCCCTGCTGATAAAGGGAAACTGACGAAAGAAAATCTTCAAAAGATTGTTGTCCTCTGCTGATAAAGAGAATCTAGCAACATAAATGCCATCGCTGCTGACAAAGGGAAACTGACGAAAGAAAATCTTCAAAAGATTGTTGTCCTCTGCTGATAAAGAGAATCTAGCAACATAAATGCCATCTCTGCTGACAAAGGGAAACTAAGGAAACAAAATCTTCAAAAGATTACTGTCCTCTGCTGATAAAGAGAATCAAGCAACATAAATGCCATCTCTGCTAACAAAGGGAAACTGACGAAATAAAATCTTCAAAAGATTCTTGTCCTCTACTGATAAAGAGAATCTATCAACATAAATGCCATCCCTGCTAACAAAGGGAAACTGACGAAAGAAAATCTTCAAAAGATTGCAGTCCTCTGCTGATAAAGAGAATCTAGCAACATAAATGCCATCCCTGTTGACAAAGGGAAAATGACGAAAGAAAATCTTCCAAAGATTGCTGTCTTCTGCTGATAAAGAGAATCAAGCAACATAAATGCCTTCCCTGCTGATAAAGGGAAACTGACGAAAGAAAATCTTCAAAAAATTGCTGTCCTCTGCTGATAAAGAGAATCTAGCAACCTAAATGCCATCCCTGATGACAAAGGGAAACTGACGAAAGAAAATCTTCAAAATATTGCTGTCCTTTGCTGATAAAGAGAACCTAGCAACATAAATGCCATCCCTGCTGACAAAGGGAAACTGACGAAAGAAAATCTTCAAAAGATTGTTGTCCTCTGTTTATAAAGAGAATCTAGCAACATAAATGCCATCCCTGCTGACAAAGGGAAACTGACGAAAGAAAATCTTCAAAAGATTGTTGTCCTGTGCTGATAAAGAGAATCTAGCAACATAAATGTCATCCCTGCTGACAAAGGGAAACTGACGAAAGAAAATCTTTAAAAGATTCTTGTCCTCTGCTGATAAAGAGAATCTAGCAACATAAATTCCATCCCTGCTGACAAAGGGAAACTGACTAAAGAAAATCTTCAAAAGATTGTTGTCCTCTGCTGATAAAGAGAATCTTGCAAAATAAATGCCATCCCTGCCGACAAAGGGAAACTAACGAAAGAAAATCTTCAAAAGATTGCTGTCCTCAGCTGATAAAGAGAATCTAGCAACATAAATGCCATCCCTGCTGATAAAGGGAAACTGACGAAAGAAAATCTTCAAAAGATTGTTGTCCTCTGCTGATAAAGAGAATCTAGCAACATAAATGCCATCCCTGCTGACAAAGGGAAACTGACGAAAGAAAATCTTCAAAAGATCGTTGTCCTCTGCTGATAAAGAGAATCTAGCAACATAAATGCCATCCCTGCTGACAAAGGGAAACTGACGAAAGAAAATCTTCAAAAGATTGCTGTCCTCTGCTGATAAAGAGAATCAAGCAACATAAATGCCATCCCTGCTGATAAAGGGAAACTGACGAAAGAAAATCTTCAAAAAATTGCTGTCCTCTACTGATAAAGAGAATCTAGCAACCTAAATGCCATCCCTGATGACAAAGGGAAACTGACGAAAGAAAATCTTCAAAATATTGCTGTCCTCTGCTGATAAATAGAATCTAGCAACATAAATGCCATCCCTGCTGACAAAGGGAAACTGACGAAAGAAAATCTTCAAAAGATTGTTGTCCTCTGTTTATAAAGAGAATCTAGCAACATAAATGCCATCCCTGCTGACAAAGGGAAACTGACGAAAGAAAATCTTCAAAATATTGCTGTCCTCTGCTGATAAAGAGAATCTAGCAACATAAATGCCATCCCTGCTGACAAAGGGAAACTGACGAAAGAAAATCTTCAAAAGATTGTTGTCTTCTGCTGATAAAGAGAATCTAGCAACCTAAATGCCATCCCTGATGACAAAGGGAAACTGACGAAAGAAAATCTTCAAAATATTGCTGTCCTCTGCTGATAAAGAGAATCTAGCAACATAAATGCCATCCCTGCTGACAAAGGGAAACTGACGAAAGAAAATCTTCAAAAGATTGCAATCCTCTGCTGATAAAGAGAATCTAGCAACATAAATGCCATCCCTGCTGACAAAGGGAAAATGACGAAAGAAAATCTTCAAAAGATTGCTGTCTTCTGCTGATAAAGAGAATCTATCAACATAAATGCCATCCCTGCTGACAAAGGGAAACTGACGAAAGAAAATCTTCAAAAGATTGTTGTCCTCTGCTGATAAAGAGAATCAAGCAACATAAATGCCATCCCTGCTGATAAAGGGAAACTGACGAAAGAAAATCTTCAAAAAATTGCTGTCCTCTGCTGATAAAGAGAATCTAGCAACATAAATGCCATCCCTGATGACAAAGGAAAACTGACGAAAGAAAATCTTCAAAATATTGCTGTCCTCTGCTGATAAAGAGAATCTAGCAACATAAATGCCATCCATGCTGACAAAGGGAAACTGACGAAAGAAAATCTTCAAAAGATTGCTGTCCTCTGCTTATAAAGAGAATCTAGCAACATAAATGCCATCCCTGATGACAAAGGGAAACTGACGAAAGAAAATCTTCAAAAGATTGATGTCCTATGCTGATAAAGAGAATCTAGCAACATAAATGCCATCCCTGCTGATAAAGGGAAACTGACGAAAGAAAATCTTCAAAAGATTGCTGTCCTCTTCTGATAAAGAGAATCTAGAAACATAAATGTCATCCCTGCTGACAAAGGGAAACTGACGAAAGAAAATCTTCAAAATATTGCTGTCCTTTGCTGATAAAGAGAACCTAGCAACATAAATTGCATCCCTGCTGACAAAGGGAAACTGACGAAAGAAAATCTTCAAAAGATTGTTGTCCTCTGTTTATAAAGAGAATCTAGCAACATAAATGCCATCCCTGCTGACAAAGGGAAACTGACGAAAGAAAATCTTCAAAAGATTGTTGTCCTGTGCTGATAAAGAGAATCTAGCAACATAAATGTCATCCCTGCTGACAAAGGGAAACTGACGAAAGAAAATCTTCAAAAGATTCTTGTCCTCTGCTGATAAAGAGAATCTAGCAACATAAATTCCATCCCTGCTGACAAAGGGAAACTGACGAAAGAAAATCTTCAAAAGATTGTTGTCCTCTGCTGATAAAGAGAATCTTGCAAAATAAATGCCATCCCTGCCGACAAAGGGAAACTAACGAAAGAAAATCTTCAAAAGATTGCTGTCCTCTGCTGATAAAGAGAATCTAGCAACATAAATGCCATCTCTGCTGACAAAGGGAAACTGACGAAACAAAATCTTCAAAAGATTACTGTCCTCTGCTGATAAAGAGAATCTAGCAACATAAATGCCATCTCTGCTGACAAAGGGAAACTGACGAAATAAAATCTTCAAAAGATTGTTGTCCTCTGCTGATAAAGAGAATCTATCAACATAAATGCCATCCCTGCTGACAAAGGGAAACTGACGAAAGAAAATCTTCAAAAGATTGCAGTCCTCTGCTGATAAAGAGAATCTAGCAACATAAATGCCATCCCTGCTGACAAAGGGAAAATGACGAAAGAAAATCTTCAAAAGATTGCTGTCTTCTGCTGATAAAGAGAATCTAGCAAAATAAATGCCATCCCTGCTGACAAAGGGAAACTGACGAAAGAAAATCTTCAAAAGATTGCTGTCCTCTGCTGATAAAGAGAATCAAGCAACATAAATGCCATCCCTGCTGATAAAGGGAAACTGACGAAAGAAAATCTTCAAAAGATTGCTGTCCTCTTCTGATAAAGAGAATCTAGCAACATAAATGTCATCCCTGCTGACAAAGGGAAACTGACGAAAGAAAATCTTCAAAATATTGCTGTCCTTTGCTGATAAAGAGAACCTAGCAACATAAATGCCATCCCTGCTGACAAAGGGAAACTGACGAAAGAAAATCTTCAAAAGATTGTTGTCCCCTGTTTATAAAGAGAATCTAGCAACATAAATGCCATCCCTGCTGACAAAGGGAAACTGACGAAAGAAAATCTTCAAAAGATTGTTGTCCTGTGCTGATAAAGAGAATCTAGCAACATAAATGTCATCCCTGCTGACAAAGGGAAACTGACGAAAGAAAATCTTCAAAAGATTCTTGTCCTCTGCTGATAAAGAGAATCTAGCAACATAAATTCCATCCATGCTGACAAAGGGAAACTGACGAAAGAAAATCTTCAAAAGATTGTTGTCCTCTGCTGATAAAGAGAATCTTGCAAAATAAATGCCATCCCTGCCGACAAAGGGAAACTAACGAAAGAAAATCTTCAAAAGATTGCTGTCCTCTGCTGATAAAGAGAATCTAGCAACATAAATGCCATCTCTGCTGACAAAGGGAAACTGACGAAACAAAATCTTCAAAAGATTACTGTCCTCTGCTGATAAAGAGAATCTAGCAACATAAATGCCATCTCTGCTGACAAAGGGAAACTGACGAAATAAAATCTTCAAAAGATTGTTGTCCTCTGCTGATAAAGAGAATCTATCAACATAAATGCCATCCCTGCTGACAAAGGGAAACTGACGAAAGAAAATCTTCAAAAGATTGCAGTCCTCTGCTGATAAAGAGAATCTAGCAACATAAATGCCATCCCTGCTGACAAAGGGAAAATGACGAAAGAAAATCTTCAAAAGATTGTTGTCCTGTGCTGATAAAGAGAATCTAGCAACATAAATGTCATCCCTGCTGACAAAGGGAAACTGACGAAAGAAAATCTTCAAAAGATTCTTGTCCTCTGCTGATAAAGAGAATCTAGCAACATAAATTCCATCCACGCTGACAAAGGGAAACTGACGAAAGAAAATCTTCAAAAGATTGTTGTCCTCTGCTGATAAAGAGAATCTTGCAAAATAAATGCCATCCCTGCCGACAAAGGGAAACTAACGAAAGAAAATCTTCAAAAGATTGCTGTCCTCTGCTGATAAAGAGAATCTAATAACATAAATGCCATCTCTGCTGACAAAGGGAAACTGACGAAACAAAATCTTCAAAAGATTACTGTCCTCTGCTGATAAAGAGAATCTAGCAACATAAATGCCATCTCTGCTGACAAAGGGAAACTGACGAAATAAAATCTTCAAAAGATTGTTGTCCTCTGCTGATAAAGAGAATCTATCAACATAAATGCCATCCCTGCTGACAAAGGGAAACTGACGAAAGAAAATCTTCAAAAGATTGCAGTCCTCTGCTGATAAAGAGAATCTAGCAACATAAATGCCATCCCTGCTGACAAAGGGAAAATGACGAAAGAAAATCTTCAAAAGATTGCTGTCTTCTGCTGATAAAGAGAATCTAGCAAAATAAATGCCATCCCTGCTGACAAAGGGAAACTGACGAAAGAAAATCTTCAAAAGATTGCTGTCCTCTGCTGATAAAGAGAATCAAGCAACATAAATGCCATCCCTGCTGATAAAGGGAAACTGACGAAAGAAAATCTTCAAAAGATTGCTGTCCTCTTCTGATAAAGAGAATCTAGCAACATAAATGTCATCCCTGCTGACAAAGGGAAACTGACGAAAGAAAATCTTCAAAATATTGCTGTCCTTTGCTGATAAAGAGAACCTAGCAACATAAATGCCATCCCTGCTGACAAAGGGAAACTGACGAAAAAAAATCTTCAAAAGATTGTTGTCCCCTGTTTATAAAGAGAATCTAGCAACATAAATGCCATCCCTGCTGACAAAGGGAAACTGACGAAAGAAAATCTTCAAAAGATTGTTGTCCTGTGCTGATAAAGAGAATCTAGCAACATAAATGTCATCCCTGCTGACAAAGGGAAACTGACGAAAGAAAATCTTCAAAAGATTCTTGTCCTCTGCTGATAAAGAGAATCTAGCAACATAAATTCCATCCATGCTGACAAAGGGAAACTGACGAAAGAAAATCTTCAAAAGATTGTTGTCCTCTGCTGATAAAGAGAATCTTGCAAAATAAATGCCATCCCTGCCGACAAAGGGAAACTAACGAAAGAAAATCTTCAAAAGATTGCTGTCCTCTGCTGATAAAGAGAATCTAGCAACATAAATGCCATCTCTGCTGACAAAGGGAAACTGACGAAACAAAATCTTCAAAAGATTACTGTCCTCTGCTGATAAAGAGAATCTAGCAACATAAATGCCATCTCTGCTGACAAAGGGAAACTGACGAAATAAAATCTTCAAAAGATTGTTGTCCTCTGCTGATAAAGAGAATCTATCAACATAAATGCCATCCCTGCTGACAAAGGGAAACTGACGAAAGAAAATCTTCAAAAGATTGCAGTCCTCTGCTGATAAAGAGAATCTAGCAACATAAATGCCATCCCTGCTGACAAAGGGAAAATGACGAAAGAAAATCTTCAAAAGATTGTTGTCCTGTGCTGATAAAGAGAATCTAGCAACATAAATGTCATCCCTGCTGACAAAGGGAAACTGACGAAAGAAAATCTTCAAAAGATTCTTGTCCTCTGCTGATAAAGAGAATCTAGCAACATAAATTCCATCCATGCTGACAAAGGGAAACTGACGAAAGAAAATCTTCAAAAGATTGTTGTCCTCTGCTGATAAAGAGAATCTTGCAAAATAAATGCCATCCCTGCCGACAAAGGGAAACTAACGAAAGAAAATCTTCAAAAGATTGCTGTCCTCTGCTGATAAAGAGAATCTAATAACATAAATGCCATCTCTGCTGACAAAGGGAAACTGACGAAACAAAATCTTCAAAAGATTACTGTCCTCTGCTGATAAAGAGAATCTAGCAACATAAATGCCATCTCTGCTGACAAAGGGAAACTGACGAAATAAAATCTTCAAAAGATTGTTGTCCTCTGCTGATAAAGAGAATCTATCAACATAAATGCCATCCCTGCTGACAAAGGGAAACTGACGAAAGAAAATCTTCAAAAGATTGCAGTCCTCTGCTGATAAAGAGAATCTAGCAACATAAATGCCATCCCTGCTGACAAAGGGAAAATGACGAAAGAAAATCTTCAAAAGATTGTTGTCTTCTGCTGATAAAGAGAATCTAGCAAAATAAATGCCATCCCTGCTGACAAAGGGAAACTGACGAAAGAAAATCTTCAAAAGATTGCTGTCCTCTTCTGATAAAGAGAATCTAGCAACATAAATGTCATCCCTGCTGACAAAGGGAAACTGACGAAAGAAAATCTTCAAAATATTGCTGTCCTTTGCTGATAAAGAGAACCTAGCAACATAAATGCCATCCCTGCTGATAAAGGGAAACTGACGAAAGAAAATCTTCAAAAGATTGTTGTCCTCTGTTTATAAAGAGAATCTAGCAACATAAATGCCATCACTGCTGACAAAGGGAAACTGACGAAAGAAAATCTTCAAAAGATTGTTGTCCTGTGCTGATAAAGAGAATCTAGCAACATAAATGTCATCCCTGCTGACAAAGGGAAACTGACGAAAGAAAATCTTCAAAAGATTCTTGTCCTCTGCTGATAAAGAGAATCTAGCAACATAAATTCCATCCATGCTGACAAAGGGAAACTGACGAAAGAAAATCTTCAAAAGATTGTTGTCCTCTGCTGATAAAGAGAATCTTGCAAAATAAATGCCATCCCTGCCGACAAAGGGAAACTAACGAAAGAAAATCTTCAAAAGATTGCTGTCCTCTTCTGATAAAGAGAATCTAGCAACATAAATGCCATCTCTGCTGACAAAGGGAAACTGACGAAACAAAATCTTCAAAAGATTACTGTCCTCTGCTGATAAAGAGAATCTAGCAACATAAATGCCATCTCTGCTGACAAAGGGAAACTGACGAAATAAAATCTTCAAAAGATTGTTGTCCTCTGCTGATAAAGAGAATCTATCAACATAAATGCCATCCCTGCTGACAAAGGGAAACTGACGAAAGAAAATCTTCAAAAGATTGCAGTCCTCTGCTGATAAAGAGAATCTAGCAACATAAATGCCATCCCTGCTGACAAAGGGAAAATGACAAAAGAAAATCTTCAAAAGATTGCTGTCTTCTGCTGATAAAGAGAATCTAGCAAAATAAATGCCATCCCTGCTGACAAAGGGAAACTGACGAAAGAAAATCTTCAAAAGATTGCTGTCCTCTGCTGATAAAGAGAATCTAGCAACATAAATGCCATCCCTGCTGATAAAGGGAAACTGACGAAAGAAAATCTTCAAAAGATTGTTGTCCTCTGCTGATAAAGAGAATCTAGCAACATAAATGCCATCCCTGCTGACAAAGGGAAACTGACGAAAGAAAATCTTCAAAAGATTGTTGTCCTCTGCTGATAAAGAGAATCTAGCAACATAAATGCCATCCCTGCTGACAAAGGGAAACTGACGAAAGAAAATCTTTAAAAGATTCTTGTCCTCTGCTGATAAAGAGAATCTAGCAACATAAATTCCATCCCTGCTGACAAAGGGAAACTGACTAAAGAAAATCTTCAAAAGATTGTTGTCCTCTGCTGATAAAGAGAATTTTGCAAAATAAGTGCCATCCCTGCCGACAAAGGGAAACTAACGAAAGAAAATCTTCAAAAGATTGCTGTCCTCTGCTGATAAAGAGAATCTAGCAACATAAATGCCATCCCTGCTGATAAAGGGAAACTGACGAAAGAAAATCTTCAAAAGATTGTTGTCCTCTGCTGATAAAGAGAATCTAGCAACATAAATGCCATCCCTGCTGACAAAGGGAAACTGACGAAAGAAAATCTTCAAAAGATTGTTGTCCTCTGCTGATAAAGAGAATCTAGCAACATAAATGCCATCCCTGCTGACAAAGGGAAACTGACGAAAGAAAATCTTCAAAAGATTGCTGTCCTCTGCTGATAAAGAGAATCAAGCAACATAAATGCCATCCCTGCTGATAAAGGGAAACTGACAAAAGAAAATCTTCAAAAGTTTGCTGTCTTCTGCTGATAAAGAGAATCTAGCAAAATAAATGCCATCCCTGCTGACAAAGGGAAACTGACGAAAGAAAATCTTCAAAAGATTGCTGTCCTCTGCTGATAAAGAGAATCTAGCAACATAAATGCCATCCCTGCTGATAAAGGGAAACTGACGAAAGAAAATCTTCAAAAGATTGTTGTCCTCTGCTGATAAAGAGAATCTAGCAACATAAATGCCATCCCTGCTGACAAAGGGAAACTGACGAAAGAAAATCTTTAAAAGATTCTTGTCCTCTGCTGATAAAGAGAATCTAGCAACATAAATTCCATCCCTGCTGACAAAGGGAAACTGACTAAAGAAAATCTTCAAAAGATTGTTGTCCTCTGCTGATAAAGAGAATCTTGCAAAATAAATGCCATCCCTGCCGACAAAGGGAAACTAACGAAAGAAAATCTTCAAAAGATTGCTGTCCTCTGCTGATAAAGAGAATCTAGCAACATAAATGCCATCCCTGCTGATAAAGGGAAACTGACGAAAGAAAATCTTCAAAAGATTGTTGTCCTCTGCTGATAAAGAGAATCTAGCAACATAAATGCCATCCCTGCTGACAAAGGGAAACTGACGAAAGAAAATCTTCAAAAGATTGTTGTCCTCTGCTGATAAAGAGAATCTAGCAACATAAATGCCATCCCTGCTGACAAAGGGAAACTGACGAAAGAAAATCTTCCAAAGATTGCTGTCCTCTGCTGATAAAGAGAATCAAGCAACATAAATGCCATCCCTGCTGATAAAGGGAAACTGACGAAAGAAAATCTTCAAAAAATTGCTGTCCTCTACTGATAAAGAGAATCTAGCAACCTAAATGCCATCCCTGATGACAAAGGGAAACTGACGAAAGAAAATCTTCAAAATATTGCTGTCCTCTGCTGATAAATAGAATCTAGCAACATAAATGCCATCCCTGCTGACAAAGGGAAACTGACGAAAGAAAATCTTCAAAAGATTGTTGTCCTCTGTTTATAAAGAGAATCTAGCAACATAAATGCCATCCCTGCTGACAAAGGGAAACTGACGAAAGAAAATCTTCAAAATATTGCTGTCCTCTGCTGATAAAGAGAATCTAGCAACATAAATGCCATCCCTGCTGACAAAGGGAAACTGACGAAAGAAAATCTTCAAAAGATTGTTGTCTTCTGCTGATAAAGAGAATCTAGCAACCTAAATGCCATCCCTGATGACAAAGGGAAACTGACGAAAGAAAATCTTCAAAATATTGCTGTCCTCTGCTGATAAAGAGAATCTAGCAACATAAATGCCATCCCTGCTGACAAAGGGAAACTGACGAAAGAAAATCTTCAAAAGATTGCAATCCTCTGCTGATAAAGAGAATCTAGCAACATAAATGCCATCCCTGCTGACAAAGGGAAAATGACGAAAGAAAATCTTCAAAAGATTGCTGTCTTCTGCTGATAAAGAGAATCTATCAACATAAATGCCATCCCTGCTGACAAAGGGAAACTGACGAAAGAAAATCTTCAAAAGATTGTTGTCCTCTGCTGATAAAGAGAATCAAGCAACATAAATGCCATCCCTGCTGATAAAGGGAAACTGACGAAAGAAAATCTTCAAAAAATTGCTGTCCTCTGCTGATAAAGAGAATCTAGCAACATAAATGCCATCCCTGATGACAAAGGGAAACTGACGAAAGAAAATCTTCAAAATATTGCTGTCCTCTGCTGATAAAGAGAATCTAGCAACATAAATGCCATCCATGCTGACAAAGAGAAACTGACGAAAGAAAATCTTCAAAAGATTGTTGTCCTCTGCTTATAAAGAGAATCTAGCAACATAAATGCCATCCCTGATGACAAAGGGAAACTGACGAAAGAAAATCTTCAAAAGATTGATGTCCTATGCTGATAAAGAGAATCTAGCAACATAAATTCCATCCCTGCTGATAAAGGGAAACTGACGAAAGAAAATCTTCAAAAGATTGCTGTCCTCTTCTGATAAAGAGAATCTAGAAACATAAATGTCATCCCTGCTGACAAAGGGAAACTGACGAAAGAAAATCTTCAAAATATTGCTGTCCTTTGCTGATAAAGAGAACCTAGCAACATAAATGCCATCCCTGCTGACAAAGGGAAACTGACGAAAGAAAATCTTCAAAAGATTGTTGTCCTCTGTTTATAAAGAGAATCTAGCAACATAAATGCCATCCCTGCTGACAAAGGGAAACTGACGAAAGAAAATCTTCAAAAGATTGTTGTCCTGTGCTGATAAAGAGAATCTAGCAACATAAATGTCATCCCTGCTGACAAAGGGAAACTGACGAAAGAAAATCTTCAAAAGATTCTTGTCCTCTGCTGATAAAGAGAATCTAGCAACATAAATTCCATCCCTGCTGACAAAGGGAAACTGACGAAAGAAAATCTTCAAAAGATTGTTGTCCTCTGCTGATAAAGAGAATCTTGCAAAATAAATGCCATCCCTGCCGACAAAGGGAAACTAACGAAAGAAAATCTTCAAAAGATTGCTGTCCTCTGCTGATAAAGAGAATCTAGCAACATAAATGCCATCTCTGCTGACAAAGGGAAACTGACGAAACAAAATCTTCAAAAGATTACTGTCCTCTGCTGATAAAGAGAATCTAGCAACATAAATGCCATCTCTGCTGACAAAGGGAAACTGACGAAATAAAATCTTCAAAAGATTGTTGTCCTCTGCTGATAAAGAGAATCTATCAACATAAATGCCATCCCTGCTGACAAAGGGAAACTGACGAAAGAAAATCTTCAAAAGATTGCAGTCCTCTGCTGATAAAGAGAATCTAGCAACATAAATGCCATCCCTGCTGACAAAGGGAAAATGACGAAAGAAAATCTTCAAAAGATTGCTGTCTTCTGCTGATAAAGAGAATCTAGCAAAATAAATGCCATCCCTGCTGACAAAGGGAAACTGACGAAAGAAAATCTTCAAAAGATTGCTGTCCTCTGCTGATAAAGAGAATCAAGCAACATAAATGCCATCCCTGCTGATAAAGGGAAACTGACGAAAGAAAATCTTCAAAAGATTGCTGTCCTCTTCTGATAAAGAGAATCTAGCAACATAAATGTCATCCCTGCTGACAATGGGAAACTGACGAAAGAAAATCTTCAAAATATTGCTGTCCTTTGCTGATAAAGAGAACCTAGCAACATAAATGCCATCCCTGCTGACAAAGGGAAACTGACGAAAGAAAATCTTCAAAAGATTGTTGTCCTCTGTTTATAAAGAGAATCTAGCAACATAAATGCCATCCCTGCTGACAAAGGGAAACTGACGAAAGAAAATCTTCAAAAGATTGTTGTCCTGTGCTGAAAAAGAGAATCTAGCAACATAAATGTCATCCCTGCTGACAAAGGGAAACTGACGAAAGAAAATCTTCAAAAGATTCTTGTCCTCTGCTGATAAAGAGAATCTAGCAACATAAATTCCATCCATGCTGACAAAGGGAAACTGACGAAAGAAAATCTTCAAAAGATTGTTGTCCTCTGCTGATAAAGAGAATCTTGCAAAATAAATGCCATCCCTGCCGACAAAGGGAAACTAACGAAAGAAAATCTTCAAAAGATTGCTGTCCTCTGCTGATAAAGAGAATCTAGCAACATAAATGCCATCTCTGCTGACAAAGGGAAACTGACGAAACAAAATCTTCAAAAGATTACTGTCCTCTGCTGATAAAGAGAATCTAGCAACATAAATGCCATCTCTGCTGACAAAGGGAAACTGACGAAATAAAATCTTCAAAAGATTGTTGTCCTCTGCTGATAAAGAGAATCTATCAACATAAATGCCATCCCTGCTGACAAAGGGAAACTGACGAAAGAAAATCTTCAAAAGATTGCAGTCCTCTGCTGATAAAGAGAATCTAGCAACATAAATGCCATCCCTGCTGACAAAGGGAAAATGACGAAAGAAAATCTTCAAAAGATTGTTGTCCTGTGCTGATAAAGAGAATCTAGCAACATAAATGTCATCCCTGCTGACAAAGGGAAACTGACGAAAGAAAATCTTCAAAAGATTCTTGTCCTCTGCTGATAAAGAGAATCTAGCAACATAAATTCCATCCATGCTGACAAAGGGAAACTGACGAAAGAAAATCTTCAAAAGATTGTTGTCCTCTGCTGATAAAGAGAATCTTGCAAAATAAATGCCATCCCTGCCGACAAAGGGAAACTAACGAAAGAAAATCTTCAAAAGATTGCTGTCCTCTGCTGATAAAGAGAATCTAATAACATAAATGCCATCTCTGCTGACAAAGGGAAACTGACGAAACAAAATCTTCAAAAGATTACTGTCCTCTGCTGATAAAGAGAATCTAGCAACATAAATGCCATCTCTGCTGACAAAGGGAAACTGACGAAATAAAATCTTCAAAAGATTGTTGTCCTCTGCTGATAAAGAGAATCTATCAACATAAATGCCATCCCTGCTGACAAAAGGAAACTGACGAAAGAAAATCTTCAAAAGATTGCAGTCCTCTGCTGATAAAGAGAATCTAGCAACATAAATGCCATCCCTGCTGACAAAGGGAAAATGACGAAAGAAAATCTTCAAAAGATTGTTGTCTTCTGCTGATAAAGAGAATCTAGCAAAATAAATGCCATCCCTGCTGACAAAGGGAAACTGACGAAAGAAAATCTTCAAAAGATTGCTGTCCTCTGCTGATAAAGAGAATCAAGCAACATAAATGCCATCCCTGCTGATAAAGGGAAACTGACGAAAGAAAATCTTCAAAAGATTGCTGTCCTCTTCTGATAAAGAGAATCTAGCAACATAAATGTCATCCCTGCTGACAAAGGGAAACTGACGAAAGAAAATCTTCAAAATATTGCTGTCCTTTGCTGATAAAGAGAACCTAGCAACATAAATGCCATCCCTGCTGATAAAGGGAAACTGACGAAAGAAAATCTTCAAAAGATTGTTGTCCTCTGTTTATAAAGAGAATCTAGCAACATAAATGCCATCACTGCTGACAAAGGGAAACTGACGAAAGAAAATCTTCAAAAGATTGTTGTCCTGTGCTGATAAAGAGAATCTAGCAACATAAATGTCATCCCTGCTGACAAAGGGAAACTGACGAAAGAAAATCTTCAAAAGATTCTTGTCCTCTGCTGATAAAGAGAATCTAGCAACATAAATTCCATCCATGCTGACAAAGGGAAACTGACGAAAGAAAATCTTCAAAAGATTGTTGTCCTCTGCTGATAAAGAGAATCTTGCAAAATAAATGCCATCCCTGCCGACAAAGGGAAACTAACGAAAGAAAATCTTCAAAAGATTGCTGTCCTCTTCTGATAAAGAGAATCTAGCAACATAAATGCCATCTCTGCTGACAAAGGGAAACTGACGAAACAAAATCTTCAAAAGATTACTGTCCTCTGCTGATAAAGAGAATCTAGCAACATAAATGCCATCTCTGCTGACAAAGGGAAACTGAAGAAAGAAAATCTTCAAAAGATTGATGTCCTCTGCTGATAAAGAGAATCTATCAATATAAATGCCATCCCTGCTGACAAAGGGAAACTGACGAAAGAAAATCTTCAAAAGATTGCAGTCCTCTGCTGATAAAGAGAATCTAGCAACATAAATGCCATCCCTGCTGACAAAGGGAAAATGACAAAAGAAAATCTTCAAAAGATTGCTGTCTTCTGCTGATAAAGAGAATCTAGCAAAATAAATGCCATCCCTGCTGACAAAGGGAAACTGACGAAAGAAAATCTTCAAAAGATTGCTGTCCTCTGCTGATAAAAAGAATCAAGCAACATAAATGCCATCCCTGCTGATAAAGGGAAACTGACGAAAGAAAATCTTCAAAAAATTGATGTCCTCTACTGATAAAGAGAATCTAGCAACCTAAATGCCATCCCTGATGACAAAGGGAAACTGACGAAAGAAAATCTTCAAAATATTGCTGTCCTCTGCTGATAAAGAGAATCTAGCAACATAAATGCCATCCCTGCTGACAAAGGGAAAGTGACGAAAGAAAATCTTCAAAAGATTGTTGTCCTCTGTTTATAAAGAGAATCTAGCAACATAAATGCCATCCCTGCTGACAAAGGGAAACTGACGAAAGAAAATCTTCAAAAGATTGTTGTCCTGTGCTGATAAAGAGAATCTAGCAACATAAATGTCATCCCTGCTGACAAAGGGAAACTGACGAAAGAAAATCTTCAAAAGATTCTTGTCCTCTGCTGATAAAGAGAATCTAGCAACATAAATTCCATCCCTGCTGACAAAGGGAAACTGACGAAAGAAAATCTTCAAAAGATTGTTGTCCTATGCTGATAAAGAGAATCTAGCAACATAAATGCCATCCCTGCTGACAAAGGGAAACTGACGAAAGAAAATCTTCAAAAGATTGTTGTCCTCTACTGATAAAGAGAATCTAGCAACATAAATGCCATCCCTGCTGATAAAGGGAAACTGACGAAAGAAAATCTTGAAAAGATTGATGTCCTCTGCTGATAAAGAGAATCTAGCAACCTAAATGCCATCCCTACTGACAAAGGGAAACTGACGAAAGAAAATCTTCAAAAGATTGTTGTCCTCTGCTGATAAAGAGAATCTAGCAACATAAATGCCATCCCTGCTGACAAAGGGAAACTGATGAAAGAAAATCTTCAAAAGATTGTTGTCCTCTTCTTATAAAGAGAATCTAGCAACATAAATGTCATCCCTGCTGACAAAGGGAAACTGACGAAAGAAAATCTTCAAAAGATTCTTGTCCTCTGCTGATAAAGAGAATCTAGCAACATAAATTCCATCCCTGCTGACAAAGGGAAACTGACGAAAGAAAATCTTCAAAAGATTATTGTCCTCTGCTGATAAAGAGAATCTAGCAAAATAAATGCCATCCCTGCTGACAAAGGGAAACTAACGAAAGAAAATCTTCAAAAGATTGCTGTCCTCTGCTGATAAAGAGAATCTAGCAACATAAATGCCATCCCTGCTGATAAAGAGAAACTGACGAAAGAAAATCTTGAAAAGATTGTTGTCCTCTGCTGATAAAGAGAATCTAGCAACCTAAATGCCATCCCTGCTGACAAAGGGAAACTGACGAAAGAAAATCTTCAAAAGATTGTTGTCCTCTGCTGATAAAGAGAATCGAGCAACATAAATGCCATCCCTGCTGACAAAGGGAAACTGACGAAAGAAAATCTTCAAAAGATTGTTGTCCTCTGCTTATAAAGAGAATCTAGCAACATAAATGTCATCCCTGCTGATAAAGAGAAACTGACGAAAGAAAATCTTCAAAAGATTGCTGTCCTCTGCTGATAAAGAGAATCAAGCAACCTAAATGCCATCCCTGCTGACAAAGGGAAACTGACGAAAGAAAATCTTCAAAAGATTGTTGTCCTCTGCTGATAAAGAGAATCTAGCAACCTTAATGCCATCCCTGATGACAAAGGGAAACTGACGAAAGAAAATCTTCAGAATATTGCTGTCCTCTGCTGATAAAGACAATCTAGCAACATAAATGCTATCCCTGCTGACAAAGGGAAACTGACGAAAGAAAATCTTCAAAAGATTGCTGTCCTCTGCTTATAAAGAGAATCTAGCAACATAAATGCCATCCCTGCTGACAAAGGGAAACTGAAGAAAGAAAATCTTCAAAAGATTGTTGTCCTCTACTGATAAAGAGAATCTAGCAACATAAATGCCATCTCTGCTAACAAAGGGAAACTGACGAAAGAAAATCTTCAAAAGATTCTTGTCCTCTGCTGATAAAGAGAATCTATCAACATAAATGCCATCCCTGCTGACAAAGGGAAACTGACGAAAGAAAATCTTCAAAAGATTGTTGTCCTCTGCTGATAAAGAGAATCTAGCAACATAAATGCCATCCCTGCTGACAAAGGGAAAATGACGAAAGAAAATCTTCAAAAAATTGTTGATCTCTGCTTATAAAGAGAATCTAGCAACATAAATGCCATCCCTGCTGACAAAGGGAAACTGACGAAAGAAAATCTTCAAAAGATTGCTGTCCTCTGCTGATAAAGAGAATCTAGCAACATAAATGCCATCCCTGCTGACAAAGGGAAACTGACGAAATAAAATCTTCAAAAGATTGTTGTCCCCTGCTGATAAAGAGAATCTATCAACATAAATGCCATCCCTGCTGACAAAGGGAAACTGACGAAAGAAAATCTTCAAAAGATTGCTGTCCTCTGCTGATAAAGAGAATCTAGCAAAATAAATGCCATCCCTGCTGACAAAGGGATACTGACGAAAGAAAATCTTCAAAAGATTGATGTCCTATGCTGATAAAGAGAATCTAGCAAAATAAATGCCATCCCTGCTGACAAAGGGAAACTGAAGAAAGAAAATCTTCAAAAGATTGATGTCCTATGCTGATAAAGAGAATCTAGCAACATAAATGCCATCCCTGCTGATAAAGGGAAACTGACGAAAGAAAATCTTCAAAAGATTGCTGTCCTCTTCTGATAAAGAGAATCTAGCAACATAAATGTCATCCCTGCTGACAAAGGGAAACTGACGAAAGAAAATCTTCAAAAGATTGTTGTCCTCTGCTGATAAAGAGAATCTAGCAACATAAATACCATCCCTGCTGACAAAGGGAAACTGACGAAAGAAAATCTTCAAAATATTGTTTTGCTCTGCTTATAAAGAGAATCTAGCAACATAAATGTCATCCCTGCTGACAAAGGGAAACTGAAGAAAGAAAATCTTCAAAAGATTGCTATCCTCTGCTGATAAAGAGAATCTAGCAACATAAATGCCATCCCTGCTGATAAAGGGAAACTGACGAAAGAAAATCTTCAAAAGATTGCTGTCCTCTGCTGATAAAGAGAATCTAGCAACCTAAATGCCATCCCTGCTGACAAAGGGAAACTGACGAAAGAAAATCTTCAAAAGATTGTTGTCCTCTGCTGATAAAGAGAATCTAGCAACATAAATGCCATCCCTGCTGACAAAGGGAAACTGACGAAAGAAATATTCAAAAGATTGTTGTCCTCTGCTTATAAAGAGAATCTAGCAACATAAATGTCATCCCTGCTGACAAAGGGAAACTGACGAAAGAAAATCTTCAAAAGATTGTTGTCCTCTGCTGATAAAGAGAATCTAGCAACATAAATGCCATCTCTGCTGACAAAGGGAAACTGACGAAAGAAAATCTTCAAAAGATTACTGTCCTCTGCTGATAAAGAGAATCTAGCAACATAAATGCCATCTCTGCTAACAAAGGGAAACTGACGAAATAAAATCTTCAAAAGATTGTTGTCCTCTGCTGATAAAGAGAATCTATCAACATAAATGCCATCCCTGCTGACAAAGGGAAACTGACGAAAGAAAATCTTCAAAAGATTGCAGTCCTCTGCTGATAAAGAGAATCTAGCAACATAAATGCCATCCCTGCTGACAATGGGAAACAGACGAAAGAAAATCTTCAAAAGATTGTTGTCCTCTGCTGATAAAGAGAATCTAGCAACATAAATGCCATCCCTGCTGACAAAGGGAAAATGACGAAAGAAAATCTTCAAAAGATTGATGTCCTATGCTGATAAAGAGAATCTAGCAAAATAAATGCCATCCCTGCTGACAAAGGGAAACTGACGAAAGAAAATCTTCAAAAGATTGATGTCCTATGTTGATAAAGAGAATCTAGCAACATAAATGCCATCCCTGCTGACAAAGGGAAACTGACGAAAGAAAATCTTTAAAAGATTGCTGTCCTCTGCTGATAAAGAGAATCAAGCAACATAAATGCCATCCCTGCTGATAAAGGGAAACTGACGAAAGAAAATCTTCAAAAGATTGTTGTCCTCTGCTGATAAAGAGAATCTAGCAACCTAAATGCCATCCCTGATGACAAAGGGAAACTGACGAAAGGAAATCTTCAAAATATTGCTGTCCTCTGCTTATAAAGAGAATCTAGCAACATAAATGCCATCCCTGCTGACAAAGGGAAACTGACGAAAGAAAATCTTCAAAAGATTGCTGTCCTCTGCTTATAAAGAGAATCTAGCAACATAAATGCCATCCCTGCTGACAAAGGGAAACTGAAGAAAGAAAATCTTCAAAAGATTGCTGTCCTCTGCTGATAAAGAGAATCAAGCAACATAAATGCCATCCCTGCTGATAAAGGGAAACTGACGAAAGAAAATCTTCAAAAGATTGCTGTCCTCTGCTGATAAAGAGAATCTAGCAACCTAAATGCCATCCCTGATGACAAAGGGAAACTGACGAAAGGAAATCTTCAAAATATTGCTGTCCTCTGCTTATAAAGAGAATCTAGCAACATAAATGCCATCCCTGCTGACAAAGGGAAACTGACGAAAGAAAATCTTCAAAAGATTGTTGTCCTCTGCTTATAAAGAGAATCTAGCAACATAAATGCCATCCCTGCTGACAAAGGGAAACTGAAGAAAGAAAATCTTCAAAAGATTGTTGTCCTCTACTGATAAAGAGAATCTAGCAACATAAATGTCATCCCTGCTGACAAAGGGAAACTGACGAAAGAAAATCTTCAAAAGATTCTTGTCCTCTGCTGATAAAGAGAATCTAGCAACATAAATTCCATCCCTGCTGACAAAGGGAAACTGACGAAAGAAAATCTTCAAAAGATTGTTGTCCTCTGCTGATAAAGAGAATCTAGCAACATAAATGCCATCCCTGCTGACAAAGGGAAACTGACGAAAGAAAATCTTCAAAAAATTGTTGATCTCTGCTTATAAAGAGAATCTAGCAACATAAATGCCATCCCTGCTGACAAAGGGAAACTGACGAAAGAAAATCTTCAAAAGATTGCTGTCCTCTGCTGATAAAGAGAATCTAGCAACATAAATGCCATCCCTGCTGACAAAGGGAAACTGACGAAATAAAATCTTCAAAAGATTGTTGTCCTCAGCTGATAAAGAGAATCTATCAACATAAATGCCATCCCTGCTGACAAAGGGAAACTGACGAAAGAAAATCTTCAAAAGATTGTTGTCCTCTGCTGATAAAGAGAATCTAGCAAAATAAATGCCATCCCTGCTGACAAAGGGATACTGACGAAAGAAAATCTTCAAAAGATTGATGTCCTATGCTGATAAAGAGAATCTAGCAAAATAAATGCCATCCCTGCTGACAAAGGGAAACTGACGAAAGAAAATCTTCAAAAGATTGATGTCCTATGCTGATAAAGAGAATCTAGCAACCTAAATGCCATCCCTGATGACAAAGGGAAACTGACGAAAGAAAATCTTCAGAATATTGCTGTCCTCTGCTGATAAAGAGAATCTAGCAACATAAATGCCATCCCTGCTGACAAAGGGAAACTGACGAAAGAAAATCTTCAAAAGATTGCTGTCCTCTGCTTATAAAGAGAATCTAGCAACATAAATGCCATCCCTGCTGACAAAGGGAAACTGAAGAAAGAAAATCTTCAAAAGATTGTTGTCCTCTACTGATAAAGAGAATCTAGCAACATAAATGTCATCCTTGCTGACAAAGGGAAACTGACGAAAGAAAATCTTCAAAAGATTCTTGTCCTCTGCTGATAAAGAGAATCTAGCAACATAAATTCCATCCCTGCTGACAAAGGGAAAATGACGAAAGAAAATCTTCAAAAGATTGATGTCCTATGCTGATAAAGAGAATCTAGCAAAATAAATGCCATCCCTGCTGACAAAGGGAAACTGACGAAAGAAAATCTTCAAAAGATTGATGTCCTATGCTGATAAAGAGAATCTAGCAACATAAATGCCATCCTTGCTGACAAAGGGAAACTGACGAAAGAAAATCTTTAAAAGATTGCTGTCCTCTACTGATAAAGAGAATCAAGCAACATAAATGCCATCCTTGATGATAAAGGGAAACTGACGAAAGAAAATCTTCAAAAGATTGCTGTCCTCTGCTGATAAAGAGAATCTAGCAACCTAAATGCCATCCCTGATGACAAAGGGAAACTGACGAAAGGAAATCTTCAAAATATTGCTGTCCTCTGCTTATAATGAGAATCTAGCGACATAAATGCCATCCCTGCTGACAAAGGGAAACTGACGAAAGAAAATCTTCAAAAGATTGTTGTCCTCTGCTTATAAAGAGAATCTAGCAACATAAATGCCATCCCTGCTGACAAATGGAAACTGACGAAAGAAAATCTTCAAAAGATTGATGTCCTATGCTGATAAAGAGAATCTAGCAACATAAATGCCATCCCTGCTGACAAAGGGAAACTGACGAAAGAAAATCTTTAAAAGATTGCTGTCCTCTACTGATAAAGAGAATCAAGCAACATAAATGCCATCCCTGATGATAAAGGGAAACTGACGAAAGAAAATCTTCAAAATATTGCTGTCCTCTGCTTATAAAGAGAATCTAGCAACCTAAATGCCATCCCTGATGACAAAGGGAAACTGACGAAAGAAAATCTTCAGAATATTGCTGTCCTCTGCTGATAAAGAGAATCTAGCAACATAAATGCCATCCCTGCTGACAAAGGGAAACTGAAGAAAGAAAATCTTCAAAAGATTGTTGTCCTCTACTGATAAAGAGAATCTAGCAACATAAATGTCATCCTTGCTGACAAAGGGAAACTGACGAAAGAAAATCTTCAAAAGATTCTTGTCCTCTGCTGATAAAGAGAATCTAGCAACATAAATTCCATCCCTGCCGACAAAGGGAAACTGACGAAAGAAAATCTTCAAAAGATTGTTGTCCTCTGCTGATAAAGAGAATCTAGCAACATAAATGCCATCCCTGCTGACAAAGGGAAACTGACGAAAGAAAATCTTCAAAAAATTGTTGATCTTTGCTTATAAAGAGAATCTAGCAACATAAATGCCATCCCTGCTGACAAAGGGAAACTGACGAAAGAAAATCTTCAAAAGATTGCTGTCCTCTGCTTATAAAGAGAATCTAGCAACATAAATGCCATCCCTGCTGACAAAGGGAAACTGAAGAAAGAAAATCTTCAAAAGATTGTTGTCCTCTACTGATAAAGAGAATCTAGCAACATAAATGTCATCCTTGCTGACAAAGGGAAACTGACGAAAGAAAATCTTCAAAAGATTCTTGTCCTCTGCTGATAAAGAGAATCTAGCAACATAAATTCCATCCCTGCCGACAAAGGGAAACTGACGAAAGAAAATCTTCAAAAGATTGTTGTCCTCTGCTGATAAAGAGAATCTAGCAACATAAATGCCATCCCTGCTGACAAAGGGAAACTGACGAAAGAAAATCTTCAAAAAATTGTTGATCTTTGCTTATAAAGAGAATCTTGCAAAATAAATGCCATCCCTGCTGACAAAGGGAAACTGACGAAAGAAAATCTTCAAAAGATTGTTGTCCTCTGCTGATAAAGAGAATCTAGCAACATAAATGCCATCCCTGCTGACAAAGGGAAACTGACGAAAGAAAATCTTCAAAAGATTGATGTCCTATGCTGATAAAGAGAATCTAGCAACATAAATGCCATCCCTGCTGATAAAGGGAAACTGACGAAAGAAAATCTTCAAAAGATTGCTGTCCTCTGCTTATAAAGAGAATCTAGCAACATAAATGCCATCCCTGCTGACAAAGGGAAACTGAAGAAAGAAAATCTTCAAAAGATTGTTGTCCTCTACTGATAAAGAGAATCTAGCAACATAAATGTCATCCTTGCTGACAAAGGGAAACTGACGAAAGAAAATCTTCAAAAGATTCTTGTCCTCTGCTGATAAAGAGAATCTAGCAACATAAATTCCATCCCTGCCGACAAAGGGAAACTGACGAAAGAAAATCTTCAAAAGATTGTTGTCCTCTGCTGATAAAGAGAATCTAGCAACATAAATGCCATCCCTGCTGACAAAGGGAAACTGACGAAAGAAAATCTTCAAAAAATTGTTGATCTTTGCTTATAAAGAGAATCTAGCAACATAAATGCCATCCCTGCTGACAAAGGGAAACTGACGAAAGAAAATCTTCAAAAGATTGTTGTCCTCTGCTGATAAAGAGAATCTAGCAACATAAATGCCATCCCTGCTGACAAAGGGAAACTGACGAAATAAAATCTTCAAAAGATTGTTGTCCTCTGCTGATAAAGAGAATCTATCAACATAAATGCCATCCCTGCTGTCAAAGGGAAACTGACGAAAGAAAATCTTCAAAAGATTGCTGTCCTCTGCTGATAAAGAGAATCTAGCAAAATAAATGCCATCCCTGCTGACAAAGGGATACTGACGAAAGAAAATCTTCAAAAGATTGATGTCCTATGCTGATAAAGAGAATCTAGCAAAATAAATGCCATCCCTGTTGATAAAGGGAAACTGACGAAAGAAAATCTTCAAAAGATTGATGTCCTATGCTGATAAAGAGAATCTAGCAACATAAATGCCATCCCTGCTGATAAAGGGAAACTGACGAAAGAAAATCTTCAAAAGATTGCAGTCTTCTGCTGATAAAGAGAATCTAGCAACATAAATGCCATCCCTGCTGACAAAGGGAAAATGACGAAAGAAAATCTTCAAAAGATTGCTGTCTTCTGCTGATAAAGAGAATCTAGCAAAATAAATGCCATCCCTGCTGACAAAGGGAAACTGACGAAAGAAAATCTTCAAAAGATTGTTGTCCTCTGCTGATAAAGAGAATCAAGCAACATAAATGCCATCCCTGCTGATAAATGGAAACTGACGAAAGAAAATCTTCAAAAAATTGTTGTCCTCTACTGATAAAGAGAATCTAGCAACCTAAATGCCATCCCTGATGACAAAGGGAAACTGACGAAAGAAAATCTTCAGAATATTGCTGTCCTCTGCTGATAAAGAGAATCTAGCAACATAAATGCCATCCCTGCTGACAAAGGGAAACTGACGAAAGAAAATCTTCAAAAGATTGCTGTCCTCTGCTTATAAAGAGAATCTAGCAACATAAATGCCATCCCTGCTGACAAAGGGAAACTGAAGAAAGAAAATCTTCAAAAGATTGTTGTCCTCTACTGATAAAGAGAATCTAGCAACATAAATGTCATCCTTGCTGACAAAGGGAAACTGACGAAAGAAAATCTTCAAAAGATTCTTGTCCTCTGCTGATAAAGAGAATCTAGCAACATAAATTCCATCCCTGCCGACAAAGGGAAACTGACGAAAGAAAATCTTCAAAAGATTGTTGTCCTCTGCTGATAAAGAGAATCTAGCAACATAAATGCCATCCCTGCTGACAAAGGGAAACTGACGAAAGAAAATCTTCAAAAAATTGTTGATCTTTGCTTATAAAGAGAATCTAGCAACATAAATGCCATCCCTGCTGACAAAGGGAAACTGACGAAAGAAAATCTTCAAAAGATTGTTGTCCTCTGCTGATAAAGAGAATCTAGCAACATAAATGCCATCCCTGCTGACAAAGGGAAACTGACGAAATAAAATCTTCAAAAGATTGTTGTCCTCTGCTGATAAAGAGAATCTATCAACATAAATGCCATCCCTGCTGTCAAAGGGAAACTGACGAAAGAAAATCTTCAAAAGATTGCTGTCCTCTGCTGATAAAGAGAATCTAGCAAAATAAATGCCATCCCTGCTGACAAAGGGATACTGACGAAAGAAAATCTTCAAAAGATTGATGTCCTATGCTGATAAAGAGAATCTAGCAACATAAATGCCATCCCTGCTGATAAAGGGAAACTGACGAAAGAAAATCTTCAAAAGATTGCAGTCTTCTGCTGATAAAGAGAATCTAGCAACATAAATGCCATCCCTGCTGACAAAGGGAAAATGACGAAAGAAAATCTTCAAAAGATTGCAGTCTTCTGCTGATAAAGAGAATCTAGCAACATAAATGCCATCCCTGCTGACAAAGGGAAAATGACGAAAGAAAATCTTCAAAAGATTGCTGTCTTCTGCTGATAAAGAGAATCTAGCAAAATAAATGCCATCCCTGCTGACAAAGGGAAACTGACGAAAGAAAATCTTCAAAAGATTCTTGTCCTCTGCTGATAAAGAGAATCTAGCAACATAAATTCCATCCCTGCCGACAAAGGGAAACTGACGAAAGAAAATCTTCAAAAGATTGTTGTCCTCTGCTGATAAAGAGAATCTAGCAACATAAATGCCATCCCTGCTGACAAAGGGAAACTGACGAAAGAAAATCTTCAAAAAATTGTTGATCTTTGCTTATAAAGAGAATCTAGCAACCTAAATGCCATCCCTGATGACAAAGGGAAACTGACGAAAGAAAATCTTCAAAATATTGCTGTCCTCTGCTGATAAATAGAATCTAGCAACATAAATGCCATCCCTGCTGACAAAGGGAAACTGACGAAAGAAAATCTTCAAAAGATTGTTGTCCTCTGTTTATAAAGAGAATCTAGCAACATAAATGCCATCCCTGCTGACAAAGGGAAACTGACGAAAGAAAATCTTCAAAATATTGCTGTCCTCTGCTGATAAAGAGAATCTAACAACATAAATGCCATCCCTGCTGACAAAGGGAAACTGACGAAAGAAAATCTTCAAAAGATTGCTGTCCTCTGCTTATAAAGAGAATCTAGCAAAATAAATGCCATCTCTGCTAACAAAGGGAAACTGACAAAATAAAATCTTCAAAAGATTGCTGTCCTCTGCTGATAAAGAGAATCTATCAACATAAATGCCATCCCTGCTGACAAAGGGAAACTGACGAAAGAAAATCTTCAAAAGATTGCAGTCCTCTGCTGATAAAGAGAATCTAGCAACATAAATGCCATCCCTGCTGCCAAAGGGAAAATGACGAAAGAAAGTCTTCAAAAGATTGCTGTCTTCTGCTGATAAAGAGAATCTAGCAAAATAAATGCCATCCCTGCTGACAAAGGGAAACTGACGAAAGAAAATCTTCAAAAGATTGTTGTCCTCTGCTGATAAAGAGAATCAAGCAAAATAAATGCCATCCCTGCTGATAAAGGGAAACTGACGAAAGAAAATCTTCAAAAAATTGCTGTCCTCTGCTGATAAAGAGAATCTAGCAACATAAATGCCATCCCTGATGACAAAGGGAAACTGACGAAAGAAAATCTTCAAAATATTGCTGTCCTCTGCTGATAAAGAGAATCTAGGAACATAAATGCCATCCCTGCTGACAAAGGGAAACTGACGAAAGAAAATCTTCAAAAGATTGCTGTCCTCTGCTTATAAAGAGAATCTAGCAACATAAATGCCATCCCTGATGACAAAGGGAAACTGACGAAAGAAAATCTTCAAAAGATTGATGTCCTATGCTGATAAAGAGAATCTAGCAACATAAATGCCATCCCTGCTGATAAAGGGAAACTGACGAAAGAAAATCTTCAAAAGATTGCTGTCCTCTTCTGATAAAGAGAATCTAGCAACATAAATGTCATCCCTGCTGACAAAGGGAAACTGACGAAAGAAAATCTTCAAAATATTGCTGTCCTTTGCTGATAAAGAGAACCTAGCAACATAAATGCCATCCCTGCTGACAAAGGGAAACTGACGAAAGAAAATCTTCAAAAGATTGTTGTCCTCTGTTTATAAAGAGAATCTAGCAACATAAATGCCATCCCTGCTGACAAAGGGTAACTGACGAAAGAAAATCTTCAAAAGATTGTTGTCCTGTGCTGATAAAGAGAATCTAGCAACATAAATGTCATCCCTGCTGACAAAGGGAAACTGACGAAAGAAAATCTTCAAAAGATTCTTGTCCTCTGCTGATAAAGAGAATCTAGCAACATAAATTCCATCCCTGCTGACAAAGGGAAACTGACGAAAGAAAATCTTCAAAAGATTGTTGTCCTCTGCTGATAAAGAGAATCTTGCAAAATAAATGCCATCCCTGCCGACAAAGGGAAACTAACGAAAGAAAATCTTCAAAAGATTGCTGTCCTCTGCTGATAAAGAGAATCTAGCAACATAAATGCCATCTCTGCTGACAAAGGGAAACTGACAAAACAAAATCTTCAAAAGATTACTGTCCTCTGCTGATAAAGAGAATCTAGCAACATAAATGCCATCTCTGCTGACAAAGGGAAACTGACGAAATAAAATCTTCGAAAGATTGTTGTCCTCTGCTGATAAAGAGAATCTATCAACATAAATGCCATCCCTGCTGACAAAGGGAAACTGACGAAAGAAAATCTTCAAAAGATTGCAGTCCTCTGCTGATAAAGAGAATCTAGCAACATAAATGCCATCCCTGCTGACAAAGGGAAACTGACGAAAGAAAATCTTCAAAATATTGCTGTCCTTTGCTGATAAAGAGAACCTAGCAACATAAATGCCATCCCTGCTGACAAAGGGAAACTGACGAAAGAAAATCTTCAAAAGATTGTTGTCGTCTGTTTATAAAGAGAATCTAGCAACATAAATGCCATCCCTGCTGACAAAGGGAAACTGACGAAAGAAAATCTTCAAAAGATTGTTGTCCTGTGCTGATAAAGAGAATCTAGCAACATAAATGTCATCCCTGCTGACAAAGGGAAACTGACGAAAGAAAATCTTCAAAAGATTCTTGTCCTCTGCTGATAAAGAGAATCTAGCAACATAAATTCCATCCCTGCTGACAAAGGGAAACTGACGAAAGAAAATCTTCAAAAGATTGTTGTCCTCTGCTGATAAAGAGAATCTTGCAAAATAAATGCCATCCCTGCCGACAAAGGGAAACTAACGAAAGAAAATCTTCAAAAGATTGCTGTCCTCTGCTGATAAAGAGAATCTAGCAACATAAATGCCATCTCTGCTGACAAAGGGAAACTGACGAAACAAAATCTTCAAAAGATTACTGTCCTCTGCTGATAAAGAGAATCTAGCAACATAAATGCCATCTCTGCTGACAAAGGGAAACTGACGAAATAAAATCTTCAAAAGATTGTTGTCCTCTGCTGATAAAGAGAATCTATCAACATAAATGCCATCCCTGCTGACAAAGGGAAACTGACGAAAGAAAATCTTCAAAAGATTGCAGTCCTCTGCTGATAAAGAGAATCTAGCAACATAAATGCCATCCCTGCTGACAAAGGGAAAATGACGAAAGAAAATCTTCAAAATATTGCTGTCTTCTGCTGATAAAGAGAATCTAGCAAAATAAATGCCATCCCTGCTGACAAAGGGAAACTGACGAAAGAAAATCTTCAAAAGATTGCTGTCCTCTGCTGATAAAGAGAATCAAGCAACATAAATGCCATCCCTGCTGATAAAGGGAAACTGACGAAAGAAAATCTTCAAAAAATTGCTGTCCTCTACTGATAAAGAGAATCTAGCAACCTAAATGCCATCCCTGATGACAAAGGGAAACTGACGAAAGAAAATCTTCAAAATATTGCTGTCCTCTGCTGATAAAGAGAATCTAGCAACATAAATGCCATCCCTGCTGACAAAAGGAAACTGACGAAAGAAAATCTTCAAAAGATTGTTGTCCTCTGTTTATAAAGAGAATCTAGCAACATAAATGCCATCCCTGCTGACAAAGGGAAACTGACGAAAGAAAATCTTCAAAAGATTGTTGTCCTGTGCTGATAAAGAGAATCTAGCAACATAAATGTCATCCCTGCTGACAAAGGGAAACTGACGAAAGAAAATCTTCAAAAGATTCTTGTCCTCTGCTGATAAAGAGAATCTAGCAACATAAATTCCATCCCTGCTGACAAAGGGAAACTGACGAAAGAAAATCTTCAAAAGATTGTTGTCCTCTGCTGATAAAGAGAATCTAGCAAAATAAATGCCATCCCTGCTGACAAAGGGAAACTGACGAAAGAAAATCTTCAAAATATTGCTGTCCTCTGCTGATAAAGAGAATCAAGCAACATAAATGCCATCCCTGCTGATAAAGGGAAACTGACGAAAGAAAATCTTCAAAAGATTGTTGTCCTCTTCTGATAAAGAGAATCTAGCAACATAAATGTCATCCCTGCTGACAAAGGGAAACTGACGAAAGAAAATCTTCAAAATATTGCTGTCCTTTGCTGATAAAGAGAACCTAGCAACATAAATGCCATCCCTGCTGACAAAGGGAAACTGACGAAAGAAAATCTTCAAAAGATTGTTGTCGTCTGTTTATAAAGAGAATCTAGCAACATAAATGCCATCCCTGCTGACAAAGGGAAACTGACGAAAGAAAATCTTCAAAAGATTGTTGTCCTGTGCTGATAAAGAGAATCTAGCAACATAAATGTCATCCCTGCTGACAAAGGGAAACTGACGAAAGAAAATCTTCAAAAGATTCTTGTCCTCTGCTGATAAAGAGAATCTAGCAACATAAATTCCATCCCTGCTGACAAAGGGAAACTGACGAAAGAAAATCTTCAAAAGATTGTTGTCCTCTGCTGATAAAGAGAATCTTGCAAAATAAATGCCATCCCTGCCGACAAAGGGAAACTAACGAAAGAAAATCTTCAAAAGATTGCTGTCCTCTGCTGATAAAGAGAATCTAGCAACATAAATGCCATCTCTGCTGACAAAGGGAAACTGACGAAACAAAATCTTCAAAAGATTACTGTCCTCTGCTGATAAAGAGAATCTAGCAACATAAATGCCATCTCTGCTGACAAAGGGAAACTGACGAAATAAAATCTTCAAAAGATTGTTGTCCTCTGCTGATAAAGAGAATCTATCAATATAAATGCCATCCCTGCTGACAAAGGGAAACTGACGAAAGAAAATCTTCAAAAGATTGCAGTCCTCTGCTGATAAAGAGAATCTAGCAACATAAATGCCATCCCTGCTGACAAAGGGAAAATGACGAAAGAAAATCTTCAAAATATTGCTGTCTTCTGCTGATAAAGAGAATCTAGCAAAATAAATGCCATCCCTGCTGACAAAGGGAAACTGACGAAAGAAAATCTTCAAAAGATTGATGTCCTCTGCTGATAAAGAGAATCAAGCAACATAAATGCCATCCCTGCTGATAAAGGGAAACTGACGAAAGAAAATCTTCAAAAAATTGCTGTCCTCTACTGATAAAGAGAATCTAGCAACCTAAATGCCATCCCTGATGACAAAGGGAAACTGACAAAAGAAAATCTTCAAAATATTGCTGTCCTCTGCTGATAAAGAGAATCTAGCAACATAAATGCCATCCCTGCTGACAAAAGGAAACTGACGAAAGAAAATCTTCAAAAGATTGTTGTCCTCTGTTTATAAAGAGAATCTAGCAACATAAATGCCATCCCTGCTGACAAAGGGAAACTGACGAAAGAAAATCTTCAAAAGATTGTTGTCCTGTGCTGATAAAGAGAATCTAGCAACATAAATGTCATCCCTGCTGACAAAGGGAAACTGACGAAAGAAAATCTTCAAAAGATTCTTGTCCTCTGCTGATAAAGAGAATCTAGCAACATAAATTCCATCCCTGCTGACAAAGGGAAACTGACGAAAGAAAATCTTCAAAAGATTGTTGTCCTCTGCTGATAAAGAGAATCTTGCAAAATAAATGCCATCCCTGCCGACAAAGGGAAACTAACGAAAGAAAATCTTCAAAAGATTGCTGTCCTCTGCTGATAAAGAGAATCTAGCAACATAAATGCCATCTCTGCTGACAAAGGGAAACTGACGAAACAAAATCTTCAAAAGATTACTGTCCTCTGCTGATAAAGAGAATCTAGCAACATAAATGCCATCTCTGCTGACAAAGGGAAACTGACGAAATAAAATCTTCAAAAGATTGTTGTCCTCTGCTGATAAAGAGAATCTATCAACATAAATGCCATCCCTGCTGACAAAGGGAAACTGACGAAAGAAAATCTTCAAAAGATTGCAGTCCTCTGCTGATAAAGAGAATCTAGCAACATAAATGCCATCCCTGCTGACAAAGGGAAAATGACGAAAGAAAATCTTCAAAATATTGCTGTCTTCTGCTGATAAAGAGAATCTAGCAAAATAAATGCCATCCCTGCTGACAAAGGGAAACTGACGAAAGAAAATCTTCAAAAGATTGCTGTCCTCTGCTGATAAAGAGAATCAAGCAACATAAATGCCATCCCTGCTGATAAAGGGAAACTGACGAAAGAAAATCTTCAAAAAATTGCTGTCCTCTACTGATAAAGAGAATCTAGCAACCTAAATGCCATCCCTGATGACAAAGGGAAACTGACGAAAGAAAATCTTCAAAATATTGCTGTCCTCTGCTGATAAAGAGAATCTAGCAACATAAATGCCATCCCTGCTGACAAAAGGAAACTGACGAAAGAAAATCTTCAAAAGATTGTTGTCCTCTGTTTATAAAGAGAATCTAGCAACATAAATGCCATCCCTGCTGACAAAGGGAAACTGACGAAAGAAAATCTTCAAAAGATTGTTGTCCTGTGCTGATAAAGAGAATCTAGCAACATAAATGTCATCCCTGCTGACAAAGGGAAACTGACGAAAGAAAATCTTCAAAAGATTCTTGTCCTCTGCTGATAAAGAGAATCTAGCAACATAAATTCCATCCCTGCTGACAAAGGGAAACTGACGAAAGAAAATCTTCAAAAGATTGTTGTCCTCTGCTGATAAAGAGAATCTAGCAAAATAAATGCCATCCCTGCTGACAAAGGGAAACTGACGAAAGAAAATCTTCAAAATATTGCTGTCCTCTGCTGATAAAGAGAATCAAGCAACATAAATGCCATCCCTGCTGATAAAGGGAAACTGACGAAAGAAAATCTTCAAAAGATTGTTGTCCTCTTCTGATAAAGAGAATCTAGCAACATAAATGTCATCCCTGCTGACAAAGGGAAACTGACGAAAGAAAATCTTCAAAATATTGCTGTCCTTTGCTGATAAAGAGAACCTAGCAACATAAATGCCATCCCTGCTGACAAAGGGAAACTGACGAAAGAAAATCTTCAAAAGATTGTTGTCGTCTGTTTATAAAGAGAATCTAGCAACATAAATGCCATCCCTGCTGACAAAGGGAAACTGACGAAAGAAAATCTTCAAAAGATTGTTGTCCTGTGCTGATAAAGAGAATCTAGCAACATAAATGTCATCCCTGCTGACAAAGGGAAACTGACGAAAGAAAATCTTCAAAAGATTCTTGTCCTCTGCTGATAAAGAGAATCTAGCAACATAAATTCCATCCCTGCTGACAAAGGGAAACTGACGAAAGAAAATCTTCAAAAGATTGTTGTCCTCTGCTGATAAAGAGAATCTTGCAAAATAAATGCCATCCCTGCCGACAAAGGGAAACTAACGAAAGAAAATCTTCAAAAGATTGCTGTCCTCTGCTGATAAAGAGAATCTAGCAACATAAATGCCATCTCTGCTGACAAAGGGAAACTGACGAAACAAAATCTTCAAAAGATTACTGTCCTCTGCTGATAAAGAGAATCTAGCAACATAAATGCCATCTCTGCTGACAAAGGGAAACTGACGAAATAAAATCTTCAAAAGATTGTTGTCCTCTGCTGATAAAGAGAATCTATCAATATAAATGCCATCCCTGCTGACAAAGGGAAACTGACGAAAGAAAATCTTCAAAAGATTGCAGTCCTCTGCTGATAAAGAGAATCTAGCAACATAAATGCCATCCCTGCTGACAAAGGGAAAATGACGAAAGAAAATCTTCAAAATATTGCTGTCTTCTGCTGATAAAGAGAATCTAGCAAAATAAATGCCATCCCTGCTGACAAAGGGAAACTGACGAAAGAAAATCTTCAAAAGATTGATGTCCTCTGCTGATAAAGAGAATCAAGCAACATAAATGCCATCCCTGCTGATAAAGGGAAACTGACGAAAGAAAATCTTCAAAAAATTGCTGTCCTCTACTGATAAAGAGAATCTAGCAACCTAAATGCCATCCCTGATGACAAAGGGAAACTGACGAAAGAAAATCTTCAAAATATTGCTGTCCTCTGCTGATAAAGAGAATCTAGCAACATAAATGCCATCCCTGCTGACAAAAGGAAACTGACGAAAGAAAATCTTCAAAAGATTGTTGTCCTCTGTTTATAAAGAGAATCTAGCAACATAAATGCCATCCCTGCTGACAAAGGGAAACTGACGAAAGAAAATCTTCAAAAGATTGTTGTCCTGTGCTGATAAAGAGAATCTAGCAACATAAATGTCATCCCTGCTGACAAAGGGAAACTGACGAAAGAAAATCTTCAAAAGATTCTTGTCCTCTGCTGATAAAGAGAATCTAGCAACATAAATTCCATCCCTGCTGACAAAGGGAAACTGACGAAAGAAAATCTTCAAAAGATTGTTGTCCTCTGCTGATAAAGAGAATCTAGCAACATAAATGCCATCCCTGCTGACAAAGGGAAACTGACGAAAGAAAATCTTCAAAAGATTGTTGTCCTCTACTGATAAAGAGAATCTAGCAACATAAATGCCATCCCTGCTGATAAAGGGAAACTGACGAAAGAAAATCTTGAAAAGATTGCTGTCCTCTGCTGATAAAGAGAATCTAGCAAACTAAATGCCATCCCTACTGACAAAGGGAAACTGACGAAAGAAAATCTTCAAAAGATTGTTGTCCTCTGCTGTTAAAGAGAATCTAGCAACATAAATGCCATCCCTGCTGACAAAGGGAAACTGATGAAAGAAAATCTTCAAAAGATTGTTGTCCTCTTCTTATAAAGAGAATCTAGCAACATAAATGTCATCCCTGCTGACAAAGGGAAACTGACGAAAGAAAATCTTCAAAAGATTCTTGTCCTCTGCTGATAAAGAGAATCTAGCAACATAAATTCCATCCCTGCTGACAAAGGGAAACTGACGAAAGAAAATCTTCAAAAGATTATTGTCCTCTGCTGATAAAGAGAATCTAGCAAAATAAATGCCATCCCTGCTGACAAAGGGAAACTAACGAAAGAAAATCTTCAAAAGATTGCTGTCCTCTGCCGATAAAGAGAATCTAGCAACATAAATGCCATCCCTGCTGATAAAGAGAAACTGACGAAAGAAAATCTTCAAAAGATTGTTGTCCTCTGCTGATAAAGAGAATCTAGCAACCTAAATGCCATCCCTGCTGACAAAGGGAAACTGACGAAAGAAAATCTTCAAAAGATTGTTGTCCTCCGCTGATAAAGAGAACCTAGCAACATAAATGCCATCCCTGCTGACAAAGGGAAACTGACGAAAGAAAATCTTCAAAATATTGCTGTCCTCTGCTGATAAAGAGAATCTAGCAACATAAATGCCATCCCTGCTGACAAAAGGAAACTGACGAAAGAAAATCTTCAAAAGATTGTTGTCCTCTGTTTATAAAGAGAATCTAGCAACATAAATGCCATCCCTGCTGACAAAGGGAAACTGACGAAAGAAAATCTTCAAAAGATTGTTGTCCTGTGCTGATAAAGAGAATCTAGCAACATAAATGTCATCCCTGCTGACAAAGGGAAACTGACGAAAGAAAATCTTCAAAAGATTCTTGTCCTCTGCTGATAAAGAGAATCTAGCAACATAAATTCCATCCCTGCTGACAAAGGGAAACTGACGAAAGAAAATCTTCAAAAGATTGTTGTCCTCTGCTGATAAAGAGAATCTAGCAACATAAATGCCATCCCTGCTGACAAAGGGAAACTGACGAAAGAAAATCTTCAAAAGATTGTTGTCCTCTACTGATAAAGAGAATCTAGCAACATAAATGCCATCCCTGCTGATAAAGGGAAACTGACGAAAGAAAATCTTGAAAAGATTGCTGTCCTCTGCTGATAAAGAGAATCTAGCAAACTAAATGCCATCCCTACTGACAAAGGGAAACTGACGAAAGAAAATCTTCAAAAGATTGTTGTCCTCTGCTGTTAAAGAGAATCTAGCAACATAAATGCCATCCCTGCTGACAAAGGGAAACTGATGAAAGAAAATCTTCAAAAGATTGTTGTCCTCTTCTTATAAAGAGAATCTAGCAACATAAATGTCATCCCTGCTGACAAAGGGAAACTGACGAAAGAAAATCTTCAAAAGATTCTTGTCCTCTGCTGATAAAGAGAATCTAGCAACATAAATTCCATCCCTGCTGACAAAGGGAAACTGACGAAAGAAAATCTTCAAAAGATTATTGTCCTCTGCTGATAAAGAGAATCTAGCAAAATAAATGCCATCCCTGCTGACAAAGGGAAACTAACGAAAGAAAATCTTCAAAAGATTGCTGTCCTCTGCTGATAAAGAGAATCTAGCAACATAAATGCCATCCCTGCTGATAAAGAGAAACTGACGAAAGAAAATCTTCAAAAGATTGTTGTCCTCTGCTGATAAAGAGAATCTAGCAACCTAAATGCCATCCCTGCTGACAAAGGGAAACTGACGAAAGAAAATCTTCAAAAGATTGTTGTCCTCTGCTGATAAAGAGAACCTAGCAACATAAATGCCATCCCTGCTGACAAAGGGAAACTGACGAAAGAAAATCTTCAAAAGATTGTTGTCCTCTGCTTATAAAGAGAATCTAGCAACATAAATGTCATCCCTGCTGATAAAGAGAAACTGACGAAAGAAAATCTTCAAAAGATTGCTGTCCTCTGCTGATAAAGAGACTCAAGCAACCTAAATGCCATCCCTGCTGACAAAGGGAAACTGACGAAAGAAAATCTTCAAAAGACTGTTGTCCTCTGCTGATAAAGAGAATATAGCAACCTAAATGCCATCCCTGATGACAAAGGGAAACTGACGAAAGAAAATCTTCAGAATATTGCTGTCCTCTGCTGATAAAGAGAATCTAGCAACATAAATGCTATCCCTGCTGACAAAGGGAAACTGACGAAAGAAAATCATCAAAAGATTGCTGTCCTCTGCTTATAAAGAGAATCTAGCAACATAAATGCCATCCCTGCTGACAAAGGGAAACTGAAGAAAGAAAATCTTCAAAAGATTGTTGTCCTCTACTGATAAAGAGAATCTAGCAACATAAATGCCATCTCTGCTAACAAAGGGAAACTGACGAAAGAAAATCTTCAAAAGATTCTTGTCCTCTGCTGATAAAGAGAATCTATCAACATAAATGCCATCCCTGCTGACAAAGGGAAACTGACGAAAGAAAATCTTCAAAAGATTGTTGTCCTCTGCTGATAAAGAGAATCTAGCAACATAAATGCCATCCCTGCTGACAAAGGGAAAATGACGAAAGAAAATCTTCAAAAAATTGTTGATCTCTGCTTATAAAGAGAATCTAGCAACATAAATGCCATCCCTGCTGACAAAGGGAAACTGACGAAAGAAAATCTTCAAAAGATTGCTGTCCTCTGCTGATAAAGAGAATCTAGCAACATAAATGCCATCCCTGCTGACAAAGGGAAACTGACGAAATAAAATCTTCAAAAGATTGTTGTCCTCTGCTGATAAAGAGAATCAAGCAAAATAAATGCCATCCCTGCTGATAAAGGGAAACTGACGAAAGAAAATCTTCAAAAAATTGCTGTCCTCTGCTGATAAAGAGAATCTAGCAACATAAATGCCATCCCTGATGACAAAGGGAAACTGACGAAAGAAAATCTTCAAAATATTGCTGTCCTCTGCTGATAAAGAGAATCTAGCAACATAAATGCCATCCCTGCTGACAAAGGGAAACTGACGAAAGAAAATCTTCAAAAGATTGCTGTCCTCTGCTTATAAAGAGAATCTAGCAACATAAATGCCATCCCTGATGACAAAGGGAAACTGACGAAAGAAAATCTTCAAAAGATTGATGTCCTATGCTGATAAAGAGAATCTAGCAACATAAATGCCATCCCTGCTGATAAAGGGAAACTGACGAAAGAAAATCTTCAAAAGATTGCTGTCCTCTTCTGATAAAGAGAATCTAGCAGCATAAATGTCATCCCTGCTGACAAAGGGAAACTGACGATAGAAAATCTTCAAAATATTGCTGTCCTTTGCTGATAAAGAGAACCTAGCAACATAAATGCCATCCCTGCTGACAAAGGGAAACTGACGAAAGAAAATCTTCAAAAGATTGTTGTCCTCTGTTTATAAAGAGAATCTAGCAACATAAATGCCATCCCTGCTGACAAAGGGAAACTGACGAAAGAAAATCTTCAAAAGATTGTTGTCCTGTGCTGATAAAGAGAATCTAGCAACATAAATGTCATCCCTGCTGACAAAGGGAAACTGACGAAAGAAAATCTTCAAAAGATTCTTGTCCTCTGCTGATAAAGAGAATCTAGCAACATAAATTCCATCCCTGCTGACAAAGGGAAACTGACGAAAGAAAATCTTCAAAAGATTGTTGTCCTCTGCTGATAAAGAGAATCTTACAAAATAAATGCCATCCCTGCCGACAAAGGGAAACTAACGAAAGAAAATCTTCAAAAGATTGCTGTCCTCTGCTGATAAAGAGAATCTAGCAACATAAATGCCATCTCTGCTGACAAAGGGAAACTGACAAAACAAAATCTTCAAAAGATTACTGTCCTCTGCTGATAAAGAGAATCTAGCAACATAAATGCCATCTCTGCTGACAAAGGGAAACTGACGAAATAAAATCTTCGAAAGATTGTTGTCCTCTGCTGATAAAGAGAATCTATCAACATAAATGCCATCCCTGCTGACAAAGGGAAACTGACGAAAGAAAATCTTCAAAAGATTGCAGTCCTCTGCTGATAAAGAGAATCTAGCAACATAAATGCCATCCCTGCTGACAAAGGGAAAATGACGAAAGAAAATCTTCAAAAGATTGCTGTCTTCTGCTGATAAAGAGAATCTAGCAAAATAAATGCCATCCCTGCTGACAAAGGGAAACTGACGAAAGAAAATCTTCAAAAGATTGCTGTCCTCTGCTGATAAAGAGAATCAAGCAACATAAATGCCATCCCTGCTGATAAAGGGAAACTGACGAAAGAAAATCTTCAAAAAATTGCTGTCCTCTACTGATAAAGAGAATCTAGCAACCTAAATGCCATCCCTGATGACAAAGGGAAACTGACGAAAGAAAATCTTCAAAATATTGTTGTCCTCTGCTGATAAAGAGAATCTAGCAACATAAATGCCATCCCTGCTGACAAAGGGAAACTGACGAAAGAAAATCTTCAAAAGATTGTTGTCCTCTGTTTATAAAGAGAATCTAGCAACATAAATGCCATCCCTGCTGACAAAGGGAAACTGACAAAAGAAAATCTTCAAAAGATTGTTGTCCTGTGCTGATAAAGAGAATCTAGCAACATAAATGTCATCCCTGCTGACAAAGGGAAACTGACGAAAGAAAATCTTCAAAAGATTCTTGTCCTCTGCTGATAAAGAGAATCTAGCAACATAAATTCCATCCCTGCTGACAAAGGGAAACTGACGAAAGAAAATCTTCAAAAGATTGTTGTCCTCTGCTGATAAAGAGAATCTAGCAACATAAATGCCATCCCTGCTGACAAAGGGAAACTGACGAAAGAAAATCTTCAAAAGATTGTTGTCCTCTACTGATAAAGAGAATCTAGCAACATAAATGCCATCCCTGCTGATAAAGGGAAACTGACGAAAGAAAATCTTGAAAAGATTGCTGTCCTCTGCTGATAAAGAGAATCTAGCAAACTAAATGCCATCCCTACTGACAAAGGGAAACTGACGAAAGAAAATCTTCAAAAGATTGTTGTCCTCTGCTGTTAAAGAGAATCTAGCAACATAAATGCCATCCCTGCTGACAAAGGGAAACTGATGAAAGAAAATCTTCAAAAGATTGTTGTCCTCTTCTTATAAAGAGAATCTAGCAACATAAATGTCATTCCTGCTGACAAAGGGAAACTGACGAAAGAAAATCTTCAAAAGATTCTTGTCCTCTGCTGATAAAGAGAATCTAGCAACATAAATTCCATCCCTGCTGACAAAGGGAAACTGACGAAAGAAAATCTTCAAAAGATTATTGTCCTCTGCTGATAAAGAGAATCTAGCAAAATAAATGCCATCCCTGCTGACAAAGGGAAACTAACGAAAGAAAATCTTCAAAAGATTGCTGTCCTCTGCTGATAAAGAGAATATAGCAACATAAATGCCATCCCTGCGGATAAAAAGAAACTGACGAAAGAAAATCTTCAAAAGATTGTTGTCCTCTGCTGATAAAGAGAATCTAGCAACCTAAATGCCATCCCTGCTGACAAAGGGAAACTGACGAAAGAAAATCTTCAAAAGATTGTTGTCCTCTGCTGATAAAGAGAACCTAGCAACATAAATGCCATCCCTGCTGACAAAGGGAAACTGACGAAAGAAAATCTTCAAAAGATTGTTGTCCTCTGCTTATAAAGAGAATCTAGCAACATAAATGTCATCCCTGCTGATAAAGAGAAAATGACGAAAGAAAATCTTCAAAAGATTGCTGTCCTCTGCTGATAAAGAGACTCAAGCAACCTAAATGCCAACCCTGCTGACAAAAGGAAACTGACGAAAGAAAATCTTCAAAAGACTGTTGTCCTCTGCTGATAAAGAGAATCTAGCAACCTAAATGCCATCCCTGATGACAAAGGGAAACTGACGAAAGAAAATCTTCAGAATATTGCTGTCCTCTGCTGATAAAGAGAATCTAGCAACATAAATGCTATCCCTGCTGACAAAGGGAAACTGACGAAAGAAAATCATCAAAAGATTGTTGTCCTCTGCTTATAAAGAGAATCTAGCAACATAAATGCCATCCCTGCTGACAAAGGGAAACTGAAGAAAGAAAATCTTCAAAAGATTGTTGTCCTCTACTGATAAAGAGAATCTAGCAACATAAATGCCATCTCTGCTAACAAAGGGAAACTGACGAAAGAAAATCTTCAAAAGATTCTTGTCCTCTGCTGATAAAGAGAATCTATCAACATAAATGCCATCCCTGCTGACAAAGGGAAACTGACGAAAGAAAATCTTCAAAAGATTGTTGTCCTCTGCTGATAAAGAGAATCTAGCAACATAAATGCCATCCCTGCTGACAAAGGGAAAATGACGAAAGAAAATCTTCAAAAAATTGTTGATCTCTGCTTATAAAGAGAATCTAGCAACATAAATGCCATCCCTGCTGACAAAGGGAAACTGACGAAAGAAAATCTTCAAAAGATTGCTGTCCTCTGCTGATAAAGAGAATCTAGCAACATAAATGCCATCCCTGCTGACAAAGGGAAACTGACGAAATAAAATCTTCAAAAGATTGTTGTCCTCTGCTGATAAAGAGAATCTATCAACATAAATGCCATCCCTGCTGACAAAGGGAAACTGACGAAAGAAAATCTTCAAAAGATTGTTGTCCTCTGCTGATAAAGAGAATCTAGCAACATAAATGTCATCCCTGCTGACAAAGGGAAACTGACGAAAGAAAATCTTCAAAAGATTCTTGTCCTCTGCTGATAAAGGGAATCTAGCAACATAAATTCCATCCCTGCTGACAAAGGGAAACTGAAGAAAGAAAATCTTCAAAAGATTGCTATCCTCTGCTGATAAAGAGAATCTTGCAAAATAAATGCCATCCCTGCTGACAAAGGGAAACTAACGAAAGAAAATCTTCAAAAGATTGCTGTCCTCTGCTGATAAAGAGAATCTAGCAACATAAATGCCATCCCTGCTGATAAAGAGAAACTGACGAAAGAAAATCTTCAAAAGATTGTTGTCCTCTGCTGATAAAGAGAATCTAGCAACCTAAATGCCATCCCTGCTGACAAAGGGAAACTGACGAAAGAAAATCTTCAAAAGATTGTTGTCCTCTGCTGATAAAGAGAACCTAGCAACATAAATGCCATCCCTGCTGACAAAGGGAAACTGACGAAAGAAAATCTTCAAAAGATTGTTGTCCTCTGCTTATAAAGAGAATCTAGCAACATAAATGTCATCCCTGCTGATAAAGAGAAACTGACGAAAGAAAATCTTCAAAAGATTGCTGTCCTCTGCTGATAAAGAAACTCAAGCAACCTAAATGCCATCCCTGCTGACAAAGGGAAACTGACGAAAGAAAATCTTCAAAAGACTGTTGTCCTCTGCTGATAAAGAGAATCTAGCAACCTAAATGCCATCCCTGATGACAAAGGGAAACTGACGAAAGAAAATCTTCAGAATATTGCTGTCCTCTGCTGATAAAGAGAATCTAGCAACATAAATGCTATCCCTGCTGACAAAGGGAAACTGACGAAAGAAAATCATCAAAAGATTGCTGTCCTCTGCTTATAAAGAGAATCTAGCAACATAAATGCCATCCCTGCTGACAAAGGGAAACTGAAGAAAGAAAATCTTCAAAAGATTGTTGTCCTCTACTGATAAAGAGAATCTAGCAACATAAATGCCATCTCTGCTAACAAAGGGAAACTGACGAAAGAAAATCTTCAAAAGATTCTTGTCCTCTGCTGATAAAGAGAATCTATCAACATAAATGCCATCCCTGCTGACAAAGGGAAACTGACGAAAGAAAATCTTCAAAAGATTGTTGTCCTCTGCTGATAAAGAGAATCTAGCAACATAAATGCCATCCCTGCTGACAAAGGGAAAATGACGAAAGAAAATCTTCAAAAAATTGTTGATCTCTGCTTATAAAGAGAATCTAGCAACATAAATGCCATCCCTGCTGACAAAGGGAAACTGACGAAAGAAAATCTTCAAAAGATTGCTGTCCTCTGCTGATAAAGAGAATCTAGCAACATAAATGCCATCCCTGCTGACAAAGGGAAACTGACGAAATAAAATCTTCAAAAGATTGTTGTCCTCTGCTGATAAAGAGAATCTATCAACATAAATGCCATCCCTGCTGACAAAGGGAAACTGACGAAAGAAAATCTTCAAAAGATTGCTGTCCTCTGCTGATAAAGAGAATCTAGCAAAATAAATGCCATCCCTGCTGACAAAGGGATACTGACGAAAGAAAATCTTCAAAAGATTGATGTCCTATGCTGATAAAGAGAATCTAGCAAAATAAATGCCATCCCTGCTGACAAAGGGAAACTGAAGAAAGAAAATCTTCAAAAGATTGATGTCCTATGCTGATAAAGAGAATCTAGCAACATAAATGCCATCCCTCCTGATAAAGGGAAACTGACGAAAGAAAATCTTCAAAAGATTGCTGTCCTCTTCTGATAAAGAGAATCTAGCAACATAAATGTCATCCCTGCTGACAAAGGGAAACTGACGAAAGAAAATCTTCAAAAGATTGTTGTCCTCTGCTGATAAAGAGAATCTAGCAACATAAATGTCATCCCTGCTGACAAAGGGAAACTGACGAAAGAAAATCTTCAAAAGATTCTTGTCCTCTGCTGATAAAGGGAATCTAGCAACATAAATTCCATCCCTGCTGACAAAGGGAAACTGACGAAAGAAAATCTTCAAAAGATTGTTGTCCTCTGCTGATAAAGAGAATCTTGCAAAATAAATGCCATCCCTGCTGACAAAGGGAAACTAACGAAAGAAAATCTTCAAAAGATTGCTGTCCCCTGCTGATAAAGAGAATCTAGCAACATAAATGCCATCCCTGCTGATAAAGAGAAACTGACGAAAGAAAATCTTCAAAAGATTGTTGTCCTCTGCTGATAAAGAGAATCTAGCAACCTAAATGCCATCCCTGCTGACAAAGGGAAACTGACGAAAGAAAATCTTCAAAAGATTGTTGTCCTCTGCTGATAAAGAGAACCTAGCAACATAAATGCCATCCCTGCTGACAAAGGGAAACTGACGAAAGAAAATCTTCAAAAGATTGTTGTCCTCTGCTTATAAAGAGAATCTAGCAACATAAATGTCATCCCTGCTGATAAAGAGAAACTGACGAAAGAAAATCTTCAAAAGATTGCTGTCCTCTGCTGATAAAGAGACTCAAGCAACCTAAATGCCATCCCTGCTGACAAAGGGAAACTGACGAAAGAAAATCTTCAAAAGACTGTTGTCCTCTGCTGATAAAGAGAATCTAGCAACCTAAATGCCATCCCTGATGACAAAGGGAAACTGACGAAAGAAAATCTTCAGAATATTGCTGTCCTCTGCTGATAAAGAGAATCTAGCAACATAAATGCTATCCCTGCTGACAAAGGGAAACTGACGAAAGAAAATCATCAAAAGATTGCTGTCCTCTGCTTATAAAGAGAATCTAGCAACATAAATGCCATCCCTGCTGACAAAGGGAAACTGAAGAAAGAAAATCTTCAAAAGATTGTTGTCCTCTACTGATAAAGAGAATCTAGCAACATAAATGCCATCTCTGCTAACAAAGGGAAACTGACGAAAGAAAATCTTCAAAAGATTCTTGTCCTCTGCTGATAAAGAGAATCTATCAACATAAATGCCATCCCTGCTGACAAAGGGAAACTGACGAAAGAAAATCTTCAAAAGATTGTTGTCCTCTGCTGATAAAGAGAATCTAGCAACATAAATGCCATCCCTGCTGACAAAGGGAAAATGACGAAAGAAAATCTTCAAAAAATTGTTGATCTCTGCTTATAAAGAGAATCTAGCAACATAAATGCCATCCCTGCTGACAAAGGGAAACTGACGAAAGAAAATCTTCAAAAGATTGCTGTCCTCTGCTGATAAAGAGAATCTAGCAACATAAATGCCATCCCTGCTGACAAAGGGAAACTGCCGAAATAAAATCTTCAAAAGATTGTTGTCCTCTGCTGATAAAGAGAATCTATCAACATAAATGCCATCCCTGCTGACAAAGGGAAACTGACGAAAGAAAATCTTCAAAAGATTGCTGTCCTCTGCTGATAAAGAGAATCTAGCAAAATAAATGCCATCCCTGCTGACAAAGGGATACTGACGAAAGAAAATCTTCAAAAGATTGATGTCCTATGCTGATAAAGAGAATCTAGCAAAATAAATGCCATCCCTGCTGACAAAGGGAAACTGAAGAAAGAAAATCTTCAAAAGATTGATGTCCTATGCTGATAAAGAGAATCTAGCAACATAAATGCCATCCCTCCTGATAAAGGGAAACTGACGAAAGAAAATTTTCAAAAGATTGCTGTCCTCTTCTGATAAAGAGAATCTAGCAACATAAATGTCATCCCTGCTGACAAAGGGAAACTGACGAAAGAAAATCTTCAAAAGATTGTTGTCCTCTGCTGATAAAGAGAATCTAGCAACATAAATGTCATCCCTGCTGACAAAGGGAAACTGACGAAAGAAAATCTTCAAAAGATTCTTGTCCTCTGCTGATAAAGAGAATCTAGCAACCTAAATGCCATCCCTGCTGACAAAGGGAAACTGACGAAAGAAAATCTTCAAAAGATTGTTGTCCTCTGCTGATAAAGAGAACCTAGCAACATAAATGCCATCCCTGCTGACAAAGGGAAACTGACGAAAGAAAATCTTCAAAAGATTGTTGTCCTCTGCTTATAAAGAGAATCTAGCAACATAAATGTCATCCCTGCTGATAAAGAGAAACTGACGAAAGAAAATCTTCAAAAGATTGCTGTCCTCTGCTGATAAAGAGACTCAAGCAACCTAAATGCCATCCCTGCTGACAAAGGGAAACTGACGAAAGAAAATCTTCAAAAGACTGTTGTCCTATGCTGATAAAGGGAATCTAGCAACCTAAATGCCATCCCTGATGACAAAGGGAAACTGACGAAAGAAAATCTTCAGAATATTGCTGTCCTCTGCTGATAAAGAGAATCTAGCAACATAAATGCTATCCCTGCTGACAAAGGGAAACTGACGAAAGAAAATCATCAAAAGATTGTTGTCCTCTGCTTATAAAGAGAATCTAGCAACATAAATGCCATCCCTGCTGACAAAGGGAAACTGAAGAAAGAAAATCTTCAAAAGATTGTTGTCCTCTACTGATAAAGAGAATCTAGCAACATAAATGCCATCTCTGCTAACAAAGGGAAACTGACGAAAGAAAATCTTCAAAAGATTCTTGTCCTCTGCTGATAAAGAGAATCTATCAACATAAATGCCATCCCTGCTGACAAAGGGAAACTGACGAAAGAAAATCTTCAAAAGATTGTTGTCCTCTGCTGATAAAGAGAATCTAGCAACATAAATGCCATCCCTGCTGGCAAAGGGAAAATGACGAAAGAAAATCTTCAAAAAATTGTTGATCTCTGCTTATAAAGAGAATCTAGCAACATAAATGCCATCCCTGCTGACAAAGGGAAACTGACGAAAGAAAATCTTCAAAAGATTGCTGTCCTCTGCTGATAAAGAGAATCTAGCAACATAAATGCCATCCCTGCTGACAAAGGGAAACTGACGAAATAAAATCTTCAAAAGATTGTTGTCCTCTGCTGATAAAGAGAATCTATCAACATAAATGCCATCCCTGCTGACAAAGGGAAACTGACGAAAGAAAATCTTCAAAAGATTGCTGTCCTCTGCTGATAAAGAGAATCTAGCAAAATAAATGCCATCCCTGCTGACAAAGGGAAACTGACGAAAGAAAATCTTCAAAAGATTGTTGTCCTGTGCTGATAAAGAGAATCTAGCAACATAAATGTCATCCCTGCTGACAAAGGGAAACTGACGAAAGAAAATCTTCAAAAGATTCTTGTCCTCTGCTGATAAAGAGAATCTAGCAACATAAATTCCATCCCTGCTGACAAAGGGAAACTGACGAAAGAAAATCTTCAAAAGATTGTTGTCCTCTGCTGATAAAGAGAATCTAGCAACATAAATGCCATCCCTGCTGACAAAGGGAAACCGACGAAAGAAAATCTTCAAAAGATTGTTGTCCTCTACTGATAAAGAGAATCTAGCAACATAAATGCCATCCCTGCTGATAAAGGGAAACTGACGAAAGAAAATCTTGAAAAGATTGCTGTCCTCTGCTGATAAAGAGAATCTAGCAAACTAAATGCCATCCCTACTGACAAAGGGAAACTGACGAAAGAAAATCTTCAAAAGATTGTTGTCCTCTGCTGTTAAAGAGAATCTAGCAACATAAATGCCATCCCTGCTGACAAAGGGAAACTGATGAAAGAAAATCTTCAAAAGATTGTTGTCCTCTTCTTATAAAGAGAATCTAGCAACATAAATGTCATCCCTGCTGACAAAGGGAAACTGACGAAAGAAAATCTTCAAAAGATTCTTGTCCTCTGCTGATAAAGAGAATCTAGCAACATAAATTCCATCCCTGCTGACAAAGGGAAACTGACGAAAGAAAATCTTCAAAAGATTATTGTCCTCTGCTGATAAAGAGAATCTAGAAAAATAAATGCCATCCCTGCTGACAAAGGGAAACTAACGAAAGACAATCTTCAAAAGATTGCTGTCCTCTGCTGATAAAGAGAATCTAGCAACATAAATGCCATCCCTGCTGATAAAGAGAAACTGACGAAAGAAAATCTTCAAAAGATTGTTGTCCTCTGCTGATAAAGAGAATCTAGCAACCTAAATGCCATCCCTGCTGACAAAGGGAAACTGACGAAAGAAAATCTTCAAAAGATTGTTGTCCTCTGCTGATAAAGAGAACCTAGCAACATAAATGCCATCCCTGCTGACAAAGGGAAACTGACGAAAGAAAATCTTCAAAAGATTGCTGTCCTCTGCTTATAAAGAGAATCTAGCAACATAAATGTCATCCCTGCTGATAAAGAGAAACTGACGAAAGAAAATCTTCAAAAGATTGCTGTCCTCTGCTGATAAAGAGACTCAAGCAACCTAAATGCCATCCCTGCTGACAAAGGGAAACTGACGAAAGAAAATCTTCAAAAGACTGTTGTCCTCTGCTGATAAAGAGAATCTAGCAACCTAAATGCCATCCCTGATGACAAAGGGAAACTGACGAAAGAAAATCTTCAGAATATTGCTGTCCTCTGCTGATAAAGAGAATCTAGCAACATAAATGCTATCCCTGCTGACAAAGGGAAACTGACGAAAGAAAATCATCAAAAGATTGCTGTCCTCTGCTTATAAAGAGAATCTAGCAACATAAATGCCATCCCTGCTGACAAAGGGAAACTGAAGAAAGAAAATCTTCAAAAGATTGTTGTCCTCTACTGATAAAGAGAATCTAGCAACATAAATGCCATCTCTGCTAACAAAGGGAAACTGACGAAAGAAAATCTTCAAAAGATTCTTGTCCTCTGCTGATAAAGAGAATCTATCAACATAAATGCCATCCCTGCTGACAAAGGGAAACTGACGAAAGAAAATCTTCAAAAGATTGTTGTCCTCTGCTGATAAAGAGAATCTAGCAACATAAATGCCATCCCTGCTGACAAAGGGAAAATGACGAAAGAAAATCTTCAAAAAATTGTTGATCTCTGCTTATAAAGAGAATCTAGCAACATAAATGCCATCCCTGCTGACAAAGGGAAACTGACGAAAGAAAATCTTCAAAAGATTGCTGTCCTCTGCTGATAAAGAGAATCTAGCAACATAAATGCCATCCCTGCTGACAAAGGGAAACTGACGAAATAAAATCTTCAAAAGATTGTTGTCCTCTGCTGATAAAGAGAATCTATCAACATAAATGCCATCCCTGCTGACAAAGGGAAACTGACGAAAGAAAATCTTCAAAAGATTGTTGTCCTCTGCTGATAAAGAGAATCTAGCAAAATAAATGCCATCCCTGCTGACAAAGGGATACTGACGAAAGAAAATCTTCAAAAGATTGATGTCCTATGCTGATAAAGAGAATCTAGCAAAATAAATGCCATCCCTGCTGACAAAGGGAAACTGAAGAAAGAAAATCTTCAAAAGATTGATGTCCTATGCTGATAAAGAGAATCTAGCAACATAAATGCCATCCCTGCTGATAAAGGGAAACTGACGAAAGAAAATCTTCAAAAGATTGCTGTCCTCTTCTGATAAAGAGAATCTAGCAACATAAATGTCATCCCTGCTGACAAAGGGAAACTGACGAAAGAAAATCTTCAAAAGATTGTTGTCCTCTGCTGATAAAGAGAATCTAGCAACATAAATGCCATCCCTGCTGACAAAGGGAAACTGACGAAAGAAAATCTTCAAAAGATTGTTGTCCTCTGCTTATAAAGAGAATCTAGCAACATAAATGTCATCCCTGCTGACAAAGGGAAACTGACGAAAGAAAATCTTCAAAAGATTGCTGTCCTCTGCTGATAAAGAGAATCTAGCAACATAAATGCCATCCCTGCTGATAAAGGGAAACTGACGAAAGAAAATCTTCAAAAGATTGCTGTCCTCTGCTGATAAAGAGAATCTAGCAACCTAAATTCCATCCCTGCTGACAAAGGGAAACTGACGAAAGAAAATCTTCAAAAGATTGTTGTCCTCTGCTGATAAAGAGAATCTAGCAACATAAATGCCATCCCTGCTGACAAAGGGAAACTGACGAAAGAAATATTCAAAAGATTGTTGTCCTCTGCTTATAAAGAGAATCTAGCAACATAAATGTCATCCCTGCTGACAAAGGGAAACTGACGAAAGAAAATCTTCAAAAGATTGTTGTCCTCTACTGATAAAGAGAATCTAGCAACATAAATGCCATCTCTGCTGACAAAGGGAAACTGACGAAAGAAAATCTTCAAAAGATTACTGTCCTCTGCTGATAAAGAGAATCTAGCAACATAAATGCCATCTCTGCTAACAAAGGGAAACTGACGAAATAAAATCTTCAAAAGATTGTTGTCCTCTGCTGATAAAGAGAATCTATCAACATAAATGCCATCCCTGCTGACAAAGGGAAACTGACGAAAGAAAATCTTCAAAAGATTGCAGTCCTCTGCTGATAAAGAGAATCTAGCAACATAAATGCCATCCCTGCTGACAATGGGAAACTGACGAAAGAAAATCTTCAAAAGATTGTTGTCCTCTGCTGATAAAGAGAATCTAGCAACATAAATGCCATCCCTGCTGACAAAGGGAAAATGACGAAAGAAAATCTTCAAAAGATTGATGTCCTATGCTGATAAAGAGAATCTAGCAAAATAAATGCCATCCCTGCTGACAAAGGGAAACTGACGAAAGAAAATCTTCAAAAGATTGATGTCCTATGCTGATAAAGAGAATCTAGCAACATAAATGCCATCCCTGCTGACAAAGGGAAACTGACGAAAGAAAATCTTTAAAAGATTGCTGTCCTCTGCTGATAAAGAGAATCAAGCAACATAAATGCCATCCCTACTGATAAAGGGAAAATGACGAAAGAAAATCTTCAAAAGATTGCTGTCCTCTGCTGATAAAGAGAATCTAGCAACCTAAATGCCATCCCTGCTGACAAAGGGAAACTGACGAAAGAAAATCTTCAAAAGATTGTTGTCCTCTGCTGATAAAGAGAATCTAGCAACATAAATGCCATCCCTGCTGACAAAGGGAAACTGACGAAAGAAATATTCAAAAGATTGTTGTCCTCTGCTTATAAAGAGAATCTAGCAACATAAATGTCATCCCTGCTGACAAAGGGAAACTGACGAAAGAAAATCTTCAAAAGATTGTTGTCCTCTGCTGATGAAGAGAATCTAGCAACATAAATGCCATCTCTGCTGACAAAGGGAAACTGACGAAAGAAAATCTTCAAAATATTACTGTCCTCTGCTGATAAAGAGAATCTAGCAACATAAATGCCATCTCTGCTAACAAAGGGAAACTGACGAAATAAAATCTTCAAAAGATTGTTGTCCTCTGCTGATAAAGAGAATCTATCAACATAAATGCCATCCCTGCTGACAAAGGGAAACTGACGAAAGAAAATCTTCAAAAGATTGCAGTCCTCTGCTGATAAAGAGAATCTAGCAACATAAATGACATCCCTGCTGACAATGGGAAACTGACGAAAGAAAATCTTCAAAAGATTGTTGTCCTCTGCTGATAAAGAGAATCTAGCAACATAAATGCCATCCCTGCTGACAAAGGGAAAATGACGAAAGAAAATCTTCAAAAGATTAATGTCCTATGCTAATAAAGAGAATCTAGCAAAATAAATGCCATCCCTGCTGACAAAGGGAAACTGACGAAAGAAAATCTTCAAAAGATTGATGTCCTATGCTGATAAAGAGAATCTAGCAACATAAATGCCATCCCTGCTGACAAAGGGAAACTGACGAAAGAAAATCTTTAAAAGATTGCTGTCCTCTGCTGATAAAGAGAATCAAGCAACATAAATGCTATCCCTACTGATAAAGGGAAAATGACGAAAGAAAATCTTCAAAAGATTGCTGTCCTCTGCTGATAAAGAGAATCTAGCAACCTAAATGCCATCCCTGATGACAAAGGGAAACTGACGAAAGGAAATCTTCAAAATATTGCTGTCCTCTGCTTATAAAGAGAATCTAGCAACATAAATGCCATCCCTGCTGACAAAGGGAAACTGACGAAAGAAAATCTTCAAAAGATTGCTGTCCTCTGCTTATAAAGAGAATCTAGCAACATAAATGCCATCCCTGCTGACAAAGGGAAACTGAAGAAAGAAAATCTTCAAAAGATTGCTGTCCTCTGCTGATAAAGAGAATCAAGCAACATAAATGCCATCCCTGCTGATAAAGGGAAACTGACGAAAGAAAATCTTCAAAAGATTGCTGTCCTCTGCTGATAAAGAGAATCTAGCAACCTAAATGCCATCCCTGATGACAAAGGGAAACTGACGAAAGGAAATCTTCAAAATATTGCTGTCCTCTGCTTATAAAGAGAATCTAGCAACATAAATGCCATCCCTGCTGACAAAGGGAAACTGACGAAAGAAAATCTTCAAAAGATTGTTGTCCTCTGCTGATAAAGAGAATCTAGCAAAATAAATGCCATCCCTGCTGACAAAGGGAAACTGACGAAAGAAAATCTTCAAAAGATTGATGTCCTATGCTGATAAAGAGAATCTAGCAACATAAATGCCATCCCTGCTGACAAAGGGAAACTGACGAAAGAAAATCTTTAAAAGATTGCTGTCCTCTGCTGATAAAGAGAATCAAGCAACATAAATGCCATCCCTACTGATAAAGGGAAAATGACGAAAGAAAATCTTCAAAAGATTGCTGTCCTCTGCTGATAAAGAGAATCTAGCAACCTAAATGCCATCCCTGCTGACAAAGGGAAACTGACGAAAGAAAATCTTCAAAAGATTGTTGTCCTCTGCTGATAAAGAGAATCTAGCAACATAAATGCCATCCCTGCTGACAAAGGGAAACTGACGAAAGAAATATTCAAAAGATTGTTGTCCTCTGCTTATAAAGAGAATCTAGCAACATAAATGTCATCCCTGCTGACAAAGGGAAACTGACGAAAGAAAATCTTCAAAAGATTGTTGTCCTCTGCTGATGAAGAGAATCTAGCAACATAAATGCCATCTCTGCTGACAAAGGGAAACTGACGAAAGAAAATCTTCAAAATATTACTGTCCTCTGCTGATAAAGAGAATCTAGCAACATAAATGCCATCTCTGCTAACAAAGGGAAACTGACGAAATAAAATCTTCAAAAGATTGTTGTCCTCTGCTGATAAAGAGAATCTATCAACATAAATGCCATCCCTGCTGACAAAGGGAAACTGACGAAAGAAAATCTTCAAAAGATTGCAGTCCTCTGCTGATAAAGAGAATCTAGCAACATAAATGACATCCCTGCTGACAATGGGAAACTGACGAAAGAAAATCTTCAAAAGATTGTTGTCCTCTGCTGATAAAGAGAATCTAGCAACATAAATGCCATCCCTGCTGACAAAGGGAAAATGACGAAAGAAAATCTTCAAAAGATTAATGTCCTATGCTAATAAAGAGAATCTAGCAAAATAAATGCCATCCCTGCTGACAAAGGGAAACTGACGAAAGAAAATCTTCAAAAGATTGATGTCCTATGCTGATAAAGAGAATCTAGCAACATAAATGCCATCCCTGCTGACAAAGGGAAACTGACGAAAGAAAATCTTTAAAAGATTGCTGTCCTCTGCTGATAAAGAGAATCAAGCAACATAAATGCTATCCCTACTGATAAAGGGAAAATGACGAAAGAAAATCTTCAAAAGATTGCTGTCCTCTGCTGATAAAGAGAATCTAGCAACCTAAATGCCATCCCTGATGACAAAGGGAAACTGACGAAAGGAAATCTTCAAAATATTGCTGTCCTCTGCTTATAAAGAGAATCTAGCAACATAAATGCCATCCCTGCTGACAAAGGGAAACTGACGAAAGAAAATCTTCAAAAGATTGCTGTCCTCTGCTTATAAAGAGAATCTAGCAACATAAATGCCATCCCTGCTGACAAAGGGAAACTGAAGAAAGAAAATCTTCAAAAGATTGCTGTCCTCTGCTGATAAAGAGAATCAAGCAACATAAATGCCATCCCTGCTGATAAAGGGAAACTGACGAAAGAAAATCTTCAAAAGATTGCTGTCCTCTGCTGATAAAGAGAATCTAGCAACCTAAATGCCATCCCTGATGACAAAGGGAAACTGACGAAAGGAAATCTTCAAAATATTGCTGTCCTCTGCTTATAAAGAGAATCTAGCAACATAAATGCCATCCCTGCTGACAAAGGGAAACTGACGAAAGAAAATCTTCAAAAGATTGCTGTCCTCTGCTTATAAAGAGAATCTAGCAACATAAATGCCATCCCTGCTGACAAAGGGAAACTGAAGAAAGAAAATCTTCAAAAGATTGTTGTCCTCTACTGATAAAGAGAATCTAGCAACATAAATGTCATCCCTGCTGACAAAGGGAAACTGACGAAAGAAAATCTTCAAAAGATTCTTGTCCTCTGCTGATAAAGAGAATCTAGCAACATAAATTCCATCCCTGCTGACAAAGGGAAACTGACGAAAGAAAATCTTCAAAAGATTGTTGTCCTCTGCTGATAAAGAGAATCTAGCAACATAAATGCCATCCCTGCTGACAAAGGGAAACTGACGAAAGAAAATCTTCAAAAAATTGTTGATCTCTGCTTATAAAGAGAATCTAGCAACATAAATGCCATCCCTGCTGACAAAGGGAAACTGACGAAAGAAAATCTTCAAAAGATTGCTGTCCTCTGCTGATAAAGAGAATCTAGCAACATAAATGCCATCCCTGCTGACAAAGGGAAACTGACGAAATAAAATCTTCAAAAGATTGTTGTCCTCAGCTGATAAAGAGAATCTATCAACATAAATGCCATCCCTGCTGACAAAGGGAAACTGACGAAAGAAAATCTTCAAAAGATTGCTGTCCTCTGCTGATAAAGAGAATCTAGCAAAATAAATGCCATCCCTGCTGACAAAGGGATACTGACGAAAGAAAATCTTCAAAAGATTGATGTCCTATGCTGATAAAGAGAATCTAGCAAAATAAATGCCATCCCTGCTGACAAAGGGAAACTGACGAAAGAAAATCTTCAAAAGATTGATGTCCTATGCTGATAAAGAGAATCTAGCAACCTAAATGCCTTCCCTGATGACAAAGGGAAACTGACGAAAGAAAATCTTCAGAATATTGCTGTCCTCTGCTGATAAAGAGAATCTAGCAACATAAATGCCATCCCTGCTGACAAAGGGAAACTGACGAAAGAAAATCTTCAAAAGATTGATGTCCTCTGCTTATAAAGAGAATCTAGCAACATAAATGCCATCCCTGCTGACAAAGGGAAACTGAAGAAAGAAAATCTTCAAAAGATTGTTCTCCTCTACTGATAAAGTGAATCTAGCAACATAAATGTCATCCTTGCTGACAAGGGGAAACTGACGAAAGAAAATCTTCAAAAGATTCTTGTCCTCTGCTGATAAAGAGAATCTAGCAACATAAATTCCATCCCTGCTGACAAAGGGAAAATGACGAAAGAAAATCTTCAAAAGATTGATGTCCTATGCTGATAAAGAGAATCTAGCAAAATAAATGCCATCCCTGCTGACAAAGGGAAACTGACGAAAGAAAATCTTCAAAAGATTGATGTCCTATGCTGATAAAGAGAATCTAGCAACATAAATGCCATCCCTGCTGACAAAGGGAAACTGACGAAAGAAAATCTTTAAAAGATTGCTGTCCTCTGCTGATAAAGAGAATCAAGCAACATAAATGCCATCCCTGCTGATAAAGGGAAACTGACGAAAGAAAATCTTCAAAAGATTGCTGTCCTCTGCTGATAAAGAGAATCTAGCAACCTAAATGCCATCCCTGATGACAAAGGGAAACTGACGAAAGGAAATCTTCAAAATATTGCTGTCCTCTGCTTATAAAGAGAATCTAGCAACATAAATGCCATCCCTGCTGACAAAGGGAAACTGACGAAAGAAAATCTTCAAAAGATTGCTGTCCTCTGCTTATAAAGAGAATCTAGCAACATAAATGCCATCCCTGCTGACAAAGGGAAACTGAAGAAAGAAAATCTTCAAAAGATTGCTATCCTCTGCTGATAAAGAGAATCAAGCAACATAAATGCCATCCCTGCTGATAAAGGGAAACTGACGAAAGAAAATCTTCAAAAGATTGTTGTCCTCTGCTGATAAAGAGAATCTAGCAAACTAAATGCCATCCCTGATGACAAAGGGAAACTGACGAAAGGAAATCTTCAAAATATTGCTGTCCTCTGCTTATAAAGAGAATCTAGCAACATAAATGCCATCCCTGCTGACAAAGGGAAACTGACGAAAGAAAATCTTCAAAAGATTGCTGTCCTCTGCTTATAAAGAGAATCTAGCAACAAAAATGCCATCACTGCTGACAAAGGGAAACTGAAGAAAGAAAATCTTTAAAAGATTGTTGTCCTCAACTGATAAAGAGAATCTAGCAACATAAATGTCATCCCTGCTGACAAAGGGAAACTGACGAAAGAAAATCTTCAAAAGATTCTTGTCCTCTGCTGATAAAGAGAATCTAGCAACATAAATTCCATCCCTGCTGACAAAGGGAAACTGACGAAAGAAAATCTTCAAAAGATTGTTGTCCTCTGCTGATAAAGAGAATCTAGCAACATAAATGCCATCCCTGCTGACAAAGGGAAACTGACGAAAGAAAATCTTCAAAAGATTGATGTCCTATGCTGATAAAGAGAATCTAGCAACCTAAATGCCTTCCCTGATGACAAAAGGCAACTGACGAAAGAAAATCTTCAGAATATTGCTGTCCTCTGCTGATAAAGAGAATCTAGCAACATAAATGCCATCCCTGCTGACAAAGGGAAACTGACGAAAGAAAATCTTCAAAAGATTGCTGTCCTCTGCTTATAAAGAGAATCTAGCAACATAAATGCCATCCCTGCTGACAAAGGGAAACTGAAGAAAGAAAATCTTCAAAAGATTGTTGTCCTCTACTGATTAAGTGAATCTAGCAACATAAATGTCATCCTTGCTGACAAGGGGAAACTGACGAAAGAAAATCTTCAAAAGATTCTTGTCCTCTGCTGATAAAGAGAATCTAGCAACATAAATTCCATCCCTGCTGACAAAGGGAAAATGACGAAAGAAAATCTTCAAAAGATTGTTGTCCTCTGCTTATAAAGAGAATCTAGCAACATAAATGCCATCCCTGCTGACAAAGGGAAACTGAAGAAAGAAAATCTTCAAAAGATTGCTGTCCTCTGCTGATAAAGAGAATCAAGCAACATAAATGCCATCCCTGCTGATAAAGGGAAACTGACGAAAGAAAATCTTCAAAAGATTGTTGTCCTCTGCTGATAAAGAGAATCTAGCAACCTAAATGCCATCCCTGATGACAAAGGGAAACTGACGAAAGGAAATCTTCAAAATATTGTTGTCCTCTGCTTATAAAGAGAATCTAGCAACATAAATGCCATCCCTGCTGACAAAGGGAAACTGACGAAAGAAAATCTTCAAAAGATTGCTGTCCTCTGCTTATAAAGAGAATCTAGCAAAAAAAATGCCATCACTGCTGACAAAGGGAAACTGAAGAAAGAAAATCTTTAAAAGATTGTTGTCCTCAACTGATAAAGAGAATCTAGCAACATAAATGTCATCCCTGCTGACAAAGGGAAACTGACGAAAGAAAATCTTCAAAAGATTCTTGTCCTCTGCTGATAAAGAGAATCTAGCAACATAAATTCCATCCCTGCTGACAAAGGGAAACTGACGAAAGAAAATCTTCAAAAGATTGTTGTCCTCTGCTGATAAAGAGAATCTAGCAACATAAATGCCATCCCTGCTGACAAAGGGAAACTGACGAAAGAAAATCTTCAAAAGATTGATGTCCTATGCTGATAAAGAGAATCTAGCAACCTTAATGCCTTCCCTGATGACAAAAGGAAACTGACGAAAGAAAATCTTCAGAATATTGCTGTCCTCTGCTGATAAAGAGAATCTAGCAACATAAATGCCATCCCTGCTGACAAAGGGAAACTGACGAAAGAAAATCTTCAAAAGATTGCTGTCCTCTGCTTATAAAGAGAATCTAGCAACATAAATGCCATCCCTGCTGACAAAGGGAAACTGAAGAAAGAAAATCTTCAAAAGATTGTTGTCCTCTACTGATAAAGTGAATCTAGCAACATAAATGTCATCCTTGCTGACAAGGGGAAACTGACGAAAGAAAATCTTCAAAAGATTCTTGTCCTCTGCTGATAAAGAGAATCTAGCAACATAAATTCCATCCCTGCTGACAAAGGGAAAATGACGAAAGAAAATCTTCAAAAGATTGATGTCCTATGCTGATAAAGAGAATCTAGCAAAATAAATGCCATCCCTGCTGACAAAGGGAAACTGACGAAAGAAAATCTTCAAAAGATTGATGTCCTATGCTGATAAAGAGAATCTAGCAACATAAATGCCATCCCTGCTGACAAAGGGAAACTGACGAAAGAAAATCTTTAAAAGATTGCTGTCCTCTGCTGATAAAGAGAATCAAGCAACATAAATGCCATCCCTGCTGATAAAGGGAAACTGACGAAAGAAAATCTTCAAAAGATTGCTGTCCTCTGCTGATAAAGAGAATCTAGCAACCTAAATGCCATCCCTGATGACAAAGGGAAACTGACGAAAGGAAATCTTCAAAATATTGCTGTCATCTGCTTATAAAGAGAATCTAGCAACATAAATGCCATCCCTGCTGACAAAGGGAAACTGACGAAAGAAAATCTTCAAAAGATTGCTGTCCTCTGCTTATAAAGAGAATCTAGCAACATAAATGCCATCCCTGCTGACAAAGGGAAACTGAAGAAAGAAAATCTTCAAAAGATTGCTGTCCTCTGCTGATAAAGAGAATCAAGCAACATAAATGCCATCCCTGCTGATAAAGGGAAACTGACGAAAGAAAATCTTCAAAAGATTGCTGTCCTCTGCTGATAAAGAGAATCTAGCAACCTAAATGCCATCCCTGATGACAAAGGGAAACTGACGAAAGGAAATCTTCAAAATATTGCTGTCCTCTGCTTATAAAGAGAATCTAGCAACATAAATGCCATCCCTGCTGACAAAGGGAAACTGACGAAAGAAAATCTTCAAAAGATTGCTGTCCTCTGCTTATAAAGAGAATCTAGCAACAAAAATGCCATCACTGCTGACAAAGGGAAACTGAAGAAAGAAAATCTTTAAAAGATTGTTGTCCTCAACTGATAAAGAGAATCTAGCAACATAAATGTCATCCCTGCTGACAAAGGGAAACTGACGAAAGAAAATCTTCAAAAGATTCTTGTCCTCTGCTGATAAAGAGAATCTAGCAACATAAATTCCATCCCTGCTGACAAAGGGAAACTGACGAAAGAAAATCTTCAAAAGATTGTTGTCCTCTGCTGATAAAGAGAATCTAGCAACATAAATGCCATCCCTGCTGACAAAGGGAAACTGACGAAAGAAAATCTTCAAAAAATTGTTGATCTCTGCTTATAAAGAGAATCTAGCAACATAAATGCCATCCCTGCTGACAAAGGGAAACTGACGAAAGAAAATCTTCAAAAGATTGCTGTCCTCTGCTGATAAAGAGAATCTAGCAACATAAATGTCATCCCTGCTGACAAAGGGAAACTGACGAAAGAAAATCTTCAAAAGATTCTTGTCCTCTGCTGATAAAGAGAATCTAGCAACATAAATTCCATCCCTGCTGACAAAGGGAAACTGACGAAAGAAAATCTTCAAAAGATTGTTGTCCTCTGCTGATAAAGAGAATCTAGCAACATAAATGCCATCCCTGCTGTCAAAGGGAAACTGATGAATGAAAATCTTCAAAAAATTGTTGATCTCTGCTTATAAAGAGAATCTAGCAACATAAATGCCATCCCTGCTGACAAAGGGAAACTGACGAAAGAAAATCTTCAAAAGATTGCTGTCCTCTGCTGATAAAGAGAATCTAGCAACATAAATGCCATCCCTGCTGACAAAGGGAAACTGACGAAATAAAATCTTCAAAAGATTGTTGTCCTCAGCTGATAAAGAGAATCTATCAACATAAATGCCATCCCAGCTGACAAAGGGAAACTGACGAAAGAAAATCTTCAAAAGATTGCTGTCCTCTGCTGATAAAGAGAATCTAGCAAAATAAATGCCATCCCTGCTGACAAAGGGATACTGACGAAAGAAAATCTTTAAAAGATTGTTGTCCGCTGCTGATAAAGAGAATCAAGCAACATAAATGCCATCCCTGCTGATAAAGGGAAACTGACGAAAGAAAATCTTCAAAAGATTGCTGTCCTCTGCTGATAAAGAGAATCTAGCAACCTAAATGCCATCCCTGATGACAAAGGGAAACTGACGAAAGGAAATCTTCAAAATATTGCTGTCCTCTGCTTATAAAGAGAATCTAGCAACATAAATGCCATCCCTGCTGACAAAGGAAAACTGACGAAAGAAAATCTTCAAAAGATTGCTGTCCTCTGCTTATAAAGAGAATCTAGCAACATAAATGCCATCCCTGCTGACAAAGGGAAACTGAAGAAAGAAAATCTTCAAAAGATTGCTGTCCTCTGCTGATAAAGAGAATCAAGCAACATAAATGCCATCCCTGCTGATAAAGGGAAACTGACGAAAGAAAATCTTCAAAAGATTGCTGTCCTCTGCTGATAAAGAGAATCTAGCAACCTAAATGCCATCCCTGATGACAAAGGGAAACTGACGAAAGGAAATCTTCAAAATATTGCTGTCCTCTGCTTATAAAGAGAATCTAGCAACATAAATGCCATCCCTGCTGACAAAGGGAAACTGACGAAAGAAAATCTTCAAAAGATTGCTGTCCTCTGCTTATAAAGAGAATCTAGCAACAAAAATGCCATCCCTGCTGACAAAGGGAAACTGAAGAAAGAAAATCTTTAAAAGATTGTTGTCCTCAACTGATAAAGAGAATCTAGCATCATAAATGTCATCCCTGCTGACAAAGGGAAACTGACGAAAGAAAATCTTCAAAAGATTCTTGTCCTCTGCTGATAAAGAGAATCTAGCAACATAAATTCCATCCCTGCTGACAAAGGGAAACTGACGAAAGAAAATCTTCAAAAGATTGTTGTCCTCTGCTGATAAAGAGAATCTAGCAACATAAATGCCATCCCTGCTGACAAAGGGAAACTGACGAAAGAAAATCTTCAAAAAATTGTTGATCTCTGCTTATAAAGAGAATCTAGCAACATAAATGCTATCCCTGCTGACAAAGGGAAACTGACGAAAGAAAAACTTCAAAAGATTGCTGTCCTCTGCTGATAAAGAGAATCTAGCAACATAAATGTCATCCCTGCTGACAAAGGGAAACTGACGAAAGAAAATCTTCAAAAGATTCTTGTCCTCTGCTGATAAAGAGAATCTAGCAACATAAATTCCATCCCTGCTGACAAAGGGAAACTGACGAAAGAAAATCTTCAAAAGATTGTTGTCCTCTGCTGATAAAGAGAATCTAGCAACATAAATGCCATCCCTGCTGACAAAGGGAAACTGACGAAAGAAAATCTTCAAAAAATTGTTGATCTCTGCTTATAAAGAGAATCTAGCAACATAAATGCCATCCCTGCTGACAAAGGGAAACTGACGAAAGAAAATCTTCAAAAGATTGCTGTCCTCTGCTGATAAAGAGAATCTAGCAACATAAATGCCATCCCTGCTGACAAAGGGAAACTGACGAAATAAAATCTTCAAAAGATTGTTGTCCTCAGCTGATAAAGAGAATCTATCAACATAAATGCCATCCCTGCTGACAAAGGGAAACTGACGAAAGAAAATCTTCAAAAGATTGCTGTCCTCTGCTGATAAAGAGAATCTAGCAAAATAAATGCCATCCCTGCTGACAAAGGGATACTGACGAAAGAAAATCTTCAAAAGATTGATGTCCTATGCTGATAAAGAGAATCTAGCAAAATAAATGCCATCCCTGCTGACAAAGGGAAACTGACGAAAGAAAATCTTCAAAAGATTGATGTCCTATGCTGATAAAGAGAATCTAGCAACCTAAATGCCTTCCATGATGACAAAGGGAAACTGACGAAAGAAAATCTTCAGAATATTGCTGTCCTCTGCTGATAAAGAGAATCTAGCAACATAAATGCCATCCCTGCTGACAAAGGGAAACTGACGAAAGAAAATCTTCAAAAGATTGCTGTCCTCTGCTTATAAAGAGAATCTAGCAACATAAATGCCATCCCTGCTGACAAAGGGAAACTGAAGAAAGAAAATCTTCAAAAGATTGTTGTCCTCTACTGATAAAGTGAATCTAGCAACATAAATGTCATCCTTGCTGACAAGGGGAAACTGACGAAAGAAAATCTTCAAAAGATTCTTGTCCTCTGCTGATAAAGAGAATCTAGCAACATAAATTCCATCCCTGCTGACAAAGGGAAAATGACGAAAGAAAATCTTCAAAAGATTGATGTCCTATGCTGATAAAGAGAATCTAACAAAATAAATGCCATCCCTGCTGACAAAGGGAAACTGACGAAAGAAAATCTTCAAAAGATTGATGTCCTATGCTGATAAAGAGAATCTAGCAACATAAATGCCATCCCTGCTGACAAAGGGAAACTGACGAAAGAAAATCTTTAAAAGATTGCTGTCCTCTGCTGATAAAGAGAATCAAGCAACATAAATGCCATCCCTGCTGATAAAGGGAAACTGACGAAAGAAAATCTTCAAAAGATTGCTGTCCTCTGCTGATAAAGAGAATCTAGCAACCTAAATGCCATCCCTGATGACAAAGGGAAACTGACGAAAGGAAATCTTCAAAATATTGCTGTCCTCTGCTTATAAAGAGAATCTAGCAACATAAATGCCATCCCTGCTGACAAAGGGAAACTGACGAAAGAAAATCTTCAAAAGATTGATGTCCTCTGCTTATAAAGAGAATCTAGCAACATAAATGCCATCCCTGCTGACAAAGGGAAACTGAAGAAAGAAAATCTTCAAAAGATTGCTGTCCTCTGCTGATAAAGAGAATCAAGCAACATAAATGCCATCCCTGCTGATAAAGGGAAACTGACGAAAGAAAATCTTCAAAAGATTGCTGTCCTCTGCTGATAAAGAGAATCTAGCAACCTAAATGCCATCCCTGATGACAAAGGGAAACTGACGAAAGGAAATCTTCAAAATATTGTTGTCCTCTGCTTATAAAGAGAATCTAGCAACATAAATGCCATCCCTGCTGACAAAGGGAAACTGACGAAAGAAAATCTTCAAAAGATTGCTGTCCTCTGCTTATAAAGAGAATCTAGCAACAAAAATGCCATCCCTGCTGACAAAGGGAAACTGAAGAAAGAAAATCTTTAAAAGATTGTTGTCCTCAACTGATAAAGAGAATCTAGCAACATAAATGTCATCCCTGCTGACAAAGGGAAACTGACGAAAGAAAATCTTCAAAAGATTCTTGTCCTCTGCTGATAAAGAGAATCTAGCAACATAAATTCCATCCCTGCTGACAAAGGGAAACTGACGAAAGAAAATCTTCAAAAGATTGTTGTCCTCTGCTGATAAAGAGAATCTAGCAACATAAATGCCATCCCTGCTGACAAAGGGAAACTGACGAAAGAAAATCTTCAAAAAATTGTTGATCTCTGCTTATAAAGAGAATCTAGCAACATAAATGCCATCCCTGCTGACAAAGGGAAACTGACGAAAGAAAATCTTCAAAAGATTGCTGTCCTCTGCTGATAAAGAGAATCTAGCAACATAAATGTCATCCCTGCTGACAAAGGGAAACTGACGAAAGAAAATCTTCAAAAGATTCTTGTCCTCTGCTGATAAAGAGAATCTAGCAACATAAATTCCATCCCTGCTGACAAAGGGAAACTGACGAAAGAAAATCTTCAAAAGATTGTTGTCCTCTGCTGATAAAGAGAATCTAGCAACATAAATGCCATCCCTGCTGACAAAGGGAAACTGACGAAAGAAAATCTTCAAAAAATTGTTGATCTCTGCTTATAAAGAGAATCTAGCAACATAAATGCCATCCCTGCTGACAAAGGGAAACTGACGAAAGAAAATCTTCAAAAGATTGCTGTCCTCTGCTGATAAAGAGAATCTAGCAACATAAATGCCATCCCTGCTGACAAAGGGAAACTGACGAAATAAAATCTTCAAAAGATTGTTGTCCTCAGCTGATAAAGAGAATCTATCAACATAAATGCCATCCCTGCTGACAAAGGGAAACTGACGAAAGAAAATCTTCAAAAGATTGTTGTCCTCTGCTGATAAAGAGAATCTAGCAAAATAAATGCCATCCCTGCTGACAAAGGGATACTGACGAAAGAAAATCTTCAAAAGATTGATGTCCTATGCTGATAAAGAGAATCTAGCAAAATAAATGCCATCCCTGCTGACAAAGGGAAACTGACGAAAGAAAATCTTCAAAAGATTGATGTCCTATGCTGATAAAGAGAATCTAGCAACCTAAATGCCTTCCCTGATGACAAAGGGAAACTGACGAAAGAAAATCTTCAGAATATTGCTGTCCTCTGCTGATAAAGAGAATCTAGCAACATAAATGCCATCCCTGCTGACAAAGGGAAACTGACGAAAGAAAATCTTCAAAAGATTGCTGTCCTCTGCTTATAAAGAGAATCTAGCAACATAAATGCCATCCCTGCTGACAAAGGGAAACTGAAGAAAGAAAATCTTCAAAAGATTATTGTCCTCTACTGATAAAGTGAATCTAGCAACATAAATGTCATCCTTGCTGACAAGGGGAAACTGACGAAAGAAAATCTTCAGAATATTGCTGTCCTCTGCTGATAAAGAGAATCTAGCAACATAAATGCCATCCCTGCTGACAAAGGGAAACTGACGAAAGAAAATCTTCAAAAGATTGCTGTCCTCTGCTTATAAAGAGAATCTAGCAACATAAATGCCATCCCTGCTGACAAAGGGAAACTGAAGAAAGAAAATCTTCAAAAGATTGCTGTCCTCTGCTTATAAAGAGAATCTAGCAACATAAATGCCATCCCTGCTGACAAAGGGAAACTGAAGAAAGAAAATCTTCAAAAGATTGTTGTCCTCTACTGATAAAGTGAATCTAGCAACATAAATGTCATCCTTGCTGACAAGGGGAAACTGACGAAAGAAAATCTTCAAAAGATTCTTGTCCTCTGCTGATAAAGAGAATCTAGCAACATAAATTCCATCCCTGCTGACAAAGGGAAACTGACGAAAGAAAATCTTCAAAAGATTGCTGTCCTCTGCTAATAAAGAGAATCTAGCAAAATAAATGCCATCCCTGCTGACAAAGGGATACTGACGAACGAAAATCTTCAAAAGATTGATGTCCTATGCTGATAAAGAGAATCTAGCAAAATAAATGCCATCCCTGCTGACAAAGGGAAACTGACGAAAGAAAATCTTCAAAAGATTGATGTCCTATGCTGATAAAGAGAATCTATCAACATAAATGCCATCCCTGCTGACAAAGGGAAACTGACGAAAGAAAATCTTCAAAAGATTGCTGTCCTCTGCTGATAAAGAGAATCTAGCAAAATAAATGCCATCCCTGCTGACAAAGGGATACTGACGAAAGAAAATCTTCAAAAGATTGATGTCCTATGCTGATAAAGAGAATCTAGCAAAATAAATGCCATCCCTGCTGACAAAGGGAAACTGACGAAAGAAAATCTTCAAAAGATTGATGTCCTATGCTGATAAAGAGAATCTAGCAACCTAAATGCCTTCCCTGATGACAAAGGGAAACTGACGAAAGAAAATCTTCAGAATATTGTTGTCCTCTGCTGATAAAGAGAATCTAGCAACATAAATGCCATCCCTGCTGACAAAGGGAAACTGACGAAAGAAAATCTTCAAAAGATTGCTGTCCTCTGCTTATAAAGAGAATCTAGCAACATAAATGCCATCCCTGCTGACAAAGGGAAACTGAAGAAAGAAAATCTTCAAAAGATTGTTGTCCTCTACTGATAAAGTGAATCTAGCAACATAAATGTCATCCTTGCTGACAAGGGGAAACTGACGAAAGAAAATCTTCAGAATATTGCTGTCCTCTGCTGATAAAGAGAATCTAGCAACCTAAATGCCTTCCCTGATGACAAAGGGAAACTGACGAAAGAAAATCTTCAGAATATTGCTGTCCTCTGCTGATAAAGAGAATCTAGCAACATAAATGCCATCCCTGCTGACAAAGGGAAACTGACGAAAGAAAATCTTCAAAAGATTGTTGTCCTCTGCTTATAAAGAGAATCTAGCAACATAAATGCCATCCCTGCTGACAAAGGGAAACTGAAGAAAGAAAATCTTCAAAAGATTGTTGTCCTCTACTGATAAAGTGAATCTAGCAACATAAATGTCATCCTTGCTGACAAGGGGAAACTGACGAAAGAAAATCTTCAAAAGATTCTTGTCCTCTGCTGATAAAGAGAATCTAGCAACATAAATTCCATCCCTGCTGACAAAGGGAAACTGACGAAAGAAAATCTTCAAAAGATTGCTGTCCTCTGCTGATAAAGAGAATCTAGCAACATAAATGCCATCCCTGCTGACAAAGGGAAACTGACGAAAGAAAATCTTCAAAAGATTGCTGTCCTCTGCTTATAAAGAGAATCTAGCAACATAAATGCCATCCCTGCTGACAAAGGGAAACTGAAGAAAGAAAATCTTCAAAAGATTGTTGTCCTCTACTGATAAAGTGAATCTAGCAACATAAATGTCATCCTTGCTGACAAGGGGAAACTGACGAAAGAAAATCTTCAGAATATTGCTGTCCTCTGCTGATAAAGAGAATCTAGCAACCTAAATGCCTTCCCTGATGACAAAGGGAAACTGACGAAAGAAAATCTTCAGAATATTGCTGTCCTCTGCTGATAAAGAGAATCTAGCAACATAAATGCCATCCCTGCTGACAAAGGGAAACTGACGAAAGAAAATCTTCAAAAGATTGTTGTCCTCTGCTTATAAAGAGAATCTAGCAACATAAATGCCATCCCTGCTGACAAAGGGAAACTGAAGAAAGAAAATCTTCAAAAGATTGTTGTCCTCTACTGATAAAGTGAATCTAGCAACATAAATGTCATCCTTGCTGACAAGGGGAAACTGACGAAAGAAAATCTTCAAAAGATTCTTGTCCTCTGCTGATAAAGAGAATCTAGCAACATAAATTCCATCCCTGCTGACAAAGGGAAACTGACGAAAGAAAATCTTCAAAAGATTGCTGTCCTCTGCTGATAAAGAGAATCTAGCAAAATAAATGCCATCCCTGCTGACAAAGGGATACTGACGAAAGAAAATCTTCAAAAGATTGATGTCCTATGCTGATAAAGAGAATCTAGCAAAATAAATGCCATCCCTGCTGACAAAGGGAAACTGACGAAAGAAAATCTTCAAAAGATTGATGTCCTATGCTTATAAAGAGAATCTAGCAACCTAAATGCCATCCCTGATGACAAAGGGAAACTGACGAAAGAAAATCTTCAGAATATTGCTGTCCTCTGCTGATAAAGAGAATCTAGCAACATAAATGCCATCCCTGCTGACAAAGGGAAACTGACGAAAGAAAATCTTCAAAAGATTGCTGTCCTCTGCTTATAAAGAGAATCTAGCAACATAAATGCCATCCCTGCTGACAAAGGGAAACTGAAGAAAGAAAATCTTCAAAAGATTGTTGTCCTCTACTGATAAAGAGAATCTAGCAACATAAATGTCATCCTTGCTGACAAAGGGAAACTGACGAAAGAAAATCTTCTAAAGATTCTTGTCCTCTGCTGATAAAGAGAATCTAGCAACATAAATTCCATCCCTGCTGACAAAGGGAAACTGACGAAAGAAAATCTTCAAAAGATTGTTGTCCTCTGCTGATAAAGAGAATCAAGCAACATAAATGCCATCCCCGCTGATAAAGGGAAACTGACGAAAGAAAATCTTCAAAAGATTGCTGTCCTCTGCTGATAAAGAGAATCTAGCAACCTAAATGCCATCCCTGATGACAAAGGGAAACTGACGAAAGGAAATCTTCAAAATATTGCTGTCCTCTGCTTATAAAGAGAATCTAGCAACATAAATGCCATCCCTGCTGACAAAGGGAAATTGACGAAAGAAAATCTTCAAAAGATTGCTGTCCTCTGCTTATAAAGAGAATCTAGCAACATAAATGCCATCCCTGCTGACAAAGGGAAACTGAAGAAAGAAAATCTTCAAAAGATTGCTGTCCTCTGCTGATAAAGAGAATCAAGCAACATAAATGCCATCCCTGCTGATAAAGGGAAACTGACGAAAGAAAATCTTCAAAAGATTGTTGTCCTCTGCTGATAAAGAGAATCTAGCAACCTAAATGCCATCCCTGATGACAAAGGGAAACTGACGAAAGGAAATCTTCAAAATATTGCTGTCCTCTGCTTATAAAGAGAATCTAGCAACATAAATGCCATCCCTGCTGACAAAAGGAAACTGACGAAAGAAAATCTTCAAAAGATTGCTGTCCTCTGCTTATAAAGAGAATCTAGCAACATAAATGCCATCCCTGCTGACAAAGGGAAACTGAAGAAAGAAAATCTTCAAAAGATTGTTGTCCTCTACTGATAAAGAGAATCTAGCAACATAAATGTCATCCCTGCTGACAAAGGGAAACTGACGAAAGAAAATCTTCAAAAGATTCTTGTCCTCTGCTGATAAAGAGAATCTAGCAACATAAATTCCATCCCTGCTGACAAAGGGAAACTGACGAAAGAAAATCTTCAAAAGATTGTTGTCCTCTGCTGATAAAGAGAATCTAGCATCATAAATGCCATCCCTGCTGACAAAGGGAAACTGACGAAATAAAATCTTCAAAAGATTGTTGTCCTCAGCTGATAAAGAGAATCTATCAACATAAATGCCATCCCTGCTGACAAAGGGAAACTGACGAAAGAAAATCTTCAAAAGATTGCTGTCCTCTGCTGATAAAGAGAATCTAGCAAAATAAATGCCATCCCTGCTGACAAAGGGATACTGACGAAAGAAAATCTTCAAAAGATTGATGTCCTATGCTGATAAAGAGAATCTAGCAAAATAAATGCCATCCCTGCTGACAAAGGGAAACTGACGAAAGAAAATCTTCAAAAGATTGATGTCCTATGCTGATAAAGAGAATCTAGCAACCTAAATGCCATCCCTGATGACAAAGGGAAACTGACGAAAGAAAATCTTCAGAATATTGCTGTCCTCTGCTGATAAAGAGAATCTAGCAACATAAATGCCATCCCTGCTGACAAAGGGAAACTGACGAAAGAAAATCTTCAAAAGATTGTTGTCCTCTGCTTATAAAGAGAATCTAGCAACATAAATGCCATCCCTGCTGACAAAGGGAAACTGAAGAAAGAAAATCTTCAAAAGATTGTTGTCCTCTACTGATAAAGAGAATCTAGCAACATAAATGTCATCCTTGCTGACAAAGGGAAACTGACGAAAGAAAATCTTCAAAAGATTCTTGTCCTCTGCTGATAAAGAGAATCTAGCAACATAAATTCCATCCCTGCTGACAAAGGGAAACTGACGAAAGAAAATCTTCAAAAGATTGTTGTCCTCTGCTGATAAAGAGAATCTAGCAACATAAATGCCATCCCTGCTGACAAAGGGAAACTGACGAAAGAAAATCTTCAAAAAATTGTTGATCTCTGCTTATAAAGAGAATCTAGCAACATAAATGCCATCCCTGCTGACAAAGGGAAACTGACGAAAGAAAATCTTCAAAAGATTGTTGTCCTCTGCTGATAAAGAGAATCTAGCAACATAAATGCCATCCCTGCTGACAAAGGGAAACTGACGAAATAAAATCTTCAAAAGATTGTTGTCCTCTGCTGATAAAGAGAATCTATCAACATAAATGCCATCCCTGCTGACAAAGGGAAACTGACGAAAGAAAATCTTCAAAAGATTGCTGTCCTCTGCTGATAAAGAGAATCTAGCAAAATAAATGCCATCCCTGCTGACAAAGGGATACTGACGAAAGAAAATCTTCAAAAGATTGATGTCCTATGCTGATAAAGAGAATCTAGCAAAATAAATGCCATCCCTGCTGACAAAGGGAAACTGACGAAAGAAAATCTTCAAAAGATTGATGTCCTATGCTGATAAAGAGAATCTAGCAACATAAATGCCATCCCTCCTGATAAAGGGAAACTGACGAAAGAAAATATTCAAAAGATTGCTGTCCTCTGCTGATAAAGAGAATCTAGCAACCTAAATGCCATCCCTGCTGACAAAGGGAAACTGACGAAAGAAAATCTTCAAAAGATTGTTGTCCTCTGCTGATAAAGAGAATCTAGCAACATAAATGCCATCCCTGCTGACAAAGGGAAACTGACGAAAGAAATATTCAAAAGATTGTTGTCCTCTGCTTATAAAGAGAATCTAGCAACATAAATGTCATCCCTGCTGACAAAGGGAAACTGACGAAAGAAAATCTTCAAAAGATTGTTGTCCTCTGCTGATAAAGAGAATCTAGCAACATAAATGCCATCTCTGCTGACAAAGGGAAACTGACGAAAGAAAATCTTCAAAAGATTACTGTCCTCTGCTGATAAAGAGAATCTAGCAACATAAATGCCATCTCTGCTAACAAAGGGAAACTGACGAAATAAAATCTTCAAAAGATTGTTGTCCTCTGCTGATAAAGAGAATCTATCAACATAAATGCCATCCCTGCTGACAAAGGGAAACTGACGATAGAAAATCTTCAAAAGATTGCATTCCTCTGCTGATAAAGAGAATCTAGCAACATAAATGCCATCCCTGCTGACAATGGGAAACTGACGAAAGAAAATCTTCAAAAGATTGCTGTCCTCTGCTGATAAAGAGAATCTAGCAACATAAATGCCATCCCTGCTGACAAAGGGAAACTGACGAAATAAAATCTTCAAAAGATTGCTGTCCTCTGCTGATAAAGAGAATCTGGCAACATAAATGCCATCCCTGCTGACAAAGGGAAACTGACGAAATAAAATCTTCAAAAGATTGTTGTCCTCAGCTGATAAAGAGAATCTATCAACATAAATGCCATCCCTGCTGACAAAGGGAAACTGACGAAAGAAAATCTTCAAAAGATTGCTGTCCTCTGCTGATTAAGAGAATCTAGCAAAATAAATGCCATCCCTGCTGACAAAGGGATACTGACGAAAGAAAATCTTCAAAAGATTGATGTCCTATGCTGATAAAGAGAATCTAGCAAAATAAATGCCATCCCTGCTGACAAAGGGAAACTGACGAAAGAAAATCTTCAAAAGATTGATGTCCTATGCTGATAAAGAGAATCTAGCAACCTAAATGCCATCCCTGATGACAAAGGGAAACTGACGAAAGAAAATCTTCAGAATATTGTTGTCCTCTGCTGATAAAGAGAATCTAGCAACATAAATGCCATCCCTGCTGACAAAGGGAAACTGACGAAAGAAAATCTTCAAAAGATTGCTGTCCTCTGCTTATAAAGAGAATCTAGCAACATAAATGCCATCCCTGCTGACAAAGGGAAACTGAAGAAAGAAAATCTTCAAAAGATTGTTGTCCTCTACTGATAAAGAGAATCTAGCAACATAAATGTCATCCTTGCTGACAAAGGGAAACTGACGAAAGAAAATCTTCAAAAGATTCTTGTCCTCTGCTGATAAAGAGAATCTAGCAACATAAATTCCATCCCTGCTGACAAAGGGAAACTGACGAAAGAAAATCTTCAAAAGATTGTTGTCCTCTGCTGATAAAGAGAATCTAGCAACATAAATGCCATCCCTGCTGACAAAGGGAAACTGACGAAAGAAAATCTTCAAAAAATTTTTGATCTCTGCTTATAAAGAGAATCTAGCAACATAAATGCCATCCCTGCTGACAAAGGGAAACTGACGAAAGAAAATCTTCAAAAGATTGCTGTCCTCTGCTGATAAAGAGAATCTAGCAACATAAATGCCATCCCTGCTGACAAAGGGAAACTGACGAAATAAAATCTTCAAAAGATTGTTGTCCTCTGCTGATAAAGAGAATTTATCAACATAAATGCCATCCCTGCTGACAAAGGGAAACTGACGAAAGAAAATCTTCAAAAGATTGTTGTCCTCTGCTGATAAAGAGAATCTAGCAAAATAAATGCCATCCCTGCTGACAAAGGGATACTGACGAAAGAAAATCTTCAAAAGATTGATGTCCTATGCTGATAAAGAGAATCTAGCAAAATAAATGCCATCCCTGCTGACAAAGGGAAACTGACGAAAGAAAATCTTCAAAAGATTGATGTCCTATGCTGATAAAGAGAATCTAGCAACATAAATGCCATCCCTGCTGATAAAGGGAAACTGACGAAAGAAAATCTTCAAAAGATTGCTGTCCTCTTCTGATAAAGAGAATCTAGCAACATAAATGTCATCCCTGCTGACAAAGGGAAACTGACGAAAGAAAATCTTCAAAAGATTGTTGTCCTCTGCTGATAAAGAGAATCTAGCAACATAAATGCCATCCCTGCTGACAAAGGGAAACTGACGAAAGAAAATCTTCAAAAGATTGTTGTCCTCTGCTTATAAAGAGAATCTAGCAACATAAATGTCATCCCTGCTGACAAAGGGAAACTGACGAAAGAAAATCTTCAAAAGATTGCTGTCCTCTGCTGATAAAGAGAATCTAGCAACATAAATGCCATCCCTGCTGATAAAGGGAAACTGACGAAAGAAAATCTTCAAAAGATTGCTGTCCTCTGCTGATAAAGAGAATCTAGCAACATAAATGCCATCCCTGCTGACAAAGGGAAACTGACGAAAGAAAATCTTCAAAAGATTGTTGTCCTCTGCTTATAAAGAGAATCTAGCAACATAAATGTCATCCCTGCTGACAAAGGGAAACTGACGAAAGAAAATCTTCAAAAGATTGCTGTCCTCTGCTGATAAGGAGAATCTAGCAACATAAATGCCATCCCTGCTGATAAAGGGAAACTGACGAAAGAAAATCTTCAAAAGATTGCTGTCCTCTGCTGATAAAGAGAATCTAGCAACCTAAATGCCATCCCTGCTGACAAAGGGAAACTGACGAAAGAAAATCTTCAAAAGATTGTTGTCCTCTGCTGATAAAGAGAATCTAGCAACATAAATGCCATCCCTGCTGACAATGGGAAACTGACGAAAGAAAATCTTCAAAAGATTGCAGTCCTCTGCTGATAAAGAGAATCTAGCAACATAAATGCCATCCCTGCTGACAAAGGGAAAATGACGAAAGAAAATCTTCAAAAGATTGATGTCCTATGCTGATAAAGAGAATCTAGCAAAGTAAATGCCATCCCTGCTGACAAAGCAAAACTGACGAAAGAAAATCTTCAAAAGATTGCTGTCCTCTGCTGATAAAGAGAATCAAGCAACATAAATGCCATCCCTGCTGATAAAGGGAAACTGACGAAAGAAAATCTTCAAAAGATTGTTGTCCTCTGCTTATAAAGAGAATCTAGCAACATAAATGTCATCCCTGCTGACAAAGGGAAACTGACGAAAGAAAATCTTCAAAAGATTGCTGTCCTCTGCTGATAAAGAGAATCTAGCAACATAAATGCCATCCCTGCTGATAAAGGGAAACTGACGAAAGAAAATCTTCAAAAGATTGCTGTCCTCTGCTGATAAAGAGAATCTAGCAACATAAATGCCATCCCTGCTGACAAAGGGAAACTGACGAAAGAAAATCTTCAAAAGATTGTTGTCCTCTGCTTATAAAGAGAATCTAGCAACATAAATGTCATCCCTGCTGACAAAGGGAAACTGACGAAAGAAAATCTTCAAAAGATTGCTGTCCTCTGCTGATAAGGAGAATCTAGCAACATAAATGCCATCCCTGCTGATAAAGGGAAACTGACGAAAGAAAATCTTCAAAAGATTGCTGTCCTCTGCTGATAAAGAGAATCTAGCAACCTAAATGCCATCCCTGCTGACAAAGGGAAACTGACGAAAGAAAATCTTCAAAAGATTGTTGTCCTCTGCTGATAAAGAGAATCTAGCAACATAAATGCCATCCCTGCTGACAATGGGAAACTGACGAAAGAAAATCTTCAAAAGATTGCAGTCCTCTGCTGATAAAGAGAATCTAGCAACATAAATGCCATCCCTGCTGACAAAGGGAAAATGACGAAAGAAAATCTTCAAAAGATTGATGTCCTATGCTGATAAAGAGAATCTAGCAAAGTAAATGCCATCCCTGCTGACAAAGCAAAACTGACGAAAGAAAATCTTCAAAAGATTGCTGTCCTCTGCTGATAAAGAGAATCAAGCAACATAAATGCCATCCCTGCTGATAAAGGGAAACTGACGAAAGAAAATCTTCAAAAGATTGCTGTCCTCTGCTGATAAAGAGAATCTAGCAACCTAAATGCCATCCCTGCTGACAAAGGGAAACTGAAGAAAGAAAATCTTCAAAAGATTGTTGTCCTCTACTGATAAAGAGAATCTAGCAACATAAATGTCATCCTTGCTGACAAAGGGAAACTGACGAAAGAAAATCTTCAAAAGATTCTTGTCCTCTGCTGATAAAGAGAATCTAGCAACATAAATTCCATCCCTGCTGACAAAGGGAAACTGACGAAAGAAAATCTTCAAAAGATTGTTGTCCTCTGCTGATAAAGAGAATCTAGCAACATAAATGCCATCCCTGCTGAAAAGGGAAACTGACGAAAGAAAATCTTCAAAACATTGTTGATCTCTGCTTATAAAGAGAATCTAGCAACATAAATACCATCCCTGCTGACAAAGGGAAACTGACGAAAGAAAATCTTCAAAAGATTGCTGTCCTCTGCTGATAAAGAGAATCTAGCAACATAAATGCCATCCCTGCTGACAAAGAGAAACTGACGAAATAAAATCTTCAAAAGATTGTTGTCCTCTGCTGATAAAGAGAATCTATCAACATAAATGCCATCCCTGCTGACAAAGGGAAACTGACGAAAGAAAATCTTCAAAAGATTGCTGTCCTCTGCTGATAAAGAGAATCTAGCAAAATAAATGCCATCCCTGCTGACAAAGGGATACTGACGAAAGAAAATCTTCAAAAGATTGATGTCCTATGCTGATAAAGAGAATCTAGCAAAATAAATGCCATCCCTGCTGACAAAGGGAAACTGACGAAAGAAAATCTTCAAAAGATTGATGTCCTATGCTGATAAAGAGAATCTAGCAAAATAAATGCCATCCCTGCTGACAAAGGGAAACTGACGAAAGAAAATCTTCAAAAGATTGCTGTCCTCTGCTGATAAAGAGAATCAAGCAACATAAATGCCATCCCTGCTGATAAAGGGAAACTGACGAAAGAAAATCTTCAAAAGATTGCTGTCCTCTGCTGATAAAGAGAATCTAGCAACCTAAATGCCATCCCTGATGACAAAGGGAAACTGACGAAAGAAAATCTTCAAGATATTGTTGTCCTCTGCTGATAAAGAGAATCTAGCAATATAAATGTCATCCCTGCTGACAAAGGGAAACTGACGAAAGAAAATCTTCAAAAGATTGCTGTCCTCTGCTTATAAAGAGAATCTAGCAACATAAATGCCATCCCTGCTGACAAAGGGAAACTGAAGAAAGAAAATCTTCAAAAGATTGTTGTCCTCTACTGATAAAGAGAATCTAGCAACATAAATGCCATCCCTGCTGACAAAGGGAAACTGACGAAAGAAAATCTTCAAAAGATTCTTGTCCTCTGCTGATAAAGAGAATCTAGCAACATAAATGCCATCCCTGCTGACAAAGGGAAACTGACGAAAGAAAATCTTCAAAAAATTGTTAATCTCTGCTTATAAAGAGAATCTAGCAACATAAATGCCATCCCTGCTGACAAGGGGAAACTGACGAAAGAAAATCTTCAAAAGATTGCTGTCCTCAGCTGATAAAGAGAATCTAGCAACATAAATGCCATCCCTGCTGACAAAGGGGAACTGACGAAATAAAATCTTCAAAAGATTGTTGTCCTCTGCTGATAAAGAGAATCTATCAACATAAATGCCATCCCTGCTGACAAAGGGAAACTGACGAAAGAAAATCTTCAAAAGATTGCTGTCCTCTGCTGATAAAGAGAATCTAGCAAAATAAATGCCATCCCTGCTGACAAAGGGAAACTGACGAAAGAAAAACTTCAAAAGATTGATGTCCTATGCTGATAAAGAGAATCTAGCAAAATAAATGCCATCCCTGCTGACAAAGGGAAACTGACGAAAGAAAATCTTCAAAATATTGATGTCCTATGCTGATAAAGAGAATCTAGCAACATAAATGCCATCCCTGCTGATAAAGGGAAACTGACGAAAGAAAATCTTCAAAAGATTACTGTCCTCTTTTGATAAAGAGAATCTAGCAACATAAATGTCATCCCTCCTGACAAAGGGAAACTGACGAAAGAAAATCTTCAAAAAATTGCTATCCTCTGCTTATAAAGAGAATCTAGCAACATAAATGCCATCTCTACTGACAAAGGGAAACTGACGAAAGAAAATCTTCAAAAGATTGCTGTCCTCTGCTGATAAAGAGAATCTAGCAACATAAATGCCATCTCTGCTAACAAAGGGAAAGTGACGAAATAAAATCCTCAAAAGATTGTTGTCCGCTGCTGATTAAGAGAATCTATCAACATAAATGCCATCCCTACTGACAAAGGGAAACTGAGGAAAGAAAATCTTCAAAAGATTGCAGTCCTCTGCTGATAAAGAGAATCTGGCAAAATAAATGCCATCCCTGCTGACAAAGGGAAACTGACGAAAGAAAATCTTCAAAAGATTGCTGTCTTCTGCTGGTAAAGAGAATCTAGCAAAATAAATGCCATCCCTGCTGACAAAGGGAAAGTGACGAAAGAAAATCTTCAAAATATTGCTGTCCTCTGCTGATAAAGAGAATCTAGCAACATAAATGCCATCCCTGCTGACAAAGGGAAACTGTCGAAAGAAAATCTTTAAAAGATTGCTGTCCTCTGCTTATAAAGAGAATCTAGCAACATAAATGCCATCCCTGCTGAAAAAGGGAAATTGACGAAAGAAAATCTTCAAAAGATTGATGTCCTATGCGGATAAAGAGAATCTAGCAACATAAATGCCATCCCTGCTGATAAAGGGAAACTGACGAAAGAAAATCTTCAAAAGATTGTTGTCCTCTTCTGATAAAGAGAATCTAGCAACATAAATGTCATCCCTGCTGACAAAGGGAAACTGACGAAAGAAAATCTTCAAAAAGTTGCTGTCCTCTGCTAATAAAGAGAATCTAGCAACATAAATGCCATCTCTGCTGACAAAGGGAAACTGAAGAAAGAAAATCTTCAAAAGATTGCTGTTCTCTGCTGATAAAGAGAATCTAGCAACATAAATGCCATCTCTGCTGACAAAGGGAAACTGACGAAATAAAATCTTCAAAAGATTGTTGTCCTCTGCTAATAAAGAGAATCTATCAACATAAATGCCATCCCTGCTGACAAAGGGAAACTGACGAAAGAAAATCTTCAAAAGATTGCAATCCTCTGCTGATAAAGAGAATCTAGTAAAATAAATGCCATCCCTGCTGACAAAGGGAAACTGACGAAAGAAAATCTTCAAAAGATTGCGGTCTTCTGCTGATAAAGAGAATCTAGCAAAATAAATGCCATCCCTGCTGACAAAGGGAAAGTGACGAAAGAAAATCTTCAAAATATTGATGTCCTCTGCTGATAAAGAGAATCTAGCAAAATAAATGCCATCCCTGCTGACAAAGGGAAAGTGACGAAAGAAAATCTTCAAAATATTGCTGTCCTCTGCTGATAAAGAGAATCTAGCAACATAAATGCCATCCCTGCTGACAAAGGGAAACTGTCGAAAGAAAATCTTTAAAAGATTGCTGTCCTCTGCTTATAAAGAGAATCTAGCAACATAAATGCCATCCCTGCTGAAAAAGGGAAATTGACGAAAGAAAATCTTCAAAAGATTGATGTCCTATGCGGATAAAGAGAATCTAGCAACATAAATGCCATCCCTGCTGATAAAGGGAAACTGACGAAAGAAAATCTTCAAAAGATTGTTGTCCTCTTCTGATAAAGAGAATCTAGCAACATAAATGTCATCCCTGCTGACAAAGGGAAACTGACGAAAGAAAATCTTCAAAAAGTTGCTGTCCTCTGCTAATAAAGAGAATCTAGCAACATAAATGCCATCTCTGCTGACAAAGGGAAACTGAAGAAAGAAAATCTTCAAAAGATTGCTGTTCTCTGCTGATAAAGAGAATCTAGCAACATAAATGCCATCTCTGCTGACAAAGGGAAACTGACGAAATAAAATCTTCAAAAGATTGTTGTCCTCTGCTAATAAAGAGAATCTATCAACATAAATGCCATCCCTGCTGACAAAGGGAAACTGACGAAAGAAAATCTTCAAAAGATTGCAATCCTCTGCTGATAAAGAGAATCTAGTAAAATAAATGCCATCCCTGCTGACAAAGGGAAACTGACGAAAGAAAATCTTCAAAAGATTGCTGTCTTCTGCTGATAAAGAGAATCTAGCAAAATAAATGCCATCCCTGCTGACAAAGGGAAAGTGACGAAAGAAAATCTTCAAAATATTGATGTCCTCTGCTGATAAAGAGAATCTAGCAACATAAATGCCATCCCTGCTGACAAAGGGAAACTGACGAAAGTAAATCTTCAAAAGATTGTTGTCCTCTGCTGATAAAGAGAATCTATCAACATAAATGCCATCCCTGCTGACAAAGGGAAACTGACGAAAGAAAATCTTCAAAAGATTGCAGTCCTCTGCTGATAAAGAGAATCTAGTAAAATCAATGCCATCCCTGCTGACAAAGGGAAATTGACGAAAGAAAATCTTCAAAAGATTGATGTCCTATGCTGATAAAGAGAATCTAGCAACATAAATGCCATCCCTGCTGATAAAGGGAAACTGACGAAAGAAAATCTTCAAAAGATTGTTGTCCTCTGCTGATAAAGAGAATCTAGCAACATAAATGCCATCTCTGCTGACAAAGGGAAACTGACGAAATAAAATCTTCAAAAGATTGTTGTCCTCTGCTGATAAAGAGAATCTATCAACATAAATGCCATCCCTGCTGACAAAGGGAAACTGACGAAAGAAAATCTTCAAAAGATTGCAGTCCTCTGCTGATAAAGAGAATCTAGTAAAATCAATGCCATCCCTGCTGACAAAGGGAAACTGACGAAAGAAAATCTTCAAAAGATTGCTGTCTTCTGCTGATAAAGAGAATCTAGCAAAATAAATGCCATCCCTGCTGACAAAGGGAAAGTGACGAAAGAAAATCTTCAAAATATTGCTGTCCTCTGCTGATAAAGAGAATCTAGCAACATAAATGCCATCCCTGCTGACAAAGGGAAACTGACGAAAGTAAATCTTCAAAAGATTGCTGTCCTCTGCTTATAAAGAGAATCTAGCAACATAAATGCCATCCCTGCTGACAAAGGGAAATTGACGAAAGAAAATCTTCAAAAGATTGATGTCCTATGCTGATAAAGAGAATCTAGCAACATAAATGCCATCCCTGCTGATAAAGGGAAACTGACGAAAGAAAATCTTCAAAAGATTGCTGTCCTCTTCTGATAAAGAGAATCTAGGAACATAAATGTCATCCCTGCTGACAAAGGGAAACTGACGAAAGAAAATCTTCAAAAAATTGTTGTCCTCAGCTTATAAAGAGAATCTAGCAACATAAATGCCATCTCTGCTGACAAAGGGAAACTGACGAAAGAAAATCTTTAAAAGATTGTTGTCCTCTGCTTATAAAGAGAATCTAGCAACATAAATGCCATCCCTGCTGATAAAGGGAAATTGACGAAAGAAAATCTTCAAAAGATTGATGTTCTATGCTGATAAAGAGAATCTAGCAACATAAATGCCATCCCTGCTGATAAAGGGAAACTGGCGAAAGAAAATCTTCAAAAGATTGTTGTCCTCTTCTGATGAAGAGAATCTAGCAACATAAATGTCATCCCTGCTGACAAAGGGAAACTGACGAAAGAAAATCTTCAAAAAATTGTTGTCCTCTGCTTATAAAGAGAATCTAGCAACATAAATGCCATCTCTGCTGACAAAGGGAAACTGAAGAAAGAAAATCTTCAAAAGATTGCTGTCCTCTGCTGATAAAGAGAATCTAGCAACATAAATGCCATCCCTGCTGATAAAGGGAAACTGACGAAATAAAATCTTCAAAAGATTGTTGTCCTCTGCTAATAAAGAGAATCTATCAACATAAATGCCATCCCTGCTGACAAAGGGAAAGTGACGAAAAAAAATCTTCAAAATATTGCTGTCCTCTGCTGATAAAGAGAATCTAGCAACATAAATGCCATCCCTGCTGACAAAGGGAAACTGTCGAAATAAAATCTTCAAAAGATTGCTGTCCTCTGCTTATAAAGAGAATCTAGCAACATAAATGCCATCCATGCTGAAAAAGGGAAATTGACAAAAGAAAATCTTCAAAAGATTGATGTCCTATGCTGATAAAGAGAATCTAGCAACATAAATGCCATCCCTGCTGATAAAGGGAAACTGACGAAAGAAAATCTTCAAAAGATTGTTGTCCTCTTCTGATAAAGAGAATCTAGCAACATAAATGTCATCCCTGCTGACAAAGGGAAACTGACGAAAGAAAATCTTCAAAAAATTGCTGTCCTCTGCTTATAAAGAGAATCTAGCAACATAAATGCCATCTCTGCTTACAAAGGGAAACTGAAGAAAGAAAATCTTCAAAAGATTGCTGTTCTCTGCTGATAAAGAGAATCTAGCAACATAAATGCCATCTCTGCTGACAAAGGGAAACTGACGAAATAAAATCTTCAAATGATTGTTGTCCTCTGCTAATAAAGAGAATCTATCAACATAAATGCCATCCCTGCTGACAAAGGGAAACTGACGAAAGAAAATCTTCAAAAGATTGCAATCCTCTGCTGATAAAGAGAATCTAGTAAAATAAATGCCATCCCTGCTGACAAAGGGAAACTGTCGAAAGAAAATCTTCAAAAGATTGATGTCCTATGCGGATAAAGAGAATCTAGCAACATAAATGCCATCCCTGCTGATAAAGGGAAACTGACGAAAGAAAATCTTCAAAAGATTGTTGTCCTCTTCTGATAAAGAGAATCTAGCAACATAAATGTCATCCCTGCTGACAAAGGGAAACTGACGAAAGAAAATCTTCAAAAAGTTGCTGTCCTCTGCTAATAAAGAGAATCTAGCAACATAAATGCCATCTCTGCTGACAAAGGGAAACTGAAGAAAGAAAATCTTCAAAAGATTGCTGTTCTCTGCTGATAAAGAGAATCTAGCAACATAAATGCCATCTCTGCTGACAAAGGGAAACTGACGAAATAAAATCTTCAAAAGATTGTTGTCCTCTGCTAATAAAGAGAATCTATCAACATAAATGCCATCCCTGCTGACAAAGGGAAACTGACGAAAGAAAATCTTCAAAAGATTGCAATCCTCTGCTGATAAAGAGAATCTAGTAAAATAAATGCCATCCCTGCTGACAAAGGGAAACTGACGAAAGAAAATCTTCAAAAGATTGCTGTCTTCTGCTGATAAAGAGAATCTAGCAAAATAAATGCCATCCCTGCTGACAAAGGGAAAGTGACGAAAGAAAATCTTCAAAATATTGATGTCCTCTGCTGATAAAGAGAATCTAGCAACATAAATGCCATCCCTGCTGACAAAGGGAAACTGACGAAAGAAAATCTTCAAAAGATTGTTGACCTCTGCTTATAAAGAGAATCTAGCAACATAAATGCCATCCCTGCTGACAAAGGGAAATTGACGAAAGAAAATCTTCAAAAGATTGATGTCCTATGCTGATAAAGAGAATCTAGCAACATAAATGCCATCCCTGCTGATAAAGGGAAACTGACGAAAGAAAATCTTCAAAAGATTGTTGTCCTCTGCTGATAAAGAGAATCTAGCAACATAAATGCCATCTCTGCTGACAAAGGGAAACTGACGAAATAAAATCTTCAAAAGATTGTTGTCCTCTGCTGATAAAGAGAATCTATCAACATAAATGCCATCCCTGCTGACAAAGGGAAACTGACGAAAGAAAATCTTCAAAAGATTGCAGTCCTCTGCTGATAAAGAGAATCTAGTAAAATCAATGCCATCCCTGCTGACAAAGGGAAACTGACGAAAGAAAATCTTCAAAAGATTGCTGTCTTCTGCTGATAAAGAGAATCTAGCAAAATAAATGCCATCCCTGCTGACAAAGGGAAAGTGACGAAAGAAAATCTTCAAAATATTGCTGTCCTCTGCTGATAAAGAGAATCTAGCAACATAAATGCCATCCCTGCTGACAAAGGGAAACTGACGAAAGAAAATCTCCAAAAGATTGCTGTCCTCTGCTTATAAAGAGAATCTAGCAACATAAATGCCATCCCTGCTGACAAAGGGAAATTGACGAAAGAAAATCTTCAAAAGATTGATGTCCTATGCTGATAAAGAGAATCTAGCAACATAAATGCCATCCCTGCTGATAAAGGGAAACTGACGAAAGAAAATCTTCAAAAGATTGCTGTCCTCTTCTGATAAAGAGAATCTAGCAACATAAATGTCATCCCTGCTGACAAAGGGAAACTGACGAAAGAAAATCTTCAAAAAATTGCTGTCCTCAGCTTATAAAGAGAATCTAGCAACATAAATGCCATCTCTGCTGACAAAGGGAAACTGACGAAAGAAAATCTTTAAAAGATTGTTGTCCTCTGCTTATAAAGAGAATCTAGCAACATAAATGGCATCCCTGCTGACAAAGGGAAATTGACGAAAGAAAATCTTCAAAAGATTGATGTTCTATGCTGATAAAGAGAATCTAGCAACATAAATGCCATCCCTGCTGATAAAGGGAAACTGACGAAAGAAAATCTTCAAAAGATTGTTGTCCTCTTCTGATGAAGAGAATCTAGCAACATAAATGTCATCCCTGCTGACAAAGGGAAACTGACGAAAGAAAATCTTCAAAAAATTGTTGTCCTCTGCTTATAAAGAGAATCTAGCAACATAAATGCCATCTCTGCTGACAAAGGGAAACTGAAGAAAGAAAATCTTCAAAAGATTGCTGTCCTCTGCTGATAAAGAGAATCTAGCAACATAAATGCCATCCCTGCTGATAAAGGGAAACTGACGAAAGAAAATCTTCAAAAGATTGTTGTCCTCTTCTGATAAAGAGAATCTAGCAACATAAATGTCATCCCTGCTGACAAAGGGAAACTGACGAAAGAAAATCTTCAAAAAATTGCTGTCCTCTGCTTATAAAGAGAATCTAGCAACATAAATGCCATCTCTGCTTACAAAGGGAAACTGAAGAAAGAAAATCTTCAAAAGATTGCTGTTCTCTGCTGATAAAGAGAATCTAGCAACATAAATGCCATCTCTGCTGACAAAGGGAAACTGACGAAATAAAATCTTCAAATGATTGTTGTCCTCTGCTAATAAAGAGAATCTATCAACATAAATGCCATCCCTGCTGACAAAGGGAAACTGACGAAAGAAAATCTTCAAAAGATTGCAATCCTCTGCTGATAAAGAGAATCTAGTAAAATAAATGCCATCCCTGCTGACAAAGGGAAACTGAAGAAAGAAAATCTTCAAAAGATTGCTGTCTTCTGCTGATAAAGAGAATCTAGCAAAATAAATGCCATCCCTGCTGACAAAGGGAAAGTGACGAAAGAAAATCTTCAAAATATTACTGTCCTCTGCTGATAAAGAGAATCTAGCAACATAAATGCCATCCCTGCTGACAAAGGGAAACTGACGAAAGAAAATCTTCAAAAGATTGCTGTCCTCTGCTTATAAAGAGAATCTAGCAACATAAATGCCATCCCTGCTGACAAAGGGAAATTGACGAAAGAAAATCTTCAAAAGATTGATGTCCTATGCTGATAAAGAGAATCTAGCAACATAAATGCCATCCCTGCTGATAAAGGGAAACTGACGAAAGAAAATCTTCAAAAGATTGATGTCCTCTGCTGATAAAGAGAATCTAGCAACATAAATGCCATCTCTGCTGACAAAGGGAAACTGACGAAATAAAATCTTCAAAAGATTGTTGTCCTCTGCTGATAAAGAGAATCTATCAACATAAATGCCATCCCTGCTGACAAAGGGAAACTGACGAAAGAAAATCTTCAAAAGATTGCAGTCCTCTGCTGATAAAGAGAATCTAGTAAAATCAATGCCATCCCTGCTGACAAAGGGAAACTGACGAAAGAAAATCTTCAAAAGATTGCTGTCTTCTGCTGATAAAGAGAATCTAGCAAAATAAATGCCATCCCTGCTGACAAAGGGAAAGTTACGAAAGAAAATCTTCAAAATATTGTTGTCCTCTGCTGATAAAGAGAATCTAGCAACATAAATGCCATCCCTGCTGACAAAGGGAAACTGACGAAAGAAAATCTTCAAAAGATTGTTGTCCTCTGCTTATAAAGAGAATCTAGCAACATAAATGCCATCCCTGCTGACAAAGGGAAATTGACGAAAGAAAATCTTCAAAAGATTGATGTCCTATGCTGATAAAGAGAATCTAGCAACATAAATGCCATCCCTGCTGATAAAGGGAAACTGACGAAAGAAAATCTTCAAAAGATTGCTGTCCTCTGCTGATAAAGAGAATCTAGCAACATAAATGCCATCTCTGCTGACAAAGGGAAACTGACGAAAGAAAATCTTCAAAAGATTGTTGTCCTCTGCTTATAAAGAGAATCTAGCAACATAAATGCCATCCCTGCTGACAAAGGGAAATTGACGAAAGAAAATCTTCAAAAGATTGATGTCCTATGCTGATAAAGAGAATCTAGCAACATAAATGCCATCCCTGCTGATAAAGGGAAACTGACGAAAGAAAATCTTCAAAAGATTGCTGTCCTCTGCTGATAAAGAGAATCTAGCAACATAAATGCCATCTCTGCTGACAAAGGGAAACTGACGAAATAAAATCTTCAAAATATTGTTGTCCTCTGCTGATAAAGAGAATCTATCAACATGAATGCCATCCCTGCTGACAAAGGGAAACTGACGAAAGAAAATCTTCAAAAGATTGCAGTCCTCTGCTGATAAAGAGAATCTAGTAAAATCAATGCCATCCCTGCTGACAAAGGGAAACTGACGAAAGAAAATCTTCAAAAGATTGCTGTCTTCTGCTGATAAAGAGAATCTAGCAAAATAAATGCCATCCCTGCTGACAAAGGGAAAGTGACGAAAGAAAATCTTCAAAATATTACTGTCCTCTGCTGATAAAGAGAATCTAGCAACATAAATGCCATCCCTGCTGACAAAGGGAAACTGACGAAAGAAAATCTTCAAAAGATTGCTGTCCTCTGCTTATAAAGAGAATCTAGCAACATAAATGCCATCCCTGCTGACAAAGGGAAATTGACGAAAGAAAATCTTCAAAAGATTGATGTCCTATGCTGATAAAGAGAATCTAGCAACATAAATGCCATCCCTGCTGATAAAGGGAAACTGACGAAAGAAAATCTTCAAAAGATTGCTGTCCTATGCTGATAAAGAGAATCTAGCAACATAAATGCCATCTCTGCTGACAAAGGGAAACTGACGAAATAAAATCTTCAAAAGATTGTTGTCCTCTGCTGATAAAGAGAATCTATCAACATAAATGCCATCCCTGCTGACAAAGGGAAACTGACGAAAGAAAATCTTCAAAAGATTGCAGTCCTCTGCTGATAAAGAGAATCTAGTAAAATCAATGCCATCCCTGCTGACAAAGGGAAACTGACGAAAGAAAATCTTCAAAAGATTGCTGTCTTCTGCTGATAAAGAGAATCTAGCAAAGTAAATGCCATCCCTGCTGACAAAGGGAAAGTGACGAAAGAAAATCTTCAAAATATTGCTGTCCTCTGCTGATAAAGAGAATCTAGCAACATAAATGCCATCCCTGCTGACAAAGGGAAACTGACGAAAGAAAATCTTCAAAAGATTGTTGTCCTCTGCTTATAAAGAGAATCTAGCAACATAAATGCTATCCCTGCTGACAAAGGGAAATTGACGAAAGAAAATCTTCAAAAGATTGATGTCCTATGCTGATAAAGAGAATCTAGCAACATAAATGCCATCCCTGCTGATAAAGGGAAACTGACGAAAGAAAATCTTCAAAAGATTGCTGTCCTCTGCTGATAAAGAGAATCTAGCAACATAAATGCCATCTCTGCTGACAAAGGGAAACTGACGAAATAAAATCTTCAAAAGATTGTTGTCCTCTGCTAATAAAGAGAATCTATCAACATAAATGCCATCCCTGCTGACAAAGGGAAACTGACGAAAGAAAATCTTCAAAAGATTGCAATCCTCTGCTGATAAAGAGAATCTAGTAAAATAAATGCCATCCCTGCTGACAAAGGGAAACTGACGAAAGAAAATCTTCAAAAGATTGCTGTCTTCTGCTGATAAAGAGAATCTAGCAAAATAAATGCCATCCCTGCTGACAAAGGGAAAGTGACGAAAGAAAATCTTCAAAATATTACTGTCCTCTGCTGATAAAGAGAATCTAGCAACATAAATGCCATCCCTGCTGACAAAGGGAAACTGACGAAAGAAAATCTTCAAAAGATTGCTGTCCTCTGCTTATAAAGAGAATCTAGCAACATAAATGCCATCCCTGCTGACAAAGGGAAATTGACGAAAGAAAATCTTCAAAAGATTGATGTCCTATGCTGATAAAGAGAATCTAGCAACATAAATGCCATCCCTGCTGATAAAGGGAAACTGACGAAAGAAAATCTTCAAAAGATTGCTGTCCTCTGCTGATAAAGAGAATCTAGCAACATAAATGCCATCTCTGCTGACAAAGGGAAACTGACGAAATAAAATCTTCAAAAGATTGTTGTCCTCTGCTGATAAAGAGAATCTATCAACATAAATGCCATCCCTGCTGACAAAGGGAAACTGACGAAAGAAAATCTTCAAAAGATTGCAGTCCTCTGCTGATAAAGAGAATCTAGTAAAATCAATGCCATCCCTGCTGACAAAGGGAAACTGACGAAAGAAAATCTTCAAAAGATTGCTGTCTTCTGCTGATAAAGAGAATCTAGCAAAATAAATGCCATCCCTGCTGACAAAGGGAAAGTGACGAAAGAAAATCTTCAAAATATTGCTGTCCTCTGCTGATAAAGAGAATCTAGCAACATAAATGCCATCCCTGCTGACAAAAGGGAAACTGACAAAAGAAAATCTTCAAAAGATTGTTGTCCTCTGCTTATAAAGATAATCTAGCAACATAAATGCCATCCCTGCTGACAAAGGGAAAATGACGAAAGAAAATCTTCAAAAGATTGATGTCCTATGCTGATAAAGAGAATCTAGCAACATAAATGCCATCCCTGCTGATAAAGGGAAACTGACGAAAGAAAATCTTCAAAAGATTGCTGTCCTCTGCTGATAAAGAGAATCTAGCAACATAAATGCCATCTCTGCTGACAAAGGGAAACTGACGAAATAAAATCTTCAAAAGATTGTTGTCCTCTGCTGATAAAGAGAATCTATCAACATGAATGCCATCCCTGCTGACAAAGGGAAACTGACGAAAGAAAATCTTCAAAAGATTGCAGTCCTCTGCTGATAAAGAGAATCTAGTAAAATCAATGCCATCCCTGCTGACAAAGGGAAACTGACGAAAGAAAATCTTCAAAAGATTGCTGTCTTCTGCTGATAAAGAGAATCTAGCAAAATAAATGCCATCCCTGCTGACAAAGGGAAAGTGATGAAAGAAAATCTTCAAAATATTGCTGTCCTCTGCTGATAAAGAGAATCTAGCAACATAAATGCCATCCCTGCTGACAAAGGGAAACTGGCGAAAGAAAATCTTCAAAAGATTGCTGTCCTCTGCTTATAAAGAGAATCTAGCAACATAAATGCCATCCCTGCTGACAAAGGGAAATTGACGAAAGAAAATCTTCAAAAGATTGATGTCCTATGCTGATAAAGAGAATCTAGCAACATAAATGCCATCCCTGCTGATAAAGGGAAACTGACGAAAGAAAATCTTCAAAAGATTGCTGTCCTCTTCTGATAAAGAGAATCTAGCAACATAAATGTCATCCCTGCTGACAAAAATGAAACTGACGAAAGAAAATCTTCAAAAAATTGCTGTCCTCAGCTTATAAAGAGAATCTAGCAACATAAATGCCATCTCTGCTGACAAAGGGAAACTGACGAAAGAAAATCTTCAAAAGATTGCTGTCCTCTGCTTATAAAGAGAATCTAGCAACATAAATGCCATCCCTGCTGACAAAGGGAAATTGACGAAAGAAAATCTTCAAAAGATTGATGTCCTATGCTGATAAAGAGAATCTAGCAACATAAATGCCATCCCTGCTGATAAAGGGAAACTGACGAAAGAAAATCTTGAAAAGATTGTTGTCCTCTTCTGATAAAGAGAATCTAGCAACATAAATGTCATCCCTGCTGACAAAGGGAAACTGACGAAAGAAAATCTTCAAAAAATTGTTGTCCTCTGCTTATAAAGAGAATCTAGCAACATAAATGCCATCTCTGCTGACAAAGGGAAACTGAAGAAAGAAAATCTTCAAAAGATTGCTGTCCTCTGCTGATAAACAGAATCTAGCAACATAAATACCATCCCTGCTGATAAAGGGAAACTGACAAAATAAAATCTTCAAAAGATTGTTGTCCTCTGCTAATAAAGAGAATCTATCAACATAAATGCCATCCCTGCTGACAAAGGGAAAGTGACGAAAGAAAATCTTCAAAATATTGTTGTCCTCTGCTGATAAAGAGAATCTAGCAACATAAATGCCATCCCTGCTGACAAAGGGAAACTGACGAAAGAAAATCTTCAAAAGATTGCTGTCCTCTGCTTATAAAGAGAATCTAGGAACATAAATGCCATCCCTGCTGACAAAGGGAAATTGACGAAAGAAAATCTTCAAAAGATTGATGTCCTATGCTGATAAAGAGAATCTAGCAACATAAATGCCATCCCTGCTGATAAAGGGAAACTGACGAAAGAAAATCTTCAAAAGATTGTTGTCCTCTTCTGATAAAGAGAATCTAGCAACATAAATGTCATCCCTGCTGACAAAGGGAAACTGACGAAAGAAAATCTTCAAAAGATTGCTGTCCTCTGCTTATAAAGAGAATCTAGCAACATAAATGCCATCCCAGCTGACAAAGGGAAACTGACGAAAGAAAATCTTTAAAAGATTGTTGTCCTCTGGTGATAAAGAGAATCTAGCAAAATAAATGCCATCCCTGTTGACAAAGGGAAAGTGACGAAAGAAAATCTTCAAAATATTGCTGTCCTCTGCTGATAAAGAGAATCTAGCAACATAAATGCCATCCCTGCTGACAAAGGGAAACCGACGAAAGAAAATCTTCAAAAGATTGCTGTCCTCTGCTTATAAAGAGAATCTAGGAACATAAATGCCATCCCTGCTGACAAAGGGAAATTGACGAAAGAAAATCTTCAAAAGATTGATGTCCTATGCTGATAAAGAGAATCTAGCAACATAAATGCCATCCCTGCTGATAAAGGGAAACTGACGAAAGAAAATCTTCAAAAGATTGTTGTCCTCTTCTGATAAAGAGAATCTAGCAACATAAATGTCATCCCTGCTGACAAAGGGAAACTGACGAAAGAAAATCTTCAAAAGATTGCTGTCCTCTGCTTATAAAGAGAATCTAGCAACATAAATGCCATCCCTGCTGACAAAGGGAAACTGACGAAAGAAAATCTTTAAAAGATTGTTGTCCTCTGGTGATAAAGAGAATCTAGCAACATAAATGCCATCTCTGCTGATAAAGGGAAACTGACGAAAGAAAATCTTCAAAGGATTGCTGTCTTCTGCTGATAAAGAGAATCTAGCAAAATAAATGCCATCCCTGTTGACAAAGGGAAACTGACGAAAGAAAATCTTCAAAATATTGCTGTCCTCTGCTGTTAAAGAGAATCTAGCAACATAAATGCCATCCCTGCTGACAAAGGGAAACTGACGAAAGAAAATCTTCAAAAGACTGATGTCCTCTGCTGATAAAGAGAATCTAGCAACATAAATGCATCCCTGCTGACAAAGGGAAACTGACGAAAAAAAATCTTCAAAAGATTGCTGTCCTCTGCTTATAAAGAGAATCTAGCAACATAAATGCCATCCCTGCTGACAAAGGGAAACTGACGAAAGAAAATCTTTAAAAGATTGTTGTCCTCTGGTGATAAAGAGAATCTAGCAACATAAATGCCATCCCTGCTGACAAAGGGAAAATGACGAAAGAAAATCTTCAAAAGATTGCTGTCTTCTGCTGATAAAGAGAATCTAGCAAAATAAATGCCATCCCTGCTGACAAAGGGAAACTGACGAAAGAAAATCTTCAAAAGATTGTTGTCCTATGCTGATAAAGAGAATCTAGCAACATAAATGCCATCCCTGCTGATAAAGGGAAACTGACGAAAGAAAATCTTCAAAAGATTGTTGTCCTCTTCTGATAAAGAGAATCTAGCAACATAAATGTCATCCCTGCTGACAAAGGGAAACTGACGAAAGAAAATCTTCAAAAAATTGTTGTCCTCTGCTTATAAAGAGAATCTAGCAACATAAATGCCATCTCTGCTGACAAAGGGAAACTGAAGAAAGAAAATCTTCAAAAGATTGTTGTCCTCTGCTGATAAACAGAATCTAGCAACATAAATGCCATCCCTGCTGATAAAGGGAAACTGACGAAATAAAATCTTCAAAAGATTGTTGTCCTCTGCTAATAAAGAGAATCTATCAACATAAATGCCATCCCTGCTGACAAAGGGAAAGTGACGAAAGAAAATCTTCAAAATATTGCTGTCCTCTGCTGATAAAGAGAATCTAGCAACATAAATGCCATCCCTGCTGACAAAGGGAAACTGACGAAAGAAAATCTTCAAAAGATTGCTGTCCTCTGCTTATAAAGAGAATCTAGCAACATAAATGCCATCCCTGCTGACAAAGGGAAATTGACGAAAGAAAATCTTCAAAAGATTGATGTCCTATGCTGATAAAGAGAATCTAGCAACATAAATGCCATCCCTGCTGATAAAGGGAAACTGACGAAAGGAAATCTTCAAAAGATTGTTGTCCTCTTCTGATAAAGAGAATCTAGCAACATAAATGTCATCCCTGCTGACAAAGGGACACTGACGAAAGAAAATCTTCAAAAAATTGTTGTCATCTGCTTATAAAGAGAATCTAGCAACATAAATGCCATCTCTGCTGACAAAGGGAAACTGAAGAAAGAAAATCTTCAAAAGATTGCTGTCCTCTGCTGATAAAGAGAATCTAGCAACATAAATGCCATCTCTGCTGACAAAGGGAAACTGACGAAATAAAATCTTCAAAAGATTGTTGTCCTCTGCTGATAAAGAGAATCTATCAACATAAATGCCATCCCTGCTGACAAAGGGAAACTGACGAAAGAAAATCTTCAAAAGATTGCAGTCCTATGCTGATAAAGAGAATCTAGCAAAATAAATGCCATCCCTGCTGACAAAGGGAAACTGACGAAAGAAAATCTTCAAAAGATTGCTGTCTTCTGCTGATAAAGATAATCTACCAAAATAAATGCCATCCCTGCTGACAAAGGGAAAGTGACGAAAGAAAATCTTCAAAATATTGCTGTCCTCGGCTGATAAAGAGAATCTAGCAACATAAATGCCATCCCTGCTGACAAAGGGAAACTGACGAAAGAAAATCTTCAAAAGATTGCTGTCCTCTGCTTATAAAGAGAATCTAGCCACATAAATGCCATCCCTGCTGACAAAGGGAAATTGACGAAAGAAAATCTTCAAAAGATTGATGTCCTATGCTGATAAAGAGAATCTAGCAACATAAATGCCATCCCTGCTTATAAAGGGAAATTGACGAAAGAAAATCTTCAAAAGATTGCTGTCCTCTGCTGATAAAGAGAATCTAGAAACATAAATGCCATCTCTGCTGAGAAAGGGAAACTGACGAAATAAAATCTTCAAAAGATTGTTGTCCTCTGCTGATAAAGAGAATCTATCAACATAAATGCCATCCCTGCTGACAAAGGGAAAGTGACGAAAGAAAATCTTCAAAATATTGCTGTCCTCTGCTGATAAAGAGAATCTAGCAACATAAATGCCATCCCTGCTGACAAAGGGAAACTGACGAAAGAAAATATTCAAAAGATTGCTGTCCTCTGCTTATAAAGAGAATCTAGCACCATAAATGCCATCCCTGCTGACAAAGGGAAATTGACGAAAGAAAATCTTCAAAAGATTGACGTCCTATGCTGATAAAGAGAATCTAGCAACATAAATGCCATCCCTGCTGATAAAGGGAAACTGACGAAAGAAAATCTTCAAAAGATTGATGTCCTCTTCTGATAAAGAGAATCTAGCAACATAAATGTCATCCCTGCTGACAAAGGGAAACTGACGAAAGAAAATCTTCAAAAAATTGCTGTCCTCAGCTTATAAAGAGAATCTAGCAACATAAATGCCATCTCTGCTGACAAAGGGAAACTGACGAAAGAAAATCTTCAAAAGATTGCTGTCCTCTGCTGATAAAGAGAATCTAGCAACATAAATGCCATCTCTGCTGACAAAGGGAAACTGACGAAATAAAATCTTCAAAAGATTGTTGTCCTCTGCTAATAAAGAGAATCTATCAACATAAATACCATCCCTGCTGACAAAGGGAAAGTGACGAAAGAAAATTTTCAAAATATTGCTGTCCTCTGCTGATAAAGAGAATCTAGCAACATAAATGCCATCCCTGCTGACAAAGGGAAACTGACGAAAGAAAATCTTCAAAAGATTGTTGTCCTCTGCTTATAAAGAGAATCTAGCAACATAAATGCCATCCCTGTTGACAAAGGGAAATTAACGAAAGAAAATCTTAAAAAGATTGATGTCCTATGCTGATAAAGAGAATCTAGCAACATAAATGCCATCCCTGCTGATAAAGGGAAACTGACGAAAGAAAATCTTCAAAAGATTGTTGTCCTCTTCTGATAAAGAGAATCTAGCAACATAAATGTCATCCCTGCTGACAAAGGGAAACTGACGAAAGAAAATCTTCAAAAAATTGTTGTCCTCTGCTGATAAAGAGAATCTAGCAACATAAATGCCATCTCTGCTGACAAAGGGAAACTGAAGAAAGAAAATCTTCAAAAGATTGCTGCCCTCTGCTGATAAAGAGAATCTAGGAACATAAATGCCATCTCTGCTGACAAAGGGAAACTGACGAAATAAAATCTTCAAAAGATTGTTGTCCTCTGCTGATAAAGAGAATCTATCAACATAAATGCCATCCCTCCTGACATAGGGAAACTGACGAAAGAAAATCTTCAAAAGATTGCAGTCCTCTGCTGATAAAGAGAATCTAGCAAAATAAATGCCATCCCTGCTGACAAAGGGAAACTGACGAAAGAAAATCTTCAAAATATTGATGTCCTCTGCTGATAAAGAGAATCTAGCAACATAAATGCCATCCCTGCTGACAAAGGGAAAATGACAAAAGAAAATCTTCAAAGGATTGCTGTCTTCTGCTGATAAAGAGAATCTAGCAAAATAAATGCCATCCCTGTTGACAAAGGGAAACTGACGAAAGAAAATCTTCAAAATATTGCTGTCCTCTGCTGTTAAAGAGAATCTAGCAACATAAATGCCATCCCTGCTGACAAAGGGAAACTGACGAAAGAAAATCTTCAAAAGATTGATGTCCTCTGCTGATAAAGAGAATCTAGCAACATAAATGCATCCCTGCTGACAAAGGGAAACTGACGAAAAAAAATCTTCAAAAGATTGCTGTCCTCTGCTTATAAAGAGAATCTAGCAACATAAATGCCATCCCTGCTGACAAAGGGAAACTGACGAAAGAAAATCTTTAAAAGATTGTTGTCCTCTGGTGATAAAGAGAATCTAGCAACATAAATGCCATCCCTGCTGACAAAGGGAAAATGACGAAAGAAAATCTTCAAAAGATTGCTGTCTTCTGCTGATAAAGAGAATCTAGCAAAATAAATGCCATCCCTGCTGACAAAGGGAAACTGACGAAAGAAAATCTTCCAAAGATTGCTGTCCTCTGCTGATAAAGAGAATCTAGCAACATAAATGCCATCCCCGCTGATAAAGGGAAACTGACGAAAGAAAATCTTTAAAAGATTGTTGTCCTCTGCTGATAAAGAGAATCTAGCAACCTAAATGCCATCCCTGCTGACAAAGGGAAACTGACGAAAGAAAATCTTCAAAAGATTGTTGTCCTCTGCTGGTAAAGAGAATCTATCAACATAAATGCCATCCCTGCTGACAAAGGGAAACTGACGAAAGAAAATCTTCAAAAGATTGCAGTCCTCTGCTGATAAAGAGAATGTAGCAAAATAAATGCCATCCCTGCTGACAAAGGGAAACTGACCAAAGAAAATCTTCAAAAGATTGTTGTCTTCTGCTGATAAAGAGAATCTAGCAAAATAAATACCATCCCTGCTGACAAAGGGAAACTGACGAAAGAAAATCTTCAAAAGATTGATGTCCTATGCTGATAAAGAGAATCTAGCAACATAAATGCCATCCCTGCTGATAAAGGGAAACTCACGAAAGAAAATCTTCAAAAGATTGCTGTCCTCTTCTGATAAAGAGAATCTAGCAACATAAATGTCATCCCTGCTGACAAAGGGAAACTGACGAAAGAAAATCTTCAAAATATTATTGTCTTCTGCTGATAAAGAGAATCTAGCAACATAAATGCCATCGCTGCTGACAAAGGGAAACTGACGAAATAAAATCTTCAAAAGATTGCTGTCCTCTGCTGATAAAGAGAATCTATCAACATAAATGCCATCCCTGCTGACAAAGGGAAACTGACGAAAGAAAATCATGAAAAGATTGCTGTCATCTGCTGATAAAGAGAATCTAGCAACATAAATGCCATACCTGCTGATAAAGGGAAACTGACGAAAGAAAATCTTCAAAAGATTGCAGTCATCTGCTGATAAAGAGAATCTAGCAACATAAATGCCATCCCTGCTGACAAAGGGAAACTGACGAAAGAAAATCTTCAAAAGATTGTCGTTCTCTACTGATAAAGAGAATCTAGCAACTTAAATGCCATCCCTGCTGATAAAGGGAAACTGACGAAAGAAAATCTTCAAAAGATTGTCGTTCTCTGCTGATAAAGAGAATCTAGCAACATAAATGCCATCCCTGCTGATAAAGAGAGACTGACGAAAGAAAATCTTTAAAAGATTGCTGTTCTCTGCTGATAAAGAGAAAGTAGCAAAATAAGTGACGTCCCGGCTGATAAAGGGAAACTGACGAAAGAAAATCTTCCAAAGATTGCTATTCTCTGCTGATAAAGAGAATCTAGCAATATAAATGCCCTCCCTGCTGATAAAGGGAAACTGACGAAAGAAAATCTTCCAAAGATTGCTGTTCTCTGCTGATAAAGAGAATCTAGCAAAATAAATGCCATCCTTGCTGATAAAGGGAAACTAACGAAAGAAAATCTTCCAAGGATTGCTGTTCTCTGCTGATAAAGAGAATCTAGCAAAATAAATGCCATCCTTGCTGATAACGGGAAACTGACGAAAGAAAATCTTCCAGAGATTGTTGTTCTCTGCTGATAAAGAGAATCTAGCAAAATAAATGCCCTCCCTGCTGATAAAGGGAAACTGACAACAGAAATATCCAAAAAATTGCTATCTCTGCTGATAAAGAGAAACTAGCAAAATGAACGGCGACTTCACTGGGGATAACGTGAAGTGAAACTTCTGGTTTTAAACCACCTCTGGCAAAAAAATTATGCAAGAACAGGATTTCACCAGAAAAGAAGGCCAAACAAAGGTAAACTCCCAACCGTTTCAAAATCTACTGGTAAGATGACTCCGTTGGGGAAGGAGAAAGTCTAAATAAAAGACTCTGTCGGGGAGCACAAGTATGAGGAACGCATCTCTCCAAAAAAAAATCTCCTGAGTTATGCCATCTCTGCTGAGAAAGAGAATTGGCAAAGAAAGTATCAAACCTGGCTTATGCTTCGAATGCAAATGAAAATGCTATGTGCTAGAGGATGCAATGCAGATGCTTATGATATGCAAAAAGGGTCCCTCCAGCAGAATAAATGCTGGAGAGAAAGGCCAATAGCCGGGGATGATAAAAATAAATTGTCCTCTGAATCCAAGAACTCTGCTGAGAAGGATCACTCCGACCGAATCTTTGGATCAACAACTTCTGCTGGGGATGAAATTCCAAAAGAACATCCTCTCTACTGGGGATTATACGTAACTCTTTGAAAACGGAGGCCATGGCCTGAATCAGAAGAGTGCCAAATATCACTTGGATTTAAAACCTGCTGGGGATGTCAACCACCGTTGGACAAATTGCTGCGAGGATTGCCACCAAACTCTGCTTGGGGGAACGGTAAATGCTGGCATCCACCTTGCTAGCGGATAACATCAAGCTTACTTATCTGTTGAGGATCAGATCGCACCGTTGCTTCCGAGAAAAACATTTCCTGACTGGCTGAGGAAAGTAAGCGTTTAGACTCTGTGGGGAAATAATGTCTTGATCCAGAGAAAATACTTCCCAAGTCTCCTGCTGTGGGAGGTCTGCTCTGTTGTGGAAAGTGTAGTCTCAATGCTGGGGAGAGCAAGCTGCTGGGGAAGTATGACTCTGTTGCCCTACAACCTGACTTGCTTCTACGTTCATAAACGACCTTTTGACCTCTCCACTTGCCCCAGACCACCAGGTCTAATGGAAGAAATCCTCTCAAGAGGATTTTATAGAAGATCGGGCGTTCGCACTGCCCCGGGGTCTTCAAACTCTTGGAGAGATTTATCATATCTCGACATAACTGCCCCAGTCTTCATAATCCATGACGTACATTACCTCGCAAGGAATTATAATGACTTGAAAATACTCTTCTTTAGTACCTTGAACCTTGAAGAGGTGTTTTCAATCAACCATTTTCAGGAGTGGACAATCTCCCACGCTCTAGAGGTGGCCTGCCCCAATATGGGTTTTGAAGTGACTTCACCCCTGATCTTAGAATGAATGCCCCAGGATAACTGAATTTCGGAGAGATTTCTCGACGTGACTGCCCCAGATTGGCCACATCTTAACATGACTTACTGGGGAGAGCCCCTTCTACACTGAGTCTCTTGGCAGCATGCCCTTTGATATGATTGTCCTTCAGAATTTTCAAGCCTCCCAACTTGGCAGGATCAAGCTTCTTGACTGACGTTCACATTGATGCAAACAGAAAATGTTTATTATGAGAATGACAATTCTAATGCAACACTCATGTTAACCTTGAAGTTTTGATGAAAAATGCATCGCCAAGCCTTGTGAACGAATCACCAGCTGGGATGCGACCTTGATTTTTGAATGGAAAAACAATGCGCACATGCAATACCAATAGATCTTATTAGTACAACTTATAGGAGTCAGGGACGCTATCCCGTTGAAGTACGCTTTCGGACGGAACCCTGTTTCAATTAGGACTTTTAAGGGCTGTAACGTGGTTTGGTTCACGGTTTCAGAAAGAAGGATTTATGGCTCAAAATTTATCGGTGCCCACCCACTCTTCGTGATGTTCTCCAGTCCTATATTCAGTTAATCTGACCCGAACACTCATCTCTCCAAAGGTTTATGATCTTTAAGGAACCTATGCCACTAATGGTTTGACACCCAACGAGGTTTTGGAGTAACAACCACCCCTTTTTGTCTTTTGTGTCTGTAGTCACACGAATTTGTTCTTGTAATCCTTTTAGCTTTTCGCTTCTCATTCTTTTGCTTTTTTTTTTGATCCCTAATTTTTGCCTGGACTGACCCTTTTGAGTTTTTCGATTTTGAAGTCCAGCGGGATGCCCTAACTTTTGCCTAAGTCAAGTCCCTTTTTTTTTATTCCCCTTTTGAACAAAGCGTGTGACACTGGTTGTCTTATTTGCTTGAAAGGGTTGTGACTGCCTCACTCCTTAGTTGTTGACGGATAACCATCGGGGTTTCATATCTCTTGCACATTCTCCTTGGAATTTGAGCGTTCGGTCAAACTAACTGACGCCTATCCTGCCCCTGGGTTAAGTATGAGGGTTTTTTTGTACGAAAGAAACTCCTACTTCAAGGCTAAAAGGGGTTAACGAAGGTTTATCTCCTTATCTCTCCAGTGTTTAGGGGTTTGAAACAATGCCTGTACATCCTCAACAGGGTTCTATCCTTGAACATACGACCAGAGATTCTGCATTCTCGTCTCATTATCCTCCCTCAAGAGTTCTTAACAAGAAAAATTGATATTGCAGTGCATATAAACATTTAAGAGTGAATACGAATGGATTACTTCAAGGGAAACATACTCATTGCATTAATATCATCATAAAAAAACAAACAAGTCTTGCATACATACGATGCTTTTAACAAGAAATAAAATTACAAATGAAAATGCAGTAAAGAAGCTGAAGATTGCCATTGCTGAGGAAGCCTAATTCTGCCTGGACGTACTTGCAGACTGAGTGGTCATTGGAGAGAGGAGGCTTCCATTGATGTACATATCATCTTCAGTGAACCCAATGATCTCTGAGTCTACCAGGTCTTGCACCTTGTGCCTGAACACGTTGCAGTTTTCAATTGAATGACCCCGTGTGTCTGAGTGATACTCACATTTGGCATCCAGATCATATTCAGGGGGGATAGGGTCAGGAACAGGCTTGGCATCCCTTAGCTGAATCAGAGAGTTCTTGAGCAGACGAGCAAGTAACTGACTATAAGGAATAGGAATAGGATCGGATATCCTCTTGGGCCTTCTTGGTCCAAACTGCCTCTGTTGCTGATAATCCTGCTGTTGAGGCTGACTTAGGTATTTGTCTAGCTCAGGAGCTTTCCCCCTCAGGCTTAATCGAGGAGTAGGTAGCAATTGCGGGCATGGGGTCTGCAAGAAATGCCCCTGGCTTGATGTAGCTTTGGGAAAGGCAACAAGGATATCCACTTCTTTTTCAACAACTAGAGTAGGACTACCATGTGTACTTACGCCGCTCGGCGTGAATTCAATTGCCTTCGAATTTATCAGATCCTGGACAACATGCTGAAACGCCCTACAATCTTCCACGTTATGCCCCGGTGCACCAGAGTGAAAATCACAGTGGGCTCTTGCATCATAACCTAGTGGGGGAGTTCCAGAGGGAGGTGCCAAGGTCCTTTTCCGTACCAGTTACAACTGAAGGAGATGCTGGAATAACTGAGAATATGGCACTGGTGGAGCCTCAAAATGCCTATTCTGCTTAGGTGTAGATTGTGGCGGGCGCAGAGCATGATTCTGTTGTTGTTGAGGTACAGCCGGGATAGTCACAGTGGCAATCTGCTCACCCTTCTTGAACACCGGGGGAGAGACAATTCCAGTCGCAGCTTCAGGCATGAGGGTATTACCTTTGCTTATCACACCTCTCACAACTTCCATAACCAGACTCATTTGAGTCTTTAGTTGGTTGACCTCTTCTTTCAGCACCTGCTGCTCTTGCATGAGGGTTTGCATGTTCCCCAGAAACTGCTCCATCTGGCCTCGCATTTCCCTCAACTCAGCTTGGATTCGTTCCATGATTCTCTCCTGATTTGGTCTGGTAGAATACCGATGAATGCGCTGATCTGCAATCCTGAGATTAGAACAAGATAAGAATTCCGGAGATAAACACTTGTCATGCAAAATGATTATGCAGATGCAAATGGACATGTTTGAAAATTCACAAGGCGACCCCTTGATTCCGATTTAGTAACAAGATATAATGGAACTTCTGCTCATATAATAAGAAAACCAGAGAAAAGTCAAATGTCAACAATCGCGAATCCAAGATAACAAATCTGAACATGAAAACCATAAGCCCCAACCAACAAGCTTGGTGGTGATCCACATACAATAAAATAGAGAAGAAAACTAAGGCATGTCATCAAAATTCACAAGTGTCAATCCCCCCCATCCATTATGCTTTCTGCACCAGTCTTGAATTTCCTCGAACAGCTTTCTGGTGTCGGGATGCTTCGGTCTCTGAATCAGTCCTTGGATAAGAAGGTCTCTCCTGTGTATGATCCCATCCAAGTATCGGCAGTGTAACTCCCAAGCGTCTTCTCCAGAAACACCCTTCATGCTAGGTCCCTCATGTCTAGATCTTTTCACCTCGGCCTGGACCTTTAATTCCTCTATGGAGGCTATAGCTTCATTGAGTTGGTCTTGGACCGTTTGTCTCTTGAATATCCCTGATAGAATCTCAGCGTCTTTCTTCTTGAGCATCGACTTCAACTGATCGATCTTAGCTATGTAGTTGTCTTCCTTTCTTTTATTCTCAGCCATGGCAGTTTCTCGGTGTTCATCGAACCTCTGAATCTTCAACAAAGCCTTGCCTAATTCCTCCTCCTTGGACCTGAGAACATTACTGATACCATCCAAAGCTTGTTTCACTATTTCTCTGGATGCGACCATGTCAGCAAGCTCCTTTTCTGCTTTAGCAAGGAGCTCTGTCTTCAACTTGGCGGTATGAACAGCTTCACCCCGCTCATGCTTCCACTGATAAATTTCTCTCTTTAGCTCACTATTTTCTTCCCGCAACCTTTCTTTTTCAGCCCATAACTGGTCAAACTTCTCTATCTCAACTGTGTTAGGAGGCTCGATCACCAAAGGATACAAAGGTGGTTCCACCGGGAAGGAAAGAAGCTCCACTTCTGCCCTCTTCTTGATCCACTCTTTATAGGGAGGAAAAGCCTGGTTATTACACTTTCAGAATGACATTTTACCCTTCTTGGTTACCTGTTTCCAAGCATTCACAACCTTCTTCATCATCTCTTGATCCTTAATACCATTGAAGAATAAGGACTCTCTGATGTCTCTCTCATCCGGTGGACCTCTCAAAGGATAACCAAACTGTCTGATAGCTAGGGAGGGATTATAGTTAATTCCACCTTTCCTCCCTATCAAGGGAACATTAGGGAATTCTCCGCACTTGTAAACAATATCCATTCCTAGCAAGTCATGATTGATCCAAACAATATTGTCAGCAGTCAAGCCCATAACCCTCTTTGACCATTTCAGAGAATCTTTTGTATCAACGAAAGCGCCAGATTCGGGGAGATGACTCAGAAACCAAGTAGATAAGAGCGGTGCACAACAACTCACGGTTTTCCCACGCCTATTCTCATTCTTGTAGTGGACTGAGTGATACACATCACCTAGCAAGGTAGGTATAGGGTTCTTCGAAATAAAGATTCTGACAGCATGCATATCCACCAGATCAGGAACATTTGGAAACAAAACAATCCCATAGATGCACATAGCTAGGATAGCTTGGAAAACGGTCCAGTTCTTCTCTTTGACACGTATGCAGGCTTGATCAAACAGGAACTTCAATAGGAAACCCTTAACTCCTTGTTTTTCTTCAATATTACTAATCAGGGCAGAGTCACTAATATGAAGAGCCACAGCCATTTCTTTTATACCGGGGTGTTCCTCAGAAAAGAAAACTATATCATGACTGATAGGAATTCCCAAAATAAATGAGAACTCCTCCAACGTTGGAGCCAAGATGTAGTCCGGGAAAGTGAAGCAACATAGAGACGGATCGTAAAACTGAAGAAGTGTGTGAATAGCATCCTTCTCATACTTGGAGATATTATAGACAAATTTCAGAAGTCTTCCATACCTTCCACTGAACTCTGTACGAACCCCGGAACTAGCCATATTAATCAATTTATGAATCAGTGTCAAAGTCGGCTCTGGGAACAAATAGACAACAGTCTTCTTTCTCTGAACATTTATGCTGAAGTAACCTCAGAAAACCGGAATCAAGAGTAAGATGCAAGCCCTACAAAATGTCAAACATGTTAGAATGCAAGAAAAATGATATGCTCATGCAAACATGGGGTCAAGGCACACTGCTGGATGTGCTGTGCTGTTAGCTGAACGAGAAACCAGAAAACCAGAACTCTGAACCACTGAGGAACCCACATAATCAAACATTGATGAGAAATCCAGAATAAGGGTAGGTTGAAGGTCTCGGTTACCTGCAAAGTTGCAAACACCCATCCCCTCTCACGTGTAGGTACTAGGATGTTCAGTATCCCGGGCTCTCAGGTCGAGAAAGATGATACGTTCACCATTTCTGGTTTGGCATCATCATCAATCGAGGAGGCCTTAACTGATTCTCCAAGGCGGAAGGTCCTCAGCTTTGGCACTGAGGTCGAGAAACAATAGTACATTCATCCTTCAGGGTACAGTACTAAAGTCAATCGAGGAGTGCCTCCACTGATTCTCTTCAAAACGTAGGGGCCATCCTATGCGAGTTCCAAAGCGGGCCCTAGGGTTCGAATGGGTTTTCCACGGGATGTGGTCTGCCACTGTCACCACTAAAGAGGGATGTTTCCACTAAGGTCCTCAATGATCGGTCACCAGCGTCGACAGCTCTCTAGATCAACACCCCAACATGCGCAAGACACACACGTTAGAATGCGTCCCAAGATAGCCTCGTCTGGTTATGAATTTTGTGAACACACAAACGTACCAAGCGGGCACGTAGGTCCCACTACTTTCCACTCTAGTCCTAGGGTATACTCAAGCCTTGGTATTGGGCTTATCTCTCAGACCCACCTAACCTGCAAAACAAAGACAGCTAGCACAGCACAACAGCATGACAGTAAAGGATGAAATGCGGAAGATGCGGTAAAACAAAAATAAAGTACAACACATAAAGCAAAACAAAAACAAAGCACCCAAAGAGAACAAAGACAAGCAAGTGCTAGGATTGACTCGCTTAGGGGTGGACCAGCATAGGTCAACCAGAGTCCCCAGCAGAGTCGCCAGCTGTCGCTCCCGGGATTTTCATCCAGGTACAAACACGAGAGTGGCGCGGAAAAACAGAGTCGCCAGCCGTGTAAATTTATCCCAAGAGAGGGAAAGGGAACACCGCATAAACCTTAGGATGAGGGAAAGGAATGGTCATCGCAACCATAGCCTGGGTTCGGGAGTCGGTTATGCGAGGGGAAGGTGCTAGCACCCCACGCGTCCATCGTACTCGATGGGATCCACGCTTGTTGTCTAATCTAAGGGTGAGTTACTATCATCTAGGGCTGTACTAAGACGGGGGAGAAGACAAAGACAGACTCGGTAGGACGTCGACGTCCTAGGCCTACGTACCCCCTTTGTGCAATGGGGAATTCAGAGTCAACGTAGTTCGGACCAAGTTCTTTTTGTGTTTTTTATGAGCGACGTTAAGTTCGCGTCCGGCAGTTAGGGTCGATGCCTATTTGCGACTCAGACGGAAGGTAACGTGCCCTTTTTGAAAATAGCCTTTAGTTTGAAGATCCCGAAGGACAAAAAAGTTTGGGGTTGGTTTGTATCTTTTAGGACAGAAGTGGCTTAGGTTAGTTCCTAAGTTGCATTGCACCAAAGTCATGGGCACATGGGCGAATACTTAACGCATCGTCCCAAGACAGGATGCTCGCTAAGTACTCTAGAAAGATGAGAGGAAGCCCCTCATTTCTCATTCCCCATACTTAAGGCTCGTGCGCAATACCCCTTATTCTTATTAAGTGTTTTAAAGAAAATTTTAGATGAGAAGAGAAAGGACACAAGGGTAACTCTAAGGGAGACTATGAGTCCTAAAGTTATCATGCATGGGTGACCTACGGTTAGTGAGGTTTTAAGGCAACCTAAACCCTAAAGGAAGAAGATGAGAGAAGGAAAGGGTAAGAGTGACCATGGATACTTATCCATACCCTTAAAGAACTTAACTTAGACCCTGCATAAAGGATTAGTACAGAATAGGCACAAGTAAAAGAAAGGAGGTGAATGAAAATCACACCATGGCAAACAATAATGATAATAATTCAAACATGAACTCAAAAGTTAGAGAAGCAACCCCAAAGCAAATGGCACAAGTGCCTTTCAAACACGATAAGCAGACAAGATCAAAGATGCGCACACAAGAAAATCTCAAGAGAAAGCAAATCAAATAATTAGAAAAATAACTCCTAAAATTCCCAAATTAAACATTAAGGTTCCTCAACTAGAGGCAAACAACCTGTAAGAAGTCCCTGCAAAAAAATCAAGATATTACTCATTCAAGTAATTAGGCAGAGTCAGGTGGGAATTAGGGCTCAGTGGGCCAAAGGGAAGGACAAAAATGTAATATGGAATGATTTTAAAAATGATGAAAAAATATTTTAATGTATTTTAGAATGTCAGTGAACAAATACAAAAAGAACGGATAAAAAATATTGTACGGATGCAGAGAATTAAAATGAAGAAATTAAGTATGCATGAGGTGTGCAATGCAAAAAGGAAATTAATATAATAATTAATTTGGATGACAAAAATAAAATAAAAAATAAAAATAAAATTGTAAGAATTCTATGAATTAATAAAGACGATGTATGAATTTTATGGGAATTTTAAAATGCAATTTACTATTTTTAAATAATTAAAAGAAATAATAATGAAATAAAATAAAATAAGAAATGGGCTGGGGGGTGTAGACAGTAGAAAAAAACGTTGGAAGAGGAATGGGTTGGCAAAAGGGTGGTGCGAAAAGCAAAGCCTGGTCCAATTAATCAATCAGAAAAAAAATCAAAAAATGAGAGAGAGGCCACCGTGTTCTCCCATGTGAGCCGCGCGTGTTCATTTTAATGTGCTGTCATGTTTGTAATCGTCTGATTGCATCCATGGCTCACATTAAGTCAAGCAAAAAATTAGTAAACGAAATAAAAAGACATGGTTGGTGGACTATGATAGCAATGGTGGGGTAAATAACATGGAATCATTAATTAAATTTCAGAAAAAAAAATAAAAGGAAAAAAATGTGGCACGCTGGTAGCCACACGATGAAATGAATCAAGGGCCCAGATTGTATCTTCCTCATGGAAACCCTCGACCGGACTGAACCAAGAGCCACCGCCGGAGTTAGGGTTCCGGCCCCCTACTCCGGCCACCTGCAATCAAAACCACACCAAAACGCACGTACGAATATACTATTCCAACCAAAAAAATGTCAGGAATCCAAATATGTCATCAAAAAAATCAAATAACGCACGGGTAGAGAGAATCGAAGGAAATAGTGTAAGGGTTCAAAACTTTAAACTCACATAACAAGCCATACACACGTCCATAATCAGAAATAAATAGATCAGAGTGATCACCATTCATCACACGTCAATACTCATATAAAAAATTGGAGTTTTAAGAGCATGAAAAAACCTCCCAACCTGAGATGGAGCAACTCCAATTCTTGCCTTTGGCTGCGAATGGTGGTTGGGTTGTGCTCCAGAAACCACCAGGAAGAGACTTGTGGAAGAACTTGTGGCAAAAACCTTGTGGATCGTGAGTTTTTTGTGAGAAATCGTCTTGTAGGGTTTTCTTGAGAACTCCTCCAATTTCACGTGCATGAACCCTGACCAATGCATGATTGAGCTTAAATACTTAGGGTTAATTCATATCTGATCATTTAGGCTTGAGTGATCCCTTGTTTAATGATTTTTTGAATTATTTTGGAAAAATACATTATGTGAATTACACCTTTCTCCTTGCATGGATGCTTGAGAATTACATGATGGATTACTTGCACTTGGATTGATAATTACACCCCTATTAAACTTGGGCCTTGAAAACAATTGATTTATGAGTTTTTAACCTTTTTGGGAAATTTGAATAATGGAAAATAGGTGAAAAATAAACCATGAAATTAATTCATTCTAAAGCCAAAAATGCTCCTTAGGAATTGTTTTTTGATGTTGGAACATGTCTTGAAGCAATGGAATTGATTATAGGTCACTATGCCCAAAATTATGAAAATGGCATCATGAGAAACCCTAAAAACCACTTTGCCTTCTTTTGATCATAACTGGATTTTCACAAATGATATGGAGACCCACTAGTACTTGTTGGAAAGAGGAGAAAAAGATATTCAACTTTCATGTTGGAGAAAAATTCATCTGAAGCTTCCTTGAGGGTTTAAAGTTTAGTTGAATGAAGTGTAGAAACTTGCCAAAAATGGAAACTTTTCATTATAGGTCACTTTCCAAATTTGGAAACTTTGCACCAACCCCTAATTTCTGACAAATATGTATGAAACTTGACCCCTGGAGACCATATGAGGGTGTGAGACCTTACCATCCTTGAAGAGAACCTCAAAATTTCACAGTTGACTTTTCTCCTTTCACTATTGACTTTTCCCCAAATTCAACTGATTTTCAATCCATTGGCCAATTGAACCTCTCCTGAACCAAACTGATGGACAATCTTCCATTCCTAGATACTTAGGGACCTAAGGAATACCATAGAATCAAGTCTTGCCCAAAAAATCAGAAATAAACTGACTTTATAGTAAACCCTAGTTTTGGTACCCTCCGTCTAGGAGGAAATAACACAATCTCCAAATCCAAATTCCTCTGAATATGATGTGTATCCTCTCCAACAAAGATAAGATATGCTATTTGATGATGATAAAAACCCAAGGAGCCTGCCCATTGGAGCAATAAACCCAAGAATTCCTAAACCCTAATTCATGCACTGGTTAGGAGAGGGTGATCCACTTGAAATCCCTTGCCACTTGTGAACTCTTGATGGTGTAGCAGACCAGACAGGACTTTACCTTGACCCCATGCTAATGATATGCATACATGATAATGCAAAAAAAATGAAATGAAACATAAGCCAGTTAGTACTAAAGTAAGGAGGGCAAATTTTGGGGTGCAACACCAGCAGTTGGAACACATCATTTACAACGAAACACTGTGAAAACAACGTTCAGCAAGAATGAAAACGAGAACGGAGTTTCAGCGTTTCGACATTCAATCGCTCTCATTGAACTCCCACGATCATACGCCCTCTGTCAACAATTTCACTTTGCGTTCACTCTACCTTAGATCGCTTTCGAAGTTCACTCGAACCGCCCTCGATTCTCACTTTCTTCTTCTCAATCTCCAATCGGTTTCTCGCCATCGTTCTCTTGCTCACCATTCGCGGTGGCTTGCGCGGTTGAAGATTATTGATTTAGGTTGTTGTATTTGATGTTTCAAGGGAGTTTGAAGATGGTTGAAAGAAGGTGATGTAGGGTTGTGGTTGAAATGAAGTAGAGTGAGGTTTCGAAGGGGTTGTTGTTGTTTTGATAGGTTCAGAGTTTGAAGAAGAGGTTTCGGTTGGTGGAAAAAAGATGAAGGGTATGGTGGTGTTGTTACAGCTGGGTTGGGTTTGTTTATGGTTTTGGAACGGGTTTGGTTAAGAGTTGGAGGATGGAAGAAGGCTCAGATTGGAGGCATTAATGGTGGCGGTGAAAGATAGGTCGAAGGTTGAGGTTTGTTGTTGTTTCGGTTATGTGGGTTTGATGAAGGAGGAAGGAGAAAGGTGAGTGTTGGAAGCAGAAGGTTGAGTTCCAAAGAGGAGAAGAATTTAGGTTGATGTTTTGAAAGTGGCTGTAGTTGAGGTTGTATGAAATCTGGTGTTGACTATTGGAAGGAGAGGAAACAAATTGAAGATATTGATTCGGGAGGGTGAGTAAAAGTCCGCGAGAGAGAAGAAAGAATCTTGAGGGTCATCTTTCCTCCCACCCCTCCCTCTTCGAGTCTCTTCATCTCTCTTTATTTTTAATTTCTCTGTTGCACTAATGTGTTGTCGTTGTCAATTGTTCAGGTTATTATTGGTTCTTGCTGCTGAAATGTTATTTTCAATGTTACAGCTTTTGAATTATTTGGAAATGCTGCTGGAAATGCTTTTTTGATGCAGGTGTTTTCCTTGTGAAAGTGAGGCGCAATGGTGTGCAGAATTTGCAGAGTATGCTGGCTGTTACGCTTGGTCAATGTCCAGTGTTTTGTGTAGCAGTTTGTACGTCTTGGCGTGGCTTGTGTTGGACTTGTTTAACAGCATCGTTTTGGCATATTGTTGCAGAAATTTGGAGCAGGCTTGTGCAGGGAATCACAATGAGTTGTCGTTGTTGTATTATAAGTCTATATATGCCTTTATGACCTTGTAGCATGTGTGTGGAGGCTATGTAGTTGCATTTTTACTCTCCTTTTTTGTAATGTAGCCTTTTGGTCCTTTTTTAAAAAGATGGGTTGTATGGACTTGGATGGATAGAATATGTATTAAAGCCATGAATTATTTATGAAAATGGTCAGAAAGAAAATGGATATTTAATAAAAAATGGATAAGTGGTTTGAAATAGATGTTGAATAAAATTTGGATAATTATGAATAAAATTTGATAAGAACAAATATTGGATAATGATGATGGATTTTTGGAAACAAAATGGAAATTGGATATTAACACGGGAATCGGATAAAAAGAGTGAATGTATTGGAAATGGATTTTTAAAGAGAGAAAAAAAACTTAAATGGATAAATGGTTGATAATAAAACTGATATGAAAATTAAAAAGAAGGATGATTGAATTATATAAATGAAATGGATATGGTTTAGTGGCTTAGAAATGAAATGGTTTTGAAAATGAGTAATAAAATGGATGGTTACGGGAATGGGTACGGGTTAAGGTAACACACCTCCACAACACTTAAAAATTCCACAAATGCACCTGACCGCCACAAATCCTGAACAACAACACAAACTCGAATCCATCTTGAAATGATCTTGAATGGACACCAACCTGACGAATCCTCATACCAACAGTGAATACCCTAACCACCCAATCAGTACCTGCATGCTCATTGGACCTGCTAGCCTCAAATGAACTCAAATGAACAATAATTGAACATCTTAAACATAGAGGGAGAGAAACCTTAGTCTCCAGAAACCTGATTTAGGATCTCTCCAGTCAATCCACAGATGAAACCTTAAACTAATAACATCCTTGTGGCCATTCAGAGAAACTGAAATCGTGCCTTGATAAACTCATTATAATATCCTCTCGTGACAAAGAACACCCCACATCTCAACCGAAAACCACTGATTCCACAGCTTAGGAGCTTAAATGGTGGATGATCTATCCAAACCCTGATTTGCCGACCCTAGAAGTCTCTTGAAACAAACCTGATTCACAAATGAAACAAAACAAACAAAAACTGATAAAATGGTTAGTTATGCAATGCATAGGCATATGATGCTCATGCAAAAGATGTTATGACATCTAAGGGGTAAAATTTGGTGTACAACAACTGTTTACACTCAGGGATTTGATTTGAGGAAATGGGTTATTTCCTGTTCTTTAAGAAAATGGGAAATCCAAAGTGGATTGAGACCATCCGAGTCTACGGGTTTTCTTCCTATTTTTTGAAAGGGACTTGAGAATGTCTTTGAGACTCAAGGAAAATAGACTGTCCAAGTCTAGAGTTTCTTCTTTTGTACTATATTTTGAGAAACAGTAGTATGGTCTAGACTCTTTGAAAGACTGTTCTATGAAGATGACTAATTTTTGTTCCTATACCTCTAGGAGGTCGTCGGGACAATTTGTACGAAGCCCAAAAGGAGGCTGGAAACTTTTAATAAGCCGAGAGGTCCTTGTACGAAGCCCAAGAGGAGGCTATCATTCCTGAAGGAAGAATCATTATACGAAGCCTAAGAGGAGGCTGTGAAAACTTCTAAGAAACTGACGGGTCCTTGTACTAAGCCCAAGAGGAGGCGGGGTTGCTTTTAGGAAGCCTGTGGGTCCTTGTACAATGCCCAAGAGGAGGCCGATGCTTTTAAGAAGCATGCGGGTCCGTAAACCCTGAAAAATTCAAGACAGGCTATTCACAAGGAATAGATCAAGCCAGGAAAGTTCGAGAATTTGGAAGAAACTCAAGAGATATTATTCACGGAGAATACATTCATTTCTAGGGAGGTAGAGTTTCTTGACAATTCCTAAAGAGGACAGCCGAAGAGAAGACTGTATCTGGTGCTCCTATTGGGGATCTAGCTTGTCTATTTCTAGGAGTAATCGAAACGGCTTTACTTAGTTCTAGACGTAATTGTCGGAGAAACTCTAAATATCTATACTATTATTACACAGTTGATATGAGTTTATGAAAGGAGACTTACATTGAGCAGCCCCACAATACATTTATATGATATGAAAGCGGTAAATGAAAGCGTATAAACACTTACTCGGTTGTAGAGCCTCCATGCTGTTTGGTTAGTTGTTCAAAAAATAAAGATTGAAAACAACAGTATATTCAAAATCAAAGGAGAAAGTGCTTTGAAAAAGAAAGATTTAGGGCTTACAGCTCAAGGAGAGGCCCAAGGTTTTATCAGTGATCGTACTGTTGAATTTGTACAGGGGGACTTATACAAGTGATTGAGGCCCGAGAAAGGTTTTTTGTACAAAGAGATGGGTCTTACACTCTATTAGAGGCCCAAGAGTTTAAAAAAAAGAATGGGGCTTATAACACGAGGGTAGGCACAGATGACTTTTCGCTTGAAATGGCGATCGCGCCGAGGTTTTCTTTTAACACAGAGGTACTTATACAATATCTGAGGCTAAAAAATTATTTTGGTTAAAAGGAGATTGGGTCTTACACTCTAATAGAGGCCCAAAAGTTTTGAATGAGTCATATAGCTCGAGGAGAGGCCCAAATGTTTTAAACGGTTGACGGTCGCGCCGTTTACTTGTACAGAGGGACTTATACAATAAGTGAGGCCCACAAAGTTTATGTACAAGGGGGTTTGGGTCTTACACTCTCTCAAGAGGCCCAAGGTGTTTGAAAATGATTTATGAGGGTTGAATTAATCAAAAACCCTAATTTGTTTTCATTTTAATTGAATAAAATTCAATTAAAATAATCAAAAATTGTTTTAACATGTGGAAAACAAATTGTGATCTTGGATTAATGCTTCATAAATCAAGTTTTGCCCTACAAAATTATTAGAAAGCATTAAAATTTGCAAAATCAAGATGGAAAAAATATTAAAAATGTCAAAAAGAATTAAAATATTAATTCTTTGCAAAAATATCAATTATATAAAATAAATAATATTTTTGGGATTTTTTGGGAAAATAAAATATTTTAATATTTTTGTGAATTATTAAAAAAAGAATCAACTCAAAATCATTAAAACTCAGAGAGAAATTAATTTTTGAATCAATTAAATAAAATCACAAAATTAAAATATTTGAATTTTCAAAAAGGGCGCCAAGAACACCTAAGAACACGCGCGTGTTCTGGGTTTTGCCCAGATTTGCATTTTCTCTCCAATCTCACTGAATACTTGGTTATATCATGCAATCCACATATCAATCTGCTCGTCCCAACCTCACGATCATGTCTATGGTATTTAATTTCATTTATATTAAACATGGAATAAAAAATCAAGACAAAACCTCAAGAACCCTAATTTCTGCATGAAGGCTGAGAATTTTGATACACGATTCAAACAAAGTAATTAATTGAGGGGAAACATTCCATGCATGATTATGAACATTTGGCAAAAGTATTGTGCGAGGAAATATGCATAGATTGAGAGATGACAAAGTTTAGGCTTACCTCTAGGCCGTGACCGCAAGTGAAATGTGATTTCTGAGTTGGAGGTGTTACAGATGAGTTGTGATGATCTGAACAGCTTCCTTACACCCTATGGAGTGTGTTTGAATGCTTGGACTTGATTGAAAATGCCTGGATCACTTCATGGCATCTCAACTACAACTTGGTTAAAACCTTGAGCAAAGGACTGGTGATTCTGAGAAATCAGTGTTCCAGATGTTGTTTAAGTGTTTGATCAGCTCAGATATGATGTATGTGAGGTGTGTGTGTGATTGGTTTGGTTGGAATTGCTCTCTAGCTCAAAAACTCAGAGTTACCTTGCTAAAGAAGGCATTTTTGCCAAGAGAAAGAGATTTTGAGGAAAGCATCTGTTTGATGGCTTTGGTGTACTCAAACTGATCACAATTGAGCTCTATTTATAGTAGAACAAGTTTCTTTTGCAAGGAATAGTGAATGGCACCTACTGAGTAGGTTTGGCCAATGTTGGCAAATGAAAATCTAAGTCTCCTCTAGCCATTGACTAAAGGTTAGGGCACAGGCTGCTGGTTCCCTTGGTCTTGGATAAGTCTTGACTGAATTCAGTTGCTAATAGCTCAGTCCATGCCACCTTGGTGCTTCCATTTAATGCTCCAATCAAAAATTTGAGTCTTGTCCCTATTTTAGGCAATTCTAGGTTTGGCATGCTATTTCTTGTTCCAAGAACTTTGGAGGCTTGGCTCAGTGATTGTCCCCTTTAGATTTAATCCTCAGATGTGTCCAAGATGATAACAAGGCTTGGAATTGGCTGATTTTGGAAAATCGACCAAAAGTGCAAAAATCTGCCTTGCCTTGACAGATTTCAGCAAGGCATCTTGCCACTACCATATCTCATAGCTCAAATTAAATTTGGTGATGTTCTTGGCCATTTTGGAACAAAGTGACTTTTCTTGATTTTGATCACTCCATACCTCAAAATCCATGAGGAATTTGGACATAGATCAGTAGGAAGCTTTTGTAGAGGGTAATGAGATCTACAAATCAAGCTTTGGATGGGGAAAAATGACTTTGTGGTTTAGGAGTTATGATCCTCCAAAGTTGGTACCTTTGCGACTTTATTTCATAAGTTAGAAAATTTTCTAAGTTTTTATGGTTACCCCTTTTACAAGTTATCCCACTTTCTTTGATTTTTCTTGATGAATGATGATTCAAATCATACATTAACATCATTTTAGGGTAAAAAATCCATTTTATTGAAAAATCTCAAAAAGTCAAAGTTGACTTTTGTGCACAATTGACTTTTGTCAGATGTATTCCAAACTGTGCAATTCTTTAGGAAACCATGTCCTTGACCTAAATCAAACTTGATGGACATGTTCCATGTGTGTTATAGATTGTATTGAATCATTTCTTAGGGCTTGGGAGCATGTCCTGGTCAAAAGTCAAAGCTACAGTTGACTTTTCCCACAAAACCCTAACTGTGGTCCAAATGAAATTGAAACTTTTTGCTCAAACTTCTTGGATCAATCCATTGGTGCAAATGGATCAATGTGGTATATTGGAGACCCTCAAATCATGTCTTGAGGTCTTGGTTCATGTTTCATCCCAAAAGTCAACATAGGGGTGAATTAGGTCAAGAAATCCTAATTCCTGAATTTTGATGAATGCATCCCCTGAGGCAAAATTGCTTGATGGTTGGGTCCATGAGGTTCCATGGAGCATATTAGGTAATGTTTTGAATCACTGGCTCGTGCCCAGATGAAATTTTCCATCTGGAGGCCCTGGTCGATCAAAACCCTAATTTGGTGACACCGCCGATCTGGAGGCTTGATCCACCTAGAAGGAGCAGCTTTGTGCCTAATCCTTGAAGTGGGAGTCCTTTGGATCATTTGTCTATGTTTAAGAGGTTAGACAAGCTGAAGGTCATGGCATTCCTTGATTGACCTTTTGGCTAAGAGCTCTGAGAGGGCTTGAAACCCTAATTCTAATTGCAGTGGATGCTCAACAATTCCTTGAGGAGATTGATGAGGCATAAAGGTACATCCCTATTGTGATGATGATTGGCATAATGATGGGAATCTTAGTGGTCAAAATTTGGGGTATGACAGCATGGACCGAGTCTTTGATCACTAAATGAGTCAAGATTCAGCTCTGAACCAAAGGACCACAAACTTGTGCCCTAACCTCTAGTCAATGGCTATGGAAGACTTGAACACCTTTATGCTACAATTGGACAAAGGACTGCTGTAGTTGCCTTTCACTATTGATGGCAAAACAAACTCGACACACTATAAATAGACCTCAATTCTGATCAGTTTGAGTAACCCAAAGCACTACAACACTTGTTTTCCTCAAATTCTCTCCTTTACTCCATATTTACCTTCTTTTCCATGTAACAACTGAGTTTTTGAGTTAGAGAGCAATTCCACCACAACTCATGATCCAAACACATCCAATATGTCATGTCTAAGCTGTTCAAACAATCACACTTTTTCTGAAACACCAAAATAAAAAAGTCAACCTCCAAAACCTCAAAGTTTGACTTTTTGGCATTTTTCAAGCCATGTCTTGATTCAGTCACTTTCAAAACCAAAGAAAGCCTCAAACACACTTCAAATATCATCCTCAAACTGTCCCAATTGGTTTCCCTAATCTGGAACACCATTTGAGAGAGTTACCATATTGGTCACTTTTGCCACTTTTGGAAGAAAGAGCCAATACTTGTTTTTTAGGATTCCAACTGGTTTTGATCATCCTAAAAGATTCTAAGGGGTCAATCAAGAGTGTCTAAAGCATTGAATTACTTCTGGCACAAGGATCTTGACAGTTAGCACAAGAAGCTTCAAGAGGTAAGTGCATCACAACTTGAACTCTCTAAATCATGCATTGCTTTGATGTCCATTGATCATGGACATCTCATACATATCATATATGTTGTGTTTGAACCAATTTTTCATGCAATTGTTTCCTGTATGATGAGATAACATAGAACATGCAAATTTAGGCCTATTTTGAAATCACTATCGGATTTTAAAATAGAAACATTTTCTGAAAATTCTAAAAGCACCATTGGATTCCTCATGAAATTCTAGGCCAGATGCACCTAAATTTTGTCCAAATCCATGGAGAAATTAGAAAGTTAGAGGCTTCATGCAAATTGCCAAAACTTGCCTTGCCTTGGGCAAGGGCCAGGCCATGGCGCCTTGGACAGGCCTAGAAATAATGCACCCTTATGTATTAATGGGGTGGTTTTGATACACGGATGTATCACCACCCCAGTGGTAGCGCGCATGTGTGTTTGGTATCAAGGTCGTGGGTTCAACACCCACCCAGGCCATTTTGCATTTTTTCCCTATTTTGCTATTTTTTGCATTTTTTATGGTTTTTATTAATTAATTTCAAAATTAATTTCTCATTCAATTTTAGTTATTTTTTATTGGTTCTTTTTTTGAAAATTCCCAAAAATGTTAAAATATTTTATTCCATAAAAGATTCAGAAAAATATTATTTATTTGATATATTTGGTATTTTTGTAAAGAATTTTATTTTTGTTTGTTTTTTAAGCACTAAAAATATTTCTTTCTCTTGATTTTGCAAGTTCAAATGATTTTCAAATCCTTCTATAAATGAAACTTGATTTTTCAAACAATAATCCAAGATTACAACTTGTTTTTCACACATTTTTGATAATTTTGATCATTTTAATTGAATTTTTATACTTTAAAAACTAATTAGGGTTTTGATTATTCTTCACCCTCACTTTTCTTTCTTTACAAACATTTTGGGCCTCTAATAGAGTGTAAGACCCAACCCCCTTTTAAAAACCAAACTTTTTGGGCCTCAGACATTGTATAAGTCCCGATACAGTTTTCAAAACTATGGTGCGATCACTGTCTTTCACTAGGCCTCTCCCTGAGTTGTAAGCCCCATATCTTGTACAAAAATAAACCTTGGGCCTCTAGTAGAGTGTAAGACCCAATCCATTTTTAAAACCAAACTATTTTAGGCCTTAGATATTGTATAAGCCCCAGTACAGTTTTCAAAACTACGGTTCGATCGTCGCCTTTTCAAAAGAATTCATCTGGGCATCTCTTATTGTATAAACCCCAAGCTTCTTTTCAAAACAACTTTCTCCTTTGATTTAAATTCAAAATCATAGTTGTTATCAAAACTTTCTTCAATTTCTTGAATAACTAACCATACATCTGTAGAAGCTTGCTCGCCTGTAAGTTTTTATCAGCTTTCTTTTACATGCTTAAATATATATATATATTTGTCTGTATTGCTGGAATCTTGCTCACCTGTAAGTCCTCTCACACTCTCTTTTAAATACTTGCTCATATATATATCAACTGTATATATACCTGTATATCTGCTTAGAGTTTTCCCCGACAATTAGGTCTAAGATTAGATAAAGCCAGTGGTCACTCTTTCAACACAGTCAAACTAGTTCCCCATAGGAATTTCCAGATACAGTCTTGCCTCCTCTTGGGCTTATACAATATGGAACAAAGAGAAAGGCATTATTCCCGGTGAAACTTTTCTCAGACTGTCACTATTAGAAATTGTCAAACAAATTCACTTTCCCCAGAGAAGATTAATTCCCGGTGAAACTTCTCTTGAATTTGTTCAAACTCTAGATTGTTCACTAAAGAAAGGATTAATTCCCGGTGAAACCTTTCTTGAACTTTTCTTAAGTTTGGACCCACAGGCTTCCTAAAGGCAACCCTGCCTCCTCTTGGGCTTTGTACAAGGACCCACAGGCTTCCTAAAGGCAACCCTGCCTCCTCTTGGGCTTTGTACAAGGACCCTCAGGCTTCTTAGAAGTTCTCATGCCTCCTCTTGGGCTTAGTACAAAGACCCAGAGACGTCTTAAAGGTATAAGACAGAACCTAGTCATCCTTTGTTAGAGCAGTCTTCCTGAGTCAAAATATCAAACCAATTTAGAGTTAAATCTCATCCCTTAAAACATCAGCCTCCTCTTGGGCATCATACAAAGATCATTCTCAAGCTAAGAGTCAACCTTTACATACCAGTTAGACTTGGACAGTCTCATCTCCCTTTGGATTTCCAAGAAACCTTCAAACTTCCTAAGCATTGGAAAAATCTTGATCATCTGATCAATATCTAAATAGAGTTAAAACCTCTACAGGTTTCACAACTCAATCTCTAAACCCTCACTCTAAATTTCCCCAGTCAGGGTCAATTACTGCTAATCCACCATTAACAAAATCACCAACAGAATCAGAACCTCAAGGCATCTGATATCTCAACTCTTCTGTAATCCCCAGCAAGAGTTGAATTCCCCAAATTTGGACCTGTCTCTGGATCTCAATGTAGCATGGTTTTTGTGGTTTCGAATCACTATCGCTTTGGTACTATAGTTCGATTCATTTTTTATCCTGTGAAGCTAATTAAGGAAGGGAAATAGATGTTTCCAATTAACCCTGCTTGCATACTGAGTTTAAACAGCTGACTGTTGGTTTACCGATGCTATCAAAATAAGGGGGTCTATCTTAGGTTATTTTGCTTAAGAATATAGTGTCTGGACTGTTTGTGAGGCTTTTGGTGAGGTACTAGGTCTGATGGTTTTTTTATTGATGTATGAAGGTACTGGACTTTAGAGTTTTTGATTAGTATGCTCGCTAAGATTTCACAATCTTATGCCTACGTATTCCCGTTTAATGAAACAGGGAAATCAGAGCGATCGTAGTTCCTCCTATTCTATGGGAGGAAAAAGATGATGTTTTTGTGTCTTGTTCAAAGCCCAATATTGAAGCTAAAAGGTTTTAGAGAGAATTTGTCATCTCTAAAGAGGGATTGTTGATTTTTGTGTGCCTTGATCAAAGCGCAAGGTTGACGCTAAAAGGTTAATTGACCCGTTGGGGGAGTCCTTTATACAAAGCCTAAGAGGAGGCTAAAAGTTTGATTTTTCCGAGGAAAATGTTTTTTCTGTCTTGTACAAAGCCCAAGATTGAGGCTAAAAGGGATTTTTGACTCCGTTGGGGAGAATCTGTATGTGTCTTGTACAAAGCCCAAGATTGAGGATGAAAGGGTTTTACTCAACAAGAGAGTGTTTTTATATGTCTTGTACAAAGCCCAAGACGGAGGCTAAAATGGTTTGACTCAATAAGATAATCTTTTATACTCAACAAGAGAGTGATTTGGTGTCTCGTATGAAGCCCGAGCCTGAGGCTGAAAAGAGATGGACTCAACAAGAGAGTCTGAATGTTGATTGACTCAATAAGAGAGTCTTTTATACTCAACAAGAACGTCGTTTGCTGTCTCGTACGAAGCCCGAGATGGAGGCTAAAAGGAGATTGACTCAACAAGAGAGTCTGAAAAGGTTAGCTCCGCTGGGGAGAATCATTGTACAAAGCCCAAGAGGAGGCTGACTTCACTGAGGAAGGATCGTTATACAAAGCCTAAGAGGAGGTTATCTTACTGATGAGGAATATTGAGATCCCTAGGCAGGTCCAAGGGCGGGGAACTCTCATGAAAGAGACCGGGATTTTGTTTATGTTTAGGAGGAACTTGAGAATGTCTTTGAGACTCAAGGGGTTTAGACTGTTAAAGTCCGGACTTTTATCTTTTGTATTATGCCCAAGAGGAGGCACGGGCATTAAGGGATGAGAATCAACCCTAAAATGGCCTGAGCTTTGACACTGGAAAGACTGCTCTAGCAAAGGATGACTAAGTTCTGTCTTATACCTTTAAGAGGTCGTCAGGGTCCTTGTATTAAGCCCAAGAGAAGGCATGCGAACTTCTAGGAAGCCGAAGGGTCCTTGTACAACTCCCAAGAGGAGGTGGGGATTCTTTTAGGAAGCCTGTGGGTCCCCTAACCAAGAGAAGTTCATGAAATGCAATTCACAGAGAAGAGATCATTCCAGGAAATTTCGAGGATTTGGAAGAAACTCAAGAGATGCCATTCACGGAGAAAAGATCATCTCTTGGGAGTAGAGCTTCTTTGACAATTTCTAAGAGTGACAGTCTGAGAAAAGGTTCACCGAGAATACTGCCTTTCTCTTTGTTCCATATTGTTTAACCCCAAGAGAAGGGAAGACTGTATCTGGAATCCTATTGGGGATCTAGTTTTGTTTGTATTTAAGAGTGACCAACAGGGCTTTATCTAGTTCTAGACGTAGTTGCCGGGGAAAACTCTAAATAACTATACTAGTATATATACAGTTGATATATGACCAGTATTTAAAGAGGGTATGAAAGAAGACTTACAGTGAGGCAGCCCCACAATACAGTAATATATATGAAAGCAGTAAAAGAAAGTGGATAAACACTTACCCGTTGTAGAGCTTCCATGCTGTTTTGTTAATTGTTCAACAAAGAAATTAAAGAAAGTTTTGATAACAACTATATATTTGGATTCAAAATCAAAGGAGAAAGTATTTTGAACAACGATTGGGGCTTACAGCTCAAGGAGAGGCCCAAATTTTAACAGTGATTGCATTGTTGTTTTAAATTTGTATAGGGACTTATACTAGTGACTGAGGCCCAAAGAAAGGTTTTATGTACAAAGGGATGGGTCTTACACTCTCTCAAGAGGCCCAAAAGTGTTTTAAATAAAAGAAGTGGCCCTTACAACACGAGTGTAGGCCCAGTTGTTTGTTTGAAAACGGCGATCGCGTCGAGGTTTTTGAAAATACAGTGGGACTTATACAATGACTGAGGCCCAAACTATTTTGGTTTTCAAAAGGGGATTGGATCTTACACTCTATTAGAGGCCCAAGAGTTTATTTTTGTACAAGTGATGGGGCTTACAACTCAAGGAGATGCCCAATGATTTTTTTTGAAAGGCGACGATCGCACCGAGGTTTTTGAAAACACCGTGGGTCTTATACAATGACTGAGGCCCAAATTATTTTCATAAGGGGTTGGGTATTACACTCTATTAGAGGCCCAAGAGTTTTAAAAATTATTGGTTAGGGTGAAAATCAAAGAAACCCTAATTTTCACCTTTTAAAAGTAATTTTTTCAAAGAAAATTAATAAAAAAGGATAAAAATACCAAATAAGTTTGAATAAACAACTTGTGATTTTTGGTTTAGGTTTGAAAAATGAATTTTTAATCACAAGATGAATTAAAACTCATTTGATTTTGATTTTCAAGATGAACATTCATTTTTTTAAATGTTTAAAAACAATAAAAGATGAATTTATTCACAAAAATACCAACTATATTAAATAAATAATATAAATTTGATTTTTTTGTAGAATAAAATATTTCAACATTTTTGTGATTTTTTTCAAAATGAACCAATAAAAAATAATTAAAATTGAGAGAGTTATTAATTTTTCAAATCATTTTAAAAATAACATGAAAAAAATGATAAAAATGGAAAAAATGGTAAAAAAGAGGATCTGAGGCGAGGGGGAATCGAATCCCAGACCTCTTGTGTGTAGCGTGCATCCTCTACCACTGGGGTGGTGATACATCCGTGTATGAAAACCATCCCATGGATATATGAGGCATGCCTTGTTTCTGGCCTAGCCAAGGCAAGGCAAGACAAGATTTTGGGCAAAAACGTGAAGCTTGTAACTTTCTCATTTCTCCATGGATTGGGACACAATTTAGGTCTATCCTACCTAGAATTTCACAAGGAATCTAATGGTGGTGGTGGTCTTTTCAGATGAGGCTCCTATTTCAAAACCCGATAGTGTTCTTGAAATATGCCTATAATTGCATTTTCTATGCTACCTCTTGTTACAGGCATAAATTACATGATGAATTGGTTCAAACATAACACATATAACATGTAAGAGATGTGCATGATCAGTGGACTTCAAAGCAATGCATATTTCAAAGAGTTCAAGTTGTGATGCTTACCTTTTTAGGAGCTTTTTGGGAAATCTGTCAAGTGCTTTATTCCAGAAACAATTTGATGCTTTGGACACCCTCAAATGATCCCTTAGAAGCTTTTAGAATGGTTGGAACCAACTGGAATCCTCAGGAACAAGTTTGAGCTCTTTCTTGCAAAAGGGGAAAAAGTGGTCAATATGGCAACTCTCTCAAATGGTGTTCCAGGTGTGGGAAACCATTTGGGACAGTTCAAGTATGATATTTGGAGTGTGTTTGAGGTCTTATCTGGTTTTGAAAGTGACTGAATCAAGACATGGCTTGAAAAATATAAAAAAGTCCAATTTTGAGGTTTTGAGAGGGGACTTTGTGACTTTGGTGTTACAGGTCACTTATGAGAGTTTGGACAGTTTAGATATGAAATATTGGATGTGTTTGAATCATGAGCTATGATGGAAATGCTCTCTAACTCAAAAAATCAGAGTTACCTTGCAAAAGAAGGCATTTTGGCCTAGAGAAAGAGATTTTGAGGAAAGCAAGTGTTGTAGTGTTTTGGTGTACTCAAACTGAGCACAAATGAGCTCTATTTATAGTAGAGCAAGTTTGTTTTGCAAGCAATAGTGAATGGTGGCTGCAGCAGGCTATTGGCCAATTGAATCACTTTGGAATCTTAAGTCTCCTCTAGCCATTGACTAGAGGTTAGAGCACAGGCCTATGGTTCTTTGGTTCAGAGCTTATCCTTGACTCATTCAGTTGGAAATGGCTCGGTTCATGCCACCTTGTTGCATCCATTGAATGCTTGGAGACAAAATTGAATTCTTGGCACATTTTAGCCTTTTTAGGGTTGGGCATGGTACTTTGGGAATCTTGGACTTGGGAGGCTGATGAATCAGTGCTTGTCCCTTGGTTGTTCCCCCTTGAGGTGTTCAGATGGATAAGCATGCTTGGAATGGCACAATTTGAGCAAATCGAGCCTTTATGCACAAATCTGCCTTGCCAAGACAGTTTGCAGCAAGGCATGTTGCAGCTGTCATAACTCCTAGCTCAGGTGGAGTTTGGTGAAGCTCTTGGAATTTTGGAAAGCCCTTATGGGACACAACACATGTGTGATCATAGTTTATCTTGACACTTTTTGAATCCAAGTGAAAAATGCCCCTACATTTTGCAAAAAAGCAAGACAGATTCTGACTTAGTGAAAATTTCACTAAGTGTTGGAAAAAGTGACATTTCATGTTTTTAGCCATTTTGATCACTCCATAACTTAAAATCCATGAAGAATTGGGATGAGGTGTAGTTGACATTTTTAAAGTATGCCATGAGAGCTACAAATACATCTTTGGATCATCCAAAATGGTTACTTGGATCTCAAGTTAAGATCCTTGGAAGTTGGTACCCTAGCCACTTTGTTCCATAACTTAGAAAAATTCTAAGTTTTTATGGTTACCCCTTTTACAAGTTATCTCATTTTCTTTGATTTTTGTTGATGAATGATAATTCAAATCACACATTAACATCATTTTAGGGTTAAAGAACCATAATTATGAAAAATCTCAAAAAGTCAAACTTTGACTTTGTGCACAGTTGACTTTTTATCAGATGAATTCTAAACTGTGCGATCCTTGGTGAAATGAAGTCCTTGACCTAAATAAAACCTAATGGCTATGTTCCATAGGTGTTATAGGGTGTATTGAATCATGTCCCAAGGTTTGGGAGCATGTCTTGGTCAAAAGTCAAAGGCACAGTTGACTTTTCCCTCAAAACCCTAATTGTGGTCCTAATGAATTTAACACTTGTTGATCAAGCTTCTTGGATCAATCCATTGTTGCAAATGGATCAATATGGTGCATGGGAGACCCTCAAATCATGTCTTGAGGTCTTGGCTCATGTTTTGTGCCAAAAGTCAACTTAATGGTCAATTAGGTCAAGAAACCCTAATTCCTGATTTTTGATAAATGCATCCCTTGAGGTTAAATTAACTTGATGCTTGGGTCCATGAGGTCCCTTAGAGTACCTTGGGTTGTGTTTTGAAGCATTGGCTCATGTCCAGAGGAAAGTTTCCATCTGGAGACCCTGGTCGACCAAAACCCTAATTTGGTGACACTGGCGATCTTGAGGCTTAATCCACTTGGAATGCTGCAACTTTGTGCTTGATTCTTGATGTGGGAGTCCTCTTGATCCTTTATAGGGGTTGAGAGACTAGACAAGTTGAAGGTCATGTCATTTCTTGATGGATCCTTTGTCTAAGTGCTCTGAGAGGGCTTGAAACCCTAACCTTTGATTGTAGTGAATGCCTAACAATCCCTGAGGAGATTGATTGAGGCATGATGGTTCATCCATATTGTGATGATGATTTTCACAATGATGGGAATCCTTAGTGGTCAAAATTTGGGGTATGACAAATGCCTCTATTTAATCTTCTTGGACCAGAAGGTGTGAATGGCGAAGGTATTTGGGCATTCGGGGTGCAAGAGGATTAAATATCGGAATACCCGAAATTTTGATGGTAGTAATGAACGGCAGTTTGCTCATCCATCTTATTTTGCTAAGAAATGATGCATAGAAAAGGTAGAAGCTTCCCCTCGATCCTGGTCTTGAGCCAAGGAATTGGTCTCAATTTCCGAAATAAACTTCCCCACGATCCTAGTTACCTACCAAGGAACTGGTCTCAGTTTCTGATATAAACTTCCCCTCGATCCTGGTTCCCTACCAAGGAACTGGTCTTAGTTTCTGATATAAACTTCCCCTCGATCCTGGTTTCCTACCAAGGAACTGGTCTTAGTTTCTTTTGTCAGTATACTTTCTTGACAAGGGACGATATTCGTAGCGGTTTTCCTCAAACTTCTCGCTGAATTTTCCTGGAGAGATGCCATTTGATGGGAAAAAGTTTCGATGTCAGACTTGCTGGGGAACCTATTCGTCTGAACTGTAGAGGTGTACAAACTTCTCTATTGGAGACGCCATTTGTTGACTCTACTGGGGGAAAACGAGTCTCTTGAGAGACTGCTTCCTATTTGGGGGTATTACATCATACTTTTCCTCGAGATCTTCTCAGAGAAATGCCATACGATGTGATCCAATTTGGAAGGGCTTTCTCTGGGGATTTTCCTTAATCTGGGAAAGCGAAGATATCATCTTCAACGGCGAAGAGTGATATTTTTCGAAGGTCTTCTTGCCTTTCATAGGTTCAAGTTATCAAAGTGTTTGAGGGACCAACTTCAATCCAGCCGTAAATTGGAGGATCGATTATTTAGACGCCACTTTTCCCGACGAGCAAAGAACTGACAACTCGAGTGAGAGGACTTTTATCACTAGGGGACAAGACCGACCAGAGTAATAGTGATGCAATATGAATATGAATGTAAATCAATAATGCATGATGTATGTATGTTTATGCTGACAAAACAGACGCGACATACAGATTAATAAATGAACACGACTGGATACTCGGCCACTGCAGGGGATGAAGAGGTATCTTCGGTTCAAAATAGCAATTCTGCCTTGCTTAGGAGAGATGATCTCGTGGGGAAAACTGTTGGTCAGGCGTAGGAGATAAGAACTTTTCCGGATGTCAGACGGAACATGGTTTAGAATGATTACTTTGATTCTGCACTTTGAGGTTCGGCTACTTCTGGAGAAGCGATCGATGTTCTTTTGATGTTCAACAGCCAAAAGAAATTGCCATCTTTATTTTAAAAGCAGAAAGAAGTTTAACAAATAAATTCATTTTTTGTTTTATTTCAAGAATCGTTAATCATATTAAAATGTCGTTCTGTAAAGTTAAAACAAATGAGAATTGTAAACAAAAGTACTAGGGCTCAAATTTTATTGATAGGATGGAAATCAGCCAAGCGTGTGATTCCATAAAGTATTTACAAAGTTAGAAAATGGTAATTTAAGGGAAAATGGCTACATTGAAACATAACAACCGTTATCTTTCTACCAACTTTGAATTCAGGGCATCCTGAGCTTCCGTCGAAGATGACCTTGATCGAGATTGCCTGACTGATGGTGTAACTACTGCTGAGGGACTTGCCCCTTTGGTGGACGTAGTTACTTGCCATTAATCCCTAACTTTTGCCTGGATTGTACTTTTGAGATTTCCAATCCATCAGGATGATTTTTTATTATGTCTCTAATTTTTGCCTGGACCGCCCTTTCGGGTTTTCAATCCACCGAGACGTTTTTTTTTATTTATTTTTTATTTATTTAGGCGAAGTATTTCTTGACTACGTCAACATTTGTGGGGTAGGAAAATTCCTCTCCTTCCATGGTCGCGAGTCTCAAAGCGCCACTTGAGAAAGCTTTCTTGACCACATAAGGGCCGTCATAATTCGAAGTCCATTTGCCCCGGGAATCAGTGAGAAATGATTGTATCTTTTTCAGCACGAGGTCTCCTTTCCTGAAGACTCGAGGTCAGACCTTTTTGTCAAACGCATTATTCATTCTTTACTGATATAACTGACCATGGCATAGAGCCATTATTTGCTTTTCCTCGATCAGATTCAGTTCATCGTGTCGACTTTGACACCATTCAGCCTCTGTTAGCTTAGCTTCCCTCAATACCCGGATTGATGGGATCTCTACTTCTATGGGAAGCACTGCCTCCATGCCATATACTAGAGAGAAAGGGGTTGCCCCTGTTGAAGTGCGGACAGATGTGCGATAACCGTGAAGAGAAAAAGGTAGCATCTCGTGCCAGTCTTTGTAGGTTACAACCATTTTCTGAACAATCTTCTTGATGTTCTTGTTAGCCGCTTCTACCGCTCCGTTCATCTTAGGTCGGTAGGGAGATGAGTTACGGTGTTCGATTTTGAACTCAGCGCACAACTCTTTCATCATCTTGTTGTTCAAGTTAGATCCATTATCCGTAATGATCTGGCTAGGAACACCATAACGGCAAATGAGATTGTTTTTAATAAATTGGACCACCACTTGTCGGGTTACATTGGCGTATGACGCTGCTTCGACCCACTTGGTGAAATAGTCAATGGCTACCAGGATGAACCGATGTCCGTTCGAAGCCTTGGGTTCAATCATGCCAATCATGTCGATTCCCCATATGGAAAAAGGCCACGGGGAAGAGAGAACTTTGAGATGCGTTGGCGGTACATGGCTTTTGTCTGAGTATATCTGACACTTGTGACACCTCCTCATGTACTTGTTGAAATCGGATTCCGTGGTCAACCAATAGTACCATGCTCTTAGAATTTTTCTCGCCATTGTGTGTCCGTTGGCATGAGTGCCAAAGGATCCTTCATGAATTTCTTTTATCAGCATGTTTGCTTCTGGTCTGTCTACATATCGGAGCAAGACCAAGTCAAAGTTTCTCTTATAGAGTGTATCACCGCTCAGGAAGAAGCTTCCTGCTAGTCTTCTGAGGGTCTTTCTGTCCTTTCTGGATGCCCCAGGTGGGTACTCCTGTTTCTGAAGGAAGCATTTGATAACGTGATACCAAGGTTTTTCGTCTATGACTGCTTCGATCGCGAAAATATAAGCGGGCCGTTCAATGCGCATTATGTTGATCTTAGGTATGTCATTCCATTGTCCTACACTAATCATGGAAGAGAGAGTGGCTAATGCATCAGCCATGTGATTCTCTTCACGAGGGATGTGATGAAACTCAATTCTGTTGAAGAAGGGTAACAACCTTCTCGCGTAATCTTTGTAAGGAATTAGTCCTGATTGGTATGTGTTCCAATCTCCTTTGATCTGATTGATAACCAAGGCTGAGTCGCCATATACATCCAAGTTCTTGATCCTTAAGTCGATCGCTTCTTCGAGACCCATGATACAAGCTTCGTATTCGGCCTCATTGTTTGTACACTTGAATTGCAGTCGGGCGGTGAAAGGAATGTGGGTACCCTGAGGTGTTATGATAATTGCCCCAATTCCATTTCCATAATGATTGACAACTCCGTCAAAGATAAGTCCCCATTGGGAACCTGGTTCTGGCCCTTCACTGGGTAGCGGTTCATCGCAATCTTTCATTTTCAAATACATGACATCTTCGTCTGGGAAGTCAAATCCGACTGATTCCTGATCGTCAATTGGTTGATGAGCCAAATGATCAGCTAAAATACTTCCTTTGACGGCTTTCTAAGCATGGTACTCGATGTCGTATTCTGATAACAACATCTGCCAACGGGCAATCCTTCCCGTGAGAGCAGGCTTTTCAAAGACGTACTTGACCGGATCCATTTCGAAGATTAACCAAGTAGTGTGATGAATCATGTACTGACGAAGACGTTTGCCTGCCCAAGCCAGAGCAAGGCAAGTTTTTTCAAGCATAGTGTACTGAGTCTCGCAGTCGGTAAATTTCTTGCTCAAATAGTAAATGGCCGACTCTTTCCTTTTGGTTTCGTCCTATTAGCTAAGTACACAACCCATTGAGTCTCCAAGACTATTAGGTAGATGATCGGTGGTCTTCCTTCCACTGGAGGTGATAGAATCGGTGGGTTCGATAGGTATTCCTTGATACTGTCGAAGGCGGTTTGACATTCTTCTGTCCAAATGCAGTCCTGATTCTTTTTGAGTAGTTTGAAAATCGGCGCACACGTCGCGGTCATGAGGAATATAAATCTGGAAATGTAGTTCAGACGTCCCAGGAATCCCCTGACTTGTTTTTCAGTCTTTGGAGAAGGAATTTCTTGAATGGCCTTGACCTTGTCAGGATCAACCTCAATTCCTTTCTGGCTGACGATGAACCCTAAAAGTTTTCCTGAGCGGACACCGAATGTGCATTTGTTGGCATTCAAGCGGAGTTTGTACTTCCTCAGATGCTCGAATAGCTTTGACAGGTGGGTCACATGCTTCTCTTCTGTTTTAGACTTAGCAAACATATCATCGACATACACTTCTATTTCTTTGTGTATCACGTCGTGGAACATAGTAGTCCTGGCCCGTTGATAGGTTGCCCCGACGTTCTTTAAACCGAACGACATTACCTTGTAACAGAAAGTGACCCATGGGGTGATGAATGAAGTTTTCTCCATGTCTTTCAACGCCATTTTTATCTGATTATAGCCTGAGAATCCGTCCATGAAGGAGAAAACTTTGAACTTTGCTGTACTGTCAACCAGCATGTCTATGTGTGGTAAGGGAAAGTCGTCCTTTGGACTGGCTTTGTTCAGATCCCTATAGTCTACACACATCTTGACCTTTCCATCCTTTTTTGGAACTGGTACTATGTGTAGCGAGCGATTTTGGACGCGGTTCTTAAGCGCTGGTCGCTCTCTGCGGTTTGAGCTTAAACTACAGGTCGATTCATTTTTTATCCTATTGTGAGCTGAATAAGGAAGGGAAATAGATGTCTCCAATTAACCCTGCTTGCATACTGAGTTTAAACAGCGGTCTGTTAGTGTAGTACCCCAAAATTTGCTCTCCTCTTTTGGCATCATAGCATGGCATTATCATTTATCATATCATATCCACCTCACTAGCATTGCATTGCATTTAACATAGAAAAATGAAGCATGGCATCCTTCTTACCATCAGGGCATGTGATCAAGTGGAAGGTGGACAATCAAGGAATCATTCAAAGCACAAAAAGGTCAATCAAGTTGGCTCTATGCAAGCCAAGAGGTCTCTCATGTCTCATACTATCTCAATTGATCTTCCAAAACCTCAAGGAAGTGAGATTCAATGGGAGATTGAAGCACTACATCTTTCACTATGCAAGAGGTTCAAAAATTGAAGGAAAACCCTCAAAAGAGATAGCTCATTGATTCAAAATCATTCTCAAGTGGCATTTCTCATCATCCTTTAAGAGGATACACAACATACTCTGAGGAATTTGGATTTGGAAGATGTGCAATTTCCTCCTAACTAGAGAGGGTCAAAATTAGGGTTTCTAATAAAATCAGGATATCTCTGATTTTTTGGACAAAACTTGATGTCATGGTATTCCATATGTCCTTAAGTGTATGTATGTGGAAGATTGCATCTCAATTGGTTTTAGAAGTGGTTCAATTGGAAGAAAGATCAAGAATCAGAGAAATTTGGGGCCAAGTCAAATAATCAGAGGAAAAAGTCAACTCTTGACTTTTTGAGCCCAAAATCATGAAATTCATGTTGCATATGTCCAATGTACAAAATTTGGTCAAGAAACTCCAAAGGAATCATGAAAAAATCAAGATGTGGAAAGTTGCCATTTTTGGATGAAGTAGGGTTACTAAAAATAGCAAGTTTTGGCCATTTTGCATCAGAATTTGAACCAAGGCCATTTAAATTTGGAGCACCAAATGAAAAATCCACTCTGCCTCAATGAAAGATCTTGTTTTAAGCTTCAAATCCATGTGTGGAACATCTCCATTGGATAAAAATTGAGTGAGATATGATTGATCAAAGTTTGAGCAAAGTAGGTTCAAAACTAGGTCATGACCAAGATTTTCAGGGCACGCGCGCAGTCATTTTAACAAACATGTGGTGGGCCTAATGTCCACTCATTTTTCTCATGGTTAAAGGCCTCAAATGGAAAACTTTTCAACATGAAAGTTGTTCATTGCATTGTCATCTTCAATATTCATGTTGGACAATTTTTGGTTTGATCAAGTTATGAGATAGTTTTAAGGGTTCAAAGTCATGTTGGTTATGCTGAAAACCCAGGCGCCATGTTGCCTTGCCAACCAACCCCATTACTACGCCATACACCAGTTTTGATTCCTTTTGTTTCAAGCAATTTTTCATCACCTTGTACACTTCCATTTGACTTGTTTTCAACATCAATATTGTTCCATGATAGCTCCTCTTTTCCATGACTCCAAAACCTTGCCAAACCATTCCATGAGTAGAGAGAAAAACCTCCACGAACTACCCTATGTTGGAATGGATGCATTGATAGCATGTTGCAGGATTCTGGTTCACACACACCCCAAACACTTCCACACTTTATTTCCACATTTGGCCAAACATATCACCTACACAATGCACACTATCACGTGCCACACATGGGAATAGAAAGAACAAACTTGCTTACCAAGTTTTTGATGCGCAAGCCCCTGCTACACGACAGTGCCAATTCACTTTCTCCTTGCTCCCACCATAACTCCATGAACCTCACCCTCACTCTAACAGAACTTCCCCAACTCGTGCCATTAACCACCTAACTCAGTTAGTTAACTCAAACTCAGTTAACTAACTCAGTTTAACTAGAGTTCTAACTGTTAACTGAACTGGTTGGGAGTTAACCTTGGATATATAAGCTGAAACTCTCACAATTTCAGGAGAGGATTCTCATTTTTCACTCTCACTCCAAATTGCTCTCACTTTTCTCTCAGAGTTTTCTCCATTCTCTCTCTGATTTCACACGAGTTCTTCACACGTTCTCACCTTGATCTTCATCAATTGTTCATCATCAAGCACTTCTGATCAAGAACAAGCTGAAGTAAGAGCAAGCTATCGAGAGCAGCAACTTCTCCAATTGGAATCTCAGTTCATTGTCTTCAAAATCCAAAGGTTCAGAGCATTTATTTTGCTCTTAGGAAGCTCAAGATCAATCTCTCATCTCTGGTTTTCTGTTGATTCAAGAGTTCTCCAATTTCAGGTTTCAAAATTTCTCAAACTTTAATTGCACGATTTTATCCTGTTTTGACTTGTTGATGTGTTGTTTGAGCTTATTAGAAGCTATGTGAAGCTGGCTAGTTGATAGAGCTCTTTAGGAGCTTAGAACTGAAAATTAGGGCAAATTTATCCTCTTCGATTCTCCTTATTCATGCTTGATCTATGAATTTTCTTGTTGGATTTGTGTTCCTCATGAGCTTAGCTTTCGTTTGGTATATGGCTTATGAATTTCTGGAGAAAATGTGAGTTGCAGGTGGTGGCTGCTGGCCGGAGAAGATGACCGGAGGTCATCTCCGGCCGGTGACTTTAACTGTTAGGGTTTATGTGTGTTTTAATCCTGTCCGTTCATGTTTTCTGATTGTGTGATCCTTGTCTTGCCAGCACATTAAAAATCACATGCTCCTCACGTGTGTCTTTTCTGAATTCATTTAAACACGTTGTAGTGTAGTGCATGGTAACTTGTGTGTGTCCTCACGCATGTGCATTGATCCTGATTACTTTGACCATGCATTGACCTTGACTTGATCCATTGGCTGAGAATGAGTCAATTCCTGTTGACTGAAGTGCATGATTGTTATGGTGTTTTGCGCAGACTTGGACTTATCCAGATTGATATTTGCACCCTCCTGTTTTGAAGCCCAATGCATTTACACTGTCTAATTGCTATGTTTGCACCCCCTTGCATTTTGCATTCATTTTTATTTTTTGTTTCTTTCTACATGTTTGCTTGTTAATTTTTAAAAATACTAAAATGCATAATAAAATTCCACAAAAATTCATGTGTATTCTTAAAACATTTAGGAAATTTTCTATGATTTTATTTTCTGATTTTATGACCATTTTGCCCCTGTTCCATTATTTCTTTTGAATTTCCATTTGTATGCATACTTAATGTGACATATGATTTTGTGCATTTTTGTTCTTGATCATAAAAAATGATTTTGATGCCTTTCTTTTTGTATTATGGTCACAATATGTTGAGGTATGTTTGAGATTTATGAGATGATTTTTAAGTCTTTTTTGGATGACTTTTGATGTGTTGCTTTGAGCATGAATGCATGAAACTTCCATGAGACTTTGACCTAATTGTTGAGTGACTTTGGTTCTGATTCATTGCTTGTGGACTTGATATGTTAATGGCATGTGTTTAAGGTGTTTGATTGGTGAAAGTCATAATTTTTGAAGCATGTTTGCTATTTGTTTGAAGCATGAAGTTTAACTTGTTCATTTTGTGAATGCATGCCTCATGTTTGGTTTGCTTGATCATGAAGGCACTTGTACCATGAGTTGTGGTTTTGTTTGAGGATGTATAGCATGTTAATTGACTTCTGATTGTGACATTTGGGTTTCATCTTTGCATGTTTGATGTTTATCTTGCACCTTAAGTCACTTGTTTCACAAGTATGAACCACATTCACATCACTTCACCTTTTCTTCTTTGCTTCTTGTTGGATTGAGATTTTGTTTGCATGATTTGGTATGCTCATTTAGGATAACATTAGGTTGTGTAAATATGAGTTACATTCTGACTTGGAAGCATGTATAGCATTCAATCTCATTTTACTTTGTTTGTCAACTTGTTTGAATTTGATTTGTTCATTATATTTTCTTACTTTACTTGTAAGTGATTGTGCTAACCATGTAGGGGCTTCGGTAAGTTTCAATTGAGTGTGGATAAGGAATCCACATTCAACTTCTATCCTTTCTCTTTTACAATTCCATTTTGTGTTTTGTTAAGCACTTATGTGCTTTCTTTTAATAACTCATTACTTTCCCTTTTTGAATTACAATTCATCTTCTACTTTGGAAGTGAATTGTTTAATTCTTTCTTTCTTTAGACTTTAGGTTGAAACCTCACAAACCTTTAGGATCACTCTCTTTAATCTTCAATTAGGATTGAGTCTTAGTCCATATAGGTTTTACCTTTTCTCATCCCTTGAGTCTCTTTTCTCATCTCAAAGAAAATTCAAAATATCTAATAAAGGTAGGCATTTATTGCATTTAGGCCTTTCATATAAAGAAAAGATTATAAGGGGTCTTCTCTTGTAATCTTAGAATGTGTAGCATATAGCCCATCTTGGGTCAATGTGTTAAACATTTGATCTTGTATGAGGGACTTAAATGCAATACTTGTTGAAGGTGCAAATAATAAAAAACACTTCTTCATTTCTTAATTTACAAAAACACTTAATAAATACAAGTATGCTAGTGTGTTTGAACCTTGACAATTGGAACTAAGTGTGGGGGTCTTCTTCACCCTTAGTGTGTTTTCTTGCTCATTCCATCTTGGAATGTGAGAATGTACACATTCCAATGACTAAGATCCAGATACACTGACGTATGCAAACAAATCCAAAACACTTCCTTCTAAAAGACAAAAACAAACAATAACGTCTTTCCTTCGGGAATTCTTTTCTCACCTCATTCACTCTCAACGTACGAACGTGCTCCTACTCGTTCTCTTGCAAGATGGTAACGCACTCGGACCAGCGAGCCTGCAACACCTGAGCTAGAACGTTAGCCGTTCCTTAAAAAACACAAACAATCCATCCCTAGTGAGGGGAACTACGTCGCTCTGATTCTCATGTTCCCGATGAGATACGTAGGCAGTGGGGTAGGGCCCATGCGAGCACTTCTTTTATTTTCCCTACATTTGTTTCTCTTTCTCTTTCCATTCCTTTTCTAGTTCCTCTTCCAGTATTCTTTTCTATCACCCTTTGATCGAGACAAGCAAGCGTGGATCCCATCGGGTACGATGGACGCGAGGGGGTGCTAATACCTTCCTCTCGCGTAACCGACTCCCGAACCCATTTCTCTTGGTCGCAAGACCATGCTTTTCCTTTCTCTCAGGTTTACGCGGTGTTTCCTTTCCCTCTCTTGGGATAAATACACATTGCTGGCGACTCTGTTTCGGTGCCACTTTCGCGTTTGTACTTGGATGAAAATCCCGGGAGCGACAGCTGGCGACTCTGCTGGGGATCGAACCCAGAATCTCTGGTTTCCTTAGCGAGTCAATCCTAGCGCTTGTCTGCTTTTCTTTCATTGGGTGTTTACTGTTGTGCTATATGTTGTTGTTTATTTATTTTACTGTATTTATCGCATTTTAGCATTACATATCATATATTATATTGTGTTGCACTGTTTTTTCTGTTTGGCGGGATGGGTGTTCTGAGAGATAAGCTCACTACCAAGGCTTGAGTACATACATAGGTATTAGAGTGGATAGTCATGACGCTTGCGTGGTGGTGACCACGTATTGTTGTTCATGAGACCCACAACCAGACGAGGTTTTATCAGGAGCTTTCTGCTACTGCATGTTATGCAGGCCAGTGGTTATTCTCTTGAGGGACTGTCGACTCTGGTGACCATTCCCGAGGACTCAGTTGCGGCACTCCTCCCGAGATGTGACAGTGGCAGACCACATTCCGTGGCAAACCCATTGCACATTCTCGATCCGAGGACCCAATGCTGGGAACTTGCTATAGGACATCCCTTTTTGAAAGAGAATCAGCGGAGGCACTCCTCGATTGGCGATAGTACTGTACCCTGAGGGATGAATGTACTATTGCTTCTCGACCTCAGTTCCAGAAGCTGAGGACCTTTTTGTTTTGGAGAATCAGTTGAGGCCTCCTCGATTGATGATGATGCCAAACCAGAAATGGTGAACGTATCATCATTTCTCGACCTGAGATCCCGGGATACTGAACATCCTAGTACCCACATGTGAGAAGGGCGGGTTGTTTACAGGTTTGCAGGTAACCATGACCTCCTACATACCCGGTTTTCTATCATCATTGCACAAAAAGGAAGTTTCATCCTATTGTATTCAGATGGTTCTTATCTATGGTTCTATATTAGTCTCAGAGCTACACTGACACCGTTCACAGTTCAACACAGACACCTGATTACCTGATCACATTGCCCTTTGCATTGCATTATCATATCCTAACATACATGTTTATTCATTTCCAGGTGCATATATTACCCTTGATTCCAGTCATCAGGTCCCTGCAAAGATGAACACTAAAGAGAGGAAGAATATCATCAGCTATAAGTTCCTTACGCCTACTTTGGGCCCTATTGTTGTGCTGAAGGGAATGGCGAGCCCGGCAGCACGAGAAGCTTTTGAAGAGAAATATGGGTGGATTTTATCTATGGTTCGTAATGTCAGTGATTATGAAGCCAGAGGTCTCCATACGTTGATGCAGTTCTATGATCCGCCTCTGAGATGTTTTGTATTTCCAGACTATGTGTTGGTTCCTACCCTGGAGGAGTATTCCAACATGTTGGGGATTGCTATCAAGGAGGAGCCCCCTTTCTTTGGATCAGTGGGGGATCTTGACTTTGGGAAGTTGGCTGGTGCTCTATATTTGAGCAAATCAGAGCTAAGTGACAATGTCTCCAACAAAGGAAAGATTCGTGGTTACAAGCTGGAATATCTGATTAAGAAGGCCCAGGAAGCAGCTAAAGGCGAGAATTGGTTTGTTTTTAATGCTTTGCTAGCCCTTTGTATATACGGCATAGTGTTGTTTCCCAACGAGCCGGATTTTATTGATACGGACGCTATACGAATATTCATGATGAAGAACCCGGTGCCAACGCTACTGGGAGATCTTCACTACTCATTGTACAACCGAAATGAAAAGAAAAGAGGAGGGATAATTCGTTGTTGTGCACCCTTGTTCTATAAGTGGTTTGCGGGCCGTTTACCACAATCAGGGGCTTTTGTGGATTCCAAAGATTCTCTAGAGTGGAAACAGCGTTTAATGGGATTGGTGGCCAAGGACATCGTATGGGTAGATCATGGGCTGATTGGCAAGAATATTATCCACAGCTGTGGTAAGTTCCCTAACGTTCCACTGATAGGAAGAATGGGTGGGATTAACTACAATCCTTCTTTGGCCATTCGACAATTTGGGTATGCCCTGACAGGTCCGCCTATCAAGAGAGATGTGGAGGAGTCCCTCTATTTTCATACATCAGAAGGATGGGAAGCAGCACAGAAAGCTTCTGAAAGCTGGGGTAGCATACTGAAAAAGGGGAAAGTTACTCTAGGAAAGCCTAACAACCGGGTTTATCCAGCATATGAAGAGTGGGTGAAGAAAAGAGTTGAAGATTTTCTCTTGCCTTTTGGTAAGGCACCCCTTTTGTATCCGGAGAATGAGAAAGCGAAAAGCACTGCTACTGTGGAAGAAGTTGACAAGTTGCAAGCCTTGGTGAAAAAGCTCCAAGGAGAGAATTCCGAGTTGAGTAGCCGTCTTCAGAATGCTCTACATGCCAACAAAGAGCTGGAGCGGAAAGCCCAAGATGCTGAACAAATCCTAACTGCAAAAGAAAAAGACTTTGCTGGAAGAGCCCAACATTTCCGGAAGATTAGTAAAGGTGCTGATGATGCTACTCAAGCCCACAAGCAAACCAAACAGGCGTTAGCACAGACCAAAGAAAAGTTAACAAAGTTTTAGCACGCTTGGGACGAAGTTAGGATAGAGAATGCTGAATTACAGGAACAGTTGCAGATTAAGGACGAAGAGCTTGAAAAGGCGCATGAGCAGAGGAGAAAGTATCGGGAAAGCCTCGGTAAGAATCAAGAACAGCTAGAAGAAGCTAGAGGTGAGCTGAGGAATACCAAGAAAGAGCTTGAAGAAGTCATGATAGAAAGGGAGATACTCAAGACGCAAGCCGGCATAAAGAGACACAAAGGAGTGTGTGATGACGAGGCTCTGATGCTACACATGGGTTCTTTAACTGAAGCTCTTGAGAAAAGGGATGTCTTGATCAAAGAAATGATTGAAAAGCCGAATCACCAGCGTACCCGTATACTTTTTGAGGAGATCAAATACTCAAGTGATAAGCTGAAGGGTGTGGAATTGTTAGACTGATGTTCTTTTCCTTATATTTTGTTATTAATGGTTACCATCAGGCTTGTTGATGGATCCATTTTTCCTTGTATTGCATTTGCGGATGAGCCTTTCTTAAATGTACTTGAATACTTTGTTGAATGAGTATGAGCAGTTTTATTCAGAATTATTCCTTATCAGATAGCTGCACACAAGCACATGACCACGACACGTCTCTTTATATCACAATTTCTGGTCTTCAGATTTCTGTGGTTGGATTGGAATGGGTAACTCATATTTACACAACCTAATGTTATCCTAAATGAGCATACCAAATCATGCAAACAAAATCTCAATCCAACAAGAAGCAAAGAAGAAAAGGTGAAGTGATGTGAATGTGGTTCATACTTGTGAAACAAGTGACTTAAGGTGCAAGATAAACATCAAACATGCAAAGATGAAACCCAAATGTCACAATCAGAAGTCAATTAACATGCTATACATCCTCAAACAAAACCACAACTCATGGTACAAGTGCCTTCATGATCAAGCAAACCAAACATGAGGCATGCATTCACAAAATGAACAAGTTAAACTTCATGCTTCAAACAAATAGCAAACATGCTTCAAAAATTATGACTTTCACCAATCAAACACCTTAAACACATGCCATTAACATATCAAGTCCACAAGCAATGAATCAGAACCAAAGTCACTCAACAATTAGGTCAAAGTCTCATGGAAGTTTCATGCATTCATGCTCAAAGCAACACATCAAAAGTCATCCAAAAAAGACTTAAAAATCATCTCATAAATCTCAAACATACCTCAACATATTGTGACCATAATGCAAAAAGAAAGGCATCAAAATCATTTTTTATGATCAAGAACAAAAATGCACAAAATCATATGTCACATTAAGTATGCATACAAATGGAAATTCAAAAGAAATAATGGAACAGGGGCAAAATGGTCATAAAATCAGAAAATAAAATCATAGAAAATTTCCTAAATGTTTTAAGAATACACATGAATTTTTGTGGAATTTTATTATGCATTTTAGTATTTTTAAAAATTAACAAGCAAACATGTAGAAAGAAACAAAAAATAAAAATGAATGCAAAATGCAAGGGGGTGCAAACATAGCAATTAGACAGTGTAAATGCATTGGGCTTCAAAACAGGAGGGTGCAAATATCAATCTGGATAAGTCCAAGTCTGCGCAAAACACCATAACAATCATGCACTTCAGTCAACAGGAATTGACTCATTCTCAGCCAATGGATCAAGTCAAGGTCAATGCATGGTCAAAGTAATCAGGATCAATGCACATGCGTGAGGACACACACAAGTTACCATGCACTACACTACAACGTGTTTAAATGAATTCAGAAAAGACACACGTGAGGAGCATGTGATTTTTAATGTGCTGGCAAGACAAGGATCACACGATCAGAAAACATGAACGGACAGGATTAAAACACACATAAACCCTAACAGTTAAAGTCACCGGCCGGAGATGACCTCCGGTCATCTTCTCCGGCCAGCAGCCACCACCTGCAACTCACATTTTCTCCAGAAATTCATAAGCCATATACCAAACGAAAGCTAAGCTCATGAGGAACACAAATCCAACAAGAAAATTCATAGATCAAGCATGAATAAGGAGAATCGAAGAGGATAAATTTGCCCTAATTTTCAGTTCTAAGCTCCTAAAGAGCTCTATCAACTAGCCAGCTTCACATAGCTTCTAATAAGCTCAAACAACACATCAACAAGTCAAAACAGGATAAAATCGTGCAATTAAAGTTTGAGAAATTTTGAAACCTGAAATTGGAGAACTCTTGAATCAACAGAAAACCAGAGATGAGAGATTGATCTTGAGCTTCCTAAGAGCAAAATAAATGCTCTGAACCTTTGGATTTTGAAGACAATGAACTGAGATTCCAATTGGAGAAGTTGCTGCTCTCGATAGCTTGCTCTTACTTCAGCTTGTTCTTGATCAGAAGTGCTTGATGATGAACAATTGATGAAGATCAAGGTGAGAACGTGTGAAGAACTCGTGTGAAATCAGAGAGAGAATGGAGAAAACTCTGAGAGAAAAGTGAGAGCAATTTGGAGTGAGAGTGAAAAATGAGAATCCTCTCCTGAAATTGTGAGAGTTTCAGCTTATATATCCAAGGTTAACTCCCAACCAGTTCAGTTAACAGTTAGAACTCTAGTTAAACTGAGTTAGTTAACTGAGTTTGAGTTAACTAACTGAGTTAGGTGGTTAATGGCACGAGTTGGGGAAGTTCTGTTAGAGTGAGGGTGAGGTTCATGGAGTTATGGTGGGAGCAAGGAGAAAGTGAATTGGCACTGTCGTGTAGCAGGGGCTTGCGCATCAAAAACTTGGTAAGCAAGTTTGTTCTTTCTATTCCCATGTGTGGCACGTGATAGTGTGCATTGTGTAGGTGATATGTTTGGCCAAATGTGGAAATAAAGTGTGGAAGTGTTTGGGGTGTGTGTGAACCAGAATCCTGCAACATGCTATCAATGCATCCATTCCAACATAGGGTAGTTCGTGGAGGTTTTTCTCTCTACTCATGGAATGGTTTGGCAAGGTTTTGGAGTCATGGAAAAGAGGAGCTATCATGGAACAATATTGATGTTGAAAACAAGTCAAATGGAAGTGTACAAGGTGATGAAAAATTGCTTGAAACAAAAGGAATCAAAACTGGTGTATGGCGTAGTAATGGGGTTGGTTGGCAAGGCAACATGGCGCCTGGGTTTTCAGCATAACCAACATGACTTTGAACCCTTAAAACTATCTCATAACTTGATCAAACCAAAAATTGTCCAACATGAATATTGAAGATGACAATGCAATGAACAACTTTCATGTTGAAAAGTTTTCCATTTGAGGCCTTTAACCATGAGAAAAATGAGTGGACATTAGGCCCACCACATGTTTGTTAAAATGACTGCGCGCGTGCCCTGAAAATCTTGGTCATGACCTAGTTTTGAACCTACTTTGCTCAAACTTTGATCAATCATATCTCACTCAATTTTTATCCAATGGAGATGTTCCACACATGGATTTGAAGCTTAAAACAAGATCTTTCATTGAGGCAGAGTGGATTTTTCATTTGGTGCTCCAAATTTAAATGGCCTTGGTTCAAATTCTGATGCAAAATGGCCAAAACTTGCTATTTTTAGTAACCCTACTTCATCCAAAAATGGCAACTTTCCACATCTTGATTTTTTCATGATTCCTTTGGAGTTTCTTGACCAAATTTTGTACATTGGACATATGCAACATGAATTTCATGATTTTGGGCTCAAAAAGTCAAGAGTTGACTTTTTCCTCTGATTATTTGACTTGGCCCCAAATTTCTCTGATTCTTGATCTTTCTTCCAATTGAACCACTTCTAAAACCAATTGAGATGCAATCTTCCACATACATACACTTAAGGACATATGGAATACCATGACATCAAGTTTTGTCCAAAAAATCAGAGATATCCTGATTTTATTAGAAACCCTAATTTTGACCCTCTCTGGTTAGGAGGAAATTGCACATCTTCCAAATCCAAATTCCTCAGAGTATGTTGTGTATCCTCTTAAAGGATGATGAGAAATGCCACTTGAGAATGATTTTGAATCAATGAGCTATCTCTTTTGAGGGTTTTCCTTCAATTTTTGAACCTCTTGCATAGTGAAAGATGTAGTGCTTCAATCTCCCATTGAATCTCACTTCCTTGAGGTTTTGGAAGATCAATTGAGATAGTATGAGACATGAGAGACCTCTTGGCTTGCATAGAGCCAACTTGATTGACCTTTTTGTGCTTTGAATGATTCCTTGATTGTCCACCTTCCACTTGATCACATGCCCTGATGGTAAGAAGGATGCCATGCTTCATTTTTCTATGTTAAATGCAATGCAATGCTAGTGAGGTGGATATGATATGATAAATGATAATGCCATGCTATGATGCCAAAAGAGGAGAGCAAATTTTGGGGTACTACAGCTGCCCCTATTCAAGCGCTGTAGACCTGAATGCCTGAAAGCAATTGCTTTCGGACTTTCAAGGTATATAGTGATTGAATACCAAATATAACCAAAAATTTGCTCTGGATAGTGAGGAAGAAACCCCCCGACATTGCTGGATTGAATCTTCAATGAAACACTGTCGGAGAAATCTGTCTTTTGAATGACGCCAGACGACTACTGGCTTGCCACACTGCTGGTGGACTTTAATACTGTCTTTTATGCAATTCCAGACGACTACTGGCCTGCCACACTACTGGTGGACTTTGATAACGTCTTTTGAACGACGCCAGACGACTACTGGCTTGCCACACTACTGGTGGACTTTAATAATGTCTTTTATGCAATTCCAGACGACTACTGGCCTGCCACGCTACTGGTGGACTTTGCAGCTTCGTGCCACCCGAAGATGGACTTTTGCCAATCCACTGTTGGACTTTTGCCACCCGAAGACGGACTTTTGCCAATCCACTGTTGGACTTTTGCCACCCGAAGACGGACTTTTGCCAATCCACTGTTGGACTTTTGCCACCCGAAGACGGACTTTTGCCAATCCACTGTTGGACTTTTGCCACCCGAAGACGGACTTTTGCCAATCCACTGTTGGACTTTTAGAATATGCCACCCTTAGATGGACCTTTCGCCAATCCACTGTTGGACTTTTAGCTGCTTTGCCACCCGAAGATGGACTTTTGCCAATCCACAGTTGGACTTTTAGAATATGCCACCCTTAGATGGACCTTTCGCCAATCCACTGTTGGACTTTTGCCAATCCACTGTTGGACTTTTAGAATATGCCACCCTTAGATGGACCTTTCGCCAATCCACTATTGGACTTTTAGAATTTTAAAATCGAATTACTCTCTGCCTCTGCGCCAGACATCTCTGCCGACTCTGCTGAGGAACCACAATCAATGATTTAATCTCGGAGACTCCTAAAAGGATAATATCTCTGCTGGCGAATGGATGAACAATCCGTCTGCTTCGAATTGTCAAGCTTGCCAAAAATAAATTGGACTTTAAGATATGAGGGAATGACGACTCTGCCAGGAATTATTCCATCTGTTTGGGGGAATGAATTCTGGTCGCAGCAACTCCGCTGGGGATGAGAATTTTTAATGACGTCCTGCTGGGGAAATGAGCCATTAAAACTCTGCTTGGGGATTTATTCAACCCAAGATCCTTTATAGGGATTATCAACCTTCTGACCCGGCTGGGGAAAGGCTGTACCATCCTTGTTGAGGAATAGATTCTGTCGATCTGATAAACCTCTGCGGGGAGAACGACAACTCAGCTGGGGAGTATTGCTGACAAGATTCGATGCTGACCTTTGTGGGGATACCATGACCAGAGATACGATCTTGCTGGATATCAGGGCTACTCTGCCAGGGATATGCAAATCCCGGTTAGAACATTCCCCTGCAACTTGCTAGGAAAGAGTCCTTTGGGGAAACTCAAAGCAAATCCACAGTAGTCTGCCGCAGAATATGACTGTCAAGCTTAGGATAAGTACCACAATACCCCATGTTAGGCGAGCTTTCCTTTAGACAATTCCGTTGGGGATGACGAGTTTATAACAAACTCTGCTGGAGGAAACTGCTTTAAAACGTCTCGTGCTGGGGAATGCCTTTTGAGAGGATTTTACAGAAGACCAACTGTCCTCAAACTCTACTGGGGATGATCAACACTTCATGCTGGGGAACCAAACAATTTGTCCCCGAAGAGGATGTCATAAGAGGATCTTACGGAAGATTTAGCTTCTTCAAACTCCTGCGACTTCGCTGGGGATAATGACCATCAAACTCTACTGGGGGTGATCAACACTTCATGCTGGGGAAACAACATGCCCCATGCTTAAGAAAACCAACAATTTGTCCCCAAAGCGGATGTCATAAGAGGATTTTACAGAAGATTTAGCCTCTTCAAACTCCTGCGACTTCGCTGGGGATAATGACCATCAGTTTCGGTGTCGACGAGACCACCCTTTTGGGGAACCTGTGACCGTTATTGACATAGAAAAGCTTGCAGTTGTTGGAAGTACTGAATGAGAGAATCGACTTAATAAGATACAACGGTACCCAGTTGAACTTAATTCACTGAGATCGACCCGATGAACGCCGATCTCCTTACCCATAATTGCCCCAGTCTTTTGCGTGGGGTGATTTATTGCTAGTCTTGTGCTTAAAATCATCTGCACCTGCTACCTGCAACAAAAGAGTATGCCCACATGCCCTGAATATTGCGTGGCTAGAATCCACCATCCGGGAATATTCAACATTCGAAGTAATTTCAAATGTTTTTTCTGCGCATGTTATTGCAAGGCTGCCATGTTTTCAAATGCAATGTTTTATCAACAATTAGGACGCTTTTGCAAACAAAGCAATAAAACAAAAATAGAAAGCTTTTTATTGAAATTCAATTTATTGACTGAGAGCCCAGAATAGGCAATTACATCTGGAAGCAATCCCTGGAAAGAGGTGATCGCTGAAAATTGAGAAAAGAAACTATCCTAATGGCAATGTGAAAACGGAATTCCACTGAGTTTCCATTCTGTTATGACCAGTATGTCTTCAAAACTCCCCGACCTTGCCTTCTGAGGAATGATCAGACCGATTCCTATTCTTCAGAACGTCAGTTGTTCAAACGGTAATGGGTACAGATAACTCAGACTGTAGTCATTCGCTTAAATCCCTCTTTTGTGTGGACCGCCCTTTCAGGTTTTCGATCCACCAGGATACCCTTTTTTGCCTAAGTTGCCCTTTCGGGTTTTCAACTTACCGGGTGTACAATTTTTTTCAATTATATCCCTAATTTTTGCCCGAACCTTATTCTATTTTTGGTTCGCCGGGATGCCCTTTTTTGCCTGGATTTTTTTTATTCTTATTATCCAGTGGGTCTATTCATGCGAAGTATTTTTTGACTACGTCTGAGTTGACAGGGGATGAAAAGTCTTCGCCATCCATGGTTGTAAGCAATAAAGCTCCGCCCGAAAAGACCTTTTTAACCACGAATGGACCTTCATAATTAGGAGTCCATTTGCCCCTGTGATCTGTATTGGGAGGAAGGATCCTTTTGAGTACCACATCTCCGACTTTATAAACCCGAGGACGCACCTTCTGGTCAAATGCCTGTTTCATTCTGCGCTGATATAGTTGCCCATGACATACAGCCGCCAATCGCTTTTCCTCAATAAGGCTCAGCTGATCAAATCTGGCTCGTACCCATTCAGCTTCATCTAGCTTAACATCCATCATGACTCTGAGGGACGGAATCTCTACTTCAACCGGTAGCACTGCCTCCATACCATATACAAGTGAGAATGGGGTTGCCCCAGTGGACGTGCGTACCGACGTTCGATACCCATGCAAAGCAAATGGTAACATCTCATGCCAATCTTTGTACGTGACAACCATCTTCTGTACAATCTTCTTGATATTTTTGTTGGCCGCTTCGACCGCGCCATTCATCTTTGGGCGGTACGGAGAAGAATTGTGATGTTCGATTTTGAAGTCCCGGCATAACTCAGCCATCATCTTATTGTTCAAATTAGAACCATTATCAGTAATGATTCTTTCGGGAACTCCATATCGGCAAATGATATCCCGTTTTAAGAAACGAGCGACCACTTGTTTTGTAACATTGGCATAGGATGAGGCTTCAACCCATTTGGTGAAGTAATCAATTGCCACCAAGATGAAACGATGACCATTGGAAGCTGTAGGCTCAATCTTTCCGATCATATCAATGCCCCACATGGCAAACGGCCAAGGCGACGACATGATACTCAACGGATGTGGAGGCACATGCACCTTGTCTGCATAGATCTGGCATTTATGGCATTTGCGGGCATATTTGCAACAATCTGACTCCATAGTCAACCAATAATATCCCGACCTTAACAACTTTTTAGCCATTGCCTGCCCTCCGGCATGGGTACCGAAAGAGCCTTCGTGTACTTCAATCATCAACAAGTCTGCTTCATGTCTATCCACACATCTAAGCAGGACCGTGTCAAAATTTCTTTTATACAGCACGCCATCTTTGTTCAGGAAGAAACTACCAGCTAACCTTCTCAACGTCTTCCTGTCTTTGGACGATGCCCCGGACGGGTACTCTTGACTTTTCAAGAAACACTTAATGTCATGAAACCATGGCTTGTCATCAGACGTTGCATCGACCGCAAACACAAATGCTGGTCTGTCAAGGCGGGATACCTCAATCTTAGGTACATGGTTCCATCCTTGCACTTTGATCATGGAAGACAAAGTGGCCAAGGCATCAGCGAACCTATTCTCATCTCGAGGAATATGGTACAGTTTCACTGTTATGAAAAATGTCAGCAATCTCCTCGTATAATCTCTATACGGCACTAGATTTGCTTGGTGCGTGTACCAACTCCCTTTCACTTGATTGATTACCAAAGCTGAATCACCGAATATATCAAGGGTTTTAATCCGTAGATTAATCGCCTCCTCGATCCCCATTATACAAGCTTCGTACTCTGCTTCATTGTTGGTGCATCCGAAAGTTATTCGTGCAGTGAAAGGCATATGAACACCTTCCGGCGTGATAAGAACTGCTCCAACTCCGCACCCATTCATATTGACAGCCCCATCAAACATCAGACTCCATTTGGATTCAGGGTCTGGCCCCTCCTCCGGAAGTGGTTCCTCACAGTCTTTAGCTTTGAGAAACATGATGTCTTCATCAGGGAAGTCAAATTTCATGGGTTGGTAATCATCAATCGGCTGTTGCGCAAGATAGTCAGACAAGATACTTCCTTTGATGGCCTTTTGTGAAGTGTACTGAATGTCATACTCTGTCAAGACCATTTGCCACCGTGCAACTCTGCCTGTCAATGCTGGTTTCTCGAAAATGTACTTGATAGGATCCATTTTTGAAATTAACAAGGTCGTGTGCCTAACCATATATTGCCTCAATCGCTTAGCGGCCCATGCCAGTGCACAGCATGTCTTTTCAAGCATTGAGTATCGGGACTCACAATCATTGAACTTTTTGCTCAGGTAGTAAATAGCATGCTCCTTCCTACCTGTCTCGTCATGTTGACCGAGAACACAACCCATGGCACCTTCAAGCACTGTTAGATACATTATCAGCGGTCTCCCTTCAACTGGAGGCATTAGAATCGGAGGTTCCTGCAAGTATTCTTTTATCTTATCGAATGCCAATTGGCAATCGTCATTCCACCTGACCGTTTGGTCTTTCCTTAACAATTTAAATATTGGTTCACACGTGGCTGTTAGGTGAGATATGAACCTTGCAATGTAGTTCAATCTACCCAAGAAACCACGAACCTCTTTTTCTGTTCTCGGTTCAGGCATTTCTTGTATTGCTTTCACCTTGGCAGGATCAACCTCGATTCCTTTTTCGCTCACAATGAAACCTAACAACTTTCCAGAACGCACCCCAAACGTGCACTTGTTTGGATTTAATCTCAGACGAAACTTTCTCAACCTTTCAAACAGCTTTTTCAGGTTGACCAGATGTTCCTCTTCGGTTCTCGACTTGGCAATCATATCATCTACATAACATTCAATCTCCTTATGAATCAAGTCATGAAACAATGTCACCATCGCCCGCTGGTACGTTGCCCCTGCGTTTTTCAACCCAAAAGGCATTACTCTATAACAATATGTACCCCACGGAGTAATGAACGTGGTCTTCTCCATATCTTCAGGTGCCATCTTGATCTGGTTGTACCCGGAGAACCCGTCCATAAAGGAGAACACTGAAAATTGAGCTGTATTGTCGACCAGCACATCAATATGAGGTAGTGGAAAATCATCTTTCGGGCTAGCTTTATTAAGATCTCGATAATCCACACACATTCTCACTTTTCCATCTTTCTTCGGTACTGGCACGATGTTGGCTACCCATGGAGGATACTTTGTCACAGCAAGAAAACCAGCGTCCCACTGCTTCTGGACCTCCTCCTTAATCTTTAAGGCCATGTCGGGGTGAGTCCGACGAAGTTTCTGCTTGACTGGCGGACATTCTTCTCTCAACGGTAGCCTGTGCACGACAATATCCGTATCCAACCCCGGCATGTCTTGATACGACCAGGCGAAGACGTCAACATACTCGCGCAACATTTCCGTCAAAGTTTGCTTCACATCTGCTTGCAAGCTGGCACCAATCCTGATCTCTTTTTTGGCGTCCTTGGTACCAATATTGATGATGTCTACAGTCTCCTGATGAGGCTGGATGACCCTTTCCTCTTGTTTCAACAATCTGGCCAATTCTTCAGAAAGTTCACAATCTTTCTCATCCCCTTCTTCGGCTTGATAAATCGGATTGTCAAAGTCATACATGGCCATATCAAAATCGTTATCAGTGGTATCCGGAGGATCAAGTCTGCATGAACGGGTTCATGCCTTATTTTAGAATTTATTTTTAAGCGAAACAAAAGAAAATGAAACATTGCCATTTTATATTTTTTGTGCAAAAATAAAAACTGAAAGACAGAGAACAAAATTTGATTGCAAAACGTCCTTTATTAATGATTAAACATTGCAAATGCAACCATGGTGGCCCTACAAATGAATCTATACGCCTTGGGCAGAGCGCAAGATTTTGTCATGCATTATGGTTAGAAAAAACAAAGAAAAATTACTCTGTCTGAAGAGTAACCCGGATGACTTCTTCAACGGACCAGTTCTGCACTTGTTGTCCCGAAGCATGAGGGCGTACCCAGTTGTCCAGGTCACAATTACTGTCAACACTATCCTCTGTGGCTGCACAAGACTGGTCCATGTAGATAATTCCCCCACTATTGAAAGTAATGGGTCCCCTGCTCCCCGCATCTGAAGTTGTAGAGGGATGATAACCAATACCAAATTTGTCTTCCTTCATTGGGGTCTCTATCAACCTGCCCCAACCTTGGGCGTTGCCTGCCCTGACGACTTCGACAGCTTGTTTGTAAGATGAAATGGAGGTACCAGCCCCAACTGGTACAGAAGAAGACTCAGGTGCATCGTCAATATTGACTGCTTCAAATGATTGGCACAGCATCTCATGAATTTCCCCATCCATTTCAATGTACTTGAACGTGGACAAGTGACTCACAAAGATGTCTTCTTCCCCACACACTGTCACAACCTGCCCTTCAAACTCATACTTCAGCTTTTGATGTAGAGTAGAAGTAACAGCCCCGGCTCCGTGAATCCAAGGGCGTCCCAATAGGCAGCTATATGCAGGTTGTATGTCCATTACATGGAACGTGGATTTGAATACCTGTGGTCCAATTTGTACGGGCAATTCCACCTCACCAAACACAGATCGTCTAGTTCCATCGAATGCTCTGACCACCAATTCACTAGGCCTTAAGATCAAACCGTCAACTTCCAGCTTCATTAATGCCTTCTTGGGCAAGACATTGAGTGATGAACCAGTGTCTACCAGTACATGAGATAACACTGCGCCCTTACACTCCATCGTGATATACAAAGCCTTATTATGGTTTCTTCCTTCAACCGTCAGATCTCTACTTGTAAAGCCCAAGCCATGGCTAACATTCACATTGGAGATTACGCCCTCGAGCTGATTAACAGTAATTTCTTGTGGCACGTACGCACTCTTCAACACTTTCAACAACGCCTGCCGGTGCGCATCAGAGCACATCAATAGTGACAAGATTGAAATCTTTGAAGGGGTCTGATTCAGTTGGTCCACAATCTTATAATCGCTTTTCTTGATTATCTTCATAAATTCTTCCATTTCCTTATCAAAAATAATCTTTGTCTCGGCTTCAGGTGTAGGCGCACTTTCAACCACCTGTTTACCTTTAGCCTTTGCTGCATCTTCTACCTCCTTATCACTTCTCAAGGTCTGGGGAGCGAACAACCTTCCACTCCTTGTAAAACCCCCTACACCCCCTACATTATCAATATTTGGGCTGACTGACGGCTCAACTTCCTGCTTTTTACCTTCGTAATATACATCTGCCCCATAGTGCCATGGGATAGCCTTCGTAGACGTGAACGGAATTGGTCCTGGCACCGTGATAGTGACAGGACTGGGCCCTTCTGGCGCAACACTCGCCACGGGAACTGCATTGACCGGCATTTGAATCTCAGCGGGAGTGTAATAGATGGTCACGGTTGATATCTCATCAGTGTCTTTCACGACTCTGTCAAACTGTAGACATCCTTCATCGATCAGATTCTGTAAACCCATCTTCAACTTATCACAGCCGTTCTCCTGATTCATACACTCGGAGCAATCTTGATTACAGCCCGGGAACACCTGTCCCTTCAATAAACGATCTTTCACAACCAACAAAGAAGTTTTCACTTGATGAACGTCTAACACCAAATTCAATCTCCTCCCATCTTCAATAGCGTACACATTTGCTGCGCTATGATCAGGCATGGGATGCTGAGTAATATTAGGAGCGGGAGAGAAATTGATGGCTTTAGCATCAATCAAATCTTGTACTTTATGATGGAAAGCCCAGCATTTTTCAATGGAGTGCCCCTGAGCACCTGAGTGGAACTCACAACGAGCATTAGCATCGAAGTTAGGTGGCAGGTTTCCAGCAACCGGAGCTTTCATAGTACGGAGTTCTACCAACTTTAACTCGAGTAGCCGGGGCAACAGCGCGGCATAAGTCATAGGGAGAGGATCCATCTTACGATCCCTCTGTCTAGACCTTTGCTGAAAAAAAGGTTGTTGCTGTTGAACTTGTTGTTGGGGTTGTTGTTTCTGAACGGACGGTGTGGGGATTGTCACAGCATCTACCTGATAATAAGCTCGAGAACGCCCTCTGCCTCGTCCTCTAAACACAGCATTCGTATCACCTTCTCTTCTTTTCTGGTTACTAGCGAACGGTTTCTTCGTCCCCGAAGAGCCAGCCCCACTCACATCCTGGATCTTTCCAAGCTTTAACAGACTTTCTATTCTTTCTCCCGCAATCACAATATCAGCAAATCCAGTTGACGGACAAGCAGCTAATCTGTCAAGATAGGCCCCTTGCAAGGTGCCCATGAACATATCTGCCATTTCTCTGTCTGACAAGGGAGGTTGAACCTGGGCAGCCATTTCCCTCCACCTCTGTGCATATTCTTTGAAACTCTCCTTGGCATTCTGGGACAATCCCTGCAATTGGGTGCGGTTGGGCGCCATGTCGATATTATACTGGTATTGCTTCAGGAACGCTTCTGCCAGATCTTTCCAATTCTTCACAGCAGCTCTATTCAACTTCATGTACCAGGTCAAGGATGCCCCAGCCAGACTGTCCTGAAAATAGTGCATCCATAGCTTCTCGTCATCCGTATGGGCTGAAATCTTCCCAAAGTAAGCTTGAAGATGCGTTTGGGGACACGCATTGCCGTGATACTTATCAAAAGTGGGAGGTTTGAATTTAGGGGGAATTCTGACTCCTGAGACCAGCCCCAAGCTGGTAACATCAATACCCATAGAGTTCTTGCATTCTATGGCCCTGATCTTCTCTGCTAACTCCTCATACCTTCGATCACCTTGATTACCCACATCAGCATCTAGTAGAGTAAATTGGTCTTCCAGAGTATCTTCAAGAGTAACACCAGCATGCCTACCATTTCCATTACCCCGATTGTTACCACCAGGAGGAGGGTTGCCACCGGGAGGAGGAATGCCATGTCCCTGTGAATTGTCATGATGATCACCTTCGGGCCCGTTGTCGGGACGCTCTACCAGAAGCCTCAGTCTCTCCTGATTTTGCGCCATGCCAGTCATGAGGGTCATGAACTGGTCCATACGCGCCCTCATTTCCGCCAAATCACTTTGCACTTGATCCATGATTCTTACTTGATTCCTTCGCGTCGAATATCGGTGAATATGACTCTCCGCTATACTGCCTGAAACCAAATAAAGGTTAGAGACCCCGCAACGAGTACCTGAAAAGCAAGTAACAAAAAATGCAAAATGATATGCAATGCCATGCAATGCCATGTTTGTCATTTCCGAGGTGCTTTATACCCTGATTCCAATCCCACCACAGAAATCTGAAGACCAGAAATTGTGATATAAAGAGACGTGTCGTGGTCATGTGCTTGTGTGCAGCTATCTGATAAGGAATAATTCTGAATAAAACTGCTCATACTCATTCAACGAAATATTCAAGTACATTTAAGAAAGGTTCAACCGCAAAGGCAATATACGGAAAAAAATGGATCCATCAACAAGCCTGATGGTAGCCATTAACAACAAAATATAAGGAAAAGAACATCAGTCTGACAATTCCACACCCTTCAGCTTATCACTTGAGTACTTGATCTCCTCAAAAAGTATACGGGTACGCTGGTGATTCGGCTTCTCAATCATTTCTTTGATCAAGACATCCCTTTTCTCAAGAGCTTCAGTTAAAGAACCCATGTGCAGCATCAGAGCCTCGTCATCACACACTCCTTTGTGTCTCTTTATGCCGGCTTGCGTCTTGAGTATCTCCCTTTCTATCACGACTTCTTCAAGCTCTCTCTTGGTATTCCTCAGCTCACCTCTAGCTTCTTCTAGCTGTTCTTGACTCTTACCGAGGCTTTCCCGATACTTTCTCCTCTGCTCATGCGCCTTTTCAAGCTCTTCGTCCTTAATCTGTAACTGTTCCTGTAATTCAGCATTCTCTATCCTAACTTCGTCCCAAGCGTGCTGAAACTTTGTTAACTTTTCTTTGGTCTGTGCTAACGCCTGTTTGGTTTGCTTGTGGGCTTGAGTAGCATCATCAGCACCTTTACTAATCTTCCGGAAATGTTGGGCTCTTCCAGCAAAGTCTTTTTCTTTTGCAGTTAGGATTTGTTCAGCATCTTGGGCTTTCCGCTCCAGCTCTTTGTTGGCATGTAGAGCATTCTGAAGACGGCTACTCAACTCGGAATTCTCTCCTTGGAGCTTTTTCACCAAGGCTTGCAACTTGTCAACTTCTTCCACCGTAGCAGTGCTTCTTGCTTTCTCATTCTCTGGATACAAAAGGGGTGCCTTACCAAAAGGCAAGAGAAAATCTTCAACTCTTTTCTTCACCCACTCTTCATATGCTGGATAAACCCGGTTGTTAGGCTTTCCTAGAGTAACTTTCCCCTTTTTTAGTATGCTACCCCAGCTTTCAGAAGCTTTCTGTGCTGCTTCCCAACCATCTGATGTATGAAAATAGAGGGACTCCTCCACATCTCTCTTAATAGGCGGACCTGTCAGGGCATACCCAAATTGTCGAATGGCCAAAGAAGGATTGTAGTTAATCCCACCCATTCTTCCTATTAGTGGAACGTTAGGGAACTTACCACAGCTGTGGATAATATTCTTGCCAATCAGCCCATGATCTACCCATACGATGTCCTTGGCCACCAATCCCATTAAACGCTGTTTCCACTCTAGAGAATCTTTGGAATCCACAAAAGCCCCTGATTGTGGTAAACGGCCCGCAAACCACTTATAGAACAAGGGTGCACAACAACGAATTATCCCTCCTCTTTTCTTTTCGTTTCGGTTGTACAACGAGTAGTGAAGATCCCCCAGTAGCGTTGGCACCGGGTTCTTCATCATGAATATTCGTATAGCGTCCGTATCAATAAAATCCGGCTCATTGGGAAACAACACTATGCCGTATATACAAAGGGCTAGCAGAGCATTAAAAACAAGCCAATTCTCGCCTTTAGCTGCTTCCTGGGCCTTCTTAATCAGATATTCCAACTTGTAACCACGAATCTTTCCTTTGTTGGAGACATTGTCACTTAACTCTGATTTGCTCAAATAAAGAGCACCAGCCAACTTCCCAAAGTCAAGATCCCCCACCGATCCAAAGAAAGAGGGCTCCTCCTTGATAGCAATCCCCAACATGTTGGAATACTCCTCCAGGGTAGGAACCAACACATAGTCTGGAAATACAAAACATCTCAGAGGCGGATCATAGAACTGCATCAACGTATGGAGACCTCTGGCTTCATAATCACTGACATTACGGACCATAGATAAAATCCACTCATATTTCTCTTCAAAAGCTTCTCGTGCTGCCGGACTCGCCATTCCCTTCAGCACAACAATAGGGCCCAAAGTAGGCGTAAGGAACTTATAGCTGATGATATTCTTCCTCTCTTTAGTGTTCATCTTTGCAGGGACCTGATGACTGGAATCAAGGGTAATATATGCACCTGGAAATGAATAAACATGTATGTTAGGATATGATAATGCAATGCAAAGGGCAATGTGATCAGGTAATCAGGTGTCTGTGCTGAACTGTGAACGGTGTCAGTGTAGCTCTGAGACTAATATAGAACCATAGATAAGAACCATCTGAATACAATAGGATGAAACTTCCTTTTTGTGCAATGATGATAGAAAACCGGGTATGTAGGAGGTCATGGTTACCTGCAAACCTGTAAACAACCCGCCCTTCTCACATGTGGGTACTAGGATGTTCAGTATCCCGGGCTCTCAGGTCGAGAAATGATGATACGTTCACCATTTCTGGTTTGGCATCATCATCAATCAAGGAGGCCTCAACTGATTCTCCAAAACAAAAAGGTCCTCAGCTTCTGGCACTGAGGTCGAGAAGCAATAGTACATTCATCCCTCAGGGTACAGTACTATCGCCAATCGAGGAGTGCCTCCGCTGATTCTCTTTCAAAAAGGGATGTCCTATAGCAAGTTCCCAGCATTGGGTCCTCGGATCGAGAATGTGCAATGGGTTTGCCACTGAATGTGGTCTGCCACTGTCACATCTCGGGAGGAGTGCCGCAACTGAGTCCTCGGGAATAGTCACCAGAGTCGACAGTTCCTCAAGAGAATAACCACTGGCCTGCATAACATGCAGTAGCAGAAAGCTCCTGATAGAACCTCGTCTGGTTGTGGGTCTCATGAACAACAATACGTGGTCACCACCACGCAAGCGTCATGACTATCCACTCTAATACCTATGTATGTACTCAAGCCTTGGTAGTGGGCTTATCTCTCAGAACACCCATCCCGCCAAACAGACAAACAGTGCAACACAATATAATATATGATATGTAATGCTAAAATGCGGTAAATACAGTAATGTACAGTAAAACAGTAAATAACCATACAATAAAACAGTAAATACAGCACAACAGTAAACACCCAACGAAAGAAAAACAAACAAGCGCTAGGATGGACTCGCTTAGGATGGACCAGCAATAGGTCAAAATGTCCCCAGCAGAGTCGCCAGCTGTCGCTCCCGGGATTTTCATCCTGGTACAAACGCGAAAGTGGCACCGAAACAGAGTCGCCAGCAATGTGTATTTATCCCAAGAGAGGGAAAGGAAACACCGCATAAACCTGAAGGAAGGAAAAGAACATGGTCTTACGACCAAGAGAAATGGGTTCGGGAGTCGGTTACGCGAGAGGAAGGTATTAGCACCCCCTCGCGTCCATCGTACCCGATGGGATCCACGCTTGCTTGTCTCGATCAAAGGGTGATAAAAAAGAATACTGGAAGAGGAACTAGAAAAGGAATGGAAAGAGAAAGAGAAACAAATGTAGGGAAAATAAAAGAAGTGCTCGCATGGGCCCTACCCCACTGCCTACGTATCTCATCGGGAACATGAGAATCAGAGCGACGTAGTTCCCCTCACTAGGGATGGATTGTTTGTGTTTTTTAAGGAACGGCTAACGTTCTAGCTCAGGTGTTGCAGGCTCGCTGGTCCGAGTGCGTTACCATCTTGCAAGAGAACGAGTAGGAGCACGTTCGTACGTTGAGAGTGAATGAGGTGAGAAAAGAATTCCCGAAGGAAAGCCGTTATTGTTTGTTTTTGTCTTTTAGAAGGAAGTGTTTTGGATTTGTTTGCATACGTCAGTGTATCTGGATCTTAGTCATTGGAATGTGTACATTCTCACATTCCAAGATGGAATGAGCAAGAAAACACACTAAGGGTGAAGAAGACCCCCACACTTAGTTCCAATTGTCAAGGTTCAAACACACTAGCATACTTGTATTTATTAAGTGTTTTTGTAAATTAAGAAATGAAGAAGTGTTTTTTATTATTTGCACCTTCAACAAGTATTGCATTTAAGTCCCTCATACAAGATCAAATGTTTAACACATTGACCCAAGATGGGCTATATGCTACACATTCTAAGATTACAAGAGAAGACCCCTTATAATCTTTTCTTTATATGAAAGGCCTAAATGCAATAAATGCCTACCTTTATTAGATATTTTGAATTTTCTTTGAGATGAGAAAAGAGACTCAAGGGATGAGAAAAGGTAAAACCTATATGGACTAAGACTCAATCCTAATTGAAGATTAAAGAGAGTGATCCTAAAGGTTTGTGAGGTTTCAACCTAAAGTCTAAAGAAAGAAAGAATTAAACAATTCACTTCCAAAGTAGAAGATGAATTGTAATTCAAAAAGGGAAAGTAATGAGTTATTAAAAGAAAGCACATAAGTGCTTAACAAAACACAAAATGGAATTGTAAAAGAGAAAGGATAGAAGTTGAATGTGGATTCCTTATCCACACTCAATTGAAACTTACCGAAGCCCCTACATGGTTAGCACAATCACTTACAAGTAAAGTAAGAAAATATAATGAACAAATCAAATTCAAACAAGTTGACAAACAAAGTAAAATGAGATTGAATGCTATACATGCTTCCAAGTCAGAATGTAACTCATATTTACACAACCTAATGTTATCCTAAATGAGCATACCAAATCATGCAAACAAAATCTCAATCCAACAAGAAGCAAAGAAGAAAAGGTGAAGTGATGTGAATGTGGTTCATACTTGTGAAACAAGTGACTTAAGGTGCAAGATAAACATCAAACATGCAAAGATGAAACCCAAATGTCACAATCAGAAGTCAATTAACATGCTATACATCCTCAAACAAAACCACAACTCATGGTACAAGTGCCTTCATGATCAAGCAAACCAAACATGAGGCATGCATTCACAAAATGAACAAGTTAAACTTCATGCTTCAAACAAATAGCAAACATGCTTCAAAAATTATGACTTTCACCAATCAAACACCTTAAACACATGCCATTAACATATCAAGTCCACAAGCAATGAATCAGAACCAAAGTCACTCAACAATTAGGTCAAAGTCTCATGGAAGTTTCATGCATTCATGCTCAAAGCAACACATCAAAAGTCATCCAAAAAAGACTTAAAAATCATCTCATAAATCTCAAACATACCTCAACATATTGTGACCATAATGCAAAAAGAAAGGCATCAAAATCATTTTTTATGATCAAGAACAAAAATGCACAAAATCATATGTCACATTAAGTATGCATACAAATGGAAATTCAAAAGAAATAATGGAACAGGGGCAAAATGGTCATAAAATCAGAAAATAAAATCATAGAAAATTTCCTAAATGTTTTAAGCTTACTTTGGGAAGATTTCAGCCCATACGGATGACGAGAAGCTATGGATGCACTATTTTCAGGACAGTCTGGCGGGGGCGTCTTTGACCTGGTACATGAAGTTGAGTAGAGCTGCTGTGAAGAATTGGAAAGATCTGGCAGAAGCGTTCCTGAAGCAATACCAATATAATATTGACATGGCGCCCAACCGCACCCAATTGCAGGGATTGTCACAAAATGCCAAGGAGAGTTTCAAAGAATATGCACAGAGGTGGAGGGAAATGGCTGCCCAGGTTCAACCTCCCTTGTCAGACAGAGAAATGGCAGATATGTTCATGGGCACCTTGCAAGGGGCCTATCTGGATAGATTAGCTGCTTGTCCGTCAACTGGATTTGCTGATATTGTGATTGCGGGAGAAAGAATAGAAAGTCTGTTAAAGCTTGGAAAGATCCAGGATGTGAGTGGGGCTGGCTCTTCGGGGACGAAGAAACCGTTCGCTAGTAACCAGAAAAGAAGAGAAGGTGATACGAATGCTGTGTTTAGAGGACGAGGCAGAGGGCGTTCTCGAGCTTATTATCAGGTAGATGCTGTGACAATCCCCACACCGTCTGTTCAGAAACAACAACCCCAACAACAAGTTCAACAGCAACAACCTTTTTTCCAGCAAAGGTCTAGACAGAGGGATCGTAAGATGGATCCTCTCCCTATGACTTATGTCGCGCTGTTGCCCCGGCTACTCGAGTTAAAGTTGGTAGAACTCCGTACTATGAAAGCTCCGGTTGCTGGAAACCTGCCACCTAACTTCGATGCTAATGCTCGTTGTGAGTTCCACTCAGGTGCTCAGGGGCACTCCATTGAAAAATGCTGGGCTTTCCATCATAAAGTACAAGATTTGATTGATGCTAAAGCCATCAATTTCTCTCCCGCTCCTAATATTACTCAGCATCCCATGCCTGATCATAGTGCAGCAAATGTGTACGCTATTGAAGATGGGAGGAGATTGAATTTGGTGTTAGACGTTCATCAAGTGAAAACTTCTTTGTTGGTTGTAAAAGATCGTTTATTGAAGGGACAGGTGTTCCCGGGCTGTAATCAAGATTGCTCTGAGTGTATGAATCAGGAGAACGGCTGTGATAAGTTGAAGATGGGTTTACAGAATCTGATCGATGAAGGATGTCTACAGTTCGACAGAGTCGTGAAAGACACTGATGAGATATCAACCGTGACCATCTATTACACTCCCGCTGAGATTCAAATGCCGGTCAATGCAGTTCCCGTGGCGAGTGTTGCGCCAGAAGGGCCCAGTCCTGTCACTATCACGGTGTCAGGACCAATTCCGTTCACATCTACGAAAGCTATCCCATGGCACTATGGGGCAGATGTATATTACGAAGGTAAAAAGCAGGAAGTTGAATCATCAGTCAGCCCAAATATTGATAACGTAGGGGGTGTAGGGGGCTTTACAAGGAGTGGAAGGTTGTTCGCTCCCCAAACCTTGAGAAGTGATAAGGAGGTAGAAGCTGCAGCAAAGGCTAAGGGTAAACAGGTGGTTGAAAGTGCGCCTACATCTGAAGCAGAGACAAAGATTACTTTTGATAAGGAAATGGAAGAATTTATGAAGATAATCAAGAAAAGCGATTATAAGATTGTGGACCAACTGAATCAGACCCCTTCAAAGATTTCAATCTTGTCACTATTGATGTGCTCTGATGCGCACCGGCAGGCGTTGTTGAAAGTGTTGAAGAGTGCATACGTGCCACAAGAAATTACTGTTAATCAGCTCGAGGGCGTAATCTCCAATGTTAATGTCAGCCATGGCTTGGGCTTTACAAGTAGAGATTTGACTGTTGAAGGAAGAAACCATAATAAGGCTTTGCATATCACGGTGGAGTGTAAGGGCGCAGTGTTATCTCATGTACTGGTAGACACTGGTTCATCACTTAATGTCTTGCCCAAGAAGGCATTGATGAAGCTGGAAGTTGATGGTTTGATCTTAAGGCCTAGTGAATTGGTGGTCAGAGCATTCGATGGAACTAGACGATCTGTGTTTGGTGAGGTGGAATTGCCCGTACAAATTGGACCACAGGTATTCAAATCCACGTTCCATGTAATGGACATACAACCTGCATATAGCTTCCTATTGGGACGCCCTTGGATTCACGGAGCCGGGGCTGTTACTTCTACTCTGCATCAAAAGCTGAAGTATGAGTTTGAAGGGCAGGTTGTGACAGTGTGTGGGGAAGAAGACATCTTTGTGAGTCACTTGTCCACGTTCAAGTACATTGAAATGGATGGGGAAATTCATGAGATGCTGTGCCAATCATTCGAAGCAGTCAACATTGACGATGCACCTGAGTCTTCTTCTGTACCAGTTGGGGCTGGTACCTCCATTTCATCTTACAAACAAGCTGTCGAAGTCGTCAGGGCAGGCAACGCCCAAGGTTGGGGCAGGTTGATGGAGACCCCAGTGAAGGAAGACAAATTTGGTATTGGTTATCATCCCTCTACAACTTCAGATGCGGGGAGCAGGGGACCCATTACTTTCAATAGTGGGGGAATTATCTACATGGACCAGTCTTGTGCAGCCACGGAGGATAGTGTTGACAGTGATTGTGACCTGGACAACTGGGTACGCCCTCATGTTCCGGGACAACAAGTGCAAAACTGGTTCGTTGAAGAAGTCATCCGGGTTACTCTTCAGACAGAGTAATTTTTCTTTGTTTTTTCTAACCATAATGCATGACAAAATCTTGCGCTCTGCCCAAGGCGTATAGATTCATTTGTAGGGCCACCATGGTTGCATTTGCAATGTTTAATCATTAATAAAGGACGTTTTGCAATCAAATTTTGTTCTCTGTCTTTCAGTTTTTATTTTTGCACAAAAAATATAAAATGGCAATGTTTCATTTTCTTTTGTTTTGCTTAAAAATAAATTCTAAAATAAGGCATGAACCCGTTCATGCAGACTTGATCCTCCGGATACCACTGATAACGATTTTGATATGGCCATGTATGACTTTGACAATCCGATTTATCAAGCCGAAGAAGGGGATGGGAAAGATTGTGAACTTTCTGAAGAACTGGCCAGATTGTTGAAACAAGAGGAAAGGGTCATCCAGCCTCATCAGGAGACTGTAGAAATCATCAATATTGGTACCAAGGACGCCAAGAAAGAGATCAGGATTGGTGCCAGCTTGCAAGCAGATGTGAAGCAAACTTTGACGGAAATGTTGCGCGAGTATGTTGACATCTTCGCCTGGTCGTATCAAGACATGCCGGGGTTGGATACGGATATTGTCGTACACAGGCTACCATTGAGAGAAGAATGTCCGCCAGTCAAGCAGAAACTTCGTCGGACTCACCCCGACATGGCCTTAAAGATTAAGGAGGAAGTCCAGAAGCAGTGGGACGCTGGTTTTCTTGCTGTGACAAAGTATCCTCCATGGGTAGCCAACATCGTGCCAGTACCGAAGAAAGATGGAAAAGTGAGAATGTGTGTGGATTATCGAGATCTTAATAAAGCTAGCCCGAAAGATGATTTTCCACTACCTCATATTGATGTGCTGGTCGATAATACAGCTCAGTTTTCAGTGTTCTCATTTATGGACGGTTTCTCCGGGTACAACCAGATCAAGATGGCACCTGAAGACATGGAGAAGACCACGTTCATTACTCCGTGGGGTACATATTGTTATAAAGTAATGCCTTTTGGGTTGAAAAACGCAGGGGCAACGTACCAGCGGGCGATGGTGACATTGTTTCATGACTTGATTCATAAGGAGATCGAATGTTATGTAGATGATATGATTGCCAAGTCGAGAACAGAAGAGGAACATCTGGTTAACCTGAAAAAGCTGTTTGAAAGGTTGAGAAAGTTCCGTCTGAGATTAAATCCAAACAAATGCACGTTTGGGGTGCGTTCTGGAAAGTTACTGGGTTTCATTGTGAGCGAAAGAGGAATCGAGGTTGATCCTGCCAAGGTGAAAGCAATACAAGAAATGCCTGAACCGAGAACAGAAAAAGAGGTTCGTGGTTTCTTGGGTAGATTGAACTACATTGCAAGGTTCATATCTCACCTAACAGCCACGTGTGAGCCAATATTTAAATTGTTAAGGAAAGATCAAACGGTCAGGTGGAATGACGATTGCCAATTGGCATTCGATAAGATAAAAGAATACTTGCAGGAACCTCCGATTCTAATACCTCCAGTTGAAGGGAGACCGCTGATAATGTATCTGACAGTGCTTGAAGGTGCCATGGGTTGTGTTCTCGGTCAACATGACGAGACAGGTAGGAAGGAGCATGCTATTTACTACCTGAGCAAAAAGTTCAATGATTGTGAGTCCCGATACTCAATGCTTGAAAAGACATGCTGTGCGCTTGCATGGGCCGCTAAGCGATTGAGGCAATATATGGTTAGGCACACGACCTTGTTGATTTCAAAAATGGATCCTATCAAGTATATTTTCGAGAAACCAGCATTGACAGGCAGAGTTGCACGGTGGCAAATGGTCTTGACAGAGTATGACATTCAGTACACTTCACAAAAGGCCATCAAAGGAAGTATCTTGTCCGATTATCTTGCGCAACAGCCAATGGATGATTACCAACCCATGAAGTTTGACTTCCCTGATGAGGACATCATGTTTCTCAAAGCTAAAGACTGTGAGGAACCACTCCCGGAGGAGGGGCCAGACCCTGAATCCAAATGGAGTCTGATGTTTGATGGGGCTGTCAATATGAATGGGTGCGGAGTTGGAGCAGTTCTTATCACGCCGGAAGGTGTTCATATGCCTTTCACTGCACGAATAACTTTCGGGTGCACCAACAATGAAGCAGAGTACGAAGCTTGTATAATGGGGATCGAGGAGGCGATTAATCTACGGATTAAAACCCTTGATATATTCGGTGATTCAGCTTTGGTAATCAATCAAGTGAAAGGGAGTTGGTACACGCACCAAGCAAATCTAGTGCCGTATAGAGATTATACGAGGAGATTGCTGACATTTTTCACAACAGTGAAACTGTACCACATTCCTCGAGATGAGAATAGGTTCGCTGATGCCTTGGCCATTTTGTCTTCCATGATCAAAGTGCAAGGATGGAACCATGTACCTAAGATTGAGGTATCCCGCCTTGACAGACCAGCATTTGTGTTTGCGGTCGATGCAACGTCTGATGACAAGCCATGGTTTCATGACATTAAGTGTTTCTTGAAAAGTCAAGAGTACCCGTCCGGGGCATCGTCCAAAGACAGGAAGACGTTGAGAAGGTTAGCTGGTAGTTTCTTCCTGAACAAAGATGGCGTGCTGTATAAAAGAAATTTTGACACGGTCCTGCTTAGATGTGTGGATAGACATGAAGCAGACTTGTTGATGATTGAAGTGCACGAAGGCTCTTTCGGTACTCATGCCGGAGGGCAGGCAATGGCTAAAAAGTTGTTAAGGTCGGGATATTATTGGTTGACTATGGAGTCAGATTGTTGCAAATATGCCCGCAAATGCCATAAATGCCAGATCTATGCAGACAAGGTGCATGTGCCTCCAAATCCGTTGAGTATCATGTCGTCGCCTTGGCCGTTTGCCATGTGGGGCATTGATATGATCGGAAAGATTGAGCCTACAGCTTCCAATGGTCATCGTTTCATCTTGGTGGCAATTGATTACTTCACCAAATGGGTTGAAGCCTCATCCTATGCCAATGTTACAAAATAAGTGGTCGCTCGTTTCTTAAAACGGGATATCATTTGCCGATATGGAGTTCCCGAAAGAATCATTACTGATAATGGTTCTAATTTGAACAATAAGATGATGGCTGAGTTATGCCGGGACTTCAAAATCGAACACCACAATTCTTCTCCGTACCGCCCAAAGATGAATGGCGCGGTCGAAGCGGCCAACAAAAATATCAAGAAGATTGTACAGAAGATGGTTGTCACGTACAAAGATTGGCATGAGATGTTACCATTTGCTTTGCATGGGTATCGAACGTCGGTACGCACGTCCACTGGGGCAACCCCATTCTCACTTGTATATGGTATGGAGGCAGTGCTACCGGTTGAAGTAGAGATTCCGTCCCTCAGAGTCATGATGGATGTTAAGCTAGATGAAGCTGAATGGGTACGAGCCAGATTTGATCAGTTGAGCCTTATTGAGGAAAAGCGATTGGCGGCTGTATGTCATGGGCAACTATACCAGCGCAGAATGAAACAGGCATTTGACCAGAAGGTGCGTCCTCGGGTTTATAAAGTCGGAGATGTGGTACTCAAAAGGATCCTTCCTCCCAATACAGATCACAGGGGCAAATGGACTCCTAATTATGAAGGTCCATTCGTGGTTAAAAAGGTCTTTTCGGGCGGAGCTTTATTGCTTACAACCATGGATGGCGAAGACTTTTCATCCCCTGTCAACTCGGACGTAGTCAAAAAATACTTCGCATGAATAGACCCGCTGGATAATAAAAATAAAAAAATCCAGGCAAAAAAGGGCATCCCGGCGAACCAAAAACAGAATAAGGTTCGGGCAAAAATTAGGGATATAATTGAAAAAAAATTGTACACCCGGTAAGTTGAAAACCCGAAAGGGCAACTTAGGCAAAAAAGGGTATCCTGGTGGATCGAAAACCTGAAAGGGCGGTCCACACAAAAGAGGGATTTAAGCGAATGACTACAGTCTGAGTTATCTGTACCCATTACCGTTTGAACAACTGACGTTCTGAAGAATAGGAATCGGTCTGATCATTCCTCAGAAGGCAAGGTCGGGGAGTTTTGAAGACATACTGGTCATAACAGAATGGAAACTCAGTGGAATTCCGTTTTCACATTGCCATTAGGATAGTTTCTTTTCTCAATTTTCAGCGATCACCTCTTTCCAGGGATTGCTTCCAGATGTAATTGCCTATTCTGGGCTCTCAGTCAATAAATTGAATTTCAATAAAAAGCTTTCTATTTTTGTTTTATTGCTTTGTTTGCAAAAACGTCCTAATTGTTGATAAAACATTGCATTTGAAAACATGGCAGCCTTGCAATAACATGCGCAGAAAAAATATTTGAAATTACTTCGAATGTTGAATACTCCCGGATGGTGGATTCTAGCCACGCAATATGCGGGGCATGTGGGCATATTCTTTTGTTGCAGGTAGCAGGTGCAGATGATTTTAAGCACAAGACTAGCAATAAATCACCCCACGCAAAAGACTGGGGCAATTATGGGTAAGGAGATCGGCGTTCATCGGGTCGATCTCAGTGAATTAAGTTCAACTGGGTACCGTTGTATCTTATTAAGTCGATTCTCTCATTCAGTACTTCCAACAACTACAAGCTTTTCTGTGTCGATAACGGTCACAAGTTCCCCAAAAGGGTGGTCTCGTCGACACCGAAACTGATGGTCATTATCCCCAGCGAAGTCACAAGAGTTGGAAGAGGCTAGATCTTCTGTAAAATCCTCTTATGACATCCGCTTCGGGGACAAATTGTTGGTTTTCTTAAGCATGGGGCATGTTGTTTCCCCAGCATGAAGTGTTGATCACCCCCCAGTAGAGTTTGATGGTCATTATCCCCAGCGAAGTCGCAGGAGTTTGAAGAAGCTAAATCTTCTGTAAGATCCTCTTATGACATCCTCTTCGGGGACAAATTGCTTGGTTCCCCGGCATGAAGTGTTGATCACCCCCCAGTAGAGTTTGATGGTCATTATCCCCAGCGAAGTCGCAGGAGTTTGAAGAAGCTAAATCTTCTGTAAGATCCTCTTATGACATCCTCTTCGGGGACAAATTGTTTGGTTCCCCAGCATGAAGTGTTGATCATCCCCAGTAGAGTTTGAGGACAGTTGGTCTTCTGTAAAATCCTCTCAAAAGGCATTCCCCAACACGAGACGCTTTAAAGCAGTTTTCTCCAGCAGAGTTTGTTATAAACCCGTCATCCCTAACGGAATTGTCTAAAGGGAAGCTCGCCTAACATGGGGCATTGTAGTACTTATCCTAAGCTCGACAGTCATATTCTTCAGCAGACTACTGTGGATTTGCTTTGGGTTTCCCCAACAGATCTCTAAGGACTCTTTCTAGCAAGTTGCAGTGGAATGTTCTAACCAGGATTTGCATATCCCTGGCAGAGTAGCCATGATCCCCAACAAGATTGTGTCTCTGGTAATGATCCCCCACAGAGGTCAGTATCGAATCTTGTCAGCAATACTCCCCAGCCGAGTTATAAGGTTGATAATCCCTATAAAGGATCTTGGGTTGAATAAATCCCCAAGCAGAGTTTTAATGGCTCATTTCCCCAGCAGGACGTCATTTAAAAATTCTCATCCCCAGCGGAATCGCTGTGACCAGAATTCATTCCCCCAAACAGATGGAATAATTCCTGGCAGAGTCGTCATTCCCTCATATCTTAAAGTCCAATTTATTTTTGGCAAGCTTGACAATTCGAAGCAGACGGATTGTTCATCCATTCGCCAGCAGAGATATTATCCTTTTAGGAGTCTCCGAGATTAAATCATTGATTGTGGTTCCTCAGCAGAGTCGGCAGAGATGTCTGGCGCAGAGGCAGAGAGTAATTCGATTTTAAAATTCTAAAAGTCCAACAGTGGATTGGCAAAAGTCCGTCTTCGGGTGGCAAAAGTCCAACAGTGGATTGGCAAAAGTCCGTCTTCGGGTGGCAAAAGTCCAACAGTGGATTGGCAAAAGTCCGTCTTCGGGTGGCAAAAGTCCAACAGTGGATTGGCAAAAGTCCATCTTCGGGTGGCAAAGCAGCTAAAAGTCCAACAGTGGATTGGCAAAAGTCCGTCTTCGGGTGGCAAAAGTCCAACAGTGGATTGGCAAAAGTCCATCTTCGGGTGGCACGAAGCTGCAAAGTCCACCAGTAGCGTGGCAGGCCAGTAGTCGTCTGGAATTGCATAAAAGACATTATTAAAGTCCACCAGTAGTGTGGCAAGCCAGTAGTCGTCTGGCGTCGTTCAAAAGACGTTATCAAAGTCCACCAGTAGTGTGGCAGGCCAGTAGTCGTCTGGAATTGCATAAAAGACAGTATTAAAGTCCACCAGCAGTGTGGCAAGCCAGTAGTCGTCTGGCGTCATTCAAAAGACAGATTTCTCCGACAGTGTTTCATTGAAGATTCAATCCAGCAATGTCGGGGGGTTTCTTCCTCACTATCCAGAGCAAATTTTTGGTTATATTTGGTATTCAATCACTATATACCTTGAAAGTCCGAAAGCAATTGCTTTCAGGCATTCAGGTCTACAGCGCTTGAATAGGGGCAGCTGTAGTACCCCAAAATTTGCTCTCCTCTTTTGGCATCATAGCATGGCATTATCATTTATCATATCATATCCACCTCACTAGCATTGCATTGCATTTAACATAGAAAAATGAAGCATGGCATCCTTCTTACCATCAGGGCATGTGATCAAGTGGAAGGTGGACAATCAAGGAATCATTCAAAGCACAAAAAGGTCAATCAAGTTGGCTCTATGCAAGCCAAGAGGTCTCTCATGTCTCATACTATCTCAATTGATCTTCCAAAACCTCAAGGAAGTGAGATTCAATGGGAGATTGAAGCACTACATCTTTCACTATGCAAGAGGTTCAAAAATTGAAGGAAAACCCTCAAAAGAGATAGCTCATTGATTCAAAATCATTCTCAAGTGGCATTTCTCATCATCCTTTAAGAGGATACACAACATACTCTGAGGAATTTGGATTTGGAAGATGTGCAATTTCCTCCTAACCAGAGAGGGTCAAAATTAGGGTTTCTAATAAAATCAGGATATCTCTGATTTTTTGGACAAAACTTGATGTCATGGTATTCCATATGTCCTTAAGTGTATGTATGTGGAAGATTGCATCTCAATTGGTTTTAGAAGTGGTTCAATTGGAAGAAAGATCAAGAATCAGAGAAATTTGGGGCCAAGTCAAATAATCAGAGGAAAAAGTCAACTCTTGACTTTTTGAGCCCAAAATCATGAAATTCATGTTGCATATGTCCAATGTACAAAATTTGGTCAAGAAACTCCAAAGGAATCATGAAAAAATCAAGATGTGGAAAGTTGCCATTTTTGGATGAAGTAGGGTTACTAAAAATAGCAAGTTTTGGCCATTTTGCATCAGAATTTGAACCAAGGCCATTTAAATTTGGAGCACCAAATGAAAAATCCACTCTGCCTCAATGAAAGATCTTGTTTTAAGCTTCAAATCCATGTGTGGAACATCTCCATTGGATAAAAATTGAGTGAGATATGATTGATCAAAGTTTGAGCAAAGTAGGTTCAAAACTAGGTCATGACCAAGATTTTCAGGGCACGCGCGCAGTCATTTTAACAAACATGTGGTGGGCCTAATGTCCACTCATTTTTCTCATGGTTAAAGGCCTCAAATGGAAAACTTTTCAACATGAAAGTTGTTCATTGCATTGTCATCTTCAATATTCATGTTGGACAATTTTTGGTTTGATCAAGTTATGAGATAGTTTTAAGGGTTCAAAGTCATGTTGGTTATGCTGAAAACCCAGGCGCCATGTTGCCTTGCCAACCAACCCCATTACTACGCCATACACCAGTTTTGATTCCTTTTGTTTCAAGCAATTTTTCATCACCTTGTACACTTCCATTTGACTTGTTTTCAACATCAATATTGTTCCATGATAGCTCCTCTTTTCCATGACTCCAAAACCTTGCCAAACCATTCCATGAGTAGAGAGAAAAACCTCCACGAACTACCCTATGTTGGAATGGATGCATTGATAGCATGTTGCAGGATTCTGGTTCACACACACCCCAAACACTTCCACACTTTATTTCCACATTTGGCCAAACATATCACCTACACAATGCACACTATCACGTGCCACACATGGGAATAGAAAGAACAAACTTGCTTACCAAGTTTTTGATGCGCAAGCCCCTGCTACACGACAGTGCCAATTCACTTTCTCCTTGCTCCCACCATAACTCCATGAACCTCACCCTCACTCTAACAGAACTTCCCCAACTCGTGCCATTAACCACCTAACTCAGTTAGTTAACTCAAACTCAGTTAACTAACTCAGTTTAACTAGAGTTCTAACTGTTAACTGAACTGGTTGGGAGTTAACCTTGGATATATAAGCTGAAACTCTCACAATTTCAGGAGAGGATTCTCATTTTTCACTCTCACTCCAAATTGCTCTCACTTTTCTCTCAGAGTTTTCTCCATTCTCTCTCTGATTTCACACGAGTTCTTCACACGTTCTCACCTTGATCTTCATCAATTGTTCATCATCAAGCACTTCTGATCAAGAACAAGCTGAAGTAAGAGCAAGCTATCGAGAGCAGCAACTTCTCCAATTGGAATCTCAGTTCATTGTCTTCAAAATCCAAAGGTTCAGAGCATTTATTTTGCTCTTAGGAAGCTCAAGATCAATCTCTCATCTCTGGTTTTCTGTTGATTCAAGAGTTCTCCAATTTCAGGTTTCAAAATTTCTCAAACTTTAATTGCACGATTTTATCCTGTTTTGACTTGTTGATGTGTTGTTTGAGCTTATTAGAAGCTATGTGAAGCTGGCTAGTTGATAGAGCTCTTTAGGAGCTTAGAACTGAAAATTAGGGCAAATTTATCCTCTTCGATTCTCCTTATTCATGCTTGATCTATGAATTTTCTTGTTGGATTTGTGTTCCTCATGAGCTTAGCTTTCGTTTGGTATATGGCTTATGAATTTCTGGAGAAAATGTGAGTTGCAGGTGGTGGCTGCTGGCCGGAGAAGATGACCGGAGGTCATCTCCGGCCGGTGACTTTAACTGTTAGGGTTTATGTGTGTTTTAATCCTGTCCGTTCATGTTTTCTGATCGTGTGATCCTTGTCTTGCCAGCACATTAAAAATCACATGCTCCTCACGTGTGTCTTTTCTGAATTCATTTAAACACGTTGTAGTGTAGTGCATGGTAACTTGTGTGTGTCCTCACGCATGTGCATTGATCCTGATTACTTTGACCATGCATTGACCTTGACTTGATCCATTGGCTGAGAATGAGTCAATTCCTGTTGACTGAAGTGCATGATTGTTATGGTGTTTTGCGCAGACTTGGACTTATCCAGATTGATATTTGCACCCTCCTGTTTTGAAGCCCAATGCATTTACACTGTCTAATTGCTATGTTTGCACCCCCTTGCATTTTGCATTCATTTTTATTTTTTGTTTCTTTCTACATGTTTGCTTGTTAATTTTTAAAAATACTAAAATGCATAATAAAATTCCACAAAAATTCATGTGTATTCTTAAAACATTTAGGAAATTTTCTATGATTTTATTTTCTGATTTTATGACCATTTTGCCCCTGTTCCATTATTTCTTTTGAATTTCCATTTGTATGCATACTTAATGTGACATATGATTTTGTGCATTTTTGTTCTTGATCATAAAAAATGATTTTGATGCCTTTCTTTTTGCATTATGGTCACAATATGTTGAGGTATGTTTGAGATTTATGAGATGATTTTTAAGTCTTTTTTGGATGACTTTTGATGTGTTGCTTTGAGCATGAATGCATGAAACTTCCATGAGACTTTGACCTAATTGTTGAGTGACTTTGGTTCTGATTCATTGCTTGTGGACTTGATATGTTAATGGCATGTGTTTAAGGTGTTTGATTGGTGAAAGTCATAATTTTTGAAGCATGTTTGCTATTTGTTTGAAGCATGAAGTTTAACTTGTTCATTTTGTGAATGCATGCCTCATGTTTGGTTTGCTTGATCATGAAGGCACTTGTACCATGAGTTGTGGTTTTGTTTGAGGATGTATAGCATGTTAATTGACTTCTGATTGTGACATTTGGGTTTCATCTTTGCATGTTTGATGTTTATCTTGCACCTTAAGTCACTTGTTTCACAAGTATGAACCACATTCACATCACTTCACCTTTTCTTCTTTGCTTCTTGTTGGATTGAGATTTTGTTTGCATGATTTGGTATGCTCATTTAGGATAACATTAGGTTGTGTAAATATGAGTTACATTCTGACTTGGAAGCATGTATAGCATTCAATCTCATTTTACTTTGTTTGTCAACTTGTTTGAATTTGATTTGTTCATTATATTTTCTTACTTTACTTGTAAGTGATTGTGCTAACCATGTAGGGGCTTCGGTAAGTTTCAATTGAGTGTGGATAAGGAATCCACATTCAACTTCTATCCTTTCTCTTTTACAATTCCATTTTGTGTTTTGTTAAGCACTTATGTGCTTTCTTTTAATAACTCATTACTTTCCCTTTTTGAATTACAATTCATCTTCTACTTTGGAAGTGAATTGTTTAATTCTTTCTTTCTTTAGACTTTAGGTTGAAACCTCACAAACCTTTAGGATCACTCTCTTTAATCTTCAATTAGGATTGAGTCTTAGTCCATATAGGTTTTACCTTTTCTCATCCCTTGAGTCTCTTTTCTCATCTCAAAGAAAATTCAAAATATCTAATAAAGGTAGGCATTTATTGCATTTAGGCCTTTCATATAAAGAAAAGATTATAAGGGGTCTTCTCTTGTAATCTTAGAATGTGTAGCATATAGCCCATCTTGGGTCAATGTGTTAAACATTTGATCTTGTATGAGGGACTTAAATGCAATACTTGTTGAAGGTGCAAATAATAAAAAACACTTCTTCATTTCTTAATTTACAAAAACACTTAATAAATACAAGTATGCTAGTGTGTTTGAACCTTGACAATTGGAACTAAGTGTGGGGGTCTTCTTCACCCTTAGTGTGTTTTCTTGCTCATTCCATCTTGGAATGTGAGAATGTACACATTCCAATGACTAAGATCCAGATACACTGACGTATGCAAACAAATCCAAAACACTTCCTTCTAAAAGACAAAAACAAACAATAACGTCTTTCCTTCGGGAATTCTTTTCTCACCTCATTCACTCTCAACGTACGAACGTGCTCCTACTCGTTCTCTTGCAAGATGGTAACGCACTCGGACCAGCGAGCCTGCAACACCTGAGCTAGAACATTAGCCGTTCCTTAAAAAACACAAACAATCCATCCCTAGTGAGGGGAACTACGTCGCTCTGATTCTCATGTTCCCGATGAGATACGTAGGCAGTGGGGTAGGGCCCATGCGAGCACTTCTTTTATTTTCCCTACATTTGTTTCTCTTTCTCTTTCCATTCCTTTTCTAGTTCCTCTTCCAGTATTCTTTTCTATCACCCTTTGATCGAGACAAGCAAGCGTGGATCCCATCGGGTACGATGGACGCGAGGGGGTGCTAATACCTTCCTCTCGCGTAACCGACTCCCGAACCCATTTCTCTTGGTCGCAAGACCATGCTTTTCCTTTCTCTCAGGTTTACGCGGTGTTTCCTTTCCCTCTCTTGGGATAAATACACATTGCTGGCGACTCTGTTTCGGTGCCACTTTCGCGTTTGTACTTGGATGAAAATCCCGGGAGCGACAGTTAGGTTACGAATGCTATCAATGTGGGGGGCCTTTGTACTGGTTATTTGTATTTTCGCCAATACTGTTTTCTTTCTTCTTTTTTCTTTTTTACCTGGGCAGAAGGTTTCTGGCGGGGAACTAGGATTAGGATGTTAGGACTGATGCTTTTGAATTACTGCTTTTTGATTGATGGAGATATGGGATTTGGGTTTCTTGTTGATTGCGCTCGCTAAGATCTTTTCTTTCGATCTTATGCCTACGTATTCCCGTTTACCGAAACAGGGAAATCAGAGCGTTCGTAGTTCCTCCTATCCTATGGGAGGAAATGCGTGTTTTGGTGTTTTGGTGTCTTGTTCAAAGCCCAAGACGTGAAACGAAAGGTGGTTTGTATCTTGTTCAAAGCCCAAGATGTGACGCTGAAAGACCTCGACTTTAGAGAGAATTTGTTATCTCTAAAGAGGAGAGAAGGAGAATTACTTTAACTGGGATACGCGGATCCGAGCAATGCCATAATTTCCGAAGAAAGGGTTTTAACCTGAAGGAGAAGACTTTAACTCAGTGTAGAGCAATGCCATCTTTCCTTAGGAATTTCTCATGCTAAAAGAGGGACAGTGGCATGGATATAGATGATCCAGAGGCTTGCCGCATACAACGATTAGATGAAAGGAAAGGAGTTGTTGATGTTTGTGTACTGCGGACGAGGCACAGCTTTGATGCTAAAAGGTCGATTGGATCAACCAGTGGTTTTCTTATACAAAGCCTAAGAGGAGGCTAATTTCCGCTAGGAAAATCATTATACAAAGCCTAAGAGGAGGCTATTTTGTGTCTCGTATAAAGCCCGAGAGAGAGGCTAAAAGTTTTTGACCCAGTGGGGCATATCGTTATACAAAGCCTAAGAGGAGGCTAGCAAAGAGTTGACTCAGTTGGAGAATCTTTTATACTCAGTAATAGAGTGTTTTTGTATCTCGTACAAAGCCCGAGAGAGAGGCGAAAAGGTTGTTTTGACTCCACTGGGGAGAATTTTGGTATCTCGTATGAAGCCCGAGATGGAGGCTATGGTAACTGTTTCAGTTAAGTGACAGATCCAATATACCGATTTTAAAAGAGAAAATCAGTTCTTATATGAGTAACACTGTACACAGGGATTTAATTTGAGGATCAGGGATATTTCCTTCTCTTTGAGGAAACGGGAAATCCAAAGGGTATCGAGACTATCTGAGTCTGCGGGTTTCCTTCCTATTTAACGAAGGGTGCTTGAGAATGTCTTTGAGACTCAAGGAAGTTAGATTGTCTGTGTCTAGAGTTTTATGTTTTGTACTATGCTTCGAGAAACAGTAGTAGACTCTATGAAAGGACTGTTCTATGAGGATGACTAGGTTCTGTTCCTATAACTCTAGGAGGTCGTCGGGACAATTTGTCCGAAGCCCAAGAGGAGGCTGGAAACTTTTAAGAAGCCGACGGGTCCTTGTACGAAGCCCAAGAGGAGGCTATCATTCCCGAAGGAAGAGATCATTATACGAAGCCTAAGAGGAGGCTGTGAATACTTCTAAGAAGCTGTAGGGTCCTTGAATAATGCCCAAGAGGAGGCCGATGCTTTTAAGAAGCCCATGGGTCTATCATCTCCTTTCCATTAGGAGAGATAACTCTTTTAAAGATGAAAACCACTGGTAAACGTGCGAGGTTTACTATCCAGTGACTTTTAACTTTTAAAGAGGGTTCCTTAGTTAAGGTCCAAGATTATGACCGTAGTGGGTACCCAAACCCCGAGACATTCAAGGCAAGCTATCCACAAGGAATAGATCAAGTCAGGAAAGCTCGAGAATTTGGGAAGAAACTCAAAGATGCCATTCACGGAGAATACATTCATCTTGGGGAGTAGAGCTTCTTGACGATTCCTAAGGTGGACAGCCGAAGAGAAGACTGTATCTGGTGCTCCTATTGGGGATCTAGGCGTCTATTTCTACGAATAAGTGAAACGGCGTCACCTAGTTCTAGACGTAGTTGCCGGGGAAACTCGAAATATCTATACTATTATTACACAGTAGATATGAGTTTATGAAAGGAGACTTACAGTGAGCAGCCCCACAATACAGTTTATAATATGAAAGCAGTAAATGAAAGCGATAACCACTTACTCGGTTGTAGTGCTTCCATGTTGTTTGGTTAGTTGTTCAACAAAGAAAGATTGAAAACAACAGTATATTCAAAATCAAAGGAGAAAATGCTTTGAAAAAGAAAAATTTGGGGCTTACAGCTCAAGGAGAGGCCCAGGGTTTTATCAGTGAGCGCACTGTTTGAATTTGTACAGAGGGACTTATACAAGTGACTGGGGCCCAAAAAGGTTTTCTGTACAAAGGGACAGGTCTTACACTCTCTCAAGAGGCCCAAAAAGGGTTTAAAGAAAAGAGTGGGGCTTATAACACGAGGGTAGGCCCAAATGATTTTTCGTTTAAAAATGGCGATCGCGCCGAGGTTTTCTTTTAACGCAGAGGGACTTATACAATAAGTCAGGCCCAAAATGTTTTGGTTAAAAGGGGGATTGGGTCTTACACTCTAATAGAGGCCCAAAAAGTTTTAAAGAAAAATAAATGGGTCTTACTACTCGAGGGTAGGCCCAGATGATTTTTGAAAAGGCGACGATCGCGCCGTTTGTTTTTTGACGGTATCGGGACTTATACAATAAGTGAGGCCCAAAGATGATTTGGTCAAAAAAAGGATTGGGTCTTACACTCTAATAGAGGCCCAAAGAGTTTTGAGATGAATAAATGGGTCTTACTACTCGAGGGTAGGCCCAGATGATTTTTGAAAAGGCGACGATCGCGCCGTTTGTTTTTTGACGGTATCGGGACTTATACAATAAGTGAGGCCCAAAGATGATTTTGTCAAAAAAAGGATTGGGTCTTACACTCTAATAGAGGCCCAAAGTGTTTTGAAAATGATTTATGAGGGTTGAATTAATCCAAAACCCTAATTTGTTTTCAAAATGTATTTAATTGAATAAAAATTCAATTAAAATGATCAAAAATTCTTTAACACATGGAAAACAAATTGTGATCTTGGATTAATGCTTCAAAAATTAAGTATTGACCTACAAAATAATTAGAAAGAATTAAAAGTTGCAAAATCAATGTAGAAAAAATATTTAAAATGCCAAAAACAATCAAAATATTAATTCTTTACAAAAATATCAATCATATGAAATAAATAATATTTTTGGGATTTTTTGATAAAATAAAATATTTTAACATTTTTGTGAATTATTAAAAAAAGAATCAACTCAAAATCATTAAAACGCAGAGAGAAATTAATTTTTTAATCAATTAAACAAAAATCACAAAATTCAAATATTTGAATTTGAAAAAAAAAGGCACCAAGAACAAGCTGAAGAACACGCGCGTGTTCTTGGTTTCTCAGATTTGCGTTTTCTATCCAATCTCCATGAATACGTAATCATATCATTCAATCCACATATCATTATGCTCGTCTCAACCTCACGATCATGTCTATGTACTTTAATTTCATTTAAATTAAACATACAACAAGAAATCACGAAGAGACCTCAAGAACCCTAATTTCTGCATGAAGGTTAGGATTTTTGATACACGATTCAAACAATGCAATTAATTGAGGGAAAACATTCCATGCATGATTATGAACATATGGCCAAATTATTGTGCGAGGAAATATGCATAGATTGAGAGATGACCAAGTATGTGCTTACCTCCAAGCCGTGACAGCAAGTTCAAAGTGATTTTTGATTTGGAGGTGTTACAGATGAGTTGTGATGATCTGGACAGCTTCCCTACACCCTATGGATTGTGTTTGGATGGTTGGACTTGATTGAAATTGGCTGGATCATTTTGTGGTACCTCAGCTGCACCTTGTTTGAAAATTTGAGCAACCAGCTGGTGATTTCATGAAATTGATGTTTCAGAAGTTATGTGAGTGTTTGATCAGCTCATATTTGATGTATGTGAGGTGTGTGAGTGATTGGTTTGTGCAGAATTGCTCTCAAACTCAAAACCCGATAGCTACCTTGCTAAGAAAGGCATTTTTGCCAAGAGACAGAGATTTTGAGGAAAGCATCTGTTATATGGATTTGGTGTACTTAAACTGACCACAATTGAGCTCTATTTATAGTAGAGCAAGTTTGTTTTGCAAGGAATAGTGCATGGCAGCTGGTAAGTAGGTTTGGCCAATGTTGGCAAATGAAAATCCAAGTCTCCTCTAGCCATTGACTAGAGGTTAGGGCACAGAGCTTTGGTCCCCTTGGTCTTGGATAAGTCTTGACTGATTTCAGATGAGAATGGCTCAGTCCATGCCTCCTTGATGGTTCCATTGAATGACTCATTCCAAATTTGAAGTCTTGTCCCTATTTTGGCCATTCTAGGTTCAACATGCTATTCCTTGTTCCTTGGACCTTGGAGGCTTGGCTCAGTGATTGTCCCCTTTGGATTCAATCCTCTGAGGTGTCCAAGTGGATAGGAACTATTGAAATTGGCTGATTTTGGCAAATCGAGCCAAAGTGCAAATTCTGCCTTGCCTTGACAGATTTCAGCAAGGCAACTTGGCAATGTTGTATCTCATGGTGTAGGTTGAATTTGGCAATGTTCTTGGCCATTTTGGAAAGATCTTACATGATACAACAACTGTTTGAATAAGTTTGGTTTTGATCTCTTTTGATTCCAAGTGAAAAATCCCCCTACATTTGGCAAAAAGTGAAGGCAAATTCTGACTTAGTGAAATTTTAACTTTTCAGCCACTTTGATCACTCCATAACTCAAAATCCTTAATGAATTGGAATGACTTGTAGTTGAAGTTTTTGTAGGTGATAATGAGGGATAAAAATCCATCTTTGGATGAGAAAAAATGGCCTTGTGATTTAGGAGTTATGGTCCTCCAAAGTTGGTACCTTTGCCACTTTATTTTTAACTTAGAAAAATTTCTAAGTTTTATGGTTACCCCTTTTACAAGTTATCTCACTTTTCTTGATTTTTCTTGATGAATGATGATTCAAATCATACATTAACATCACTTTAGGGTTAAAAATCCATTTTGGTGAAAAATCTCAAAAAGTCAAAGTTGACTTTTGTGCACAGTTGACTTTTTATCAGATGAATTCCAAACTGTGCAATTCTTCAGGAAATCATGTCCTTGACCTAAATAAAACTTGATGGACATGTTCCATGGGTGTCATAGGGTATATTCAATCATGTATTAGGGTTTAGGAGCATGTCCTGGTCAAAAGTCAAAGTTACAGTTGACTTTTGTCTTAAAACCCTAATTGTGGTGCAGATGAAATTGAGACTTGTTGCTCAAGCTTCTTGGATCAATCCATTGTTCCAAATGGATCAATATGGTATATTAGAGACCCTCAAATCATGTCTTGAGGTCTTGGCTCATGGTTTGTCCCAAAATTTAACTTAGGGGTGAATTAGGTCAAGAAACCCTAATTCCTGATTTTTGATGAATGCATCCCCTGAGGCAAAATTGACTTGATGCATGGGTTCATGAGGTTCCATGAAGTATATTAGGTTATGTTTTGGATCATTGCCTTATGCCCAGATGAAAATTTCCATCTGGAGGCCCTGGTCGACCAAAACCCTAATTTGGTGACACTGTCGATCTTGAGACTTGATCCACCTAGAAGGGAGCAGCCTTGTGCTTAATCCTTGAAGTGGGAGTCCTTTTTGATCCATTGTGGATATTTAAGAGATTAGACAAGTTGAAGATCATGTCATTTCTTGATTGATCCTTTGTCTAAGCACTCAGAGAGGGCTTGAAACCCTAATTTTGATTGTATTGGATGCTCACCCATCTTTGGGGAGACTGATGAAGCATGATGGTTCATCCATATTGTGATGATGATTTTCACAATGATGGGAAATCTAAGTGGTCAAAATTTTGGGTATTACAGATGCCCCTATTTAATCTTCTTGGACCCGAAGGTGTGAATGACGAAGGGATTCGGGCATTCGGGGTGCAAGAGGATTAAATATCGGAATATCCAAAATTTTGATGGTGGTTATGAATGGTAGCTTACGCATTCATCTTCTTTAGCTAAGCAATGATGCTTAGAAAAGGTAAACTTCCCCTCGATCCTGGTCTCCTACCAAGAACTGGTCTTAGTTTCTGATATAAACTTCCCCTCGATCCTGGTTTCCTACCAAGGAACTGGTCTTAGTTTCTGATATAAACTTCCCCTCGATCCTGGTTTTCTACCAAGGAACTGGTCTAAGTTTCAGAAATAAACTTCCCCTCGATCCTGGTTTCCTACCAAGGAACTGGTCTTAGTTTCTTTTGAAATAAACTTCCCCTCGATCCTGGTTTCCTACCAAGAAATTGGTCTTAGTTTCTGATTTAAACTTCCCCTCGATCCTGGTTTCCTACCAAGGAACTGGTCTTAGTTTCTTTTGTCAATAAACTTTATTGACAAGGGACGCTATGTGTAGCGGTTTTCCCTCAAACTTCTCGCCAAATTTTCTTGGGGAGACGCCATTTGAGTGGGAAAAGATTTGATGTCAGACTTGCTGGGGAACCCATTCGTCTAAATTGTAGAGGTACACAAACTTCTCTGTTTTGGAGACGCCATTTGTCGATTCTATTGGGGAAAGCGAGTCTCTTGAGAGTCTGTTTTCGTTTGGGGTTACATCATACTTTTCTCGGGATCTTCCCGGAGAAATGCCATATGATGGGATCCAATCTTGAGGTGTCGATGACCTTTTCATCAACGACTTTTCAGAGAAATACTGATGTACTGCCGAACCTCTGATCACGAGGCTTTCTCTGTGGATTTTCCTTAATCCGGGAAAGCAAGGATATCATCTTCAATGGCGAAGAGTGATGTTTATTGAGAGTTTTCTCTGGCATTTCAGAGGTTCAAGTTATCAAAGTGGCCAAGTGCCGACTCTGATCTAAAGATACACTGGTGGCGAGATTGTGCAGACGCAACACTTCCTGACGAGGAAAGAACTGACAAACTCGATTGAGAAAACTGTTTATCACTAGGGGACAAGACCGACTCAAGTGATAGTGATGCAATATGAAATGTAAATGCAAATAAAAAATGCATGAAGTATGTATGTATATGCTGACAAAACAGATGCGACATACAGACTAATGGATGAACATAATTGAATACTCGGCCATCGCGGGGCGAAGAAGTACCGTTGATTCAAAATAGAAATTCCACGTTGCTTAGGAGAGATAGTCCCGTTGGGAGCTATGTTGATCGGGCTTAGGAGATGAGAACTCGACCGAGGATGTCAGACGAAACATGGTCTCTGACATTATTGATCCCTTCATTCAGGCATACTGGCTTAGAAGGAGTACTTTGATTCTGCACTTTGAAGTTCGCTTACTTCGGGAGAAGCGATCGATGTTCTTCTGATGTTCAACAGTCAAAAGAAATGCCATCTTTAATTTAAAAGCAGAAAAAGTTTAACAAGTAAATTTATTTTTGTTTTATTTCAAGAATCGCTGATTAAGTTTAAACAACGTCGTTCTGTAAAGCTAAAACAAGCAAGAATTACAAACAAAAGCACAAGGGCTCAAATTTTATTGATAAGATGGAGATCAGCCAAACGCGTGATTCCAAAGAGTATATACAAAGTTAGAAAACGGTAATTTACAGGGAAAAGGGCTACGTTGAAACATAATGACCACTATCCTTCTACCAACTTTGAATTCGGGGCATCCTGAGCTTCTGTCGAAGATGACCTTTGACTGGAGATTTCCTCCGATAGATGATGTAACTACTGCTGAGGGACTTGCCTCTGTTGAACATAGTTACTTGCCATTATCCCTAACTTTTGCCTGGATTGTACTATGATATTTCCAATCCATCGGGATGATTCTTTTCATGTCTCTAACTTTTGCCTGGACCACCCTTTCGGGTTTTCAATCCACCGAGACGTTTTTTTTTTAGTTTTAGGCGAAGTATTTCTTGACTACATCAACATTCGTGGGGTAGGCAAATTCCTCTCCGTCCATGGTTGCAAGTCTCAAGGCGCCCCCTGAGAAAGCTTTCATGACCACATAGGGGCCATCATAATTTGGGGTCCATTTGCCCCGAGAGTCAGTGAGAAATGATTGCATCTTCTTGAGCACGACGTCTCCTTTCCTGAAGACACGAGGCCGAACCTTTTTGTCGAATGCCCTCTTCATTCTTTGTTGATACAACTGACCATGGCATAGTGCCGTGATTCTCTTTTCTTCGATCAGGTTCAGTTCGTCGTGTCGACTTTGACACCATTCAGCTTCGGTGAGCTTAGGTTCCATCAATACCCTGATTGACATGATCTCTACTTCTATGGGAAGCATTGCCTCCATGCCATATACTAGAGAGAAAGGGGTAGCCCCTGTTGAAGTGCAGACAGATGTGCGATAACCATGAAGAGCAAAGGGTAGCATCTCGTGCCAATCGTTATAGGTTACAACCATTTGTTGAACGATCTTCTTGATGTTCTTGTAAGCCGCTTCTACCGCTCCGTTCATCTTGGGTCGGTAGGGAGATGAGTTATGGTGTTCGATCTTGAACTCTGTGCATAACTCTTTCATCATCTTATTGTTCAAGTTAGATCCATTATCAGTAATGATCTCGCTTGGAACACCATAACGGCAGATGATATTGTTTTTGATAAATCGGACCACCACTTGTCGGGTTACATTGGCGAATGACGCTGCTTCGACCCACTTGGTGAAATAGTCAATGGCTACCAGGATGAACCGATGTCCGTTTGAAGCCTTGGGCTCAATCATACCAATCATATCGATTCCCCATATGGAAAAAGGCCACGGGGAAGAAAGAACTTTGAGATGTGATGGTGGTACATGAATTTTGTCGGAGTATATCTGACACTTGTGACACCTCCTCATGTACTTGTAGCAGTCGGATTCCATGGTCAACCAATAATACCCGGCCCTGAGAATTTTTCTCGCCATTGTGTGTCCGTTGGCATGAGTGCCAAAGGATCCTTCATGAATTTCTTTCATGAGCACGTCTGCTTCTGGTCTGTCGACGCATCGGAGCAAGACCATGTCAAAATTTCTCTTATAAAGAGTGTCACTGCTCAGGAAGAAGTTTCCAGCCAATCTTCTGAGGGTCTTTCTGTCTTTTCTGAGTGCCCCAGATGGGTACTCTTGTTTCTAAAGGAAGCATTTGATATCGTGATACCAAGGTCTGTCGTCTATGACTGCTTCAATCGTGAAGATGTAAGCGGGCCGTTCAAGGCGCATAACGTCAATCTTAGGTATGCCATTCCATCGACCTACACTAATCATGGAAGAGAGAGTGGCCAATGCATCAGCCATTTGATTCTCATCACGAGGGATGTGATGAAAGTCGACTCTGTTGAAGAAGGGTAACAACCTCCTTGCATAGTCTTTGTAAGGAATCAATCCTGATTGGTATGTGTTCCAATCTCCTTTTATCTGATTGATAACCAGGGCTGAGTCGCCGTATACGTCCAAGTTTTTTATCCTTAAATCAATCGCTTCTTCGAGACCCATAATACATGCTTCGTATTCGGCCTCGTTGTTCGTACATTTAAACGTCTGGCAGTGAAAAGAATGTGGGAACCCTGAGGGGTAACAATGATTGCCCCAATTCCATTTCCATAATGATTGACTGCTCCGTCAAAGATAAGTCCCCACTGGGAACCTGGTTCTGGCCCTTCACTGGGTAGCGGTTCATCGCAATCTTTCATCTTTAGATACATGACATCTTCGTCTGGGAAGTCAAACCCGATTGATTCTTGATCGTCAATCGGTTGATGAGCCAAATGATCGGCTAAAATACTTCCTTTAACGGCTTTCTGAGCATGGTACTCTATGTCATATTCTGATTGTAACATTTGCCAACGGGCAATCCTTCCCGTGAGAGCAGGTTTTTCGAAAACGTACTTGATTGGATCCATTTCGGAGACCAACCAAGTAGTATGACAACTCATGTACTGGCGAAGACGTTTGGCTGCCCAAGCCAAAGCGCAACAAGTTTTCTCAAGCATTGTGTACCAAGTCTCGCAGTCGGTGAATTTCTTGCTTAGATAGTAGATGGCAGACTCTTTCCTTTTAGTTTCGTCTTGTTGGCCAAGTACACATCCCATTGAGTCCTCTAGGACTGTGAGGTAAATGATCAGTGGTCTTCCTTCCACTGGAGGTGATAGAATCGGAGGATTCAACAGATATTCCTTGATACTGTCGAAGGCAGTTTGTCAGTCTTTTGACCAAACGCAATCCTGGTTCTTTTTGAGTAACTTGAAGATCGGCGCGCATGTCGCGGTCATAAGGAATATGAATCTAGAGATGTAGTTCAAATATCCCAGGAATCCTCTGACTTGTTTTTCAGTTTTCGGATAAGGCATTTCTTGAATGGCCTTGACCTTGTCAGGATCAACTTCAATTCCTTTCTGGCTGACGATGAACCCTAGTAGTTTCCCCGAACGGACACCGAAGGTGCACTTGTTGGGATTCAAGCGGAGCTTGAATTTTCTTAGACGTTCAAACAATTTTGACAGATGTTCAGCGTGCTCATCTTCTGTTCTTGATTTTGTAATCAAATCATCGACATATACCTCGATTTCTTTGTGTATCATGTCATGAAACAGAGTAGTCATGGCCCTTTGATAGGTTGCCCTGCATTCTTCAAACCGAATGGCATTACCTTGTAATAAAAGGTACCCCATGGGGTAATGAACGAAGTTTTCTCCATGTCTTTCGGTGCCATTTTGATCTGATTATAGCCCGAGAATCCATCCATGAAGGAGAATACTTTGAACTTTGTTGTGCTGTCAACCAGCATGTCAATGTATGGTAAAGGAAAGTCGTCCTTTGGACTTGCCTTGTTCAGATCTCTTTAATCAACACACATTCTGACCCTTCCGTCCTTTTTGGGAACGGGTACGATGTTGGCTAACCATTGAGGATATTCAGATGTAGCGAGGAAACCCGCGTCGATCTGTTTCTGTACCTCCTCTTTGATTTTGATGGCCATGTCCGGGTGAGTGCGTCTCAACCTTTGCTTTACTGGCGGATATTCCGATCTCAACGGTAAGTGATGTTCCACGATGCTGGTATCCAACCCTGGCATATCCTGATAGGACCAAGCGAACACATCAGGGAATTCTTTGAGAAGCTTTATCAAACCCTCTCTGGCAGTTGGACTGAGCAATGCTCTGATCCTGATTTCTTTTCTCTCTTTTTCTGAACCCAAGTTTACCGTTTCCAACGGCTCTTTGTGAGGTTCAATGGACCTTTCCTCTTGTCTGAGTAGTCGGGAGATATCTTCTGGAATTTCGTCGTCATTTTCTTCTTCAGCCTCGAATACCGGGAACTTAAAGTTGGAAGAAGGCATCAGATCGTATGTTTCAACGGGGTATAAAACAAGCAATCTGCATGACGTGATGATTCTTGTTTAGAAGAGATAGAGAAAATGCAAGTGTGTGCAGTGTATTTGTTTTACTGCTTGTTTTTATTATTGAATGTTTTTTTTTAGGATTACCATTTTCTGAAAAAGCAAAAAGAGAAAACAGCAAATAATGCGGAAATTACAGAACGACGTTATTTTATTAATGAACAAGTCGAATCTTGAAACTACAGCCCTATAAAACAAAACTCACTCGCTCTGGGCAAAGCGAAGAGGGAAATTTACAAAAAGCGAGCCCTATCAAAACATCCATTTCACCTGGGCAGGGTGAAAGGTTAAAGATGGCAATTACTTTGACTGATGAACGACCTTCGGAACCTCGACAGCAACCCACTGGCGGCGAACTCCTCGGTGAATCACAAAGTCTGGCACCTTCCTTGATTTGTCTTCAGAAATGACGCTGATTTCTGGTGGAGTAGGATCATTGGAATCTGTCTCCCAGGAAGAATTGTCGTAGGAGGATTCCTCTGTTGCATTTTGCATAGCATTGGAGCTCTCAGCTGTATCTCCCCATCCAGTTGACTGGATATCTTCGAGCCTGATACGAGAGCTTTCGGGAGCAGTGTACTTGACCATAAAGTCGTATTTTCCACTTGGTCGTCCCAGAGTGTCCCAAACTTCTTTGGAACTGGAGGAGTCACTTCTCTCGATGACGTTGACCTCAGGAAAAGCATAGTTGATGAATTCTAGTCCTGTAAATGTTGCGAATTCATCTTCATGTTGAGTAGTTTCTGAATGACCTGAGTGTTGATCCCATGACATAGTGGGGACACATGTATTCTGTTCAATGATGCTCAGCTGAGTTTCATTACTCGGCTGACTTTCTTGCCCCAAGCTTCCTGGGTAAGGCTGCCACATTGGCAAACCATCCATCGGGCCATAGTAATTGCGGTCAAAGTTATCTTTCATCAGAGTGTCTTCCTCTAATGAATTTGGCGGAGCACGGCATCCTTCCGGATCACAATCTCCATAGATCATTTCGACATCTGATCTTGGTATAAATCTCGGACTTTCTGTAGGAAAGCAAAAAGGCATAGGCACCTCTTCCTGAGACATATAGCCGTCCTTGTTAAGGTAGGACTTCCATTCTTCATCTGTGTCAGAGGGATCTTCCTCATTGATAGCATGAATTGTCTGAGACACTGGGTGAAGAAAACCTCCACTGTGGAAGAAGTTTTGAAGGGGATGAAGACTTTCATCGTTGGCGGCTGTCTGGGTACAGGTTGCAGAAAAACCAAGACCCTTCTTTGTTTTATTGTCAATAGGAATGACAAGCTGTCCCCATCCTGTCGTATCGGTACTCTCGACCGCTTTGATAGCATCTTTGTATGAAGAAATTGAAGTTCCTTCTTTGTACTGATCGTTCTTGTTAACCGATAGTGCTTGGAACTGAGTTCCAATAACCTCTTCGGGTTCCACACAAGTAGATGATGATAGGTTACTCACAAGCAAGGCTTGTTCCCCACAAACCGTGACAAGTTGATCGTTCTTGATGAACTTTAGCTTTTGGTGCAGGGTTGAAGTAACCGCTCCAGCCTGATGTATCCAAGGTCTTCCTAATAAACAACTGTATGTTGCCCGGATGTCCATGACCTGGAAAGTGATTTGGAAAGTGTGAGGACCAATAGTTATGGGAAGATCAACTTCGCCGATAACTATTTTTCTGGATCCGTCGAATGCTTTGATGATGACCTCGCTGACTCTCATCGGAGGGCCTTTGAATGATAATTGCGTCAAAGTGTACTTCGGCATAACATTCAGGGCTGACCCTGTGTCTACCAGTACGTTGGCTAAAGCATCGCCCTGGCAGTTAACTGTGATATTGAGCGCCATGTTATGACGGCGACCCTCTTCAGGTAATTCCTCATCACTAAATCCCAAATTATAGCAGGAAGTGATGTTAGAGACAATACTATCGAACTGTCTGATTGTTACATCTTGTTCCACAAAGGCTTGCTCCAAGACTTTCTGTAGAGCCTCCTTGTGGGCTTCTGAACTGAGTAACAGTGATAATACCGAGATCTTTGAAGGAGTCTGTAACAGTTGATCAACGATGTTATATTCACTCCTTTGGATGAGCTTTAGCATCTCATCTTTGTCTTTTGAAAAGTCGGGAATTAGACAGCGGCTGATTTCACTCCTTGAAGAGTATGTGGATGTGTTTGCTTGGTCCTACCAAGATATGCCTGGTTTAGATATAGATATTGTGGTCCATAAGTTACCGCTCAAGCCTGAGTGCCCACCAGTGAAACAAAAGCTTCGCAGAAGTCATCCTGACATGGCCTTCAAAATTCGAGACGAAGTCAAGAGACAGTTGGATGCCGGTTTTCTAGCAGTTTCCAAATACCCAGAGTGGGTATCTAATATTGTCCTAGTTATGAAGAAGAACGGAAAGGTACGAATGTGCGTGGATTATAGGGATCTTAACAAGGCTAGTCCCAAGGATGATTTTCCTCTACCACATATCGACACGTTGGTGGACAACACGGCTCGTTTCGCAATGTTCTCCTTTATGGATGGTTTTTCAGGCTACAATCAGATAAAAATGGATCCAGCTGATATGGATAAAACCACTTTCATTACCCCATGGGGCACTTATTGTTATAAGGTTATGCCTTTTGGACTAAGGAATGCTGGGGCAACTTACGAAAGAGCTATGGTAACCCTGTTCCACGATATGATCCACAAAGAGATAGAAGTGTATGTGGACGATATGATAGCCAAATCTCGAAATGAAGAAGAACATGTAGACCATCTGCTAAAGTTGTTCAAGAGACTTCAAAAGTATCAGTTGAGGTTAAACCCTGCAAAATGTACCTTTGGAGTCAGGTCAGGAAAGTTATTGGGTTTCATTGTTAGCCAGAAAGGCATTGAAGTGGATCCAGATAAAGTGCGAGCTATTCAAGAAATGCCAGCTCCACGAACAATGTCTCAAGTCAGAGGATTTTTGGGCCGTTTGAATTACATCTCCCGGTTCATCTCCTATATGACAATGATATGTGCGCCAATCTTCAAATTACTCCGTAAGAATCAGCCAGTAGAATGGAATGCTGAATGTCAACAAGCCTTTGAGAAACTAAAGAGTTATCTCCAAGAACCTCCTATTTTGATTCCTCTGGTCCCTGGAAGGCCACTCTTTATGTATCTGACTGTTTTGGAAGAATCCATGGGTTGCGTTTTGGGACAGCATGACGAGACTGGCCGGAAAGAGCATGCAATCTATTATCTGAGCAAGAAGTTCACAGACAGTGAAAGCCATTACTCACTACTTGAAAAGACTTGTTGCGCTCTGGCTTGGGCCGCCAAACGCCTAAGACAGTACCTGATTTGTCATACCACCTTGTTGATTTCCAAGATGGACCCAATAAAGTACATTTTTGAGAAACCTGCTCAAACGGGTAGACTTGCCCGTTGGCACATGTTATTATCTGAATATGATATTCAGTATGTCACTAAGAAGCCCATTAAAGGAAGTGTTCTGTCAGAATATCTTGCTGATCAACCAGTTAAAGACTACGAACCACTCAAATTTGATTTCCCTGATGAGGACATTATGGCGGTGAAAGATGGTGAAGAGTCAGGTTCTGAAGAAGATCCCAGGGCCGAATATAGATGGAAGATGATGTTCGACGGCTCGTCCAATTACAAGGGGCATGGAGTAGGTTTTGTCATAATTAATCCTGAAGGTGGCTACACCCCTTTTAGAGCTAGATTAGATTTTGGGTGTACGAATAATATCGCTGAGAATGAAGCATGCATTCTGGGTCTGGAAGCTGCGATCGATCTTGGAATCTGTTTTCTCGAAGTTATGGGTGACTTTGCTCTGGTTATTTATCAAATCAGAGGTGAATGGGAGACAAAATATGAAAAGCTTATCCCTTACCAGGCATATGCTTTGGAATTGATTAAGTGCTTTGATGAGATAACATTTCGCCATGTGCCGCGTACTGAGAATCATGTGGCTGATGCTTTAGCAACACTGGCTTTGATGTGGCAAGTCAGATTTACCAATGAAGATCCAGTAATCAGTATTGGAAAGAGGGCTGAACCGGCCTATTGTCAGGCCATTGAGGAAGAATCAGATGATAAGCCTTGGTTTCATGACATTTTGAACTTCCTGAAGAATCGAGAGTATCCGGCCAACGCCTCCGCCCAGATTGTCAGCTAAATTCTTCATCAGTAATGGTGTGCTATACAAAAGGAATCATGATATGGTTTTGTTGAGATGTGTCGATAAGAGAGAAGCAGACTTGTTAATCCATGATATTCATGAAGGAGCTTTTGGCACCCATGCCAATGGACATGCCATGGTTAAAAAGATCTTGAGAGCTGGATACTATTGGTTAACTATGGAGACTGATTGCATCCAGTATGCTAAGAAATGCCACAAATGTCATATTTACACAGACAAAATGCATGTTCCTCCTACCCTGTTGAATGTGTTATCATCACCCTGGCCATTCTCTATGTGGGGCATTGATATGATTGGGGCAATTGAGCCTAAAGCATCCAATGAGCATCGTTTCATTTTGGTGGCTATAGATTACTTTACCTAATGGGTGGAATCCGCCTCTTATGCGAATGTAACTAAGCAAGTAGTTGCTCGTTTCATCAAAAACAACATCATTTGTCGTTATGGGATTCCAAGCAGAATCATAACCGACAACGGGACCAATTTAAATAACAAAACCATGAAGGAAATTTGCGATAACTTCAAGATTGAGCACCATAACTCTTCACCATATCGACCAAAGATGAACGGAGCAGTCGAAGCCGCGAACAAGAATATTAAGAAAATTCTTCAGAAGATGGTCAAAACATACAAGGATTGGCATGAGATGTTGCCATATGCGCTACATGGATATAGAACGTCCGTCAGAACATCAACAGGGGCAACCCCTTTTTCGCTGGTATATGGAATGGATGTTGTCCTCCCTATAGAAGTTGAGATACCTTCTCTGAGGATATTAATGGAAAAAAAGCTTGACGAAGCTGAATGGATTCAAGAGAGATACGATCAGCTGAATCTAATTAATGAGAAGCGCCTGACAGCTATGTGTCATGGTCAGTTGTACCAGAAGAAGATGAAGAGAGCATTTGATAAAAAGGTCTGCACTCGGGAATTCCGAGTAGGCGAATTGGTACTTAAGAAGGTTCTGCCATCACAAAAAGACGCCCGTGGAAAATGGGAACCTAATTATGAAGGTCCCTACATAGTTAAGACCGTGTTTTCAGGAGGGTCATTGTTTCTTACAACTATGGACGGTGGACGGCTTGCGCATCTTGTGAATGATGATTCGGTGCGGAAGTATTATGCTTAAGACTAGGACACCCCTGTGATATCCGGGAATCCCCAGAGAAGCTCAAGTTTGCTACAACTGAAGGGTCATTGGTCATTGAATACGATCTAACCTTTGCTAAATTGCCATTTTGATGCATCTGTAACATCTCATGGGACCCTGCTATTTGGCAAGTCACCATTTTTCAATGAATATCAGTTATTGAATCATTTCCTTGTTTAAAACGGTATCGTCTTCATTTTTGCAAATTTTTCCATTTTCACTTGATTTCTGAAAACGGAAATGTTGCAATTGCTAAGAAAACACAAAGATAAACTAAGTTTTACTCTGGAATTAAGACATTTTGGAATCAAGTTTGTACAGGGAGGGTTAGACAGAACCGCCGTTTTGGCATGGATTCGCCATCTCCAGTGAAAAGAAGATTGTCCTGGCTATCCTTGATGTTTGGGCTTCAGGGTGTTGGCTTGTGCTTTCTTTGCTTCTTTCCTGTTTTACGTCGTTCGCGCCGTTTCCAACATATAGCTAAGCATGTGCATCATCCTCTAGCATCTCTGCATCCTTTGTGCTTTATTTTGCTGGTGGTCTTTGGTCGTGCCTGTCTTTATTCCCCAGTGGAGTAAAGATTTCCTGCTTTGCTTTGTGTCGTGCTTGTTCGGTATTAACCTCCGCGCGCCAAATTTAAATCTTTAAAATCTTTTTTCTGTTCCCCAAGAGGTTCAACTTTAAAGGATTTTATACTTGTTCTTGTTTGAATCGTGTCAAACTTGAACTTGGACTTTGCTTGAATCGTGTCAAGCATCGTCTTATTTGGACTATGTTTGAATTGTGTCAAGCATTGTCTTATTTGGACTTTGTTTGAAACGTGTCAAACACTGTCTTATGTGTTCTTGTTTGAATCGTGTCAAACTTGAACTTGTTCTCGTTTGAATCGTGTCAAACTTGAACTTAGACTATGTTTGAATCGTGTCAAGCATTGTCTTCTTCAAAAACTTTGTTCTTGTTTGAATCGTGTCAAACTTGAACTTGGACTATGTTTGAATCGTGTTAAGCATTGTCTTATTTGGACTTTGTTTGAAACGTGTCAAACACTGTCTTATGTGTTCTTGTTTGAATCGTGTCAAACTTGAACTTGTTCTCGTTTGAATCGTGTTAACCTTGAACTTGGACTATGTTTGAATCGTGTCAAGCATTGTCTTCTTAAAAACTTTGTTCTTGTTTTAATCGTGTCAAACTTGAACCTGGACTTTGTTTGAATCGTGTCGAGCATTGTCTTCTTAAAAAAACTTGTTCTTGTTTGAATCGTGTCAAACCTGAACAGAGTCTTTGTTCGAATTGTGTCGGACACTGACTCTTGTTTTAAAAACGTTCTTGTTCGAATCGTGTCGAACTTGAATCGGGACTTTATTTGAATCGTGTCAAGCACTGTCTTTTGTTTTAAAAATGTTCTTGTTCGAATCGTGTCGGACATTGAACATCCTAATCTTGTTTCTTTTCTAAAAATTGCTTTAAGTTAAATTTATGGGAACAAATTTCTTCAACTTTAAGACTCCTATCTGGTGCGCAGAGTTAGTCTCTGCCTTCCTGGCTCTTTCTGAATATCCCATTTTGAACTCTTCATTTTGAGATCCCTAGGAAGTCTTTGTTTGTTTGTTTGTCTCCTCTAGACTGATCCTTAGTGATCAGGTTCTTCTTTCTGGTTTCATGCCCAGGAAGAGCGTGGGTTTGTTTCTTTCCCCGTGAAGTCTATCTCCTTGGATCTCTCCCCAGTGGAGATGGTCTTTTACTTTTTCCCCAGTGTTTCTTTGGATTCCCCCCAGTGAGTCTCTTTTGTTTTTTGGCCTGTACCCCCAGTGAGTCTTTGCTTGTGGATACTAGCTTCTGTCTTTCCCCGGCGAAGCTTTTCTTGTGTGTTTGCTTCCTGTGGTCCCTGGCGTCTTGTTTGTCTGCATCCTTTGCATTTCTGGCATCATATCATCACTTTAGGAGGTCATGGCATGTCAGCATATGCATGTCCGTAGCGTGTCCTTAGCATTCGCATTCCATCTAAGGGCAAAATTTTTAGTTTGCTATATTTAAATACCTTTCACCTTGATGCCTCCGGAATCTCCGTTCCTCGTTCCCTCCGGTGAAGCTATTTAAATAGGGGCAACTGTTGTACCCTAAATTTTTACCCTCAGATGTCATCTAGCTTTTGTGCATCTTAGGAGCATCTCTGCATTTGTTTGAGCCAACCCATATCTTGTAGTTTGTTTATTTGTGTTCAAATTAGGTTTACCTATCATCGTGAGGCTCCACAAGTTGTTTGAAGCAAGTCAAGTCTACAAAAGATCTCCAGCGCAAGAATGTTGGGATAGGGTTTCGCTCTGAAGAAATCACTAGGAAATGGGCTCTATAGAAATTCAAGATTGTGTGGCCCACTTACCACTTGAGATCACCTATATTCAAGGGAATCCACTCAACAAGAATCCATGCTTCATTGATCCTCAACAGAGGAATTTGAGCCTCAGTCCCACTGTATCTCAAAATTAGGGTTTCTGTGACGCTTATTAGCCAATAGCTTTGATTTCTCATCAAGATGGTCTCCTAAAACCTAATCATTGATTCTATTGGTTTACCAACGTCCTCGAGAGTCTCCTAAGACCTTTAGATGGGAAGGAAGAAGCAAGTTTACAAGGTTTGACCTCAGTACATTCACAGTCAGAATTGGGGTTCGACTGAAACCCTAATCTTTTGGAATCTTGGATCAAATGAAGTTTTAATGGTTTTAACCATCATATATTGTCTCATGAAGTATTCAAGGCATCGATACCAAGTTTCATGAAGTTTCTTGCAAGAGAAGTATGGTTTCGGTCGCGAAAGACTTCGTATACGACATTTTCCCCCTAATAGCCCGATTTGATATAACCATAACTCCTAAACCGTGCACTCAAATTAAACGACTCAAAGCTCATTGGAAAGCTCTCATCAAGATCTTTAATTCATTCCATATGACTTTTTGTCTAAAAATGCTTAGATTTTGAGTTATGGAGTTTACAAGACATTTTGACCAACACTTAGAAAATTTTTCAGCACTTTTCATCACTCCTTTCCTCAACTTTGACACCACTTTTCACCCATTTCCATTTGGATTAAAGTCTTGAGTCCCAAATGAAAGTTGTAGAGCTTGTTGAGAGCTTTCCAACCATATGTGGAACATCTCCATAGGACAAACCATTCTCAAGCTATGGGTCGTCAAAGTAGGGCACTTGAAATTGTCAAATTTCAATAACTTAGAATTCTTTCTAAGTTCTTTTGGCAGTTTTGGGGACACGACTTGTGAGGGATTTTTCTACCAATCCAAGGCATTATTTCAATTACTTTCCAACATCAAACTTGTAGTATTGTCCAAGAACTTTCATTTAAACTCAAGAGCATGAAAATTGGATCATTAAGTTAGGAGATATCATGAGAGGAACATGGCCATACGAATTCTATTTTGTACCAAGAACACATCAATTTTGGATTTCAAATCTTATCCTCTCTGCAGACCCACCACATACTTTCCAACATTCCAACCTCCCAATATTCCCTAACCGTGCAAGACAAAAAAGAAGACCTAAACTATGGCTATTGATCTTGTCCCAAGCATGCAAAAAGGAGGAAAAAGACAAACTCACTTTCACATGGCTCAAGAATCACAAACCATGCTTACAGCCCCATGCAGGGGACATCCATTCCGTGCATCCAAACCATGAGTCATCAAGCTCGCCTATAAAAGGAGCCTCCAACTTCATCAGAAGGGGAGGGGATTCAAAAATAGAAAAAGCAACAAGAGCACTCTAAAAAACCAACTTTAGGAAGTGTCCAAAGCTAGCTGAATAGAAGGGAGCATTTGCCATCTGCTTAGGGACTAGGTAAGTTCCCCAATCCTTCATCTATCATGCTCATATCATGTATGCTTTGAATTGTTAGACTGTGTTAGTTACTTCCGATGTTATTTCCATTTGCCTTATGCACATAAATGTGCACGATGCCCTGATTGAAATCCTATTATTTTGAATTCTGATGACTTTGAACTGTCATTGTTATTTTGATCCTAAACACATGTCATAAACTTGGATCTTTTAAGATGCATTCGAAAGATGGACAACTCAATATGTTCATACTGACCATGATATTTTGGCTGATGAGTTCATAAGACTTGTATTTGTGGATTTGCTTCATAATTCATTTTGATAAGATTGTTGAAACCTGGTATATGCATGGTCAAGTTCATCACCATGGTAAGTGTGTGTTTGTTCTAGCAAGTAAGGGCTTATGTTGTGGAGGTAATCTAAGCTTTCATGATTTCTTCATGCTTAAGAAATTTGTCAATTCTGAACTTTGCATTTGCTGTCATTATTTGTCACTTTTTTCCAAACACGATTATGTTGAATATGCTAGAGATATTGTCTTGATTTTTGGTTGTCCTTTACGTCTTAACTGAGTAACTGCTAAGACACATGACTTGCTTGACGTGACAAACTTGGTATACAAACTGAATTGAATTATTGCTCTTTGGGAATTATGACACAATGACATAATAGTCTTGCTGTTAAAACAAGTTCTACCCTAAGAATCATTAGTGTGCCCCTGTTTCCAGTTTTACCTTGATCATTTGGGCTGATGTGTAGTGTATTGCTTGTAGTCATGTTACTTTCCATTCAAAGGAGAAATTTTTTTGGGTGTGCCTTTTGAATCATATGCTGCAGTGTCATGATCTATATGTCACTTTCTTGTTTATTTTAATTGATGTTTAATGTTCAAACTTATAGCATGTCTGTTTGTCTTGAGTATGCAGTCCATGTTTGTTAAGGCATGCCTTCATGCTTACATTGCCAAAATGTGGAAGTTGATCATTGTTTCCTTACATGCTACTAGTATAACTGAACCACCATCCATGCTAATTTACAAGGTTTCTACATGTGCATCATGTTTTTTGTTTTTAGCATATCACCTTGTATATCCCTATATGTGCAAATCCTAGCCAATATGCAACATTTTGTTTTAGTACGAGTGGTTATTGATGTCTTAAACTGTTGACTTGTCAAGTATCATGTATGTATACAACTTGTCCTGCCATGCCATCTATCCTATACTAGTTTGATTTGTGCATCTATGATTGATGTGTAGTCCATCAACCTCTTGAGATCTTTGTTAGGAATATTACCTTGATGGCATGTATTTGAAGATAATTGATGTTTGTGAATTCAACTTTGCTCTGATTTATCATCTGCTAATCTTATGCCTGCAGCCTCTATGACATTAGTATCTTGCCATGCTAACTGTTTTGAGCCAATTTGAACTATGCATTGATAAGTTAAATGTTAATCTTTTGAAACTTCTGTTTGCATTTATGCCTTATGTTCTTAGCATGGTAATCTGAGGAATGATCTTATGACTGTGATTGTTAAATACTGATTGCTATCTTTTCATCTACCATGAGTCCACTTGTGAAAATACCTCCATGCCATTGATTCTTGATTCATATTCTAACTTTGAACATACCTGGCCAATCTGCACTGTGGTAGATGTTGATTGTTCATGAACCTCAAAAGATTTCTCATTACATGTTATGTGTTATGCTTTGTGAGATGATTCAAATTGCATCCATGTAACATCTATGTAATATCTATGTGCTATGTTTGAATCCATGTAATATCCACCTCTTCATGTATGTGTGTAACAACCTTGCCTCTTTGCATACTTGAGTTGCCTTGATGTTTGATACCATGGTCTGCCATGAACTTGTGAATATGCATAAGTTTTAATCTGTCACAATCTTGTTAGAAGTTTATGTTAATTGTCATCAAAGCTTGATGATTTGCTTTATGATCTTAGTGAATGCACACACTTATTACACCCTTGTTATGCCTTGAGATGGTTATGACATACCATATGCCTCTTAGAATGCTTTCGTGACACCCTTCATTTCACCACTGATTTATGACTTGTGTGTTTAGAATTAGGACACATGATTACCACCATCTTGTTCTATGATCTTTCCTGTCCGGTTTTGGTTTTGTTTCATTGAGTTTGGTTAAGATTTGCGTGAGTTATGTTGCTATGAACACTGTTGGTTGAAGCTTGAATCATGCTGCGTTGGTTTTGGTTGGTTTGGGAAAAACTCACAAAATTCGCTTATATGTAATTGAAGGCGTATATATGTTGGATGAAACACGCCGTCCCAACGGCCACACACATGCACTAAATACCGCCTCTCACCTGCCTTGCACGGGTTCGATCCTTGGATCAACCCATTTGTTGTTTTTTTGTATTTTTTTCGCCTGAATACTTCTCTCCTCCTTCCATGGGCCTTGCGCCCTTTTCTATGTGCACCCCCATTATCTAGGCCCATTGACTCCCTTTTATCTTCTCAACTGAACCATTACCTCATGCACCCCCCTGCGTTTTTTATCTTTTTTTGCTATTTTATTATGTTTTGTTTGATGCCAATTTTTAGAGTTCAATCTAGTTTTATGTGATTAGTTAAATATGTGATATGTTTTATTAATTGTTAATTAGCTTTTTAATTTTAATTATCCATTATACCTTGGATCACTTTGCTAATTCTAAATGTGTTAATTGTTATATCTCAAGTATATCATGAATTATGATTGTGATGTTAACTTGTCATATTTTTCAATCATGTTGTTAATTTTAAATTATAAACTTATGTCTTAAGTGTTAATTTTAATTATCACATGTTAATCTTAATTGTGTTGAGACGTGAATTTTCTTTGTGATATTAATTATTTACCTATAATTCTAAATATCAATGTGTACTTCTAATTGTGTTGATAATTGTTGACTTTAATTTTTAATTACCTTACGTTTTGTGATTGTTAATCCTAATTGCCTGGTCGATTAATTATCAGTTTTGCTTGAAGGTTGTTTCACTATGACTTGTTTAATCCTTGAAATAATCCATCCATGTTGACTTGTCATGTCTTTGACCTTTTACATAAATATCATTCTACTAAATTGTCATCTTTAATATCATTCTATATGTTTATCTTCCTAAAGATTGAAGCGTATTGATTGTCATCTTTAATATCATTCCATATGTTTGTCTTCCTAAAGATTGAAACATATTGATATCATTTTAATCATTCTATTTGAAGCATATTGACATGTTCTTATAATCATGTTCATCTCATCCATATCTTTATCATGAAACGTATTGCCATCTTCATGCTTATGTTGCTTCCATTATGTTATCTCATATCAATGATTTAACTTGTATCATGTCTTATCTATTGTTATTTTATCACTTCGCACTTCTATTTATATGCCTATTTGTTATTGTCTAAACCTTTTCAAAACAATATCAAAATTCTCGATCCAACGTCGAGCCCATTTTCTACCCACGTAAGTCGATCGCCTTCGTGCATCGCATTCAACCTTTTGGTCACCAGACACAAGTCTAGCATCACTTTGCTAGTGCCATCTCCTAAATAACGTAATTTAACCGCATTAATATCCAAAGGAAAATCCCATGCATGATAACCACGTTATTGTGCATGGTGCATATCATTCGCATTCATAATCGTCACCTTAAGATAAGACTATTAGACAACTTAGGATAGATTTCCTAGGTTAATCCCCCACAACTTTGATTTCTTTGATCAAGTTTTAGCCGACCTAATTCTCCTAAGCCTTTAAACACTTAGTATCTTTATTGAAGAACTACAAATGCTCTTATTCCCTCCTGACAGGATATGTAGGCATAAGATGCGATATCTTGTCGAGCACACTTAGGAATAAAATAAGTCACCTACCTTTAAACCCTTAGCAAAACAGATGAAAAATAACATAAATGAATCAAGAGGTTCCTGTAGAGTACTACAGATATCTAGGATGCTAACACCATCCTTAGGTATAACCAACCCCCGAACTTAGAATCTTAGTGCATTTGCATTGCATTGTGGGAATTCGGTTTTTCTCCCTTCCTTTGGATAAAATCAAAGACTGGTGGTGACATTAAAAATGCGATCCTAGTTAACCAATAACTATGGTATCCAATTTTCACCGCGACAGTATTCATCACGCGAATATCAAAAATTTGAATCATGTTGATCTGATAAGGATTCCTATCATGGTAGTCTTGGATCCATCCAAGATCCATCTGACGCTGGAGGGCCTCTTGTATGAAAGAGCATCCCTATTTGTTTATCGAGAAAATTAGACAAGAACTGTAATTGTGCCGCGGCAGATTATGGTATTGGCTTTGCCTTGAGTGCATCGCCACCAAGTTGACATTCATCGCACGGATGTCGTGGTTTTGAATGACGTTGGAATTCGTAGAGACCATGTTAACTCCACGCACTAGGTGCTCTTGGATCCATCCGAGATCCATCTGTTCCTGTAGGGCTGATTGCACTATCGAACATCCTTGATTGTTTTTAGAGCAGATATCACACTAATGATAATTATGAGGTGGCACATGGCCATATCCACTTTGTCTACAATGCATCTTGACCAGCTCAGTTTTCAACAAGATTACATCGTGAATTTGATAGACATTGTTAGTCTCTTTCTCAATCAGGTTGACTGCAGCTTTCTCGTGTTGAGGCAGCGGGTTCGTGAGAACATTAGGATTCGTATCTTTGAAAGATAAGAGGCCGCTCCTAACAAGCTTTTTCACGTCGGATTTAAAATTGAGACAATTATCTATGTTATGCCCCGATCCTCCTTGATGATAAGCGCATGTCTGATCCACCTTAAGCCAAAAAGGCAGATTTTCCGGTACTGTAAGAGGAGACTTAGTCTGGATGTGCCGCTTAGCCAGTAGTAACGGAAATAGTTCTGCGTACGATACGAGTATAGGATCAAATCCTTGTGGCCGCGTTGTATGGTTGTTGTTGTATGGAGGACGAGCCTGCTGAAGAGGCTGTTGTGTCCTTTGCTGATTAGGTTGGCTCTGCGCAACCTGAGGCTGATACGTAGGAATAGGCGCGGGGTTAATAGCAGGAGTTACCGCTGCTACTGGTTGATAACGTCGCCTTTGCTTTCCGAGAGAGATATTTCCAATATCCTGCTCTTTTTTCTTAGGGAGAGCACTACCGTATTGTTTTGTACTACTTGATGATCCAGCGTCTTTTGCCAAACGTCCTTCTCGGACGGCTTCCTCTAGACGAATTCCCATACCGACCATTTTGGTGAAGTCACTGGGCGCACTGGCGACCATTCTGTCATAGTAAAATGAGCTCAAGGTCTTTAAGAAGATCTTTGTCATCTCTTTTTCCTCAAGAGGTGGAAAAATCTGAGCGGCAATTTCACGCCATCTCTGAGCGTATTCCTTAAAGGTTTCCTTGTCATTTTGTGACATTGATCTGAGTTGATCTCTGTCGGGTGCCATGTCCAAATTGTATTTATAATGTTGAACAAAGGCAGTGCCAAGATCTCTGAATGTGCTGATCGTGGCATGGTTTAAACCCATGTACCATTTGAGTGCGGCACCGGTTAAACTATCCTGAAAGTAGTGAATCAGCAGGTCCTGATTTTCAGCCTGAGCTGACATTCGTCGAGCGTACATCACCAAGTGACTTTGAGGGCAAGAGTTACCCTTGTATTTTTCAAAGTCGGACACTTGGAATTTGTGCGGAACTTTCACATTGCGGACCAGACAAAGGTCTGCGGCGTCCTTTCCAATAAGATCCTGACCGCGAATGGCTTGCAGTTCCTTCTGCATTTCCAAGAACTGTTCCTGGAATTCATCCATTCGGTCAAACATAGTTTCCTTTTTACCAGAAGGTATCTGCGGAATCTGTCCTTCCGGGACAGTGTGCACCATAGGGGGTGGTATCGTAACTACGGCAGTGAATCTTGGCGTTTCCCAAAGTTTGTAACCTTCAGGAGTCTTTAATATGCCTCTGGTATCTTTGCTTTTCCGAAGTCTGTAACCTTCAGGACCAGCGGCATCTGCTGAAGTTCCCTGATCTTCAACGATCGGCGGAACATATCCTTCCGGGATATAGTTAACAGGCATGCCCCAGGGACGATCTTTCGGCATTTGATACCTAGGATCAAACTTCTCCACTATGGGCGCTGTGGTGATCTCTGAGATCACAGTCCTTTGTAGCTGAGCTTCTGCCATGACTTGCATGTCGTTACAAAGCTTTCTCATATCCTCTCTCAGAGCGTCGATCTCTTCTTTCAACTCTCTGTTCTCTTCCTCAAGATCATCCATCTTTTTCTGACGACTGGCCCGAGTATTGTACGAATGAGACAGTTTGACTCTAAAATCGAGACACAAACGTGAGATTCGTAGGTAAGAAGAATAAGCGATGCGATAATGATGACATGCAATGATTATATTAATTGTTTTTTGGTTTAATCAAAATAAACTTCGACAATTAGATTGCAAATATCAAACAGTGGGGAAACCCTTTTTTATTGAAATTCAAAGGATTACGGAAACAGAAACCTAAGCTAATGGGTCCCGAGAGAACTCGGGTGCTGATTCTGGTACTTCCTTTTCTTTGACCGGGGCTCTTGGGCCGTTGTCGGGTTGTCATTCCTTTGCCAGGTGAAAGGAGCGAGCAAATTCCTTTGGTCATCTTGATTATCCACAACATGTGGCTCTAAAATTTCAATCAGAGCGTCTTTCTCTTTCAGTAATTGCTGTATTTGGGTACACTCCACATTGAGAATGCGGTACTTGTTCTTCCAAGACCTCATCTCCCGTTGAACTTTGTTGAGAGTAACCTGGAGCTTTTCAGTTTCAATCATGAAGTACATGACAGATTCCCTCGGCGGAGGAATTCCGTAACGAGGATAAGGCATCTTTAGCTTGAGAGCTCTAGTTTGTACCCAGTGGAGATAAGGCTCCACCGAGACACAGTCCGGTTTTCCTAGAGACTCCCGTCCTTTCTTATGAACGTGCTTCCAAGCGTGCACTATTTCCATCTTTAGTGCCTGTCGCTCCCAGGATTTGTATCCTAGTACAAACGCGAAAGTGGCACCGAACAGAGTCGCCAGCAATGTGTATTTATCCCAAGAGAGGGAAAGGAAACACCGCAGAAACCTGAAGGGAAGGAAAAGCATGGTATTACGACCAAGAGGACTGGATTCGGGAGTCGGTTACGCTAGAGGAAGGTATTAGCACCCCCTCGCGTCCATCGTACCCGATGGGATCCACGCTTGCTTGTCTCGATCAAAGGGTGTAAGGAAAGGATACTGGAAAAGGAACTGAAAAAGGAATGGAAAGAGAAAGAGGAACAAATGTAGGGAAAATAAAAGAAGTGCTCGAATGGGCCCTACCCCACTGCCTACGTATCTCATCGGGAACATGAGAATCAGAGCGACGTAGTTCCCCTCACTAGGGATGAATTGTTTGTGTTTTTTAGGGAACGACTTACGTTCTAGCTCAGGTGTTGCAGGCTCGCTGGTCCGAGTGCGTTACCATCTTGCAAGAGTACGAGGAGGAGCACGTTCGTACGTTGAGAATGAATGAGGTGAGAAAGGAATTCCCGAAGGAAAGACGTTATTGTTTGTTTTTGTCTTTTAAGAAATTTTGTTATTTGTTTGCATATGATAGTGTATCTAAATCTCAGTCATTGGAGTGTGTACATCCTCACATTCCAAGATGGAATGAGTAAGAAAGTACACTAAGTGTGAAGAAGACCCTCACACTTAATTCCAATTATTAAGGTTCAAACACACTAGCATACTTGTATTTATTAAGTGTTTTTGTTGATTATGAAATGAAGAAATGTTTTTCTTTATTTGTATCTTCAACATGTATTGCATTTAAGTCCCTCATACAAGATCAAATGTTTAACACATTGACCCAAGATGGGCTATATGCTACACATTCTAAAATTATAAGAGAAGACCCCTTATAATCTTTTCTTTATATGAAAGGCCTAAATGCAATAAATGTCTACCTTTATTAGATATTTTGAATTTTCTTTAAGATGAGAAGATGAAAGACTCAAGGGGGGGAGAAAGGTAAAAATCTATGTGAACTAAGACTCAATCCTAATTGATTATTTAAGGGAGTGATCCTAATGGTTTGTGAAGTTGCAAAACCTAAAGTCTAAAGAAGGAATGAGCTAAACAATTCACTTCTAAAGTAGAAGATGAATTTAGAAGTGAATTGTAACTCAAAAGGGAAAGTAATGAGTTGATCAAAGAAAGCACATAAGTACTTACCAAAACACAAGATTGAATTGTAAAAGATGAAAGGAAAGACGTTTAAATGTGGATTCCTTATCCACACTCAATTTCAACTTACCAAAGCCCCTACATGGTTAGTAAACATGGAAACATGTATAAGAAGTAAAAAACACTTAATACACATCAAAGTTCAAAAGAATAAGATGAAGAATCAAATCTTAACATCATAACCAGAATGTGAATCATATTTACAACAAGTGAATATCATCATACAAGTTCACATGAATAAGCTACAATCATCATCCATAACATTCAAACATGTTATCATAAGAAAGGATAGATGAAAGATGAAAAGAAATGAAAAGAACATGCATAAATGGAACATGTAATCCAAAGAATCAGAATTGAAACTAAATGGAAAATGATCTATAAACATCTCAAAGGTATTCATGAATCAACATTAAAGACATTCAAGAAGTAATAGAAGAAGAAGTGAGGTGAAACTTCAAAAAAGAAAGTGCAAACAATACATGTTAAGGATGCACAAAGTTCAAGTTGAAATGAACATGTAAATATGACCTATAATGTGCACCAAGGACCTATAATATCACTTGAATAGCTCATACAACATGCAAATGCTCATATAAATATGCACAAAAGAATTCATGCAAACATACACTAAAGTTAGAATGATATGCCATGGATTATGCTTCAAATGTAATGCATCAAACAAAAATCAAATGTAATTATGAAAATTATGCAAGCATGTTATTTGGATGCCTAATTCAGAAGTAAATCATACATCAAACTAGCATGTCAAAATTCAAAGCAAAATGACTTCAAACAATGCATTAGGTAAAGTTGAAACATCATGCAAAATGGTGCAAAGACAAGCATCAAAATGTGTCATAAATTGACCTAAAAAATAAATAAAAAATCATATACATGCTTCAATATATTAGTGAATCAATGCAAAAAGAACCAGGTCAAAACAGTTTGTAATGAGCAAGATCAAAATTATGCAAATTCATGTATCATACTTGGAATGCATACAAATGGAAATTCAAAGAAAAATATGGAACAGTGATAAAAATGTGATATGATCATGAAATAAAAATGTCAAAAATTTCCTAAATGTCTTGGTAACATTCATGAATTTTTCCAGAATTTTCTAACGTTGTTTTATAATTTTAAAAATTAAAAATGAAACGTGTATAAAATAAAATGAAATTGAAATAAGGAAGGGGGTGTATGCATAGCAAACAGTCAGTTCAAATTGTTTGGGCCTTAGAAACGTGAGGTGTGAATAGAAATTATCTTAGGTCCATTTACGCGCATTCCACACTAACAAACATGCACTCTCAGTCAACATAAGGTCAAAACAATAATCACCCTTGGATCAAGTCCAGTCAACAAACAAGTCAAAGTAACCCTAATCAATGCACATGCGTGAAGGCACACACTCACTACCATGCACTGCACCATAAACTGTTTAAATGAATTCAGAAAATATGCATGTGACATGCACACTTATTTTAATGCGCTGGCAAGGCTGTGGCCACACGATCATGAACATCCAACGGTCACGATTAAAACCTGAGCAAAACCTAGCAATTCAGACCACCGGCAGGAGAAGACCTCCGGTCATCTTCTCCGGCCAACCTCCGGTGACAATGATTTTCAGGAAAGCACAAATATTCAAAATATATATCATTGGAAAGCTGAAGTGATGAGGAACATGAATCTAGTAATGAAATGCGCATAAAGTTCATGAAATAAGAGAATCGAACAGAAGAAGTTTTGCCCTAACTTTTCAACTATGCCTCTAAAGGCCTATCAACTAGCCAGACAAGTTCTTGAGCTTATAAGAAGCTTCAAGAACCTGATAACACAGTCAAAGCATGTCTATAATGGCTGAAATTTGTACCTGAAGATTTGTGACCTTGATATGTTCTTCAGAAAACCAGAGATTCCAAGCTGCTCTTGATTCAATCGTGGCCAAATAAAGGCTGAGATGAAGTGGTTGCTTATGATTCAATGGAGAGAAGTTGAAACCGAGCTTCAAAAACCAGTTGTAATGTTGAGAGGTTGAGACTGAGAGAGAAGAAAAGAGATTTAGAGAGAAGAAGAAAGATTGAGAGAGAAGAAGAGAGAAAGGTTCTGAGGTGAATGTGGAAAAAATGAGTTGAAATGAAAAATGTGAGTGAAGCTTTGGTTTATAGGAGAGTTTAACCATGGTTAACATGAGTTGGTTAATTGAGTTAACATGGTTAAGGTGAGTCATCCCTAACTAACTGAGCCAAGTTAGTTAGGGTGAGTTGTCCATGGTTGTGATAGTGTGATGGTGATTTAGAGTGTGTTATGGTGGACTGCAAAAAGAATTAGTGGTGGTAATGAACTTGTGTATGAGCTGCAGCAACATAAACTTGTTCTACAAGCTTTCAACCTTTTCCATTTTCAAGTGTAATGAGCATGAGTAGCACGTGCAAGTAAGGACAATGCTTGGCTTAATGAGGAAAGGGAGTAGACTGATTCATAAAGCAAGTGTAAACTGATATGAATCAACAACAACATTGCTATTTTTTGGTTTTGTGACAGTTTGGGACAAATTGAAACATGGTAGTTTAGTAGTGAATTTCTTCATGTATAGGGAATGATATTGCATGATTTTGGTGTCAAATGGAAGATGGCATATCATGGAATAATATTGATGTTGAAAATATGTCAAATGGAAGTGTATAAGATGGTGAAAAATTGCTTGAAACAAAGGGAATCAAAACTGGTGTAGGGCGTGGTAAAATGTGGCATGTCAAAGCAACATGGCGCCTGGGTTTTCAACATAATCACCCTATCTTGAGATCAACATAACTCCTTATCCTTTGATCACATGAACAAAACATGAACACCAATTTTGAAGATCTCACATAGAAGAACAACTTTCATGTTGAAAGATTTTTCATTTGAAGCTTTTATCATTGAGAAATTAAGCTTAACATTTGGCCCATCACATGTTTGTGAAAATGACTGCGCATGACCCAAGATTCGCCCAGGCTGACTTGCATTTTGCCCAAGTTTTCCTCAACTTTGATCATCCATAACTCTCTCAATTTTGATCCAATGGAAATGTTCTACACGTGGATTTGAAGCTTAAAATGAAATCTTTTGTTGTGGCCGAGTGGATTTTTATTAGATGTCTCAAATTTGAATGGCTTTGGTTCAAAGTTTGGTGCAAAATGGCCAAACTTTCTTTATTTAGAAACCCTACTTCTTCCAAAAATGGCAACTTTTCAAATCTTGATTTTTCATGATCCTTTTGGATTTTCTTAATCAAATTTTGTACATTGGTCACATATAACATGAATTTCATGAATTTGGCCTCAAAAAGTCAAGAGTTGACTTTTTCTCTGATTATTTGACTTAGCCCCAATTTTCCTGATTTTTTATCTTTCTTCCAATTGAACCACTTCTAAAACCAATTGAGAGGCAATTTTCCACACACATACACTTAAGGACATGTAGAATACCATGACATCAAGTTTTGTCCAAAAGATCAAAGATAACCTGATTTAATTGGAAACCCTAGTTTTGGTACCCACCTCCTAAGGGGAAAAATGTGCAATCTTCAATTTCAAATTCCTCAGAGTATGTTGTGTATCCTCTTAAAGGATGATGAGATATGCCACTTGAGGGTGATTTTGAATCAATGAACTATCTCTTTTGAGGGTTTTCCTTAGGTTTTTTGGACCTCTTGCATAGTGAAGGATGTAATGCTTCAATCTCCTATTGAATCTCACTTTCTCGAGGTTTGGATGATCAATTGAGATAGTATGAGACATGAAAGACCTCTTGGCTTGCCTTGAGGCAACTTGTTTGACTTTTTGTGCTTTGAATGATTCCTTGATTGTCCATCTTCTACCTGATCACATGCCTTGATGGTAAGAGGGATGCTATGCTTCATTTTTCTAGGTTAAAGATGCAATGCAATGCTAATGAGATGGATATGATATGACATATGATAATGCTATGCTATGATGACAAAAGAGAGAGCAAATTTTGGGGTATTACAGTGCCCTGTCATTTTCTCCTTCCTTGAAGAAAATACCTTCCAGATGAGCGTTGCGCGGAACAAGCCTCGTCGGGTATCCAAATTGACAACGAACCAATGTAGCGAGCGATTTTGGACGCGGTTCTTAAGCGATGGTCACTCTCTGCGGTTGAGCTTAAAACTACAGGTCAATTCATTTTTTATCCTATTGTGAGCTGAATAAGGAAGGGAAATAGATGTCTCCAATTAACCCTGCTTTGCATACTGAGTTTAAACAGCGGTCTGTTAGGTTACGGATGCTATCAATGTGGGGGGCCTTTGTACTGGTTATTCGTATTTCGCCAATACGGTTCTTTCTTTCTTTTTTCTAGGCAAAGGGTTTCTGGCGGGGAATAAGGATTAGGATGTTAGGACTGATGCTTTTGAATTACTGCTTTTAATTGATGGAGATATGGGATTTGGGTTTTTTGTTGATTGCGCTCGCTAAGATCTTTTCTTTCGATCTTATGCCTACGTATTCCCGTTTACCGAAACAGGGAAATCAGAGCGTTCGTAGTTCCTCCTATTCTATGGGAGGAAATTGGTTTTTGGTGTCTTGTTCAAAGCCCAAGACGTGAATCGAAAGGTGATTTGTATCTTGTTCAAAGCCCAAGATGTGAAGCTGAAAGGTCTATTTGTGTCTTGTTCAAAGCCCAAGACGTGAAGCTAAAAGACCTCGACTTTAGAGAGAATTTGTCATCTCTAAATAGGGGAGAAGGAGAATTACTTTAACTGGGATACGCGGATCCGAGCAATGCCATAATTTCCAAAGAAAGGGTTTTAACCAGAAGGAGAAGACTTTAACTCAGTGTAGAGCAATGCCATCTTTCCTTAGGAATTTCTCATGCTAAAAGAGGGACAGTGGCATGGATATAGATGATCCAGAGGCTTGCCGCTTACAGCGATTATATGAAGGGAATTGTTGATGTTTGTGTACTGTGAACGAGGCACAGCTTTGATGCTAAAAGGTTGATTGGATCAACCAGTGGTTTTCTTATACAAAGCCTAAGAGGAGGCTAATTTCCGCTAGGAAAATCATTATACAAAGCCTAAGAGGAGGCTATTTTGTGTCTTGTACAAAGCCCGAGAGAGAGGCTAAAAGTTTTTGACCCAGTGGGGCATATCGTTATACAAAGCCTAAGAGGAGGCTAGCAAAGAGTTCGACTCTTGCTTAAGGGATTTATATCTCGTACGAGGCCCGAGATGGAGGCAAAAAAAGGGGTGATTGACTCTACGAGGGAATCTTTTGTGTCTCATACAAAGCCTGAGAGAGAGGCTAAAAGGTTGTTCTGACTCCACTGGGGAGAATTTTGGTATCTCGTACGAAGCCCGAGATGGAGGCTATTGTAACTGTTTCAGTTGAGTGACAGATCCAATATATTGATTTAAAAGAGAAAATCAGTTTTTATATGAGCAACACTGTACTCAGGGATTTAATTTGAGGATCAGGGATATTTCCTTCTCTTTGAGGAAATGGGAAATCCAAAGGGTATCGAGACTATCTGAGTCTGCGGGTTTCCTTCCTATTTAACGAAGGGTGCTTGAGAATGTCTTTGTGACTCAAGGAACTTAGACTATCCAAGTCTAGAGTATTATCTTTTGTACTATGCTTCGAGAAATAGTAGTAGACACTATGAAAGGACTGTTCTATGAGGATGACTAGGTTCTGTTCCTATACCTCTAGGAGGTCGTCGGGATAACTTGTACGAAGCCCAAGAGGAGGCTGGAATCTTTTAAGAAGCCGACGGGTCCTTGTACGAAGCCCAAGAGGAGGTTATCATTCCCGGAGGAAGAGATCATTATACGAAGCCTAAGAGGAGGCTGTGAATACTTCTAAGAAGCCGTAGGGTCCTTGAATAATGCCCAAGAGAAGGCCGATGCTTTTAAGAAGCCCGTGGGTCTATCATCTCCTTTCCATTAGGAGAGATAACTCTTTTAAAGATGAAAACCACTGGTAAACGTGCGAGGTTTGCTATCCAGCAACTTTTAGCTTTTAAAGAGGGTTCCTTAGTTAAGGTCCAAGATTATGACCGTAGTGGGTACCCAAACCCCGAGACATTCAAGGCAAGCTATCCACAAGGAATAGATCAAGTCAGGAAAGTTCGAGAATTGGGAAGAAACTCAAAGATGCCATTCACGGAGAATACATTCATCTTGGGGAGCAGAACTTCTTGACGATTCCTAAGGAGGACAGCCGAAGAGAAGACTGTATCTGGTGCTCCTATTGGGGACCTAGGCGTCTATTTCTACGAATAAGTGAAACGGCGTCACCTAGTTTTAGACGTAGTTGTCGGGGAAACTCGAAATATCTATACTATTATTACACAGTAGATATGAGTTTATGAAAGGAGACTTACAGTGAGCAGCCCCACAATACAGTTTATAATATGAAAGCAGTAAATGAAAGCGATAACCACTTACTCGGTTGTAGTGCTTCCATGCTGTTTGGTTAGTTGTTCAACAAAGAAGGATTGAAAACAACAATATATTCAAAATCAAAGGAGAAAGTGCTTTGAAAAAGAAAGATTTGGGGCTTACAGCTCAAGGAGAGGCCCAGGGTTTTATCAGTGAGCGCACTGTTCGAATTTGTACAGAGGGACTTATACAAGTGACTGGGGCCCAAAATGGTTTTCTGTACAAAGGGATGGGTCTTACACTCTCTCAAGAGGCCCAAAAAGGTTTAAAGAAAAGAGAGGGGCTTATAACACGAGGGTAGGCCCAATTGATTTTTCGTTTAAAAATGGCGATCGCGCCGAGGTTTTCTTTTAACGCAGAGAGACTTATACAATAAGTGAGGCCCAACAATGTTTTGGTTAAAAGGGAGATTGGGTCTTACACTCTAATAGAGGCCCAGAGTGTTTAGAAAATGATTTATGAGGGTTGAATTAATCCAAAACCCTAATTTGTTTCCAAAAAATGTGTTTAATTGAATAAAAATTCAATTAAATTGATCAAAAATTGTTTTACACATGGGAAACAAATTGTGATCTTGGATTAATGCTTCAAAAATTAAGTATTGACCTACAAAACAAATAGAAAGCATTAAAAGTTGCAAAATCATTATGGAAATAATATTTCAAATGTTAAAAATAATTAAAATATTAATTCTTTGCAAAAATATCAATTATATAAAATAAATAATATTTTTGGGATTTTTTGGTAAAATAAAATATTTTAACATTTTTGTGAATTATTGCAAAAAGAACCAATAAAAAATGATAAAAATTGAAGGCGTTATTAATTTTTCAAATCATTAAAAATAATAGTATGAAAAATAATAAAATAAAAAAGTGATAAAAAGAAGTCTGGGGCGAGGGGGATTCGAACCACAGACCTCTCGCTTGCTAATACTCACAAAACCAGCTGATGAACCGCTGGGGCGCAATGCCAATTCATTAAATATATGGCAAGTGAAAATTATATAGAGAACTTGGTTGGTTTTCTGAAAATGGCGCCATGGCCATCTCCTTCCCCGAGCTCGTGCATGAAGCACCCTATCTCACTCATCTCTCAACCATTGGACATGATTCAAACACCAAACTCGTGCGTTTTTTCACAAGGAACAAGATGGCAATACCCAATTTTATTCATTTTCAGTGTGGAGTGAAATAATCATGATGAACACAGATGAACCCTAATTTGAAAAAGCAATCGTGCAAGCATGGTTATGAGGTCTATGATCAAATTTATTGAGGCAAAACAATCAGCATATGATGGTAATCAAATGGCAAAATTATCATGCGAGGAAATATGCATGGATCATGGAGTTTGAGTTTGAAGCTCACCTTGATGCAAGCTGAAATGGAACTTTGCCCAGATGGTGTTCCAGTCGTGAATTGATGATCCCTATAGCTTCAATGGATGTTATGGAGTGTTTTGCAAGCTTTGGAAAACTTTGAAATTCTCTGGATCAAGCTGGAGACCTCCACCTGCAAAACTGAAGCAAAATGGCTTGGTTGAAGAGTGATTTTGAGCTGGGAGTGTTACAGATGTTGTTTAAGCACTTGGACACCTCAAATACATCATATGTGATGTGTTTGAGCAATTGGAATTGATTGCTTATGGCTGCAACTCAAAACCTGATAGTGGTTACTCAAAAACAAGAAAACTTGAAGTTCAAGAAAGAATGAGAGAAAGCAGTGTTGTAACTGGCTTTGGGGTGAGTTGAGTGATCCATTGAGACCTCTATTTATAGGTGATCAACTCTTGTCTTGGAGGAATAGTGAATGGCAGCTGGATCAGATCACATTTGCTTGGATTGGCTTGGCATAAATGCCTCTTGCACTAGGCATAACAGCTGCTCCAAATAGATCAGCTATGCCTTGACTGAAATCACATTCTTCAGATGTTTTTAATGTTGTTTAATCAGAGAACTTGACTGAGGAGAGTGAGAATCTTGACAATGCACTATTCCACATAAATGCATTTTGAATTCAAGGCAAAAAGTGCCAAAGTGGATGAATTTCAAGTTGGAAGGTTCTTTGGCTTTTTGACTCAGATTTATCAGTTGGATTAGATGCAATGTGATTGGTTTGAACACAAGTGGCATGCTGATCTTCACTCTTTGGCTCAAAATCGTGTGAGATAAGCAAACATGCAAACTGATTTTTCCAAAACAGCTTGCAGCAGCATGACTTTGGGCATGGATTTCTCATGGCTTGAGTTGAATCAATTCATGCTGTTGAGCCCTTTGAATTCTTAGCAACATATGCAACAACATTGATGTTTTACTTTGGGACTGATTCAGCTTGCATCTATGTGCAAAAATCCCACAAGTTTTGGTGTTTCAACAAAATTCTGTTTTAGGCAGAATTTTTCTAACTGTTGGAAAATGGTATTTTTTCACATTTTCAGCCACTTTGGCTCACTCATAGCTCAAAATCCATAAGGAATTGGAGTTAGGCCTAGTTGAAGTTTTTGTAGAGGGCAGTGAGATCTACAAATCAGGCTTTGGATGGAAAAAATTGGCCTTGTGGTTTAGGAGTTATGGTCCTCCAAAGTTGGTACCTTTGCCACTTTATTTTTAACTTAGAAAAATTTCTAAGTTTTATGGTTACCCCTTTTACAAGTTATCTCACGTTTCTTGATTTTTCTTGATGAATGATGATTCAAATCATACATTAACATCATTTTAGGGTTAAAAATCCATTTTGGTGAAAAATCTCAAAAAGTCAAAGTTAACTTTTGTGCACAGTTGACTTTTTATCAGATGAATTCCAAACTGTGCAATTCTTCAGGAAATCATGTCCTTGACCTAAATCATACTTGATGGACATGTTCCATGGGTGTCATAGGGTATATTCAATCATGTATTAGGGTTTGGGAGCATGTCTTGGTCAAAAGTCAAAGTTACAATTGACTTTTCCCTTAAAACCCTAATTGTGGTGCAGATGAAAATGAAACTTGTTGCTCAAGCTTCTTGGATCAATCCATTGTTCCAAATGGATCAATATGGTGTATTAGAGACCCTCAAATCATGTCTTGAGGTCTTGGCTCATGGTTTGTCCCAAAAGTCAACTTAGGGGTGAATTAGGTCAAGAAACCCTAATTCCTGATTTTTGATGAATGCATCCCCTGAGGCAAGATTGACTTGATGCATGGGTTCATGAGGTTCCATGAAGTATATTAGGTCATGTTTTGGATCATTGCCTTATGCCCAGATGAAAATTTCCATCTGGAGGCCCTGGTTGACCAAAACCCTAATTTGGTGACACTATCGATCTTGAGACTTGATCCACCAAGAAGGGAGCAGCCTTGTGCTTAATCCTTGAAGTGGGAGTCCTTTTTGATCCATTGTGGATGTTTGAGAGATTAGACAAGTTGAAGATCATGTCATTTCTTGATTGATCCTTTGTCTAAAGCTCAGAGAGGGCTTGAAACCCTAATTTTGATTGTATTGGATGCTCACCCATCTTTGGGGAGACTGATGAAGCATAAAGGTACATCCATATTGTGATGATGATTTTCACAATGATGGAAAATCTAAGTGGTCAAAATTTGGGGTATTACAGATGCCCCTATTTAATCTTCTTGGACCCGAAGGTATGAATGACGAAGTATTCGAGCATTCGGGGTGCAAGAGGATTAAATATCGGAATATCCGAAATTTTGATGGTGGTTATGAATGGTAGCTTACACATTCATCTTCTTTAACTAAGCAATGATGCTTAGAAAAGGTAAACTTCCCCTCGATCCTGGTTTTCAGCCAAGGAACTGGTCTCAGTTTTCTTTTGAAATAAACCTCCCCTCGTTCTTGGTTTCCTACCAAGGAACTGGTCTTAGTTTCTGATTTAAACTTCCCCTCGATCCTGGTTTCTTACCAAGGAACTGGTCTTAGTTTCTGATTTAAACTTCCCCTCGATCCTGGTTTCCTACCAAGAACTGGTCTTAGTTTCTTTTGTCAATAAACTTTCTTGACAAGGGACACTATTCATAGCGGGTTTCCTCAAACTTCTCGCCGATTTTTCCTGGGGAGATGCCATTTGAGTGGAAAAAGTTTTGATGTCAGACTTGCTGGGGAACCCAGTCGTCTGAGTTGTAGAGTTGTACAAACTTCTCTGTTGGAGACGCCATCTGTCGATTCTACTGGGGAAAGCGAGTCTCTTGAGAGACTATTTTCGTTTGGGATCTTTCATCATACTTTTCTCGGGATCTTCCCGGAGAAACACCATATGATGGGGTCCAATTTTGTGGGGCCGATGACCTTTTCATCAGCGGTCCTTTCAGAGCAAAACTGGCATGCTGCCGAATCTCTGATCACGAGGCTTTCTCCGGGGATTTTCCTTAATCCGGGAAAGCGAGGATATCATCTTCAATGGCGAAGAGTGAAATTTGTTGAAAGTTTTCTCTGGATTTTCAGAGGTTCAAGTTATCAAAGTGGCCAAGTGCCGACTCTGATCTAAAGATACACTGGTGGCGAGATTGTGCAGACGCAACACTTCCTGACGAGGAAAGAACTGACAAACTCGATTGAGAAAACTGTTTATCACTAGGGGACAAGACCGACTCAAGTGATAGTGATGCAATGCGAAATGCGAACGCAAATAAAATGCATGAAGTATGTATGTTTATGCTGACAAAACAGACGCGGCATACAGACTAATGGATGAACACAATTGGATACTCGGCCATCGCGGGGCGAAGAAGTACCGTTGATTCAAAATAGCAATTCCACCTTGCTTAGGAGAGATAGTCCACGCGGGGAGCTATGTTGATCGGGCTTAGGAGATGTGAACTCGACCGAGGCGTGTCAGACGAAACAAGGTCTCTGACACAGTTGATCCCTTCATTCAGGCATATTGGCTTAGAAGGAGTACTTTGATTCTGCACTTTGAAATTCGCTTACTTCGGGAGAAGCAATCGATGTTCTTCTGATGTTCAACAGTCAAAAGAAATGCCATCTTTAATTTAAAAGCAGAAAAAGTTTTAACAAGTAAATTCATTTTTGTTTTATTTCAAGAATCGCTGATTAAGTTTAAACAACGTCGTTCTGTAAAGCTAAAGCAAGTTAAGAATTACAAACAAAAGCACAAAGGCTCCAATTTTATTGATAAGATGGAGATCAGCCAAACGCGTGATTCCAAAGAGTATATACAAAGTTAGAAAATGGTAATTTACAGGGAAAAGGGCTACGTTGAAACATAACGACCACTATCCTTCTACCAACTTTGAGTTCGGGACATCCTGAGCTTCCGTCGAAGATGACCTTGACTGGAGTTTTCCTCCGATGGGTGATGTAACTGCTGCTAAGGGACTTGCCTCTGTTGAACATAGTTACTTGCCATTATCCCTAACTTTTGCCTGGTTTGTACTTTGAGATTTCCAATCCACCGGGATGATTTTTTTTCATGTCTCTAACTTTTGCCTGGACCGCCCTTTCGGGTTTTCAATCCACCGAGACGTTTTTTTTTTTTAGTTTAGGCGAAGTATTTCTTGACTACATCAACATTCGTGGGGTAGGCAAATTCCTCTCCGTCCATGGTTGCAAGTCTCAAGGCGCCGCCTGAGAAAGCTTTCGTGACCACATAGGGGCCATCATAATTCGGGGTCCATTTGCCCCGAGAGTCAGTGAGAAATGATTGTATCTTCTTGAGCACGAGGTCTCCTTTTCTGAAGACACGAGTTCAGACCTTTTTGTCGAACGCCCTCTTCATTCTTTGTTGATACAACTGACCGTGGCATAGTGCCGTGATTCTCTTTTCTTCGATCAGGTTCAGTTCGTCGTGTCGACTTTGACACCATTCAGCTTCGGTGAGCTGAGCTTCCATCAATACCCTGATTGACGGGATCTCTACTTCTATGGGAAGCACTGCCTCTATGCCATATACTAGTGAGAAAGGGGTAGCCCCTGTTGAAGTACAAACAGATGTGCGATAACCATGAAGAGCAAAAGGTAACATCTCGTGTCAGTCTTTATAGCTTACAACCATCTTTTGAACGATCTTCTTGATGTTCTTGTTAGCCGCTTCTACCGCTCCGTTCATCTTGGGTCAGTAGGGAGATGAGTTATGGTGTCCGATCTTGAACTCTGCACACAACTCTTTCATCATCTTATTGTTCAAGTTAGATCCATTATCAGTAATGATCTCGCTTGGAACACCATAACGGCAGATGATATTGTTTTTGATAAATCGGACCACCACTTGTCGGGTTACATTGGCGAATGACGCTGCTTCGACCCACTTGGTGAAATAGTCAATGGCTACCAGGATGAACCGATGTCCGTTTGAAGCCTTGGGCTCAATCATACCAATCATATCGATTCCCCATATGGAAAATGGCCACGGGGAAGAAAGAACTTTGGTCCTACCAGGACATGCCAGGGTTGGATACCAGCATCGTGGAACATCATCTACCGTTGAGATCAGAATGTCCGCCGGAAAAACAAAGGTTGAGACGAACTCATCCAGACATGGCCGTCAAAATCAAAGAGGAAGTACAGAAGCAGATTGACGCAGGTTTCCTCGCCACATCAGAGTATCCTCAATGGTTGGCCAACATAGTACCAGTTCCAAAAAAGGATGGAAAGGTCAGAATGTGTGTAGACTACAGAGATCTGAACAAGGCAAGTCCAAAGGACGACTTCCCCTTGCCACACATAGACATGCTGGTAGACAGTATAACAAAGTTCAAAGTTTTCTCCTTCATTGATGGATTCTCGGGCCATAATCAAATCAAAATGGCGCCGAAAGACATGGAGAAAACTTCGTTCATTACCCCATGGGGCACCTTTTGTTACAAGGTGATGCCGTTCGGTTTGAAGAACGCCGGGGAAACCTATCAACGAGCCATGACTACTCTATTCATGACATAATACACAAGGAAATCGAGGTATTTGTCGATGATATGATTGCCAAATCTAAAACAGAGGAGGAGCATGTGACCCACCTGTCAAAACTAGTAGAGCGATTAAGAAAGTACAAACTTCGCTTGAATCCTAGTAAGTGCACATTCGGTGTTCGTTCAGGAAAACTGTTAGGGTTCATTGTCAGCCAGAAAGGAATTGAGGTTGATCCTGAAAAGGTCAAGGCCATTCAAGAGATACCTTCTCCAAAGCCTGAAAAACAAGTCAGGGGATTCCTGGGATGTCTGAATTACATCTCCAGATTTATATTCCTCATGACCGCGACATGCGCGCCATTATTCAAATTACTAAAAAAGAATCAGGGCTGCGTTTGGACAGAAGATTGCCAAACCGCCTTCGACAGTATCAAGGAATACCTGTTGAACCCACCGATTCTATCACCTCCAGCGGAAGGGAGACCACTGATCATTTACCTCACAGTCTTGGAAGACTCCATGGGTTGTGTACTTGGCCAACAAGATGAAACAAAAAGAAAAGAATCGGCCATTTACTATTTGAGCAAGAAATTCACTGACTGTGAAACTCGATATACAATGCTCGAGAAAACTTGCTGCTCTCTGGCTTGGGAAGCCAAACGTCTTCGCCAGTACATGATTCGTCACACTACTTGGTTAATCTCCGAAATGGATCCAATCAAGTACGTTTTCGAAAAACCTGCTCTCACGGGAAGGATTGCCCGTTGGCAAATGCTGTTATCAGAATACGACATCGAATACCACGCTCAGAAAGCCGTTAAGGGAAGTGTTTTAGCCGATCATTTGGCTCATCAACCGATTGGCGATCAAGGATCAGTCGGATTTGACTTCCCAGACGAAGATGTCATGTACTTGAAAATGAAAGATTGCGATGAACCGCTACCCAGTGAAGGGCCAGAACCAGGTTCCCAATGGGGACTAATCTTTGACGGAGCTGTCAATCATTATGGAAACGGAATTGGGACAATCGTTGTTACCCCTCAGGGTACCCACATTCCTTTCACCGCCAGACTGACGTTCAAGTGTACCAACAACGAGGTCGAATACGAAGCTTGCATCATGGGTCTCGAAGAAGCGATCGACTTAAGAATCATGAACTTGGATGCATATGGCGACTCAGCTCTAGTTATCAATCAAATCAAAGGATATTGGAACACATACTAATCAGGATTGATTCCCTACAAAGATTACGCGAGAAGGTTGTTACCATTCTTCAATAGAATCGAGTTTCATCATATCCCTCGTGAAGAGAATCACATGGCTGATGCATTAGACACTCTCTCTTCCATGATTAGTTTAGGTAAATGGAATGACATACCTAAGATTGACATAATGCGCCTAGAACGGCCCGCCTACATCTTCGCGATTGGAGCAGTCATAGATGACAAAGCTTGGTATCACGATATCAAATGCTTCCTTCAGAAATAAGAGTACCCACCTGGGGCATCCAGAAAAGATAGAAAAACCCTCAAAAGACTGGCAGGCAACTTCTTCCTGAGCGGTAATACACTCTATAAGAGACATTTCGACATGTTCTTGCTCCGATGTGTAGACAGACTAGGAGCAAACATGCTGATGAAGGAAATTCATGAAGGATCCTTTGGCACTCATGCCAACAGACACACAGTGGCGAGAAAAATTCTAAGAGCAGGGTACTACTGGTTGACCATGGAATCCGACTGCTACAAGTTCAGGAGGAGGTGTCACAAGTGTCAGATATACTCAGACAAAATCCATGTACCACAAATGCATCTCAAAGTTATTTCTTCTCCATGGCCTTTTTCCATATGGGGAATCGACATGATTGAGCCCAAAGCTTCAAATGGACATCGTTCATCCTGGTAGCCATTGACTATTTCACCAAGTGGTGGTCCAATTTATCAAACACACTATCATCTGCCGTTATGGTGTTCCGAGCCAGATCATTACGCATAATGTATCTAACTTGAACAATAAGATGATGAAAGAGTTGTGCGCTGAGTTCAAGATCGAACACCATAACTCATCTCCCTACCGACCTAAGATGAACGGAGCGGTAGAAGCGGCTAACAAGAATATCAAGAAGATTGTTCAAAAGATGGTTGTAACTTACAAAGATTGGCACGAAATGCTACCCTTTTCTCTTCACGGTTATCGCACATCTATCCCTACTTCATTAGAGGCAACCCCTTTCTCTCTAGTATATGGCATGGAAGCAGTGCTCCCCATAGAAGTAGAGATCCCATCGATCTGGGTATTGATGGAAGCAAAGCTAACAGAGGCTGAATGGTGTCAAAGTCGACACGACGAACTGAATCTGATCGAAGAAAAACGATTAACGGCAATATACCACGGTTAGTTGTATCAACAGAGAATGAAGCAATCGTTTGACAAAAAGGTTCGACCTCACGTCTTCAGAAAAGGAGACCTCGTGCTCAAGAAGATACAATCATTTTTCGCTTATTCCCGGGGCAAGTGGACTCCGAATTATAACGGCCCCTATGTGGTCAAGAAAGCTTTTTCAGAAGGCGCCTTGAGACTCGCAACCATGGACGGGGAGGAATTTGCCTACCCCACAAATGTTGACGTAGTCAAGAAATACTTCACCTAAAAAAAATAAAAATAAAAACGTCTCGGTGTATTGAAAACCCGAAAGGGCGGTCCAGGCAAACGTTAGAGACATAAGCAAAAATCATCCCGGTGGATTGGAAACCTCAGAGTACAATCCAGGAAAAAATTAGGGATAATGGCAAGTAAGTACGTCTAACAAAGAGGCAAGTCCCTCAACAGCAGTTACATCATCCATCAGAGAAAATCTCCAGTCAAGGTCATCTTCGACAGAAGCTCAGGATGCCCAGAATTCAAAGTTGGTAGAAGGATAACGGTCGTTATGTTTCCACGTAGCCCTTTTCCCTGTAAATTACCATTTTCTAACTTTGTAAATACTCTTTGGAATCACGCGTTTGGCCGATCTCTATCCTATCAATAAAATTTGAGCCCTCGTGCTTTTGTTTGTAATTCTTATTTGTTTTAGCTTTACAGAACGACATTTTAACATGATTAACGATTCTTGAAATAAAACAAAAATGAATTTACTTGTCAAATTTTTTTCTGCTTTTAAAGTAAAGACGTTAATTTCTTTTGACTGTTGAACATCAGAAGAACATCGATCGCTTCGTCGAACCTCAAAAGTGCAGAATCAAAGTATTCCTTCTAAACCAGTGTGCCTGAATGAAGGATCAACAGCGTCAGATGCGAATATTCCGTCTGACATCACCGGCAGAGTTCTTTCCTCCTAAGTCCGATCAACATAGCTCCCAACAGGGACTATTTCTCCTAAGCAAGGTAGAGTTGCTACTTTTGAACCAAGCGATACGATTCATCCCCCGTTGTGGTCGAGTGTCCAGTTGTGTTCATCCTTTAATTTGTATGTCGTGTCAGTTTTGTCAGCATATACATACATACATCATGCATTATTATTTTATATGCATATCACTATCACTCTAGTCAGTCTAATCCCCTAGTGATCCTCTCAATCGAGTTGTCAGTTCTTCCCTCGTCAAGAAGTGACACATCTGATTTTCTCTTCCAGTTTGTTTCTGGATTGAAACCGGTCCTTGACCACTTTGATAACTTGCACCTCTGAAGAGCCAGGGAACCTTCAACAACGTCACTCTTCGCCATTGAAGATGATGTCTTTGCTTTCCCAAATTAAGGAAAATCCCGAGAGAAAGCCTCGTAACTAAAGACTTGCAGCAACACATTGGTTCTTCTCTCTACAAAGTCAATGTCAATGAAGTCATCAGCACCTCAGAGTTGGGGTACATCATATGGCATTTCTCTGAGAAGATTTCGAGAAAAGTATGATGTAATATCCCCAACCGGAAACAGTCTCTCAAGAGACTCGTTTTCCCAAGTAGAGTCAACAAATGGCATCTCCAATAGAGAATTTTGTACACCTCTACAGTTCAGACGAATGGGTTCCTCCAGCAAGTCTGATATCAAAACTTTTTCCCATCAAATGGCATCTCCCAGTAAAATTCGGCGAGAAGTCTGAGGAAGACTGCTACGAATAACATCCCTTGTCAAGAAAGTTTATTGACAAAAGAAACTGAGACCAGTTCCTTGGTAGGAAACCAGGATCGAGGGGAAGTTTATTTCAGAAACTGAGACCAGTTCCTTGGTAGGAAACCATGATCGAGGGGAAGTTTATTTCAGAAACTAAGACCAGTTCCTTGGTAGGAAACCAGGATTGAGGGGAAGTTTATTTCAGAAACTAAGACCAGTTCCTTGGTAGGAAACTAGGATCGAGGGGAAATTTATTTTATAAACTAAGACCAGTTCCTTGGTAGGAAACCAGGATCGAGGGGAAGTTTATTTCAGAAACTGAGACCAGTTCCTTGGTAGGAAACCATGATCGAGGGGAAGTTTATTTCAGAAACTAAGACCAGTTCCTTGGTAGGAAACCAGGATCGAGGGGAAGTTTATTTCAGAAACTGAGACCAGTTCCTTGGTAGGAAACCAGGATCGAGGGGAAGTTTTACGTTTTCTAAGCATCATCGCTTAGCAAAAGAAGAGGAATGCGTAAGCTACCATTCATAACCACCATCAAAATTTCGGGTATTCCGATATTTAATCCTCTTACACCCTGAATGCCCGAATACCTTCGTCATTCACACCTTCGGGTCCAAGAAGATTAAATAGGGGCATCTGTCATTCCCCAAATTTTGACCACTAAGATTTCCCATCTTTCTCTATTCTTTTACCAACCACTAATCAATCAACCAACAATCCATCAATAACTACCTCGATCCTGTCTGAGATTGTCTTTACTCGTACGTCAACAACAACTACCTGAACAATTCAGCCAAATCAACTAGAACTAACAAATCAAAACTCTGAATCCCATGCTCCCAATACTGAATCCAGTTCTGAGGAAACTTCCTATGAATCTCTAGAAATTGTCTTACCTGAAAACCTCATGAACTCTAACAATCCAGAAGTAACCTCTCCTAACAATCAACAACAACCACCTGAACCTGCTGCTACTGAGATTGACTTATCTCAACAACCACCACATGAAACCAACTCTGATAAATCTAACCTCGCTCTGGTGATCTACAATGCTCCACCTCCAACATCCTTTGAAGAATGTACAAGCCGATTTCATGACAAAGCAATTGAGAGGTTTGCTGAGCTAAGAGCAGAACTTTGTACAAGCACAAAGCTCATGGAACTTGAGAGTGCCTGTCGAAGTTTTCAAAAATGGCTGGACATGGAACTTACAAGAATTGTAAGCTTCTCAAATTCAACCATAACTACTGAATTAGCAAAGGCTAAGGAGAGAGCAGAAGCTGAAGCAAGAGTTCAAGTACTCAAGTTCTTGGCTGCCAAGAAGAAAGAAGCTGAAGAAAAGGCTGCTAAAGAAGCAGAAGAACAAGCTGCCAGAAAGGCACAAGAAGCTGCTGAAGAAAAAAGAGCTAAAGAAAGTACTATGGCTGCTTCCACTTATGATCTTGTCGTCAAGCGCCTGGGGGACGCCATCGATGAAATCAGAATTGAACAGAAGAACTTCAGAGAAAGGTTTGACAAGCAAGATACTGTCAATGAAAATCTTCAGATCATGATGAAGAAGATTTGGGACAAGCTGTCCTCTGACAGCAAAAAAACCTCTGGTTTTCTTTTATGTTCTAGTTCTGTGTTTTTCACCCTTGGACTATCATGTTTTAATCTTTTTGATTTATGACAAAAAGGGGGAGAAAGTATATGAATGTGATAATTTTGATCCTATGGCCATTCTCTGAAAAATAATGTTGCTTACATACTAACAGATAAATTTATTACCTCTATTAGATTGCTTTTCTGTATTTTTCTTCAGTGCAGATAACTCAGAACTCTGATGATTAAGAAAGACTCAAAAGGCTAATGAAGTTAGGGGGAGCCCGAACACGTATCATAATCAAATCCAACACTCAGGGGGAGCACTTCATAAAAAGGATAAGCTATCCTAAAAACCTTTTTCCCATGTTCTCTGGGCTATATATTTATATATCAAAATTGCGTCATCAAATACATAGTTTTGTCATCATCAAAAAGGGGGAGATTGTGAGAACAAGAATTGGTTCTGCAATATTATCTCTAAGTTTTGATGATAACAAATGAATATTGGCATGAACAATTTTGCACAACTAATGTTGTTACTTGTGAGAACCTAGCAAACAGGTTATGTTCCTGAGAATCAGCACAATGCTTAAAGAAAGGCATTTCGTCTATGTACTTAAAAAGAGTTGAATGAAGAAATCACAAAAGACTTTAATTCGAAAGGAAAAAGAGTATGAGTTCTGAAGATCTGAATACGAAGGTTCTGATTGAACGAAGTCCAGATGCTGAAGCCTCACGCTCTCTAATCAAGGTTCTGAAGACCTACCCAAAGTTGACTTTCATGCTTCAATCAAATAATTATCAGAAGCCTTTGAAGATATGTAGAAAGCGGATTAAGAGAACAAGGTTCCGAAGACAAGTTCTGAAGATTCTGGAAGCGCAGAGCTGATGATTCGAAGATTTGATAATCTCAAGAACCTATTATTATTTTCCCTTCTTACTCATGCTTATAAAAAGCCTCTGAGGTTGAGAAGCCAAGAAAACCTGCTACACCGTACAGCTGTACCACATTACAATGTTAAAATTCTCGAAGACTGTGCAAAATACAAACAAGGCAATCTGACACAGACAGGACGCGCTGCATACAGAAGATTTTGTACCTGTCCTCACGCTTCTAGCCGTAAGCCTACTTAGATATCATGATTTCATTTCAACGACCCTTTTCACTCGGCTATAAAAGGAAGCTCAAAGACTTAAAAGAAGAGACACACAAACTACTGCAATACTTTCTGATCTCCATTATTTCTTCAGTCATTCTTGGTCTAAAAACTTATTTACACTATCAGCTTGTTAAGAAGCAACTTTCTGTAAACTTATTGTAATTGAACTTGAAATATTATTTCTTAAGAGAGTCTTAGTGATTAGATCTCTTGAGAAGTCTAGGACGTGTGTCTTAGAGGTTGTGCCTTAAGTAAGACCTGTGTGGTTGGATTACTTGAGAAGTCTAGAATGTGTGAGTTCTAGAGGTTGTTGTTAGTCACCAGCTGTGTAGCTCGTGCAGTGTACTATCTTGTTGAATAGTGGATTAAGACCTCTTTGAGAGAGGCGAAATCACCTTGGCGGGAGGACTAGATTAACTTGAGAGATTCTCAAGTGAACTAGTATAAACATAACGTGTTTATATTTCCTTGTTCAGCTAAGCTATTGTTCTTTAGAAAAGGGTAAAAGTTTTCTTTAAGAAAGGTTCTTAAAGAAACTATTATTTTGAAAAACCAATTCAAACCCCCCTTTCTTGTGTTTTTCACACCTTCAGTGTCTTGTTCAAAGCCCAAGATTGAAGCTAAAAGGTTTTGACAGAGAGAGAATTTGTCATCTCTAAAGGGAGATATCTCATCTGTTGATCATAGTTGTTTGGGTGATCTGTTTATAAAGGAGCATTACTTTAACTAGAATTTATGGGATCCAGCAATGCCATAATTTCCTTTATAGGGGATTTGTCCTGAAGGTGAAAACTTTAACTCTATGTAGAGAAATGCCATTTTTCCTTAGGAATTCATGCTAAAAGAGGGACATTGGCTTGGATGTATATAATCCAGAGGCTTGCCACTTACAGCAATTAGATGAAGTTTACCAAGATAAGAGATGAACTATAGCTTGGATGTTTGTATCAACAAGTGTGCCACTTACAACAGTTATCTGGGATTAGGGTTTGTTTTGATTTTCTGTTTGATGTGTGATTGTTTAGAGAAATATCTTCCTGCAGAGAGATTTTGATTTCCTATGAGGGGATATTGATTTTGTGTGCCTTGATCAAAGCCCAAGGTTGAAGCTGAGAGATTAATTGTCTCTACTGGGGAGATCATTATACAAAGCCTAAGAGGAGGCTGGAAAATGATTGACTCAACAAGAGAGTATTTATTTGTGTCTTGTACAAAGCCCAAGATTGAGGCTAAAAGAGAATTGACTCTTTTGGGGAAAGGTTTTATCTGTATTGTACAAAGCCCAAGATTGAGGCTAAATGGATTGACTCAGTTGGTGAGTATTTAGGTGTCTTGTACAAAGCCCAAGATTGAGGCTGAAGATTATGACTCTGCTCAGGGAGCTTTTATACCTGTCTTGTACAAAGTCCAAGATTGAGGATGAAAGTTATGACTCCACTGTGGAGCACACTTTTGGGTGTCTAGTACAAAGTTCAAGATTGAGGCTAAAAAAGTTTAACTGACTCTAGTGGAGAGATATTTTTGGGGTGTCTTGTACAAAGCCCAAGACTGAGGCTAAAAGTTGAGGGATGATCATTATACAAAGCCTAAGAGGAGGTTGGGGAATTTCTTATATAAAGCCTAAGAGGCAGCTAAATTCTGCTGAGGATTATTGAGATCCAGAGACAGGTCCAAATTTGGGGGGGATCAACTCTTCCTGGGGATTACAGAAGAGTTGAGATATCAGATGCCTTGAGGTTCTAATTATGTTGGTGATTTTGTTAATAGTGGATTAACAGTAATTAACCCTGACTGAGTAAATTTAGAGTGAGGGTTTAAAGATTTGGTTGTGAAACCTGTTGAGGTTTTGACTCTGCTTGGAGATTTGATGAAATGATCAGGGTTACTTTCTGTTCTTCAAGGAAATAAAAAAGGTTTCTGTGAAATCCAAGAGGATGAGACTGTCCAAGTCTACTAGTATGAAGTGGTTGATCTTTGTATGATGTCCAAGAGGAGGCTGATATGTTAAGGGATGAGATTCAACCATAAACTGGTTTGATGTTTTGACTCAGGAAGATTGTTCTAACAAAGGATGACTAGGTTTTGTCATATACCTTTAAGACGTCTCTGGGTCCTTGTACTAAGCCCAGGAGGAGGCATGAGAACTTCTAAGAAGCCTGAGGGTCCTTGTACAAATCCCAAGAGGAGGCTGGGGATGCTTTTAGGAAGCCTGTGGGTCCAAACTTAAGAAAGTTCAAGAAAGGTTTCACCGAGAATTAATCCTTTCTTTAGTGAACAGTTCTAGGGTTTGAAGAAATTCAAGAGATGTTTCACCGGGAATTAATCTTCTATGGGGAAAGTGAATTTCTTTGACAATTTCTAATTGTGATAGTCTGAGAAAAGTTTCACCAGGAATAATGCCTTTCTCTTTGTTCCATATTGTATAAGCCCAAGAGGAGGCAAGACTGTATCTGGAAATTCCTACTGGGGAACTAGTTTTGACTGTATTAAAAGAGTGACCACTGGCTTTATCTAATTCTAGATTTAATTGCCAGGGAAAACTCTAAGCAGATATACAAGTATATATACAGTTGAAATATATATATGAGCAAGTATTTTAAAAGAAAGTAGAAGGACTTACAGGTGAGCAAGCTTCCAGCATTACAGACAAATATTTATATATATAAGCATGTAAAAGAAAGCTGATAAAAACTTACAGGCGAGCAAGCTTCCATTGTAACAGGTGTATGCTTAGTTATTCAAGAAATTGAAGAAAGTTTTGATAACAACTATGAATTTGAAACTAATTCAAAGGAGAAAGTTGTTTTGAAAAGAAGCTTGGGCTTATACAACAAGAGATGTCCAGATGAATTCTTTTGAAAAGGCGATGATTGCGCTGTAACTTGAAAAGCACAGTGGGACTTATACAATAACTGAGGTCCAAATTTATTTATGTACAAAGGGGGGTTGGATCTTACACTCTATTAGAGGCCCAAAAGTGTGTTTAAAGAAAAGGAATGAGACTTACAACATAAGGGTAGACCCAGTTGATTTTGTTTTGAAATGGCGATCGCGCCAAGATTTTTGAAAACATATCGGGACTTATACAATTACTGAGGCCCAAAAATGTTTTGTATTTACAAGAGATGGGTCTTACACTCTATCAGAGGCCCAAAAGTGTTTTAAATTTAAAATCAAGAGGAAACCCTAATTTTAAATTAAAATACTATTTTTCAAAGGAAATTTGAATAATAAATGATAAAAATATCATATATATATATTCAAAAACAAATTGTATACTCTGGAAAACATTTTGAAAAATCATGTTTAATCCCATGAAAGTTTGAAATTCATTTGGGATGAAAAATAAAAGTGGGAATCTCATTTAAAAATGTTTAAAACAAAATAAAATAAAATTAAGTTCAAAAATCAAACTATATTAAATAAATAATATAAATGTGATTTTTTGTGAAATAAAATATTTAAACATTTTTGTGAGTTTTTTACAAAAAGAACCAATCAAAAATTATAAAAAATGAGTGAGAAATTAATTTTTGAAGTTATTAAAAAGATAATGAAAAAAATTAAAGAAAATAGGTGGTAAAAAATTGGAAATGGTCCCCCCAAGAATTGAACTCACGCCCTTGGGGTGGAGAGTTCAAAACTCTATCATCTGAGCCATGTGCATGGGCTGAAAGAAGATTGTATTAATGAGTAATATGTGATAAAGCCCTTTTGAAAATAGTTAAAAAAAATATCAAAAGGTCTGGGGCGAGGGGGATTCGAACCCCAGACCTCTCGCTCGCTACACACACACAAATACTAGTGTTTCCACTAGGGCGTAATGCCAATTTAAACATAATATGGAAAGTATAAAATATATATCAAAACTAGTTGATATTCTAAAGAATGGTGCCATGACCATCTTCTTCCTTGGGCAAGATGCGTGAAGCCTTCTATCTCACTCATATCTCAACCATTTCAAATGATCCAAATATGAAAATCGTGCGTTTTTGAACAAGGAATACTATGGCAATACTCAATTTTGTTTAAATTAAGTGAATCAAAAGATATCAAGTTGGAATCAGATGAACCCTAAAATTGGAAAGAACTTAATGAAATCCTAAATAAGAACTATAAACATCAATTGATTGAGGGTAAATGAACTACAAACATTCAGAAACACAACGGTAATTTGAAAATATGTTTATGATGCATGATTCATTGAGTTTGACAGTTTGAGGCTTACCTTTGCAAGTAAGAATCGAATTCTGGCTTAGAGGTGTTACAGATGAGTCCCAATGATTTGGACAGCTTCCTTGCACCCTAAGGAATGTGTTTGAATGCTTGGAGTGATTGATAACCTGTTAGTTTGATCAGCTCGAATCCTTCTACAGCAAGTTATGAGTTTGGTGCAAATGGAGTACCATTTAGTGATCCTGATGTTTCGGATGTTAATTTAATGTTTGGATCAACTACACATGATGTAATTGAGATGTTTGCACCATTGGTTTGGACAGAAATGCTCTGGTTCTGAAGTTCATGATTTTCAATCTTGAGAATGTGAAAATTTGGAGTAAAAGCAAGAAGAGAAGGAAAACAAGTGTGGTATTGTTTTGGTGTAATCTGAATGAGGCAATGTGACCTCTATTTATAGGTGATCAAGTTTTGTCTTGGAAAAATAGTGAATGGCTACAAGATCAGATCACATTCAATGGCTTTGGCTTGGTGGCATTTCTTGTTATGCAAGGCAAACTAGCCTCTCCAAGGAGCAAGGCTATACTTTGACCAAATCTACATTCCTCAGATGTTTTAAATGTTTTTTAAGTGAGCATCTTGACTGAGAAGGCCTGCTTTGTTGAATGTACTTTTGCACATAAATGGACCTTTGAATTCAACATAATGGTGCCAAAATGCATTAACCTCCAAGTGACTAATCTTGACTCCATGGTTGGTCTTTGCAGGTTGTGATGATTCATCAGATTCTCATTGATTTGGGAAGATGACAAACTTGGCAAGATGACAAGGTTGCAAAGGGAAATCATGTGGTGCAAGCAAAACAAAATGGCCTGAAATCTTCCTTGATGACAGTTGCAGCAGGGAAACTTTGGAGGGTTCTATCTCCTTGCTCATATGGAGTTTTCTCATACTAGTGGGCTCATTGGAAAACTTGAATATCCCTTTTCAACTTTGATGTCCACCAATGAACTTGATTCAGTTTGCACCAAGGTAAAAAATGCCTTGGAAGTTGATGTTTCATGCTGAAATAACAAGGCAGAATTTTCACTAAGTGTTTTTGACACACTTTGGTTTTTTTCACAACTTTGATCCACTTCTAACTAAAAATACATGATGAATTAGGGTTTGAGGTAGTTGAAGCTTTTTTAGAGTGTAGGAAGACCTACAAATCAGGCTTTGGATCATTCAAAATGGCTGCCTAGATAAAGAGTTATGTTCTTTGGAAGTTGGCACCAAAACCATTGAAATTTGGTAACTTAGAAAAATTTTCATTTTTCTCAAGGTTACCCTTTTTACAAGTTACCTTGATTTATAGATAGCCCAAGGGCACGTGGACGAGCACGCGCGGCTAAGGCATCATCATTGTAACACCCCAAATTTATTAGAATATTTATTTAATTTATTTAAATATAATATTTGTGAATTTTTGGTGAATTTTGGTGGTTTGTGTTGACGTTGGCATTTTCGTAGAGTTTTGGTTATTAAATTAAATAATGGTATATAATATGAATATATTAGTATTATTATTAATTTAAATAATATGAGAGGAATTAAGGGTAAGATGGACTTTTGAGGAGGATTAGTGAGGGTATTATGGGGAAAGCCCATTTTAAGAGCCCAAGGGTTTAACAAAAAGGAATTGGGAAGAATATGATTCATTTTGTTAGATCGTGACAAGAAGGGAAAAGTGCAGAGCTCTGAGGAAAGAAGGAAAAGGCGAGGATTCGAGAAGGTTTCTGAAGAATCAGTAGAGAAAACTCCGGATCGACAATCTAAGGTATGGGGAGTATTGCCTTTCATTGTTTTCAATATAGGACGTGATGTGTTTAAAATGGATTTTGGGGTTTTTGGGGTTTTTTGAAGGGCTTATGAGTTATTGATGATTTAGAGGTATTTCTGAGGATCGATGATGGATTATTAAGGGTTGAATTGATTCGCGTAAAAATTAGCCTTCGAGGTAAAACCTTCTTTGATGATATGTGGATCTTGTATGAGAAAGGGATTTATGGGGTTTATAGGAATCTTGAGAATTTGTGAAGGTTTAGGTATTTCGAGTTAGAATAGTGAAATTAACCGACCTAATAGTCGTAGGTTTTATGCCTTTGATTGCCTTGATGTTTCAGGACTGTTTTGGGAGTGTTTTGGGGTGAATTGAGGTTGGAATCGTATAGGTTTTTGGGGTTTATGATGGGTTTTGATGAATAGGGGAGAATTGATGGAATGAGATGTAGAAATTGTTGATAATATGATGGTTGTATCCCTAAAATAAGTGTCATATGCTGTTATAAATGTTATACAGTCGTAGGATTTTGAATTACGAAACCGAGACTTTTTACAGAATCGAAATCGGAGGTCCGGAAGGCATCCAACGATGAAAAATGCAAAATCTGCATTCTGTAGGTAAACGGAGAGCGGCATAAGGCTTACAGCGGTCGCCATGCAGTTCCGTCACAGCCAGGCAGCTTTGGGTCCAGATACGGTTTTGATCATAACTTTTGATTTGTAAGTCCGATTGAGGTCCCGTTCGAAGCGTTCGAAAGCTAACGCGATGAACTACATTTTAGTGAAACCAAAAGAGCAGTATGGAGTATTTTTCCATTGTCTAAACTATGAGGAAATGAGGTTAAATGTGACGATATATGTATGATAGATGTCGTTGTTGAATTAGTGGCGTTATGAAGTTGTGATTGTTGAACCATGATGTCATTGATGTTATGGAGATGATGATTTGTGATGTTTTGATGAATATATGATGACATGATTAACACGAGGTTTTGATGAATGATGATGCACATAATGATATTTTGATGATGATGATTATTGATGTTGTGTATCATGCATTCATAGCATATTCTGGTGATGATGTTAGGACTTCGGTCCAGTGATGATGATGTAAGACTTCGGTCTATTGTGGCTTCCATCCCATTGTGTGGATGTGAAGTGGTTTATGACGTGCTCCGGTACTTGTGTGGAACTGATCCTAATGACGAGGATCTTTGGAGGGTGATGGCCTAAGTGTCCATCAACCGTGACGATTGGTACCACATGCATGAGTCTTGTTGTGCATTGCATTTATGTGGCATTTGTTGATATTTATAATGTTGTGTTTTGATGTTTGCCTTGTGGTGACTCTAATGATGTTGTATATGATGATGACGCCATTTTTATGCATATCTTATTGTATATTGATTATAATGAATTGTATTACTCACCCTGCCTGTTTGAATGTTGCCTCCACGTGGGTAACGTGCAGGTGATCAGGATTAGCTGTGGATGCTTTTGAGGACTTTTCAAGTTATTTGCATTTTGGTCGATGTAAAGGGTCTTGCTCTGATAGTGTAACAATGGGTTGGGTCGTTGAGTCGAACCATGTTGAGTTTTATTTGGTTATTATTTTATTGATTATTTGATGACTATGGTTTATTTTAATTAACCCTTTTCTGGGATTTTTGTGGTTATGGTGGTTCTGCCGCGTTTTGAAGGCATTTTGAGTTATTTTGAGGAAAACCCGTTGTTTACGGAGCAATTTTGTTAATTTGAATTTATTGCGAAATGTGCACCCTTTGAGGTGATTCTGATTTTACTATGATTTTATGTTTATTCCGCTGCGATAATTATGGGGTAGAAAAGGGTGTTACAATCATGACCCTAACATAGCCATCATTACGCATTAAATGTGGTACGTGGCTCGAGGCACGTGAGGCACTTCACTCCTTGAAATCAAATCAACCGTTGGGCTCCCCGCAAGCCGGGCATGTCAGGTAATGTTACAGATCCTTCGAGCACGGACTCCCTCGGGCACCGCAGAATAACCCTATCTCAGCTACAGGTGACGACCATGTCTGATCCTCTCCAGGACTGCAAGCAGCCCTTAAGTCATCACTCCCATGCTTGGGAGCAACGACTTTGGGGGCTCCTGTCCCGGACTGTCCCAATTGCTAGGCAAGGCCCAATCCACTTCTGCTCCCAAAACGGTCCAATTGCCTATGTCCAGCCAACTTAGGGCAGCATTTACCTTCCTGCCCCTCTATCGGGGAAGGCTGGTCGGTTGACCTCCAGGGTCGCCTGCCCCTCCTCAGCATTTCCTGCCCGTCACGCACGGTTCCATCGTCCAGAAACAATCACGACGCGTGTGCCCATTACTGCGCCTCTGCTCGGGGCAACAACTAGTTTTTGGCAGTTACCTATTCTTTGGAAAGCGGATATCTCACCCCGAAAATAGGGACCAATGGCCAAGTGCTGGAGGAATTATAAAAACCCTCTCAAATGAGAGGGTCGAGTATTCAAAATCATCCTAAGATACACATACTTTGTATTTTCCTTCTTTCCTCCCGATTCTTACTTTAGCATCGGAGTGCCTTGCAGGTATACCCCTTCCTCATCTTTCACACCCAACATCGTAGACGTAGTCTCTGACCCACTTCAAGTTTTAATCAGCCGATAAGGTCAATTATCATCCTGAATAATAGACATTTAGAATTAGCTTAGGTTGCTGGTGTTTTTACAGGTTTCTTCAAGTGAATTATTTGGAGGTGTTCTCCTATAACTGTCTTAAAAACAATTTTTTATTGAATTCTTAGTAATGATTAGGTTCACTATTTATTTTTTATAGCCTAATTCAATTATAGATGTATGCAGATGCATATCAATCAGGGGGATAATAAAGAGTTCAATTTTGTCTTTCACTTTTACAGAAGCAATTGAAGATGTTGAATATTAAGGTTAATATTTTAAAAAATCTTATATGATACCTTAATTGTTTTTTTTTTATTTTTTACCTTTAGACTCATAAATTATTTTTGTGATTTTTTTAAGGGTATCTTATACCAAATGGTGGAAAATATTTGCTTTGTTTAGGAATACAAACAATAATCCAAATTAAAAACAAATGTAAAGATCCTAAAAAGTTTGATTATTCAAATTTTGAGGTAATTATTGAGCCAAAACTATTATGTAATATTACTATTGACCGTAGTTTTCTTTTGTTCTTATTCATGTGTTTATACTCCCTCCGTTTCAAAATGACTGCCGCTTAAGGTTTTTGCACACAGATTAAGAAATGCAATGATATTGTCATAAAATATTGCATTTTTACTAAATTAGTCTTATTAATGTGTTGGAAATAGTGCACAGACTAATAATTATATAACACAATTGGAAAAATAGTAATTATTACTACATTGAAAAGTGAGAGTGACAGTCATTTTGAAACAATATTTTTCTCTAAAACAACAGCCATTTTGAAACGGATGGAGTACAAAATTACAAAGATTCAGAACATTGATAAATTATGTTAATCATTTTGTCGGGCTACTACAAAACCCAATACTTTTATGCCATTTTGAAGTGGGATTCATGCTTTTCCTGAAAATGAACTATTGGGTATAATACTCAATCTTATCGAAAAGAATATAAAAATTTAAGGATCATATTAGGGAGTGCTCATCATGTTCCTTAGTATAATATTAAGGAGAGCGTATTGTTATGTAACTTATTATAGGTTTGATGTGTATAATATCATGTTTTTTTCTTTTTGGGTCATGGAAGGTTACAATATCGATTTTCCTCAAATTTCTTCAGGAGTCATCAATAATTACAACTAAATAATTAATAGTTATGTCTATGTGTCGCAACTGCGAAAAAACAACCGGCGGAAACTAGAACAGAAGAGTTGCCATGGAACGTTATTTATCCCGACGCAGGGAAAGGAAACGATCGAAGAAAACCTGAAGAAAAGGAATAGACATGGTCATCGCAACCATAGTCCGGATTCCGGAGTCGGTTAAGCGAGGGGAAGGTGTTAGCAACCCCACGCGTTCATCGTACTTGATGGGATCCACGCTTGTTGTCTAATCGAAGGGTGAGTTATCTAAAGCCTGCTGCTAAACGGAAACGAAACGGGGGAAAGAAGAGAAAAAGTGACTCGGTAGGACATCACCGTCCTAGGCCTACATATTCCCTTGTGAAATGGGAAAGTCAGAGTCAACGTAGTTCAGAGGACTACGCACTAATTGGGGGAGGTTGCTCGCCAAGACATCGTCGTCTTGTGCCTACGTATCCTCAATCGAACGAGAGAGAGAGGAAGTCAGAGCAGTCGTAGTTTGACATACGAGTCGAAAAGGTGGAAAGAGTGCTCGCCAAGAGATCTCGTCTTGTGCCTACGTATCTTCAATCTAACCAGAGAGAGGAAATCAGAGCATCCGTAGTTCGTGGTAATGACCACAATGGTTAAGTGTTTTTTATGAGCGACGTTAGGTTCGCGTCCGGCAGTTAGGGTAAATGCCTGTTTGCGACTGAACGGAAATAACGTGCTCTTTTTTGAAAATTGTCTGGTGCCCAAAAATCCTGAAGGATAAAAAGATTTTAATTTGTTTTTGTGTTTTTAGACAGAAGTGAGTTGAGTTAGTTCATAACCTACATTGCACCAAAGTCTATGACACGAGAACGAATGCATCGCATGGTCGCCCCCAATGGGACGTATGCTCAACACTCTAGAAGAATGATGGGAGACCCCTCATTCTTCATTTCCTATGCTTAAGGCTCGTGTGAAATGCAAGTTATCCTTATTAAGTGTCTTAGAGTTGTTAAGAGGTGAGAAGAGAGGACTCAAAGGAAAAGAAAACACTACGGGAATTCTATCCTAATGTTGTCATGCAAAGAGGGCCCTAAGGTTGAGGTAAGAGGGGAATATTATACCTAATGTTAGCATGCATGGTTTGAATCCTAATGTCTATCCTACTCCAAGCTTAATCAAAGATTAAGTCGGACTAGGGAACCCTAAGGGAGCATACAAAAGTGAATCCAAGACTTGAACAAGTCTTAAGATCCAAAGGGGAAGGAAAGAAGTGAGATATGAGATGAGAAACAAAGTAGGGCAGCAAGCACATCATGTATATCATATCCAAATTATACCAATAATCATGCTTCTAAACATCACACAATGAAGATCAAGCAAACAAGTAGAAGCAAACAAGAAAGGATGCAAGCAAAACTTGAATTTGAAGCACAATTGAACACCATTAAGCACCACACCAAGGTAATGAGAGCAAAGTAAGATAAAGATAAAGCAAAGTCATAACTCAAGTCATGTCATAATCATCCAATTCAAACATGTAAGAATGCTTCACACTAACATGCATCATGAACCAAAGTAGCAACAATCAAATGCTAATGAAATGCATCATAAAAATCAATCCACAGTGATCAAATGAAATAAAAAACATGATGTGAATCCAAGTGGGCAGTAGCAAATGCATCATCCAAGAATCATAACCAAGCTCAAATCAATCAAGAAGAATCATCAAGCATCATACTCAAAGCATGCACCACAACTATGCAAGTTTGCAACAAAATAAGGTTCAAGATAATTCACATGCTTCCACACAAGTAAGACAACACAAAAGATGATTAATGCACCAAGTGCCAAGGAAAATCAGAATCTCAATCATGTCTTATCAATCAAAGAAGGATCACAAAGCGTCAAGGAAGTTCTTGTCATTCAAAGGCACAAAATTAGGTCAAGAAGTGTGCACTAGCATGCTCAAAACATCATCAAATGAAAGCACCAACCAAAAATATCAAAGTGGTTCAATTAAATTCCAAAAAATGTCCAAAGGTATGTTCAACAGTCCAATTAAGCATGTACAAAAGATGGGATCAAAACAAGATCAAGAACATGTTCAAGATGGACCAACAAGCCAAGGTATGTAAACAATCGAGCAAGAATCGAAGGCCAACAAAACTTGAATGGAAAGTCACCTAAAACAACTCAAACCAAGCCCAAACCAGCATCAAATAACCCTTATATCATGGCTTAAATGTGGCCAAAATAGTATCCTCAAATTGTAATCAAAAGCCAAGGAAAATCCTAACCCTAGATGAAGGGTATCATTGGAAACACATCCACAAATTAATTCAAAATAAAATATGAAAATAAATTGAAAAATAAAAATAAAAATATGAAAATTAATTCAACATGTTAAATGATCATAAAAAATATTTTTTACATTTTTAAAATGGTTGAAAACATTAAAATAAAAATGAAAACTAAAATGAAAAGGAAAATAAAAAATAAAAAGCAAAGGTGAAATGGGAGGTGTGTTAGCATTATTGCTTCAAGAGGATTCATGTGCATCTGCGTGTTGGGTCCCCAGACTGGGGGTGCAAGAAGCACACAGGGCGTAAGCCCATTCCCTAAAATAACTCCATCACCAGAATCCTTAAAAAAAAAGAAATGAAAACAAAATAAAAAAGAAGAAATGAAATACAAAGAAAATGTTACACGTGACATGTAACCTTGCTCAATCGGTCAAGGTCACTTAAGTCACTAAAGGACAAAAACCAGACATGTCCAATCAAACCATGCCACGACATCATCCTCCCCATGAAAACCCTAAGTCAAAGCTCATGCATCGTATTTACAGGTTATGAGCAGCATGAAATCATCACCTTCTCCATCAATTTTCTCCATCAATTTCCAACCAAATCAAACGAAATAATATAGCAAACTGAAGCACGAAGTACATAGATCAACATAGTACCATTAGTTTTGTAAAACAACCACTCAAACACAGAGAAATATGGATCCAAAGTCAAGGGTACAAACACAAACTTCAAGCATTCAAAAATTGCAAACAATTCCAAATCAAAAAACATAGTGTGCCATCCACTCAGAGTTCATCAGAGGCCATGTATGACTAAGATTTCATAACCCAAATCGTTTAGATCTAAGCAAGAGAAAGGGATTATGAGAAGTTACCTAATGGAGGCAAGTCCACTGCTTCTTCAACACCTTAGCTTATGAAACCCAGAAATCTTGAGCTCTACACTCCAGAGAGGAAGAAATGATCAGGAGCTTGAAATTTTCTTGTGAGAAAAGAGAGTTTTGATGTGAACTTTGAAATGGAGCCTAAGGTTGCAGATATGGTTCTTGAGCAATGTAGGGCGTCCAGATGAGAATGAAGGGTATAAACCACTTATATATGATGTGAAAATGAGGCTTGAGTGGAAAATATCTTGAGGAAACGGTTAGGAGGGCATAGTGGAAAGTTTGGACATTTTTTTGTAAAGTGTGGTGAAGGATTCGTTTTGTGTACACCAAGGGTGGATATTTGTGCGTTTTGGGAAGCCTATGAGGTAATGAAAATGATGTGAAGATGAGGTTAGTGACAGAAAGTGTGCAGCCAGTTTTCATACAATTTGTAAAAATTGCTCTTTTTAGTAAACTTGGAAAAAGTGGTGTATGCCTTGCTTGCCTTGTTTGGTCACTTTTGGTAGTGAAAATGACACAACACTTGCACTATAATTCGTGTAGAATGTGTACCTCATCATGCTACAAGAGAAGTTCCATAAAGTGCCAACAACAAATGCCTTAAAATCAACCTAAACACCTCACTTTGTATGAACATATCTTGAAGAATATGGAGTGAATTAATGAGACCTTGAGATCAAATGAAAGTAGGAAGAATAAGGAGCAATTTCCATGTGGAAATCTGATTGAAATTGAGTTTGGAAGTACCTTGAAATTAACCATGAAGATGTGTCCACAAATCTACCAAAAAGGACTTAGAAAAAAATTCTAAGTTTTTGAACTTTGCAAGGTGAAAATGTCCAACTTTAGAGCACCATAACTCATTCAAAAATGACTCAAATGACTTGGTTCTTGTGCTCATTTTGAAGATAATGCTTCATACTACAACTTTCATGTGGAAGATATTTGCAAATGAAGCCTTGATCATGGTGAAAATTGACTTTGAAAGTGGTTAAAAACTTGCCAAAAATAGTAAGTTTCTAAAACCCTAATTTCATTTTTAGTAATTTTTTCACATTCTTGATTTTTGACAATTCTCTTGACATTTCTTGATCAAACCTTGTCCATTGATCATATTTGACTTGAAAATCATCACGTTGACCTCAAAAAGTCAGGAGTTGACTTTTTCACTGCACAGTTGACTTTATCCCCAATTATCTTGATTTTGAATCTTTTGAACAATTGAAACCCTTCTGAACCAAATTGAAGGACAATCCTCTATTCCTTGACACTTGGGGACATGAGGAATACCATGAAATCAAGTCCTACCCAAAAAATCAGAAATAAACTGATTTTATGGAAAACCCTAATTTTGGCACCCCTGGTTTAGAAGAAATCGACCCATGCTTAAAATCCAAATTCTTCTGAATATGATGTCCATCTTCTCAAACAATGATGATATATGCCACTTCAGGATGATAAAAACTCAAAAATCTTGCCTATTAGGGTATTAAACTCAAGGATCCCAAAAACACTAATTTGAGGAATCAGGTTAGGAGGACGTGATTTACTTGAAATCTCATGCCAATTACAATCCTCTGATGAGGGGATAGACACATTAGGATGCCCTGAGGTCCAAGGCTCCTTTGTGGCTTGAGTATCTATGACATCAAGAACCTTTCTCTCTTCCTTATCTCTTGGACAGTACACATGATCTTTTGCTTGAACCTCTGGAAAACATCTTCTTCCCTTGAGTTGACCTAGATACCTTGATCCCATGCTAAGAAACAATGATATGCACAAATGATATTGCAAGAATGAAATCAAATATAATTCAGTTAGTGCTTAAAGTATGATGGAAAATTTTGAGGTGTTACACCATGTTAGTAGATAATTACAAAATTCTATATGCTTGAAAAATGGTGCCAGCAGTAAGTACGTTTAGGTGAGTTTCTTGATTCAAATTCATGTTTGTAATTATTCATTAGTATGAACATAATTCATGTTTGTAAATATCAAGCGCTATTGCAGGTTTTTTTGCCATAATCCACAATAACGGCGCCGCAAAGCGCTCAGTATGGAATAATCCGCTATACGTATCTTAAAAGTATGGTATCCAATATTTTTTTTAGTTAGTGATGTAACATCGTATCACATGCGTGTCGTATTCGATACTCGTATCGTGTTTGTGCTTCATTGTTCCTAGTTGACGAGGGCACTTGTATGAGTTTCACTTAAGGTTGCTTCAACTCTAGGCCTTATGGTTGAGTAATTGACTGGTGCTGATATGCTTGCTTTTGGAGTTGTGATTATTTTATCATTTGAAGATCTTGATGTCAGTAAAATTGGCTTCATGCTTTTCTTATTGTATTTGATACTATATATAATAGTGTCAGTAATTACAGGTAATTACAATTCATAGTGACTAATTACAACTAGTAATGACTAATTTCCTATTTTATGAAAGTAAATTACTCACAATAAATGTAAAGATTATTTCCTGATAACATCCCCCTCAAATTGATGCGCTGATCAAGTAGCATAAATTTGCTAACAAGAAACTGATGTCGTGGGCGTGGAACAGCCTTGGTAAGAATATCTGCAACCTGCAACTGAGTGATGACGTGAGGAAGTGATATTATTCGATCATCGTAGGTGTCGCGTATTGAATGACAATCAACTTCTATATGTTTGGTGCGTTCATGAAAAACAGGATTTACCACAATTTGAATGACACTTGTATTGTCAACATAAAGTGAAGTTGGCTCTGTTTGGGGAAATCCAAGTTCAGCTAAAAGACCACGAAGCCAAAGTATTTATGAACAAGCAGCAGACATGGCACAATACTCTGATTCAGTAGAAGATTTAGAAACATTCACCAACCAGTAACAGGTCGACGAGTATCAGGATACCCTGCCCAATCAGCATCACTATAAGCACTCAACTGAAGAGAAATTCCAACGGAAAAGAATAATCTGCGGTGAGATGTTCCCTTTAAGTAGCGAATTATACGACGAACCGCAACCAAGTGAAGATCGCGAGGAGAATGCATGAATTGACTTACTTGTTGAACAATAAAAGATATGTCAGGGCGAGTAATAGTCAAGTAGTTAAGGCTACCCACAAGTTGTCGGTACAATAAGGGATTAGGTAAAAGATCACCATCATCACGATGATCTTTAACATTAACCTCAAGAGGAGTATCTATCAGATTAGCCGATTCGAGACCGGCCATAGAAATCAAATTTGTAGCATACTTGTGTTGATGGAGAAAGATGCCCTTGGATGTAGAATGAACCTCAAGTCCAAGAAAATAATGTAGATTACCCAGATCTTTCATGTGAAATGAGGCCTGTAACTGTTGCTTAAGTCTCTGAATTGAAGCATGATCAGAACCAGTAATAACCATATCACCAACATACAAAAGAAGCATAACAATACCCGTAGAAGTACTATGAATAAATAAAGAGGAATCATACTGACTCTGAGTAAAGGAGAATCCAAGTAGAGTGGAGCGGAATTTCTCGTACCATGCTCTAGGTACCTGTTTCAAACCATATAAAGAGTGTTTGAGCTTGCACACGCCTTAAGATGAAGAGAATAAGCCTTGAGATGGAGTCATATAAATATCTTCTGTCATGTCACCATGAAGAAAAACATTCATCACATTCATTTTATGAAGAGACCACCCACTGGAAGCAGTTGTAGAGATGATCGTGCGAACAGTTGTCATTTTGGTAACCGGTGCAAATGTCTCATCATAATCAATTCCATATTCCTGCTTGTTTCCTAAAGCAACCAAATGAGCCTTGTAACGGTTGAGGGACCCATCAGAATTCAATTTCACATAATACACCCATTTGCAACCTATAGGTTTAACATCAGGAGGACAAGAGACAATATCCGACGTGAAATTCTCTTGAAGAGCATGAAGCTCTTCATTCATTGCTTTTATCCATCGAACATCTTTAACATCCCATGAGTAACAAGTAGGAATAGATATGCTAGAGAGTGTGGCAGTCAGAGAAGTATGTTAGGAATCATACATGTCTGGTGAATATCTATCTGGTGCGTGAGATATTCGACCAGAACGCCATGGTTCAATCGGTACAGGATCAGGTGGCGGTTCAGCGTCGGGAAGGGGTGTGGGAACCTGCTGTCTGTGTTTTTTGACATATACATGACCTGGTTTATAAAGTTCTATAGATTGAGGCATAATGGAAAAATTAGGAAGAATAACAATATCATCCATGGAAGGAGAAACACAATGAAACATAAATTGATCATCAAAAAATGTCACATTACGAGAAATGCGAAAGTAATGATTAGATACATCATAACACACAAAACCCTTATAAGAGGGACTATACCCCATAAATGCACATTGAACAGACTGTTCTCCAAGCTTATGTCTTTCGAACGGAGGTAGGTGAACAAAACACACACATCCGAAAGTATGTAAATCATTATAATTAGGTTGAGTTTTAAAGAGACGAAAAAAAGGAGAATCAAGATCAATAACCGTTGAAGGAAGACGATTGATCAAAAAGACAGTTATGGAAAGAGCCTCCACCCAAAATCGAGATGGCGCAGAAGCTTGAAGAAGTAACGTGCGTGCTACATCAAACAAATGATGATTCTTGCGTTCTGCCATCCCATTTTGTTGTGGGGTATTGGGACAAGAGCGTTGAGACAAAATGCCTTTTTATTGAAGGAACTCCTGAAACTCATTAGACATGTACTCACCACCAGAGTCAGAGAGAAAAATTTTAACTCTTGCATGAAATTGAGTTTCAACATATGTCATAAATTTCTTAAACATAGAAAACACTTCAGATTTAGACCGAAGGAAATATATCCAAACAAAACGACTATAATCATCAATAAATGTGACAAAATATTTATAGTGGGAATGAGAAACTACAGGAGACATACCCCATACATCATTATGAATAATTTCAAAACAAGTGGAAACACGATAAGCACCAGACAAAAAAGGAAGTGTTTTACTTTTAGCCAATTTGCAAACAGAACATGAAATAAATGCATTAGAAACATCTTTATTTCCCAACAAACCATTTTTAAATAAATGAGACAAGACAATAGAGTTTGAATGACCTAATTTTCTATGCCAATGCTCATAAGAATTCAAAACATTATTACAAGCAAGAGATATATGATTAGAAATAAACTGGAGTGGAAACAGTCTTCCCACTTTAGGCCCCTTCGCGATCACCTTCCCCGAAACCTGCTCCTGCACAAGACAACCATCACGAGAAAAGTTAACATCAAAATTTTTATCTACCAATTGACCAACGAATAATAAATTAGAAGAAAGTCCAGGTGATACAAGCACGTCCCGAAAATCATAGTTTATGTCGCCAATATCAGTAATAGATAAAGTATTACCATCAGCTATTTGAATTTTTTGATTACCATGATAAGATTGTAAATTGTGCAAATATTCTGAAGAACCTGTCATGTGATTGTATGCACCCAAATCAAGAAACTATGGACGAGAAACATTAGAAGATTTATCCTGAATTCCCAAGGCCGAAAGAGCGGAAAGTACCATTTGTTGAATCAATTCAGGTTGTATAGCTCTACTGTTTGATGCCCCATTAGTGGAAGGATCAACTACATGATTTGTAGTTGCATGGAATGCCTGTACTGAACGTTGTGTTGGTCGTGGAGGACGTGTGGAACACTCAGAGATAATATGGCCCTATTGCTTGCAGTAATTACAAAACTTCTTATTGCAGCTACAAGCAATATGACTAAATTGTTTGCAAGAAAAGCACTGAACCTGTCTCATATCACGACCTTTACTGTTACTTTGAGCAGCATATGTGTAGCGAGCGATTTTGGGACGCGGTTCTTAAGCGCTGTCGGTCTTTTGGGGTTACTACAAGTCGATTCATTTTTTATCCTATTGAAGTTGATGAAGGAAGGGAAATAGATGTCTCCAACTAACCCTGCTTGCATACCGAGTTTAAACAGCGGTCTGTTAGGTTACGGATGCTATGTGGTAATGGGGCCTCTCTTAGGTTATTTTGGCAGAATGACGGGTTTATTCTATCGGCATGATGTTAGGATTGGTGCTTTTCAATTGATGTGGGATTTAGGATTTTTGTTTTAGTGTGCTCGCTAAGATTTTTCTTTCAATCTTATGCCTACATATTCCCGTTTTCCAAAACAGGGAAATCAGAGCGTTCGTAGTTCCTCCTATTCTATGGGAGGAAATGGTGTTTTGGTGTCTTGTTCAAAGCCCAAGATGTGAAGCTAAAAGTGATATGTATCTTGTTTGAAGCCCAAGATGTCAAGCTGAAGGGTCTATTTGTATCTTGTTCAAAGCCCAAGATATGAAGCCGGAGGGTCTCGACTTTAGAGAGAATTTGTCATCTCTAAAGAGGGGTTTGTTTGTCACGACTGTTGGGTGACTGGTTATAAAGGAGAATTACTTTAACAGGGATGTGTGAATCCGGCAATGCCATAATTTCCTTCATAGGGGATTTTAACCTGAAGGAGAAGACTTTAACTCAGTGTAGAGTAATGCCATCTTTCCTTAGGAATTTCTCATGCTAAAAGAGGGACAGTGGCATGGATGTAAATAATCAAGAGGCTTGCCGCTTACAGCAGTTAGATGAAGGGAAAGGAGTTGTTGATGTTTGTATACTGTGAATAAGGCACAACTTTGATGCTAAAAGGTTGATTGACTCAACCGGGGTTTCCTTATACAAAGCCTAAGAGGAGGCGATTGGCCCAACAAGAGGGAGTTTTTATGTGTCTCATACGAAGCCCGAGAGAGAGAGGCTAAAAGGGTTTGACTCAACGAGGGAGTCTTTTGTATCTCGTATGAAGCCCGAGATGAAGGCTAAAAGGTGTGACTCAATAAGAGAGTCTTTGTATCTCGTACGAAGCCCGTGATGGAGGCTAAAAAAGTTGGACTCAACAAGAGAGTCTTTTTGTATCTCGTACAAAGCCCGAGATGGAGGCTAAAAAAGTTGGACTCAACAAGAGAGTCTTTTTGTATCTCGTACAAAGCCCGAGATGGAGGCTATTGTAACTGTTTCAGTTGAGTGACAGATCCAATATGGTGATTTAAAGAGAAAATCAGTTCTTATATGAGTAATGTTTGCACCCAGGGATTTGATCAGAGGATCGGGATTATTTCCTCTTCTTTGAGGAAATGGGAAATCCAAAGGATATTGAGACTGTCTGAGTCTACGAGATTTCTTCCTATTATTCGGAAGGGAGCTTGAGAATGTCTTTGAGACTCAAGGAGATTAGACTCTCCAAGTCTAGAGTTTTATCTTTTGTACTATGTTCTGAGAAACAGTAGTATGGTCTAGACTCTTTGAAAGATAGTTCTATGAAGATGACTAATATATGTTCCTATACCTCTAGGTGGTCGTCGGGACAATTTGTACGAAGCCCAAGAGGAGGCTGGAAACTTTTAAGAAGCCGAGAGGTCCTTGTACAAAGCCCAAGAGGAGGCTATCATTCCCGGAGGAAGAATCATTATACGAAGCCTAAGAGGAGGCCGTGAATACTTCTAAGAAGCCGACAGGTCCTTGTACTAAGCCCAAGAGGAGGCGGGGTGCTTTTAGGAAGCCTGTGGGTCCTTGTACAATGCCCAAGAGGAGGTCGATGCTTTTAAGAAGCATGTGGGTCCCCAAACCCCGAGAAATTCAAGACAGGCTATTCACAAGGAATAGATCAAGCCAGGAAAGTTTGAGAATTTGGAAGAAACTCAAGAGACGCTATTCACGGAGAATACATTCATCTCTGGGGAGGTAGAGTCTCTTGACAATTCCTAAGGAAGACAACCGAAGAGAAGACTGTATCTGGTGCTCCTATTGGGGATCTAGCTTGTCTATTTCTACGAGTAATCGAAACGGCTTTACTTAGTTCTAGACATAGGTGCCGGGGAAACTCTAAATATCTATACTATTATTACACAGTTGATATGAGTTTATGAAAGAAGACTTACAGCGAAACAACCCCACAATACAGTTATATGTATATGAAAACGGTAAATGAAAGCGTATAAACACTTACTCGGTTGTAGAGCTTCCATGCCGTGTTGTTAGTTGTTCAACAAAGAAAGATTGAAAACAACAGTATATTTCAAAATCAAAGGAGAAAGTGCTTTGAAAAAGAAAGATTAGGGCTTACAGCTCAAGGAGAGGCCCAGGGTTTTATTAGTGATTGCACTATTGAATTTGTACAGGGGGACTTATACAAGTGACTGAGACCAAAAATTGTTTTCTGTACAAAGGGATGGGTCTTACACTCTCTCAAGAGGCCCAAAATTTTTTAAAGAAAAAGAGATGGGTCTTACTACTCGAGGGTAGGCCCAGATGACTTTTCGTTTGAAATGGCGAACGCGCCGAGGTTTTCTTTTAATGCAGAGTGACTTATACAATATCTGAGGCCCAAAATTGTTTTGGTTAAAAGGGGATTGGATCTTACACTCTAATAGAGGCCCAAAGATTTTGAATGGGTCTTATAGCTCGAGGAGAGGCCCAGATGTTTTAAACGGACGACGGTCGCGCCGTTTACTTGTACAGAGAGACTTATACAATGAGTGAGGCCCACAAAGTTTTATGTACAAGGGGGTTTGGGTCTTACACTCTCTCAAGAGGCCCAAAAAGTTTTGAAAATGATTTATGAGGGTTGAATTAATCAAAAACCCTAATTTGTTTTCAAAAATGTATTTTAATTGAATAAAATTCAATTAAAATGATCAAAAATTGTTTAACATATGGAAAACAAATTGTGGTCTTGGATTAATGCTTCATAAATCAAGTTTTGCCATACAAAATGATAAGAAACCATTAAAATTTGGAAAATCAAGAAGGAAAAAATATTCAAAATGTCAAAAACAATTAAAATATTAATTCTTTGCAAAAAATATCAATTATATGAAATAAATAATATTTTTGGGATTTTTTGGGAAAATAAAATATTTTAACATTTTTGTGAATTATTAAAAAAAGAATAAACTCAAAATCATTAAAACTCAGAGAGAAATTTATTTTTGAATCAATTAAATAAAATCACAAAATTCAAATATTTAAATTTTCAAAAAGGGCGCCAAGAACATCCAATCTCGCTGAATACTTGGTTATATCATGCAATCCACATATCAATCTACTCGTCTCAACCTCACGATCATGTCTATGGCATTTAATTTCATTTATTTTTAACATGGAATAAGAAATCAAGACAAAACCTCAAGAACCCTAAAATTTGGATGAAGGCTGAGAATTTTGATACACGATTCAAACAAAGCAATTAATTGAGGGGAAACATTCCATGCATGATTATGAACATTTGGCAAAAGTATTGTGCGAGGAAATATGCATAGATTGAGAGATGACAAAGTTTAGGCTTACCTATAGGTCGTGACAGCAAGTTCAAAGTGATTTCTGAGTTGGAGGTGTTACAGATGAGTTGTGATGATCTGAACAGTTTCCCTATGGAGTGTGTTTGAATGCTTGGACTTGATTGAAATTGGCTGGATCACTTCATGGCATCTCAACTGCAACTTGGTTAAAACCTTGAGCAATTGACTGGTGATTCTGAGAAATCAGTGTTCCAGATGTTGTTTAAGTGTTTGGATCACTTCTATATGACGTATGTGAGGTGTGTGTGTGTGTGTGTGATTGGTTTGAGTGGAATTGCTCTCTAACTCAAAAACCGATAGTTACTTGCCTTAGAAGGAAAAATTGGAGTGAAAGAAGAGATTTTGAGGAAAACATCTGTTTGATGGCTTTGGTGTACTCAAACTGATCACAATTGAGCTCTATTTATAGTAGAGCAAGTTTGTTTTGCAAGGAATAGTGAATGGCAACTATTGAGTAGGGTTGGCCAATGTTGGCAAATGAAAATCCAAGTCTCCTCTAGCCATTGACTAGAGGTTAGGGGACAGGATGCTAGTTCCCTTGGTCTTGGATAAGTCTTAACTGAATTCAGCTGCTAATAGCTCAGTCCATGCCACCTTGGTGCTTCCATTGAATGCTCCAATCGAAAATTGGAGTCTTGTCCCTATTTTAGGCAATTCTAGGTTTGTCATGCTATTTCTTGTTCCAAGGACTTTGGAGGTTTGGCTCAGTGATTGTCCCCTTTAGATTTGATCCTCAGATGTGTCCAAAGTGATAACAAGGCTTGGAATTGGCTGATTTTGGCAAATCGACCAAAAGTGCAAAATTCTGCCTTGCCTTGGCAGTTTTCAGCAAGGCATCTTGCCACTACCATATCTCATGGCCCAAGTTGAATTTGGTGATGTTCTTGGCCATTTTGGAAAGCCCTTATATGATACAACCATTGTTTAATCATATTTGGTTTTGATACTTTTTGAATCCAAGTGAAAAATCCCCCTACATTTGGAAAAAAGTAAAGACAGATTCTGACTTAGTGAAATTTTCACTAAGTGTTGGAACAAAGTGACTTTTCTTGATTTTGATCATTCGATAACTCAAAATCCATGAGGAATTTGGACATAGATCGGTATGAAGCTTTTGTAGAGGGCAATGAGATCCACAAATCAAGCTTTGGATAGGGAAAAATGGCTTTGTGGTTTAGGAGTTATGATCCTCCAAAGTTGGTACCCTTGCCACTTTGTTCCATAACTTAGAAATTTTTCTAAGTTTTTATGGTTACCCCTTTTACAAGTTATCCCACTTTCTTTGATTTTCCTTGATGAATGATGATTCAAATCATACATAAACATCATTTTAGGGTTAAAAATCCCATTTTTGTGAAAAATCTCAAAAAGTCAAAGTTGACTTTTGTGCACAGTTGACTTTTGTCAGATGAATTCCAAACTGTGCAATCCTTTAGGAAATCATGTCCTTGACCTAAATCAAACTTGATGGACATGTTCCATGGGTGTTATAGGATGTATTGAATCATGTCCTAGGGCTTGGGAGCATGTCCTGGTCAAAAGTCAAAGTTACAGTTGACTTTTTTTGCGAAACCCTAACTGTGGTCCAAATGAAATTGAGACTTGTTGCTCAAGTTTCTTGGATTAATCCATTGTTACAAATGGATCAATGTGGTATATTAGAGACCCTCAAATCCTGTCTCGAGGTCTTGGTTCATGATTTGTCCCAAAAGTCAATTTAGGAGTGAATTAGGTCAAGAAACCCTAATTCCTGATTTTTGATGAATGAATCCCCTGAGGTTAAATTGACTTGATGCTTGGGTTTATGAGGTTCCATGGAGAATATTAGGTTATATTTTGAATCATTGGCTCATGCCCAGAGGAAAATTCCCATCTGGAGGCCCTGGTCGACCAAAACCCTAATTTGGCGATACTGGCGATCGTGAGGCTAGATCCACCTAAAAGGGAGCAGCCTTATGCTTAATCCTTGAAGTGGGAGTCCTTTTCATCATTTGTTTATGTTTGAGAGGTTAGACAAGTTGAAGACCATGTCATTCCTTGATTTATCCTTTGTCTAAGAGCTCTGAGAGGGCTTGAAACCCTAATTTTGATTGTAGTGGATGCTCACCCACCTTTGGGGAGACTGATGAGGCATGAAGGTACATCCATATTGTGATGATGATATTCACAATGATGGGAAATCTTAGTGGGCAAAATTTGGGGTATGACAGATGCCCCTATTTAATCTTCTTGGACCCGAAGGTGTGAATGGCGAAGGTATTCGGGCATTCAGGGTGCAAGAGGATTAAATATCGGAATACCCGAAATTTTGATGGTGGTTTATGAATGGCAGTTTGCTCATCCATCTTCTTTGGCTAAGCGATGATGATTAGAAAAGGTAAAACTTCCCCTCGAACCTGGTTTCCTACCAAGGAACTGGTCTAAGTTTCTGATATAAACTTCCCCTCGATCCTGGTTTCCTACCAAGGAACTGGTCTACGTTTCTGATATAAACTTCCCCTCGATCCTGGTTTCCTACCAAGGAACTGGTCTCAGTTTCTGAAATAAACTTCCCCTCGATCCTGGTTTCCAACCAAGGAACTGGTCTTAGTTTCTTTTGTCAATAAACTTTATTGACAAGGGACGTTATTCGTAGCGGTTTTCCTCAAACTTCTCGCCGAATTTTCCTGGGGAGATGCCATTTGACGGAAAAACTTTTGACGTCAGACTTGCTGGGGAACCCAGTCGTCTGAGTTGTAGAGGTGCACAAACTTCTCTATTGGAGACGCCATTTGTTGACTCTATCGGGGAAAACAAGTCTCTTGAGAGACTACTTTTGCTTGGGGTCTTACATCATACTTTTCTCGGGATCTTCCCGGAGGAATGCCATATGATGGGATCCAATTTTGAGGTGCCAATGACCTTTTCATCAGCGGATTTTTGGAGAAAAACTGCATACTGCCGAATCTCTGCTTAAGAGGCTTTCTCTGGGGATTTTCCTTAATCCGGGAAAGCGAAGATATCATCTTCAATGGCGAAGAGTGACGTTTGTTGAAAGTTCTCTGGTCTTTCAGAGGCTCAAGTTATCAAAGTGGTCAAGGGAGCCAACTTCAATCCAGAAATAAACTGGAGGAGAGATTGTTCAGACACAACATTTCCTGACGAGGAAAGAACTGACAACTCGATTGAGAGTACTATTATCACTAGGGGACAAGACCGACTAGAGTGATAGTGATGCAATATGAATATTAATGCAAATCAATAATGCATGATGTATGTATGTTTATGCTGACAAAACTGACGCGACATACAGACTGACGGGTGAACACGACTAAATACTCGGCCATCACGGGGCGAAGAAGTACCGTTGGTTCAATAGTAGCAATTCTACCTTGCTTAGGAGAAATAGTCCCTGCTGGGAGCTATGTTGGTCGAGCTTAGGAGATAAGAACTTGACCGAGGCGTGTCAGACGAAACAAGGTCTCTGACACAGTTGATCCTTCGTTCATACGTACTGGCTAAGAAGGAGTACTTTGATTCTGCACTTTGAAGCTCGACCACTTCCGGAGGAGCGAGTGACGTTCTTTCGATGTTCAACAGTCAAAAGAAATTTCCATCTTTATTTTAAAAGCAGAAAAAATTTAACAAGTAAATTCATTTGTGTTTTATTTCAAGAATCGTTAATCATAATAAAATGTCATTCTGTAAAGCTAAAACAAATAAGAATTACAAACAAAAGCACAAGGGCTCAAATTTTATTGATAGGATGGAAATCAGCCAAGCGTGTGATTCCAAAGAATATATACAAAGTTAGAAAATGGTAATTTAAGGGAAAAGGGCTACATTGAAACATAACGACCACTATCCTTCTACCAACTTTGAATTCAGGGCATCCTGAGCTTCTGTCTAAGATGACCTTGACTGGAGATTTCTGATGGACGACGTAACTGTTGCTGAGGGATTCGCCTCGGTTGAACATAGTTACTTGCCATTATCCCTAATTTTTTCATGGATTGTACTGTGATGTTTCCAATTCACCAGGATGATTTTTTATCATGTCTCTAATTTTTGCCTGGACCGCCCTTTCGAGTTTTCAATCCACCGAGACGTTGTTTTTTTTTAGTTTAGGCGAAGTATTTCTTGACTACATCAACATTCGTGGGGTAGGAAAATTCCTCTCCGTCCATGGTTGCATGTCTCAAGGCGCCGCCTGAGAAAGGTTTCGTGACCACATAGGGGCCGTCATAATTCGGAGTCCATTTGCCTCGCGAATCAGTGAGAAATGATTGTATCTTCTTGAGCACGAGGTCTCCTTTTCTGAAGACGCGAGGTCGGACCTTTTTGTAAAACGCCCTCTTCATTCTTTGTTGATACAACTGACCATGGCATAGCACCGTGATTCGCTTCTCTTCGATCAGGTTAAGTTCGTGGTGTCGAATCTGACACCAGTCAGCTTCTGTTAGCTTAGGTTCCATCAATACCCAGATTGATGGGATCTCTACTTCTATGGGGAGCACTGCTTCCATGCCATACACTAGAGGGAAAGGGATTGCCCCTGTTGAAGTGCGGACAGATGTGCGATAACCGTGAAGAGCAAAGGGTAGCATCTCGTGCCAGCCTTTGTAGGTTACAACCATCTTCTGAACAATCTTTTAATGTTCTTGTTAGCCGCTTCTACCGCTCCGTTCATCTTGGGTCGGTAGGGAGATGAGTTATGGTGTTCAATCTTGAACTTAGCGCACAACTCCTTCATCATCTTATTGTTCAAGTAAGATCCATTATCAGTAATGATCTAGCTCGAAACACCATAACGGCAGATGAGATTATTTTTGATAAATCGGACTACCACTTGTCGGGTTACATTAGCGTACGACGCTGCTTCGACCCACTTGGTGAAGTAATCAATGGCCACCAAGATGAACCGATGTTCGTTCGAAGCCTTAGGTTCAATTATGCCAATCATGTCGATTCCCCATATGGAAAAATGCCATGGGGAAGAAAGAACTTTGAGATGTGATGGCGGTACATGGATTTTGTCAGAGTATATCTGACACTTGTGACACCTCCTCATGTACTTGTAGCAGTCGGATTCCATGGTTAACCAATAGTACCCTGCTCTGAGAATTTTTCTCGCCATTGTGTGTCCATTGGCATGAGTGCCAAAGGATCCTTAATTAATTTCTTTTATCAGCATGTCTGCTTCGGGTCTCTCGACGCATCGGAGCGAGACCATGTCAAAGTTTCTCTTATAGAGTGTATCGCCGCTCAAGAGGAAACTACCTGCTAGCCTTCTGAGGGTCTTTCTGTCCTTCCTGGATGCCCCAGGATGGTATTCTTGTTTCTGAAGGAAGCATTTGATATCGTGATACTAAGGTTTGTCGACTATGACTGCTTCGATCGTGAAGATGTAGTAGGGCCTATCAAGGCGCATTATGTCGATTTTAGGTATGTCATTCCATTGACCTACACTAATCATGGAAGAGAGAGTGGCTAAGGCATCAGCCATGTGATTCTCCTCACAAGGGATATGATGAAACACGACTCTGTTGAAGAAGGGTAGCAACCTTCTTGCGTAGTCTTTGTAAGGATTCAATCCTGATTGGTATGTGTTCCAATCTCCTTTTATCTGATTGACGACCAGAGCTGAGTCGCCATATACATCCAAGTTCTTGATCCTTAAATCAATCGCTTCTTCGAGACCCATGATACAAGCTTCGTATTTGGCCTCATTATTTGTACACTTGAATGTAAGTATGCCAGTGAAAGGAATGTGGGTACCCTAAGGGGTAACAATGATTGCCCCAATTCCGTTTCTATAATGATTGACTGCTCCGTCAAAGATAAGTCCCCATTGGGAACCTGGTTCTAGCCCTTCACTGGGTAGCGGTTCATCGCAGTCTTTCATTTTTAGATACATGACATCTTCGTCTGGGAAGTCAAACCCGACTGATTCCTGATCGTCAATCGGTTGATGAGCCAAATGATCGGCTAAAATACTTCCTTTAACGGCTTTCTGAGCATGGTACTCTATGTCATATTCTGATAGCAACATCTGCCAACGGGCAATCCTTCCCGTGAGAGCAGGTTTTTCAAATACATACTTGATCAGATCCATCTCGGAGACCAACCAAGTGGTGTGACGAATCATGTATTGGCGAAGACATTTGGCTGCCCAAGCCAAAGCACAACAAGTTTTCTCAAGCATAGTGTACCAAGTTTCACAGTCGGTAAACTTCTTGCTCGGATAGTAGATGGCAGACTCTTTCCATTTGGTTTCGTCTTGTTGGCCAAGTACACATCCCATTGAGTCCTCCAAGACTGTTAGGTAGATAATCAGTGGTCTTCCTTCCACTAGAGGTAATAGAATCGGCGAATTCAACAGGTATTACTTAATACTGTTGAAGGGAGTTTGACAGTCTTCTGTCCAAACGCAATCCTGATTCTTTTTGAGTAATTTGAAAATCGGTGCACACGTCGCGGTCATAAGGAATATGAATCTGGAGATGTAGTTCAAACGTCCCAGGAATCCTCTGACTTGTTTTTCAGTTTTTGGAGAAGGCATTTCTTGAATGGCCTTGACCATGTCAGGATCTACCTCAATTCCTTTCTGGCTGACGATGAATCCTAATAGTTTCCCTGAACGGACACCGAAGGTGCACTTGTTGGGATTCAAGCGGAGTTAGTACTTTCTCAGACGCTCGAATAGTTTCAACAGGTGGGTCACATGCTCCTCTTCTGTCTTAGATTTTGCAATCATATCATCGACATATACCTCAATTTCCTTGTGTATCATGTCATGAAACAGAGTAGTGATGGCCCTTTGATAGGTTGCCCCGACATTACCTTGTAATAAAAGGTACCCCATGGGGTAATGAACGAAGTTTTCTCCATGTCTTTCGGTGCCATTTTGATCTGGTTATAGCCTGAGAATCCATCCATGAAGGAGAAAACTTTGAACTTTGTTGTACTATTCACCAGCATGTCAATGTGTGGTAAAGGAAAGTCGTCCTTTGGACTAGCCTTGTTTAGATCCCTGTAGTCGACACACATTCTGACTTTTCCGTCCTTTTTGGGAACGGGTATGATGTTGGCTAACCATTGAGGATATTCTGATGTGGCGAGGAAACCCGTGTCAATCTGTTTCTGTACCTCCTCTTTGATTTTGATGGCCATGTCCGGGTGAGTGCGTCTCAACCTCTGCTTTACTGGCGGACATTCCGATCTTAACGGTAGATGATGTTCCACGATGCTGGTATCCAACCCTGGCATATCCTAGTAGGACCAAGCAAACACATCGGGAAATTCTCTGAGAAGCTTTGTCAAACTTTCTTTGGCAATTGGACTGAGCAGTGCTCCAATCCTGATTTCTTTTCTCTCTTTTTCCGAACCCAAGTTTACCGTTTCCAACGGCTCTTTGTGAGGTTCAATGGACCTTTCCTCTTGTTTGAGTAGTCGGGAGATCTCTTTTGGAATTTCGTCGTCAACTTCTTCTTCAGCCCCAAATATCGGGAATTCAAAGTCGGGAGAAGGCATCGGATCGTATGTTTCAACGAGGTTTAAAACAAGCAATCTGCATGACGGTATGATTTGTGTTTAGAAGAGATAGAGAAAATGCAAGTGTGTACAGTGTATTTTTTATTACTGCTTGTTTTTATTATTCGAATTGTTTTTTAGGATTACCATTTTCTAAGAAAAGCAAAAAGAGATAACAACAATTAATGCGGAAATTACAAAACGACATTAATTTATTAATGAATAAGTCGATTCTTGAGACTACAGCCCTATAAAACAAAACTCAATCGCTTTGGACGGTGCGAAGAGGGAAAATCTACAGAAAGCGCCTGGGCAGGGTGAAAGGTTAAAGACGGCAATTACTTTAACTTATGAATAATCTTCGGAACATCGACAGCGACCCATTGGCGGCGAACTCCTCGGTGAATCACAAAGTCTGGCACCTTCCTTGATTTGTCTTCAGAAATAACGCTGATTTCTGGCGGAGCAGGATCATTAGAATCTGTCTCCTAGACAGAGTTGTCGTAGGAGGATTCCTCTGTTGCATTCTGCATAGTATTTGTACTCTCAGCTGTATCTCCCCATCCAGTTGGCTGGATGTCTTCGAGCCTGATACGAGAGCTTTCGGGAGCGGTGTACTTGACCATATAGTCAAATTTTCCACTTGGTTGTCCCAAGGTGTCCCACACTTCTTTAGAACTGGAGGAGTCATCTCTCTCGATGACGTTGACCTCAGGAAAAGCGTAGTTGATGAATTCTAGTCCTGCAAATATTGCAAATTCATCGTCATGTTAGGTAGTTTCTGAATGACCTGAGTGTTGATCCCATAACATGGTGGGGACACAGGTATTCTGCTCAATGATGCTCAGCTGATTTCCATTGTTCGGCCGACTCTCTTGCCCCAAGTCTCTTGGGTAAGGCTGCCACATTGGCAGACCATCCATCGGGCCATAGTAGGTGTAGTCAAAATTGTCCTTCATCAGAGTGTCTTTCTCTAATGAATTTGGCGGAGCACAGCATCCTTCCGGATCACAATCTCCATACATCATTTCGACGTCTGACCTAGGTTTATATCTCGGACTCTGTGCGGGATAGCAAAATGGCGTAGGCACCTCTTCCTAAGACATATAACCGTCCTTGTTAAGATAGGACTTCCATTCTTCCTCCGTATCGGAGGAATCCTCCTCATTGATAGCATGGACTACCTGAGGCACTGGGTGAAGAAACCCTCCACTGTGGAAGAAGCTCTGAATGGGATGAAGACTCTCATCGCTGGCAGTTGTCTGGGTACAGGTTGCAGAAAAACCAAGACCCTTCTTTGTTTTATTATCAGTAGGAATGACGAGCTGTCCCCATCCTGTTGTATCGGTACTCTCGACCGCTTTAATAGCATCTTTGTATGAGGAAATCAAAGTTCCTCCTTCTGATTGATCGCCACTGTGTAATGAAAGCGTTTGGAACTGGGTTCCGATTATCCCTTCTGGTTCCACATAAGTGGATGACGATAAATTTCTTACGAGCAAAGCCCGTTGCGCACAGACTGTGACAAGCTGACCGTTCTGGACGAATTTTAGCTTTTGGTGGAGGGTCAAGGTGACCACTCCAGTCTGATGTATCCAAGGTCTTCCTAATAAACAACTGTACGTTGCTCGGATGTCCATGACCTGGAAAGTGACTTGGAAAGTATGAGGACCGATAGTTATGGGAAGGTCAACTTCGCCGATAACCGTTTTTCTGGATCCGTCAAATGCTTTAACGACGACCTCACTGATTCTCATTGGAGGGCCTTTGAATGATAATTGCGTCAAAGTGGACTTCGGCATAACATTCAGGGCTGACCCTGTGTCTACCAGTACACTGGCTAAAGCATCGTCCTGGCAGTTAACTGTGATATTGAGCGCCATGTTATGACAGCAACCCTCTTCAGGTAATTCCTCATCACTAAATCCCAAATTGTTGCAGGAAGTGATGTTAGAGACAATATTATCGGACTGTCTGATTGTTACATCTTGTTCCACAAGGGCTTGCTCCAAGACTTTCTGCAGAGCCTCTCTGTGCGCTTCTGAACTTAGTAATAGTGATAATACCGAGATCTTCGAAGGAGTCTGTAACAGTTGATCAACAATGTTGAATTCACTCCTTTGGATGAGCTTCAGCATCTCATCATTGTTTTTCAAAAGGTCCAGATTACTAGATTGACCGACTGGTGGATTAGGAACTTCCGTCTGAAGTTCCTTTTCTTTGTTGGATTCTCCAACTCCTCTGTTGAAGATTCTACCACTCCGTGTTATACGACTGATGTTTGCAATATTTACGACGAAGGGTAATGGAATTTCCTTTCCATTTTCCATTATCGTTGCACCGTATTTGTAAGGGATAGCCTCAGTTGATTCATACGGTAGTGGTCCCGGTAGGTAGATGACTATGGGAACCTTCTGATTTTTCAGACCATCGTAAGCAATCCCGATCCTTTCCCAGTTGGGAACTTTGGATTCGTCAAGTAGAGGAATGATGGCAAAAACATTCCTAATTCTCTGATGATCAGAGATTACGACAACGTCCTTAATTTTATTGGCAAGGTAGTTCGGCCCCAGTTGATTGGTCCAGAACCCGGATATGGACGAATCTCTCCGCAATCCACCTGCCCCTGAAGAGCTGCTCTCACAAGGTAGCACCCTTGGTTACTTTCTGAACAGACCCTACAACGTTCCTAATTGTGTGGTGGCACCTGGGCCCGCCCACTTTGAATGCAATGTAACCTCACTAGGTTAGCTTCCACAGATCAGACATCCTGACTCTAATGCCAAGTGGGGTTCCTGTTATTGATACTAATCTGCTGAGTATCTTCATCCATATAGATTGGCATCCACCAGTGATTTAACAAGTGCTAAAGTGCCTCCTGGACAAGGGTACAACCTCGATCGTTTTTGCAACCCACTTTACAGCTTTGGTAATCATGTGAGATCAGGAACCAGAGTCGGACCTGCTCAGCATGTAACTCTACCAGGTTGGTATTCATTAAGCGAATATCGAAGATCTGAACCATGTTGATCTGATAGGGATTTCTATCATGGTAGTCCTGGATCCATCAAAGATCCATCTGACGCTGGAGGGCCCCTTGTATGAAAGAGCATCCCTATTTGTTTACTGAGCAAGTCAGACAGGAACTGTAATCGTGCCACGGCAGATTATGATACTAGCTTTGCCTTGAGTGCATCGCCACCAAGTTGACATTCATCGCACGGATATCGTGGTTCTGAATGATGTTGGAATTCGTATAGGTCATGTTTACCCCACGAACTCGGTGCTCTTGGATCCATCTGAGATCCATCTGTTCCTGTAGAGCTGATTGCACTACCGAACATCCTTGATTATTTTTATAGCAGATATCACATCGATGATAATTATGAGGTGGTACATGGCCGTATCCACTCTGTCTACAATGCATCTTGACCAAATTGGTCCTTAACAAGAGTACATCGTGAATTTGATAGACATTGCTAGACTCTCCTTCTATCAGATTGACTGCAGGTTTCTCAGGTTGAGGCAGCGGGTTCGTGAGAACATTTGGATTCATATATTTGAAAGATAAGAGCCCGCTCCTAACATGATTTTGCACGTCAGATTTGAAATTAAGACAGTTCTCTATGTTATGCTCTGATCCTCCTTGATGATAAGGGCATCTCTGATCCACCTTAAACCAAAAAGGCGGATTTTTCGGTACCATAAGAGGGGACTTAGTCTGGATATGCCCCTTGGCTAGTAGTAACGGAAATAGTTCTGCGTAGGATACGGGTATAGGATCAAATCCTTGTGGCCGCGTTGTACGGTTGTTGTTGTATTGAGGATGAGCCTATTGAAGAGGTTGTTGTGTCCTTTGCTGATTAGGTTGGCTCTGCACAACCTGAGGTTGATACGTAGAAACAGGCGCAGGGTTGATAGCAGGAGTTACGACTGCTACTGGTTGATAAAGTTGCCTTTGCTTTCCGAGAGAGATATTCCCAATATCTTGCTCATTTTTCTTAGGGAGAGCACTACCATATTTTTTAGTACCGCTTGTCGACCCAGTGTCTTTTGCCAAACGTCCTTCTCGGACGGCTTCCTTAAGACGCACCCCTATACCGACCATTTTTGTGAAATCACTAGGCGCACTGGCAACCATTCTGTCGTAGTAAAATGAGCTTAAGGTCTTTAAGAAGATCTTTGTCATCTCTTTTTCCTCAAGAGGTGGACAAATTTGAGCGGCAATTTCACGCCATCTCTGAGCGTACTCCTTAAAGGCTTCTTTGTCCTTTTGTGACATTGATCTGAGCTGATCTCTATCTGGTGCCATGTCCAGATTGTATTTGTATTGTTGGACGAAGGCAGTACCAAGATCTCTGAAAGTGCTAATCGTAGCACGGTTTAAACCCATGTACCATTTTAAGGCGGCACCGGTTAAACTATCCTGAAAGTAGTGAATCAGTAAGTCTTGATTCTCTGTCTGAGCCGACATTCGCCGAGCGTACATCACCAGGTGGCTCTGAGGGCAAGAGTTACCCTTCTATTTTTCAAAGTCGGGCACTTGAAACTTGTGCGGGACTTTCACATTAGGGACCAGACAAAGGTCTGCGGCGTCCTTTCCAAATAAATCCTGACCGCGAATGGCTTGCAGTTCCCTCTGCATTTCCAGGAACTGCTCCTGGAATTCATCCATTCTGTCAAACATAGTTTCCTTTTTACCAGAAGGTATCTGTGGAATTTGTCCTTCCGGGACAGTGTGCACCACAGGGGGTGGTACTGTGACTACGGCGGTGAATCTTGGCGCTTCCCGAAGTTTGTAACCTTCAGGAGTCCTCAATATGCCCCTGGAATCTTCGCTTTTCCGAAGTTTGTAACCTTCAGGCCCAACGGCTTCTGCTATGATTCCCTGATCTTCAGTGATCGGCAAAACATATCCTTCCGGGATATAGTTAACAGGCATGCCCCATGGACGATCTTTCGGTATTTGATACCTAGGATCAAACTTATTAACTATGGGCGCTGAGGTGATCTCTGAGATCACAGTTCATTGTAGCTGAGCTTCTGCCATGGCTTGCATGTCGTTATGAAGCTTTCTCATATCCTCTCTCAGAGTGTGGGTCTCTTCTTTTAACTCTCTGTTCTCTTCCTCAAGATCATCCATCTTTTTCTGACGATTGGCCCGAGTATTGTACGAATGAGACAGTTTGACTCTAGAATCGAGACACAAACGTGAGATTCATAGGTAAGAAGAACATGTTACGTGAGAATGATGAATGCAATGATTATATTAATTATTTTTTGGTTTAATCAAAATAAACTTCAACAATTAGATTGCAAATATCAAACAGTGGGCAAACCCCATTTTATTGAATTCAAAAGATTGCGGAAATGAAAATACAGTAGATTAAAAGGTGCGGAAACAGACACCTAAACTAATGGGTCCCGAGTCCTCTCTAAGGAGAACCCAGGTGCTGATTCTGGTACTTTCCTTTTCTTTGACCGGGGCTCTTAGGCCATTGTCGGGTTGTCATTCCTTTGCCAGGTGAAAGGAGTGAGCAATTGCTATATTTTGATGCATTCCACGTTGAGAATGCGGTATTTGTTCTTCCAATACCTCCTCTCCCACTGAACTTTGTTGAGAGTAACCTGGAGTTTTTCCGTCTCAGTCATGAAGTACATGACGGATTCCCTTGGTGGAAGAACTCCATGACGAGGATAAGGCATCTTTAGCTTGAGTGCTCTAGTTTGTACCTAGTGGAGATAAGGCTTCACCGAGACACAATCCCTTTTTCCTAGAGACTCCCGTCCTTTTTTTTGAACGTGTTTCCAAGTATGCACTATTTCTGTCTTTAGTGCTCTGTCATTCTCTCCTTCCTTGAAGAAAATACCTTCCAGATGAGCGTTGCATAGAACATGCCTCATCGGGTATCCAAATTGACGACGAACGAGAGCTGGATGGTAATTGATTCCTCCTTTAGTTCCTATGAGGGGTACGTTGGGGAAGTTTCCACAACGTTCAATGATCTTGATCCCATCATAAATCCTATTACACCAATCTATGTCAGAGTGGGCGAGAGACATGATTTTCTGCGACCAACGTAAGGCACTATTGTGATCCCAAAAAGCAGCAGACTTAGGCAAGTGGGAGATAAACCATCTGTATAGAAGAGGTACACAACTTGTGATCTCCCCTCCGCTGTACAGATTACCTAAGTTTACAGAATGATACGCGTCTGCGAGCAAAGTCGGCACAGGGTTTCCAATGAGAAATACCTTAATGGCGTTGATATCGACGAAGTTATTAATGTTGGGCAACAGAAATAATTCGTAGGTGAGTAGATCAAAGATGCTTTCAAAAGCAGTCTCGTTCCCTATACTAGCAAAGTACAGAGCCTTCTTTGTCAAGAATTGGGCTCGCAAACCTTGTATGCCACCCTTGGTAGTCATGTGAGCCCTGACCTCTGACTTATCCAAATAAATTGCTCTTGCAATGGTCTGATCCTTTGGAATTTCTTCCAGTCCAGAAAATGGAGCTCGATCACTGATATGTAAATCAATCAGATGAGAATATTCCTCCAGCATTTGTGCAAGCTGGTAATTCGGGAATGTAAAGCAATGATACACCAGATCGTAGAACTGAATGAGCGCTTCCAGGATTCCCTCAATCACCTGGACTCTTAATAGAGGTAACAGACCTCCGTATTTGGCTCTGAAAGCCTATTGGTTTGTGATCATTCTCTCCAAACCTCTTAAATCCTCTAGTTTTGGAACCTTGAAGGTATACTTATGAGCTCTCCCTCTACCGAAATCCATGAGCGCAATCTTTTTCTCTGACATTTGCAATCACAGTCTTAGTTTAATTTGAAAAAGAGAGACTAGAAGAGAATTTTTTTTTTGTTTTAATGTTTTTAAATGAATGCATGAATGCAGCACATAAAAACATAGAAAAAACATGGGGTTAAGGGGTCGTTGTCATGAAGCCAAGGCTCTACCCATCCCAAAGGTTTACTAGTGATTTTTGTACCTGTCTCTCATCATCATCAACTCTTGTCAAGAAAACACCAGCGGGCCGGGAACCGTGCTAGGTGGTGTTTTTTGAAGAGTCCTCAGAAGAGGGTGGCATCGCATGACAACTATTTTCGATAGCCTCTGCGCCACTAAAGGGGTTTTCCTAGGTGTATACTCAATCTTTCCACATGCAGCATCACACGCATTCCCATTAGCAGAAAAATAAACACATATATCAATTAGGAAAAGCAGTATATATATTTGTCTTAATCATCCTAAACCTCTAAAAGCTATGAATCCTATGTTCCTGACAGAAAATGGCTCCCTAGAGGAGTCGCTATTTTGTGGTTTCTACAAAAGAGATGAAAAGAAAGCAGGGCCCCACGGTGGGCGCCATTTTTCTGTAGCGAGCGATTTTGGGACACGGTTCTTAAGCGTTGTCGCTCTTTTGGGGTTACTACAGGTCGTTTCATTTTTTATCCTATTGAAGCTGATGAAGGAAGGGAAATAGATGTCTCCAACTAACCCTGCTTGCATACCGAGTTTAAATAGCGGTTTGTTAGGTTACGGATGCTATGTGGTAATGGGGCCTCTCTTAGGTTATTTTGGCAGAATGACGGGTTTATTCTATCGACAGGATGTTAGGATTGGTGCTTTTTAATTGATGTGGGATTTAGGATTTTTGTTTTAGTGTGCTCACTAAGATTTTTCTTTCAATCTTATGCCTACGTATTCCCGTTTTCCGAAACAGGGAAATTAGAGCGTTCGTAGTTCCTCCTATTCTATGGGAGGAAATGGTGTTTTGTTGTCTTGTTCAAAGCCCAAGACGTGAAGCTAAAAGTGATCTATATCTTGTTCGAAGCCCAAGATGTGAAGCTGAAGGGTCTATTTGTATCTTGTTCAAAGCCCAAGATATGAAGCTGAAGGGTCTCGACTTTAGAGAGAATTTGTCATCTCTAAAGAGGGGTTTGTTCGTCACGACTATTGGGTGACTGGTTATAAAGGAGAATTACTTTAACCAGGATGTGTGAATCCAGCAATGCCATAATTTCCTTCATAGGGGATTTTAACCTGAAGGAGAAGACTTTAACACAGTGTAGAGCAATGCCATCTTTCCTTAGGAATTTCTCATGCTAAAAGAGGGATAGTGGCGTGGATGTAAATAATCCAGAGGCTTGCCGCTTACATCAGTTAGATGAAGGGAAAGGAGTTGTTGATGTTTGTATACTGTGAACGAGGCACAACTTTGATGCTAAAAGGTTGATTGACTCAACCGAGGTTTCCTTATACAAAGCCTAAGAGGAGGCTATTGGCCCAACAAAAGGGAGTTTTTGTGTGTCTCGTACGAAGCCCGAGAGAGAGGCTAAAAGGGTTTGACTCAACGAGGGAGTCTTTTGTATCTTGTATGAAGCCCGAGATGGAAGCTAAAAGGTGTGACTCAACAAGAGAGTCTTTGTATCTCGTACGAAGCCCGAGATGTAGGCTAAAAAAGTTGGACTCAACAAGAGAGTCTTTTTGTATCTCGTACAAAGCCCGAGATGGAGGCTAAAAAAGTTGGACTCAACAAGAGAGTCTTTTTGTATTTTGTACAAAGCCCGAGATGGAGGCTATTGTAACTGTTTTAGTTGAGTGACAGATCCAATATGGTGTTTTAAAGAGAAAATTAGTTCTTATATGAGTAATGTTTGCACCCAGGGATTTGATCAGAGGATCGGGATTATTTCCTCTTCTTTGAGGAAATGGGAAATCCAAAGGATATTGAGACTGTCTGAGTCTACGAGATTTCTTCCTATTTTTCGGAAGGGAGCTTGAGAATGTCTTTGAGACTCAAGGAGATTAGACTGTCCAAGTCTAGAGTTTTATCTTTTGTACTATGTTCTGAGAAACAGTAGTATGGTCTAGACTCTTTGAAAGACTGTTTTATGAAGATGACTAATATATGTTCGTATACCTCTAGGAGGTCGTCGGGACAATTTGTACGAAGCCCAAGAGGAGGCTGGAAACTTTTAAGAAGCCGAGAGGTCCTTGTACGAAGCCCAAGAGGAGGCTATCATTCCCGGAGGAAGAATCACTATACGAAGCCTAAGAGGAGGCTGTGAATACTTCTAAGAAGCCGACAGGTCCTTGTACTAAGCCTAAGAGGAGGCGGGTTGCTTTTAGGAAGCCTGTGGGTCCTTGTACAATGCCCAAGAGGAGGCTGATGCTTTTAAGAAGCCTGTGGGTCCCCAAACCCAGAGAAATTCAAGACAGGCTATTCACAAGGAATAGATCAAGCCAGGAAAGTTCGAGAATTTGGAAGAAACTCAAGAGATGCTATTCACGGAGAATACAATTATCTCTGGGGAGGTAGAGTCTCTTGACAATTCCTAAGGAGGACAACCGAAGAGAAGACTGTATCTGGTGCTCCTAATGGGGATCTAGCTTGTCTATTTCTACGAGTAATCGAAACGACTTTACATAGTTCTAGACGTAGTTGCCGAGGAAACTCTAAATATCTATACTATGATTACACAGTTGATATGAGTTTATGAAGGAAGACTTACAGCGAAACAACCCCACAATACAGTTATATGTATATGAAAGCGTATAACCACTTACTCGGTTGTAGAGCTTCCATGCTGAGTTGTTAGTTGCTCAACAAAGAAAGATTGAAAACAACAGTATATTTCAAAATCAAAGGAGAAAGTGCTTTGAAAAAGAAAGATTGGGGCTTACAGCTCAAGGAGAGGCCCAGGGTTTTATCAGTGATTGCACTGTTGAATTTGTACAGGGGGACTTATACAAGTGACTGAGGCCAAAAATTGTTTTCTGTACAAAGGGATGGGTCTTACACACTCTCAAGAGGCCCAAAAAGTTTTAAAGAAAAAGAGATGGGTCTTACTATTCGAGGGTAGGCCCAGATGACTTTTCGTTTGAAATGGCGATCGCGCCAAGGTTTTCTTTTAATGCAGAGGGACTTATACAGTATCTGAGTCCCAAAATTGTTTTGGTTAAAAGGGGATTGGGTCTTACACTCTAAGAGAGGCCCAAAGATTTTGAATGGGTCTTATAGCTCGAGGAGAGGCCCAAATGTTTTAAACGGACGACGGTCGCGCCGTTTACTTGTATAGAGGGACTTATACAATGAGTGAGGCCCACAAAGTTTTATGTACAAGGGGGTTTGGGTCTTACACTCTCTCAAGAGGCCCAAAAAGTTTTGAAAATGATTTATGAGGGTTGAATTAATTAAAAACCCTAATTTGTTTTCAAAAATGTATTTTAATTGCACAAAATTCAATTAAAATGATCAAAATTTGTTTAACATATGGAAAACAAATTGTGATCTTGGATTAATGCTTCATAAATCAAGTTTTGCCCTACAAAATGATTAGAAACCATTAAAATTTGCAAAATCAAGAAGGAAAAAATATTCAAAATGTCAAAAATAATTAAAATATTAATTCTTTGCAAAATTATAAATTATATGAAATAAATAATATTTTTGGGATTTTTTGGGAAAATAAAATATTTTAACATTTTTGTGAATTATTAAAAAAAGAATCAACTCAAAATCATTAAAACTCAGAGAGAAATTAATTTTTGAATCAATTAAATAAAATCACAAAATTCAAATATTTGAATATTCAAAAAGGGCGCCAAGAACACCCAAGAACACGCGCGTGTTCTGGGTTTTGCCCAGATTTGCATTTTCTCTCCAATCTCACTGAATACTTGGTTATATCATGCAATCCACATATCAATCTGCTCGTCTCAACCTCACGATCATGTCTATGGTATTTAATTTCATTTATTTTTAACATGGAATAAGAAATCAAGACAAAACCTCAAGAACCCTAAAATTTGCTTGAAGGCTGAGAATTTTGTTACACGATTCAAACAAAGCAATTAATTAAGGGGAAACATTCCATGCATTATTATGAACATTTGGCAAAAGTATTGTGCGAGGAAATATGCATAGATTGAGAGATGACCAAGTTTTGGCTTACCTCAAGGTCGTGACAGCAAGTTCAAAGTGATTTCTGAGTTGGAGGTGTTACAGATGAGTTGTGATGATCTGAACAGCTTCCCTACACCCTATGGAGTGTGTTTGAATGCTTGGACTTGATTGAAATTGGCTGGATCACTTCATGGCATCTCAACTGCAACTTGGTTAAAACCTTGAGCAATTGACTGGTGATTCTGAGAAATCAGTGTTACAGATGTTGTTTAAGTTTTTGTATCACTTCTATATGACGTATGTGAGGTGTGTGTGTGATTGGTTTGAGTGGAATTGCTCTCTAACTCAAAAACCGATAGTTACTTGCCTTAGAAGGCAAAATTGGAGTGAAAGAAGATATTTTGAGGAAAGCATGTGTTTGATGGCTTTGGTGTACTCAAACTGATCACAATTGAGCTCTATTTGTAGTAGAGCAAGTTTGATTTGCAAGGAATAGTGAATGGCAGCTGTTGAGTAGGGTTAGCCAATGTTGGCAAATGAAAATCCAAGTCTCCTCTAGCCATTGACTAGAGGTTAGGGCACAGGCTGCTGGTTCCCTTGGTCTTGGATATGTCTTGACTGAATTCAGTTGTTAATAGCTCAATCCATGCAACCTTAGTGCTTCCATTGAATGCTCTAATCCAAAATTGGAGTCTTGTCCCTATTTTAGGCAATTCTAGGTTTGGCATACTATTTCTTGTTCCAAGACCTTTGGAGGCTTGGCTCAGTGATTGTCCCCTTTAGATTTGATCCTCAGATGTGTCCAATGTGATGAAAAGGCTTGGAATTGTCTGATTTTGGCAAATCGACCAAAAGTGCAAAATCCTACCTTGCCTTAGCAGTTTTCAGCAAGGCATCTTGCCACTAGCATATCTCATGGCCCAAGTTGAATTTGGTGATGTTCTTGGCCATTTTGGAAAGCCCTTATATGATACAACAACTGTTTGATCATATTTGGTTTTGATACTTTTTAGATCCAAGTGAAAAATCCCCCTACATTTGTAAAAAAGTAAAGGCAGATTCTGACTTAGTGAAATTTTCACTTAGTGTTGGAACAAAGTGACTTTTCTTGATTTTGATCATTCTATAACTCAAAATCCATGAGGAATTTGGACATAGGTCAGTATGAAGCTTTTGTAGAGGGCAATGAGATCTACAAATCAAGCTTTGGATGGGGAAAATGGCTTTGTGGTTTAGGAGTTATGATCCTCCAAAGTTGGTACCCTTGCTAATTTGTTCCATAACTTAGAAATTTTTCTAAGTTTTTATGGTTACCCCTTTTACAAGTTATCCCATTTTCTTTGATTTTTCTTGATGAATGATGATTCAAATCATTCATAAACATAATTTTAGGGTTAAAAATCCATTTTTGTGAAAAATCTCAAAAAGTCAAAGTTGACTTTTGTGCACAATTGACTTTTGTCAGATGAATTCCAAACTGATTAATCCTTTAGGAAATCATGTCCTTGACCTAAATCAAACTTGATGGACATGTTCCATGGGTGTTATTGGGTGTATTGAATCATGTCCTAGGGCTTGGGAGCATGTCCTGATCAAAAGTCAAAGTTACAGTTGAGTTTTTCCACGAAACCCTAACTGTGGTCCAGATGAAATTGGGACTTGTTGCTTAAGTTTCTTGGATTAATCCATTGTTACAAATGGATCAATGTGGTATATTAGAGACCCTCAAATCCTCTCTTGAGGTCTTGGTTCATGATTTGTCCCAAAAGTCAATTTAGGGGTGAATTAGGTCAAGAAACCCTAATTCCTGATTTTTGATGAATGAATCCCCTGAGGTTAAATTGACTTGATGCTTGGGTTTATGAGGTTCCATGGAGCATATTAGGTTAGGTTTTGAATCATTGGCTCATGCCCAGAGGAAAATTCCCATCTGGAGGCCCTGGTCGACCAAAACCCTAATTTGGCGATACTGGCGATCGTGAGGCTTGATCCACCTAAAAGGGAGCAGCCTTGTGCTTAATCCTTGAAGTGGGAGTCCTTTTGATCATTTGTCTATGTTTGAGAGGTTAGACAAGTTGAATATTATGTCATTCCTTGATTGATCCTTTGTCTAAGAGCTCTGAGAGGGCTTGAAACCCTAATTTTGATTGTAGTGGATGCTCACCCACCTTTGGGGAGACTGATGAGGCATGAAGGTACATCCATATTGTGATGATGATTTTCACAATGATGGGAAATCTTAGTGGGAAAATTTGGGGTATGACAATATGCAACTGTCACTGGCTCAAAAATCGCAGCATCATGAGACATGGTTCCTTGAGTAATAAGACGTTGTTCGTTCCTTAGAAGTTCTCCATCACATGTATCTAAAGAAGGAACGAGATTCCTATTCAGCAAGGCACCTCTGGTAACTTCAAATTCTGGATGAAGCTTCATGAGAAATTGATCTCAACTATTTGTGTTTTAGACGTCTTGGATAACCGCGAGAGAAGTCTTGGGAACATCAACTTGTATAATAGCAGAGTGTTCTGTCCACAGATTCAGAAAACCAAAATAATATTCTTGAATAGATAAAGTACCTTGTTATAATTAGCTATCTCTAACTCCAATTGAAAACGCTTGGCTGCAGTGTCTTGGTTGTAAATACGATTCAAATAGTTCCACATTTCTTGAGCAGTTGAGAATGAGCGTAAATTATTGATCATTTGAGGCTCAATAGTACTGAGGATCCAAGTGATTATTTGATCATCTTTAGTTTCCCACATATCTAATGCAACTTTCTCTGTTGGTGCCTTGGAGACGACATCTAGGTGACTCCACAATCCCTTTCGTTTGACATAGTTTTTGAATTGAAATTCCCAAATTGAATAATTCTTCCCGGTAAATTGGACACAAAAATTCATATCATTTTCTAAAGTCATAGGATAAGCCTTGGAAATATATTTCTATCACTATATAAAATAAAACAAGCAAAAGGTGGTATCACGTGCAACACTGTATGACGGTTTTTCTTTCTTTTTTTTTTAAATATTGTTACCCACCGCTTCAATTTGTTACAAAAGGAAAGGAAGGAAAACAAATTTTTTTAAAAAACCTAAATGCCCAGTAGAACAAAACAGCCAGTACCGTGAAGAAGGAAAAACAAATTACAGTTTCCAACAAAAGCGATCGTAGAATCGTAAACGGCAGCAATGAATCAGAATCTCAAGAAAACACCGAACCAGAATCACCGATCAAAATTGATCGTAAATTTCAAATCAAGAAACGGCAACAAAACACATAACTCAGAATCACGATCGTAATCCTCCAAATCGAGAATCACCGAGACAAAATCAATATACGACACGAAACCGCAAACAGCAGTAAGAGCCGACAACGAACCGGAATAAAAGAGACAATTTCGAGAGCGACGCAGTGGGTGTCGCTGTACAAGGCCAAGATAACACGATTTCAAAGGTTTTATTTTATAGAACCTTCTGATACCATGTTAGTAAAATTGGCTTCATGCTTTTCTCACTGTATTCGATACTATATATAATAGTGTTAGTAATTACAGGTAATTATAATTCATAATGACTAATTACAACTCGTAATGACTAATTTCCTTTTCTATGAAAGTACATTATTCACAATAAATGTAAAGATTATTTCCTGATTAACACTTGAATCCTTTGTCAATTGTTATTGGAATTAGACCTGCTGTGTAGTAGTGTCTGCTATGATTCTCAAGGTTGTTTGTGTAGGGATCTAGTCAGGCTGGTGCGGTTTAAAGATTGAGGTGGCGTCTTTGGTTTCATTCTGTCTTGCCCTGTTTTTGGTTTGGTTTTCCATCTATTGCTGTGGAGATCGCTTCTCTGCTGGCGTTGCTCCGATCGTGGTCATCGTTTTTTATTTTTATGTATTGTTAAATTTAATCGGATCTGTTAGCAAGAATCTGTAAGCAATTTAATACCAGATTTGTGGACTTTTGTTACTTTGGTAAGCATAGTTGCACCTCTTTGTGATCTTTTCTTCTTGATTTGATTATCACTTGTCATAGTTTCCTCGCCACTAGATGAATAATACGACGAAGACGACATCAATTTTCAAAAACAACAACAACCTCAACAACAACAACAAACTCTTTCATCTATTATCATATACACATTAAACAACAACAACCAACCACCTCTTTCAAATATTATCACATACACATTCAACAACAACAACAACAACAACAAAAAACTCTTTCATTTATTATCACATACACATTCAACAACAGATTAATCAAGTTTTATGACAAACATTCAACAAGAATTAGAAAAACAACAACAACAACAACAACAACAACATCAACAACAATGGAAACTGAAGTTTACTGTAATGCATGGGAAAAACGTTTTACGTACCGTAAACGTGATGACTAAGTAAATGTGAATATTTGGGTTGATAAAGATAGTGTTATTGTTGTACTCCTCCTTGACGATGACGATGATGTTAGTGTTGACGTTGGTGTGTTAGGGTTGAAAGCGAACCGATGACGATGACTAAGGGTTGAAAATGAACAACGAATGAAAAACGATGAACCGATGATGATGAACGATGAACCGACGATGATGAACGATGATGAAAGATGATGATGAACGATGAATGTTAGGGTTGATATGGTGTTTTGTTACACAATATTAAACGTTAGAGTTGAAATGGTGTATCATTTCTCAGCAAAGAATGGCTACAGAAGAGACAAGCTTGTACCTTGATAAAAATGAATGAATGATACCACCATGGTAAGTAATTAGAACCGTGGTGATATGTTACTTACTACATTAAATTTCATAAAGAAGCGCAAATGTATTACAATTTAAAATATTTAAAACAAAATGAATAATATGTCACAACGGTTTTGCTCGGAAACTGTGATGGTATCTCATTTTTTTAAAAATTAAAAATAAATAAAAATAAAAAGGTGCCTATAAATGTTAAAGAAATAAAACATTTGACATGTCAGTATAGTACAATTTAAAATATTTAATACAAGTGATAACGGTTGAGTTATTCAACCGTGGTGATATCAAATGTTAAAGAAATGTTGAAATTACAAAGGCGCGATTATATAACCACGGTTGTATGTTTCGTCCGTGATTCGAACCCATGAAAGGGTGATTATATAACCACAGTTGTATGTTTCGTCCGTGATTATATCATATCAAAGAAAATCATCGCACGTTAAGTAAGTCATATTTTCCCGGTGGAAGTCTAACCGTAATAGAATTAGTGTTACCGAAGATGTATTTTGTAGTAGTGATTATGCATAATTCATCTCAAATCATTTGTGAATGTTTTAAAATCAGTTGGAAGGAAACTATGTTGTTACAAGCTGTATTTGAACATTTTCCAACAGGCGTAACATGTTACACAAAACCTGTAACCGATTACAGGTTCAAAATTTTAGTTTTATTTTTAACAGTTACATGTAAGCAGTTACAACCACGAAAATTCAAAATATCCTTTACCAGCTATAGCTATAATCAGTTACAACATTATGGTAATTGGTTACCACTGAATTAGGGTTTTGGTCGACCAGGGCCTCCAGATGGAAATTTTCATCTGGGCACAAGGCAGTGATCCAAAACATAACCTAATATACTTCATGGAACCTCATGAACCCATGCATCAAGTCAATTTTACCTCAGGGGATGCATTCATCAAAAATCAGGAATTAGGGTTTCTTGACCTAATTCACCCCTAAGTTGACTTTTGGGACAAACCATGAGCCAAGACCTCAAGACATGATTTGAGGGTCTCTAATATACCATATTGATCCATTTGGAACAATGGATTGATCCAAGCAGCTTGAGCAACAAGTCTCAATTTCATCTGCACCACAATTAGGGTTTTAAGACAGAAGTCAACTGTAACTTTGACTTTTGACCAGGACATGCTCCCAAACCCTAATACATGATTGAATATACCCTATGACACCCATGGAACATGTCCATCAAGTTTGATTTAGGTCAAGGACATGATTTCCTGAAGAATTGCACAGTTTGGAATTCATCTGATAAAAAGTCAACTGTGCACAAAAGTCAACTTTGACTTTTTGAGATTTTTCACCAAAATGGATTTTTAACCCTAAAGTGATGTTAATGTATGATTTGAATCATCATTCATCAAGAAAAATCAAGAAAAATGAGATAACTTGTAAAAGGGGTAATCATAAAACTTAGAAATTTTTCTAAGTTAAAAATAAAGTGGCAAAGGTACCAACTTTGGAGGACCATAACTCCTAAACCACAAGGCCATTTTTTCTCATCCAAAGATGGATTTGTAGCCCTCATTATTACCTACAAAAACTTCAACTACAAGTCATTCCAATTCATTAAGGATTTTGAGTTATGGAGTGATCAAAGTGGCTGAAAAGTGAAAATGTCACTTTTTCCAACACTTAGTGAAATTTTCACTAAGTCAGAATTTGCCTTCACTTTTTGCCAAATGTAGGGGGATTTTTCACTTGGAATCAAAAGAGATCAAAACCAAACTTGTTCAAACAGTTGTTGTATCATGTAAGAGCTTTCCAAAATGGCCAAGAACATTGCCAAATTCAACCTACACCATGAGATACAACATTGCCAAGTTGCCTTGATGAAATCTGTCAAGGCAAGGCAGAATTTGCACTTTGGCTCGATTTGCCAAAATCAGCCAATTTCAATAGTTCCTATCCACTTGGACACCTTAGAGGATTGAATCCAAAGGGGACAATCACTGATCCAAGCCTCCAAGGTCCAAGGAACAAGGAATATCATGTTGAACCTAGAATGGCCAAAATAGGGACAAGACTTCAAATTTGGAATGAGGCATTCAATGGAACCATCAAGGTGGCATGGACTGAGCCATTCTCATCTGAAATCAGTCAAGACTTATCCAGGACCAAGGGGACCAAAGCTCTGTGCCCTAACCTCTAGTCAATGGCTAGAGGAGACTTGGATTTTCATTTGCCAACATTGGCCAAACCTACTTACCAGCTGCCATGCACTATTCCTTGCCAAACAAACTTGCTCTCCTATAAATAGAGCTCAATTGTGGTCAGTTTAAGTACACCAAAGCCATCTAACAGATTCTTTCCTCAAAATCTCTTTCTCTTGGCAAAAATGCCTTTCTTAGCAAGGTAGCTATCGGGTTTTGAGTTTGAGAGCAATTCTGCCCAAACCAATCACTCGCACACCTCACATACATCACATATGAGCTGATCAAACACTCACATAACTTCTGAAACATCAATTTCATGAAATCACCAGCTGGTTGCTCAAATTTTCAAACAAGGTGCAACTGAGGTACTACAAAATGATCCAGCCAATTTCAATCAAGTCCAACCATCCAAACACAATCCATAGGGTGTAGGGAAGCTGTCCAGATCATCACAACTCATCTGTAACACCTCCAAATCAAAAATCACTTTGAACTTGCTGTCACGGCTTGGAGGTAAGCACATACTTGGTCATCTCTCAATCTATGCATATTTCCTCGCACAATAATTTGGCCATATGTTCATAATCATGCATGGAATGTTTTCCCTCAATTAATTGCATTGTTTGAATCGTGTATCAAAAATCCTAGCCTTCATGCAGAAATTAGGGTTCTTGAGGTCTCTTCGTGATTTCTTGTTGTATGTTTAATTTAAATGAAATTAAAGTACATAGACATAATCGTGAGGTTGAGACGAGCATAATGATATGTGGATTGCATGATATGATTACGTATTCATGGAGATTGGATAGAAAACGCAAATCTGAGAAACCAAGAACACGCGCGTGTTCTTCAGCTTGTTCTTGGCGCCTTTTTTTTCAAATTCAAATATTTGAATTTTGTGATTTTTGTTTAATTGATTCAAAAATTAATTTCTCTCTGAGTTTTAATGATTTTGAGTTGATTCTTTTTTTAATAATTTAAAAAAATGTTAAAATATTTTATTTTATCAAAAAATCCCAAAAATATTATTTATTTCATATGATTGATATTTTTGTAAAGAATTAATATTTTGATTGTTTTTGGCATTTTAAATATTTTTTCTACATTGATTTTGCAATTTTTAATGCTTTCTAATTATTTTGTAGGTCAATACTTAATTTTTGAAGCATTAATCCAAGATCACAATTTGTTTTCCATGTGTTAAACAATTTTTGATCATTTTAATTGAATTTTTATTCAATTAAATACATTTTGAAAACAAATTAGGGTTTTGGATTAATTCAACCCTCATAAATCATTTTCAAAACACTTTGGGCCTCTATTAGAGTGTAAGACCCAATCCTTTTTTTGACCAAATCATCTTTGGGCCTCACTTATTGTATAAGTCCCGATACCGTCAAAAAACAAACGGCGCGATCGTCGCCTTTTCAAAAATCATCTGGGTCTACCCTCGAGTAGTAAGACCCATTTCTTTTTCTTTAAAACTCTTTGGGCCTCTATTAGAGTGTAAGACCCAATCCCCCTTTTAACCAAAACATTTTGGGCCTCACTTATTATATAAGTCCCTCTGCGTTAAAAGAAAACCTCGGCGCGATCACCATTTTTAAACGAAAAATCATTTGGGCCTACCCTCGTGTTATAAGCCCCACTCTTTTCTTTAAACCCTTTTTGGGCCTCTTGAGAGAGTGTAAGACCCCTCCCTTTGTACAAAAAACCTTTTTGGGCCCCAGTCACTTGTATAAGTCCCTCTGTACAAGTTCAAACAGTGCGCTCACTGATAAAACCCTGGGCCTCTCCTTGAGCTGTAAGCCCCAAATCTTTCTTTTTCAAAGCATTTTCTCCTTTGATTTTGAATATACTGTTGTTTTCAATCTTTCTTTGTTGAACAACTAACCAAACAGCATGGAAGCACTACAACCGAGTAAGTGGTTATCGCTTTCATTTACTGCTTTCATATTATAAACTGTATTGTGGGGCTGCTCACTGTAAGTCTCCTTTCATAAACTCATATCTACTGTGTAATAATAGTATAGATATTTCGAGTTTCCCTGGCAACTACGTCTAGAACTAGGTGACGTCGTTTCACTTATTCGTAGAAATAGACGCCTAGATCCCCAATAGGAGCACCAGATACAGTCTTCTCTTCGGCTGTCCTCCTTAGGAATCGTCAAGAAGCTCTACTCCCTAAGATGAATGTATTCTCCGTGAATGACATCTTTGAGTTTCTTCCCAAATTCTCGAGCTTTCCTGATTTGATCTATTCCTTGTGGATAGCTTGCCTTGAATGTCTCGGGGTTTGGGTACCCACTACGGTCATAATCTTGGACCTTAACTAAGGAACCCTCTTTAAAAGTTAAAAGTCGCTGGATAGTAAACCTCGCACGTTTACCAGTGGTTTTCATCTTTAAAAAAGTTATCTCTCCTAATGGAAAGGAGATGATAGACCCACGGGCTTCTTAAAAGCATCAGCCTCCTCTTGGGCATTATTCAAGGACCCTACGGCTTCTTAGAAGTATTCACAGCCTCCTCTTAGGCTTCGTATAATGATCTCTTCCTTCGGGAATGATAGCCTCCTCTTGGGCTTCGTACAAGGACCCGTCGGCTTCTTAAAAGTTTCCAGCCTCCTCTTGGGCTTCGTACAAATTGTCCCGACGACCTCCTAGAGGTATAGGAACAGAACCTAGTCATCCTCATAGAACAGTCCTTTCATAGAGTCTACTACTGTTTCTCGAAGCATAGTACAAAAGATAAAACTCAAGACACAGACAGTCTAACTTCCTTGAGTCTCAAAGACATTCTCAAGCACCCTTCGTTAAATAGGAAGGAAACCCGCAGACTCAGATAGTCTCGATACCCTTTGGATTTCCCGTTTCCTCAAAGAGAAGGAAATATCCCTGATCCTCAAATTAAATCCCTGTGTACAGTGTTACTCATATAAGAACTGATTTTCTCTTTTAAAATCAGTATATTGGATCTGTCACTCAATTGAAATAGTTACCATAGCCTCCATCTCGGGCTTCGTACGAGATACCAAAATTCTCCCCAGTGGAGTCAAAACAACCTTTTCGCCTCTCTCTCGGGCTTTGTACGAGATACAAAAACACTCTATTACTGAGTATAAAAGATTCTTCAACTGAGTCAACTCTTTGCTAGCCTCCTCCTAGGCTTTGTCTAACGATATGCCCCACTGGGTCAAAAACTTTTAGCCTCCCTCTCGGGCTTTGTACGAGACACAAAATAGCCTCCTCTTAGGCTTTGTATAATGATTTTCCTAGCGGAAATTAGCCTCCTCTTAGGCTTTGTATAAGAAAACAACAGGTTGTTCCAATCGACCTTTTAGCATCAAAGCTGTGTCTCGTTTGCAGTACACAAACATCAACAACTCCTTTCCTTTCATCTAATCGCTGTAAGCGGCAAGCCTCTGGATCATCTATATCCATGCCACTGTCCCTCTTTTAGCATGAGAAATTCCTAAGGAAAGATGGCATTGCTCTACACTAAGTTAAAGTCTTCTCCTTCAAGTTAAAACCCTTTCTTCGGAAATTATGGCATTGCTCGGATCCGCGTATCCCAGTTAAAGTAATTCTCCTTCTCCCCTCTTTAGAGATAACAAATTCTCTCTAAAGTCGAGGTCTTTTAGCCTCACATCTTGGGTTTTGAACAAGATACAAACCACCTTTCGCTTCACGTCTTGGGCTTTGAACAAGACACCAAAACACCAAAACACCCATTTCCCCCCATAGAATAGGAGGAACTACGAACGCTCTGATTTCCCTGTTTCGGTAAACGGGAATACGTAGGCATAAGATCGAAAGAAAAGATCTTAGCGAGCGCAATCAACAAAAAACCCAAATCCCATATCTCCATCAATCAAAAAGCAGTAATTCAAAAGCATCAGTCCTAACATCCTAATCCTAGTTCCCCGCCAGAAACCTTCTGCCCAGGTAAAAAAGAAAAAAGAAGAAAGAAAACAGTATTGGCGAAAATACAAATAACCAGTACAAAGGCCCCCCACATTGATAGCATTCGTAACCTAACAGACCGTTGTTTAAACTCAGTATGCAAGCAGGGTTAATTGGAGACATCTATTTCCCTTCCTTATTCAGCTCACAATAGGATAAAAAATGAATCGACCTGTAGTTTAAGCTCAAACCGCAGAGAGCGACCAGCGCTTAAGAACCGTGTCCAAAATCGCTCGCTACAAAAAAAGTGGCGCCCACCGTGGGGCCAGTATCTTCTTTCTTAAACGTTTAAGGTGAAAACCTTGGACAAACCTTTTTTCTCTTCACTTGTGTGAATACCACAGATTGGGGCTTCCGCCGGGGAACCCATTTTCTGTCAGGAACTTAGGAATCATAGCTTTATAAGTCTAGGATGATTAGGACAAATATATATACTGCTTTTCCTAATTGCTATACGTGTTTATTTTTCTGCTAATGGGAATGCGGGTGATGCCGTATGTGGAAAGATTGAGTATACACCTAGAAAAGCCAACCCTTTCGTAGTGCGGAAGCTATCGGAAATAGATGTTACGCGATACTACCCTCATTTGAGGCTGGTGAACTATTCTCGGTGAATGGCACTTACTCTAAGATTGTTTTACAACTCGCTAGCGATCCGCTTGTTGTCTTGCTTTCCTGGGAGGAGCTGATGATAATGAGTACAGGTACAAAAATCACCCTAGTATAAACCTTTGGGGATGGGTAGAGCCTTGACTTCATGACAACGACCCTTTGACCCCATGTTTTTTTATGTTTTTGTGTGCTGCATTCATGCATTCATTTAATAAAACATTAAAACATTCAAAAAAAATTTCTCTTCTAGTCTCTCTGTTTTTCAAATTAAACTAAGACTGTGATTGCAAATATCAGAGAAAAAGATTGCATTAATGGATTTCGGTAGAAGGAGAACTCACCAGTATACCTTCAAGGTTCCAAAACTGGGGGATTTGAGAAAGTTAGCAAGGATGATCGTTAACCCAGAGGCTTTCAGAGCCAAGCACGGTGGTTTGCTACCACTGTTAAGAGTCCATGTGATTAAGGGGATCATGGACGCGCTCATTCAGTTCTACGATCCGGTTTATTACTGTTTCACGTTCCCGGATTACCAGTTATCACCAACGCTGGAGGAGTATTCTCATCTGACTGATTTACATATCACTGATCGAGCTCCATTTTCTGGACTGGAAGAAATTCCAAAGAATCAGACTATTGCAATAGCAATTCATTTGGACGAGTCTGAGGTCCGGACTCACATGACCACTAAGGGTGGCACCCAAGGTTTGCCAGCCCAGTTCCTGACCAAGAAAGCTCTGTACTTTGCTAGTATAGGGAACATGACTGCTTTTGAAAGCATCTTTGTCTTGCTCACCTACGGATTATTTTTGTTTCCTAACATCAATAACTTCGTCGATATCAACGCTATTAAGGTTTTTCTCATTGGAAACCCTGTACCGACTTTGCTCGCAGATGCGTATCATTCTGTACACTTGGGAAATTTGTACAGCGGAGGGGAGATCACATGCTGTGTACCTTTGCTTTACAAATGGTTTATCTCTCACTTGCCCAAGTCTGCTGCTTTTTGGGATTGCAAGAGTGTCTTACGTTGGTCACAGAAGATCATGTCTGTCACCAATTCCGATATAGATTGGTGTAATAGGATTTATGAGGGAATCAGAATCATTGACTGTTGTGGAAACTTCCCCAGCGTACCCCTCATAGGAACTAAAGGAGGAATCAACTATCATCCGATATTAGTTCTTCGTCAATTTGGATACCCGATGAGACACATCCCGCTGGGTGTTCATCTGGAAGGTCTTTTCTTCAAAGAAGGAGAAAATGACAGAGCACTAAAGATGGAAATAGTGCAAGCTTGGAAACATGTTTATAAGAAAGGACGAGAGTCTCTGGGAAAACTGGACTGTGTCTCGGTGGAGCCTTATCTCCATTGGGTACAAACCAGAGCTCTCAAGCTAAAGATGCCTTATCCTCGTTACGAAATTCTTCCACCGAGGGAAACTGTCATGTACTTCATGACGGAAACTGAAAGGCTTCAGGTTACTCTCAACAAAGTTCAAAAGGAAAGAAGATCTTGGAAGAACAAGTACCGCACCCTCGACGTAGAGTGTATCCAAATACAGCAATTACTGAAAGAGAAAGATGCTCTGATTGAAATTTTGGAGCAGCATGCTGTAGAGAATCAAGATGACCAAAGGAATTTGCTGGCTCCTTTCACCTGGCAAAGGAATGACAACCCGACAACGGCTCAAGAGCCCCGGTCAGAGAAAAGGAAGATACCAGAATCAGCACCCGGTTTCTCCTCAGAGAGGACTCGGGACCCATTAGTTTAGATTTCTGTTTCTGCACTTTGTAATCTACTGTACTTCCATTTCTGTAATCCTTTAGAATTCAATAAAAAGGGGTTTCCCCACTGTTTGATATTTGCAATCTAATTGTCGAAGTTTATTTTAATTAAACCTAAAAAAAATTAATATAATCATTGCATTCATCATTCTCACATTGCGTATTCTCCTTACCTACGAATCTCACGTTTGTGTCTCGATTCTAGAGTCAAACTATCTCATTCGTATAATACTCGGGCCAATTGTCAGAAAAAGATGGATGATCTTGAGGAAGAAAACAGAGAGTTGAAAGAAGAGATCGACGCTCTGAGAGAGGATATGAGAAAGCTTCGTAACGACATGCAAGCCATGGCAAAAGCTCAGCTACAAAGAACTGTGATCTCAGAGATCACCTCAACGCCCATCATAGAAAAGTATGATCCTAGGTATCAGATGTCGAAAGATCATCCTTGGGGCATGCCTGTTAACTATATCCCGGAAGGATATGTTCCGCCGATCACTGAAGATCAGGGAATCGTAACAGAAGCCGCTGGGCCTGAAGGTTACAAACTTCGGGAAAGCGAAGATGCCAGGGGCATACTCAAGACTCCTGAAGGTTACAAACTTCGGGAGGCGCCAAGACTTACTGCCGTAGTCACGGTACCACCCCCTGTGGTGCACACTGTCCCGAAAGGACAGATTCCATGGACACCTTCTGGTAAGAAGGAAACTATGTTTGACAGAATGGATGAATTCCAGGAGCAGTTCTTGGAAATGCAGAAAGAGCTGCAAGCCATTCGCGGTCAGGATCTATTTGGAAAGGACGCCGCAGACCTCTGCTTGGTCCCAAATGTGAAAGTCCCGCACAAGTTCCAAGTGCCCGACTTTGAAAAATACAAGGGTAACTCTTGCCCTCAAAGCCATCTGGTGATGTACGCTCGGCGGATGTCAGCCCAGACGGAGAATCAGGACCTGCTGATTCACTACTTCCAGGATAGTTTAACCGGTGCCGCACTCAAATGGTACATGGGTTTAAACCGTACTACGATCAGTACATTTAGAGATCTTGGTACTGCCTTCGTCCAACAATACAAGTACAATTTGGACATGGCACCCGACAGAGATCAACTCAGATCAATGTCGCAAAAGGACAAGGAAACCTTTAAGAAGTATGCTCAAAGGTCAATTTGTCCACCTCTTGAGGAAAAAGAAATGACAAAAATCTTCTTAAAGACCTTGAGCTCATTTTACTATGACCGAATGGTCGCCAGTGCACCCAGTGATTTCACCGAAATGGTCGGTATGGGTGTACGTCTTGAGGAAGCCGTCCGAGAAGGACGTTTGGTAAAAGACACTGGATCGACGAGCGGTACTAAAAAATACGGTGGTGCTCTTCCTAAGAAAAAAGAGCAAGATATTGGGAATATCTCTCTCGGAAAGCAAAGGCGACGTTATCAGCCAGTAGCAGCTGTTACTCCTGCTATCGGCCCCGCGCTTGTTCCTATGTATCAACCTCAGGTTGGGCAGAGCCAACCTGACCAACAAAGGACACAACAGCCTCTTCAGCAGGCTCGTCCTCCATATAACAACAACCGTACAACATGGCCACCAGGATTTTATCCTATACCCGTAGCGTACGCAGAGCTGTTTCCGTTACTGCTGGCTAAGGGGCACATTCAGACTAAGTCTCCCCTTTCAGTTCTGGAAAATCCGCCTTTCTGGTTTAAAGCGGATCAAACATGCCCTTATCATCAAGGAGGTTCAGGGCATAACATTGAGACTTGTCTCAATTTCAAATCCGACGTGCAAAAACTTGTTAGGAGCGGGCTCTTATCTTTTAAAGATACGAATCCCAATGTTCTTACGAACCCGCTGCCTCAACACGAGAAAGCTGCAGTCAATCTGATTGAGAAAGAGACTAACAATGTCTATCAAATTCACGATGTACTCTTGTTGAAGACCAACCTGGTCAAGATGCATTGTAGACAGAGTGGATATGGCAATGTGCCACCTCATAACTATCACCAGTGTGATATCTGCTCTAAAGATAACCAAGGATGTTCCGTAGTGCAATCAGCTCTACAGGAACAAATGGATCTCGGATGGATCCAGGAGCACCGAGTTCGTGGAGTTAACATGGTTTACACGAATTCTAACTTCATTCAAAACCACGAAATCCGTGCGATGAATGTCAACTTGGTGGCGATGCACTCAAGGCAAAGCCAGTATCATAATCTACCGCAGCACGATTACAGTTCCTGTCTGATTTGCTCGGTAAACAAACAGAGATGCTCTTTCATACAAGAGGCCCTCCAGCGTCAGATGGATCTTAGATGGATCCAAGACTACCATGATAGGAACTCCTATCAAATCAACATGGTTCAGAACTTTGACATTCGCGTGATGAATACTAATCTGGTAGAGTTACATGCTGAGCAGGTCCGACTCGGATTCTTAATATCACATGATTATCAAAACTGTAAAGCAGGTTGCGAAAACGATCGAGGTTGTACCCTTGTCCAGGAGGCACTTCAGCACTTGTTAAATCACTGGTGAATGCCAATCTATATGGACGAAGATACTCAGCAGATTAGTATCAATCACAGGAATCCTACTCGTCGTCAAAGTCAGGATGTCCGATCAATGGAAGGTAACCTAGTGAGGTTACATTGTATTCAAAGTGGGCGTGGCCAGGTGCCACCACATAACTATGACAGTTGTAGCGTCTGTTCGGAAAGTAACCAAGGGTGTTACCTTGTGAGAGCAGCTCTTCAGGGTCAGGTCGATCATGGAGAAATTCGTCCATATCCAGGTTCAGGACCCATCATTTGGTCGCCGAACTACCTTGCCGATCAGGTTGAGGATGTTGTCACGATCTCTAGTCATCACCAGATCAGGGATGTTTTTGCCATCGTCCCTCTACTTGACGAATCTAGAGTTCCCAACCAGGAACGGATCGAGATTACTTATGATGGTCAGAAAAATCAGAAGGTTCCCATAGTCATCTATCTACCGGAGCCACTACCGTATGAATCAGCTAAGGCGATCCCTTATAAATACGGTGCAACGACAATTGAAAATGGAAAGGAAATTCCATTACCCTCCGTCGTGAATATTACAGACGTCAGTCGTGTAACACGGAGTGGTAGAATCTTCAACCGAGGGGTTGGAGAAGCTAACAAAGAAAAGGAACTTCAGGCAGAAATTCCTGATCCGCCAGTCGGTCAATCTAGTAATCCCGACTTTTCAAAAGACAAAGATGAGATGCTAAAGCTCATCCAAAGGAGTGAATATAACATCGTTGATCAACTGTTACAGACTCCTTCAAAGATCTCGGTATTATCACTGTTACTCAGTTCAGAAGCCCACAGGGAGGCTCTACAGAAAGTCTTGGAGCAAGCCTTTGTGGAACAGGATGTAACAATCAGACAATTCGATAGCATTGTCTCTAACATCACTTCCTGCAATAATTTGGGATTTAGTGATAAGGAATTACCTGAAGAGGGTCGCCGTCATAACATGGCGCTCAATATTACAGTTAACTGCCAGGGCGATGCTTTAGCCAACGTACTGGTAGACACAGGGCCAGCCCTGAATGTTATGCCGAAGTACACTTTGACGCAATTATCATTCAAAGGCCCTCCGATGAGAGTCAGCGAGGTCGTCGTCAAAGCATTCGACGGATCCAGAAAAACAGTTATCGGCGAAGTTGATCTTCCCATAACTATTGGTCCTCACACTTTCCAAATCACTTACCAGGTCATGGACATCCGGGCAACATACAGTTGTTTATTAGGAAGACCTTGGATACATCAGGCTGGAGTGGTTACTTCAACCCTGCACCAAAAGCTAAAGTTCATCAAGAACGATCAACTTGTCACGGTTTGTGGGGAACAAGCCTTGCTTGTGAGTAACCTATCATCATCTACTTGTGTGGAACCCGAGGAGGTTATTGGAACTCAGTTCCAAGCACTATCGGTGAACAAGAACGATCAGTACAAAGAAGGAACTTCAATTTCTTCATACAAAGATGCTATCAAAGCGGTCGAGAGTACCGATACGACAGGATGGGGACAGCTTGTCATTCCTATTGACAATAAAACAAAGAAGGGTCTTGGTTTTTCTGCAACCTGTACCCAGACAGCCGCCAACGATGAAAGTCTTCATCCCCTTCAAAACTTCTTCCACAGTGGAGGTTTTCTTCACCCAGTGTCTCAGACAGTTCATGCTATCAATGAGGAAGATCCCTCTGACACAGATGAAGAATGGAAGTCCTACCTTAACAAGGACGGCTATATGTCTCAGGAAGAGGTGCCTATGCCTTTTTGCTTTCCTACAGAAAGTCCGAGATTTATACCAAGATCAGATGTCGAAATGATCTATGGAGATTGGGATCCGGAAGGATGCCGTGCTCCGCCAAATTCATTAGAGGAAGACACTCTAATGAAAGACAACTTTGACCGCAATTACTATGGCCCGATGGATGGTCTGCCAATGTGGCAGCCTTACCCAGGAAACTTGGGGCAAGAAAGTCAGCCGAGTAATGAAACTCATCTGAGCATCATTGAACAGAATACCTGTGTCCCCACTATGTCATGGGATCAACACTCAGGTCATTCAGAAACTACTCAACTTGAAGATGAATTCGCAACGTTTGCAGGACTAGAATTCATCAACTATGCTTTTCCCGAGGTCAATGTCATCGAGAGAAGTGACTTCTCCAGTTCCAAAGAAGTTTGGGACACTCTGGGACAACCAAGTGGAAAATACGACTTTATGGTCAAGTACACTGCTCCCGAAAGCTCTCGTATCAGGCTCGAAGATATCCAGTCAACTGGATAGGGAGATACAGCTGAGAGCTCCAATGCTATGCAAAATGCAACAGAGGAATCCTCCTACGACAATTCTGCCTGGGAGACAGATTCCAATGATCCTACTCCACCAGAAATCAGCGTCATTTCTGAAGACAAATCAAGGAAGGTGCCAGACTTTGTGATTCACCGAGGAGTTCACCTCCAGTCGGTTTCTGTTGAGGTTCCGAAGGTCGTTCATCAGTCAAAGTAATTGCCATATTTAACCTTTCACCCTGCCCAGGTGAAATGGATGTTTTGATAGGGCTCGCTTTTTGTAAATTTCCCTCTTCGCTTTGCCCAGAGCGAGTGAGTTTTGTTTTATAGGGCTGTAGTTTCAAGATTCGACTTGTTCATTAATAAAATAACGTCGTTCTGTAATTTCCGCATTATTTGCTGTTTTCTCTTTTTGCTTTTTCAGAAAATGGTAATCCTAAAAAACATTCAATAATAAAAACAAGCAGTAAAACAAATACACTGCACACACTTGCATTTTCTCTATCTCTTCTAAACACGAATCATCACGTCATGCAGATTGCTTGTTTTATACCCCGTTGAAACATACGATCCGATGCCTTCTTCCAACTTTGAGTTCCCGGTATTCGAGGCTGAAGAAGAAAATGACGACGAAATTCCAGAAGAGATCTCCTGACTACTCAGACAAGAGGAAAGGTCCATTGAACCTCACAAAGAGCCGTTGAAAACGGTAAACTTGGATTCAGAAAAAGAGAGAAAAGAAATCAAGATCGGAGCATTGCTCAGTCCAACTGCCAGAGAGGGTTTGATAAAGCTTCTCAAAGAATTCCCCGATGTGTTCGCTTGGTCCTATCAGGATATGCCAGGGTTGGATACCAGCATCGTGGAACATCACTTACCGTTGAGATCGGAATGTCCGCCAGTAAAGCAAAGGTTGAGACGCACTCACCCGTACATGGCCATCAAAATCAAAGAGGAGGTACAGAAACAGATCGACGCGGGTTTCCTTGCTACATCTGAATATCCTCAATGGTTAGCCAACATCGTACCCGTTCCCAAAAAGGACGGAAGGGTCAGAATGTGTGTTGATTACAGAGATCTGAACAAGGCAAGTCCAAAGGACGACTTTCCTTTACCACACATTGACATGCTGGTTGACAGCACAACAAAGTTCAAATTATTCTCCTTCATGGATGGATTCTCGGGCTATAATCAGATCAAAATGGCGCCGAAAGACATGGAGAAAACTTCGTTCATTACCCCATGGGGTACCTTTTGTTACAAGGTAATGTCGTTCGGTTTGAAGAATGCCGGGGCAACCTATCAAAGGGCCATGACTACTCTGTTTCATGACATGATACACAAAGAAATCGAGGTATATGTCGATGATTTGATTGCAAAATCAAGAACAGAGGATGAGCACGTTGAACATCTGTCAAAATTGTTCGAACGTCTAAGAAAATTCAAGCTCCGCTTCAATCCCAACAAGTGCACCTTCGGTGTCCGTTCGGGGAAACTACTAGGGTTCATCGTCAGCCAGAAAGGAATTAAAGTTGATCCTGACAAGGTCAAGGCCATTCAAGAAATGCCTTCTCCGAAAACTGAAAAACAAGTCAGAGGATTCCTGGGACGTTTGAACTACATCTCCAGATTCATATTCCTTATGACCGCCACTTGTGCGCCGATTTTCAAGCTATTGAAAAAGAACCAGGATTGCGTTTGGTCAGAAGACTGCCAAACTGCCTTCGACAGTATTAAGGAATATCTGTTGAATCCTCCGATTCTATCACCTCTAGTGGAAGGAAGACCACTGATCATTTACCTCACAGTCCTAGAGGACTCAATGGGATGTGTACTTGGCCAACAAGACGAAACTAAAAGGAAAGAGTCTGCCATCTACTATCTAAGCAAGAAATTCACCGACTGCGAGACTCGGTACACAATGCTTGAGAAAACTTGTTGCGCTTTGGCTTGGGCAGCCAAACGTCTTCGCCAGTACATGATTTGTCATACTACTTGGTTGGTCTCCGAAATGGATCCAATCAAGTGCGTTTTCGAAAAACCTGCTCTCACAGGAAGGATTGCCCGTTGGCAGATGTTACTATCAGAATATGACATAGAGTACCATGCTCAGAAAGCCGTTAAAGGAATTATTTTAGCCGATCATTTGGCTCATCAACCGATTGACGATCAAGAATCAATCGGGTTTGACTTCCTAGACGAAGATGTCATGTATCTAAAGATGAAAGATTGCGATGAACCGCTACCCAGTGAAGGGCCAGAACCAGGTTCCCAGTGGGGACTTATCTTTGACGGAGCAGTCAATCATTATGGAAACGGAATTAGGGCAATCATTGTTACCCCTCAGGGTTCCCACATTCTTTTCACTGCCAGACTTACGTTTAAATGTACGAACAAAGAGGCCGAATACGAAGCATGTATTATGGGTCTCGAAGAAGCGATTGATTTAAGGATCAAAAACTTGGACGTATACGGCGACTCAGCCCTGGTTATCAATTATATAAAAGGAGATTGGAACACATACCAATCAGGATTGATTCCTTACAAAGACTATGCAAGGAGGTTGTTACCCTTCTTCAACAGAGTCGACTTTCATCACATCCCTCGTGATGAGAATCACATGGCTGATGCATTGGCCACTCTCTCTTCCATGATTAGTGTAGGTCGATGGAATGCCATACCTAAGATTGACGTTATGCGCCTTGAACGGCCCGCTTACATCTTCACGATTGAAGCAGTCATAGACGATAGACCTTGGTATCACGATATCAAATGCTTCCTTCAGAAACAAGAGTACCCATCTGGGGCACTCAGAAAAGACAGAAAAACCCTCAGAAGATTGGCTGGAAACTTCTTCCTGAGCGGTGACACTCTTTATAAGAGAAATTTTGACATGGTCTTGCTCCGATGTGTCGACAGACCAGAAGCAGACGTGCTCATGAAAGAAATTCATGAAGGATCCTTTGGCACTCATGCCAACGGACACACAATGGCGAGAAAAATTCTCAGGGCCGGGTATTATTGGTTGACCATGGAATCCGACTGCTACAAGTACATGAGGAGGTGTCACAAGTGTCAGATATACTCCGACAAAATTCATGTACCGCCATCACATCTCAAAGTTCTTTCTTCCCCGTGGCCTTTTTCCATATGGGGAATCGATATGATTGGTATGATTGTGCCCAAGGCTTCAAACGGACATCGGTTCATCCTGGTAGCCATTGACTATTTCACCAAGTGGGTCGAAGCAGCGTCATTCGCCAATGTAACCCGACAAGTGGTGGTCTGATTTATCAAAAACAATATCATATGCCGTTATGGTGTTCCAAGCGAGATCATTACTGATAATGGATCTAACTTGAACAATAAGATGATGAAAGAGTTATGCACAGAGTTCAAGATCGAACACCATAACTCATCTCCCTACCGACCCAAGATGAACAAAGCGGTAGAAGTGGCTAACAAGAACATCAAGAAGATCGTTCAAAAAATGGTTGTAACCTATAAAGATTGGCACGAGATGCTACCCTTTGCTCTTCTAGTATATGGCATGGAGGCAGTGCTTCCCATAGAAGTAGAGATCCCGTCAATCAGGGTATTGATGGAAGCTAAGCTCACCGAAGTTGAATGGTGTCAAAGTCGACACGACGAACTGAACCTGATCGAAGAAAAGAGAATCACGGCACTATGCCACGGTCAGTTGTATCAACAAAGAATGAAGAGGGCGTTCGACAAAAAGGTTCGGCCTCGTGTCTTCAGGAAAGGAGAACTCGTGCTCAAGAAGATACAATCATTTCTCACTGACTCTCGGGGCAAATGAACCCCAAATTATGATGGCCCCTATGTGGTCACAAAAGCTTTCTCAGGTGGCGCCTTGAGACTTGCAACCATGGACGGAGAGGAATTTGCCTACCCCACGAATGTTGATGTAGTCAAGAAATACTTCGCCTAAAACTAAAAAAAAAAACGTCTCGGTGGATTGAAAACCCGAAAGGGCGGTCCAGGCAAAAGTTAGAGACATGAAAAGAATCATCCCGATGGATTGGAAATATCATAGTACAATCCAGGCAAAAGTTAGGGATAATGGCAAGTAACTATGTTCAACAGAGGCAAGTCCCTCAGCAGTAGTTACATCATCAATGGTCGTTATGTTTCAACGTAGCCCTTTTCCCTGTAAATTACCATTTTCTAACTTTGTATATACTCTTTGGAATCACGCGTTTGGCTGATCTCCATCTTATCAATAAAATTTGAGCCCTTGTGCTTTTGTTTGTAATTCTTGCTTGTTTAGCTTTACAGAACGACGTTGTTTAAACTTAACCAGCGATTCTTGAAATAAAACAAAAAAAAATTTACTTGTTAAACTTTTTCTGCTTTTAAATTAAAGATGGCATTTCTTTTGACTGTTGAACATCAGAAGAACATCGATCGCTTCTCCCGAAGTAAGCGAACTTCAAAGTGCAGAATCAAAGTACTCCTTCTAAGCCAGTATGCCTGAATGAAGGGATCAATAATGTCAGAGACCATGTTTCGTCTGACATCCTCGGCCGAGTTCTCATCTCCTAAGCCCGATCAACATAGCTCCCAACGGGACTATCTCTCCTAAGCAAGGTGGAATTGCTATTTTGAATCAACAGTACTTCTTCGCCCCGCGATGGCCGAGTATTCAATTGTGTTCATCCATTAGTCTGTATGTCGCGTCTGTTTTGTCAGCATATACATACATACTTCATGCATTTTTGATTTGCATTTACATTTCATATTGCATCACTATCACTTGAGTCGGTCTTGTCCCCTAGTGATAAACAGTTTTCTCAATCGAGTTTGTCAGTTCTTTCCTCGTCAGGAAGTGTTGCGTCTGCACAATCTCGCCACCAGTGTATCTTTAGATCAGAGTCGGCACTTGGCCACTTTGATAACTTAAACCTCTGAAAAGCCAGAGAAAACTCTCAATAAACATCACTCTTCGCCATTGAAGATGATATCCTTGCTTTACCAGATTAAGGAATATCCACAGAGAAAGCCTCGTGATCAGAGATTCGGCAGTTCATCAGTATTTCTCCAAAAAGTCGTTGATGAAAAGGTCATCGACACCTCAAAATTGGACCCCATCATATGGCGTTTCTCCGGGAAGATCCCGAGAAAAGTATGATGAAAGATCCCAAATGAAAACAGTCTCTCAAGAGACTCGCTTTCCCCAGTAGAAACAAATGGCGTCTCCAACAGAGAAGTTTGTACAACTCTACAACTCAGACGACTGGGTTCCCTAGCAAGTCTGACATCAAATCTTTTCCCACTCAAATGGCGTCTCCCCAGGAAAATTCGGCGAGAAGTTTGAGGGAAAACCGCTACTAATAGCGTACCTTGTCAATAAAGTTTATTAACAAAAGAAACTAAGACCAGTTCCTTGGTAGGAAACCAGGATCGAGGGGAAGTTTATTTCTGAAACTTAGACCAGTTCCTTGGTAGAAAACCAGGATCGAGGGGAAGTTCATTTCAGAGACTGAGATCAGTTCTTGGTAGGAAACCAGGATCGAGGGGAAGTTTATTTCAAAAGAGACTGAGACCAGTTCCTTGGTAGGAAACCAGGATCGAGGGGAAGTTTACCTTTTCTAAGCATCATCTCTTAGCTAAAGAAGATGAATGCGTAAGCTACCATTCATAACCACCATCAAAATTTCAGATATTCCGATATTTAATCCTCTTGCACCCCGAATGCCCGAATCCCTTCGTCATTCATACCTTCGGGTCCAAGAAGATTAAATAGGGGCATCTGTAATACCCCAAATTTTGACCACTTAGATTTCCCATCATTGTGAAAATCATCATCACAATATGGATGAACCATCATGCTTCATCAGTCTCCCCAAAGATGGATGAGCATCCAATACAATCAAAATTAGGGTTTCAAGCGCTCTCTGAGTGCTTAGACAAAGGATCAATCAAGAAATGACATGATCTTCAACTTGTCTAATCTCTTAAATATCCACAATGGATCAAAAAGGACTCCCACTTCAAGGATTAAGCACAAAGCTGCTCCCTTCTAGGTGGATCAAGTCTCAAGATCGACAGTGTCACCAAATTAGGGTTTTGGTCGACCAGGGCCTCCAGATGGAAATTTTCATCTGGGCACAAGGCAATGATCCAAAACATAACCTAATATACTTCATGGAACCTCATGAACCCATGCATCAAGTCAATTTTGCCTCAGGGGATGCATTCATCAAAAATCAGGAATTAGGGTTTCTTGACCTAATTCACCCCTAAGTTAACTTTTGGGACAAACCATGAGCAAAAACCTCAAGACATGATTTGAGGGTCTCTAATATACCATATTGATCCATTTGGAACAATGGATTGATCCAAGAAGCTTGAGCAACAAGTCTCAATTTCATTTGCACCACAATTAGGGTTTTAAGACAGAAGTCAACTGTAACTTTGACTTTTGACCAGGACATGCTCCCAAACCCTAATACATGATTGAATATACCCTATGACACCCATGGAACATGTCCATCAAGTTTGATTTAGGTCAAGGACATGATTTCCTAAAGAATTGCACAGTTTGGAATTCATCTGATAAAAAGTCAACTGTGCACAAAAGTCAACTTTGACTTTTTGAGATTTTTCACCAAAATGGATTTTTAACCCTAAAGTGATGTTAATGTATGATTTGAATCATCATTCATCAAGAAAAATCAAGAAAAGTGAGATAACTTGTAAAAGGGGTAACCATAAAACTTAGAAATTTTTCTAAGTTAAAAATAAAGTGGCAAAGGTACCAACTTTGGAGGACCATAACTCCTAAACCACAAGGCCATTTTTTCTCATCCAAAGATGGATTTGTAGCCCTCATTATCACCTACAAAAACTTCAACTACAAGTCATTCCAATTCATTAAGGATTTTGAGTTATGGAGTGATCAAAGTGGCTGAAAAGTGAAAATGTCACTTTTTCCAACACTTAGTGAAATTTTCACTAAGTCAGAATTTGCCTTCACTTTTTGCCAAATGTAGGGGGATTTTTCACTTGGAATCAAAAGAGATCAAAACCAAACTTGTTTAAAAAGTTGTTGTATCATGTAAGAGCTTTCCAAAATGGCCAAGAACATTGCCAAATTCAACCTACACCATGAGATACAACATTGCCAAGTTGCCTTGCTGAAATCTGTCAAGGCAAGGCAGAATTTGCACTTTGGCTCGATTTGCCAAAATCAGCCAATTTCAATAGTTCCTATCCACTTGGACACCTAAGAGGATTGAATCCAAAGGGGACAATCACTGAGCCAAGCCTCCAAGATCCAAGGAACAAGGAATAGCATGTTGAACCTAGAATGGCCAAAATAGGGACAAGATTTCAAATTTGGAATGAGGTATTCAATGGAACCATCAAGGTGGCATGGACTGAGCCATTCTCATCTGAAATCAGTCAAGACTTATCCAAGACCAAGGGGACCAAAGCTCTTTGCCCTAACCTCTAGTCAATGGCTAGAGGAGACTTGGATTTTCATTTGCCAACATTGGCCAAACCTACTTACCAGCTGCCATGCACTATTTCTTGCAAAACAAACTTGCTCTACTATAATAGAGCTCAATTGTGATCAGTTTAAGTACACCAAAGCCATCTAACAGATGCTTTCCTCAAAATCCCTTTCTCTTGGCAAAAATGCCTTTCTTAGCAAGGTAGCTATCAGGTTTTGAGTTTGAGAGCAATTCTGCACAAACCAATCACTCACACACCTCACATACATCACATATGAGCTGATCAAACACTCACATAACTTCTGAAACATCAATTTCATGAAATCACCAGCTGGTTGCTCAAATTTTCAAACAAGGTGCAGCTGAGGTACCACAAAATGATCCAGCCAATTTCAATCAAGTCCAACCATCCAAACACAATCCATAGGGTGTAGGGAAGCTGTCCAGATCATCACAACTCATCTGTAACACCTCCAAATCAAAAATCACTTTGAACTTGCTGTCACGGCTTGGAGGTAAGCACATACTTGGTCATCTCTCAATCTATGTATATTTCCTCGCACAATAATTTGGCCATATGTTCATAATCATGCATGGAATGTTTTCCCTCAATTAATTGCATTGTTTGAATCGTGTATCAAAAATCCTAGCCTTCATGCAGAAATTAGGGTTCTTGAGGTCTCTTCGTGATTTCTTGTTGTATGTTTAATTTAAATGAAATTAAAGTACATAGACATGATCGTGAGGTTGAGACGAGCATAATGATATGTGGATTGCATGATATGATTACGTATTCATGGAGATTGGATAGAAAACGCAAATCTGAGAAACCAAGAACACGCGCGTGTTCTTCAGCTTGTTCTTGGCACCTTTTTTTTCAAATTCAAATATTTGAATTTTGTGATTTTTGTTTAATTGATTCAAAAATTAATTTCTCTCTGAGTTTTAATGATTTTGAGCTGATTCTTTTTTTAATAATTCACAAAAATGTTAAAATATTTTATTTAATCAAAAAATTCCAAAAATATTATTTATTTCATATGATTGATATTTTTGTAAAGAATTAATATTTTGATTGTTTTTGGCATTTTAAATATTTTTTCTACATTGATTTTGCAACTTTTAATGCTTTCTAATTATTATGTAGGTCAATACTTAATTTTTGAAGCATTAATCCAAGATCACAATTTATTTTCCATGTGTTAAACAATTTTTGATCATTTTAATTGAATTTTTATTCAATTAAATACATTTTGAAAACAAATTAGTGTTTTGGATTAATTCAACCTTCATAAATCATTTTCAAAACACTTTGGGCCTCTATTAGAGTGTAAGACCCAATCCTTTTTTTGACCAAATCATCTTTGGGCCTCACTTATTGTATAAGTCCCGATACCGTCAAAAAACAAACGGCGCGATCGTCGCCTTTTCAAAAATCATCTGGGCCTACCCTCGAGTAGTAAGACCCATTTCTTTTTCTTTAAAACTCTTTGGGCCTCTATTAATGTGTAAGACCCAATCCCCCTTTTAACCAAAACATTTTGGGCCTCACTTATTGTATAAGTCCCTCTGCGTTAAAAAAAAACCTCGGCGCGATCGCCATTTTTAAACGAAAAATCATTTGGGCCTACCCTCGTGTTATAAGCCCCACTCTTTTCTTTAAACCCTTTTTGGGCCTCTTGAGAGAGTGTAAGACCCGTCCCTTTGTACAGAAAACCTTTTTGGGCCCCAGTCACTTGTATAAGTCCCTCTGTACAAATTCAAACAGTGCGCTCACTGATAAAACCCTGGGCCTCTCCTTGAGCTGTAAGCCCCAAATCTTTCTTTTTCAAAGCATTCCTTTGATTTTGAATATACTGTTGTTTTCAATCTTTCTTTGTTGAACAACTAACCAAACAGCATGGAAGCACTACAACCGAGTAAGTGGTTATCGCTTTCATTTACTGCTTTCATATTATAAACTGTATTGTGGGGCTGCTCACTGTAAGTCTCCTTTCATAAACTCATATCTACTGTGTAATAATAGTATAGATATTTTGAGTTTCCCCGGCAACTACGTCTAGAACTAGGTGACGCCGTTTCACTTATTCGTAGAAATAGACGCCTAGATCCCCAATAGGAGCACTAGATACAGTCTTCTCTTCGGCTGTCCTCCTTAGGAATCGTCAAGAAGCTCTACTCCCCAAGATGAATGTATTCTCCGTGAATGGCATCTTTGAGTTTCTTCCCAAATTCTCGAGCTTTCCTGACTTGATCTATTCCTTGTGGATAGCTTGCCTTGAATGTCTCGGGGTTTGGGTACCCACTACGGTCATAATCTTGGACCTTAACTAAGGAACCCTCTTTAAAAGTTAAAAGTCGCTGGATAGTAAACCTTGCACGTTTACCAGTGGTTTTCATCTTTAAAAGAGTTATCTCTCCTAATGGAAAGGAGATGATAGACCCACGGGCTTCTTAAAAGCATCGGCCTCCTCTTGGGCATTATTCAAGGACCCTACGACTTCTTAGAAGTATTCACAGCCTCCTCTTAGGCTTCGTATAATGATCTCTTCCTTCGGGAATGATAGCCTCCTCTTGGGCTTCGTACAAGGACCCGTCGGCTTCTTAAAAGTTTCCAGCCTCCTCTTGGGCTTCGTACAAATTGTCCCGACGACCTCCTAGAGGTATAGGAACAGAACCTAGTCATCCTCATAGAACAATCCTTTCATAGAGTCTACTACTGTTTCTCGAAGCATAGTACAAAAGATAAAACTCTAGACACGGACAGTCTAACTTCCTTGAGTCTCAAAGACATTCTCAAGCACCCTTCGTTAAATAGGAAGGAAACCCGCAGACTCAAATAGTCTCGATACCCTTTGGATTTCCCGTTTCCTCAAAGAGAAGGAAATATCCCTGATCTTCAAATTAAATCCCTGTGTACAGTGTTACTCATATAAGAACTGATTTTCTCTTTTAAAATCAGTATATTGGATCTGTCACTCAACTGAAACAGTTACCATAGCCTTCATCTCGGGCTTCGTACGAGATACCAAAATTCTCCCCAGTGGAGTCAAAACAACCTTTTCGCCTCTCTCTCGGGCTTTGTACGAGATACAAAAACACTCTATTACTGAGTATAAAAGATTTTCCAACTGAGTCAACTCTTTGCTAGCCTCCTCTTAGGCTTTGTCTAACGATATGCCCCACTGGGTCAAAAACTTTTAGCCTCTCTCTCGGGCTTTGTACGAGACACAAAATAGCCTCCTCTTAGGCTTTGTATAATGATTTTCCTAGCGGAAATTAGCCTCCTCTTAGGCTTTGTATAAGAAAACCACTGGTTGATCCAATCGACCTTTTAGCATCAAAGCTGTGCCTCGTTCGCAGTACACAAACATCAACAACTCCTTTCCTTTCATCTAATCGCTGTAAATGGCAAGCCTCTGGATCATCTATATCCATGCCACTGTCCCTCTTTTAGCATGAGAAATTCCTAAGGAAAGATGGCATTGCTCTACACTGAGTTAAAGTCTTCTCCTTCAAGTTAAAACCCTTTCTTCGGAAATTATGGCATTGCTCGGATCCGCGTATCCCAGTTAAAGTAATTCTCCTTCTCCCCTCTTTAGAGATAACAAATTCTCTCTAAAGTCGAGGTCTTTCAGCTTCACATCTTGGGCTTTGAACAAGATACAAACCACCTTTCGCTTCATGTCTTGGGCTTTGAACAAGACACCAAAACACCAAAACACCCATTTCCTCCCATAGAATAGGAGGAACTACGAACGCTCTGATTTCCCTATTTCGGTAAACGGGAATACGTAGGCATAAGATCGAAAGAAAAGATCTTAGCGAGCGCAATCAACAAAAAACCCAAATCCCATATCTCCATAAATCAAAAAGCAGTAATTCAAAAGCATCAGTCCTAACATCCTAATCCTAGTTCCCCGCCAGAAACCTTCTGCCCAGGTAAAAAAGAAAAAAGAAGAAAGAAAACAGTATTGGCGAAAATACAAATAACCAGTACAAAGGCCCCCCACATTGATAGCATTCTTAACCTAACAGACCGCTGTTTAAACTCAGTATGCAAGCAGGGTTAATTGGAGACATCTATTTCCCTTCCTTATTCAGCTCACAATAGGATAAAAAATGAATCGACCTGTAGTTTAAGCTCAAACCGCAGAGAGTGACCAGCGCTTAAGAACCGCGTCCAAAATCGCTCGCTACAAACCCTAGAATCTCAATTTTATTTTTCATGCCTCATTCTAGGATTGTATCCATGTTAGAAGCATATTGAGTACATCTGAAGCCCTACCTCAAAGTAGGCTCTGTTTGTGCATCGTGTTTAGTCCTTAAATGCTTTGTATCTCTGTTGTGTCAACATTTTGATGATTGGACACTTGTGCATATTTGAGTTTCCTTTCTCCTTCTTTTTTCTTGAGACTTGTTTAAGTCATGATTTTATCCGTGATTTAATTGGTTAATGTTTACTTGTGTTTGTTCACATGATCCCTTAGGATTCCTAGCTCGACTTAATTTCTGATTAAGTTTGAGGTAGGAGAGACATTAGGCTTTCAATCCTTTGCATGCTAACTTAGGTAGGTGTTCCCCTTTTAAACTCAACTATAGGGCCACTTTTGCATGACAACATTAGGATAGAATTCCCCGTAGTGTTTTCTTTTCCCTTGAGTCTTCTCATCTCATCTCATAACTTCTTTAAAACACTTAATAAAGATAATGTGTATTGTGCACGAGCCTTAAACATGGGAAATGAGGAATGAGGGGTTTCCTCTCATTCTTCTAGAGTGTTTAGTGGGCGTTCTTTCTTGGGACGATTCACTATGCATTCGTTCCTATGCCGTAGACTTTGGTGCAATGCAAGTTATGAACTAACTTAAAACACTTCTGTCTAAAAAACACAAAAAAACAAATTCAAATCTTTTTTATACTTCGGGATTGTTTAGTTCCAAAACATTTTCTGAAAAGAGCACGTTACCTTCCGTCTAAGCTGCAAACAGGCATCGACCCTAACTACCGGACGCGAACTTAACGGCGCTCATAAAAAACACAAACCGACTCCGTTGAGTCGAACTACGACTACTCTGATTTCCTCTCTCTCGTCTGATTGAGGATACGTAGGCACAAGACGGCGATGTCTTGGCGAGCAACCTCCCCCCTTTAGTTCATGTCCGAACTACGTTGACTCTGGTTTTCCTGTTCCCGAGGGAATACGTAGGCCTAGGACTCCGAGGACGTCCTATCGAGTCACTTCTTTTTCTTTTCTCCCCCGTTTCTTCGTTCTTTTCCGTTCCCATTCCAGTAGCAGTGGAGCTCCAGATGACGACACCCTTTGATCGAGACAACAAGCGTGGATCCCGTCGAGTACGATGGACGTGTGGGGTGCTAACACCTTCCCTTCACGTAACCGACTCCCTTACCTGTTTCTCTTGGTCGCGAGACCATGCTCTTTCCCTTCCCTCAGGTTTACGCAGTGTTTCCTTTCCCTCTCTTGGGATAAATACACATTGCTGGCGACTCTGTTTTCTGTGCCACTTTCGCGTTTGTACCATGGATGCAAATCCTCGGGAGCGACAACTACGCGACAAAAATGAACCCAGCCAACCACACATGGCTAGCACCTCTCCACCCCCTTGCAGACGTGATGAAAATCACCAAAACCATCGTGAAACACCATGCTCGACCTCTCTCTTTCCCAACCTCGTTCGTCCTCATTTCTCCATCATTTCTCACGAACCAAAGGTCTAAACTGATCAGAAAAGATCAAGGATTTTGAATATGCTAATTGTTTCTCTCAAGGTTAAACTCACAACTCACACGAGGGCAAATACCAGAGTGGTTCAGTGAGATTCAAAAACTTGGAGGTTTAAACACATGATCCATACTAAGCATGTAGAGGTTTGAACTACTTAAACATGGTAATATGTAGGTGCCAGCATTAAATAACACGCAAAATCATGGCATGCTCATAAATTTGGAGAGTTTTGTGGCTTACCTCTTAGAGTAGGTCTAAGGCCTCTTCAAGGGTAGTTACAAAAGTGTTCTCTCATCCTCCTTATGCTTATTGATGCTCAACTCTTTGACTAAGTTGCTTGGGATGGCTCGCGACTCCTTCAAACTCTAAACTCGAGTCCACTTGTCCAAAAATGGTTGAAAATGGTGGATGGTGTAAAGCTTGTCACAGAACTTGTTCAGGTGTATGAACAAGCTCTAATGGAGGCTTATGGAAGATTTGAATGGTTTATTTAGAGTTTGCACGAAGGGATTATGTATAGGCAGTGTTCATGCAAAATGAGGGGATGAAATGGTAGTGATGGTTGGTGTCGTTATTGATATGAGGATGCTTGGCTGTTGTTGGTTGTTCGTGTCCCCCCTTTTGAGAAGTGAAAGCCAACTTCATTTATAGTAGCAGCATCATGGTAACGCCAAGAAACCCCAGCGGCTACTTGCTTTTCAAGGGCAAACGTGAAAGAGTTTGGATACTATACTCATAGCCTTTCTACCCCACCTACCTTGAGCCACGTGAAAGTTTGGTTGCTTGAGGTGAGATCTGAGTCAGAAAAAGAGTGAGCAAAGACCAAAGGTTGTGGCATAAAAGTCAGTTTGCATGATGGTTTATACACTTGACTTTTGTGTGCTCTTTTGCAAAGTACATGAGGTTGTACTTAGATAACCTTGCTTGGACGATTTCGTGGGAAAGAGAAACATTGGAAGTGATGGAAAGACACAATAGGACTTGTACTTGGTGATGGTTCAGATTGTGTTTAAGTGGTAGTCAATGGGAAACATAGTTAGGGCAAAGAAACCAAATCGTGCACCCCCACTTTGGTGCATGATATTTAATTCTCCAAAGAACCAAATGAGATGATTTCTTTTCCTCTTAGAAGATGGGAGATGATAGAATAACTTTGGTGTTGGGAATTGCTAGAAATTCAGCACATAAACATGTGAACATTCGTGGACAACATTGAGGCGCCAAAGAGTTTGAAAATTCTGAATTTCTCAAGTGTGTACATATTTCAACATGTCATCTTTAGTGTACCATAACTTGATGACCATTTCACCAAATCTTGAAGTTTTTGATTCTATGCAAAGAGGGCATTTGATAGATCCATTCTTATGTGGAAAGCTACTTGAGATAGTGCTTGTAACATGGAGAAAGAGTCTCTTAAAGTCATGCACGTGGGAAGCCAAAAAAGACTTGGAAAAATTCTAAGTTATTGAATTTTTACAACTTGAGGTACCTAACTTTAAAACACCATAACTTGAGTTTGGCTTACTCAAATGAGATGTTCCACATATGGTTGGAAAGCTCTCATCATGCTCTAAAACTCTCATTTGGTACCCAAGTCTTGAATCCAAGTAGAAATGGGTGAAAAGTGAGGTCAAAGTTAAGAAAAAGGGTGATGAAAAGTGTTAAAAATTTTCTAAGTGGTTTGTCAAATTATCTTGCAAGCTTCATAACTCAAAAACCAAGCATTTTCTGAAGAAAAGTCATATTGAACCAATTGGAGATCTTGAAGAGAGCTTCCCAATGGGCTTTGAGTCACTCCATTTGAGTGTGTAGTTTAGGAGTTATGGTCATTTCAAAATGTGCTATTAGAGGGAAAATCTCACATATGAAATCTTTCATGAGCAAAACCCTACTTCTCTTGCAAGAAACCTCATGAACTTGATATGGATACTTTGAATACCTCATGAGACATTCTATGATGATTAGAACCATTGACACTTCATTTGAACCAAAATTTCCAAGGATTAGGGTTTCAGTCAAACCCTAATTTTGACTGTGATTGCACTGAGGTCAGCTCTTGTAAACTTGCTTCTTCCTTCTCATCCAAAGATCTTAGGAGACTCTTGAGGATGTTGATAAACTAAAAGAATCAAGACTTAGGGTTTGGGAGCTCATATTGATGAAAACCAAAGTCATTGACTAATAGGTGTCATAGAAACCCTAATTTGGAGGTATAGAGAGGCTGAGGCTCAAACTTCTCTTGTTGAGGACCAATAGATCTTGGATTCCTGTTGAATGATGTAGATGACCTTAAGTGGTAAGTGAACCACACAAATCTTGACTAGATAGAGTCAATTTCTCAGTGATTTCTTCAGAGCAAAACCCTAATTCCAAAGTCCTTGCACTGGAGATCTTTTGTTGAATTGACTTGCTTCAAGACAAACTTGGTGGAGCTTCATGGTGATATGCAAAACCTAATTTGAACACAAAGAAACAAACTGCAAGATATAGGTTAGTTCAAACAATGTAGAGATGATCCTAAGATGCAAGAATGAAGATGACATCTAAAGGTAAAAATTTAGGGTACAACACAACCGTAGTGAAAAGTACACGGAGTAAAATGATTCGAATCTCATCACCAATAATTAGCCATTTCTCGTGATAAAAAATGTTATTGACCATGTATATCACCACGGTTTTTATTTCCAACTGTGATGAAACGTGATATTTATTGATATATAAGCGAAATTATCTAACGATTCAGTACATAACAGTCGTCTCTGTCAAAACAAAACCCTAACAACTCTTTCACCCGTCTCTCAATGCGAAACCCTAGAAACTCTGTCACTCGTCTCTCTCATATGGATACCACAAAACGAAACCATAACAACATGTCTTAGCCAATGGGTATTTACAGGTTCGTTTTCTTTGAAGTGTTTTTTTTTCAAAATCTATTTCAATATCTTATTTCATGTTGTTTGAACTTTCTTCTTTTTTCCTCTTGTAGGTATGGATGCTTATTGCAATAAAGAGGACGAAGATAAAATTAGTTTGTGAAACTTGTGTCAAAGATCCAGAATGACATCCATTCAAAATATACACAAGTTTGTTGTTCTAAATTTTTCTTCATCCTTATTTCATTGTTGACACGCCATTATGGGACTTGACATGTATGATATGTTTATGAAGCATTTTATGCCGTGATATGTTTATTGTATCGTGTTTGTTGGTTATTGTTTGTTGTTGATGAATGATTTTGATGAATGTTGTTGTTAATACCAGTTAAAAAAATGAGTTTATTATATACTATGTGGTTTAAGTGTTTTTCCCATCCCTTACCAAATATATAACTTCCCAAACTACATTAGAAAATTATGATATGATAGACAAAATTGTATTAGAAAATAAGTACATGTTCAATTCTTGACAAGAATTCTTACTGTTAACTGCATTTTTTCCTTGACCGTTAGAATTTGATTTAGTGATCCTAGATCTTCAACCACCCCTCTCTCCACCTCAAAATTTGTTTGCAAAGTAAATAATATTTTGGAAAAAGAATTAAAGTTGAAGGTCGGGGTTGTTGAAGAACTAAAATCATTAAACCAATTCTTACTGTCAAAGAACAAAATATGGATAAGGAGTTGAAGAACCTTTGTCAAGTATTGAACGTGTATTTATTCTTCTAATATAACTTAATTTGTCATATTATAACGTTCTAGTGCAGATTAAAAGGTTATATGTTTAGTGAGCATGAGCGAAATAAGCATTCCACATAATTTATAATAAATTCAGGGCTATATACAACAACAGTTGTCTAGATCATCGTTGTTAAATATTTTGCATTTTAATATACCACAACGATTGTTTAAAGTAATCGTTGTGGTAGGTAGCATGCTACTTGGATAAAATCACGGTCACCCGCCCATGTTTGAAATCATCATATATATACAATCACACTTTAGGTTACAACAGTTGGACGTGTGTGATGATATCTTTTTTCTAACCGTAGTCATATGGGTTTTCCATAGTAGTGATATATTCAATTTATAAATTTATTTTTATTATATGTTTATAACGACGATTTAAAGGAAATTAACCTTAACTTATTATTTAGTTATAAAAATTTATCTTGTATTTAAAGAAAATTAAGTTTAACTTAGTCATTTAGTTTCTGTCATTAATTAATATCACAATGCATATTTTTTTATATTTTATTATTTAGTATGATAATTTTTAGTGATAGGAAAAATCGACAACAACGCTAACTCGTTAGAATCCATAAGTGGGAACCGAAGAAAATAAAAACATGCGTTGAATAGCATCTTCTCTTATACAAGGATGACCAAAACGTTTTCCATAACACTCCCATCAAAAAGAACAAGTCAGTCAAAAGTGAAATAAAAAAATAGAATAGAAAAGGACCTCAGTAGGAAGTGATTTGATAATTGCCAACATTAATAATTCATTGTCATCCGTATGGAGCACTCTAGTAGTATATATATATATATCAAGTGCTCCATTTGTTACACAATAATAATGAAAACATTTGTTACACATTATACACGATTAGAGAGGGGGTGAATGCCTCCGTGGAGGTTTAATAAGAATAAGGTTGTCATAATTAATTTTTTTAAATTTATTAGTATTGCTAAATCACCAAATTAGATTTAAGAAAGATAAATTGGTACGGGGCGTTGTTAGGCTGAAGTTAGGCCTTTGGCATTAATTATTCCGAAGAACAAAACTATTACCTATCCCACGAAGGTAGGACGCCAGTGTACAGTATTCCAGTCAATATACCAATAAATCAGAATATTTAATAAATAGTGACTTTTTTTAATAGTGAATTTCAAGGTCTTGAAAGGGTATATAGATCATTTTTTATTATTTTGATCATAGTTTCAAAAGTAGATATCTGTTTCAGGGTCCTAATTTTTCTTAAAATAAGTCCAGGATAAGTAATTTGTGTGCTATGTCTTAAGAGTGAATTAACTTGTCTTAATTCTTTTTCTAAATCAGCAATAAATGTCCTATATTCTTTTAATTCTGCTCTTTCTTTTGATAAATCCATGTTATTAGAGTTATAAGCGTGCAAAATAAGTGTTGTTACTACTTGAGGAAGTAATATAAATAATGGAATCAGAGTGGGAATTTATGTAAATTTGTATGAATATATTTGTGTAAGGTAAAATATCCGGGTTTGAAAATTTAATTACAGAGATGTAATTTAAATGGATTGAAATAGATAAAGCCATTTTAATCTGTTTCATACCCATCTTCATCAAAGTTTATTTCATTGTCTGAATTATCAGGATTAAAGCTCCTGAAATTGATGGAAACTGAAGAGGAATTTCTCATTCTATAGTATATTTGTGAATGGTTTCCATAAAAATGTCCTTCAAAATAACTTAAAAGGTTTGAAGTGGATGTGAATTCATTTAGTTCTCTAATTAGACATCTGAGTTCATGTTCATCAAAATCTCGTTTTATTGTGGCTTGGATGTCTTCCAAGATTACTTTTTCTTGGAAATATGAAAATTTAAGTTTTTTCAGAATAATTTTAATTAAATCTGGGTATGAAAATCATTTGATTAAGTAACTTATTTTCTTATCAAATTCTGGAATGTAGATAAGATCGGATAATTTTTTGTTTGTATTTGGCTGAGAATAGTTTGACCCAAAATGGTTTGAAAAATATCTTTCAGTAGTAAAATTTGTGTTAGGGTAATAATCTTCTTGGTTCATTATGAGTTTATAATGTTTTAGAATTCTTTTAAGAAAAAGATTTGTATTTAGAGTCTTATTCCTCTTTCCTATTACTAATTAAGATTTCATGGTTTCTATAAAACTATTTTAAAAACATATGTTTAATTTTCATTATTATTGAGTAGTTTGGGTTTATCTAAGAACCTCACCTTGTCATCCCTCACCTACTTCCACGGGTTCTTCCAGAGACATCTCTGTGTTTAAAACGTACAATCTAAGAATTTCCTCCTAGCGGTACTTCTTTCCCTTCTTGGTACTTTTTTTCCCTATCAGATTCTTTCTTAAACTACCAATGGTTTCATTCGGTTTAAACAGGACTTATGTATTTTGATCATTAAACAAACCTAGATTAACAATAAAGATAAAAATAAAACATATATTATCAAGAATAAGTTGTTAAGAAACCATACCTCTTAATAGTAATTTGGAAGTCGGAATAAGATGTTTAATGTGATAATGAGAATTTGGAGTAAGCAATATTGGAGAGCATATATGAAAGCATATTTCTTATTTCTTAGTTGTTGGTTCTTGTTTTTTTACATAAGGGAGAGTCTTCTTATATACATAAGAAAGAAAGACTCTAGACACAAAACGTGTAAAAATAAAAGATAAAACACTATTTATTTTAAATATTTTCAGAATCTAATCCTGAACATAGTACTATTTACTTTATGACTTCTCACAAAAAACCAAAAATCTTTACAGCAAAAGATAAGACTATACAAAAAAAGAAATGGTGAAAGGGACATGCCCCCTTATCTTAGCATTAAAAGTCGGGAATGGCATTTCATCTTTATGAAAGGGTAAAAAGCTGAGTCCCTAAAGTCTTTGTTTCTTTTTGCCTTTGTCTTCTAGTGTCGGTAATGTAAAAGTATTATGATAATAATTTACATTATTATCATTTTTTCTAAAGAAGAGCTTGATGAGCCATGTCTGTGGCTTCCGGCTTGACTCCTTCGTCTGTAAGATTCCACCAATTTGGGTCTTGAATGATTTACCTTGAAAGGTAAAAAGAAGTTTCTTGCAATTTCGGAATTACAAAAAATTTTCCCTTGCTTGTCTTCTCTTAATACATTTCTATCGTCCATTTTGGTTTTGGACCAGTCAAAATCATGGGCTAAAATTCTTGCCCTGGAGATCTCTATTTGTTTTTGTAGATCTTCAAGTTGTAATGTCTTTGGACCAGAATTTTGCACCTGAAATTCTTCAAATTCAACATCCAGATTTTTAAAATAAATCCAGATAGTATGATAACTTGGGTAATTGTGATGGAAGTATGGGTAAAGTGATACTATTACCAGTTTTGCTTTCAGGGGGTGTTCTGGAATTAATGTTTCCATAGTTTCTGCCAAGAAAGGAGGTAGATGTGGTGTAAAATCATAAAGTGGTTGAGTGTTGATTACACTCACAAGGCCATGTTTGAGTAAATTGCCTAGAGTAACAGGATAATCCTTAATTTTAAAAGGTTTAAATGTAGGGATCGAAATTCTTGCCTTCCTGATGGCAGAGTCTAATTTGCAATGACAATTTCCTTCTTGATTCTCAGGACAGTCTTCAAACTGACTTTGACAAGTTTTATAACTATTGTAAACAAAATCCCATTCTGTGGAAATTCCATGTTGGATAATTTGGTTGTTACAGATCTGAGCTAAGATTTCCTGTAACAAAACAAAAGTTTTAATTCCCATTTCCTCAAATGATGGTTTGGGTTGTGTATGTAAAGAAGGTTTTCCCAAAATTACAAAATTTGTTGTGGATTTTTGAGTTTGTGTCTGTGAAGAGGATGCAGGCACAGATTCACTGAATGTTTTCTGAGGTCTCAAAGAAATCTCTTTGCCCTTGATTTTAGGGATTTTGTCATTAATTTCTTGTAAAAAATCTTGGTCTCCAAATGTTTCCAAATGTTTTAAATAATCTTGGTACTTGCGTACTAGAGGTGAAATAATAATGTCATCGCCACAGCTTTTAGTCACTGAGTCGATTGCTTCTTGAATGTTAAAAAATCCCTTATATAGAGGTTGTCCATATCTAGGATATAATTTAATTTCTTCAATTAACAGGTCCATTTCATCCCAGTCTAAGTAAACTCCGGCTTTGTGTCCGGTGTATAATATGTAACAAATGAAAGACTTTTTGCCCAAATGTTTTCTCGTGCTGAAATAAGATGTCAAAGCATTTATTACAGCAACCTTTTTGCTATTACTTTGAGCTGTAGTGTTCAAGTTCCAAATATTGTCAAGAAGACAATGTTCTTCTTCTTTGAGTTGGTTTCTCAAAGGTGTTTTGAATTGTTCTTTAACTGGGAATGTCTTTAATTTAGTGGCATCAAGGTCAATAATTTTCTCTGCCATTTTGGAAGTCTGAAATGTCTGAAATTCTTGTAGTTTTCTGAAACATATAAGTACAATTGTTAATCATGTAACAATTTTCTGGATAATAAATCTGGTATTTTATTATCCTTTCCTTTAATATGTTCCCATTTAATTTTAAATCCCCTGTTTAGGACAAACTCCCTAAATTTCAGCCATCTTTTAGATGTTAATTTTCTTTCATTTTTGGTGTCAGCAAATTTTACAATTGCTTCACAATCAGTTCTAAAAGTGATTTGTTTTTTAGACAAAATAAATAAGGCAAATTTTTCTAACACATAAATAATGGCTAAATTTTCATAATCAAGAGATGTTAAATATCCTTTTTCTTTAAATGTTCCTGAAGTATATCTACAAATTTTTTCTAATGATTTTAAAGAAAATTCGTTGGGTTTTTTTATTAAAATTCCTCCCCATCCTAGTTCAGATCCATCAGTTTCTATAATCAAATAATCTGACTCTAATGGTAGTGTTAATGGTTCTAACTTTTTAATTTCTTCTTTTAATTCTTGAACAATCTTAATGTCTTGATCATTAAATTTTCTAACTCCTTTTTGTTGTGCCTTATTATATAAGGGAGAAGTTAGTTTAGACAGATTTTTGAAATATGGTCTAACGTAATTTACTAATCCTAAAAAAAATTGTAATTGTTTTAGTTCTTCCAGCTTATCTGGAAATTCTAAGATTTTTCTGGCAATATGGGGTTGTAATTTGATAGTTCCATTTCCTATTTCCGCCCCTAAAAAAGAGATATAATTTTTTCCAATTTCAATTTTCTTTTTAGAAATGATTAATCCATGTTTTTCAAATAAAGAAAAATTATATATAAGTGTTCTATATGTTCTTTTTCTGATTGAGAGAAAACAAGAACATCATCATTATAAACAAATGTAAAATTATAACAATCTTTAAAAATGTCATCCATCATACGTTGGAAAATTTATTATGCGATTTTTAAGATAAAAATAAAACATATGTTTTATACATAATTTATACTAATATATAAATATATATATATATATATATATATATATATATATATATATATATATATATATATATATATATATATCAAGTGCTCCTAAATAAAAATTGAATATATATGAATGAAATTAAACTAGCAACAAAAATTGGAAAATCATTTAGTAACAAACAATAAATCTGCAATTATTCGGTTTAGTTGTCTGAAGTTTGGTTACAGCTTGAATGATTTTAGATGGAGCAACATGGTTGCGGAAGATTGATGCTACAGCTCAGTTTTGGTGGATTTTGCTGGAGTTTCATCAATTTTCTCTGTTTGTGATTGGTGTTTTTTACACATTAACTCTGTTAGTAGGTTACTCTTTGTTAATCAGTTATTTAGATTAGAGATTTGGTGGGTGGGGTTTTTATGGCACAGATGTATTAGTACATTGTTGTGGCTGCTGGCCTTGGGTGTCCCTGCTCAATTGTTTAGAAGGGTATAGATAATTGGTGTTGCTGTCCATTGTGTGTTTTTAGGCTGCAGTATTTGTCTATAGTTTCTCACTGCAACTTGTAGCAGGAGGTTGATATATTGTAATATGGGCATTTCTTATGCCAGTAATTAATGAATATGTTGTTTTGGCTGCTTAAAAAAAAACAATAAATCTGTAAATTATATTGAGCGTCAATATATTTATTTCGTTAAGGGTCAATAGATCTGTATAAACTTTTGATCACTTTTAAAAAATAAATACTTGACTTCTTCAAATTACCCTTTTTTTCCGAGCATTTCTTAATGCAACACCTAAATTTCTTAGGCACCTCGTGAAATTATTTTTTTTCCCCCTGATTCCGGATGTGCACATCCGGACGCACTGTATCCTTAAAAAAATAAAAAGTTGTTCCGGATGTGCATATCCGGAAGACCTCCGGATCTGTATATCCGGACGAAAAAAGGTGATATATTTGAAGTGGCATGATCACTCCCCCCTTCCCGTTCTCAACATTTCTCCTACTACACTCACTCTCACAAACTCAACAAACCCTACTTCATCAATCCCATTTCTCACTCAAAAAGTTCAAGTTTTTGGTGCAACAAATCAAAGGGAGCAAGGAAAGACTGACTTTCAGGTAAACATTCAACTTCATCCACTACATTGCTCACATTATCAATCTAATTTTTGAAAAAACAAGTTACGCTTCTTCCGGATCTGCACATCCGGAACGAATTAAGCATTAACATTTCCGGATGTGCACATCCGGAAAAATGCCTGAAGCTAATTAATTTAAATTTTCAGCATTTTTGAATATATTTTATTTATACATATTAATTGTTCTATTCTTGCTTATAAATAGATATGGTGCACCCCGATAACATGGCAAAAGAATTAGTTGCGCCGATTTCCCCGAAAGATGAAGGCATGCTCGTAAAGTCGGTTGATGTCGGCGGTGACATTAACAACAAGCAAGACTTTGATGATCGTGAAAGCATGATCGCATACCCTAACTTAGGAAGAAATAATTTACCCTAACTTTTCTATAAATTAGGGGTTTCATTTGATATCATTCACACAAACACAAAATGTCTCAATTGTATGATATCAAGATCCATTGGTATGTCGCAACTGTCTCCTATACCGACGCCATAACAATCGGTCGCAAGTATAAGTTAACGAGGGACATCTCAATCGGCGAGATCATTGACGACATCGAACATCTCCTACCTTACGGAGACAAACGGAAGGTTGCGAAGCTTCAGTATCGTTCACCTTCCGTTGATAACGAAGGGAACGTCGCTTACAGCCTTGTTGAGCTCAAGAATCAAGAGGATGTTAGAGCGATGTGGCAAACTTTTTCAGCTACAAAGAACGATTCAAGCTCGAGTTCGAGGCGACCGCCAAAATTTGAAGAACGGTCGATGACATCTTAGAGATGTACAAGCGTCCACCGGGCTATTGATCTTGTAATATTTAAATTTTAGTCGATGTCATGGTGATTTTCTCAATGTAATCCCGATTTTATTTTATGAATGTGAGAAACATTGTTGGATTTTTGGTGTTCTGCATCACGTTTTATTCCGGATTTGCAAATACGAACGTTTACCGGATGTGCACATCCGGTAAAAACTGAAAATTTTAAAAAAAAATGGTGGGTCCGGATTTGCACATCCGGAACGCAGGGGTAGTTTCGTCAGCGCGCAAGGTGCCTAAGAAGATTGGGTGGTGTGTTAAGAAATTCTCTTTTTTCCGCTCCAATTTCAGAATCTCGCACCCAACACTATATTATGCTACTATTGGAAGAGATTAAGTGGTTTGGACGTGAAGCTAACACAAAAGCAATTGTATATGTTATTCGACGGTGTTGTGTTTGTTTTTCTGGATAATATACGAAATTTTTTAACATTTGTTTTTAAAAAGGCAATTGATTGATTAAACACTGAGTACAAGGGGTACTTGAATCCTTACAACAACATTACATCGATTTCAAACAGACAATCGGGAAATTACACCAGTCGGAAAAAGAACAGAAGGAAGAAGACTTGAGAGCCTTACCAGAACAGTACCAAGAAGAGACTTTAATTGAACAAACCTGGTCTTCCACATTGAAGCGAGATTGATTAAAAATTAAATCGTTACGATGGATCCAAATATGCCAAACAATAGCAGATCAAATAACCATGCCCGACACCTTCCCCGTCTTTAGCTTGAATACTCTCTGGGCAGCAAGGTAATAGTCGTGATAGGTATTCCTGTTATGCAAACTAAAGCCCAGCCAGGTAGTGATATGCTTCCAAACAGAGCTAGCCACATGATATTTAAAGAAAAGGTGGATGACATCTTCATTCTTCAATCTGCAGAATACACACCAAGGGTCGGTGTCGACAAAAGCAACACCACGATTCTCTAATTGATCTTTAGTAGCTATTCATTTCAGCATCAGTCTCCAAAGGAACACTTGAATTTTAAAGGGGATTCTAAGTTTCCAGGTGGCATCCAAAACAATAAGAACATCGGTGGTCACCCCATCTGTAAATTGATCCTGGCTTAAAACTTCATAACAGCTTGAAACTGTAAATCTGCCGTCATCAGACCCCGGCCATTTAAAAATATTGACTACGCCTGTAGATAAGTGAAAATTCTGCAACTTAGAAGAACAATCCTTCACATCCAAAAACCTATGCGTACCTTCTTCGAAGTCAGGCAAGGAAGTCTTTCAGGCTTGGCCATCTTCTGTCAAATCTAGAGCTTCATCAACAGTCAAGAAAGGCTTGCAGCATGAAGAGTACCACCTTGGTTATAAGGCCTTCAAAGTATGTCCCCCCACCCAGTTGTTGTGCTAGAATGAAAGGAACCTGCCATCACCAATAATACACTGCAAATTATTCACAAAAGAGGCACTTTGGACCTGATTATCATAACAAATTGATTTCAAATCTCTCCACTAAATTGAATTGAAATTCCTGCCACCTCCATTATCATAGCACAGAATTTCTGTTTCTAAACACGAAGTGGAATATCTATACTTCAACAAACTTTTCCGAAGAGAACCATTTTCCGAGAGAATGCACCATTTCCATTTTAATAACAATGCTTTGTTGAAAAGAGATGGATCCTTCGCCCCTAATCCGCCTTTAGACTTCGGTTTACAAACCGATTTCCAACTAATCTATTGAATCCTTGATCTAATGTCCTTT